>OX638235.1:10760506-12104555 GCA_951805285.1 Thymelicus acteon
CCTCCCCTCCGTGGTTGTAATTAATGGATCTTGGTTATCTGAAATAAATTATTATTATTGATAATAATAGCCTATTTTTGAGTTAAAGTCACGGTTGCATTTAAATGTTCAGTGTCCAAGAGTTTAGAATCGTAAGTGTATTTATTTATCAATGCTTACAGCAGCTATAAATCCAGTGTTTACGGATTTACAGCTAAGCATCTATCATTGGTAGCGCTGTAGCGCTGTAAGGACGACCGTCTATAAACCTGTCACATTGACAGTGATAAACAGACTGCATGAAGTTCGATCAATGCTGCAATGCGTCTATTACAACGCATCCTGATAGTACAGACTTAAGTCTGATTCAGACGTATTAAGCAGTTAAGTAGATACCTAACTAATTATTAACTAAAAAGTGCCTGTCCAAATGTGTTAAGTGATAAGCCCCGCCCACCTACTTAACAGAAAAAAGAAAAATTTCTAAATTAATTACTTGTTTACTTGCGTCATACTTGCGTTCTAAATTTTAACTACTAAATTGTCCGTTTACATGTATTGATTTAATTAAAATTTAGTGAAATACTTAATACGTGTAAACCGAACATTAGGGTAAGGTCTATTGCGTCTGGACTTTGCTCATACCACAGTCATAAAATGTAAATGAAAATATCCCCTTCACCACAGAATACCCTTCACGTAAAGTGGGATGATTTTGGGTGGAATGTCGTTGAACAGTTTTTTAAAAATACAATAAAGGTTAGCAAAAACTTCTAGATTTAGAAATCCATCTACGAAGAAGCTGTAAAGCGATAATTTTGGTTAGAGTTAAATATCCTACCTTCTGTCAGCTAAATGGTTATTGTGCGACATGAAACAACGAAAAATCATGGCAGTAGCTTAAGCTGAATTTAAAAGGAAATCTATCACGGCTTGTTTAGGTCATCTAGTTTATTAGTAGCTACTACTTGATCAACTTACTACGGAACCCTACTCTGCCGTGGCCTGGCATGCACTTGGCCACTTTCATATTTTGTTTAGGACAAGTAACGAATTTATAAAACGAAAGTACTATTTTCCGAAGGCTAAAGAGGGTTTACAAGCAATGCCTACTAATTGAAAATTGTTAGCAAGGACGGAGGTTTCATATCTCATTATAATATTATCATAATACCATTGTACTGTGTTCCATTTCTCCTAACCCAAATTACTTTCTGAAAGCGAATTTGACTAAACGTGAATTTATGAGGATTCGACCAATCTTCATCTTGCAAATAAAATTATATTATACCTGTTTTATCCCTCATTTATATTTATAATGTCATGGAAACGACGGTTGACATCCGTATAGGCAAGTATAATTCATATACCTACATCAGATCTAAAAATATCCTAATAATCTATACTAATATTATAAAGAGGAAAGATTTGATTGTTTGTTTGCATTGAATAGGCTCCGAAACTACTGAACCGATTTGAAAAATTCTTTCACTGTTGGGAAGCTACACTATCCCCGGGTGACATAGGCTATATTATATTTTCAAGAAAATTAGGAATCCTTAATAAAACTCCAATAATGTAACCCAAGGTGTAAAAAAATAACCAAACCGAAGCAAAGCGAGGGCGCCCGGGCAGTTACTCGTATTAGATATAAATTTGAAGCAAAAACTACTTACTAAACGGATTTTCATGGAATTTAGCACACAGGTATACCATTACCTGGAATATGATAATAGATACTTACTAGCTGACCCGGCGAACTTCGTATCGCCTAACAAACTTTTTTTTCTAAAATAAAAGTAGCCTAAGTTACTCCTTGTTACGTCAGCTATCTGCCAGTGAAAGTCCCGTCAAAATTGGTCCAGCCATTTCAGAGATATTCCGGAACAAACAGACAGACAGACAGACAAAAATTGTAAAAAAAGTTGTTTTGGTACATGTACCGTGTATACATCCAAATGCACTTGGTAAAAAGCGGTTATTTTAATATTACAAACAGACACTCCAATTTTATTTATTTGTATGTATTGTAATTTGTATATATGTATGTATAGATTATACCGTGAAACGTGGGCAAAGCTGCGTGCAGACCGCTTGTTGCGCCTAAAAAAATATTTGTATATTTTATTTATTTAAGATCATTGTGTTTTTAGTGGCCATTATAATTTACTCATCATCTATTCGCATCAGTTACGCTGACATGACATGATACTTATCTGAATCCGTCCTTTGTCTCTCCTACCTTAACAAAAGACTTGACAGATACAGACAAAAGGAATTCGTTTCAAGGTATTAGCCCTAAAACCCTTTAGGGCTTTAAAACATCAGCACTTACTTTATTTATTTACTAAGATTAAGACTAAGCCCTTAATACAGCCAGTACAAATGCCAAATACGGCTTGGTTAAAAGCTCAATGTTGTGCAAAGGATCAGAAAAAATAATGGTAAAAAGAACTATTTAAAAACAAGCTTTTATTTAATGAAATAAATAAACGCTAACACACTCATACCCCCGCAGTAGGTTATTACCTGTGTCGCGGGTGGCATGGACTACATATATAACACATCACAATCACACCCATGACCCGAGTACAAATATTCATCTGTCACATAAATATCTGCCCCGGCCGGGAATCGAACCCGGGACCCCTCGCTTCGCAGGCACGGTCGCTACCAACTAGCCTACAGGGTCATTGCCCTAAAAAAAGAATATAAATTTTAAATTAAATCAAACTAATCAATTTAGTATATGTATTACACATAAAAGCTTGTCGCGAGATTTAAAATATTTAAATTAGGTAACTATTGTTAGAATTTAAAATTCAGTTGCAAAATTCCATCCGGACAGACATACATACATTGCAAGTTAAATAAAAGGTTATATATTTAGTAGTTATTATTTATTTCAAGTATAATATATTTTATTGATCGACTTCAAAGCAGGTGTACTTTCTCAATACTTTAGAACTCCGTCATTTATGAAAGTTTAGTGCTAACGATGGGATCCCTATGGAATAAAGGGAACTCTTCGAATATTAAAGTTGATTTTTGTGTAATAGTATGTTTAGCGATAATTTTAGTGTTCCATATCGAAAATATAAATTATAAATTATAACATAATTAATATGACTAGAAAATTATTGACAAAATTTATTAATATGAATTTAATAGATATTTTATATTGTGTGATAAATTGTAATGTTAATTTAATATAATGTAATGTAATATAAAATATGAATGTTAATGTAATTGATAAAATAAAATTTGTATTAAAATTATTAAGATTATTGTAGACCCGTAATGGGTTCCTGCTGAGAATAGTTCATCCCTGTATAACATCGTATGTGTACAGTCGGCCGCAGAAGTAGCTTAACATTTTAGTACCTTGTCACATTACATTTCTTGAATTTGTCATAGATGTTGTTAGGAAACCGTCAAAACAGTTACTATTACAAAGTACTAAAATGTTAAGCTACTTCTGCGGCCGACTGTACCATCAGAAATAATAAAGATTATTTCTATCTCTATTTCTTATAATCGAAAATATCGCGGTAAAAATATCTGCCTGCATTCCACCAGGTGATATGCCCTTACCATCTTAAAATCAACTATGAAAATATATCGGTGTCAGTGACAAGAGCCAATCCTACTAATATTATGAATGTGAAATTTTGATTGTGAGTATGTATGGATGTTTGTTACTCTTTCACGCAAAAACTACTGAACAGATTTTCATGAAATTAAGCACATGGGTAGACCATGATCTGGAATAAGATATAGGACTTTTTATTCCGGAAAATGCAGGCAAAGTGACAGGCAGAGGACTAGTACATATTAGCTAATTGATCCCCCGCTTTCTTGATCGGCAAAGCATCGTTCACTGATGACCATGGACGACGGTAATCTACCATCTGCTGGTTGATTGCTTGTTGTCAATTTATAGGAAAATATTGATATAAAAATAATATATATATATATTATAAAAAAATAACCAACTTCAAAATAACTCAAAAACTACTCGTCAGATCTAGTTCAAATTTAAGTGGGACTACATGACAAGCAACAGCTTTCGAATAAATAATAGTTAAAAAAAACTAAGAAACACGCATTTATAGAAAATCCAACTAAAAAAAATTAAAATTAAAATCAACATCAATGATATTAGTCGCAGGGTCCATTATACCTTCCACTTACTGAAATGTCTCCAAGGATTTCTGCCCTTGAAAACTAAAATATCTTTATCCCAAACTCTTATTCGACCACTAATAGATTACGCTGATGCCTGCTACTTGGATGCTACGGAGGAGCTCCTCAACAAACTTGAGCGTCTGCAAAATCTATGCATTCGTTTCATTTTTGGTATTGGCAAATTCGACCATGTTTCTCATCTTCGCAAAAGTCTCAAGTGGCTCCCCATCCGTTTTCGCAGGAACACCAGGATTTTATGTTTGTTGTTTAATATCCTTCGCTGTCCAACGTCTCCTTCCTATCTACGTGAGCGTTTCTCATTCGCTCGTCCATCTGTCGCTCCCTGTAGAACTCATCGGAAAACCATCCTTCATTTCCCTCCTCATAAAAGTTGCACCTATTCCAATTCCTTCACTGTTCATGCAGTTAGATTATGGAATTCCCTTCCGCCTAACATACGAGACTCGAAAACAGTTTCATCCTTCAAGAAAAGAGTCAGAGAATATTATTTATCCTTGACAATATAATAGATATTATTTATGTATGTATATATTTATTTTTTGTATTGTATGTGTATTTATTTATTATATGTATGTATTTAGTAGTATTATATAGATATTTGTATCAATTTTATCTATTTATAGAATAATTATATATCCTATGTATCCTAGGTGTGTCATAATTTATGTATCCTATGTGTGTGCACGCTGAACCTACCTCTCGAAATTATTTCTCCAGTCGCAGGTCTGCTGGTAGAAATTTCTTTAGAAATAAGCAGTGCCTTTGTACATAATTACCTATATGTTTTGTCTCTATTGTATATTCTGATGTGTGTACATAAATAAATAAATAAATAAATAAAATAAATTTGAATTAAAAATCGTGTAATTGTAAAAAAAGCGTGGGGTGCTTTTTAAGATATTATCCCTTCTACTCATTGACACCATGCACCCTACGCTTTAATATTACAATTACACGATTTTTAATTCAAATGTATTTTCTATTTTTTTTAGTTGTATTTTCTATAAAAGCGTGTTTTTTAGTTTTTTAACCATAATTTATTTTTTCATTTTTTAAAATTTAGCTTTTTTCTTTCTTTCTTTTTTTTCTTTAAATACTGAATTTTCATCGATCCTCGATAAGTCCACGAAGTTTGAAAGAAATCTGACCGGTTAAGTGGATCAAAATCAAGTTCAAAGAGAATTTACAAACAAACAAACATAAAGGTGAAGCTGATATAAAGCGTGTAAAAAGAATCATCAAAATCGGTTCACCCAGTCGAAAGTACTGAGGTAACAAACATAAAAAAATACAAATTGAATACCTCCTCCTTTTTTGAAGTCGGTTAAAAACACAAATACAGTTATATGTGTGCTTGTGTATGTGCGTGTATATGTATGTTAATAGCCATAATTAAACTGCTATTAGAGACAGTGGATGGTAAGTAATTTGTTGACCACACAAATAAAAGATATTGTACTCATAGAAAGTGGTTGAGTATACGTCTTTACAATGAGTAACTAAAATAGGGTTTTAGGTAAAATTTTGGCGATGTCCACTAAAATCCATTATAAAGATCCATTGATGGATATTGTTACATCGCCTTTTGGTAAAAATTCGACAATAGTCATTAAAATATTTGAGAAAAACGTTTTTTTTAATATGTGTTTATCACTTAAATATTTTTTTAATTTTTAACCGACTTCAAAAAAGGAGGAGGTATTCAATTCGACTGTACTTATTTTTTTTATGTCTTTTACCTCAGAAATTTCGACTAAGTGTACCGATTGTCATGTGGTTCCACTAAAATTTGAGTGATATCGGACGAGTAGTTTTTGAGTTACCTCTAATTTTGAAGTCGGTTATTTTTTGTCAAGAATTATAACACTACGTACTTTCCAGTTTTTTATTGCAGTCCAAAAAATATTCTTAACACTAATAAAAAAAGCTACAAACAAAGAAAACATATTGACAAACGAAAAATTGTATGGAATCACAGACATGTATGTGTCTGTGCATGGAATGTTACTGATTTCCTCTGACTTATTTATCTAAAGATGACATATGAAACGAATAGGTATCGTATGGGAGTGTTTTATGGAAACAAAGGATTAATTACGAGGCATAGGATCCTCGGATCCTGGAAAAGCGGATTGCGACCAATCTAAGCTCCAGGGAAATGAGAAATACGAGCATGTCTTTTACATGAACAGGATAAACAACTGACAAAGGTTTAAGCTTTTTTAGGAGCTTTCGAAGATGAATAATATATTCGTGTTCGTGTTTTAGAGTAAATTAATACCTTGTTTTTGATTTTTTTATATTACATGATTTTTTATAGTGCCAAAGCAAAAAATCCTATTCCTTTTGGTCAGAGGCTTAATATTATTTTTTATCTTGTAAAGGTTTTTAGTGTCAGCGCGTTCTATTTATGTTTTTGATGAGATATCATTACTTTTTGTCTAGTAATTATAAGTGTTTATAGATAATTAATATACTTATTGTTATTTGTAAAATCACTGTATATCAATAATTTTCAGTTTTAAATTTTTTTACTTTACATACGCTGATTCCTTTACTACCTTGATGCCAAAAGTTTCTAGGTCATCTGGAACTGGTTTAGAGTTTTGATCTATAGGTCAGTCAGTGATAAAAATTACGATTTTTGGACGTTAATATCTAAAACGCCGTTTGAGGTATGTTTATGAAATTTGAAGCACATATGTTTATGTAGAATAGTTTTGGAGTTATGAGGGGGTCAAAAGTGGCTCCAAATGGTTCGTGTAATATTACACACGGTGCTGCAATGCAGCTCGCCATTTCTGTTAGCTCGACATTGCCTTGACACGCTACCGCGTGTCTAGATATCATAGTGTTATACACTACAATATCACAAGTTTAGTTGTGTGTTATTCGATTAATCGATTATTCGATCGCATTAATCGATCGCATCAATCATAGTGACAGTTTTGATGCGTGAATCTCAGTTTCTTTAGAGGGAAAGGTTCTTGTTAAACGTTGGGTTTTTCGATAAGATTAATAAAACTATGCTGTTAATTGTAGAAACCCTGCTTGCGAAGCAAAGGTCCTGGATTCGATAGTTAGTTATTTCTTTAATTTTTATTGACCACGATAGAAATACCGGTACAATTACGGCGAGCATAATGCTATTAGCATAATGCTCAATGAATTCTATTCTACCGGCGAATATTTATTTGCCAGATAATTTGCGGCTGTTCATGCCATCTGCGACACACAGATGAATTCAAGTGGAAAAGTACCTATGCATATATTATAGTGTTACAGGTTAAATTACTTTAGAGAAGCCAATTATCCAAAATATGCTTCAAACTTGAGAGGGTACAAGTTCTATTGAGGACAATGTTCTCAAAGTGCGCCACTGCCAAATTACTCTTCTGTCTATCGGGAAAACTCAGCCAAATTCCATTGAGAATATTGCGTGTAACAAGAGATGAAGTGGCTTTTTACACGACTGCCAGGAAGGGTTATGTTTTTCTGACGTATCCTCTATGTATGCATGTAATTTTTTTTTTATATTGGCTGACAATATTATAATATTTTTGACTTTGACTATGGGATCGATTGTTAATTATTCTTACCCCAACATGTACCTTGTGTAGTATTTTGAAATATCTTCCGTGTACAGATAACAACGATATAACCGTTTTATTATGTGAACAAACTATGATGCTATATACCTAAATGTGTATCGTCGCGAAACCAGAGAAATATGACGTGTCGATAGGCACCAGTGCTGCGGAGTCAAGTGAATTCCCGAAATAATGTCTCGTTGTTGTTGAAAATAAAGACAGCATTAATCGTTATGAATTTTAAACCCTAACAATCGACCATCCTGACAACGTATGCGTCTTCGCATACGATACCAGGTGGTAACCCTAACAATCGGCAGTCGTTACCCTAGTTAAAATATATAAGATAATTATATTTCACGAAATTAACCGAAACCGGATGTACTAAAACAAACACTAATACAAAAACTTTCATGGCGAATTAATGACAGCTAAGAATGCAAAATCTTTTATCAACAAAAGCCCTTTTAAGTTTTCCAATGTCCGTCCTACTCTTTCATTATCTGTGTTAATAAAAGCAAACATTTAATTTGGTTGCTTGCGGCATAGCTCTCCACTCAACACTTATTTCACTATCTATAACGAAGAATTAACGTTACTAGATACGACATACGACCGCGCTCACAACCTAGAACTTCTATCTATCTTATATCTATAACTATGACTTTGTGATAATTGCTTTCTCATTGCTATTGTTAATAAAATAATTACTATTTTACTTATTTTTATTAAATTGTATGCTACCTAATTTCTACGTAAATTAATTATTTTCACTTCATAGTTTGAGTTCTATTTATTTAAAGTACATCCGCTATTTTAATATTTTTCAACAACTCATTACGTTTACAATGTCTGAGAAAAACCCTCTTTAGTGATAAGACCGTTGTAAAAAAAATCTATATAATATTTTCTTGCTATGATGATGATGATGATCATGTTAGAAAAAAGTACGTTACTTAACGCACTACAAACCCAAAACGCATGCACATTTTTAACTAAACCCAGCAAATAAACTTGTGGACCATTGAACGGTAAAACAATAAACAATACACTCAGTACATCTACTAAAGTACCGCGTTATGTGTTTCAATAAAATCCATTCTAAAACTACCGTCTACTTTATGTCGCTTCCAGCATTACGACGCTAACGACAAGTATATATTGTTCTAGTTTTATTGCTCAGTTCAATGTCGTGATCTTGAGGGTTATTCTGCAACTAATACGATTATTTATAATAATATATTGGTACTTTATTAATAAAAGCTTAACACATAATTATTATTTGTTCAATTGAAGAAAAAAGAGGTCTCTGATGCTGATGTATTGGCGACTTTTTTAACGTTGATCGTGTCCATAGGCAACGGTACTAGATGCCATTGGTGATCGTCTACTTTTTATGAAACTCAGGCTATTAATAGGGCAGCATTCTAAATATCAAAATACTCACTTAAACAAAGCGACTAACGACCGCACTCAGTCACTTAACGGTTACTTAAATCGCTCCTTTAGTATATACCTAATTTGTATTGTGATTCTGTACTAAGAAGCGATTTAAGTAATAGTTAAGTGACTCCGAGTGCGGTTGTAAGTCTAGTTATTACAAGTTTATAGGGCAAAGGATACAGTGACAGCCTAATTTGAATATTGGTCTAAGGCAATATGACTGTAGGAGTCCAGATTAGAAATTGAAATGCACCTCAAAGATACGATTTTATTCACAACTTTCATGTGGGTTAAATCTTGCAAACTTAATGAGATCTACTTCCTCTTATAAATATATCTCATCCCAAGAAGTTGAAATTTAACATATTATTTAAGTTCAGATGACATTTTTGTAATAACTACAAATTGATACTATAGTCAGGTTTAGCTTTAACTTGGGAACTCCTGAACACCAGATTCACATTTTTCTACTTTGGTAAATTGACACCATTAAGCCATGTATTTAGTTATTAATCCTAAAATAAAGTGTACCAATATACTTTACGGAAAAATCCAAATGTTTACGTTCATAAATGGTAATAGTAATTGTTTCAAGTTTTTTCCATTGCCTAAATTCAAAGTAATGATATTACTGAAGATTACGTAAATACAGTCACAGGAAGAACAAATAATTGAAGTAGATTATGACTCGGACACGCGATCCGGTTGTAATTTAAAAGTAAGTAATTAATTATTGAGCGTGTTTTAACTTTAGCTTCCTGACTCAGGCGTTAATTAGTAACATCCATATGTAAAATACTTTCATGTGATGATACATTTTTTTGTATTTGTTGTTTTACTGGTGTTATTATTATTATTTCTCTCTTTCTTCTTATTAGGTTGCCTGGAAGAATTCGTTACGTAGCGATAATGCCGCCTGTTGTTTTGTACTTCCTATTCTGTGGTGCGCAAACAATACAGAAATATCTATCTATCTAAATTATAAACAAAAATGTGTCTATTTTTAATATATTTCACGATCATTAATACTGACACATTAAGGCAAATTATTCAACTTGTGTCGTTTTACTTGTCATCAATCTTAAGGAAATATAATAACTACTTTTATAGTAAATTACACGTCGCAATGTCACGCATAGCATATTCAGAGATAAGGTGATTCGCAGTCAATTAAAACGACATAAAGTCTAAACAGAGCGTAAACTGGCATAAAGTTTATCTCATCTCGTAGTGGAATCGCTCGACATTTTTTACTCCACAACGAAGGAATCGCTCGATTCGAAGTGTTCATTTTTTTGAAAGTGTTATCTATAAAAGAGGTTCATACCTCCCTTTCTTGCCCATTTCTCGATCAACGTTGACGCAAAATGTATCGGAGAGTCATCTTCTTAACACTAGTGACGAATGCAATAGCGTCATTATTAGATGGCGATGTTGATTTGGCGGATGGTGTGAGATTAGTGGGAGTACCAGTGTCCAACAGCTTGGAAGATGAGGGAAGATCAATGGGAGATTCGCCTTTGTACAAAATGGCGAAGTTTCTCCAAGGCCATGAGTTGCATGTGAAGTTACCGAATTTAATCGAAAAAGAAAAGTTAAGTCAGTTTTTCGCTGAATCACTGAAAGCGGTCGACGAAACGTACAAGGAAAAGGCCGGTGAGTTTTTTCGATTTGTTTTTTAAATGCACCGACTGAGAGAAAGTGTAATAACTTTAAGTCTTAAATTTTAATAGTATTTTAATAGTGAAGTCATAAATAAGCTGAAAAATGCCGGTTTAACATCATTGATTGCACGCACCTTAATTTTTTTAGGAATGCGTATTAAAAATTGTTAAAGAAAACATTGTGAGAAATTCTATACAACTACAGACATCTCCATTGTAAGTATAAGGTTTTTGGTGTGAAGTCCGCCATTAATATTGTAGTTGGCTAGAGATCCCTCTATGGTTTTAAACCCTCTTTAATCTCTTGTGAGAACAGACCCAGCCGCAACATTGTATTGTATTGTACTGTATTGTATTGTATTGTGTGTTGTAACATTGGGACAATACAGGTTTGTGATAAAATGGGGGAATTAAATCTTCTATTCGTCAGAGAGATATGGTTGTTTACACGGCAACAATATTTTTAACAATGTGATATCACTTTTGTGATTTTATTCAGATAATGCTACATATTACTGCATTCCACAGAAATACGCTAAACTATGTTATTATTCATTTACTGTGTATTTTGTTATTTTTAACTTGTGTAAAGTTTTTTCAACCTTATATATTTTATCATAAATACGAGTAACCACCCTCGCTTTGCTTCGGTTTTCTTATCTTTTTTACCCCTTGGATTACATTATTCGAGTTTTATAAAGGATCCCTAATTATTTTGAAAATATAATATAGCCTATGTTACTCGGGGATAGTGTAGCTTCCCAACAGTGAAAAAATTTTTCAAATCGATTCAGTAGTTTCGGAGCCTATTCAATGCAAACAAAAAATCAAATCTTTCCTCTTTATATATTAGTATAGATTACAGTTGTTTTGTGATTATTATTTAAAATTCAACGCATTTTTATATGTAGAATTTATTACGAAATTTTACAATATCTTACAAGTTTTTAGAAGAACATACACTGGAAACATGAGATTTAACCATGGAAGTATTATTACTAGCATATAGAACAGACACCGCGAACATCGGGTTCGGGGGTATGCATTGCAGATGACCGGCTTTAATTCATTCTATTTCTGTCACTGGACTGCGCTCATGGCGGCCACATGTCAAAATTGTGACAAAATAACATTTCAAAAATGCCGTAGTACGTTATATGTAGCTGTAAAAATCAGTCAGCTACGAAAAAAAGATAGTTGTGTTACTTATCATCGGCAAGGAAACAAAACATTAATTTAAATCAACCAAAATGAATTTATTTCATTATTGTGCTATGTTTCTTCCATTTTTAACCGACTTCAAAAAAAGGAGGAGGTTCTCAATTCGACTGTATTTTCTTTTTTTTTTATGTTCGTTACCTCAGAACTTTGGACTGGGCGAACCGATTTTGATGATTTTTTTTAATCGAAAGCTGGTGGCTGTCACGTGGTCCCATATAAATTTTATTGAGATCTGACAATGGCATCCATGATAAAACCATATAAGTCTTAAATTTGTATTAAGTAAGCGTGACAAATGGACGAATAACTCAATATCACGCCAGCCGATTTCGATGATTCTTTTTTTAATCGAAAGCAGGTGCTTGTCACGTAATCCCACGTAAATTTGAACGAGATCTGACAAGTAGTTTTAGAGTAACTTTGAAGTCGGTTATTTTTTGTTAGTAAAATTTAGATTATGTATGTTTGTTACCTCAGAACTTTTGACTGGGTGAACCGATTTTGATGATTCTTTTTTTAATCGAAAGCTGATGCTTGTCATGTGGTCCCACATAAATTTTATTGAGATCTGACAAGTAGTTTTTGAGTAATTTTGAAGTCGGTTATTTTTTGTTAATAAAATTTAGATTATTCATTGAAAAAATCATAAGGCTCGTTTGCATACTTGGCAAGTCATAAGCGTGTTAATGTACTAAATATGCTTGTTTAAGGTTGCCGACGCGACGCTTGTGAACAATTTAAGGTGTTGGAATTTTAACACGAATCAATGGTAAACTTTTGAAAATCGTTCAAACGCTTTTGCACGTTGAAGTTGGAGTAAGAGCTTGTAAAGATTTGGAGTCGGTGACTGCTTGTCTTGGTTTGGCAAGTGTCATAAACAAAGTTACTGTATGGCAACTGTGCAAACGCGCCTTCTAGTTTGAAAAGAGAACGGAGGGCAAGCCGGCGCGGCGGTGGAACACACATTTTGTTCGAGATGTCTGTTCTATGTCATTATACTTCAATGGATTTAACCCATATAAGAAGGTATTTACTAGGAAAATACCTAATATAAAAATAAACGACTACCCTTTAGCCTAAGTAGCAACCCTGCCTGCGAAGCGAGGGGTCCCGGGTTCGATTCCCGGCCGGGGCAGGTATTTATGTGACAGATAAATATTTCCACTCGTGTCATGGACATGATTATGATGTTATAAGTCGTCCATGCCACCATGACACAGGTAATAAATAACCTACTACGGGGGTATGAGTGTGTTAGTGTTTATTATTATTTAAAACTAGTTGACCCGGCGAACTTCGTATTGCCTAACAAACTATTTTTTTCTAAAATAAAAGTAGCCTAAGTTACTCCTTGTCACATCAGCTATGTGCCAGTGAAAGTCCCATCAAAATCGGTCCAGCCATTTCAGAGATTAGCCGGAACAAACAGACAGACAGACAGACAAAAATTGTAAAAAAATTGTTTTGGTATATGTACAGTCGGCCGTAGAAGTAGCTTAACATTTTAGTACTTTGTAATAGTAACTGTTTCGACGGTTTCCTAGCAACAACTATGACAAATTCAAGAATGTAATGTGACAAGGTACTAAAATGTTAAGCTACTTCTGCGGCCGACTGTACAGTGTATACATCCCAATACACTTAGTAAAAAGTGGTTATTTTAATATTACAAACAGACATTCCAATTTTATTTATTTGTAGTATAGAAATAGAAATAAATGTCAACATATTAATCTTAACCTAGCTAAGTTAAACTGTATTAAACTGTAGTGTTTTTAGATATGACCATGTCTTGATAATGTACTCAGGTTGGGCTCTAGAATAGGGAAATCCTTAACGGTTAACAGCAAAGGTAGTAGGTATAGTATTTTTTGTATTAGTACGTTCTAGTTCTACGTTCTACATCTTCAGTGTTAGTACATAGATTACTGTAGAAAACCGAATATTTGGTTTAATGGCCTTATTCACAAACGCTTACTACCATTGAAGTATTATTACTTGCATATAGAAGCGACACCGCGAGCACAATGTATGTTCCAATGGATTGGCGCCGGTCGGCTGCAATTTTCAATGGATTCGTTCGATTTTGAAAGGAGAACGGGGGCTCGATTTTGAAAATAGAACCTCCCGGCGGGACACATATTTTGTTCGAGATGTCTGTTCTATACTTCAATGTACTAACCCTATTTTACCTATTTCACTGTTATAATATATATCTTTATCGTTTTTCGTAAGAGTAAAAGAAACAAAACACTTCATAAGCTAACACTTGAGTAACTTATTTACGTGATATGAATACATAACGAATCCATATCTTTATAACTTGCTGGCCATCCTCTGCCATAGACATCTATACATCTACAAATAAATAAAATTGGAGTGTCTGTTTGTAATATTAAAATAACCGCTTATTACTAAGTGCATTTGGATGTAGGTATACATGATACTTCTTCTAATACGCACATAATATTTGAAAATTAGAGGTGCGTGCCAGGATTTGAACTCGGGCCTCTTCGTTCGGGAAACCAACGTTCTAACCGCTAGGCTATCACTGCTACACGTTAATTATCACTTGCTTCGGTGAAGGAAAACATCGTGAGGAAACCTGCACACCGGAGAGTTCTCCACAAAGTTCTCAAAGGTGTGTGAAGTCTACCAATCCGCACTTGGCCAGCGTGGTAGACTATGGCCTAATACCCCTCACATTGTGAGAGGAGACCCCGAGCCCAGCAGTGGGACAATTATGGGTTGTTGCTTTGCTTTGCTTTTATACATGATACATAAAATAACATTTTTTACAATTTTTGTCTGTTTGTCTGTCTGTCTGTTCTGTCTGTCTGTCTGTAGGTTTGTTCCAGCTAATCTCTGAAATGGCTGGACCGATTTTGACGGGACTTTCACTGGCAGATAGCTTATGTAACAAGGAGTAACTTAGGCTACTTTTATTTTAGAAAAAAAAATTGTTAGGCGATACGAAGTTCGCCGGGTCAGCTGGTCTGTAATAAACCTTGAATATTATAGGGACGTCAGATATTATTTATAGTCAGAGTTTAGTTTACAACTTCCACATTTTAGTTCAACAAAATGGTTTGACCGCTGTTAATGTGTTCTAACCATGTCCGCTACAATAAAAGACCAGTGACGACTAATGGCGTAACCACAGACTGCAAACACAAATCACAAAAAACAGCAAAAACGACGGCTTTCCAACAATAATAGAGATGTTGTTTGATTTTGTTTTATAACCAAAGAAAGCAGATCATTGACCCGTGGATTACACAGTTGGTAATAGTCACAGAGTAGCTTCGATGAAAACAAATTTACACATTATTACCCCCACGTACCCCACTGATTACCCTATACCTATTAGGGGGTATGAGCGTTTAATCTGTGTGGTTACCATGCCGTCCGCAGCGCCGTTCTCAGCGAAACAGATAATGTTGAGTTTGAATTTCTGTTCTCGGTCTTGGCGTATGTCTTTAAAAGTTTTTGCGTATAACTACTTTAGGCACGACTTGAGAGTAAGGGCTTGTTTCACCATCTTCAAGTAGAGTCCTGAATAAGCTATTCGCCGGTTAAAGTGACGTTAAAGTGTCATTTTACATACACGAAATGTCAACTTAACCAACGAATAGCTTACTTCGGACTTACTTGAAGATGGTGAAACAAGCCCTAACTCAAATTATTGTTCGGACGGAAGTGTTCGGACGGAAATAAGGGTCTATAGTCAGAGGAATGTCAAATGAAAACAAAACCATAAACAAAATTGAAGTACAGGTACATAATTCTATTAAGATTGCATTGTATCTGTGACAAATCTATACTAGATTAAATAAGTATCACGGGGTAACGAATAAATGCCAAATGAAAACAAAACCATAAACAAAATTAAAGTACAGATACATAATTCTATTATGATTACATTGTATCTGTGACAAGTCTATAGATTAAATAAGTATCACGGGGTAACGAATAACGGTATTATTAACGGTAATTAAGGCTTTCTATTCGTTTTTGTAAAGTATATTTTTAATAAATATGAGTCAACTGTGATAAGATATTTATTTTAAATTAAGCTTATTTTTTTGGTAATATGAGTCACCAACGTCAAAGAAGTTACTACTTATAATAAGTACTATTATTTCTTCTGTGGTTTTACTTCAATCGCGCTTATGTTCGGTTGACACGTGTCAAATAGTTATGTAGACGTGTAAACGGACAGTTTAGTAATTTAGTAGTTTAGTAATCAAGTAGACAAGTAATTTAGAAATTTTTCTATTTTCTGTAGTTTAAGTAAAGTAAAGTTTAAGTAGGTGGGCGGGGTTTATCACTTAACACGTTTGGACAGGCACTTTTTAGTAAAAATTTAGTTAAAATTTAGTAAAATGCTTAAGTAAATAAGTAGAATTGTATGAACTAAATTATTACGTGTGGACGCACACTAAAAATTATTTACTTAAAATTTTGTTAAAGTTTAGCTAACTACTTAACTACTTAATACGTCTAAACCGAACATTAAAGATTACACGCACACTCTTTTTTATTGATGATAGTACGTGATTCTGTCAGCTGAGCGAAGGCCTAAGTTCGATTCCAAGATAGACATTATGTAACACATAAATGTTTGTTCTCAGATGGTTATTTATTTGTGAAAACTTTTGCAAGTTCTACAGAGAAACTTGACAAACCTTCTTCGATTTCTTGTGAAAATACAACATTCAAATAGTTTTAATTTGGTTACAAATGTCTTAATGGAATCATGAAGTGGAAAGTGAACTAATTCAATCGTTATTATAACTTCCCGAGTTTGGGTTCTTTTGCTTAATTTTCACGAGTTACGGATTATTTCCACTTGGACGAATCGCTATTTTCTCCGGTACGAAATATAATCACACATTTTATTGCTGCGAATTTATTTCCACGCGGATGAATCGTTATTTTCTATCGAAATCAACTTATTCACTTTATTATTGCAATAGCACATATCTACATTGTTATGGTTAACACGCATTTACCTTTTTCATTAGAATACATTAATTTGGTGACAAGGACACCTTTTTTAAGAGACTTCAAAAAAGGAGGAGGTATTCAATTCGACTGTATTTTATATGTTTGTTACCTCAGAACTTTTGACAGGGTGAACCGATTTTAATAATTCTTTTTTTAATCGAAAGCTGGTGTTTGTCATGTGGTCCCACTTAAATCTGAGCGAGATTTGACAAGTAGTTATGAGTTATCCTTAATTTTGAAGTCTGTTATTTTTCCAGCAGTTCTACTGATAGAAGCGTGTTCTTAGTTAAATATATTTTTATATTTTCCTAATAATGTCTACTAATCACGTAATCATTATGATGTTTAGAGTAAATAAAGTTCAGCGACCCGAGTAGTTCTATACATAATGTCCAGGTATCAATGAAAGTTAGCAAAAAGCCATCTTTTGTGTTGACGCTAAATGGAATTACTTTTAACGCGACAAAAAATTCTACAAAGCTTTTAGCTGAATTTTGGACTTTAGAGTTGCGTAAGAGACTAACTTTAAAAATTTTCGGTGAATTCCAATTTTGGGAAGTAATGGTAGGAATGATGCGAAGATGGTTTGAGACCACTAAAACAATGCATTAGGCATATTTTCGACTTTTTCCATACTAATTTTTTTTGCTTAGTAGCACACACCGGGTATCCACTAGTACAACATATGGGCTACAAGTGCTACAACCCAAAATGTCCCATTATTGAACACGGGTCTTTATGAGGCCCAGAGCATGCTCCACCACACTGCTCCAGAACGGATTGATGGAGAGGTCCGTGGCCAACCCAAGTGTCGGAAGTTTCCATGCCACCTGAGGGCATCCGAAATGGCTTAACGACTGTTATTTTACGATAAAAACCGGGACCGACGGCTTTACGTGCCCTCCGAAGCACGGAAACGCTCAAGAATTTGCCATCACGGTGACCCATCCAAACCAACTCCGCCCGCTGTTGCTAAACTTTGTCGAACACTTAAGATCGAGATAATACTTAATATTATAGTACATACAACATAATAATACAAATAAATTATGCAACTTCATATTTTCGTTACATCAGTAATTATTGGAATATCGACTTTCAACGGAACCCGCTTATAATACTTAAAGGCTCTTAACTTTTTCAATACAGCTGCCGTACAAAACAATAAAATGAAAGCTTAAAAAAAAACTATGATTTTATTTCGAGTTGAATACGGTAACAATATAAAACACGAAAATTGGTTATCGGACACTGCCAAATAAAATAATAATGATTTTTAGTGTATCCAACGGGGATACATTTTCTGTTAAATATTGGTGGAAACTGAAATGGAAATACTTAATTTTTAACCGACTTCAAAAAAAGGAGGAGGTTCTCAATTCGACTGTATTTTTTTTATGTTTGTGACCTCATAACTTTGGACTGGGCGAACCGATTTTGATGATTTTTTTTTTAATCGAAAGCTGGTGGCTGTCGTGTGGTCCCATATAAATGTTATTGAGATCTGACAATGGCATCCATGATAAAACCATATAAGTCTTAAATTTGTATTAAGTAAGCGCGACAAATGGACAAATAACTCAATATCACGCCAACCGATTTCGATGATTCTTTTTTTAATCGACTGACAAGTAGTTTTAGAGTAACTTTGAAGTCGGTTATTTTTTGTTAGTAAAATTTAGATTATCTCGCCTTTAATAGACTAACGGCCGCACTAAGAGTCACTTAATGATTCATAACAATCAATAACGATTACTTAAAGCGTTCCTTAGTACAAAATCACAATACAAATTATATACTAACTAGCTGCCCGGACAGACTTCGTTCTGTCAATAGTTTTTTCATTAAAACCTGTCTATCCTATCATTCAAGTTGGATCAAACTGCACACGATGTGCTTTGATTAAAATCGGTTAGGTAGTTTAGGAGCCCATCGCGGACAAACAACGTGACACGTAATTTATATATATTAAGATTGTATTGTGGCAGCCGTAAAGAAGATAGCCGAGCCGACCCGACTGCATTCGTTCTAATATTCCATATCGGATGTGCAAAGGACAATGCCCATCTGTGCCCCAGAAATGCCCAGATAAAGTATATTACAAGATTGCTCTAATAAATAAAAACTAGAATTATGTTGTTAATTTTAAATCATAATTATGAAGTACTGGATAAAAAATTAAAAATTAAATTAAATTAATAGAAAATTAAGTTCCTAGTGAAAACTAATAGCAATGCTTTCTGTAAACGATAAAATATATAAAAAAACCAGTAGGAAGTTATCATGTTTAATGTCCAATATCTTTTGAACCGGTGCTTTATATGACATTAAATCTAGATATCATATAAATACTGTTAAAAAATTATCATATGACATAGAGCTGCAATTTGGGCATTGCATGGCATTGCTGACTTTCAGCTCCATACTAATATGGGCATGGTCCTTCACTATTTTATATTTAATTGACACACCGTTATATTTCACATTAGATATACCTACATACATTTATAACGCACATTTCGTAATTTTATTAGATGTGTGCAGGAAACGAACTCAGGGCGATATAATTCCAATTCTCGATCTGTACAAAAATATCATTGTATTTGAACCAGAGACCTTTATCCTTTACAGGCACCACCACTACGGGTTAGTTAAAAATACGTCGTAAAGTGCAATAATATTATAAACTAGTGTGGTTTTAATATTTTCTTTTTAACCCCCGACGCCAAAAGAGAGGCGTTATAAGTTTTTCGTGGCATCGTAGCTCCTAAATGAACCGATTACAATGATATTTAAAAAAATATAGATACGTTATGCCCTTACAATTCAACTAAAAAATCTGTTCCGAAAAGAGCTACCACACACGCAAGTTTATCTTTTGTTTCACTACACCAGTGACATTGGTATAATACACGAAGGCATTTTAACGCTGTATGTAAATGTCAAGCACTTCTGACAACAACAAAAGCGTGCGTATCGTCTTGTATTGACAAAGCGACTACGAGCAGAACGGTCAATTGCCTGTTCTTACGTTCTTCATTTTCGGCGCGCTAGTGACATACATATCTACCTCTTTTTACATTATAATATCATTGACCGATTGGGATAGGTTTTTTTTAAAACTGACATGACCGAGATGGCTTTAGACTATATTTGGTGAAAATATAACTGTCGGAGGTTTTTAAATTTTAAAATTAATAGTTTTAATATTTTCTTCTTACCTGTACTATTACAAATAAATTCATTCATTCATTCATTCATTCTTCCTCTCCAGTGACGGGGCGCGGTAAAGGCGGCGGCGGTGGCGGGTCCCTGGCGCTGCTCGGCCTGATGTTCGCCAAGAGTCTTGGAGCTGCTGGCATTGGCGGCCTGGGGCTGCTTACTATGAAGGTGAGGTGGTAGTTATTATTGAAGCATTAAAGAAAGAAAGAAAGAAAGAAAGAAGAAAGAAAGAAAGAAAGAAAGAAAGAAAGAAAGAAAGAAAGAAAGAAAAATAAAGAAAAAAAACATTTATTTTTGGCTAACACGCAACATAAACAACATACTAAACTACATAATTATGAATTAAGAAATGAACTATACATGTTACAATGTTCGAGTGTGTCGTAGTGCCAGAGAATGGTACCCACTCTGGGTTAGTGGTTAAGATGTTATTGGTTTTTACCTAAAACAATAATCGACGAAGAAATAGTCGTCTAACTTTACACCTTGGTTGATGTTTGTTCCCAAAATCAATAACCAGCTTCAAAGAAATAAACTTCGTACGTACCTACTTTGTACTAAAATTATTGCAGTAGGTAGGTACATATTGTACATATAAGCATTGGGATCCTTGGTGTTGACATCTCGAATGAAGTTCAGTTTCGGGACCACTTGGTAAGTAAGGCCAAACTAGCTGCAAAGAAATTGGGAGTGCTCAACAGAGCTAAGCAGTACTTCACGCCTAAGCACAGGTTGATGCTCTATAAGGCGCAAATTCGACCACACATGGAGTACTGCTCCCACCTTTGGGCTGGAGCCCCAGCTGGCCAAGTGGATCCGTTCAATCGAATTCAACGGCGAGCTATTCGTCTTGTCGACGATCCCATGCTTACAGACGGACTAGAATCACTCGAGTTGAGGAGAGATGTAGGCTCTCTCTGCGTATTCTACCGGCTGTACAATGGGGAATGTTCTGAAGAACTATTTGGCTTAATACCTGCAGTTAGTTTTCGACACCGCACATCACGGGGTTCCAGGTTCCACCAACATCACCTGGATACTTGGCATTCGTCCACAGTTCGGTTCTCACGTAATTTTCTACCTCGTACGTGTAAACTGTGGAACAAACTTCCTGCACCGGTGTTCCCCCTAAGCTATGATATGGGGTCCTTCAAGAAGCGGGTCTATCGTCATTTTCTTGGCCGGCAACGCGTTGGTGACGCCCCCATTGTTGCTAATGTCCATGGGCGGCGGTGATCACTTACCATCAGGTGACCCGTCTGCTCGTTTACCTGCTAAAAGCATAAAAAAAAAACATATATTACTACATACATATATTATATTCCTCATGGATCCAATTTTCAGATGGCGTCACTTGTTCTTAATAATATCGGTATAACGAGTTATCCAGAACCGTTATAATTGGGAGAAGTCAATAATTGTAGCAATAACCGCCACACCTATACACCGTGACAGACAGACCACATTTCTCAGTGGATTCTCAATAGCTGCTTTTGATATAGCGATACAAACTCCAGCTTAGGTACTGAGGAATTTGGTTGGATGGTTTTGGAATCGTGTGTGCTGAATCCATTTTATTACTAGAAAATCGTACTTTTATTTTAAAATACCTAAGTGACTCCCAATAATTATATTAATAATTAATCGATTATAATGTAAGTGTCTTCAAGGCAAGAGTGACTAGGCTTTTACTAAGTTAATGCGTTTTACCATCCATCGCCACTTACCATCAGGTGGGATTGTAGTCAAGCATTAACTTATAAGATATAAAAAAAAATTGTGGCGACTGCATAGCGATACGGCTGACGACTTTATGTGTCCTCTGAAGCACGGAAATGCACAAAAGTTTTGCCACCGACAGTGACCCATCCAATTACCGAACGCTCCCGCAGTTGTTTATAATCGACACAAGCCGCTGTAATTATGTCGATAAAAGGGCGCTGCTATGAACGAGGCGTCCAAACGCCCTCTGTTATATTCTGTCTGTATAAAGAGGTTGAATGCCGGGATTAGGGTAGGACGCGGTTGGGCGATCGCGCAGGGCGCCAGATTTAAAGGGGCGCCGCAGGTAGTCATATCCGAACCTTTAAAGTTTCGTCATATCTGTCCGTCCGTTTGTCCGCAGCATAGCATTGAGACCCTTAGTGCTGGAAAGCTGTAACTTGGCATGGATTTACATAATTATTATTTTAGTATGGGGTTCAATGCCAGATGGGGGCGCCGTAGAAATCTCGCCCAGGGCCCTGGTAGTGCTAAAACCGGCACTGTAGAGGTCAATTTATCTTTTAATATTATAAAGAGCAAAGATTTGACTGTTTGTTTGCATTGAATAGGCTCCGAAAATTTTGAACCGATTTGAAAAATTCTTTCACTGTTGGGAAGCTACAATATCCCCGGGTGACATAGGCTATATTATATTTTCAAAAAAAGTAGGGATCCTTAATAAAACTTCAATAATGTAACCCAAGGTGTATAAAAATATGATAATCGAGGCAAAGCGAAGGCGGTTACTCGTCATCAACTAAATGTAATATCCTTTTTATTCCAGGCCCTAGCAGTGTCAGCCCTAGCATTTATGCTATCAGCGATTGTAGGTGTGAAGAAACTAGCTTCACATGACGATCATGACGAACACCAGGTGATCTACGCAGGACACGGGCATCATAGACGACGGCGGTCCCCATTACCGTATCGAGGTTGGACTCAATATCAGGAACAGGAAGAATAGGTATCGGATTAGGAACAGGTAAATGTTACAGGCAGTAACAGGATACTTGCTTTTAGGATAATTTTCTGAAAAAACTATTTAAAAATTTTCTTTGTTTTTCTTCTCTCTTTCTTGGCTGGCAACGCATAAGTGATGCCTTTAGTGTTGCTGATGTTCATGAGCGACGATAGCCACTTACCAGGTCGATCGTCAGCTCGGTTGTCGACTATTTCCATAAAAATTAAACTAGTATTTAAAAAATTAAAAAAAAACCCGCCTGCTGTCAAAAAACCTATCATGATATACCTTTTTGAAATCCTTATGGTGAGCTCTTTAATTTGATACTTAAATTGCATTATTCAATTTATTTTTATTTTTTCATACTTCAAACAATGGCATCTCACATCCACCAATTTTTTTTTCATTTCACTTATCTAAGAACACCTGGGTTATCAAGATGAATCTAACGATATCTTACCCATATAAATCCGTTCAGCGGTTTGGAAGATATGAGGTAATAAAGAATATTACACACATGCATACATACATACATACATACATACATACATTCATACAAGATACGCGCAAAAAACATAAACCTTCCTGGCAGTCGGATAAAAAGAATAAACTTATAATTGAATATACTCGTATCTTAGTACAAAATAATAATAACTAAAAATTATGAGACAATCATGTTACTAGTAGTAGTAAAAATATAACAAGTAATGCGGTTTCCGCTTTCTTCTTGCCGCAGTGTTGCGTCTTTCTTTCTTTTTCTCCACTTTTTTCTTATTTCTTGATTGATAATTCTTTGTTTTTCTTATTTCGTGTAACTTGATGTCCATGATAGACGTTACGACTTGCCATCAGGTGCCTTGCCTGGTGTTTTGGGCTATTTGCATAAAAAAGTATGTTTGTTACATTGAAGTAGGTAGTAGGTACATATAATGTCATAGAACAGACATCTCGAACAAAATGCGTGTCTCGCCGGGAGGTTCTATTTTCAAAATTGAGCCACCGTTCTCCTTTCAAAATCGAACGAATTCATTGAAAATTGAAGCCGGTCGGCGCCAATTCTTTGGGACATACATTGTGTTCGCGGTGTCGGTTCTATATGCTAGTAATAATACTTCAATGGTTTGTTATCAGAGTTTAAATGTTGTGACTTGTGAGTAAGTCAGTAACCGTTTCTAGGAAAATGTGAAGCACTTTGCGACCACTGATATTTTAGAATCATCTCAGGTAAATGTTTTCAAAGCAAGTTTCTACAAAGTTATTGAAACTTAGACTAAAGACTAATGTAAAACTGTCATCACAATATTAAAACTACTAGTTTTAGTAATTTATTTATTTATTTAATGTAAATAAAATTATTGTCATTTAATACAAATGAAAATAAATAATTAATGAACTATTTATGGATTTGATTTTTATTTTTATCCCAAACTTTCACCTATTTTTTCCCGTGTGCTCTTCCATCATCCTTGATATTTTATCTGTGTTCAGAAATCTTCAGAAAATAATTGCCTTAATGAAAAATAATAATTTTACTAGCTATATTTTACAACGAGTAACCGCCCTCACTTTGCTTCGGTTTTCTTATTTTACACCTTGGGTTACATTATTGGAGTTTTAATAAGGATCCCTAATTTTTTTGAAAATATAATATAGCCTATGTTACTCAGGGATAGTGTAGCTTCCCAACAGTGAAAGAATTTTTGAAATCGGTTCAGTCGTTTCGGAGCCTATTCAATGCAAACAAAAAATCAAATCTTTCCTCTTTATATATTAGTATAGATTAGTAGTTATAGATAAAAAATTATTAAAAAGTAAAAGAAATCAATCTAGAAATTCATGCGAAGCCTATTATGACAAAAAAGCCAACATCACGTGGTGTTCCCAGGCGGTCACCCATCCAAGTACTGACCACGCCCGACGTTGCTTAACTTCGGTGATCGGACGAGAACCGGTGTGTTCAACGTGGTATGGACGTTGGCGATGGTAGTTACAAAATACCTGTATATGTTATTATCATCGTTATGTTTTTTTTATAATTTAATTAATTATCTGCGTTTATAACAATCTACAGACTTCCAGTTATCTTTCATTTATTTGTTTAAATGAATTATTGTACAATATAGCAGCTAATTTTGAAGCAGCGCCATCTACTTTAGGTTACTTGAACTTTTTCTTTCACAACACGCACACGGAACATGTTAGATGTCGCTACTAGCTAGAATTTTGTGAGCGTTCAAACCAAATAGTTTGTTATCGTACTCACAGATGGCAGATTACACGTAGAATAAAAATTCTTTATTATAAAACCAGATGTCGTCAGTATTTAAACAAAAAGATCTAAATTAAAACAAACTGGTATGTAGGTAATTAATATCTGTTAAGGACTACAGAGAAGTGCAAAACTGCAGAGTTAATGAGTCAGTTACATGATTATTCAAAATCAATAGCACCTACCTACAGTAATATTATTGATAAGTCAATCAATAATTAATTAATTTGGCTGTATTTCTTTATCTAATACGGCAACCGAACAGATGAGCCGTCTGAGGCTAATTGGGCTGTGGTCCCGGTTGCCCCATGGATATTGACATCAATAATAATCTGTAAATAAATTTTCGTATCACGGTGTTAGAAGTTGAACTCCTCCGAAACGGCTCGACCGATTTTCGTGAATCTTAGCGTGCATATCGGCTAGGGTGGAGAATTGGACATCTATTTTTCATCCCCCTAAAAGTTAAGGGTACCACCACCCCTAATTTTTATTTATTTATTTGACATTTTTTTTTGTTTTTATTTTTTTATGATACAGCATACAAAAATAATATTTATAAAAAAAACTTTTTACAGAACGAAGTCTGTCGGGGCAGCTAGTAATATTATAATAATTACATTGCCAAAGGTATCACCGATGCGGTGCCAGCCAAGAAAGGAGGGTAAGTTAAAATAAAATTGTGAAATTCAGTTTATTTTTAAAGTAAAACATAAGTTATTTCTTACGCAGTTTCATGTTCAAAGTATCACCTATAAATTATAACGCATTATTTAGCATTTATAGTAAGATATGCATGAACATTGTTTTCCGAAACTTCATAATAGGTACTGACTGTGCCGATTACTGCTGCATTTATTTAAACGGTTGAGGTTTCTATTACTACAAGGCCGATCAACAAAATGCGGTACGGTTCGCAAAACCACGTAACTAGCTAATGCGTGATAAAGCAACAAACATGGCATCGAACCTAATTGGCACACCTACAAGTCCGCCATTTTGAAAAAACCTCGATTCAGCGGCCAGTGATGAAACATGTGTCAATCGATAGACTAAATGATTATGATCAAAAAGTATTCAGTGATGAAATGTCGTAAGTGATATACTTTCTGAGATAAGTGAGCTCAAAACTGTAGAAAAATAAAGCAAAAAACTTCGTTTCGGCGGACATTGATAAATCATATGTCATTCGATAGGCTAAATAATTACGATTAAAAGGTATTCAGTGATGAAATGTTGTAAGTGATATAATTTCTGAGATAAGTGAGTTCAAAACTGTAGAAATATAAAGCAAAAAAACTTCGTTACGGCGGACATTGATGAAACATATGTCAATCGATAGGCTAAATGATTACGATTAAAAAGTATTCAGTGATGAAATGTTGTAAGTGATATACTTCCTGAGATATTTGAGTTCAAAACCGTACAAAAATAATGTACCTATTAAAAATTATCATTTACTTATTTTGAATTTATTGGGTCAATAATGAAAAATAAGTATATTATGTCATATGTGTATGTGCTGCATAGGTTCTTGATTTATTAATAACGGGTAGGTTTGAATTAAAAAAAGCAAAGCAAAAGCAAACTACTAGGTTGTTTTATAAATAATTTATTTGCCACCAGCGGCTACAGCTTTGTCAATTACTTTTAAACCAAAAGTTAAAATCCACTATTGGCTTAGCTTTCTATATCATGTCTGACAATCACTGAATCTAAAAATTCCGCTGGTGATAAAGGCAATGTTTCCTGATGTCAAGCCCATGCCAAGAACCATATAACACACATTATATGGGAACAACATGACAAGGTTCTTTTTCCCATTATGCATGAGCAGTACCATCCCGCGATTTTATCTCTACCCTTAAGTTGTTTGTTTGACGAATTTGTTTAATTTTTATAATACATAACGTAACTGAGGTAAGGAAAAAAGTGACCGGTACACTTCAATTGCTGTATCGCCATAAAAACTTAACCATAAGTACGCCATAAACACTCTGGTCATCTCTCACCTTGATTATGCTGATGTGTGTTGCACAGATTTGTCAGAGGAACTTTTGAATAAATTGGAGCGCCTTCTTAATAACTGTATTAGATATATCTTCGGCTTACGTAAGTATGACCACATTTCCCAGTTCTATTCCTAACTTAAATGGCTATCCATTCGATACAGGCGAAACTTCAGAATTCTCTCAACATTTTATGCCATTTTGAATAATGTGTCTTCTCCTGTTTATTTAAAGGAAACCTATAGCACTGCTTATTTCGGGAATTCCTTCACAATACAGTTCATACTGTTCTGGAACTCCTTGCTTGTAGATATCAAAAAATCATAGACTACCAAAAGCTCCTTCACGAAGTCCGGCAGCACTACCTGAAGCAATTAGAATGTTGTCGCCCGTGGTCTTCAACCAGATGTTATATATGTATTTATAAATATTTATTTACTTAATATATAAGATGTTTATATGTAAATCTGAATAAAACTGTATTTATTTAATTTTGTTTATGTATATTGTGATTTTATATGTATATAGTAATTATTCTAAATATTCATAATATTTCTTATCTGGCATAACACTGATACAGTTACAGATACACTAGAAATAAAAAGATAATTAATTACAAATATTTTATTTTTGTACGGTTTTGAACTCAAATATCCCAGATACCATATCACTTACGACATTTTATCACTGAATACTTTTTGATCGTAATCACTTAGACTATCGACTGACACATGTTTTATCAATATCGGCCGAAACGATGTTTTTTGCTTTATTTTCCTACGGTTTTGAACTCAAATATCTCAGAAAGTATACCACTTACGACATTTCATCACTGAATACTTTTTGATCACAATCATTTAGTCTATCGATTGACACATGTTTCATCACTGGCCGCCGAATCGAGGTTTTTTCAAAATGGCGGACTTGTAGGTATGCCAGGCTCCATACAAAAATGTTGGAAGCCCTTTTCACATTTATATCTAACATTATTACGATTTAGAAACCAGGAATTCTAAGGAACTCATTTACCGTAACCGAAACTATATCTATTATAAATAAAAATGAATGTTGCTAAGCGAAAAACTCGAAAATGGCTCGACCAAATTCAGCTAATTTTTTATGTAAAAAAAATAAACATTGCTTGGCTAAATTATTTCATTTTTACTTTTAACTTTTGACAGAACTAAGTCTGTCCGAGCAGCTAGTTTGAAATAAAAATCATTACTCGAAAATGTTATCATTTCTGTAACCGAATCCATCCGAAACTAACGGATAATCCGAAATAATTTCATATCATATCCAAAACCGGTATAACAATTTCTATATCCGGATCTGAAATTTCATATCCATCCATCCCTATTACTGTATTTGTTGACTGTCCTTGTAAGTCCGGTTGGTGCGTTCTTGGAAAACTATCTCCATCTCTCCTCTGGTATATCCGTTGGTTCTAGTTTAATATATCCGATTATTACCGTAAATAGTCAAATGGTTAAGATATAGACCTACCTAGTAAGTAAGATATAGACCTACTTAGTAAGTAACATACGAGGCACTGAGATGGTCGGAGTTTTTAAATCTTATACTATTAACAAAGGTTTTGTTGATCAAAGTTTTAACAATGATTTATTAAATTTCCAAATTATGATGATATTAGTACTCTTCCCGCGGCTTTGCTCGAGATTTCCGGCCTAGTAAGTACCATATGGTATGTAGGTAAATCCGTCTGTAGTTAAAATAGTTTTTGCTTGTAAGAATAACAAATATCTCCACATGAATGATTCTTACAGTCATGTCTTATTAGGTATACAAAGTATTCTAAAATCCTTAAATTCCTTTGTTCCCTCTTGTCCTCTCCCGTACACTTCACTTCTCTGAAATTCTTAACTTCTGTACCCACCCCTCAAACTTTGACTTTCCCCTACAATAGTGAAGAAAACTCAAGTTGAACATTATTTTTAGAAAAGATGTGCTGAGGAATGTTTTTTGGCTTTTCTTCTTTTTAATAAAGTACCTTTGGGGCCATCCATAAATTACGTCACACTTAAGGGGGGGGGGGGGGGGGTCGATGTAGTGTGACATTGTGTGACTAGGGGTGGGAGGGGGTCCAAAATTTCCTGACGTCACATTTCAAAATCTAATAATTGGTATGTATAGGTAAAAAATTATGGAAATAGAACTTATTTCGGAACTGCTGTTTTAATTTAATAATTTCCAGGTAAAATTAGTAAAATTTCATAATATGTGACGTCACACTAGGGGGGAGGTCTCACAAATGTGACCAGCTGTGACAAGGAGGCGGGGAGGGGTCAAAAAGTCATGAAATTTGTGTGTTGTAATTTATGGATAGCCCCTTTTCAAAATGGTGGCAAATCAAAGACTACATTGCCACTTATCAGGTGGAATTATAGTAATTCATTCACTTATGTAAGGTTCGTTAAAAACTGGCAACATTAATAAAATATCTGTATAAAAACAACGAAATATAATCTATGGCGGGAGGTGGCAATAGTGGCTTAAGATATGACAGATCGAATTGAGAGGTTATGAAAAAATAGAATGATGGCTAACTTATAAAATATATTGGTTAAGAATAATCGGGATATTATAACGTGTTTAAAATATAAGAAGTTGGAATAATGTATAGAGGTATATTGAGATTATAATATGTTATTTGCACCTAACTTTGGAGTTTTACTACAAATCCGAAGTGGTAAGATCACGCTCACTTTCTTGTAATTTATTTTTTCATCTGAGCTTGTAAGTTTTTAAAAGTGTCCTTTTAAGAATAAGACTAGGTACTCAAATAGTTTACAAGAAAACTATTCGATTGTTGTTGAACTGCATCTCGGCTGGTCGAGTTCATAATAATAAATAATAATATGATTTGAATATTTGAACTTGAACCGGTTCTGATCTGAATTACACACCTATTGTATTGTATCAGTAGCTTGGTCATTTGATAACAGAAATATACTCTATTAAAACCGCCTCAGGGAAATATATTTTACATGCAAATTAAGCGTAAATGTATGTATCGTTGTAATCATGGAGGTTGTAATAAATAAAATTTGACGAAACAACATCTTAATGTCATTGTTTTAAAAACAATTGGCACATAATATTAACTAATTATAATGTCTAATCTCAAAAACACAAAACGAGAATAAAGCGTTTTGTTTAAATGGAATATTATAATGCATATGGGTTAATATAGTTTGATAGAAGTCTGTTTTAACAGAGTTTACGGTGCTAGTTGTTACATGATACATAAGGTGTATTTATTCATTTATTAATTTATTTGGATTGCCAACGCAAGAAACAGTACAACAAGCTTGAAATCAACGCACATTACAGATGTATACATAACTGTTCTTTCAATTATAGGCAATCACAGCATGCATTGGGTTACAGTTGTACTACACACAATCTACATTACTTTTTAATTATCATCACAATACAATTAGGTATTTGCTTACTTTAGGTATTTGCTTATAATATAAATTGAATTAAATAATGACATTGGAATATCTATAAATCAAAATGTCACAATAATCATGAAGCTAAGCTATGCTTAGTATTATCAATATAACTGAGTATCATCAAATTACAATAAATTGAATTAGATAATGTTAGTGGAATATTAATAAATCAGCATGTCAATATGATCACAAAAGTACAACATAATATAATTTGGTCAAAATTTAAGAAGGTGCAAGTAAAGATCATGGATGTCTCGGTATTTTAGGTGTATACATAATTATAGGTCTATGTTTGAGTGCCTAAGATTCACATTAATCATATTTTGGTTTTACATAGGTTGCATTATTTATATTTGTAGCATTATAATATTTAAAATAATAGTGCATGAAGTATTTTTCCACATCGGAAATAAGAATAAATTATGGCTATGAATAAAATTTATATATTCATTTATTATTTCCATAAATAGGTAGTAGAGGGAAAAGTTTTCACTTTTATTTATTTTACTATTCACATAATTATGTTATCAGTATTTTTCATTGAGGCATCTTGGGTCCTGTTAAATACCTCGTTTTGTACTTTTACAATTATCGCCGACAGATGTCTATGTAAGTGGGTGCAATGCAGAAATAGATAGAGAATAGAAAAAAATAATACATAATTATTAACTGTTCCATTATTTGAATGTAAAACACTTAAAATTTTAAACAATTAAGTTTGGTAGACACATTAACTACATATGTTTAAGTACTTGACATTTGGGTTACTTATTAAAAGTATCTTATAACTACTGACCTATTAGCGATACACTTAGGTAGAATGTTAAAAACTTAAAATTATCCAAATGCAGCAGCTAGATTGTTTTTGAATTATAATAAAACATTATTTTATGAATATGAACATTATGATTTTGATAATTATTGAAGATAGCTGTTATTATTCAAGATAATAGAGAAATTGATTGATTAAGTATAAAAATAAAGGGAAGAAGAGCTTTGAAGTTGTGTTCCAAGAATAATTCGTGACGTTTCAGGAACTGTCCCATGCAGCTTTTATTAGAACACCATTGATTTTGGTTTGAATAGACTAAAATAAATCGACCAAAATGTATTATTTTATCAATTATAGGCAAATTAACTTTTTATTTTATGAGGCCTTTCTTGACTATGGAAACAATACATGCAATGATCATGTCAGAAAATACGTAGAATTTAATCATTTCTATATCTTAGATGTTAACCAGGATTGTTATTGACGGTTTTTCAAATGGTTTATTTTCGTTGATTTAATAGTTTCGAATGGTTCAATCTGCATTCCAATTACCTACATTAAGTTAAATATAGTATTTTCAATATCAGGAAACTTGTTCTTGATCATGTTGCTATAGGCAGGATATTTCATCACTGATTTAATTAAAACTTTGAATCCTGCAATTGGTTAGACTGAGTCATTGCCCTATATTTTAATACTTTTGCCTATAGATATTTTTAATTGCAGTATCTGTTGTTCCCCATTAGTTGATGTAAAATGATTAATGATTAAATTATTTATATTTCATGCATGAGAAACCTGAAACCATGAAAATGGCCGAATGGCTGTTTGTTTGTTTTAAAATATTCACGATGTTTCGAAGATGATGAAACAAGATATGAAAAGCTAATGTGAAATACTACAATCAGCAAAAATAATTCTTTTTGATGAGCAATACCAAAGGAACATCGCTTGATTTTTATGTGTTCCAGATGTCATGACATGGCATGATGATAAGAATTCTTATATATGCTGTGAAGCACCAGACCCCATCTGGTGAGCTCACCAGTAGAAATTCAGTTATGTGTGACCATGCACCTAGGTGCATCTACAGATTTCTATCCAAAGCAGTACACGCAGAAAAACAGAGGTGATCTGTATCCGTATTTCTATTATTACTTTAGTGAAAATTGCCTATGTTCTATATATATCTCTATTTTTATATTCGTAAAATGTTGAAATAGCTTATTTGAATATCCTATTTTGTGAACATAAATCTATCAAAAAGGATATGTGACGCTCAATAATTGAGAGATCATCATAATCAAAAATGATGTCAGCAATCGTTTGGATAAATATTATATCAATTGTTTTGTCAACAATTTCATTTATAACTGTTAGCTCTTGATAGAGTATGTAGAATACCAGAGAATCAAGGCTTAACGGATTAACATTGCATCAAGTAATTGTGATCATGAGGAGAGTGATTAGGTTGCATGATGATTGGACTGTACTGGAGGTTGTCGTGTTACCGTGGCCCCAGTACGGGCAAGTGGTGACCGCAACACACATAACAGTTTAGTGTTGAGTCGAAAATAATTAAGCGTTGCAGGATATGTAACTTACTGATTTGATATATGAAATGGAAACAGAACAATCTGAAATATTTTAATAAATAATGAAACTTGAGTTATTGTTAAAAGAAACAAATTAATAAATTAAAGAAACATAAATTAAAAGATCTATTGCATTAGATTCTGCATTATGAATGAAAAGGATAATATGTAGGTATAAGAAAAAAAAAAGTATATTCTAACAATTGTTTTGTTGTCTGTGAGTCCTAGACAACACACCTCGTTGAAAATGAACAACGACAACATTCGGCGACGCCTCCGCGGAATCCTGAAGTGTATGGTGACCACGTTACTAGACGAAGTCGGAGCCAAGTTCAAGATGACATGCGGCAGACGATGGACCGAGTGACTGGGAGAGGTTCATGAGGCTTGCCAGGAGTGGACGCGGTGCAGCCTGCAGCCTGCTGGTGCGGCCAGATCAGAGGCTCAGTCTGCTCATTGGACAGGTCCACGGGAGTTTAATTTCAAACAGTTACTGGTAGGTTCGCCTATGTTTTCAAATTGTTAAATGGCTACACTATCAGCTGATATAAGTAAAATAGTGAATTTATGGCAACATATCATATGAATGTATTCGTAATTTAAACTGGATTAGACAAATTGGAACTTAATTATGGACATAATATCATATAATTTGAGTTTATGTATGATCATTTTATAGCTACCATGTGATTATAACTCATTACCAAAACTATAACGAAGTATAATCAAGGGATGTTGACACTATCAGTAAATTATAATAAATTTATGTTTAAAGTATTAAGGAAACATTTAAACACCTAAAATGTTATTCTGTTGTCGAAATCAATCACAATAAATTAAATATGATTATTTTAAAAATGTTAAAATTAGTACTCATTGTCACGTGACTTCAAACGCCATTTTGAGCTTATGATGTCATTGTTCGTATTTTATATGCAAGTGCAACTAATTTCAGTCGACAGATAGTATGGAATATCGGCTAGTGACGTCACGTGACGTTTTTGGTGGGAAATTTGAAAATGATTTATATTTATCAATTGTTGTCTTTAAATTGAAAATTATTATTTTTATAATATTATATATGAATGAGGTTATATCTATAAAATTAAATTGAACTCCAAAATTAGTCAACATCCCTATTGTATCAGCTCTTCTTCTAGCTTTGATTTATACTGAACGACTATAAGTAATTAATTTAATAAGATGCAATAGGTACTTGTTTATGATCAGTGTTCGTGCGTGTTTCAATAATAGAAGTATACCTAACTTATTTGATTAATACAACTAACTGGTGTTCTTTTGTGACGATATGTGTTTAAAGATAATAACAGTTTGGACTTTAGAAATTAATGTGATACAATTTGTGGTTGGAACGAATCCGTATAAATTCCGGTGTACTTTAATTCCAACTTTGATGTCCTCCAATAGGCAGACCCCTCTTTCCTACTGGGCACTCTGGGCACGTGCCCAGGGCCCCGTGATCGATAGGGCCCCCTAGTTCCTGTCAGATCTCTAAACGATAACTGATATTTATTACCAAAAAACTTTTTTAATTTGAACAAATCGAACCTAAATTACTGACTACATACAATACCAATTTGCTTATTAGCTTTTGCATAAATCTAGAAGCTTGCTTATCTACTTTCTTTGTCTATTCTAACAAAATAGTATTCTGATAAAGTCATAAGGGCCCCATTATCCTAATATGCCCAGGGCCTCCAGTAGGTTAAAGACGGCCTTGCCAATAGGCGACGCCCTTAGCCGAGGTTCGAACCCCACAGTGGGTGCCCTTTGGTCGTCCTTTACTCTCGAGTTGTGGAACTATCACCCCATTTCATAATATGCCTTACCGGCTGAACTCTCAAGGCACGCCCACCTGTCCGCCTAAAGCTGTTAGGTCGATAGGGCCTCCAGTTACTATTCATAAAAAGAAATACCTTGGTTTGACCTCAACATTTATTTTGCACTAGTGAATATAACGAGTATAACGAATATACCGAGTGCATCGTTTCGCTTCGATAAGCCCAGACTCGATAAATGTATCGACAGTACTTTTTCGTGAACCGATTAAAATAAAACAAACATTGAATGTTAACCTGAGCTTACTACATACGTTAGTGAAAACCGCAATGAAAGTCGTTCTTGAGATTTGCCGGAACAAACGCATAGATAAACAGTTAAGCAAACAAAAAAATACAGCATAATAATTTGAATTGAATAGAATTCACACGGGATATGAATTTCAGGGGTAAAAGGTTGCGTCAGATGAGCCCGGGCCATTTGATTATAGACCTAACCCACTAGTCTCGAGGGGTAAAAGGTTGCGTCAGATGGGCCCGCGCCCATGTGATTATAGACCTAACCCACTAATCTCGAGGGGTAAAAGGTTGCGTCAGATGAGCCCGGGCCATTTGATTATAGACCTAACCCACTAGTCTCGAGGGGTAAAAGGTTGCGTCGGATGGGCCCGCGCCTATTTGATTATAGACCTAACCCACTAGTCTCGAGGGGTAAAAGGTTGCGTCATATGGGACCGCGCCCATGTGATTATAGACCTAACCCAATGATCTCGAGGGGTAAAAGGTTGCGTCGGACGGGCCCGGGCCTATCTGATTATAGACCTAACCCACTGATCTTGCCATTATTTAAAGAAAGAAAGAAAGAAAAGTTTATTTCATCTAAATTAACTACAGCAACAAATTATAGCAAAAATTTATTTAGTGGTTATCGGGTAACCTAAGATGGGTTCGGACCCATGTAATTAGAGACCTGTATAAAATCTGCAGTGCACGCATTATTTATTTAAAGATATTCGGTTGTGTAGGAACAGATATGTGTAAAACTTATTCTGATGAAATAGTAACAATTAGTAAGGAATAAATTCTTCATAGTACTTAAACACTGTTATTATCTTTATTCAAAAGCTTTATATTAACTTTTAATATCCATTATTTTGTCTACGACATAAATTGACAAATTGTAAGAGTTGCATAGATTTGCAGAATTGTAAATAGAGTTTGACTGTGAAGTAGTAATTTGATGTCTACACGTCTTATAGAGTAAGATTTTTAAATTTTAAGGTGATACAAGAATTTGATGGGATGTGCAAATCTGATGGATTTGCAAAATCCGTAAAATACATAAATTTTGTTAAATATGATTCTTGTAGATACTTATTGTATTTTTGTAGCTTGCAAATGTACCTTTTGACATGTTTGTTAAATATGATTCTTGTAGATACTTATTGTATTTTTATAACTTGCAAATGTACCTTTTGACGTGTTTGTTAAATATGATTCTTGTAGATACTTATTGTATTTTTATAACTTGCAAATGTACCTTTTGACGTGTTTGTTAAATATGATTCTTGTAGATACTTATTGTATTTTTATAACTTGCAAAGGTACCTTTTGAAGTGTTTGTTAAATATGATTTTTGTAGATACTTATTGTATTCTTATAACTTGCAAATGTACCTTTTGACGTGTTTGTTAAATATGATTCTTGTAGATACTTATTGTATTTTTGTAGTTTGCAAACGTACCTTTTGACGTGTTTGTTAAATACTCAATAATTGCATAATTCGATAGTTGACTTATAATATGACAAGAAAGCCAATTATTATTATCATCATAATTTTATGTCAATTTTTTTTTTTACTCTTGTTTTTGTAAAGATTTTATTGAATATGCTATTTTATAAGCTAGCTATGTCATCCCTCGCCAAGTGTAAGGTTACTTATTTTTACTCTAGATCTGTGTATGGGGACATACACCTGTTCAGGATGGACGAGTGTAAGGTTCGTTAAAAACTGGCAACATTAATAAAATATCTGTATAAAAACAACGAAATATAATCTATGGCGGGAGGTGGCAATAGTGGCTTAAGATATGACAGATCGAATTGAGAGGTTATGAAAAAATAGAATGATGGCTAACTTATAAAATATATTGGTTAAGAATAATCGGGATATTATAACGTGTTTAAAATATAAGAAGTTGGAATAATGTATAGAGGTATATTGAGATTATAATATGTTATTTGCACCTAACTTTGGAGTTTTACTACACTTATAACTTAAAAAAAAATCTTCACAAATGTATTATTAAAACCTATTTTATACATACATATTATAATATCATTGGCTACAGGAAATAAATGATTCGAATATAAAACCCATCATCATTTACACCTGGGTTACTTTTTCTACTCAGTCTATGATTGTCCATGGCACGTGTGTCGCTAACTCGCTAACTCACTATCTGTGTTTCGAGGTAAATCGCTCAGCTACTAGACAGTCGCTTTCTACTCAAAATGATATCGAACCGAATCGATGAGATCTGCTGGTAATCGCTGTGTATTCAATTTACTTAGAAACTTGGTAATGTCAAACGAACTTAAATGTGATTCCTGTGGAGCACGTTTGATTTTTATTAAACGACGTGAGTTGTTTGAAATAGCATCGCGTTGATAGCTTAGTTGGTCTCTTGCACGTGGGGGCCTGGATTCAAATCTGGTACAATAATTTTCACTGTTATATGTTTATTAGAAATTAACTATCACGTGCTTCGTTAAAGGAAAAATCGCGAGGAAACCTGTTCAGAGTTCTACCAATGATATTTAGAAAATATAGATGCGTTATGCTCTTACAAATCAACCAAAAAATCTGTTCCGAAAAGAGCTACAACACTCACACGTTTATCTTTTGCCAATCACATTGGTGTAATACACGAAGGCATTTTATCGTTTTATGTCAAATGTCAAGCACTTCTGACAACAACAAAAGCGTGCGTATCTGACAAAGCGACTACGAGCAGAACGGTCAATTGCCTGTTTTTACGCTCTTCATCGTCGGCGCGCTAATGACATAGCTACCTCTTTTTTAACATTATAATATCACTGAGTTCTTCATAATGTTTTTAAATTAAGTAATTTCGTAGGACCCGCTTACCACTTCGAATCTACCCTTCGATACTCTTGAACAACCATTTTAGGAGGGTCAAACCTGGACGAATAAGAGCGCAGCTACCTTTAGCAGAAGGGATGACTCGCAGTAAGTTTAGATAAGTATAAAAGTCCGTGTGTTTTTATGGAAATAGCCGGCATATGAGCTGACGATCCACCTCATGGTAAGTGGCTATTGTCGCCCATGGACATTAGCAACACCAAAAGCATCACTGATGCGTAGCCAGCCAAGAAAGACAGAAGTAAAAGAAAGAAAGAACTGGCTCTCAAGCCCCCTGCCGGAACACGATGAATCGTTTGGCGACTGACTCATGCTCAAGGGTGGTAGCTATCCAGGCGAACAGGAGAAATAATAATAGTAATAATGGTATTAAATAAACATTAAAATCAATATTACCAATATAATCCCTACGAGGGCCCTACCACCAGTGACCAGTATCAAAAATCTTACACTTTTTGGGCTGCTCCACGTAAACGCCCAAGATTTTTTTTGCCACTAGCGGTCATCCATCTAACTACTGACCGCGCCCGCTGTTGCTTAACTTTGTTGATCATTAGGATCAATGTGGAACTTAAACAAATGCTGTTTCGTTCCTTATCAGCAACGCTTTCATAAACCTTCGAATATTAAAGGCGAATACAACCTTACCTTGAGGGTTCATACAACAGGTTCATTCACACTTATCTCACAAGCACATGTCAAACGGCACATAAACACAGTGACCTGTTCGTTGTCGTGAACAAAGAGATTACCACGCTCCGAGTAAACTAGATCCGTCAACAAAAACTCGATACTACAACGGATGGGAACTTGATGATACATCGAACTAATGATACATCTAGTTACTCGTATGAACGGGTTAGTAGGCGATTCGATTCGCACGAATTTTAACTTGCCTGAAATTAAAAACAATGTAATATAACTGACGATCTATCTGATGGTAAGTGGCTATCGTCACCCATGGACATGAGCGACTCCAAAATGATATTGTAATGTAAAAAAGAGATATGTAACTAGCGCGCCGACGATGAAGAGCGTAAGAACAGGTAATTGACCGTTCTGCTCGCAGTCGCTCTGTCAGTACAAGACGATACGCACGCTTTTGGTGTTGTCAGAAGTGCTTGATTTGACATACAGCGTTAAAATGCCTTCGTGTATTATACCAATGTGATTGGTGTAGTGAAACAAAAAATAAACGTGTGTGTGTTGTAGCTCTTTTCGGAACAGATTTTTTGGTTGATTTGTAAGGGTATATTTTTTAAATATCATTGGCTCCAAAAAGGCAAAAATGATGAGTTGCTGATCAAGAAAGAAGGAAGAATAAGAAAGAAAGAACTGGCTCTCAAGCTTCCAGCCGTACCATGACAAGTCGTTAGGCGGCTGAAATTCCCCTGATTGTGGTATATAAATGGTCCCTCCTGGTGGCAGTCGTTGAACTCCGTACCGTCTATGTAGTTTAATGTTAGTATAATGTCCTCCCGGTCTTTATAATGCGTCGATAATAATAATAATAATAACGCTTCACACTCATAGCCCCACATTAGGATTCCCTGTGTCGTGGGTGCCATGGTCAACACACTAGACAAGGACATTCTCACCCAGACCGAGAACAGAAATTCAAACTCATCATTCCAATTTCCGCCTCGTTGGGAATCGAACCCAGGACCCTCGGTGCGGCGATCCGGCATGGTAACCATTGCGCCACACTGGTCGTCGAATCCCTTTGGTGTCACTGGTATAATCAGATAGCTCATCCGTTACTTTTTCTGCTATTCACATAAACACCACTAATTATTAGATTAGAGACTACTTGTCAGATCTCTCAAAAAGTGGAACCACATGACAAGCACCAGTATTCGACTAAAAAAAGAATCATTAAAAACGGTTCACCCAGTCAAAAATTCTGAGGTAACAAACATAAAAAAAATACAACTGAATTGAATACCTCCTCCTTTTTTGGAGTCAGTTAAAAATATAATGTTCATTACAAATGAACGACTCGTGACGAGTTATGAGCTGTACTATGAGCTATTTAGCTGTTATCAGCACTCAGTATGCGAAGCGTAAATATCTGTGTATATTCAAGTTTAAGAGTGCATAACTAACTTCACATTTGCTTATGATCAGCATGCGGAACCGATATGTTAGCTTATTATATACTTCATTTTAATAGGGCTGTCATAACTTCGTATTTACATAATTCTAAGCTATTCTTAGCAAGACAAGTCACTGTAATGAGCATAAATAATTTCAACAATTAAATAAAAATAAATTCTTGAAAGTTATTGCTTACACCATTCTACCAAGTACTATAGAAATATATTTTAGAACTTTAAAGTGTTAACTAATTTGTTCTAGTGCATGATAATTTAATTTTTCGGATCTGTTTTGTATGCCATTGTTAATAAATAAAATAAATAAATAAAATAAAATAACATTCAAGTTTTATTCTATCTATCCAACCGACAAATGAGCTGACGATCCACCTATAAGTGGGCAGCGGTCACCCATGGACATCATTAAAACCAAAGACATCACTGATGTGTTGCCGATCAAACAAGAAGAGAGAGAAAGATCTGTCCCCCTAGCCCCCAGATGGAACGCAACGAGTCGCTTGGCGGCAATGATAATAGCGTGTAAAATGGAGGTAGATATAGATATAATTATGTCACTAGCGCGTCGACGATGAAGAGCGTAAGAACAGGCAATTGACCGTTCTGCTTGTAGTCGCTTTGTCAATACAAGACGATACGCACGCTTTTGTTGTCAGAAGTGCTTGACATTCGACATACAGCGTTAAAATACCTTCGTATATTACGAGTATACCAATGTGATTAGTGTAGTGAAACAAATGATAAACGTGTGTGTGTTGTAGCTCTTTTCAGAACAGATTTTTTGGTTGATTTGTAAGGGCATAACGTACCTATATTTTTTAAATATCATTGCTTGGCGGCTGACTGATATAAGAGGATGGAAGCTTAACGGCTTAAAGCTTCGATTTGAGCTTTTTGTCGTATTGGGGCGGCATAGAATATAGACCTCAATATCATGCTGGCCATGACACCCTATGTCATAAAAGGCGATTGAAGCAGACAGACCGGCGTTAGGGGGGGCGCGGTGGGGCGACGGCCTAGGGCGCGAAATTTGGAGGGACGCCACATTTGGGGTGAGGAGCAAAAAAAAAGAGAAATATTAAATTCTTAATAAATCCCATTGGAAGTTCCCATTGGAATAGCAAAAAAGTTTTCGAGCAAAAAAGCTCGATTTCGATTTTTTTATGTGGGCGCCACAATATTCTAGCCTGGAGTGTCAGTGACTCTAACGTCGGCACTGGAAGCAGACTCCCTGCTTGGTATTAGCATCACGGAAGGATAATTGTTATATACATAATTAAATCCCTTGTATTTTATTACTTTTCGTAAATTCTGCCTGGTAAGTTACCACTACCAAGAGGGTGGTTTGATTCAGCCGCTAAACGATTCATAGTGTTCCGGCTGGGGGCTTGAATACATTTAACTACAGCCGAGAGTAGAAACAAGAACGATGGATAATATGGATGATGATAAAGGGATGTATTAATAAATTTTTCATAATTGACAACCCTAACATACATTTTTATGTTAATTGAGTATGAGTACTACACATGACATGAGTAAGATTAGGGTTTTCAAGTTTATTTCATGCTCCACGAGTTATGTATAATGAAAGTAAACTTGTAAATTAATGTCTATTTACAGCAGAACTGTACTCGTAACTTTTAGAGATTTGTTACTTATTCTGTGGAGCCAGATCTGAAGTAAGAATACTTCATGTGATAGTGATCTCAGATCTTGCAAATGTAATTATTTTTATATTTTGTAATCTATACTATTTTACTTTTAGAATACTAAATTTTAAATTAAACGCTCACACACTCATACCTCTGCAGTAGATTTCCATGTGTCCCGGTTGCCATGGACAACACAAATTACATATCACTATAACATCCATGACCCAGTACAAATATTAATCTGTCACATAAATATCCGCCTCGGCCGGGAATCGAACCCGGGAAGCCTCGCTTTGCAGGCAGAGTCGCTACTAACTAGCCTAAATTGAAATTGAATTTATTACGTACTATTTGACACATTTCAACATCTCAAACTGAATCCTAAGATTGCAGTAGAGATCTTGAGCTCAGTCCTTAGAAATAGGTACTTCATTTTATTAAAGAGGATGCTTGAACTACTTAGATCAGATAATAAATTAATTTGGGATAATTTATCTATACTAATATATAAAGAGGAAAGATTTGATTTTTTGTTTGCATTGAATAGGCTCCGAAACTACTGAACCGATTTGAAAAATTCCTTCACTGTTAGGAAGCTACACTATCCCCGAGTAAAATAGGCTATATTATATTTAAAAAAAAATAAGGATCCTTAATAAAACTCCAATAATGTAACCCAAGGTGTAAAAAAATAAGAAAACCGAAGCAAAGCGAGGGCGGCTACTCGTTCTTTAATAATTTCATTAAACCTATTATTATCAAACAATTTTTAGATTATTTTTTATAGATTTTTACAAGTGTAACTCCACAGTTTACTCGCAAATTTTTCAAAGAAAGTTCTCAACTTAAATCTTCCTGACATACACATCTTTCTTTTTCTTCTCTTTTCTTGGTCGGCAACACATCAGTGATGCCTTTGGTGTTGCTGATGTCCATGGGCGACGATAGCCACGTACCATCAGGTGGATCGTCAGTTCGTTTGCCTGCTATGTCCAAAAAAAATACATGAGCACTAATCAGATTGCTCACCATTGCAGGCTCAATAGACACTGCAGAAGATAGGCCTGAGTAACACTGCAACATGCAGATTCTGCTGTGATAAAGAGGACATACCCATTCACATCTGAAAAACCGCATTCTAGGAGGACGAGTAACACTGCAACATGCAGATTCTGCTATGATAAAGAGGATATACCCATTCACATCTGTGAAACCGCATTCTAGGAGAACAGTCACTATCACCCTTGAGCATGAGTCAGCCGCCAAACGACTCGTCGTGTTCTGGCTGGGGGCTTGAGAGCCAGTTCTTTATTTCTTTCTTTTTCTTCTTTCTTGGCTGGCAACGCATCAGTGATGGCTTTGGTGTTGCTGAGGTCCATGGGCGACGATAGCTACTTACCATCAGGTGGATCGTCAGCTCGTTTGCCGGCTATTTCCATTAAAAAAAACAAGTTAGAGAACCGGAATCCAAGGTCCTACGGTTTGTCCAAATTCCCACCGCATACTTACGAATATTATCTAGAGTGATTGTTTTGTAATTAATAATATCATTATTAAATTGACATAGGCTCATTACAGTATTATAATTGATATAAGATTGCTTGCGTGAAAAACAAATTATATAGTTTTTAGTTTATCCTCCTTTCATATTTTACATCATTAATTACAATAATTTCTCCAACTAAAACTAACTCTAGCAGAATAATTAGCACTACATTTTACAAATAAATACATGATTCATGAAGAGAAAATACCAGCTAATTATTTTTGAAGAACAATAGTGAGAGAATCTTCAGACTCACTGAATTGAAAGACAATTTAAAATCTTAATGTTTTGTTTTGGAAGTAAAATGTATTTATATCCGGAAATAATGACCAAATCTAGTATTAGTAGATAAGGCAAAGAACTACTTAAAAACATATTTTTATAACAACTTCAAATTTTTTTTACATAATAATTATATCATAAATCTATAAAGACAGAATCATGGTAGATTTTTTTGTAGGGAACGTTAGACTTACGAAAAGATGTTCTAATTTACTGAAAACCTTCACATACTAAATACTTACATACGAGTAAATTAACTAAATAAAATCCATGCATGCAAAATGGCATGAAAAATTGCACATAAATACACCCCAAGCGTATCTTTATAAAATCGATTACACTTTCTTACCTTTCATTTAAAAAATCCAAATAAAACAAAACACAACATTAAAATCTAATAGAAGCATAAATAACCCCAATAAAGGTCATTACAAACGTGCGACCAAAATAAAAGCGTGCGATTTTTCGGATAACAATACGTATCATTACGAGCAAAGTTCAACTTACGTTAATAACAATGTTTATACTTTATCCTATCCTGTATTTGCCCTTCACTTTCAACTTTCACTAGCTCCCAGCACGGATGGTCGACCCTGACTCTGACACACATGTCTCAGTGCAGGTGTAGTAAGTAACTAAGTAACTTGAGATTAGGTTTATTGTGTCAACTGTGTTACTGATGATTATAATTATGTTTTTTTTTTGGTGTGAAACTGCTACTTTAGGTCTAGCGACGTGGCGAAGTATTTGTGGTTATAACTGGGATAAGTTGATTATGTTATAGCTGTTATCATCGATCATTAATCAGTATTTCTGTCAGCGGTGTTACCCAAACTATTACGGAAGTAACTGGTTTCAACCAGTTACTACTACTTGAGATTGTAATTTTTTTTAATGAATAATTTTTTTAATAAAAATTAATTTATATGTATACAGATAATATTATGAAATGAAAAATTAAAGTATTTAAAAAAATCCTTTGTTCATCAAAAATTTTTTTATGATTAAGTTAGAATGAGTTTTCTCCAAAGAAGAAAAAAAATCGTTTTTGTTTATGTGTTTATGATATAGGTGATCTATCGGACAAATAGAATATTGCATGACCTCGATGTTACAACACATAGGGATAAGCTACGTGCTTTAGTGATTAGTGATTCAGCCACGTCTGAGATTAGCAGAAACAAACATTATAAATCAGTATACAGATAAAATTAAAAATCATTGTCAGAAAGAAGAGGATCTCAATTCAATTGTTGTAGTTATTGATTTTTAAATGTTTGTTACTTCAGAACTCCGCCATTTATTAACCGATTTGGAAGGGGTATGCTTACACAAATTCCAGATTGGTCTCACAATCCTTGCATATTTTTCTGATGTTGGGATCTATGAGTAATTGAGACGTTTCAAATATTACTCAGTAGACATATAGCGATGACCTATATGTTTTTTGAAGGCTAGTTCTTTGAATTCTGTAATTTTTAGGGTTCCGAAAAAACGAAAAACGGATCACTTGTGTCTGTCCGCATTTTACAGCCAATTTACTCTGAAACTACTGGACCAAATTATTTGAAATTTGGTACTAATGGGTTCTTTTGTGACCCAAAGACGAAAGTATGTATAAAGAAAACAACAAAATTAAAAAAAAAACATATCCAAACTAAAAAACAAACTATTTTGCAAACCGTATCTTGTGGCATGCCAAATGAAAGAACTTGTTGTAAGAATCTCAAATATATTTTTGCTATAGCTCTACAATGGATAGTTTTAAAATTATTTAAGAAAGAACGAAAATTTAAGGCGAAAATTGACCATTCCCCCCTCTTATGTCCGTAGCTACTAGATCCTGAGTTTAGAATTTTGAAAAAAAAAATACAGAAAACAGTTCTTTGCTTATATATTACAGGAAAATCTACAAGAAGTCTATGGTCTTAAAAACGGCATAAAGCAAGAAAATAGAAAAATAACGGTAAATAGATAATCAACGTACGAAACCCTCTCCCCGCCAGTTTAACTCGCACATATCCGCTTTTTTTGTTTTAATTTAAATATGTAATTATTTATTTTGTTAAGGGTAGACGTTAAAAATTGAGTTGGGATTGCAATTGACCTCATACAATTGAAATGACCAATGTAGAACTATAGAACCTTCTAGATAATGGTCTATTCAAAGGTTAAAAAGGAAAAGTATAATTATGGTGTAAATACATCAACGACAGCAAACAAAACAGACGAACGTTTTCACATTCGCACGCATTAACTCTTCCTAGACTTGTGTAGGCATGTTACACACTTGCGACTGTGTGGACGACCCTGTAGCCAAGTTGGTAGCGACCCTGCCTGCGAAGCGAGGGGTCCTGGGTTCGATTCCCGGCCGGGGCAGATACTTATGTGACAGATAAATATTTGTACTCGGGTCATGGGTGTGATTGTGATGTGTTATATGTATGTGTCGTCCATGCCACCCGCGACACAGGTTATTAATAACCTACTGCGGGGGTATGAGTGTGTTAGCGTTTATTTATTTATTTAATATGCTGACACAAATTGTATAATTATTATAGTTATTATAATCAATTCTATATTCCTCATCTAAAAAAATCCCTTCATTTAGAATCAGGAGTTCTTTTTATATTAAATATTATTTAGAAAATAAGCGAATGCTTGACTACAAAACCACCTGATGTTAAGTGGGTAGGTATCACAATTTACTCGATTAGTACCTGCTATTACTACTTACTATACTTACTATTATAAAATAACGTAAACACCTTTAACATTTTACTTAGTTTTAGACCGAATTCAGTTTTCTGCAAATGATTTGTAGCCTGTGTGCTTTGACCCTAACTTGCGTTGTTAATGTCCTACATGGACTAGACCTGATGATGATTAGGTGTCAGGTATTAAGACCAAGGCCAAAGACAAAGTAACAGTTATACTTGTTGTTAGACAAATTAAGCGATGACTAATGTCTACACTTTCGTAGAGTAACATAAAACTTACACTTGACTTCGTAGCTAAGTTAGTGGTGACTAGCGAAGAGGGTCCTGGGTTCGATTCCCGGCTGCAACAGATATTTATCTGACAGATTTTCTATCCTCGACACAAGTAATTCCGCTTCCTATTACTAGCAACACTTAAGCAATTCCTAATATTAATTGTGGTGAAAATAATTTGACCACTTACCATCATGTAAATCAGGCTGGGGGATTGAAAGCCAGTTCTTTCTTTTTCTTGTCTCTTTCTTGGCCGGCAACGCATCAGTGATGCCTTTGGTGTCGCTGATGTCCATGGGCGACGATACCCACTTACCATCAGGTGGATTCTCAGCTCGATTGTCGACTATTTCCATTAAAAAAAAATCTTACAATTTTCTTCAAAATCCTTGACCTACAAACTACAGATTGTTATGTTAATTTCATAATTCTTTATAATCGTTATGTTTGTTCTCATTTGAAACCAGACGAAACCACTTGCCCTTTTTAACTGGTTTTTACTTCAGTTATATCACTGCACTTGACATAACGGCTGTGATACACTGGGGTGAAACGATTTTGTAAGGTATGAAAAATATTAATGCGTTTGTTAGATGGAATGTTTTCGTTTTAATGTAAGGAAAAATATTCATGTATGTTATCAAATCAAATCAAATCTTTTTTAATTATTAATTAGTAACTAGTGTGTACAGTTCGTCAATTTTATTGACATACGAATATGTTAGTTAATTATAGTTAATTAAATCATAACAATTGTATTTCAATGTAAAATTAAAATAATACTTATAATCACCGCGAACTAAGATGCCCAATTTGTCGTTTGTCATCACAGTGACACCAGAGATGTACAAAAAAATCGGTTCACGAAAGAAACCAATTTTGCAACCAATCGATTCAAAATTTTAAGACTTTCTAATTGATTTGATAATTAAATTTGTAAACTCTAAAAACCGTAACATTTAGGTATCTATTACCTACCACCCCAATTGAGCTATCTCGTACCGCGTATTCTCAATATGTATTTACGACAAGTGTCTTGTCAGAGCGACAGGGATAGAATAAATCTATCATTCTCTTCCGCATATTTTAATTGGCATGACATGAGAAATAGCAATAATAACTTAATGTGCATGATCGTAATATAGACATCCATGTTGTGCCTATGCTAAATACCGAAGAGTAAATAAGACAGCCACATACTATGGTTGTACAGTATCACTGATGTCGTACCCTCGAACACTTCTGGTCGCCTAGTACTCGCTTTAATAAACGACGGCAATAAGTGTCGTTACAACTTTTCCTCTTAATTTTTTCCGTCTAGCCCCCTTTTGCAACGCGCGATAAGGAACTTCCTTCCAATATTATTTCTATACTTTCATGTCAGTAAGGAATTCATCTGTTGAATAGTAAAATCTTTCGATTTAAGATAATTCAATAATTATACGATGTTTTTTGCAGATTGACAACACTAAAAATCCATTTAATTAAATCAGAAAAAAACGAAAAATGTTTTAAACATTCCCATCTCCCTGTATGCCACTAGCCTAACAATATTTATTTTTCTCATTTGCATACCTGTTTTGTGGTGACAAATTTTACTGTGCACAGAGTTCATTCAAACGTAATATCACTGGTCGCTATGTAATTATGCGGTTATCATACATGTTGTGTTCATTAACGCAGATTTGTATGTATTTGAATGTATAATTGTAACAAATTTCCCCTCCTGTCGAATTGGGGTTTCTGTAAGGACAGATTGGGAGTTATAAAAATAAATAAATAAATAAATAAATAATAACCATGCATCCATCCATCGATCAGCCTTTGAGAGTCCACTGCTTGACATAGGCCTTCCCACACACACGTTTTATTTGACGGCCCTGTTGCCTAGTTGGTAGCGAGCCTGCCTGCGAAGCGAAGCGTCCCGGGTTCGATTCCCGGCCGGGGCAGATATTTATGTGACAGATAAATATTTGTACTTGGGTCATGGGTGTTATTGTTATGTTATATTATGTGTCGTTAATGCCACCCGCGACACAGGTAAAAAAAAACCTACTGCGGGGGTATGAGAGTGTAAGCGTTTGTAAGCGTTTGTTTATAACACCTTCGATAAGGTATTGTTGATCGGAAATTAAAATCTAAAGCTCTTCTCCCCAATACCGCTTATATCAGAATTTTTTTTTTGTACATTATACATAATTTTTTAAACATGTGCTAAGAAGCTAATCTCTTCTCCATTATCCAAAGCAATTTTCCGAAATGGTGGTATAATAAAAAAGTAAGTGTATTGACGTAATACCAACACGAAAATTATTTTTATTTGGTTTGATTTCAATTTGTAGCACAAACAGTTCTAGTTAGCTAGCATAAAATAAATAAATAAATAACACTTCACACTCATAGCCCCACACTAGGATTCCCTGTGTCGCGGGTGCCATGGACAACACACTAGACAAGGACATTTACACCCAGACCGAGAACAGAAATTCAAACTCATCATTCTTTCCGCCTCGCTGGGAATCGAATCCTTGGTGCGGCGATCCGGCAAGGCAACCATTGCGCCGCAAGTAGTAAGTGAGTCGTCAAAGTATAATATCATAACGTCAAAGTATGCGTCACCACAAATATCATGAACATGAGATTCCCGTGGTCACCAGATTACCACCAGTGCAACCTACCGCAGCGGGTCAATGACCGCTGTGAAAAGTGAAAGGGTTTTTACGTTTACCCGAAATACTGTTGCACGTAACATTTTATGTTATTACATTTTGGTTCCGTAATATTTATTTATGATCACTTAAGGTTTATAACAGTGTAAACTGTCGTTTTCTTTCTAATGAATTTATTATAGTCTAGTCAACAAGTTCAGAAACGTGTTAAATAGAAATAAAGCTCCTAACATTTGATTCGGAATGACGTCTAGAAAAATGTTTTTTAAGGGTTTATTAGCACATAAAAAATTTCGATTGTTATAAACATTTTTCTGGACGTCATTCCGAATCAAATGAGCTTTACGTGCCTGCTTCGGAAGCACGGAAGCGCTCAAGCAATTTTTGCCATAGCGGTCACCCATTCAACTACTGACCGCGCCCGCTGTTCGACCACCTTGTATCGACACAATCGACCACCTAGGATCTACACAAGCCGCCGGGCTATGAACGCTTCATACATGTTTCAGTTTATGGCCACTGAAATAAAAGTCATTATATTCCTATTCTATTATACATGACTTAAGTATGTTAATAAATGTAAAATAAATTTCATTTATCCTATCCAGAATACTTCCTTTTTCCTAAAGTCCATACATCAGTTTTTGAAGTCTACAGCTGGACAAAGGCCTCCCCTAACTTGCTCCACTCTGACCGGTAATGAGCCTTCTGAATCCAGCGGACGCCCGCTGTCTTCTTCAGGTCGTCAGTCAAATCCAGTAGAGTACCACAAACAAAGTCATGCTACCAGCGAATATTGAAGAAAATCGATGATCAAAACTTTGTCAACCGCTTCCCATCCTTCTTTTTTTTCTTTATGTTTTATGGAATTAGCCGGCAAACGAGCTGACGATCCACCTGATGGTAAGTGGCAGTCGGCGCCCATGGACATCAGCAACACCAAAGGCATCACTGATGCGTTGCCGGACAAAGAAGAGAGAAGAAAAAGAAAGAAAGAACTTGCTCTCGAGCCCCCAGCCGGAACACGACGAGTCGTTTGGCTGCTGACTCATGCTCAAGGGTGGTAGCTATCCAGGCGAACCCCATGGAGAAATAATAATGGCAATAAATTAAATCCTTTCCCTAAGTGTACTTCTGTTTTAAATTATAATGCTTAACAGCCGAAGTTAAATGAAAGAATCAGCCTTATGTCGATATCCCAAAACTTTTTTTTAAACGCAATAAAAAGGTAATCCTCTCTTCTTTCCGAGCCGATTTGTATACGGTACACTAAGTGACCAATTGACCATTCACAAGTTACTGAACTATGACGGATCAATCGATCGCTTTTACTTCCACTTCAAACTGCCCAAAGATAATAAAAGTACGGATGCAATTCGACATTGTGGTACTAACTTTTCTTTTTTATTCGGATTCTCGGTCAAGAACGCACGTGGTTCGAATAGAAATTTCTTGATGAGTTCAACTTCAAGAGGTAGGATGAGTAAGTGAGTAAGTACATTGAAATGTTATTCCTTGACTGAGTTTCTTTCTCCTAAATTTTGTTGAATGAGTAATGACAATTGAATTTTTTAAAGGTAATGGCAGAAAGCCAGAAATACCGTGAGTTTTTTCAGTAATTTTTTCTTTCATTTTTGATTTTGTGTTTAGATGTACTTGTGTCATTCTGGTTCTTGGATCACTTACTTTCAGGTACCTACATTAATTTCTTGAGCGTTTCCGTGCTTCGGAGGGCACGTAAAGCCGTGGGTTCCGGTTATTATCATAAGATAAGAGTCGTTAAGCTATGTTGGACGCCCTCGGGTGGTTTGAAAACTTCTGACACTCGGGTTGGCCACTAACCCCTCCACCAATCCGCACTGGAGCAGCGTGGTGGAGTATGCTCTAGGCCTCCTCAAGAGGAGAGACCCGTGCCCAGTAGTGGGTCATTAATGGGTTGAAGCCACATTAAACGTAATAACAAAATTCTCAAGGGAATTAAATTATTTTTATTTTGAAATATATCGGGCTTATTGATAGCTATGTGAAAATAATAAAAATAAGAAACATTTATTCCATCATATGCATAGCAACAATGTTTGTAAATTGGTAACAGGTATGTTATATAATAATTCTTGACAAACAATAACCTACATCAAAATAACTCAAAAACTACTTGTCAGATCTCACTCAAAATTAACTGGGACCACATGACAGGTACCAGCTTTCGATTAGAAAAAGAATCATCAAAATCGGTTCACCCAGTCGAAAGTTCTGAGGTAACAAACATAAAAATAAAATACAGTCGAATTGTATACCTCCTACTTTTTTGAAGACGGTTAAAAATTTGTTTAATTGCGTTCGGAATTGCAGCTACCAAAATTTCAGAAAAGAGTTACACTTAGAATATGGCGTAGTAATTGATAATACTTATGGCTATGTTATGACCTCTACCGGAAGCCGTGAAATGGCATTTTTTAACCAACTTCAAAAAAAGGAGGAGGTTCTCAATTCGACTGTATTTTTTTTTATGTTTGTTACCTCAGAACTTTCGACTGCGTGTACCGATTTTGATGATTCTTGTTTTAATCGAAAGCTGGTGCTTATCATGTGGTCTCACTTAAATTTTATTGAGATCTGACACTGGAATCGATGAGAAAACCATATAAATATTAAATTTGTATTAAGTATGTGCGCGACAAATAGGCGAATAACTCAATATCACACCAACCGATTTCGATGATTCTTTTTTTAATCGAAAGCAGGTGCTGGTCATATGGTCCCACATAAATTTTAATGAGATCTGACAAGTAGTTTCTGAGTAACTTTGAAGTCGGTTATTTTTTGTTAGTAAAATTTAGACTATATATGTCTCGTAACTTACTCAGCTACTACGCGCAAATATCGCTCATCGTTCGACCGTAAGATTCACACACCTCTTACGAATGAACCCTAATCTACAAACACATTAAGAGCACACTGAGTATTATCAAACGTAACCCACGGGTACGGACCGTGACGTGAACTTTTACTTGCTAACGAACGAACATTTCACACGTTAACGTCACTCTGTTTGGGATTCTACTCCATGTATAAGTTTCACTGGTGTCACTTGGTCTTTGGTCTTGTTACTCCAATATGCCCTACTTGGCTACTTCACTTTTATTGACCAATTTAGCAGCAACAATTTCATGTAAAGCTGCGTTGATGGAAGCTGGAAAATTGATACTACATACGGGTTCGCTCCTATTTTTGTAGCAGCAGCATCAATCCTCTGTTTCAATTGATCTCTCGTAGCTATTGGCACAACATGAAGTTTTTGTTTTATGAAGCCCCAAAAATAATAATTACTTAATATGTAGACCGGGAACTTTCACAGCCGCTCCTAACATAACCACGGGTCGCCAATACGTGAGCGCACCTGAGCGGGGGGAGGGACTATCAAACTTAAAGTACACGAAGTCTCGGCTAACACACTTGAATAGTTTACAAAATATTTCATTTTTTACTGCCCTGGATTACATATGTAATCCGCGCGACCACTGCAGGGAATATTGAATTGTCATCGGTCCTCGATAAATCTACGAAGTTTGAAAGAAATCTGACCGTCTGAAGTGTGTCAAAATCAAGTTCAAAGGAGTCGGTTACAAGTTTTAAACAAACAAACAAACAGGTGAAGCTAATATAAAGCGTGTAAAAATCGGTTGAGCCGTTTCGGAGGAGTGCGACCACAAACACAGTGACACGAGGTTTTTATGTATTAAATATATTTATTTATTTACTAACGTACATTGGTACAATATTACTTATCGATTAAGGTAATACATAAAACAGAAATCCAAATTTTGGAGATTCGATAGTGTTCTTGCGGCGACCCACATGACAATACTATTGCAAATAACAATGTGAATTACTAACCATACCAACCTAATTAATGATAAACATGAATTCATCCATAATTCATAATTCAGTCAACGCCGGGTGAAAAAGCAGGTTCACACGTTCCGATGTCAGTAGAGCGCGCGTCTGCTCTTGTTTAGTTTTGTTCGTTTTCCGTCGGTGAGCACTCGGCCTTATTTCTTTTATTTCTGAAATTAGATGATACCAGTGTAACAATGTCAAGGTCTAATGTTATGTAACTTGTGGTTACAGACTTTTATTGATTTCATAGATAATTGCTTCGCGTTATAAAACATTTATTTAAAGCCACATAATTTAATGTCGTCGCGACGACAAAATTGCGTGGTTTATCGTAAAATAATTTGAGAGCCAGTTCTTTCTTTCTTTTTCTTCTTTCTTTCTTCGCCGGCAACGCATGAGTGATGCCTTAGGTGTTGCTGATGTTCATGGGCGACGATAGCCACTTACCATCAGGTGGATCGTCGGGTCGTTTGCCGGCTATTTCCATTAAAAAAATCGTATTTGTTCTGGTTATATTTATGGCATTTTTTTATTTCTGCAAATTCCTTATCGTACATTAAAGAGAATTTAATAGAAACCTGGTTAAAATCAATGAAATTCCTGTTTGTCTGTGTTTCTTAAACGACATATCAATATTGCGTATAAACATAGAAAAATCTAGATTTATTTTTTCGCAATCTGTGAAGAAAACTGGTAAAAATCCACAAAATTCCAGTCACATAGTAGGTCTGATAATATACCTGGTATAAAATCTTAATGACCCCAAAGTTACATAGAAAACTATTAAATATCCTCAAAATTCCTAATTCTTACAATATATCTACTAACATTCAAGTTTCTACAGTTTCTTATGCAGAAATTCCCGATAAATCATCAAGATTCCGGCTCTATTCCGGATTCTAACTCCCGAGACATTACGATGGAGTTGTATGCAACTTTTACTTATAATTATACCCAGCAATATTATAGTAGTTAAACCTGTGTGGATTCCGCATTGAAAACAAGATAAGTTAGCCTTAGTACGTAAGTTTGACCCTTTTAGAACATTCTTAGAAAGCTAGGTAGATTTGAAATCTACGTGTCTAGATTTCCTTTTTCGTGTGGATAAATAAATAATTGTTGTAGAATATAGCTTTTCCCTTTGGACTGTCCATTACAAGTGGTATTTATTTGATCGATTAGGATCTAGTCTAGACTGTCTAGTCTAGTCTGTCATATACAAACTACTCAAACTTAATCTATTACTTAAACTACTCAAACTTAAATAACTACTTAAACTACTCGTCAGATTTAGCTCAAAGAACAATGCCAAACTGCCATACATAGTTTTATTTCATTTTCAACTTTAGCGTCTTAAAATAAAAAATATCCTAAAAAATACAGCATGTATAAGAATTTTCAGCAGGCACACCCGAGAACCAAAGTATTTTGATATTGAATGTTTTATAACCATAGAAGTATTATACATAGAGTAGGTCCCTGGTACACAACAAAACAACGATGCCGGAAGAGTATGTGATGTCACGATGTTAAAGATTGCCCAAACTACTCACTTTATACAACATAAAATAATTAAAATCAGAAAATATGTACGACTATCAAAATATATTTTCTACCATTAAAGTAGAAAAGTATGAAATGGTAACATTTTTACCGAATGAAAATGGACAATATCGACATCATTGTTATTATTATAGTCATCACTTATTATTAAAATTATTTTACCCTGGGTAATACGGGTACAGATATTAATTTTAAAATACGTAAAAAAATATATTGAATTGCTTCGGTATAACTGACGTTTTAAGACGCTACAAAAAATAAAAATAATTTTTCGCCCTTGTTCTTTAAGTGGGACCACATCACAAGCACCAGGTTTCGATTAAAAAAAGAAGCATCAAAATCCGTTCACCCAGTCGAAAACTCTGAGGTAACAAACATAAAAAATACAGTCGAATTGAATACCTCCTCCTTTTTTGAAGTCGGTTAAAAAAGGAAATTTCAAAATCGGTTTATAAATAACGGAGTTCTGAGATAAAAAATATTAAAACAACCTTTCCTAGATGTTCGGTTAAAAATTGGCTTCTTCATGGAGGACTCTAAACATTTTTATGTCCTTTCCTGCCCGTATTAGTAACTGAGTATTAGGTCAGTGTCGATGAGAAAATAGGCTTTTCATTGTTTAACAATAGCAAACAAACAACTGAACATAATTATCCAATAGAGACCCTATAATTTTCCCTTATACAAGTATAACCTTTGCCACAAATAAAGAAGAAAACAAATACATAGAAACTTAAATACAGTCTCATCAGTATATCAATTAGAATATATACACACACTAATCGATCTTTAAACAAAACCGCATATTACATAAGACGCACTAACTTATTGTTACAAACGTACTGTACTTGACCTTTCCGACCAGTGCTTTCACGGCATTATGAAACCTGGACTTCACTCACTTTTACTTCCCGACTGAGAAAGTCCACTCCACAATTTCGGTTAGTTTTTCTACGAGGGGTGAGGAGGGGTATTTAAGCTAAGGTTGTGCTTGACGCCACACAGTTCTAGATACGGTGTCTAACCGCAAAGATGTGGAGGTTAGTTCTCTTTACGGTGATCGCGAATTGTTTTGCGCTTCCCGCGCAAGATACAAGTCACTCAGACAACGAGTTAGAGGGACTGAGTGAGTGTTTGAAAAAGGATTCCACGTCATGTCTCAAGTACAAGTTCTTCTCCTTCGTTGACAAGATGATCGGGCAGAAGGAAACGTTTTCCCTGACAGATGGTGTCACTGTCGTCAGAGCTAGTGATGTTCCAGCCGAAACAGGTGCTCCCAGGGCCTTGGATCCAGTTTCCAGGTTAAAGAACTACTTCGAAACGCATTCCTTGCAAGTGGAAGTCAAAGGATCTGATGTAGTTGATGCTGTTTCGAGCGTGGGCCGAGCGTTCGAGGATACATATTCATCGTTCACAGAAGACAATGAGGTAGGCGAAAGCAGAGGAAAGAAGAAAAAAGCTGCGAAGATCTTGGGACCGTTAATAGCTGCGGTGATGTTGAAGATGATGGCGCTGATGCCGTTGGCGATAGGAGCGATTGCGCTGATTGCTGGCAAGGCGTTGCTGATTGGAAAACTGGCTTTAGTTCTATCCGCAATCATCGGTTTGAAGAAGTTGCTGTCGCAGCAGAAGCATGTGACATACGAGGTGGTGGCTCATCCGCATCATACTTCGAGTCATACGTCGAGTCATGATTATAGCGGGGCGAGTGGGTATGGTGGAGATTCAGGAGGGTACAGCAGCGGGGGAGGGCATGGAGGGGGATGGGGTAGGTCAATGGACCCCGCAAGTATGGCGTACTCCGCGCAAAAGCCTCAGTAACCTAGTTCAATGACCTCGTTCCCGAGATTTCTCGTCGCGTGCTTGTATTTATAGTATGAAAGTGTGATCCCGTATTTATTATAGTCGTTACTCATATTCTTTTGACTGCTATGTATAAATAAACCTAAGACTATTTTAATTATGTATTTTTATATTATGTTTTATTTGGTTGTAGTTAAGTTATTCGTGTATGAATGCGTTTCCGAACAGTACCTGGCTTTAATTGTTTAGTGTTATGTAAGATATTACTATGTAATATTGTATGTATTTTATATTAAAAGGGTGGCTACAGTACAATTATGTTAAGTTTTCCAGAGGGTTGTGTTATATCCTATTTACCTCTTGATCGCCTTGTAATTTTACCTTTATAAAGTGCCTGTAAAGTATTTACAATGTACATTATGAATATTATTTATTTAATTAGTACTTAAATAAATGTTATTATTTATTGTGTTAATTTATTGCAATTGTTAAAATATGAATGATTTTTTATTAAAGTCTTGAAACTTGCTGCGAGTTTGATTCCCTTATTGATTGAAGGATGAGTTTGGTTATTAAAAATAATATTATTTTATAGCATTTATAAATCGCTACGGTAATAAACAAGTTTTTTATCTTTTTCAGAAACTACTATTAACATCTGTGTTTTATTACCATTCATCCTTATAATCTCTCCCCAGTATCTACAATTAAGGAATCACAATAAATTTAATTTACGTCAAATTTTTAATTTATGTTAAATTTTAATATGTAGATAACTTTTATAACTAACAATATATTGAAACTAAATAATAATCCGAAACGAAAATTATAAATAATTTCTTCCGAGAAATGAGTAAATTTAGAACAAGGCAGAACATATCTCTACTAAATATGAATTAAACCGCTTCAATAAACAAATCGTAGCAACAATCGAAACTACAACATTCATCGCCATCCAAATTCCACTATACAGGATGTTTTACAGTCTACACATACAATTATGTATTCAAAACACATGGTGCTCTAACATGCGATTATACAGCGAAACAAAGTTTATGAAACTCAGAGATATTCACTTTTCCTTGTAATTCAATGAACCTTATCGAATGTCTAAATCGCGAGCTTTCTACAGCTTATCATTTACGTTGAATGTAGGAGCGGTTAACTATGTGCATGACAGCGGTATTGTGTGGTCTAAACACAGGCAGCAGCGTTTTTTAATTCAAACTACTTCTATTTAATCAAAAATAAGTTTAAAGTTTAAAATGAAATAATTATACGCTTTTGTCTAATATATAAAAATCTCGTGTTTGTGGTCGCACTCCTCCAAAATGGCTTGACCGATTTTTATGATTTTTTTTGTGTATATTTGGTAGATATACGACTAAATCCGGCCCGCTGGTGGTAGAGTCCCTTGGAGAGATTATATTGATAATATTGATTTAAATTGCTAATTATTACCATATTACTATTATTATTTCTTGATAGGGTTCACCTGGATAGCTACCACTCTTGAGCATGAGTCAGCCGCCAAGCGACTCGTCGTGTTCTGGCTGGGGGCTTGAGAGCAAGTTCTTTCTTTCTTTTTCTTCTCTCTTTTTTGGCCGGCAACGCATCAGTGATGCCTTTGATGTTGCTGATGTCCATAGGCGACGATAGCCACTTACCATCGGGTGGATCGTCAGCTCGTTTGCCGGCTATTTCCATAAAAATAAATGTATGAGAATAGGTCGTATGTTTTTTAGAAAAACATCCATACATCCTCGCTCACTAATATTCAAATTAATATTAGTAGGAAGTAGGATTTCAGGTGCGTTAAATGTGTCCATGTAACAAACATAATTATTATTTCGTAAAGTTTTATGTGTAAAACATTATTTATTCCTTAGTCAACGATTTGGATATACAACAAATATGATACAAAACAGTAATTACAAAATTCTATAAGCTATTTTTAATAAACGATTTTATTTAGCTATCCTGTTAGTGTGGGTCTAATTTTTTCAAGTTTTATTGGACCACTTCCTCTTAAGGTGAACGCACATTGTATTGTATGCGGCGACATAATGTCATCCGCATCGGGCTCTCATATGCGCGGTTTCCTAACGGACCAACTAACTACGTACGCACAACTAAGTGTTCCCATCGGCACAACTATGTACAACTAAGCAACTTGAAATCATAAAAGCTATTTAAGATTTCATACTTTATTATGATTGATGATATTATTATGATTATATTAGGGAAATAATGTAACTTATAACTATATTATGTACTAACAATTAGCAAATAAATTAATATACTAACGCATTAGGATAAGGACCTGTAATTTTAGTGTGAATAATGATGAATAAATAAATTAATAAATAAATAAATGAATAAATAAATGCGGTGCGTCCGGCGCGGACGGTGTCGATATATCGACGGGTTCCGGGCTAATTGTATTAAGCGACACTTTGGGTGATATAGACTTTTATACATATTTGGAATCAGCGAATTTTTCTGCGTCATTTGAGCTGGGTTTGGTGACGATCGGAGCACTTTTTTGTCGCTTAAAACAACCGCATTTTTGGGCCCCATTTTGGACTGCAATGTATGAAGCGACACAAAATATTGACAAATTTAGGAACTGTGTACTTAAGCTCACTACCAAATACCAGATAGTCGTTTAAACCTTTTTTCCTGGAGCAACAATTTACAGGCAACGTACGTTAAAGCATTTAGCCTGACCTTATAAATATATAGAAATGTCGTTTAATACATTTAGCCTCTTTGTCAAATTCATACTCAGTGTCGGTCCAGTGTCGGTTAGCTCTGTACATGACATGTTACTGCTGTTCCTAGGTGATTGTCATATTAAATAAAAAAACGAATTCATAATTATTATTAACAAGATAGGTAGGTACACTCTCTGTATGTACCTTTTAATTTATCAATATTTTAATCACCAATTACTGCAAACTTCAATATTCAAGTATGATTACAAACAAATTATTAAAAAAATCAGTCGCATAAAATATTTAGCCATACATTAATAAGTTTAAGATATGGTATTTAAATCAATTAGCTTAGGTTTGAAATATGGCCAACTCGTTGATTAAAGCACTTAGCTTAGGGCCATTATTTGCGTGCCTAGGCGTTTAAGTCATTTAGCTTAGAACAAGAAATAATAAACCTAGGCGCTTTAGTCATTTACTCTGGAATAAGAAACAATAATCATAGGCGGTTAAGTCATTTAGCCTGGAACAAAAAAAAAGTAAAATATGGGTCATTTTGTATTAAGCGACATTTATCTACGTTAAAATAGGAATATTAGAAAAAAATATGAATCTGATTATGGGGAATATGTTATAAAAACAGTAATACCATTATTTTTGAAAAAATTATGTGATTTGCTAAAGTTATGATTTTTTTCTAAAAATCGAAACTTTAAACTGCTCTAGGGTAAAGTTTCAAAAATGTCAGTTAATACAAATAGCCCGGAACCCGTCGATATGTATGTGCGTTCAGCATTAGGTACTCTCTACTTCTCTCTTATGGAGTTGAAATTTATATTATACTACTTTAATTCTGATGACAATACATGTCTGTAAGCCTTGTATTTGGCAAAGGGAGATCTCCTGCCAGGCGAGGTGTGTTGCCTGGGAGGCGGCCGAGCCCCGACTGATCTTGTCTTGTCGGAGCATTTGTATATATGCAACTGATCGTAGAAACTTCGATAGCGTGATTCAGGGCGGCGTGACGTCACCATGTGACGTGTGCGCGTCATCGCCACATTGTGTGTTCGTTTTGAAACTATTAACGTGTTTAATTCCAATGTTAAACCGTTGTTTCCCGTGCCTTGAGCCACACTAGCTCCAGTATCCAGGTCGGCCGCCCTACGTCTGGGCTAGAGAAAGGTACAGGTGAAATTATCACGAGGATGGGAAACTAGCATTGTGTGAAAAATATCATCGCGTCGTAAAAATCCCAGAAACATAAATGTGGAACTTAGTATGGACTGTTCCTCTTTCACGCAGAAAGTACTGGACGGATTTTCATGAAATTTAGCACATAGATAGACAATGATCTGGAATAAGACATAGGGTACTTATTGTCCCAGAAAACGCGAGCAAACCCGTGGACATACAGGTAGTACAACTCTAGAAGGTTCATACCTTACGATATGGTGACATCGTTTAATTGGCAACATATACTCCGGTTGCACTTACGAACGAGGTGACCATTTCTCCTCCAGGGTAGCAACTGGCAAACGCTTCTCCAACAAACTTCAAACGAGACAAAATAATATCAAATTGTGGTTGACGCTCAACCTGATGGTAAGTAACTATCGTCGACGGACATCAGCGACACCAAAGGCATCACTGATGCGATGCCGGCTAAGAAAGAGAGATGAAAAAGAAAGAAAGAACTGGCTCTCAAGCCGAAACACGATGAGCCGTTATGCGGCTGACTCAAGTCAAGTGGGTAGCTATGCAGGACGGACCCTACAGATAAATAATAATCTAGAAACGCGGCAGCGTGTCAAGCCAAGTTCGAGCAAAGGAACTGGCCAGTCAGCGCCGAGTGTATATTTAGACGAAGCACTTGGTGCCACTTTTGACCCTTCCATAACTCAAAACCTCTTTAACGTAATAATACCTACCTACATATATTATGTGCATTATTGACTGGATGATAACTAACATCTACTAACCTAACCTACATGAACAGTTTTAACTTTCACAGTCCTCTTAATACAAATACTAACTGATATTATTCTTTTATTATGATACATCTAATACTAACAGGACCTACAAATGGTGGCTCTGGAAGCTCGTTTGCTCGTTAGCATCCTTATCATATAAAAATAATATGCTATCAGGTAATGTGGCCATAAGCATAAATAGACCAGTGCCGATAATTTTTGAAACCTAAAAAAATAATAGTAGGATTATACTGGTCGGTGCTTAGGAGGTGTCTAATTGAAACAAAGGTTCGTGTAGCACTGATTTAATGTACTATTAAGTATTGACAAAACCAATCAATAGGTATCTATATGTATGTATAATAGTATGTATCATCATTACACTACATCACCACCGTTAATTGAAAAAAAATATAATGGAAATATTTTTTTTTGTTATAATAATTAAGTAGCCTAGTTTAAAATCACTACAATTAAAATTTAGTGTTGAACAAAAATTTTCAAATTTACTTATTAACTAGATTACAAAAATATTAATGTATACAGTAATATACTAAGTAAGATGTAAACAATAAAAAAAGAAAATAAAGAGGTAAAGTAAACAATTAAGGTAAATAAATGTATTATGTATAAAGGTAAATTAATGTAAAATAATGTATTATGTTAAAAGTAAACATTAAAAAAATTATTTAGGAATAAATGGTTTGGTGCGGTTCTTGTGCACAATATCCGTTTTTCCATTCTTTAATATCTTAACATTACAGTCAAGATCTTCCAACACGAGGTATGGACCCAAATAAATGCTTTGCATTTTATCATTATTAGGGTTCCTCAGTAACAAATAACTATTCTTATTATAGAACACAGGCTTAATACTAGTATCATGCTTCTCTTTCCTTCTCAATTTACTTTGTATTAGATTATTTTTAGCGTCTCTTTGTGACACTTGCAATCTGTACCTTAGCTCCGAAGGATAACTATCATAATTATAAAGAGGTTGAACGACATTATTATTTAAATTTGATGGTAACATGCATAACTTACCGAATACCAATTCGTGGGGCGTGTATTTGGTTTCCGAATGAACGGTGTTGTTGTACGCGAAGCACCAGTACGGCAACCAGCTGCTCCACGACGTTGGTTCTTTTTCACAGTTGATCCTGAGATACGCACCCATCGTTTTATGTGAGTTCTCTAGGGCTCCGATGGACTCGTGATGGTACGCTGTTGAACTAATATGACTTACCTGCAATAACCGGCATACCTCCTCCATCGTGCTAGAAATAAACTCACTACCTCGATCGGTTGCTATTTCTCGAGGTATTCCAAATCGTAAAATGAAGTTTTCGACGAAACAACGCGCTACGGATGCGGTATCTTTAGAGTGTAATGGATACGCCTCGACGAACTTGGTAAGTTCGCATTGCAAAGTGAGCACATAACAACAGCTGTTTAAGTCTTTGGGCAAAGGGCCTACTAAGTCGAGATATAATTTTTCAAATGCTGCGTTAGCCGTTGTCGTTATGGACATAGGCTGCTTGGTGTGCACCGAATATTTTTGTCTTTGACATTGTTCACATTTCGATACAAAATGCCTAACATCTTTCTCAATGCTCGGCCAAAAATAATACTTTTTTATATTATTTAACATTCGCCTAATTCCTGCGTGGCCACTGGTAGGAAGTAGGTGAAAGTCATTTATGATCACGCGCCTATCATCTATATTATTTATTCTTTGTATATCTTTTAATATACATATGCGCGGACCTGACCAAGCTTTATTCTTTTTTATCTCCTCAATTAACCCAGCTAAAAAGTCTTTAGTCTTTTCGTTCCTCATAATATAAAGTTCCTTTATTTTTACCTTGTTAGCTATCGTAGCCAAATCTCTCACTAAAACGTCTCGCGATAATAATGATCGAGATGTTGGTACAAGGTATAAAACTGATTTACTGGGTACATAAAAAAAGTATTTCGAACTTTCCGAAATAAATTCATTTTCTTTTAATTTTTCGAATTCCCTGGAATTAATTATTATTAACTCAGTAAAATTATTCGGTTTCTTAATTATTTCCACAACTCTCGGTTGATCAGACCTCGAGCTGGTGGGAATATTAATAACCGACGAATTTGTACTGTCCCTAGTCACGTTACAATCTTGCATTGCTCTTCTTTGTCCACGCGTCATCACATGCATTACTCTATCATTCATACCTTTTAGATCATCTGACGTCACAGAAATGCGCGACAATGCGTCTGCAGCCACATTGTTGCACCCTTTCAAATATTCTACCACAAAATTGTATTCTTCTAACTGTAGTCGGAATTTTATTAATCTACTAGATGGATCTTTCATACCAAACAGATACACAAGTGGCCGGTGGTCTGTCTGTATTTTAAACCGTCTTCCGTATAAATAAGGTCGGAAGTACTTAACGCTCCACACTATCGCTAGAAGTTCTTTTTCGATAGTCGGATAATTCATTTCCGCCTTATTTAAACTACGACTGGCATAAGCTACAGGTAGACCGTCATTGTTACATAGTACCGAACCTATCGCTATCCCTGAAGCATCTGTTTGCAAAATAAACTCGTTACTGTCTGAAAAATTAGGATACTGAAGTACTGGGGGTTGCATTAAACATGATTTTAAAAAATTAAATGAATTTTCACAGTCCTCTGTCCATACAAACGACACATTTTTACAACTTAATTTATTTAACGGAAACGCTTTCTCTGCAAAATTAGGAATGAACTTGCGATAATAGTTCGCAAACGCTACAAAACGCCTAGTTTCATCGCTATTTTTTGGACGCGGATAGTCTTCAAGGACTCTAGTTTTTTCCGGGTCGGGCTGAATGCCTTTCTCGGATACGATGTGTCCTAAATATAAAATTTGTTTTTGTAGAAACTGACATTTAACAGGATTTAATTTCAAATTAACTTTACGCAATCTACTAAACACATCTAATAAATTTTTATTATGAACAGCCAGTGACCTACCAAACACGACTAGATCGTCCTGATATACCAAACATTGCTCATAGTTTAAGCCTGACATAGCCACTGTCATCATTCTGGAGAAGGCATTCGGACTGGTCTTGAGCCCCATGGGCATTCGTGTCATTTGGTATTGATTTTTGGTAGTTGTGAAGGCCGTATATGGTCTACTTGACTTTTCTAAATTTAGTTGGTAAAATCCTTGAAATAAATCGAGATGTGTAAAGTATATTGCTCCAGACAGAGAGTCCAAAATGTCAGAAATATTGGGGAGGGGAAATTTATCTTCTTGTATCTGATTATTTAACTTCCTATAGTCTATAACGATGCGCCATTTTTTCTCACCAGATGAATCACTTTTTTTCGGTACTAATAACAAGGGGCTGGACCATGCGCTCCTCGCTTCTTCTATTATTCCATCTTCTAACATACCTTCTATTTGCCTATCTATTTCTAATTTCTGTGTTTGAGGAAGCCTATATGGTTTAATGTAAATAGGGGAGCTATGGGGTTTTAGATCAATAGATTGTTGATACAAAGGTGTAGTTGACAATCGGTCTCCTGGCAAGTGAAATATATCTGGGTATTTTGCACAAATATTTTCAATGGACTTCTGCTCTTCAACATTCAAACCTTTCAAATCTAACATAGAAAATAACCTTTTAATTCTAACTGCATTCATAACTGGCTTATTAAATTGACAGATATAATAATCGTTTAAGTTTGAGTTACAAAATGCAAAATAATTTAAATTAACGTTGCTATCTCTAGTATTTAATATCCTTATGGGTATTTTGCCATTTTTCGGTTTCACAATAGCACTGGCTACAAATACACCCTCACATAATTCCTGGTTGTTAATGACACACTCCTGGGTTGCATTCGTGTTAACATAATGCAAGGATTCACTCCGGGCGGGTATAGATAAAAGGGTATTATTACTGTTCGACGAATAAAAAAAATTTAATATTATAGAGGTATCTGACTTCGAAAACAATTTTAATGTATTTAATTCAAAGTTCAAAACTGCTTTATACCGCTGCAAAAAATCTTGCCCTAATATGCCGTGTGTTTTACATGGCAATTTAGCGAAAACATAAAATTTATGATCAAATTCATGTCCCTCATAATTTAAAGTAATGTAAACAACACCTAGAGAAGATAACTCGCCTCCTATTCCTTTGACACGCGTACTCCTTTTATAGAATGGAATTCGTAAACGCTCGACATGCTCGTATCGTATTGCCGACAGGGAGGCACCCGTGTCGATTAACCAATTGCAGTTACTATGGCCAATGTTTAAAGAAACTTGATTTAAACTATTGCATGAATAAATATAATTATTCTCGAAAAAAATGATTTAATGATTCTGTTTTGGAAATAGGAGTACTCGTATGTTCGGAAGGATGAGCAGATGAGTCATGTTCGCTAATAACATTGATATTGTTTCTTTGAGGAAAATATCTGCGATTCCTATATTCGCGAAATTTACCTCTCCTAATAGACCTTGATGATTGTGGCTGCCCGGGACCCTTATAGGTATGCTGTAGTTGCTGCTGCCGACCTCGACCTTGCGGCACTGCCCCTGCCGATCTATGTGTATTATATCGGCCTCGGTAACCCCTGTTAGAGCTATATTTAGGTCTATATAAATTTTGGTTAGAGTACGTACCAACAAACTCCGTTGCTTGAGGGCTTGACGTCTCCACCTCCTCGTCCTGAGCACCTTGTATGGCCTCGGCGAGGGACGCGAAGTCACGGGCCGCGACTATAGTGCTTAACCTACGGTTCCGCAGTCCATCGGCAAAACGTTTTATGGCAAGCTTCTCGTTAATTGGTTTTAGTATATTATGCTTAGCCATGTCACCATCGGCCTGCGAAATCGTAAGGTCGACAAAGAGCTCCGTTATTTCCCTTCCAAAATCTGAAATTGATTTTTCATTTTGTTTTGTACTTTGCAGTTTAGATAAAAGTGCCGTTGATGATTTTTTTGGCAGTAAAGTTCTCCTCATATCCTTTAATAACGCCTCGATTGATTCATATTTTGCCGATAATTTTAATTTGGCACACTGAGACAGCCTATTTTTTAAAACGAAAGAAATCAGTTTATTTTTACATTCCATTTTTGTGAGAAGAGAAGCATAATACTCTATGCTATCAATTAGTTGCTTAATACTAAGTTCGTCATCCGACATCAAAGGCAATAAATTTAGAGCTGTTTTTAAATTAAAAATTTCCACTTCCGGTAATGCCATTTTAGAAGATTGCGCTTCGGTGTCACTTTCAGAACATAAGGACAGAATTTCAGAATAGACAGTGTCAAAATTAGAATTTATTTTAAGAATCAAAGTTATCTCATTTTTATCTATTTGTCCCCGTATAATTTGATTTTTTATAATATCGTTAGTCTTAGAATATTTTGAAAGTAAATCTCGAGCTTCATTTAATTTTCGTAATCTTACCTCACCTATTCTACGTTTAGGTCCAATTTTTATCAAATATGTTCTTAATTTCTTTAATTCCTCAAAAATACTAAGCAAACTTTCTGCCATAACATAATATTATCCATATTGAAAATCTTATATCTATATTTATTAACTAATAACTCTTTACTTAATATTTATTTCATCACTGTTTTTATTTAAAATTTATCACCACACTCGAATCACACACATTACTTTTTCTATTCACTTACGAGTAGGTAGATGTGCAGCTCTCAAGTCAGGCTGCTGAGTTACCCTGGAGCCGCAGCTGCAGTACCCCTGCCTGCGCTCGACGCTCGATTTTCTTATTCAGGCACCTCACGATGTATCTCACGGCAAGTGCTGCGATGACCAGGACCAAGACGATCATCATCCAAAAAATGTAGATGGTAATGTTCCCGACGTGCACTTGAATTGTCTCGGAGTGTTGATCCACCTTGTTTTCGTAGCCCAGCTGTGTGATCACATCCTCATGCCGGGCTTGAGGAGTTGGGGCAGATGAAGAAGATCCCATTGCCACGGTAGTATCAACATAGCGCAGGTAGGTATTATAAATTAATTTACACGCGCGCGATGACACCCGATCTACGGCGGCGCGGTGACAATGGCAGGGTCGCCATATACTGGTCGGTGCTTAGGAGGTGTCTAATTGAAACAAAGGTTCGTGTAGCACTGATTTAATGTACTATTAAGTATTGACAAAACCAATCAATAGGTATCTATATGTATGTATAATAGTATGTATCATCATTACACTACAGGATGAAACCCATTGCAAAAAGAATAGAATATAACAAAAATGAAAGGAAAAACAATTTACGGGCGATCTGAGGTCGGTAAGCGGGGGGAGGGGGGGTTTAAGGGTAAAAAATGGTTTATCTCAATTTCCGGCAAAACTACAAGTACCTTTCCCTACCCCTTACCTTTCCCTCCCCTTCCCCCTTGCCTTTCCCTCCCCCTCCACTCTCCCCTTTTACTTTTTTATAGCACTTATAGTTTTGCTGGAAATTGAGATAAACCGTTTTTTACCCTTAAACCCCCCCTCCCACCACTTCCCGACCTCAGATCGCCCGTAAATTATTTTTTTCTTTAATTTTTGTTATATTGCCTTTTGCCATGGGTTTCATCCTACTATATTTTTTTTCACTTTTTACCGTTTTTAAAGCTATCGGCACCGGAGAGTCTATAATAAAAAGCAAATTATTCAATGTTGGTTATTTACCAGTTGCCATGGTATTTTATCCGGGAGAAAAGCTACTAAGTTTTGTACAGGTTTTCTCACGACATGTTCCTTCCGAATCGACGTTAGTTTTTTCCTATTCGACATCCGCGTCCCACCGTTCGAATAGTCGTTTCCCAGCGGAGCAGTTTGCAGTTCTTTGTCGGTATGTTGTCTAGAAACCGAGGATCCTTCAGTAAAGTTATCAACAGAACAACACAGTTCGCGAAAGCATACAATGACGCTACAAAAAGGAAATGTAGCCACAGCAACAAAAACGCCAATTTAATATGATAATGCAACTCGGGAGATGAATTAAAATTATACTTAATCCAACTTTCACTCATATAGAATTAAGACGTACGGTATGTCGTTATTTTCCTTATCTCACATTACCGCCTTTAATTGAAGTAAAGTTATTAGTCCAGTGCACGCGATGATAATATCTGAGAAAGCTATGGTCGTTAAGCATGGAATCATTGGTAGGTACTACAAATTAAACTCTCATAGTACGGTGGCTTCTGTCGTCCTAAGCGATCAACAAAGTTAAGCGACACTGGGGGCAGTCGGTATACATATAGTTGGATGGGTGGCCGCTAGTGGCAAAAAAATCTTGGCCATTAACTCTTGCACCGATCCGCACTGGAGTAGTGTGGTGAAATAAGGCATATTTCATTGGCGAAGTAGTACTTCCAACATTTTTTTCTTGTTTGTACATCCTAAGACAGTTTTTACAGGAATTTCCCAAAGATATTTTACTACAGATATATTACGTTCATACATCATACATCACGAGGGTCAATTTATGATTCGCTACGACATGTCAGAATCGTCTAACTAACATTACGATGATATATGTATTAAGACCTACTATGAAAAGTATTAAAAATGTTGTTAAAATATGAGCTGAATATTGCATGTACCTACAATTATACTTGTATCACTTATGATTGTCTGTAACGCATTTCATGTGCCATGTTTGAATGAAATTACGACAAGTGGCTCTTGGCATATCTACCTCCTTTTATACATTGAAAATCATTGGGAATTTCCGAACACATATTTTGACCATTAGCTTTCCATAGCCTACTTACCCCAGTGTACAAACACCCTAGAGTCATAGAGAATAGAAACCACGTGTGATGCGCTGGTAACGGGGACGGAAAAAGCTAGTCCGGATGCACAGATAATCTAGCCGTTTATGGCACTTGGCTCATTGGAGTCCAGTGAAAACTCCTTTTTACCGAGCTGGCCTACAGCCGGCTAATGTTGGACACGATACACGGCTAGCGAATCCAGCTTAGTTTCCAATCTATATCTAGGTGTACTGTGTGTATAGCGTAGAGCTAAGATAATCAAGTGTTTACCCATTGACACCGCGAACCCGATGTTTGCTCAATGAATTGTAGCCAACTGGCTACAGTTTTCAGTGGATTCAGTCAATTATGAAAAGAGAACGGGGCCTCTATGTTGAAAATAAAACCTGTGGCCGCGACACTATTTTTTGAATGATGTCTGTATATTATACTCCAATGTTTTTAACCAGCTTCAAAAAAGGAGGAGGTACCTATTCAGTTCAACTGTATTTTTTATGTTTGTTGTAAACCGATTTTGATGATTCATTTTTAATTGAGAGCTGGTGCTTGTCATGTAATCCCACTTAAATTTGAGCGAGATCTGACGAGTAGTTTTTGAGTTATCCCTAACTTTGAAATCGGTTATTTTTTGTCAAGAATTATCTGTCATGGTAGATAGGTACATTATACTCCAATGTTAGTTTTAAAAATTATGAAATTACAATAAAAAAATATCATACACTCTCATAAAATACATTCTCAGATTATCTATTACTATTATATATAATATATATAATAATATCTATTAGCTATCTACGTAGGTGTAGACCACTATATATACCTACCTAAAGCGTAAATTAAATTACATAGCATTTCTCACAAACATTAAACAGGCACCAGTTTAATGATGCCCATTATACGAGTATGTACATTTCTTAACATTGCACGTACCTACCATAAAGATATAAAAGTATTAATAAATACAATAAAAGAACAATACGAGCTAATTAAACATAGTAATAAAGCAGTAAAGCACTGCAGATTTACGTAATATAAAGAACAGCGCTATCTATGTAACGTAGTGAAAAGAAAACAAGTTATCCTTAGTCTTACATTCTCGCAAGTTCCTGCGAAACCATTCCGAAACGTAACGTATTAGGTATGACGTTTGCAAAAGATTTGTAAAGTAAGTTGTAACCTTGACAAGTAAAATGTCAAGTTTACTAAAGGTCATCTGTATTTTAGTTTTTATATATTTTTTTCGAGTTATGTATGTGCCATAGATTTGATTATAAATTCTTGTTTTGCTTTCATTTACCTACCTAATATCTTAACAAAGTAAAAATATACGTCAAAAGAATTATACTAACAGAGTAACGGATAACTTTATAGTCTAATCTATTATGATAATTTTTACTGTATTAGTATTAATTTTTATTGTTTCATTTCAGTCATAAATAATATTGTTACATACTTCATTGAATAACTGCAAAGAAACAACCATTCATTCATGCGATACCAGCGCTCTCATGAACGGAATATCCTTGAACTCTGCGTACGGCGCGCGAGTCAAGATGTGTACAACGTTCATTCATGAAGATTGTAAACAAACGACCGTGAAAGTAGTTTAAGTGTGCTTGGATAGATGGCGTTGAAACTATATTCAGAAATGATATTGTGAAGATGAGCTACAGTATGTGTAAATGGTTATTTTGTTTTAGAATACTAACCCCAATCCCACGCCGTATGGGTGTCGTAAAAGGCGACAAAATCCGGTCCGCTGGTGGTAGGGCCCTCGGAGGGATTATATTGGTAATATTGATTTTAATTGTTAATTAATACCATTATTACTATTATTATTTCTTCATGGGGTTCGCTTGGACAGCTACCACCCTTGAGCATGAGTCAGCCGCCAAATAACTCGTCGTGTTCCTGCTGGGGGCTTGAGAGCTAGTTCTTTCTTTCTTTTGCGTCTCTCTCTCTTGGCCGGCAACGTATCAGTGATGCCTTTGGTGTTGCTGATGTCCATGGGCAACGATAGCTACATACCATCAGGCGGATCGTCAGCTCGTTTGCCGGCTATTTCCATAAAAAATCGGGAAAATCATTCATTCGAGTGAGTGAGTAAGTGAGGGATTTTTTCTTTTTTTATATAAATAACGCTTCACACTCATAGCCCCACACTAGGATTCCCTGTGTGAGAGATCAACAGCAACACTTGATTGCTAAATACACACTATTATAGTGTCAATGTAAGTAGTTAAAGTAAAAAAATGTGACTGCTGTTTTTTTGTTAAGGAGTTCCCTCGCCTGGAGCCAAACCTGGGTGTAGTACCAGGTCATGCTTATCATAGAAATGCATCATCATCGGAACTAAAACAATATGTAAAATTTCAACTCCTTATAGGAGGAAATATGTAGGTATCGATAAGCTTACAAGATTTGACCCACACAGGCTAAGCTACATAAAACCGTTTAAAAAGAAAAAATACCACATCAATAATCTATTCAAATCTATATCTATACAAATAAATAAAATTGGAGTGTCTGTTTGTAACATTAAAATAACCACTTTTTACTAAGTGCATTTGGATGTATACACGATACATATACTAAAACAATTTTTTTTTAATTTTTGTCTGTCTGTTTGTACCGGCTAATCTCTGACATGGCTGGACCGATTTTGACGGGACTTTCACTAGCAGATAGCTAATGTAACAAGGAGTAACTTAGGTTACGTTTGTTAGCCGACACGAAGTTCGCCGGGTCAGCTAGTCTTAAATTAAAAATTTAAAAACTCCCGACAATTTTATTAACACTAAACATAGCTGAGAACATTATCGATTAAGTCACCTTTCAAACAAAAACAACTAAATCAAAATCGGTTCATCCGTTTGGGAGCTACGATGCCACAGACATATAGATACATAGTTACACAGTTACACAGACACGTCAAACTTATAACACCCCTCTTTTTCGTCGGGGGTTAATGAGCCATTTACACTCAATGAAACACCACTAACACCTAATTAAAATCATTAAATGTAATGCAAGGTTAGATTCGAACCCAGACCACTGATTTCTACTTTCAATACACTAATTAGGTACTGACACTGACACACATATATGATTACCCATCGCACACCGGTTTGCAGTTCAATGATTCCCATAACACACTAACATACTTGGTAATGAAATGGTTTTATATGGAGATTATTGCACACATCTAAGTGTATGTAGATGACATACAAGAAGCATGGAAATTACCAGCTCTGCAACCAGTTCCTATAGCCTAGTTGGTAGCGACCTTGCCTGCGAAGCGAGGGGTCCCGGGTTCGATTCCCGGCCGGGGCAGATATTTATGTGGCAGATAAATATTTGTACTCGGGTCATGGGTGTTATTGTGATGTGTTATATGTGTAGTCCATGCCACCCGCGACACAGGTAATAACCTACTGCGGGGGTATGAGTGTTTTAGCGTTTGCGTTTTAGTTTCGCTCAGATTATAAAATATTTTTGTAATATTTTCTTTTTTTTTGTAATAATTTTTTTAAAGATGTGCTGAGGAGTTGCTTTACGGCTTTTCTTCTCCTCCATGACAAAACACCGTTCTGAAAAGCTGGTAGATTTTAAAAATGATGAGGTGCATACATATTCATATAGGTATCACTGATGCAAGTGCATCAGTGATACCTATATGAATAAAATATTTTGACTTTGACTTTGACGTTGTCTCTGGAAATTAAAAATGATGAGGTGCATACATATTCATCTATATGAAAACTATAAACATCTATATGATACCTATGTATCACTGATGCAAGTGCATCAGTGATACCTATATGAATAAAATATTTTGACTTTGACTTTGATGTTGTCTCTGGAGAGCAAGCTTCGAACAAGTACATGAAAGATCACGTGACATTAGATGAATAATTTTGACCAATCATTGATGTTAATCTTAAGACACACAAGACCATAGACATAATACTACTAGACTAGGCAAGTTATCTGAGCGTATGTAAGTGAAACCGTCACGCTGCGAAGAAAGGCAGGAGGTAAACCTATCCTTGTCTTACTTACGAGTTACGCGAGTCTCCTTGGTCTCTTTCTCTTTCTAATAGCGTGACGCAAAGAAGGCCCGCTTGTCTAGTCTAGTAGTATTATGTCTATGCACAAGACCCACTTTAAGACAAGACAGATAATCTTACGACGCCCCCAAGGAATAAATTCGTAATCGACGGTTACCACAGTTTTAATGTTTTTTTCATTTTTGGCATCTACGAATCAATATACACCTGCTAAATATTATTTAGATTTTTATCTTTGAATTTCATAAAATTAGAGCCACTTTTATTTTTATTCTTCGGAAGTCATGTACAAATTATAATAACACATAATAAAGTCGTAGTCACATAATTATTACTGAACAACTTAGTCTAAAGCCCCAACTCAGAGTCACTAAAGGTTACTTAAATCGCTACTTAGTACAGAATTTGTAAGGAGATTCTTTACTAAAAAGCGATTTAAGTAGCCGTTAGTGACTCTGAGTTTGAGCGTAAGTCTCTTTAGATCAGTAAGACGTTTATACCATTTTATTTAAAAATTTAAAATAATGAGGCTTTCATACGATATATAACTTAAATTTTTTCTTCCCTAAATAAAATAGGTACATTTCAATACTACAAAGATGAGTAATAACTTTGACCGGAACAAAATTGTAATAGTTTAATACATTTACAATTAATTCATAAAAGTGTATCCTATGTGATGAAAACGATCTGACGATGAGACCTGACGAGTAGTTTTTGAGCTATCCCTGATTTTGAAGTCGATTATTTTTTTTCAAGAATTATTGTGATAATGATGACCTGATATTACATAAGGTCATAACATAATACAGTCAAAATACTTTCAACTTTTGTACATGAGCATGTTTAGTTTTTCAACGTGGTCGTTTACAAGAGTCGTTGAGGTGTAAGAGAGTTTAACAAATTGGTAGGTACTTGTTTTAAACAATCTTGTTGCAACCATTTCTCGAAGCCCTTAAAATGTCAAGTCATTGTTTAAGTGGAGCGCATTAAAACACAAGCGTCACGTAAATTGCTAATTTCTTTCTGTTGTCATTCTACTACTGTCTCGTGTAAATGCGTTTAGTAAATTAAAAAAGCACCTTTCTCTTTTTATATAACTTACTACCAACATCTGTGTACTATTGTACACAAACTTTTATTAAAGTGTAACGGAACTGATAGTTAAATTATTAGGTATATTTAGTAACGCACTATAATAGATCTCATTACCATGATTTTTAAATTTTTATCTTTTAGTTTGAACTTTTGTACCCGCTATTTTTAAGAACTTCTTAACCGATTTGGATGCGGTTTTCTCTGGCGTATTACAGTAAGCTGGCGCTTGTGTATGTTTTATTTCAATACATTCACAAATAAAATGTGTACCTATGTAATTTCTGTCATTTTAAAACATCTATATGGGTATAGGGCATACTTATACACAAATAGAATAATGTTTATTTTAAAGTATTTATTTATTTGTAAGTTTGTGTCACTTCTTAAAAAAAGAAACAAAGGGTAAATTTAATTCCTAATGGCATTGTCCACCAATCAACCCTGGGTGGATGTAGAAATAACTGACGGCAGGTGTTATATATAATATTATTATTATTAGGTGTTATATATATATATAATATTATCATATAGGTTTGAACTGAAGCAAGGGTTTTAACTGGTTGCAATATAATTATTTCGCCGTAAATCAGTAGCATAATAACTAGCCTAGAAGAGGCAAGAACTTTATAAGTATTAGTATTCTTAAATTTAGCTATGTGTTTTGGTATACTTGTCATACTTAAGTACTAATTTATTAACTGGAATAATCACAGGAATAACACTACTGATCTAGGGGTCTTGGGTTCGATTCTCGGAAAAAACATCTATGCGACAGTTAACGTTTTCAGATCATTAATTATGTTCTATTGTGTTCATGTGATACCTACTCGTGTAAAACCAAGCTGTAACACGGAATTATATTCCGGAAGTACATATTATTATGCTAAGCAGGAAGCTTTTTTTCGTATAGTTACTTATTTATTAGGTAACTTTGGAAGGTTTTCTTTGCTTACACAGACTCACTTTAAGTTTAATACAACAGTGTCTTGCTGCTTCTTCTCCCGGGCCCTCTCACAGTAGGGCCTTGTTGAAGCATTGGCGTAACTTGCATGACTTTCAAAAAGTGTGTGTAAACCAAACCAATTTTGAATAAAAACATGATTTGATTTGATTTGATTTGATTTGATTTGAATAGATCACAGGTTCAGGTTTGATAATGAATTATTATAATCCCCATGCAATCACTCAGTAATACCATATGTATCTATGGCTGTCGTGAAGCCCCATACATTCTAAAGTAATGCAAAATCAGTAACGTTTTCTGTAGTCAAAATATAACTAAAAAATAAAACAAAGTATTCGTGTAACAAATATGTATTTCATGTTATAACGTATAATGACTTCAATGGTTTTAAGTTAGAATAAACAGCTTAAATAAATTAAGTATAAAGAATAATATTATTTATTTTAACGATATAAAAATATTGGTGGGAAGTCGAAATAGAATTTATCAGCATCACCTTTGGAAATATAAAATTATCGTACATAAATCAGTTTCGACAAATATAAATGGTGATATATAAATAAAGCTGAATACTATATGTATAAACGAAGATGAAATAAAAAATATTTTACATAAATAATTTCATATGAAGCATATTTACAAAAGCTTTGATATGAATGAAAAGAAACAAGTAAAATATAAAGAAATAAACTATACGAATATATTAAGTAAACTAAATGAATTAAAATATTAAAGCTATAAAAACTTATAAATGTAATATTTGTACTGTAAACAAAAACAATAAACGAGAAATCACAATAAAATAATAAACAGGTACAGAGTAAAAAATACAATACTGGCGACGCAAAGAATCATAGTCCAGAGAAATTCATAGAAATAACATTTGAAAAACAGTTCAATAATTTAAATAAATTATTAAATAACGCAATAAATTAAATCTCATCGCTGAGGTCCGAACTAGACTAAGAGACTAATAAATCTTAGGTATCAGTTGGAGTAGGCGCTATACGCGAGGTTTTGTGCGTCTTGCGATCTTCCCCATCCGCCATGGCCACCGCTTCCATGGCTGTAATGCTCCTCATGGTGAGGATGGGCAACTACCTCGTAGCTCTCATGATGATCGTTTTTGGACAGCAGCTTCTTCAGTAGCAGCAGCGCTGAAGCAAGAAGTGCTGCCTTGGCGAGCATCAAACCCTTAACAGCAGCAAAGGCAATGATACCGAGGAACAATGGAATCATGGACTGGATTTTCAGCTGAAGAAGAGCGAAGATTGGCAACAGCTGCTTTAGCTTCTTTTTCTTGCCACGACCTGTTAAAAGAAAAATAGAAAATTATAATGAAGCTTCATCAAGCACCGCCACCAAACCGACCTTATGTAACAGTAAAGTTTTTTAGAGATGCAATCTTTAAATCTTTGTAACTACATCCACGGACGTAATCCCAATAACAAATTCAGTGAAGCACCCATAGTAATACCAACTCTCTATTCTTACAATTACACACACCCACACATTGACACCATACTGCGTCAATCGCGAATCAAAAATTACGCACACATGGTAAGCGGGCGGCCATTGCTACGCTTCACTTTCGATTGGACAAGGTTACGTCCGTCTTTTTTTCAGGCCCGTGACTACATCATTATTACATTTATCCAACACCTATCGGCATTATAAAATTTTTGGATACTCAAGTACGTTATGGTGTAAGCTCTCTTTTCCTGAAAGACCTGAGCGATGCAATACATAGATTAATTTATTAATATATTTTACCTCAATCTACTTAGTTATCATTATGCATGATAGGAGATACCGCAAATAGCTTGTGGACTTTGTTGACCTTGTGGTTAACAATTATGGAATGCCTGAATTTATTAATGATGTTATATTTCAGTAGGACACGTACTTATTTGTTGTTAGTATATTAATATTCATGTAGATGTAACTATTATGTAATGTATATATACTAATATATATTATTATTATTATATATATAAGTATATTTACTCGAGAATTGCAGCAAAGTAGCTGAAAGTATGCTGACTTCATACTAATTGATATCCTCAAAGGAAAGTCTGAGGCTTTGAACTAAATACCGTACCTCTGTAGTGTGTCATAGACGTGAACAATATAACAATCCATCCGAGTAACGATCAAGAAACGAACACAAACATTTTATCGCTCACGTAAATCTGTAAACACTTTTACTGATTCTACCGTTTCTTCAAACATTCAAGTAAAGTTTACAATAACTATGGGAATAACAAGAGTAGATGTTACGTTAAAAAAGTTAGTTAACAATAGTGTACTGATAACAATTTACTGTGAGAAAATAAGACGATAGAACTGGAATAAGTAACGGAGTAAAATGGTAATTAAGTTGAAACAATAATAAGAAATCCAATTAATGAAAAAACTCCGTAAATAAAGCTAAAATTAGCGTCTTCAAAGATAATTAAGTATGAACATAAAGTAAATTTTGATAAAAAGAAATCTTTTTATTGAATTAAAAACGCTTTCTAAAACGTTATATAACTTTGTAGCGATAGCGAAATAGAAAAATCCGGTTTCCTACTAAATCAAGCTATCAGACAAGACAATTCAATTCAACAATCGATTCTCCAACATCAGAACACGACATGTATACAACATAGTTGGTCACGAATTCGGAATTCCGATTCAAATTCTCGACTCGCGCGCTGAAATTTAAACAAGTGTCACTTTCATTGTAATTCATGGTGTTACGTCAATTTTGCATAAGAACCCAGTTTATCTAGAAAGTGCATCGATTACCGGACGTTACATTTCGAAAGCTCGGAGCCTACTTCCATATTTCGTTAACGAGAATCCGCCTGGAGCGAAACTTTTACTCGATCAAGATTTCGATTGGCATTGGCGGACTCGAAAACTAGTTACATGTAGTCCTACATATTTGTCTAGTACTATGGAAATCTAGCAAAAACTAGACTCACTTCATCCGCTTTCCACGATAATAAGTCTTGTTAATAGGTTAGAGAAACTTCAAGACCCGTTTGGCCATTACGATTTCTACCGTCCTCTTATGGGTGTTGATCTTTGATACGGAAACGGTTAACTATTACAGTATTCGTTTCTAATAGTAATTTTAATTCCATTTAAATTTATTACACATTTGCGCTTATCATAATTACACATGCGTTTAATAAATTTTGCAACAGTCATGACCAAGGACTTTCTATTTTCTCATAACACTTACTTGTGCGGTCCATCTTAATTCAAGTTTTGCAGGCGTGATCAGTTGAATTAATTCTTGACCCGTTTTTATGTAACCGTTGCTTTTTAATACCGCTGTAATATCACGTAAGACTTTTGTTAAATTTGTAAGTAGGATTTCGACCTCACTGTCTATTATGTCCGTATTAGGGACAGTGTTAAAAATACGGTACTAGCGTTTTTTATACGTTACGACATCTATACAATGATTGTTATTAACGTATACGTCCTAATGTTTCTATCTACATAAATTGCTGTTGTAATACGATGTTCATATGGTAATATTTACAGTTAGTAATCACAGTATGTGTTAAGTTGTTCTTGTTCTTAACACATCGTTCTTATTTTTACTGTGTTCAGAATCTGCACAGTATTTTATTCGTGTAAATATTGTCACCATTATACTGGTCGGAGGCGCCGTTATAGTGAATTGGAAATTGCCGCTTATGGAGTTTACTCATATCAGACATTGGTGTCACATAATTATTGTTGCTTTTGGTTAATAAAGAATAAACTTTTTAAAAATTAGGTACTTATATTGTAAATATAGTTCTTGACTTTAAGATTATTAATCTTAAGTTAAGGTGATAAATTTTTAATTAATACTCGGCTTACAACATTTATTTATTTTGTCTTTTATAGTTAACCCGGAATCATTTCGAGTTTGCAAAATGTTGGTTAAATAAAAGTTATGAATGTATTAGTTACTTTATTTTAGGTTGCTTGCGTTCACGACAGCTAAAATCGTCTATGGTGTACAATGACCAGTGTTAATTTTAGAACATAACTTGGTTATATTGTGTTAATTTTTATTTTTTAAGGTAAGTTCATACTAAAATCAAATAAATATCAGAAGTAATTTCAAACATACATTATTATCACTGAAATAGGCTTATTGTTAGACACAATCTATTAGTTTTAAACGTTCTACACTAAACCTTCCTCTTTAGTCCATAACTATCGATAGTTTAAACGTAATCTTCGAATGAAAGTTCTGTTATTTTTATCACATTGTATAATGATAGATATAAGGCAACCAGCTATCAATCAAATTTCTAAGTATGTTCTATTATCTTTACGATTGTATCAGTCTCATAATGGGCATGTCAGATTTTATTAATGTTTTTAATACATAAAGATTTATCTAACAACTTTATTTTTTGTCTTGAACTCTAAAATAAGAGTTTTTTATTTCAAGTATGATTTAATAGTATACTAAAATTACCCCTAAAAGCAAGTACGTAACAGACATTTTGGTAGCAAAGTTTAACTTTGGAACCCATTTAAATGTTTTGTTCCTAATTTTGTATTTTTCTTTAAAAATATCTAAATTGACAATAGTTTATTAATATAGACTGACACTGACAAACTTATATTATAGCTTCCACTGAATTACTTGTAATTGAGAATAAAACTTCGATTAAATGTCGTTAATGCTTTTGTTGTTATAATTGTAGTAAGTCCCATATACCTGAATAATATTCTGTCTAAAGTATATTCATATTATTCATACACGTCAGCATCAATTATACACCTATACAAATCATTGTGTGCTTCTACTATGCCTTGAAGAGGCACTTTATCACTACTGAATTGCTATTTTTTTTGTATCCGTGCAAATTATTAACGCTTCAAGCTTTTTACTTTTTTCATTCTACTTAACAATCTTAACAAGCTTATCTGAGTCATCGTATTTCGATCTTGTTTGGGAGTAGCTTTCACACCCATACCTCTAGTTAATTAAAGTGTTCTGGTTCAATTCTTGCGAATGTTACGTCTTTGATCTTTAGATGATATAACAGCTAGACGGTGTTTCTGTAATTTGTATAAACAGCAAAGGTAGTGCGAGTCTAATGACTTTTAAATTTCTCTTGAATGTCTGGGTTCGAATGAATGGCTCGCTTTTTAAATTTTAAATTGCTCACTTATTAATTTTGTCAATGTTTTCAATGAACGATATCGTAGTAAAATTTGTATATTCTCTTCTTTATAATATACTCTAATCATCATAGAAGTGAGCTTTTATTTATAAAACTATAAGGCCATTACATAAAATTGGGCTAAGAACTAATCCTAAGGGATTACCAAATTAAATAGTGAAAACTACTTAGGATAAAACGCTTAAACATGTGAATGAATTAAGCTGGAATAGCATCATTCACCATAGATCAGTATAATTTACGAGGTTTATACATTGAACTATAATGTCATAGAATAGACATCTCGAACAAAATGTGTGTCCCCGCCGGGAGGTTCTGTTTTCAAAATTGAGCCCCTGTTCTCCTTTCAAAATCGAACGAATCCATTGAAAATTGAAGCCGCGCGGCGCCAATTCATTGGAACATACATTGTGTTCGCGGTGTCCATTCTATACGCTAGTAATAATACTTCAATGGGTTTATACTGATTTAAGAGTTAATAAGGTAATGTATCACAGATGCTTGTAACGGAATCCGACGATAATACAGACTGACCGGCGCCGCGCCGTCTACGGATTTACTTTGACATTCTATTGATATCAATCATTAATGGTGAGCTCTATAATTGGATATCTATATTGCGTTATTCGATTTATTTTTATTTTTTGATTTAAACAATGGCATCTTACAGCCACCATAATTATTTGTTTATTTTTAATTTCACTTATCTAAAAACATCTGGGTTATCACAAAAAATCGGAAAAGTAGACCGCACAAAGCTGGTATCATTATTCCTAACTTTGACATAAATGGTTGTCATTGTTTCTAAGATTTGTGGACAGGGTTTAGTTGTGTCAAAAGGAATTGTTAAATAGTTGTGCTTAGTTGTACATAGTTGTACCGTACCACTTGTTGTGCATACGTAGTTGGTCCGTTAGGAAGCCGCGGTATAGTTACCGCGGTATTTTCATTCGATTAATATGTATCTTCAAGTCAAGAGTGAATAGGCTTTTACTAGGTGTTTCACTACCTACGACTAATTCACTTACCAGGCGAGATTGTAGTCTAACATCGATTACAATAATTTGAATTTTACCAAGGAAAAATAACCGACTTCAAAATAACTCAAAAACTATTCGTTAGATCTAGCTCAAATTTAAGTGGGACCACATGAAAAGCACCAGCTTTCGATTAAAAAAGAATCATCAAAATCTGTTCACCCAGTCGAAAGTTCTGAGGTAACAAACATAAAAAAATACAGTCGAATTGAATACTTCCTCCTTTTTTGAAGTCGGTTATAAAGCGAAAAATGTATGCGCACGAATCCCACGCATTGGATTATACTCGTAATAACTCAAATACTGACCTTCCTCAAGTGATCGTTTGACATCCTCAATCGTGCTCTTCGGTACACGGAGCTGGATAACATGGTTCTCCAGGAAGTCAGCAGCCGCGTCCACTAGCCTGGCTTCCACCTGATTCTCTCTTGCCCTGGGCTCGTCAGACAACGGCTCGAACGACCTTGCTGATCGTGGGGAACCAGTTCCTAGCAAGCTGATCCCATCGACTATGTTCAGTTCTCTTGATGCTGCGAGGTTTTCGGCGTATTTTAACGCTCTTTCCTGCAAATTTTTCAATGTTATTGTTACGTGTAACGTCATTTAGATTTGCCTCCTATACTATACCATTTGGCGACCCCTGTCCTATAGCTTAGTCATGTTTCCAGACAATCAAAAGTACCTACTTTGTTAAATTATAGGATTCCATATTAAATCGTTAATTAATTCTCAGTTAAACTTAACAATTATCATATTTAACTGCGATGCGTCTCATCGTAAAGGGACAATAGATCATCGTTGATTAGATCGTGACAAGAACGTAAAAAAAGATAAAAATTAAATTGTTTCTTAACTTAATTTACATTTTATAACACCGCAGGATCTATTCTTGGAAAAATATCTACCTACGTTATAATATTGAGTCGTGCATGTTAGGGGAGGCTTGCTTCGGTAAAAGGGGCACAGGTCGCTGCCCGACCAGGTGAACTGACGACCTAAAGAAGACAGGAAATCGCTGGATCCAGAGAGTCCCAGAACCGGTCGGAGTGGTGCCAATTAAGAACTTAATTCCTTGTCCAGCAGTGAACTTTAAATTATGTTAGATAGATAGATAGATCTTCTTTGTATATACAGATTAATAACAGTTATATTATAATGTATAGTTGTATAGTGGACTCGTTTATTATACGATGACTGTACCACATTACCTTAAAGCGGTTAAAACTAAACCAGGTCTCATGAGACTTGTCTAGTAAAGACATACTTTGCATTGCAAATTATAGGTTAGATATAAGGTTAAGATATAATTTGAATTATAATCAAATAAACCTATTTTACGCGTTTAAAAATCTTACTTAGCTTTATAATATCATTCTGGGTAAAGGTTAGTCTATCATGTTTTTAAGTTATATGGAATTCGTTCCATCCATATAGTCTCTTTTAATTTAATTATTTAATTATCTGGTGTGGGTTGCACGTTGGTCTGAGCGCTCACATTCGAATGTAGGTAAATTTTTAAAGTTATAAACAAATTATATTAATTAGCGCCTGAGTTCTCCATAATTATCCAAATGTAACCCCTAACAGAAATGCGTTTGATGGCACACACAAGAATGATCGACCATGAATCATATAGGTATTTTTAAGCAAATTTCTAGCACTCGAACAGACGAACAACCTGATGGTAATTGGTAACCGTCATCCATGAACAAAGCCAAAGTCGTCACCAACGCGTTGACGACCAAGACAGAAGAGCGCTGAAAAAAAGCCACCAGGAATCGAACCCGAAAGCCTTCGTTATGAGTGGTTACAATCAACTTCTTTTAATCAATTTCCTAATTATTTAGCTTCAACTCATTAAAGCCCCACAACTGGGCACGGGTCTCCCCCCTTGAGGAGGCCTAGAGCATACTCCACCACGCTGCTCCAGTGCGCATTGGTAATGCTAGTAATTTATTTATGTATAATTTTTACAACCTTCACCAAAGCTACTTATCTTTAAAAGTCCTATTAAGTCTTATAAAGTCCTATTAAATCTTACAAAGTCCTATCGAGTCTTATAACACATCACAACACAACACACCTTCAAACACAGGGTGACGTTCCCCTCCGCACAACTCTTGACGACGCCGATGACTGATCCTATGACGTCATCGTCTCCCGTCGGCTTCCCACTGGCCACTGCAACTAGCACTAACAACAGCAAGGACTTCATGGCCACTGTCAACAACAACAAATGTAAGGTCTGTGGATCGCAATGCCGTTTTATTTCTCGTACCCCCACCGGGTAAGCGAGTACGTGCGGGTTACTGTGTGCGCTAGGAAGTTTTAGACATGGCACGATAAAATTACTGACGAATGTTACTGTAAGGGTAGGTTTTTATGTCAATAACTGGATAATGTGTAGGCTTTGGCGTGCAATTTTAAATAAAGGTCATTGAAGCTCTCATAGCCTGGTTTGTGTATATCGTAAGTGATCGGCCGAGTTAAGCAACACCAGGCGTCAGCTAGTGGCAATAATTTGTTGAGCGCTTCTGTGCTTTATTAGCACGTAAGTCGTCGGTCCTGATTATCATTGTGGGATAGGTGTTAATTCATATCAGACGGTTATAGGTGAACATTAATGGGTTGAAGCCATATATCACTAATAACACTAATACTGTTTCAGAAAGGCACTTTATCAAAACCTCAGCACATCAATAAAAATTGCTACATTTTATTACAAAAATATATCCTAACTGAATAGAACTGGTTGCAGATTTGGTAATTTCCACGCTTTTTTTATTCTTTATTCATTGCAGAATAGTATATAGTATAGTAGTCATAATTCATCTACACTGTAGTAGCCTTTGTCAGTGAGGAATTGTTTTATATTTTTTATAAATTTATTATATTTTTTCTTTTTTATTACATTAGGTAGGTTGTTGTAGATTTTTTATGGACTTTGGATAGGGATCGTTACCATGCACTTTTAAATTGGACATTTTATTTTGTAGATTATAATTTTCCATCTAGCGTTATCTTACCATCATCAGCTACCTGATTGTGGTCAGCATTAACTTATAAAAAGTAAAAGGAAGCACTTTTAATTAATAAATTGAACTAATAAATTAATTCTATTTATTTGTAATATAATATTTATCTGAATTCACAATACTAAAACAAATTGCTATCACGTAGTCCGACCTTAAATTGCAATAGATCCTATAACAATTATTTTTTAAACTTTAGTGGGTTTATCTAGATGTATATGCATTTGTTGTGTGTTGTTGTGCAGAAACTGAACATGAGGAGCTTACAAACATTAAATTTTCATTCAATTATAATAGTTTGCTCAAAACTTGTAACCTAGCTCCCGTATTCAAGGTGGCTCCTAGAAACCTTCTCAGCGGCCAGTAGCGTAAATGCAATAGCATAATTTATTTTATTAAACTTTGTGTTTAAACTGCCGCTTCTAAACATTCCTACCTCATCAGTCTAAATGAAGATCAGTTAGTAAGTAGCGACGCGATTCGCGTATGAAACTGTGAATGACGGTACAAAACGGTAATTTTACCACCAAATTCTTAATTATCGGTTAGTTTCTAACTTACGTAAGTGCGTGGGCTTAGTTAATGATTGTTGCGTAACTTTAAATAATTTTATTAAAGATTTATTATAGCGATGAAATGTGAGAGAAATAAAGGAAAAAGGATTATAACACTTAGGACTGGTAAGAGTGGCGCGGGTAAAAGGAGACATATCCCCTGGAGCTCCAAGGACTTATGGATGGATGTGTGTAATAGCATAATGGCGGACCTTTGCTTCGTCAGGTGAGCTTACCCATGCCTGTCGAACCAATCCTCAAGGATCGGATGGACTGCTTCGACCGTACATCATGCGGCTCTAGGCTGAGATAGCTTTTTCCACCTCTCAATCACCGATTGTCCAGCGTAGGACTTCCACTCTAACATTTCTCTTGGCGAGGGTACAATACTTCAAGCCTAGAGCTTTAACCACCACTCATATAACGAAGTTTGGGCTTCAGCCTTAAGGTCCCAGCAAGGACACCCCGCCAGCACGCATGCTGCCTCGATGGAGATGATGCGATACATTCGAATTAACCCGACAGCCAATACCGGGGTTAGGGTAGGGCGCGGTTGGGCGATCACCCAGGGCGCCAGATTTGAAGGGGCGCCGCAGTAGTCATATCGGAACCTTTGTAGTTTCGTCATATCTGTCCGTCCGTTCGTCCGCAGCATAGCATTGAGACCCTTAGTGCTGGAAAGCTGTAATTTAGTATGGGTTTCAATGGCAGATGGGGGCGCCGTAAATATCTCGCCGAGGGCGCTGGTAGTGCTAAAACCGGCACTGCCGACAGCCATCACCCTCTGAGGTTTTCATAAGATTTTTTTTTAACCTTAATAACCTTTGCTAATCTTAGAAAATTAGGTTTAGGTTAAAAGTCTTATAAGATCAGGTTAAATACCCAACTCATTAGTTATGTATGCATGGCATATTATTTTAATGGAAATGGGACACAGTTAACTGTGGTTAAGTGTTTTAACTTCGTTAACGTCGTGTGTTTCATAACTTTGGTAGTTGTTGTTAGGTGGTAGAACCTCTATATGGTTCGCCCGGGGCGGTACCACTGCCACACCTATTTCTGCCGTGGGACAAGTCTCAAAAATTGTATTCCAGTCGGAACGGTTATGGTAGCCGATGCCGTCTGTCGTCAGGGGTAGTAACGCATCTGCGACCAGCCGTGGGATAAGAAAGAGTGACGTGAGTAACTAACTGATACATAATTATTAACTGTATTAAATTTATTATTAAAGCGCTCATGACCACATTGCGGCTTGTGTTGATCCTAAGTGACGACCCTTGTGGCGCAATGGTTACCATGCCGGACCGCCGCACCAAGGGTCCTGGGTTCGATTCCCAGCGAGGCGGAAATTTGAATGATGAGTTTGAATTTCTGTTCTAGGTCTGGGTGTGAATGTCCTTGTCTAGTGTGTTGTCCATGCCACCCACGACACAGGGAATCCTAGTGCAGGGCTATGAGTGTGAAGCGTTATTTATTATTTATTAAGTGTTCGAAAGAGTTAACAGCGGGCGTGGTCAGAAGTTAGATGGGTGAGAGCAAGTGGCAAAAATTTCTTTAGCGTTTCCGTGCTTCGTAGGTTGTCATCGGTTTCAGTTGTTACCGTAATATTACAGTCACTCTTTAAGCCATGTCAGAGGCCTTCGGGCTGCATGAAAAACTTCCGACACTTGAGTCGACAGTAGTAGGACCTATTAACTGACTGCAGTCCCTCCTCCAGTGGAACTGCAAAGTAGGTTGCTAGTCTTGGCTTCAACCCATTAATGGCCTACTACTGGGCATGGGTCTCTCTTCTTGAGGAGGCCTAAAGCGGAGTATTCCACCACGCTGCTCCAGTGCGGATTGGTGGAGGAGTTAGTGGCCAAACGTGGCTTAACGACTGTTATCTTATGATAACAAGCGGGACCGACGGTTTTACGTGCCCTCCGAAGCACGGAAACGCTCAAGAAATTTTTTGCCACTAGCGGTCACCCATCCAATAATCGACCGCGCCCGCCGCCGGGCTATGAGCGCTTCGTTGCTAGCCTTATCACATAAAAAACTCTCTTTGTAGATCACGTGACGTATCGATGCTGGCTTGATCTATATCATCTACCTGCTATCATCAAGAAAGGGGTCCAAATTACAACCCTGATTTACAACCATAGAATTCACCGTGACCATAACTATTAATTAAAAAACTATTTCACGAATAATCGCAAACATTTTTTTCTGTGACACTCCATAATTAAAATAAATAAATAAATGAACGCTAACAAAATCATACCCCCGCAATAGGTTATTTATTAGCTGTGTCGCGGGTGGCATGGACGATACCATATAACACATCACAATCACACCCATGACCCAAGTACAAATATTTATCTGCCACATAAATGTCTGCCCCGGCCGGGAATCGAACCCGAGACCCGTCGCAGGCAGGGTCGCTCGCTACCAACTAGGCCACAGGATCGTCAAATTAATTCGCATTGCAAATTGCACAATTGCAATAGTCGTCCATTCGTCATAATATCCGGTTGAATTCCATCAACATTCGGCATGGAGTCCCATCACGCAGCTATGCGTGAGTGTTTTGATGCCATCGCTCCTGCACTATTGTTGAATGTAGGAAGTGTTTTGCATTTATGTAAATATCTTGTATATAGGGCAGTATGTTGTGAAATGATTTTGATGCAATTCGAGTATTATAGTATTGTAATTACCCAACCGTCAGGAAGGGTTATGTTTTTCGCGCGAAACTTGTATGTATGCATGTTTGTATGGACGAGTATGCATGTAATATTCTTTATTACCTCGTATCTTCCAAACCGGATTTTTTTTATGAAAGTAGCCGGCAAACGAGCTGATGATCCACCTGATGGTAAGTGCTATCGTAGCCCATGGACATAAGCAACAATAAAGGCATCACTGATGCGTTGCCGGCCAAGAAAGAGACAAGAAAAAAAGAAAGAACTGGCTCTCAAGCCCCCAGCCGGAACATGACGAGTCGTTTGGCGGCTGATTCATGCTCAAGGATGGTAGCTATCCAGGCGAACCCCATCGAGAAATAATAATAATAATAATGGTATTAATTAACAATTAAAATCAATATAATCACTCGAGGGGACCTACCACCAGCGTGCCGGATTTAGTCGCCTCTTACGACACCCATCCGGTATGGGATTGGGGTTAGTATTCTAAGCCGCCCCAATACGGCTTATACGGCTTATATAACTAAGATACAATATCAGCAACACCAAAGGCATCACTGATACGTTGCCGGCCAAGAAAGAGAGAAGAAAAGAAAAGAAAGAAAGAACTGGCTATCATGTCCCCAGCCATAACACTACGAGTCGTTTACCAGCTAGCGGCTGGCGGCGAATTTCGAATACATAATATTACAGGTATTGTGTAAACAGACATATGTAAATGAATTCTTCACAACAATCAACTAGTCGATTTGTGCCGGCAATAAAACTTTCATCTACAGTTAAACAGTTGTATTACAGCAGCAATTTTGGTGCGAAACTTAATTTGATGTTACGAGTTTGATATTATGTAGTTCTATCGTTTTTTTAACCGTCTTCAAAAAAGGAGGAGGTTCTTATTCGGGTAAACATTTTAGTTTAACTTACGTTTGGCTATAATTTCTTTAACGGACCTGGAGTTATCCTTCAATTAGCTTTTATTTTTTAATTATTGCCAAGTCTTCTCCTCATGATTCACTCTGCTTAACTCTGCACCACCCTTTTTAGGGTTACGTAGCCGAATGGCAAAAAACGGAACCCTTATAGATTCGTCATGTCTGTCTGTCTGTCTGTCTGTCTGTCCGTCCGTATTTCACAGCCACTTTTTTCCGAAACTATAAGAGCTATACTGTTGAAACTTGGTAAGTAGATGTATTCTGTGAACCGCATTAAGATTTTCACACAAAAATAGAAAGAAAACAATAAATTTTGGGGGTTCCCCATACTTAGAACTGAAACTCAAAAATGTTTTTTTCATCAAACCCATACGTGTGGGGTATCTATGGATAGGTCTTCAAAAATGATATTGAGGTTTCTAATATATTTTTTTTCTAAACTGAATAGTTTGCGCGAGATACACTTCCAAAGTGGTAAAATGTGTGTCCCCCCCCCCCCTGTAACTTCTAAAATAAGAGAATGATAAAACTAAAAAAAATATATGATGTACATCACCATGCAAACTTCCAACGAAAATTGGTTTGAACGAGATCTAGTTAGTAGTTTTTTTTTAATAGGTCATAAATCGTAAACCACAAAAAACATTGATCAAAGTTACAACGAACTAAAAGAACTTTTATATTATGTTACTTGCTGCTACGGAACCCTTCATGAGCGAGTCCGACTTGCACTTGGCCGCTTTGTTGCTTCTTCTCTCCTTCTTGGCCGGCAACGCATCAATTATCCCTTTGGCGTCACTGGTAGCCATGGATGATAGCCACTTACCTTCAGGTGGATCGTTTTTTTTAAGGAAATAATCAACAAACGAGCTGACGATCCACCTGATCGAAGGATCCTGATGGTGATCCCTTATACATATAATACGAGTAACCGCCCTCGCTTTGCTTCGGTTTTCTTATTTTTTTACACCTTGGGTTACATTATTGGAGTTTTATTAAGGATCCCTAGTTTTTTGAAAGTATAATTCAGCCTATGTCATCCGGAGATAGTGTAGCTTTCCAACAGTGAATTTTTTTTTCAAATAGGTTCAGTAGTTTTGGAGCCTATTCAAAGCAAACAAACAATCAAATCTTTCCTCTTTACAACATTAGTATAGAAAATCATTGCTATCTACTTAAGACACCAGAGTACCTTCAAGATATAGAACGATATTAGAATGAGAGTGTTAGCATCATGTCGTTTCGTTTTCCCTCACGTCGAACTAGCCAAGCTCGCATACTTATCTTGCCATTGTTCGATATATTGACCCATCAGACCTCCACCGCAAATATATTGCCTTTTAATGCAAAGCGAATCAAAAGTGAAGATTGATACCACAAATATGTATAGAGATACATGTCTGTGATTGATACGTTTGTAAGTTCGTAGGAATAGATACATGAAGATTTAGATCATATCAACTGCTTAATGGTTGTTAGTTTAATATACAACATTATATAAAAGTATAGGGTATATTTTAATTTCATTTATTATTTCATATTTGAAAATATTCTTATACGTTTCTTTATACCAAGTCTCTCAATGCTTACTGCGCCAATATGCTAAAAGTTTTACCAAGTTTACTTTTCACGTAACCGAGTGACATAAAGGAGACATAATGTTCGGTTTACACGTATTAAGTAGTTGACTTTTTAAGTAAATTAATACGTGTAAACGGACAATTTAGTAGTTACAATTTAGAAATCAAATAGACAAGTAATTTAGAAAATTTTCTATTTTCTGTTAAGTAGATGAGCGGGGTTTATTACTTAACACGTTTGGACAGGCACTTTTTAGTTAAAATTTAGTAAAATGCTTAAGTAATTAAGTAGAATTGTATGAACTAAAGAGCTTTACTAAATTATTACGTGTGGACGCGCATGTGGCGCACTAAAAATTATTCACTTAAAATTTAGTTAAAATTTAGTTATCTACTTAACTACATAATACGTCTAAACTGGACTTAAGCGAGTCTGCCCACTACAGCGTACCAAACCATGACCGTTCGATGAAAGTATCAGGCACGGAAAGCTCTACGCTCTACTATGCCCACTGAAACGGATCGACGGCGTTATATGCCCGTCCGTATTTTCGTCGACAATTTTTGCGTTCCGTACATGATAAGCGACGGTGTTGGTCGGTAATGGGTGAGGCCGCTTAAATGCTTATTTTGATGAAAGACAGTTTCCTTTAACTTCAAGAAACTGTTATGTATTTTTATATGTTTACTTTTATCGGATATCGAATCATTTAGTACCTTTTAATTTGAGGTCTAAATTATGAAAGTTATTAATTTAGTATTACGCTTTACATTATAGCGGATTAAATAGAGCGTCTTTTGAAGTCTTCTAATTTTACGTTAGTCAAAGTCAAAGTCAAATTATTTTATTCATATAGGTATCACTGATACACTTATGCACGTCGTCATTTTTTTATATACCAGCTTTTCGGAAGGGTGCTTTGTCATGGAAGAGAAGAAAAGCAGAAAGAAACTCCTCGCACATCTTTTAAAAAAAATATTACAAAAAAAGAAAATTTAAAAATATTTACTAATCTGAGGGGAACTGGTTGCAGAACTGGTCATTTCCATGCATCTTTGTCATTTAAATACTCGTCTATTCTATAATATCCCTTGCCTAGCAATTGTGTTTTTACACGTTTTTTGAAAGATTCTATTGGCAAGTCACGTATTGATTTTGGATTTGGTTACTTTATGTTACTTTTAAGTACCTATTTTTTTGTTATTTATGTTACTTCTTGAATACATGGTAACATATTTTTTTATGTTTTAAGAGGCCATTTTGACGGCTTTTTTTATTTTATACTTTTCAATACAAAGAAGCAGTGATAGCCTAGCGGTTGGAACGTTGGACTCCCGAACGCAGGGACCCGAGTTCAAATCCTGGCACGCACCTCTAATTTTCAAATATTATGTGCGTATTACAAGTTAATTATTACTTGCTTCGGTGAAGGAAAACATCGTGAGGAAACCTGCACACCGGAGAGTTCTAAATAAAGTTCTCAAAGATGTGTGAAGTCTAACAATCTGCACTTGGCCAGCGTGGTAGACAATGGCCTGTACCCTCACATTGTGAGAGGAGACTCCGAGCCCAGCAGTGGGACGATTATGGGTTGTTGCTTGCTTTTTGCTTGCTTGCAATACAAAGAATATCTTTTTTTGGTCTGACACATTCCTGGTTATGGTATGCTATTGTGGAGACTCCTTAAAACTGACCCACAACCGGCATATTACCTCATTTACCTCCAATTTGTCACGCATTAACCATCATCCCATTATTCTATTTGTGTCCAACGATTTGTTTATAACACACCATTAATAAGCTAACAATGTAAATTATGATGGGAACGTTCCCATACTTACCCCATTGTAGGCGTTCGAGAGGAAAATTGACTTTCTTCGTGATTAAACTAAAATTACTAGAAATTACCGACTCGGTGTGTTTTACTAATTCACGTATGAGTGGTTATTGTGCTGGGCTGGTGAATGATTTAATTTTGTGGGAATAGGGTGAGTCGGTGACTCGTATTTAACGAGTCAGTTCTTTATTAGGTACTTATAAAACTTAAGGTTCTAGGAAAAACCTTTCTCTTTTCTTCCATTTTGATAATAAGCTTAGTATAATGTATGAAAACTTTGAAGTTGGTTATTTTTTCATTCTGGTTAAATTTAGATCTATATATATAAAATTGAAAAGCGACACACCGCTGATTAAACAAAAAATCTCAGAAACTACCGAACCGATTAAGATGAAATTTGGCAGGGAGATAGTTTCTGCTAAGGAGACGTCCACTAAGAACGCATTTTTGGAAATTCATCCCCTAAGGGGTAAAAATACGGGTTAGAAGTTACTTTCATACAAACCAACTTTGTCAGTTTTAGATTTATAAATTTGAAATTTTTTATGTAAGTTTATAGTAATAAACAAAAGTTAACTTTAACACATTTTTTTGGAAAATCATCCCTTAAAGGGTTAATTTCTTCAATTTAACTTAGTACGCAACTTCGTCATTTTTGAAGTTAAAAACATGAAAATTTATACATTAGTTCAAGATTAGAAACGAAATTTAAAAGTTATGTATTTTTTTGGAAAATCAACCCCTAAAGGGTTGAATAAGGTTGTGCAATTTAGTATGGGAACTTCGTCAGTTTTGAAGTAAGAAGGGAGAAAATTTGTATACAAGCTTATAGTTTGACAAAAAAAATAACTGCATCACTGTTTTCTCGAAATTCATCCCCTAAAAATAGGGGTTGGAAGGCTTTTACATATAAATCAGCTTCGTCAGTTTTAGAGTTATAAATACGAAATTTTTTATGTATGTTTATAGTAATAAACAAAAGTTAACTTCAACAATTTTTTTTGGAAAATCATCCCTTAAAGGGTTAATTTCTTGGATGGAACTTAGTACGCAACTTCGTCATTTTTGAAGTTAAAAACATGAAAATTTATATATTAGTGCAAAATTAGAAACAAAATTTAAAGGTTATGTGTTTATTGGGAAAATCAACCCCTAAAGGGTTGAACAAGGTTGTGGAAGTTAGTATGGGAACTTCGTCAGTTTTGAAGCAAGAAGGGTGAAAATTTGCATATAAGCTTACAGTTAGACACAAAAAATAACTATATTACTGTTTTCTCGAAATTCATCCCCTAAAAATAGGGGTTAGAAGTCATTTACATACAAATCAACTTCGTCAGTTTGAAGAGTTATAAATATGAAAATTTTAATGTATGTTTATTGTTATGAACAAAAGATAAAATTGAGCTGAAAATCATCCTTTAAAAGGTTACTTTAGGGGATGGAACTTACTACGCAACTTCGTCATTTTTGAAGTAAAGAGGATGAAAATTTGTATGTAAGTTTATAGTTAGACACACAAACTAACTGTATCACGGTTTTCTCGAAATTCATCCCCATAAAGGGTAATACTAAGGGGTTATAATATTTAAGAAGCTACGTCATTTTAAACTCAGTAATGTGAAAATGTATATGATAATTTATAATTAGAAACAAAAATTAATTGTAACAGGTTTTTTTAGAAATTCATCCACTTAGGGGCAAAACCAGGGGATGTAAGTTTGTACGAAACTTCATCAATATCGAACTCAAAAATGTGAAAATAAATCAAAAATTAACTGTAACAGGTTTTTTGGAATTTCATCCCCTAAGAGGTTAATAAAGAGGTTGCAAGTTTTTCCAGAACTTTGTCATTTTCAAACTCAGAAATATGAAAATTAATATATAAGCTTATAGTGAGAAACAAAACAATTGTGTAGAGGACTTTACGGACGGTAGGGGGAGGGGAGAGGGACAGGAAGCGAGAGAGGGACCGGGAACGGGAGAAGAATAGGTAGCGGGAGAGGGAGAGAGAGGGAGAGGGACAGGAAACGAGAGAGGGTCCGGGAGCGGGAGAAAGAGAGGGAGAGGGACAGGGAGCGGGAGAGGAATGAGTGGGACAGGGGCAGGAAGCAGGAGAGGGAGCGGGACAGAAAGCGGGAGAGGGACTGAGTGCGAGAGAGGAACTGGAAGCGGGAGAGGGACTGAGTGCGAGAGAGGAACTGGAAGCGGGAGAGGGACCGTGAACGGGCGAAGGAAAGGGACAGGGAGCGGGAGAGGGAGAGGGAAAGAGAGAGAGAGAGTTTGAGTGGGAGAGGGAATGGGAGCGGGAGAGGGAGAGGGAGTGTAAGTGCCCGGATGGAAACAACAGAACCGTTTTTAAATATATTTGTACTGTTCATGTTGACATCGTAAAACCAGTTCATCATTGATCCATTTAGGATCTGGTGGTGTTACTTGGAGACAAGATATGTAATTCCTGGATGGATGGAATTAACGGAACCTTTTTGTTTTTTTTTTAATGAAACTCAAGAGCCAGTTTTTCTGTACATTAAATATTTTTCAAAATTTCGGTTAGGGCACTTCAATAACGTGTTAGAACACCAAAAAATTTGTTTTTAAAATTATTGTCTGTTTGTCTATCCGTTTGTCTGTTCGGGCATTACATGAAAACTCTTGAACTGATTTCGACGGAAATTAGTTATGTTGTTCCTCATACTTTGGATCACGGTTTAAAAAACTTTTCGTCCCGATAAAATTAAAAGTTTTCACCGGAAACAAGATGAAACTTAGTGTGGAATATTTTGAAATATCAACGATTTGATTTAAATTTGCAACAAACATTCCTTATTTAATTGATGAAATACATGTTTTCGAGTTTTTCAAAATTTTTCATGAAAAAGAAAAAACTAATGTTATCTAATGTTGTTTATTTTTCAAAATTCATTCCCGGAGAAATGATTTGTGATTATATCGTACGTTTCAGTATATAAATTCCTAAATATAAGTACTTCAATATAAATTAATCTGTTTTTAAATTTTCTTCTGCAAGGGGTACAAATATGATAAGCATAATTTCCGCATGCGAAGCTGCGGGCAACAGCTAGTTCGATTATAAGCGTAATGTGTTATTATTAAAATAAACACATAAAAATAGTTATAGAAAAGTAATGTTCGCGTTTTCCGGGATAATAAGTAACCTATGTCATATTCCATATGATGGTCTATCTGTGTGCTAAATTTCGTGAAAATCTGTTCAGTAGTTTTTGCGTAAAAGAGTAGGTAACAAAGGACCGTAGAAACTTTCGCATTTATAATATTAGTAGGAAATTTTCTGCTTACAGTTTAATTTAAGTCCCAATAGATTTACCGATGTATTCACTTACATTTTACAGTTCTAACTTACAAACATACGTGTCGAATAGATAACCTTATTTTTTAATTGTTTATTAAAATAAGTTAATATTATGTCCAAGATAGTAAACCCACTGTTTCAGTACTTAAGTATAAACATAACATTTATATAAACGCTAACAGACTCATACCCCCGCAGTAGGTTTTTTACCTGTGTCGCGGGTGGCATGAACGACACATATAACACATCACAATAACTTAAAATTAAAATATTTATCTCTCACATAAATATCTGCCCCGGCCGGGAATTGAACCCGCGACCTCTCGCTTCGCAGGCAGGATCGCTACCAACTAGGCTAAGTATATCTACGAGCTTACTAATGAACCTGCTTATTGAGTTGCGAAATGTAACTTGCATGTAACATGTGTGTAATAGTAAGAAAATCCGTCGGCTATAGACATGAGCATTGAGCAACACCAGAGGAATCGCCAATGCATCGCCGGCCCTGAAGGGGGTCTTTTTACACCTTTTTTGAAGAAATATTGAAGTAAAAATGTTGATTTATTATAAAATGTTTCTAAATATTGACACTTACACCTTACCTTACCATTACCACCTTACCTAATAATAATATAACGCGGGGCGATTTTGTTTTTAAAACAGATGTGTTATCTACATTGATATGTAACAAGTGTGTCGCAGAAAAATGATACGGAACCCCTTCATTATTCAGCACGCTTACATTGCGGCCCCCATTGATACCCCTCAAGCTTATGAAACGTATCTAATATTATCAAGTTAGTATTAGTCTACTTTGCATCAATCCGCGGTTATCATGTATGATGGTAGGTATGTACTTAGACATGCGTGGCACCTCCCTCCCGCCACAACGGAAACATGCACTAGAATAAATTAAATGTAACCTATTACCTATATTATACCACTACCTGACACGGCGAACTTCGTATCACCTAACAAACTTTTTTTTCTAAACTAAAAGTAGCCTAAATTACTTCTCGTTACATCAGCTATCTGCCAGTGAAAGTCCAAAATCAAAATCGGTCCAGCCATTTCAGAGATTACCCGGAACAAACAAACAGACAGACAAAAATTGTAAAAAATGTTGTTTTGGTATATGTACCGTGTACATCCAAATGCACTCAGTAAAAAGCGGTTATTTTAATATTTCAATATATATTTCATCAGACACTTCAATTTTATTTATTTGTATAGATGTATAGATTATAAATTAAAAGTAGGTACCTGTATACATATTCGTACATACCAGTACCAATATGTGTTACCGAAACGGAACATCATCAGGGTAAATAAGTCTACTTACTACGATGATTAGTCGCAAAGTGAACATCGTTCACCGAGTACAACTAACGACTACCTACCTATAGTAAGTAAGCTAATAATAATTTAATAATAAATAATAGATCTCCACAAAGTAACACCCGCTACTATTAACTACTAATGACCCTAATGCCAACTCTAATAAATAATATGATCCCACCAATTTTGCACACATGTACTAGAGCATTATTACCCTGCCTGCGAAGCGAGGGGTCCCGGGCTCGATTCCCGGCCGGGGCAGATATTTATGTGACAGATAAATATTTATACTCAAATCATGGATGTTATTGTGATGTGTTAACTTATATGTGTCGTTCATGCGATCGGCGACGCTCACAGGAAAAACCTAATGCGGGTATGAGTGTGCTAGCATTTATTTATTTATTATGATCTGGAATAAGATAATTACCTGCAGGGTACGTGTAAATCACTATAAACGATCATATCTCTGTAACGATACACTTTTAGACAAAACTTTATGGGGTTATTATAATATAGTACATAACATTTAATTCAATAATGCTGATAATGCTTATGAATAGGGACCGGATTATATGCAACATAAAAAGCTTGTTATATGCATGCAAATATGCATGAAAATGCTTGAAATATGCACGAAAATATGTAAAATATGCAAAATTAAATGATAATTTTTAGGAACCCAAACAAAGAAAATTACTTCGGAACCCTACATTGCGCGTGACCAGACACGCACTTGCCCGGTTTTTTAATTTTTTATAAACGCAAACGTATTGTTCCAAATGTTCAGTAGTGAGATTGTGTCTTCGATCATTCAAAAAATATTTATACGTGGTCGCTCCGAATTTGAACTTTGGTGCGGTATTAGTACTTATAGTTTCTGGCAAAAGTTCTAAAACTATCAATTTGACACGATAATATGCATTATAACTAGATCTTAAGTAAAATATGCAATTACCGCTGAGGATGGCTTAAATATGCAAATACATATGCAAATGCATATAATCCGGTCTCTACTTATGAATAATGATAAATTTAATTTTAATTTTTAATTAAATTTTAAATGTAATAATATTACTCTAACGCATTGAAACTGGTCTGTAATGTTAGATGTAAGTTGAATAAATACATGAAAATAACCCTATATATTATAAAGCTCTTAAACAATACACTATATATACTTATACTTGTAATCCAATTCAAACACCGGCATATTACTCAATTCAAACGACTCACGCCAGAGAATTTGCCGTTAAATTGTCACAGGCACTACACATATGTAGGTTTTTTTACATTGGTCACTTTACATTGAAGCGTGGTGTTATGCAAATAATAATAAAAACAGATACTTTATAATAACAGGTTAACGTAAATTATTATTGACGATTGTGAGACTTGGGCCCCCGAGCCATCTTGGAGCCATTATTGCCTGCAATACAAAATGCAAAGTTTTGACTTATTCCGTTAGGTTATAACATCTATATATTCTAGTCTAAAAAAATAAAATAAAAATAAATAATGATAAAAAAAATAAAAATAAAAATTGATAAAAACTTATAACAATATTAAAGTAAAGTAACTACTTCAGTATTGTTACTGTAACGTTATCTGTATAATTATTATTTATTACGTAACCGATTTAATTTTAATCAAATTTGCACACCGTATGCAGTTTGGCCTAACATAAAAGATAGGATAGCTTACATCTCAATTTATAGTCAAAAAAACTTGCACGGCTGCGAGCAAGCGAGACAAGACGATGTCATTTTTGAAAAACCCCGACCATTCAAGAACACATAAACGCATATCTACTGTTTATTGTGCACGGTTATTTACGTTTGAACTTTATTTGTGTTTATTGATATAATTGGTAAATAACTATAATTTAGCCTCAGATGAAGGAAATAAAAGGCAGATGGAACATTCGCAAAGACATTAAACAAACACTACATGTTAACCCAAACTCATTACAATACGTCAGTGAAAACCGAATCTTTTATTAAGCCATTCCTGAGATTGGAGGAACAAATGCATAGAAAACCAGACAAAAATTTACGTTGTAATAAATTAGCCTCCTGACTACTGAAAGCACTTTTTTTCGAATTTCTCAGTGAAAGTTTTGTAGGTGGTAAAGTTTGTTGTAAGTATATGTGGAAAAATACCTAAAAAAATCCTGCTCCGGAAAATCCAGATTTTCACTATGTCCTTTGTATAAGACAAAAGTTGAGTATGAAGTTGTACTATGTGTAGGACATAAAAACATTTATGTTTTGCTTTATCGTTACATAGTAATATAACATTAAAAAAAAACAATAAATAATAGAAAATGAAGTTTTAATTTGAGAACACTTATTTTTAAATAAAAATAATCAGTCTGTTAAAGAAGAACACATGACTTTCACGATCCATCCATCAGCCCTTTGAGGTCCACTGATGGACATAGGCCTCCCCTAATCTACGCCACTCAGACCGGTCCTGAGCCTTCTGAATCCAGCGGATACCCGCTGTCTTCTTCAGGTCATCAGTCCACCTGGTCGGGGGCGTCCTGTGCTCCTTTTGCCGAGGTCTCCATTCGAGGACCTTTCTTCCCCAACGGTTATCGGTCCTTCGAACTATGTGGCCAGCCCATTGCCACTTCAGCCGGCTAATTCTCTGAGCTATGTCGGTCACCCTCGTTCGTCTACGGATTTCATCATTTCTGATTCGATCGCGTAGAGAAATATCGAGCATAGCTCGTTCCATAGCCCGCTGGGCGACTCTAAGCTTATGCATTAGACCAATAGTGAAGCACCACGTCTCGGATCCGTATGTCATCACTGGCAATACACACTGCTCGAACACCTTCGACTTCAGATAAAAGGAACATAAACTAAACATTCTTAAGAAGTTCTGACGAAAAACTCAAAATTTTGTTTTCTCGTTATGGTACCTGTATCATGAAAGCCACGCCGCATCAGCTCATCACATAACTTCACCGTTGTAAAATATCGGTCAAAGAATAATTTGTGTCCTGGTACCAATGACCGTGTTAAATACAAAACAGCTGCCTCGCCTAAACCAAATTCCTGTCCTATTAAATCTGGAAAAGTTGTTTCTCCTTGGTATACAACCATGTCACAAACGATACCATCAGGAGTAGCCAGGAGTTTAGACTTTTAAAACAACCGGGTTAGGTTTATTAGGACAGTATTTACGCATTTTGCACTGTCCAGAAAAAATAATCATCAACGCACATGTGATCCGAGCGCTCTTGTTCTAAACAACCCATTAATATACGTTCAAAAATAGGACGAATTTTCCAAATTTTGCAAATTCGCCTGTCTTCCTCCGAGACATCTTGATCATACACACATTTTAATAACGTTATTATGGCATAAAATCGACTACGAGTCATTGAGTTGGCAACTGTCTCAGTACTCTCCATTTTTGCATCCAATACATATATATTTTGGGGTATTGCAATGTTGACATAACCATTGTTATGCCGATATAAACTTTCAATTCTCTAATTGAAAGACCTAAGGTCTTTCCACTAAATAAAATCTCAGTCCTATTCGTTCATTCTACTATTTTCTGCAGTATATTATCATCGATGTACTGGTCAGTATATCTGGCATAATCTCAACTTGTATGTTTTGGTAAGCATGCCGGTTGTTGAAGACACCTATCTTCTGGTTCAAGATTATCTTCCGTCCAACAGTTTTGATGACCTTCATGTGGCAACGTTAATGACCGGGTCAGTAACCTATTTCTTGCTCTTGATGACCTACCTCCTCGTCTGCGAACTCGAACACGTACTCTACAAGCCATCTCGGAATTCACCGATAACACAGGCGATGGTACAGCTTCAAGAGACTGTTCATCATCATCATCCGATGAACTATTTGAACTTTCCGATATAAGATTGTGATCATTTTGTGATGGGAAGCTAGGATCATTGTCAGATACATCCGAATCACCCACAAAGTCTGACTGATTTAGACTTTCGGTGATCTGTTCATCTAATAATACTGAAACAAAAAATATATATATTTGTATTAAACCCCCTTTCGTAAACTTTATATTGTATATATCAAAGAATTAATAAATCAGTAAAATAGATGTAATATTAGCAATGTACTATACGTAGGATATGGGGAGCGAGAACATAAAAAACTTAATAGTCGGACATTGTACTATGTGAAGGACATCAACCAAACACGTGGTATGGCACGAAGGTTATTGCACAATTTAGAAAAATAAATCATTTTCTCTTTGTTTCAATAAATATTCTTTGAAATTAATACTCATTAGCGATGTTATTCACATTAATTATCATGATTAGAAAGGATTTTACTTACTGTTTCCGCGACGTGAGCGCACCTCTCCACTTCTCGACGCCATTTTGCTACTAATGATAGATGTCACTGAGCCAGGACACTTGTTTGTAGTACAAAAAACAATTAATAGATGTCGCTACGTTACTTTCAAAGTGTTAATGTGCCTTGTATTTCGCCGATATTTTTTTTAAGTCAATGTACTATGAGTAGTACGAGGGCGGTCAGGAGGTTAATGTGATAATCATAATTGATTTTAATTTCATCACTAGTTATCAAAAAGTACACCTATCAAAATATATGTAAATGTTCTTTTAATATAAAACAATACTTAAATATATTTAATTGTCTTAATTAACCTATGGACTTTTTTATGCAGAATAAGTTAGTGTTTGACCACAGAACCACCTGAGATGGTAAGCGGTAATGAAGTCGTGGATGGTAAATCACACTAACTTAGTAGAAGCCTATTCACTCTTGACTTGAAGACACCCACATTATAATCTGACGGGAACACCCACGCGGACAATTAATTCCAGTCCTTTGTGGTACGCATAATAAAAGACGAGGCAAAGTGCATTTTTTTTTCTCTTGTAATAGCAGCTGTCGGCAATCTGCAAAATTATAATTGAAATCATTTTAGTGAGTAGGCTAACAGAAACTAAAATATAATATAATATTTTCTTTCAATCATGCATTTTATCGTGGGCAAACGTGACATTTTCAATTAACCCGGTTATAATATCCCAGCGATAGGTGTTTATGCATTGGCTGTATTTCTTGATTTTTAAGGTTTAAATAAATACAAATATTTACTTTTTAAATATATTTATTTCGACATACATTTATAAATCGACCAGTGTTCAAATAGCTCATACATATTTCCCCAAATTTAGGGTAACCGATTTTCACATAAAGCTGGTATACAAATGAATAATTGTCGAGGTTTTGTGTTCCGAGCAAACCGCAAAAATATTATTATAAATAAATAATAAAATAATGAACAGATACCTGTGAAAAGATATTCCATCTTCTTTTCTTTGATTTTGCGAACTACTTTTAAATTGTTTAAAAATGCAAGACGGCATTATAACTGATAAAATTATTTAATAAATTTTGACAATTGCGATGTTCATGCAATTTGACGCTTTCTTTAGTAGTGACACGAGATTGTATTAGTTTTTTATTTTGTATTATTCTTGGTAGGCTTACGTCATATTCGAACGACGTTATCTGCCTTTTATTTCCTTCATCTGAGAATTTAGCTCACATTTTTAAAAATTATTTAGTACAAAATATATGATACCGCCATCTTGAGCCCCACATATCGCTCGCTATGGTCCTTGCAAAGACCCTGGAAGCAAAAGACCTACCATTCTGTCCGAGGTACCAAAGAGCAATTAGACAAAAATACTTTCTGTAAGCATTTACGCCAAACGTTACCAAAATGTATTGTAAATAAATTATTTAAGTGCGGAAAAACGAGTAAAAAAAAGAATCCAGGACCTCAGGTTCCGACATTATGCCACAGATATAGATAGTTTACTCTTGTTTACTTTTTTACGCGGTAATGAGTTTAATAATAATTATGCGCGTCTTATTGTTATAAAACTCAGTTTATTTCACAGTATTATCTGCACGGAACAGTAGTAATAATTATGCGTAAAAAATTATAAGTAGACAGCGTCTCATTCATAACGAAAGTGGATTATGTAAAGAATTTACTAAAGAATTAGTCGAAAGTAAGAATGAAGTCAAGAAAACGAAAGGCCGCCATTTATACCACATGTCGTGTGACGATGAGTCTTAAAATTCAAGATTATTTTGTTTGATAAATTTAGAATATACGACATGTCGTGGCGATGAAGTGCTGTTGTGTGTGCAAAACTTCTATAGCTACTTATAAGTTGTATTTGGCCGTATATGTACTTCATTCCAGCAAAATGGAGTAATATTTTCTACTAGTGCCATGACCTGGTTAAGTTTCGGTAATCCTTTCGGTAAGCCCACACTCGAATAAATGCATGGACGGTATTCTTTAAATTGACATCAGTTAATTGACATCACATCAACCGATTGAAATAAAACAAATATTAAATATTAACCCAAGATTACTAAAATACATTAGTGCACACTGCATCTACATCTGTTTAGCCGTTCCTGAGATTAGCTGGAAAAACCCACAGATGAGCAGACAAATAGACACAAATTGCAAAAAATATTTTTATGGGATCTATTGCGTTAATAAATAGCTTTAGTAAAAGTTTTTCTTAGAAATCTTCCATATATACAGACATGGATCAGTTACAGTATTATATTGGTGATAAACCGCAGAGAAAAAATCGGAACCCTTATAGTTTCGTCATGTCTGTCCGTCCGTCTGTCCATCTGTACATCCTTCCGTCCGTCTGTCTGTCCGAAGCAAAGCACCTAGACCCTTAGTGTTAGAAAGCTGTAATTTGGCATGGATATATGTACATATTTATTAAAACTCCAGAATCGTAGAATAAAATATTGAAAAACATTTTCTTTCAGGATACCTGTAGGGGTACAGGTAAAGTGAGGATGAATTTTCGTTTTTCGTTCGTTTTCGTTACGTACTCTATAGTGTGCGGTATTGTTGAAAAGGTCTTCCAAAAATATTATAGATCTTCTAAGCCATTTTTGGAATCAGGGGTCTCTTTGTGAAATATTTGGCTTTCACAAAGGGACCCCTAATTCCAAAAGTATGGTTCTCCCCCTGCTGGCTAAACGGTTGGATTTGAACAAGTGAAAAAAACTTGCAGAGATGTGTTGTTTGATGAATTTACAAGGAAATCTATCACAGCTATGTTAGCATAAGTAGTTAATGAGTAATTGTTGTTAAACTTACTACTTCGGAACTCTACATTGAGCGTGGCCTGACACGCACTTACCCGTTTTTTTTATTTTAATTAAGAGATAGGTATCTGTTTGACGTTTGTTGTTAAAATCATAAAATAAGTTCATTTGAGATTTTGCTTAATAAAATTAAAACTTGTATGTATGTAAATAATAGCTATATTTTAAATAATTGTTACCCAATTTCATCCGGTCATTTCACAATGACTAATAATTAAATTAATTTTAAGGTACTGTCCTATTTTCATAGATTTTTAAAACTCTTAATTTTCTTTGCATTTGTTTTGAAATAAAACTAATAAACTTAATTGTTACAAAACGTAATGTTACTTTACCTCAGGTATTACCCCGTTAAAACCAAGGACTGTGGAACCGTGGAAACGAATATTTTTACTTGGAAACAAGTTTTTTTTACTCCATTACTCATGATGTAAGTAATAGACAGACAAACAAAAATTCCAACAAAGAAATATTTTGGCCTCTATATCCATTTGATAAAGCCAATTTTCCAATAAAAAATAAGGTAAAAAATTCTGTTTCGTTATAATTATGGGACAAAAGGAAAATAAGAGTAGGTACTCAACATATTTTTTGCTCAAAGAAGACTGCTTTAAAACACAATCACGACTCGTCAGGCCGTACGATAAATCGTATGTGATAAAAGGTTTCATAACGGTATAACACCATATTAATCTCTAAACTTTCAACATGGATTGGTTATGCATCGAAGTGGCGTATCGTTACCCTATATACGATGGTCGATATATGCCACGAGCGAGATAATTAATCGGTAATCTTAAATCGATTTCCGATAATGATCTAATTAATAGACCGATAGTAGAGTATTTACTTCTTACATACAATATTTACAATGATATTGTATGTATAAAAAGAGGTACTTGTAATATTCAATTCAATTGCAATTCAAAGCAGGTTGTGGTCAAAATTTAAAAAACCACAAAACAAATTAAGATTATACATTACAAGGTTAGGATTTAACATTCTTTTTGGGAATAGAAGAACAGAGATAGTTATGGGTTTTTATATAGAATAAGTTTCTAGTACCTCCTACTACATGATCCACTATATGTGATAGTTTGTTATTGCGGATGTAAGAATGTTTCTTACTCTTTCACACAAATAAAATATAATGGTTTGAAAAAACTAAAAAGTCGCTTTTAATAAATTGTAATTAAGAATCGTGTAATTGTAAAAAAAGCGTGGGGTGCTTTTTAGGTTAATTATCTCTTCTACTTCATTGACACCATGCACCCCACGCTTTTATTACAATTACACGATTCTTAATTCAAATTTATTTTCTTTTATTTTTTTAATTGGATTTTCTATAAAAGCATGTTTTTTACTTTTTTAAAACTATTATTTATTTTTTCATTTTTAGTTTGATTTTTTGAAATTAAATTTAGGTTTTTTTTTCTTTCTTTTTTTTCTTTAAATATTTAATTGACATCGGTCCTCGATAAGTCTACGAAGTTTGAAAGAAATCTGACTGTTTGAAGTGACTCAAAATCAAGTCCAAAGGAGTCGGTTACAAGTTACAAGTTACAAACATACAGGTGAAACTAATAAAAGCGTGTAAAAAAACTACTGAACTTTGAATTGTCATACAGATAGACAATGGTCTGGAATAACATATAGGGTATTTACTACCCCGGAAAATATAGGCGAAGCCACGGATCACTAGATCCAGATCACAAATCACTAGTTACACTATAAATTTTATTAATAAAGGTAGAAAGTTCATTTGCTCTAGATCTAGAAGTTTAATATTTTTATAATAACTGCTATCATATTCATTAAATGTAAAAGGCATAAAATAAACAAAGACCTGGTGACAAATGGATTAGTAATAAGAATCAAGGTATTTTTTTGTATAAAATAAACCTTATTATTTTTCTATAACATACTTTTCTCACAGTCAGGTACAGTACGGCCGACGCATCTCGGCGCGTCTGAACTTCGCGCAGAAGGCTGCGCAGTAACATAATTTGGCAATGCTCGGAACGCGGCGTATTATGTCTCAGTCACACGTTGTCGTGTTCTTGTCGCTATCTCTGTCTTACATGTGCTAAAGTTCGCAGAGCCTATGTTCAGACGCGCCAAGATACGTTGGCTGTAATCTGAATGGAACGGTTAACCGTATCAATTTAACGCCAAAGACCGGAACGGGATTAGTTTCGTTCACTCTTTATATAAGTTTCACTTCAAAATTATTCATATTCTTTAATATCACTTCACAGTAAGCCATCGTTATTTGTTATTTGAAAGTGAGATATGTTTGCATTATTGCGCAACTTATTACATTTCATTAGCAAAGTAAATGATCGTATTGTAAATAAATATTACCAGTTGCTCTTTAACGGACTTTTCTTTGCAGAGGACACGGACATAAAAAAGAACGGACGTAACCTTGTCTAATCGAGAGTGAAGCTGACAGCTGACAGCTCGCTTACCATGTGTGCATAATTTTGTAATTTTTGATTCGCGATGGTGTCAATGTCGTAGCCGTATGGTGTCAATGTGTGGGTGTGTGTACGAATACAGAGTTGGTATTCCTATGGGTGCTTCACTAAATTTGTTCTTGGGATTACGTCCGTCTTTTTTTACGTCCGTGGCAGAGGACTTTATCATTTAATGTATTTTATACAAGCGGCCAATTAGGCTAGGTTCACGTGACCGCGCGGTACAAGATCTAAACAAATAGAAGGCTAGGTTCATATGACCCAGCGGAAAGATCACCACGCGTTTGCAGACGACTCTTATCATCTGCATAATATATGGTAATATGAACCTAGCCTTAACTATTCTGTGCTAGCGGATACACAGCGTACAGTGCTACTACCCTAATAAAATTTGTATGGAAAAAATCGTAAATCGAACATGTGCCTCATGCATTGTTTTAGTAGTCTCAAACCATCTTGTCATTATTGCCTTTCAAATGAAAACAGTTTGGAGCATATCATATCTATAAAGTTTCAAAGTGTATAAAGGACATCCGTACAGACATTTTTGTTTTATATATGTATACCTATAGATTTATTTTTATGTATATGGCTAACAAACCATCTGATGGTAAGTGGTCATCATAACCCATGTACATCAGCAACACCTCAGGCATCGAAAGGAAAGAGAAGATAAACAAAATGCATCGCAGTCAACTGGTTGAAACTGCGGTTTTTGAATATCATCATGACTAATTTCTACTACGTCTACCTAAAGAAAGAAAGAAGAAAGTTGCTGTGCCCGCGACTTCGCTCGCGTCGGATCCTTTTCCCGCGTAAATACCGATCGCCTGGGATCCTTATCACCTTTTTTTTCGAGGGGGAAATCTTCCATAGATACCCGAACCTACAGGTTACGGGTTATGTGGGATTTCTACCCACTACAACCCCTCGGCAGCCATTCTCTGCATATGGTGGGGCTCCGGGATCTCTGGTGAACGCACCGGTGTTATCACCTAGCAAACGGTATGAATACTTTACGACCTATTCTCATATCTACCGAATACACACAACTCATGAAAATCGGTCGAGCGTTTCAGAGGAGTGAAAAAAAAAAAGAAACATTTATTCCGTCATAAGCATAGCAATAACGTTAGATTTCTATGCTAAGATATACCTATTATAATAAAAGTTTAAGTATAATAAAAACATGACGGAAAAGGGCACACAAAAAGAAATGGAAAGTGCGACCACAAACACCGTGACACGAGATTTTTTTTTATGGAAATAGCCGGCAAACGAGCTGACGATCCACCTGATGGTAAGTGACTATCGTCGCCCATGGACATCAGCAACACCAAAGGCATCACCGATGCGTTGCCGGCCAAGAAAGAGAGAAGAAGAAGAAAGAATGCAGTTGCCGCTTCAATAAAGTTGGCTTTATTGAAGCGGCAACTCGCTGCAGAGAATTTGAAACCCACTCACTGCAAATCCCTTCATATCCAAGAGTTTTTTTGTAAATGATGTAAATTACTACACTTATACACACCCACAGACACACACACACACACACACACACACACACACACACACACACACACACACGCACGTATATACAAGAGCCAATATATTTATATAATCAATAAGTAGTTCATAGTACAATTATTATTATTATTATTTGTGTATAACTTAAAAGAATAATAAATTTAATTTAATTATAATTAAAATAATAATTCATACTATTTTAACTTTAAATAATATGTAATAAATCTAATTTAATAATTTTTTATTATAATAGTACATAATATAATTTATAATTTACGTTGTTGGTGCAGGCATGATAGATTGACTGTAGGAACGATTTTTTTTTCTGCGGCTCTGAACGGGGAGCACTTATATTTCCCGCATAACACCTGAGGGATTAGGTAGTGGCTGAAAAACAGCGCTACGCAAGACCTAGGTCTTGGGTTAGCAAAAGCTGAGCCACTTCCTTTGCCCACACAATAAGTAATATTTTTTTTTTTCTTTTAGTTTTTTATTAGATTAATTTAATTGTTTAGTATCACATTGTATTTTATCTTCTGTAATTGTGTATAATTGTTTTTTTTCTGTTTATTGTTATTTGTTTGGTCTATTTTGTGTGTGGCAATAAACGATTATTATTATTATTATTATTATTATAAGAAAAAAAGTATGTATTAGTTGACCCGACAGACGACGTCCTATCAAAATTTTAATTAAGTTACTTTCCCTATACATATATCTCTAATTGTCTGGCTAGTGTCCGCGGCTTGGTGTTATATATTTATCTATCTACCAATTTAAGTTTAAAATCGTATTAATTTCAAGTTGCATTCAGCTACTCGGCTAAAATCAACATCTACCCGACTATTTCTGTCACCAGCTTCAGATTTTTTTGACCCTAAATATCCTGAGAATCCCTGTTAATGCATATTTAAATAGGAGACTTGTCCACCTGCCCCTTCTAGGTATGCTAAGAGGCTAACTATTGAAATAATAGGCTATAGGTACTCACAACGAGACAAAGAGGGAAATTAAAAAATTATAAAGAGACTAGCTGACCGAGCAAACGTTGTTCTGCCAAAAATTTTTTAGGGGTAGGGGGATGAAAAATAGATGTTGTCCGATTCTCCACCATAGCCGATATGCACGCAAAGATTCACGAAAATCGGTCGAGCCGTTTCGGAGGAGTTCAACTTGAAAAAAGCGTGACACGAGAATTTTATATAAGTATTAGATTTATTAGTTGCGTAAACTGATTATACTACATAAGTTTATTACATAAGATAGGTACATTTCTTATCATTTAGTTAATAATTATTTATTTTATTTATTTATACATCGTGCAAGCATGTGTAGTATTGTGTAGTCATTAATTCTGTGATGAATTTGTGAATAAATTACATAAATTTTTTTCTTCACCACACCGTTTATAAACGGATGTTGGTGAAAAATTACATAGGAATTAAATGCAAATTTTGACATTAACTTCCGTTTGGCGGCAAATCCATTTATTTATTTGACGACTCGTGTGGCGCAATCTTTATCATTCCGATCCCCATGCCAAGAGTCCTGGGTTCGATTCCCAGCGAGGCGGAAATTTTAATGAAGACTTTGAATAAGAAATCAAAGTTGTAACGTGTCAATAGGAACACTTAGATGTGCCATACAACTAGTTGTGCATACGTAGTTGGTCCATCAGGAAACCGCAATCAGTTAACAGCTTATCTCAGAAACCCTTAGTGCTTACGTCTTCATCTCGAGACAGGGCGCGATTTCTGTATTACCGCACTGGGGCTTAGAATATGGAGTTAAAAAGTGGTAGGGCCCCTCGGAGAGATTATATTGGTAATATTAATTTTAATAGTTCATTAATACCATTATTACTATTATTATTTTATATTAGTATTTAACGACCCGTGTGGCGCAATGGTTACCATGCCGGATCGCCGCACCGAGGGTCCTGGGTTCGATTCCCAGCGAGGCGGAAATTAGAATGATGAGTTAGAATTTCTGTTCTCGGTCTGGGTGTGAATGTCCTTGTCTAGTGTGTTGTCCTTGGCACCCATGACGCAGGGAATCCTAGTGTGGGGCTATGAGTGTGAAGCGTTATTATTATTATTTCTACATGGGCACTGCCTAGGCACTGGATAGCTACCACACTCTGGCTTGAGTCAGCCGTTAAACGACTCGCCATGTTCCGGCTGTGGGCAGCCGGCATGAAAACTTCCAACACTTGGGTTGGCCTATAACCCCTCCACCAATCCGCACTGGAGCAGCGTGGTGGACATGCTCTAGGCCTCCTCAAGGGAGACACGTGCTCAGTGCCAGGCATGAGAGAGTGGTCAGTATTCTTAGCACCAATACGGACAAAAATATATATCAAAAACATTGAAGTATAATGTCATAGAACAGACATCTCGAATAAAATATGTGTCCCACCGGGAGGTTCTATTTTCAAAATTGAGCCCAAGTTCTCCTTTCAAAATCGAACGAATCCACTGAAAATTGAAGCCGATCGGCGCCAATTAATTGGGACATATATTGTGTTCGCGGTGTAGGTTCTATATGGTAGTAATAATACTTCAATGATCAAAAAGCGTTTTTTTCCGGTACTTGTTTACTTACTTAAAGTAATACCGTGTCTGCATCCATTTTTGAGTCCAAGCCAACGTCCCCTAAAGCAAAAAAAAATCGACAAGGAATTTTTTTTTTTTTTATAATCTACTATTAATTTACGTAAAATAACAGTTTGTATAACTAAGGTTATATTAGTCGGTGTGATATTAATGTTAAAGTTAAGAAGTTCATAGTTTAAAAACTAAATAAATGATTTTATAAAGCCATTGTAGGAACTAAAGAAAAAAAATTGTGCCCGTGCTGTTATGGTGAACGCACCGGCATCGTCCGCGCCGTACGCATCGCATTTGCAGATGCGGACGCATATGTCATCAGAATCCGGCTCTCATAATTGAAGGGGTGAGTGTAAAAAGGGTTTAAGTAAAAAAACAATAATTCGAGATAAATGCGTTTGAAAGTCAAGACTTCATTTTCGTTATATTCTTAGTATTCAACTTCAAATCTGTTTTTTATGATTCCAAATTATTTAAGATACCTTCGAATTCTCATAAATTAAGTATTTTTTTAATTATTACTCTGTAATAAGCAAATATTGTCAGTTTTGCAATTAAAACCCAATAAAAATGCGCCACATCCGTGCGTTTTCCACGAAATAAGGATTTAAATAACATTATATTATATTGAATTTTCCACTATAAAACCTATGCCATAACATTAAGAATCGAAAAACGAATTCAACGATACCAATAACTCTATTTCAGTAATTTCATCAGTTGAACCCTTTTTACACTTACCCCTTCAATTATGTTTTCATATAATTAATGCGATGCGTACGGCGCGGACGATGCCGATATATGTGCGTTCACCTAGTAAAACAACGGCACATCTACATTTGTCATATTTCACAGAAGCGAATTTCAAAAATTATATAAAAATGTTAAAATTGATTTATGGTATCTTTTTACGTTTTTTACAGATTGTATGGGTTTGGCTACTAGTATAGACATTAATACATATGTATCACTATGTAGATTATGCACTTTTAAACACGTATACCGTATGAACTCAATTTCGCATTTTTCGCAGATGTGTCATGATATTACTAGGTGAGCGATATGTGCGTTCATCATTAACCGTTATGGAGTTCCCTCGTCTGGGGCCAACCCTAAAATTATTATCAGGTCATGCTTATCATCATAATGTTTTGTCATCGGAACCGTAGCAATATGCATTTCAACTTCTTAGGATGAAATGAAGTAGTTTTAATTCAGTTTACTACATTTGACCCAAACAACAGGTGAAGCTAAATACAACCGTTTAAAAATCCAGCGTTCAGATACATTTATACAGGAATTTTGCCAATAAAAAATAACCGACTTCAAAATAACTCAAAAACTACTCGTTATATATCTCTCAAATTTAAGTAGGACTACATAACAAGCACCAGCTTTCGATTAATAAAAGAATCATCAAAATCTACAGTCGAATTGAATACCTCCTCCTTTTTTTAACTCGGTTAAAAATAGTTTTACTGCTATTATAAAAGCAAGTTGACACCAGACCAATCACTCGTAAATATATTAACTAAGGTATAAACATTGACTGCGGTTGGATGAAGTTGATCTGAGTTTATTAACCCATGAGTAAAGAAAGTTATCTGCTTCAACAAACTCTCATATAACTACTGCATCTAATTCAACCGTAAAGACTACAGATTATATGACGTGTACCTTATTATCATCAATGTGTTATAATCTTCACTATCTCGGAGACTGGCACAGACCACGAAGAGATACTGAGACCGGTATGTAGGTGATAGAAGCCTAGAAGGCAATAATTATTGTTTCAGATCATGGAGTATTGAAGTGGAAGGAGGGCCTTCTCATATGAAGGGAAAGTTGAAAAAGTGTTCAGCTGTTTACAGAAAATAGATGTTCTAATAATGGCCATTTTTGAATGGCGCTAGTGTGTGAGAAATAGATATATGAGCGCCACCCGTAATTGGACGCGTTTTTACCGAAACTTTTCATATACAGACATGGCCTTCCTTCTACTCTATCTTCCATGTTTCAGATAGATAATCAGTACCACAGATAATAATATAATACCTATCTTTATTTGTATAGTACACAACTTTTAATCATTTTTTTATTATTCATATTCAACTTTATTGTTTCATGTGTTGTTACATAAGGTATATAACATATAAGTATATATATATACAGGAATATAGATAGAGCAGCATTAGTCCTGCAAGGGCGTTGCAATGTTGCTTTTTTAACGTACACTTCAATGAATTAATAAATTATGAAATTATTTTAAAATATTTCAAAACAGTTCTATTTGGTTACAATCTCACAGTTTTATTTTTTATCGTTATTTTTAATTTAAAATAAGGCTAATACAAAATTTTTAAAGACAAATCACTTCATGCCAAATTTTCGCTTAATTAAAATAAACATATTATATTTTTTAAACTTAAATTATCAAACAAGTTGATATTCAAAATGTAAGATATGGGGATGGTGGAGTTGTATCGTACTATTACAGTGCTCACTCCCCAAAATCTACCCTAAATATTTATTAACAAAAAATAACCGACTTCAAAATTAGGGATAACTCAAAAACTACTCGTTAAATCTCTCTCGCTCGTTAAATCGCTCTTTCCATGCATGCTTTACATAACGTGACAAGCACCAGCTTAATATAATAATAGTTAAAAAAAAGTAAAAAACCCAATTTTATACAAAATCCAACTAAAAAATAGAAAATTTTGAATTAAAAATCGTGAATTGAAAGCGTGGGGTGCTTTTTAAAATATTATATCCCTTCTACTCATTGACACCATGCACCCCACGCTTTTAATTCAGGATTCTTAATTCAAAATTTTTTAGTTAGATTTTGTATAAAAGCGTGTTTTTTTAACTATTATTATTATTTTAATTTTTTAGTTTGATTTTTGAAATAAAATTTTAGTATTTTTCCTTTCTTTTTTTTCTTTAAATATTGAATTGTCATCGGTCCTCGATAAGTCTACGAAGTTCGAAAGAAATTTGACCGTTTCAAGTGGGTCAAAATCAAGTCCAAAGGAGTCAGTTACAAGTTGCAAGTTACAAACAAACAAACAAACATACATACATACATACATACATACATACATACATACATACATACAGGTGAATCTAATATAAAACGTAACACATAAAAAACAGCCGAATTGAGAACCTACGCCTTTTTTTGAAGTTGGTTTAAAAGGCTCTGGCTATCATGTGCTCGAGGTTTTGCAAGACTATCTTCTACCAGATTTGATTCCATTGTCACATTTGCTGAAACCTGCCCAAATGTTACACTTCTGTAAGTGTTATGAGCTACCCCATACATGGTCAAACTTATGCTTTACACAACGTTAATAAAGCTGACAAGGTGTGAAGTACTGAATTTCACAGGGATTCCAAATTTCTTTTCAGCTGCTTTTTAGGGTTCCGTAGCCGAATGGCAAAAAACGGAACCCTTATAGATTCGTCATGTCTGTCTGTCTGTCTGTCCGTCCGTATGTCACAGCCACTTTTTTCCGAAACTATAAGAGCTATACTGTTGAAACTTGGTGAGTAGATGTATTCTGTGAACCGCATTAAGATTTTCACGCAAAAATAGAAAAAAACACTAAATTTTGGGGGTTCCCCATACTTAGAACTGAAACTCAAAAATGTTTTTTTCATCAAACCCATACGTGTGGGGTATCTATGGATAGGTCTTCAAAAATGATATTCAGGTTTCTAATATCATTTTTTTCTAAACTGAATAGTTTGCGCGAGAGACACTTCCAAAGTGGTAAAATGTGTGTCCCCCCCCCCCCTGTAACTTCTAAAATAAGAGAATGATAAAACTAAAATAAAAAATATGATGTACATTACCATGAAAACTTCCAACGAAAATTGGTTTGAATGATATTTAGTGAGTAGTTTTTTTTAATACGTCATAAATCGTAAACCGCAAAAAACATTGATCAAAGTTACAAAGAAATACAAGAACTTTTATATTGTGTTACTTGCTGCTACGGAACCCTTCATGAGCGAGTCCGACTCGCACTTGGCCGCTTTTTCTTTATTTATGTGTGATCCGCCTAAAGTTGTTGTTCAAAACTTTAATTTTGTACGAGGCGTTAGTTTGTTGGACTGTACGCGGCGCACTCTTCGCGGTCTACCGCAAAAACGGTTGATCGTATGAAAAAAAAGTCCAAACAAAAGTTGTAGAAAATTTTATACTCTACAACTTTTGTATAGGTGCAAATCTCATTTAAGCAATAGGAAGCGAGATATTCACGAAAAACCGATTTTTACGACCTTTGACCTTGAATATCTTAAGACGCGGACACGATAGCACTTGTGCTTTTGAGACAACATCTAGAACGACAAAACAAAGGTTTATACCAATTTACAGCTTATTATCTTTCATTCCGAGGTTGACCCCTTTTTTTTGTCTAATTTGACTGGGCTATTCCCTGTTTATCCATCGAACAACACAAGGCACGGTGGGTATCCATCCTTTTGTCGGTACGGCGACGCGGTTTGCCTCGTCATACGTTATGCGCACCGCGAAGGACTGGAATAGCTTGCCTGCATCGGCATTCCCACCTGCTTATGACGTGGATGTTTTGGAATATTTTTTTTACTCTTGCTTGTCATTTTAGGTTTTTAATTTTTTTTTGGTCATCTACCATTATTAATTTTACCATTATTAATTTTGAAGAGTGTTTGCAATAAACATGAACACAACACAACACTTCGAATAAAATTTCATTTCATTTCAATTTGAAAGGATTTAACATTATAATTAGTTTTCATTAATTATGAAGTACGAAGGTTTCCCCACACTATTTTCAATACAACCCATATCATCATCATATAATATCATATCATACTCAATCAAAAATGCGAGATTCGAAATTGAACCCAGCACATGCCGTTGCTTAAACCACTGCTGTCATGTCACTGAGATATCTTTGTCAGTCTTAACCTGTTCAGTGTTCATCGTGCGATCGACCGAGTTAAAACATGGGTGCGGTCGAGAACTGAATTGGTCACCGTTAGTGGGAAAATTTATAACCGCTTTGGAGCTTAGAGCAGAAATAATGGCCAAGAAGAACTCATTTTTTAGATAGGTTCTGGCTTTTTAAGACTAAAATCGAAACGCGTTTTATGTTGGTAAATAGCTGAGGAGGATAACGAGCTTCTTCGTCTTCACACGATACGTTCTTGACAGAACGGTCGTGGTCATCATGAAGTAGCGGTAAGGGCTGATGTCACTCGTCTCACGACGTTTCGCCACTTCTCCCTATTAGCCGTCATTCTTGTGCATTCATGTAATGGGCCGCCCACCACAGGTTTTATTTGGTTGGTCCAGCGCATGGGTGATCGCCCACGAGGTCTTACGCCTTCCACCTTGCCTTGTACAACAAGGCGCTCTATGGACATTCCCTCTCTTCGCGAAACGTGGCCGAAGAACTTTATGATGCGTCTTTGTGCGACAGATGATAGACAATGTTTGATGTCGAGTGCTGAGTATGTTGGTGAGGCGTTGGTCCTTAATTCGGTCCAAGACACTCCGAGCATCTTTCTCCAACACCACATTTCGAGCGCATTTATCTTTTTCTTTTCAGTTTCGCGCAGGGTCCACGTTTCGGAAGCACATAGATAAATGGGGAAAACAAGCGTACGAACAAGTTTTAATTTGGTGCTTTTTGTTATATTGCGGTTTCGCCAAATTTAAATAATAAATAGAATATTTAACATACCTTTCAAGAACAAAAACTCCAAATAGAACTATTGAAAAAAATTACACAAGAAAGCACGTCAAAAAGATATTCAATAGTAACTCCAACACCTGTATCAAAAAACTTGTCAAAAAAATTACAATACCTAGGACATCTCCTCTTCACCATGAAAAGATTATGGTTAAATCTTGGGAACACGCCAGTAAAACATTGCGTAAAATAAATACGCAACGTCTTTTGACTTCGCCTATTATTAACAAGCAATCGAAATCAAGTAGTGAACAAACTCATGAGTCTACGCAGAATACTGCTCAACAAACTACTGGAACTGTTTCAACAAAAACTGAATTAGTGGACAAGTAGTGAACAAACTCATGAATCTACGCAGAATACTGCTCAACAAACTACTAGAACTGTTTCAACAAAAACTGAATTAGTGGACAAGTAGTGAACAAACTCATGAGTCTACGCAGAATACTGCTCAACAAACTACTAGAACTGTTTCAACAAAAACTGAATTAGTGGACAAGTAGTGAACAAACTCATGAATCTACGCAGAATACTGCTCAACAAACTACTAGAACTGTTTTAACAAAAACTGAATTAGTGGACAAGTAGTGAACAAACTCTTGAATCTACGCAGAATACTGCTCAACAAACTACTAGAACTGTTTCAACAAAAACTGAATTAGTGGACAAGTAGTGAACAAACTCTTGAATCTACGCAGAATACTGCTCAACAAACTACTAGAACTGTTTCAACAAAAACTGAATTAGTGGACAAGTAGTGAACAAACTCATGAGTCTACGCAGAATACTGCTCAACAAACTACTAGAACTGTTTCAACAAAAACTGAATTAGTGGACAAGTAGTGAACAAACTCTTGAATCTACGCAGAATACTGCTCAACAAACTACTAGAACTGTTTCAACAAAAACTGAATTAGTGGACAAGTAGTGAACAAACTCTTGAATCTACGCAGAATACTGCTCAACAAACTACTAGAACTGTTTCAACAAAAACTGAATTAGTGGACAAGTAGTGAACAAACTCATGAATCTACGCAGAATACTGCTCAACAAACTACTAGAACTGTTTCAACAAAAACTGAATTAGTGGACAAGTAGTGAACAAACTCATGAATCTACGCAGAATACTGCTCAACAAACTACTAGAACTGTTTCAACAAAAACTGAATTAGTGGACAAGTAGTGAACAAACTCATGAATCTACGCAGAATACTGCTCAACAATCTACTAGAACTGTTTCAACAAAAACTGAATTAGTGGACAAGTAGTGAACAAACTCTTGAATCTACGCAGAATACTGCTCAACAAACTACTAGAACTGTTTCAACAAAAACTGAATTAGTGGACAAGTAGTGAACAAACTCATGAGTCTACGCAGAATACTGCTCAACAAACTACTAGAACTGTTTCAACAAAAACTGAATTAGTGGACAAGTAGTGAACAAACTCTTGAATCTACGCAGAATACTGCTCAACAAACTACTAGAACTGTTTCAACAAAAACTGAATTAGTGGACAAGTAGTGAACAAACTCTTGAATCTACGCAGAATACTGCTCAACAAACTACTAGAACTGTTTCAACAAAAACTGAATTAGTGGACAAGTAGTGAACAAACTCATGAATCTACGCAGAATACTGCTCAACAAACTACTAGAACTGTTTCAACAAAAACTGAATTAGTGGACAAGTAGTGAACAAACTCATGAATCTACGCAGAATACTGCTCAACAAACTACTAGAACTGTTTCAACAAAAACTGAATTAGTGGACAAGTAGTGAACAAACTCATGAATCTACGCAGAATACTGCTCAACATTCTACTAGAACTGTTTCAACAAAAACTGAATTAGTGGACAAGTAGTGAACAAACTCATGAATCTACGCAGAATACTGCTCAACAAACTACTAGAACTGTTTCAACAAAAACTGAATTAGTGGACAAGTAGTGAACAAACTCATGAATCTACGCAGAATACTGCTCAACAATCTACTAGAACTGTTTCAACAAAAACTGAATTAGCGGACAAAAAGCTTCAATCTCACAGTATCTCTCAAAAAAATAAATTCCAAGTAGTTATCATCGCCGACAATCAAGGGCTCGGGTTAAAAAACATTTGCAAGAATTGTTAGGTTCTCAATATCACGTAAGCAGCTTCGTGGAACCTTACGCGTCTCTAGTTAATGTTGTTGATTCCATGAAAAATGATATTTTAAAACTTGGATGTTGACGTGGTTGTCTTCAAGAAAAGAGTGATTAAGCTTTTATTAAGTTAGTGCGCTCACCATCCTGGACCACATCTCCACTTACCATCAGGTGGGATTTTGGTCAAGCATTAGCTTATTCTAAGTAAAAAAAAACTATAAAAATGATTATGTTATTTTGTTGGGTGAAGCAATGACTGCATGAACTTAATTTTATGTTCAACTAGCTGCTCGGACAGACTTCGTTGTGTCAAAAGTTAATAGTAAAAATGAAATAATTTAGCCAAGCAATGTTTATTTTTTTTTACATCAAAAATTATCTAAATTTGGTCGAGCCTTTTTCGAGTTTTTCGCTTAGCAACATTAATTTTTATTTAAATAGATATAGTTTCGGTTACAATAAAGGAGTTCTTTATAATTCCTGGTTTCTAAATTGTACTAATGTTATAAATGTGAAAGTTTGTAAGTATATTTGTTGCCTTTTCACGCATTATCTAGTTAGATGGTTTTGCGAACCGTACCGCATTTTGTTGATCGGCCTTGTAGTAATAGAAACCTCAACCACGTGCCTCAACCGTTTAAATAAATACAGCAGTAATCCTCTCCGTCTCTCCGTCTCCTCGACGCTTAGGTCCTGTATGGCATTATTTTCTGGGGAAACTCTGTTGATAACGATCTTGCATTTAAAGCACAAAAACAATGTATAAGATCAATTTGTAATCTCAAGCAAAGAGTTTCGTGCAAACCGCATTTCTTGAGCTTAAAAATTTTAACAGTTCCGTGCCTATATTGGAGTGTTCACAACAAACAACAAACACAAACCTTTACATTTCACGAACGAGAAAGACAGAGACAGAAACTATGTGCAGTCCAATCTAAAAACCAGCCTGTACAGAGTATTTTTGCTAAAGCACCACTCATCTATACAAATAAATAAAATGGGGGTGTCTGTTTGTAATATTAAAATAATCGCTTTTTACTAAGTGCATTTGGATGTATACACGGTACATATACCAAAACAACATTTTTTATAATTTTTGTCTATCTGTCTATTTGTTCCGGCTAATCTCTGAAATGGATGAACCGATTTTGACGGGACTTTCACTAGCAGATAGCTGATGTAACAAGGAGTAACTTAGGCTACATTTATTTAAAAAAATATTTTGTTAGGCGATACGAAGTTCGCCGGGTCGGTTAGTATATCATAAACTACCTTTATCAATTCGTAACACTATTGATGTTCTGAAGTGTAATGTATCTACTCCTTAACAATAACCGTGTATGTATGTACGCTCCTTTATATTCTGTTTTATGCTGACTGTCGATATTCACTTCACTAGTATTTAAAAAAAGTCACAAAGTCTCTTGATTGAAAAATGCTATTACACAATAAATGAGTACCTAACAGATGATTTACTTAAGTAATTACTTCACTCATTGAAAATTAATTTTTATTTTATTATCAATATTATCACTATTATTTTTCTCCATAATTGGCAATTAATTGATTAATTTAATAATTTGACATGAAATGTAATAATAATTGCTTTATATATGCAAAGATATTTTACCATACAATATCATTTTTTTTATTTATTTATTCTTTATAGCACCTTAAAATATAAAGGATACAAAAGGCGGACTTAATGCTAAAAGCATTCTCTGCCAGTCAACCTTAGGGCAGTGGGAGAACAACGAAGGCGGTAGGAAAAAAGGGAAAAAGAAACTGTGTAATTTTTAATTAACAGCATAATATGTTATATATATAAGAATATATATTATACTATATCAGGAAATATATACTTAAATGTACAATCAAATATGTATAATATATATATATATATATATATATATATATATATATATATATATATATATATATATATATATATATAATATATAAATATATTATAAGGCTATACTATGGTAAAGTTAGTAATAGATAAGTGAAAATTGTGATGATGATGACCACTTTGACTCCTATAATATGTTAGTTTTTGTTTATATTATTTTATTAATTATTTATTATTTGTTTAAATTTTATAATATAATATTGTATGCCCGTTTGTGGCGGGAATACAAAGATCCACTTATTTGACTTGTTACACCTGACTTTAATAAAATTGTACCTACCTGTGTTCCACAATAAAGATAATTGATTGATTGATTGATATATGCTCAAAATGGCGTTTTAGGTCACGTGACAGTGAGTACTATTTTTAACATATTAAATTAATGATATTTAATTATTTTTGATAAATTTTGATAAAAGACTAATATTTTAGATGTTTAAAATATAATGTTACCGATAATACTTTAAACATAAATATTTTATATTAATTTACGGTTAGGGACAACATTACTATTTTGTGGAAAAACAGAAACAAAACTTTTATGTCACGTGCAAACTGTGGAACGAACTTCCTTCCGAGGTATTCCCGGAGCGGTATGACATGGGGTTCTTCAAAACACGTGTAAAATGAGTTCTCCTTCAGGGCCGGCGATGCATTGGCGATTCCTCTGGTATTGCTCATGTCCATAGGCAACGGTAACCACTTACCATCAGATGACCCGTATGTTTTTTCGCCTGCCCTTCAGGCTATATAAAAACAACCTTTCTTGACCTTTCTTTGACAAAAACAAACTTTTGTTTGTTTGGGGCAAATCTTGCAAACTGAATTAGAACTACTTCTTTTCAACCTACGAAGTTAAAATGCATATTGCTACGGTTCCGATGACAATACATTTTTATGATAAGCATGACCTAATAATAGTTTTAGGGTTGGCTCCAGACGAGGGAACTCTTTAACGGATAACAGCATGGTCATATTTTTTTTCTTTTGTTCCTACAATGGCACTATAAAACCGTTTATTTAGTTTTTAAATTATTAACTTGTTTTTCTTTTCAGTTCACACACAAAGGTTTTGTTTCATTATTCTATGAGTGTCGCAATCGCACTAAACAATCAAATTTAATATAATATGTAGGTATTACTTGTGAGATACATTGTGTTTTCATGCGATGGTCAAGTCGATCTATTTATTTAAAACATAAAAGATTTTTAATATTGATAATATGGTCACTATAAGATGTTGTTACTTGTTAGGTTAGCTAATTACGTAATAACTTAAGACAGAAGGACCCTTAAGTAGGAACTGAATAAATTAACCGACTTGGTATTACATGGATCTCACAACTTTTTACGGTAGAAGAACTGAGTTGCGAGACTTGGTTTTTTTTACAAGTTTTGTTTTTGATGGCATATTATATAGAGGAAAGTTTTGATTTTTTTTTTAATGGGCACTCAAAAACTACTGGACCAATTTCAAAAATTCTTTCATTAATAGAAAGCTCTTTTCTTTGTGAGTAACATAGGCTATTTTTTTAGAAAATTGGGGGTGGAACCAAACGAAAACTGAAGCCAAGCGAGGGCGATTACTGGTCACTCATAAATATGTAACATATTATAAAGACGTATGATAATTTAAATAAACGAGGTATTAAAAGGAACTTTAATTACAAACAGTTACACATACGCACAAGTGTTAATGATAAACATAATTAAAGTAATTAAAACATTATGAATAACTAAAACAGGTGAATACATTATTCATACATTCCCCAACTAAGAATTAAACTCTGATCTCGCTTGACCTATCACTATTAAAATGATAAAATTAGTAAATGACCAAAATACTACTAATCCTACTAATATTATAAATGTGAAAGTTTGATCGTGAGGATGTATGGATATTTGTAACTTTTTAACGGTTGTATTTAGCTTAACCTGTTTGTTTGGGTGAAATCTTGCAAACTGAATTAGAACTACTTCCTTTCATCCAACGAAGTTGAAATGCATATTGCTACGGTTTTGACGACAATACATTATTATGATAAGCATAATCTGATAATAATTTTAGGGTTGGCTCCACACGAGGGAACTCTTTAACGGATAACAGCACGGTCACAATTTTTTTCTTTAGTTCCTACAATGGCACTATATAAACGTGTTAGTTTATAAAGTACGAGTAACCGCCCTCGCTTTGCTTCGGTTTTCTTATTTTTTTTACACTTGGGTTACATTATTTGAGTTTTATTAAGGATCCTTAATTTTTTTGAAAATATAATATAGCCTATGTTACTCGGGGATATTGTAGCTTCCCAACAGTGAAAGAATTTTTCAAATCGGTTCAGTAGTTTCGGAGCCTATTCAATGCAAACAAAAAATCTAATATAATTAGTATAGATTAACTTGTCCACGCAGCACTACGAAACGAATTTTCACGTAAATTTGCACGTAAGACCATGATTTTGGAATAACATACACTTATTATCTCGAAAAACACGGTCTGAGCGCCAGTAAGACGTATTTTCAAAATGATAGTTAAAACAAAGTTCAAATATTCATAAGCGTACCAATTGATTAATAACTTAACTTACTTACATTTAAATTAACTGATACATTGAATTAAAATTTTGATTATTGTGTACTCTCATTTGAACCATTTACGCTTTTGATTCTGGTTAATACTTTAAGGTTTCGTAGGTAATGTAGAAGTTATAATGCTTATGACTTTGAAAGAGTACAGCCTAATAATAAAATAAGTACACCTTAATCCTTATCCTTTCGCAAAATTCTTTTTTCTCTGCCTTTGGTTGTTCCTATTAGGTCAAAAACTACGTTATTTTATAAGTAGAAACCAACTAAAATCACGAATTTTATTTAAATCAGTTGGATAATCTTTCTATTAAATATGGATAACTCTTATCAAAATACGCTTAACACGCTTAACACGCTCTTTAAGCAAAAGTAAAAATACTCAAACAGGTTCCTCGCAGACTGTCCTGACATTACCCCAGAATTTATTAACGAAAACACAAATTCCATAAATAAATATGTACCAACACTAATTTGCATAAACATTAGGGTCCAAACTGAATCGAATTTCTTCTCAACCTAGAAGAGAGTCATATGCAATAGATAATGAAAGGTGGGGGAGAAATGATAAAACTGTATGCCGTTCCGTCCAGCGAACCAAACATTGCTTGACATCTCTCGATGTCAGAAATTTCTCGGCCGGTGAAAGAATAAGTCCAATTAAAAAATGAAGATCGTTTTTTTTTTAGTATTGGCCCTCAGTGCCTTCGCTGCATCAGAAAGTGATAACACTATGGAAATTGCGATCGGTTTCGTAAAGGATTGCAAGGGAGACTATATATTATGTGTGAAGGTTCATATTTTTTTTAATCTAGTGAAAGTGAAGTGAGAGTGTGATTATAGTGTTATAGGATCCAGTTTCATGCATCAAGAAGCGATTTTAATTTCACTCAGTTCAACGTTGCGTGGTTTTAGTTGATAGCTCGATGATAGATTACTCCAATCAATTAAGAGCGTCGAAACCAGTGGAATTATTGAATTATGACGCACTTGCTCAGTTAGTTAGATCGAACGTTTCCGGGTTCGATTCCTGGTGGCATTAATGTGGCGGATATAAAAATGTTCTTTGGATTTGTTTTTCATGTCTTTTTTCTTCATCTTGTCTTGTATGTGTTATAAGAAATAAAAAATGATATCCCTTAGTGTGTGACCGATTTAGTTAAAATGTTTTTTGATTTTTCATATTGCTTACAGGAAAAATTGCTGAAAATCGTCGACAATTTGAGATCATCTCGAAGCATTACAATTGTCGAAGGCGTAGTGCTTAAAGCTGATGCAGAAATGAGGGCTCCTAAGAAATTGGACTTACTTCCTGTCGATCCTGTTGCTAAAGATGAAGAGGTCAATAAGAGACTCGTTGAAGGTGTAGTAGACCTCTTCGAAACTCACGCTCTTGAGGTCAAAATGAACCAGGCTGATAAGGAAACTGTGAAACGATCCTTGGAAGAAGGTACGTAAAATTTTGATAATAACTTATTTCAGTAATCATTGAAATAAAATCTTATAATAATAATCTTAATTAAACTTTGTGTAATATAATTTAAGTAAACTAAATTACATCATAGTTGTAATTTGTTCACAAACTTTAAATATCTCAAATATGATGAACATTTTATAAATTACAAATGAAAGTATTAAGTATAAGTTTATTGGCCTTAACGATCGCTAAACTCAAGATATAAAATTCTCTACTATTTTTCGCACATTATTAAAGTTTCTACCTATTAACTTTATGAAAGAAATGATCTTAACTATTGTAAAGTATATTGAGGTATATTATGCAATTTTAAAGAACTAAGTTTATGAACAGACATCTAAAATAACAACTTTCCCAATTACTAATTATAGATTAATTTCGTAATAAATCTATATAGCTTCGTTGCTACGATAGCTATTAAACTATGTATTCAATTTGAACACATAATTTTAGACATGACTTTAGAGTTTGAATTATTTATACTTGACGTAATTTTGAATTATCATTACTGAGGTTATAGATAATCCGAATAAATATCGACTAATCACGGTTGCATTTACGCCCCAACTCAGAGTCACTAACGGTTACTTAAATCGCTTCTTAGTACAGAATTAGTATAGTGATTATAGTGATTATTATTTACTAAGGAGCGATTAAAGTAACCGTTAGTAACTCTGAGTTGGGGTGTTAGCTTGTTGTGATTAACGTATCATTATTAATGAAATCCTATGGTCATTTTTCCAGGTCGTGGCAAAAAGAAGGGAGGCAGTGGTATTGGAGGAATCATTGGACTTTTGGGTGCAAAGCTGCTTTTCGGAAAACTCTTCATCGTCAAGCTGATTGCCCTCAAAGCTTTGGCCACTGCGAAGATTGCCCTTGTCCTTGCTGTCATCCTCTTCGTTGCCTACTGTCTGAAACAGGAGACTAAGACGACATACGAAGTGGTACCACACCCACACCATCACGAAACTCATCTCCCTGCCCACGTCGAACATGTCTCCCATGACGTCGGCCACGGTCATGGCTACTCCAGCTACGGCTCAGACTGGAACAAGAACATCGATGAAGCCCAAAATCTTGCCTATAGCGCATACTCACCACATAGCAAGTAGATAGAAAATACCACCAAAAATATTAGTTGGATCTATCCACCCAACTAGTAACCTCTGTTGTACAAAGACTTATTTATTAATTTATTTAATTTATTATTATTTATTAACTTATCGTTACTTTACTGAATAAATTATTGAGTTCCATACCTCGGTTTTATTTTCTAACGCCTACATGCAAGTCATTATGAATGAAAGTGGCCGAAAGTTGAAGATGAAGACGTGTTCATTAAGAGGAAAAGTTTTCGTATCATTTAATTTGTAAACAACGTCGATGTGAGAAATTCCTTCATTTGCTGTAATTTACGACCAGCTATAAGCTTTGTGATAAACCCAGTTAGTATCGTATCAGATAATAATGATACATTAGCGAATGTAGTAAATGCTTCAGAAACATGCTTTATAGACAGTGGTTTGTTAAAAGCTGATAAGTATCGGCCACTAGTTAGGTATTTGGTTCAAACAGAAATCGAAATCGCTCGCGGGTAACCGCTTTGCTGCTATTATACGTTGAAAAATAAATTTTCACTTTCCAGATAAGTAGTGTCCGACCGAAGCTTCGGCTTCGGCTTCGGCTTCGGCCACCTTCGGCCAAAAAAGCACCTTCGGCCAAATCTTCGGCTTCGGCCAAAAATTTGCCGAAGGTTTGGCCGAAGCCGAAAGTTTGCTAGTTGTCAAATATTGAAATTTACTGAACGATGTTAGAGCGAGACGGAGAGTGTGCAGAGCAGCAGAGTTTCGCCGCGCCGCCGCGCGCCGCACCGGCCTAAACGAATCGCAGTTAGTAAACTAAACTGCATTCGGCTTCGGCTTCGGCTTCGGCCGAAGGTTTTGGTGAATACCGATTAATCGGCTTCGGCTTCGGCTTCGGCCAGAATTGCACCTTCGGTCGGACATAACAGATAAGTTTCACTTGTAATTGACATAATGTTTATATTGTTTGTAATAAAAAGTGTTATTATCCCGACTTTAAGTCGCTCGAATCGAGATACTCGTTAATACACGATTGCCTTATCTATACATCGATCAATCATAGTCATTACATCAATCACCTTTCATATTCAAAGAGTTCCGAATCCCGTCTTTCTTCTACATCCGGTGTTACTACATCCGTAACCTAAAACCTCTTACTGTGTGTATTTAAATATATGTTCCACATATTTATTAGTATACTATGATATTAGGCAGCTGTGAAATCGTCGCATACCGGACCAGTAACAAAACCACTTTTAACTGCTAAAACTGGTTTGAGTATATATTCATTAAGTCTTGACTTTCTACTGGTTTCACGTTATTTCGTTCAATTTACGTTGTGGATCAAACTTGAATCAAAGCGCAAGTTTTAATGGTTCCTATTAAAGTTATTACTCACTTGAACACGGTATGGAAGATTGGTAATAACGCGTTTCGACGCACCACCCATTAAAGTAATAAGAGTAGAGATGAGAATAAATATGCAGACGATTACTTTGATGCTTTTAGTAACTTTTTATAACACTTAAGATCAGTAATAGCCTGTGTTATGTACAGAGTTGTGCGCTGGTGTCGCTAGATGACGCCTCGCTTGATGATCGAATGAACTAGTCATTCGATCATCTATTCGATTATTGTATTATTCGATTACTCGATTATTACGGACCGAACTCGGTACAATATAGTCAGTTTACACCAGGATCTCGGGGCGGACGGCTGTGCCCGCGGAGTGTTGTGCGTACTTACAGTGAATATTATAATACTTATAATATTGATTTATTATAAGTATTAATACTCGTATAAATAATAATACTCGTGGTTCGTTGAACATAACATTGGCGACGAGGTTGAAGAACGAACAGTGGATTAAATTCGATTCGCTGTTGAAATACCTAAGGTATACAATGTAATCAAAGAATAATAATATTAGCGTGTGAACGTGCGTGATTATGTGATCGCGCAGATACGAGCCACAAACATGTAAGTACCTGGAATATTTTTATAAAAAAAAAAACTAAACTTCTACAGCGTTCATTATTACAATGTAACAGTCTAACCTTTATCAAGTTTACAGCAAACAATTAATGCTAAAAAGTGTAAACTGTTGCAATTATTTACTGGTACATATTTAATAACAAAATATTTATTACTAAAATAATACATTTTCTAATTATTGCTTCCCGAGTAATGCATACCTACCAAAACAAATGTAAGTATTGCTTGGATGTAAGGATCACCATTAAATTTTTATTACGTCTGAAATACACTTTTATAAGGACAAAGATAATATTATTCGTTGCACGTGTATAGGACGTACACAAAAATATTTTAAATAATGCCTACTAGATTTCGAACAGCAAAATATACCTGTATGCATTAGTCTAGGAAAACAAAGGAATAATAAGATAAAAAGTGAGTTATCCATATTATTTTTGTGTTATTTGCGTTACACTAAAATTATATTCACCTGAGTAACATTCTTGGTATTCAGTAAATGCAAATTAATATATTTTTAAGCTCTCATAAAGTAGGGCCTATTATAACAAATTATAGATAATAATAATAATATAATCTTGGAGACAAGAGGTCTATACAAATCAGTACACTGTGCATCCTAAAAATACCATATATTCTAATGGCTTTTACAAAGTACAAATAACATTAAACACGTTATTTAATTTTATTGTAATTGAGATAAACAAAATTATAGAGCACATCATTGTGCAAGAGTGCAAACATACAAGTAATATATCACAATATTTCGTCTATATTGCCCTTGGCCTATTTTACTCACTGAAAAAGGGAGGGTATGCATAAAATGCCTATCAATGGAATCAAAGATAATTATCATTTGTTGTTATTCCACACCAAACCATGACTACGCTATTGTAAATATCCTTTAAATAGAAGTTATTCTCATAAACATTTATCTAAAGGAATAAAAGTGTTCCGATGACGCACAGATACCTACTTCTACAAAATGATATAATGTTTGAAGTCTGGCAAAATGCACGGCATAAAAGGTCAAGCACGAAGAAATTAACAAATTACATCATACACATCACATGACATCATTATATATACATCATGTAATGTACCACTTCGATAATTCCAAGACACGCATTTTTAAAGAGGAATATGCAAAGAAAGTACATATATTATAATTTAACTCCGGTTGAAACTAACAAGTGCCCTAAACTTCATTAATGTCTAGTTACTGAACAACATCAACAAAACATGTAGAAACACGCAATAATTCGAATAATTCGAACAAAGCGTTAATTCGCTTCCTAAAGATGCGATGTGTGCTAATATGTTCCTGTTAAAACTAGCAAGTACTTTAATTAAGACTAAAAAAAAAATTTTGATTTTTCGAAGCTATTTCACAATCATCTTTATGTTAAAACTGCTTGAAGATCTGCTGGTGGGAATTATTAGTGAAAAAATTAAATCCAAAAATTCACACGAGTTAATTCACTTGACAGTTCAAGATCTATTTACTTTTGACATTAATTGACTTTCACTATAAAGAGTGTATTTAAAACTATATTTGCTAGTCTTAACAGAGTGACAAAAAATGTGCTGAAAGATAGTATCTATTTCCTGTAACTACATCACAGGAAATAATAGTTGTTTCCCACTTTATGGCAAAGGCCAATGGTGAAAAAGTGACATAAGGCTAAGAAATAAGGGACAATAAAAAGGAATTGACACTCTGAAAGTGTTCAACAGTACTACAGTGTGACCTATCATAAAAGAGATCTTTTATAGGATCCAACTACTTCCGAAATCAATGTCACACTAAACAGTGCCACATTAATAGTGTAATGCTCATCGTGGTCAAACCACAAAATGGGACATAATGGGATACGACATCATTTGGAACAATATCATAATGAGACGAATTATATTGAATGAATATTTTGATTAGTTTCTTTTGTAAAATAAAACAAAAATAAGGAAAATTATAATTTTATTGCACTCCAACATTACTCATAGCATAGGTACAATAACTAATGTTAAAACAGCATTTCCTTCCGTGGAACCGACGTAAATATTAAAATATGACAAAAGCTGACTGTTTAACAAAGTTTAAAGCAATAGTAATCTCTCTTTCCTGGTTATTGCACTGATATGACAATGTCAGTTGGTGCTGGTACTAACGAGATACTATAGCAAAACATTAAAATATCCCACGTCGGTGGTAGCTGTGGTAGTACGATGTGAAGATAATTCCCATCATAATCGACCACATTTCACCGATATGAAATCGCGGCATGAAATAACAAATTTCAGGTATTCAGGAAGTTACCCCAATAAATATGAATCACAGATATCAAGTAAAAAGATGATACTTTTTCGGCATCAGAATTCAATTATTATGTAAAGAATCTGTAAATCTGTTTTATAATGATTCAGTTACAGAAGAGTAAGTATATGTTCACATATTCGAGTCAGATTATGACAAAGTATGACAAACGACAGCAGTTATGAGTTCATGATAACGGACTCGACTTTTATGATAATTATTTTAAAAAAATTTACAATTCTTATACAATATCATCCACAATAATAAAATTTATTGGATACATTATTATTGGAAAAATAACGATTCATCCATGTGGCAATGAGCACTAACAGACTCAGAAGATCGTAGTATTTTCATATTATATCTTGCAATAGTTAATCTTTTTGAGCTGCCGAAAAATAAAGGAAAATATGTGAGGTTATGATTTTGTCTCCATAGTAAAACAAAATACAAAAAATTAGGTAACTATCTATTATTTTATTACATTTATTTTAAAATATGAATAAAGGAAAAGATAAATGCTAAGTAATCTGTGAGAGATCTTGTATCTAAACTAAGCCTTGATTGATACAAATACCTATATTGCTCAAAATATTTACATACATTAGAAAACCAATCTAATTTTAATTGTTGCTACGCAGATTGTGTTTTAAATAAAACGTATGTTTCCTATTTTTGAAGATTATATTAAAAAAAAGAACATAATATTATATAATCTAGTGGTCCAATAAACACAAATATTAATAAATTAAAAGACAATTGTCAGTCAAAAACAAATATCAACAAAATAAATTCTTACTGCACTCGATGCAAGTCAATTGTTCCAAGTTCCCACGAAGTTTCAACGATCTAATATCCTTAATCCAATGACCGAAATATGGGTAATCAAGAAGAAACATTAACAAAATAATATTTTGTTATAAGGATATATCCTTATAACAAAATATTGTATGATATATCATATCCTTGCCTACTAGCCTTCCAAGTGCAAGTAAATTGTTATATGTTCCAGCGATTGCAAATCTTTAATCACATACAATTTTTAACTCTGCGATCCGTATGGCGCAATTGTTGCCATGCCGGATCGTCACGATTCCATTCAAGTTTGAATTTCTGACGCTGATGAAGCTGGTGTGGTGACGATGACTTAACGTAGGTTTTAATACTATGAATACTGAGATACCAACTCTGCGCATGTGCTTTAAGCTTTGTAATTTGGTCTCAACCAATTTTAAGGTCAGCGAAAGGCATTTCGGCATGCCTCGTCATTGAATCCAATGCTGACATATGGCTTTGGCAGCACCAGCCAAAAGTGACAGCAGTACGCCACACAACGCCGAACTTGTGCTTTATATAAGGGTAAAAACGTTTTGCTAGGATTCCAAGCTTCCTAGCAGGACCATAGCTTAGAATTCAATGAAACGCTAAAGCCAAGGTTCGAGGATATCTCAAGGCCCAGTAACTGAAGGTGGCCGAGGTATTTCAGGGATACATTCTGAAGAGTAGCAGTCAAGAGGAACGGACGTTGAAGTGAATGAAGTCGCGTTGCTCACAAGGCAATCAAGTAAACAAGCAAAAAATTGTAAGCAGAATAATCAAGTTTGCTGAATTGATAATTTAATTGGGTATTGGGAAAAATATATCTTCAGCCATTCTGTGGGGACCAGTATGAGAATGCTGGGCGGTCAACAGATTAATTTACTCAGTCATTCGAGACATAAATGGTAATTATGGGTTTTACCTTAGTTATTCATCCACATTATGGTTTGAAATTTCACCATCTACGAAAACAGATTAACCGAACATCAAGTGTGATAGATCTAGGCTGTGTTTTTGTAATTGTGTGATTTAAAAGCCAGTTTAATTTCCTAATCAATAACTGTTAAGTAAAATAAAAACAGACTAGGTCAGCATCAGGATTCCACCAGGTTCACTCTAAAAGAGAAGCTTGCATGGTTTCGTAAGATACAATAAAATTGCAAAGGAGCAACTCGGTGTAAAAATTCTATATTTCAGTGTGCTATGTTAATGGATCAAAATAATGATAACATTAAATTCTTATTAATTACATATGTAAATTACATTAAAAAACTGTCAGTCTCCTGGCTGTTTGTTCTCCATTGCGCACCGCTTCCCGCTTAGCACCTGTGGATGTGGCGTCTTGATGATGGTACACGTCCTTGGTAACAGCAGCAGTGACGATGTGTTTACAGGTATGGACTTGTGACAAATTATGTGAAAACCTCACAATGGAACATCGTGTGGCAGACCTAACAGCATCTTTCCATCGAGCGGGTGATCTTCCACTTTTCATCTACGTGCCTTAGATCACAAGACGTTCTAAACAGGCGATCTTACTTCGTAATCTAATAACTTTCTATGTTACAGGTTTCGAGCAGTATAAAAGTGTTTTTAATGTGAAAACATATAATAGACAATGATATTATTATCATTAAATTACGGACACCGATGTGTCCTTGGTCAAAACCTTTTTGTAATATATATATATCATTAAACAGCGTCTATTAAGCTTTCCACCAAAGCAGCTGTTTATAGTTATTTTTTATTACTACCTTGTTACTACTACCAAAAAAAAAAAAAAGATAATATGATTAGGGAACACTACCGTCAGGTATTTGAAAATATCTAATAAATGAAAATTTGTTTCAGGCTTTCCAGCGAAGTAACATCAATATAAGGATTAATATAACTAGCACAAGATCCAGGAAGAATATTGTACATAATATTATAGAGTATAAAAGCAACGGCATTTGGAACGTTGGAAAAATAAATTATAAAGCTGTGTATTGTTTCAATCTGTCGAAATTAGATCTACTATATGTTTGCTCAATTGTGCCAATAAATTAATTACACATAAATATAGTCACATGTATTATAAACAAAATTAATTAAAAAAAAGGAAGAGATGTTATGTACAGAGTTGTGCGCTGGTGTCGCTAGATGACGCCTCGCTTGATGATCGAATGAACTAGTCATTCGATCATCTATTCGATTATTGTATTATTCGATTACTCGATTATTACGGACCGAACTCGGTACAATATAGTCAGTTTACACCAGGATCTCGGGGCGGACGGCTGTGCCCGCGGAGTGTTGTGCGTACTTACAGTGAATATTATAATACTTATAATATTGATTTATTATAAGTATTAATACTCGTATAAATAATAATACTCGTGGTTCGTTGAACATAACAGCCTGAGATGAATTAAAGCTGTTGTAATTATTAGTTTTAGTGTCCGTTTTATATATAATGTTAGTGTGTATCTCTTAAGTGTGCTTAAAAATCTTTTTGTAAATGGGTATACTTCTTGAATTCGGAACCGTTTGGGGTCGCGCTTACGGTATTCTTTTAAATACTGTTAAACTACCTTTTGTAAACAAAGAAGAAAAACAAAACAATTATAAAGAAATTAGAAATGGCCAGATTTTTCCATGGAATCCCACAGATGCTTGGAATGAAGAATCTCGAAAGATGTGGTTTCATCTCCATTTTCTGGTTCTATTCACACTTTTTGCGTAGCTGGGTTTCGTCTTAAGTAGGCTTTTACATTTCTTCTTGCCCCGTATTTTTAACTGAGGAATGAACTCTGAGCGTTAGACCTTTTCGGAGGATGAGCTATTAACCTCATAACCTCATAATAACTTTACCTAAGTAGAATAGTACCTTCTTAATTAAGAAACTAATCTTGTTAACCGACTTCTACAAGGAGAAGGTTCTCAATTAAGTTGCATTTTATTCTTTTTTGTGTTTGTTTGTACAGTTCTGATGGATCCATGAGAAATTGGGAAAAACTCCTTAAATATTATAGATGCATGGCGATTTAAAATTGTGTTTTTTAGTTAAAATTTCATATTTAACTTTCTTCATTAGAGTTCCCTAGTGTTCATTATTGTCTTTTAACTGGACTTGCTTCCTTCTCGGCTGGCAAAGAATCGTTAATGCCTCCATTGTAATTAATGTCCATGGCTGGTAGTGATTACCTATCAGGTCCTGAGACCAGGAAAAAATTAATCGCTACTGTTTGAGTTTTGTTAGAAATCACAGAAAATTAACAAAATAACCCTATTTTAAAACTGAGTTATCATTTATATGTCAGAAAAACTGCCCCAGTCAGGATCCGAATCGTGATCCCTTTCTCGGAGCGTTGTATTGTTTTAACGGGAATTTGAGTTACATCAGTGTTGTAAATCGAAATGTAACTAAATGAGAAAAACTTGAGAGATCTTTATTCGCATTCACATGACAAAGACAAAAGACATTTAAACGACGAATCTTAAGCTCTAAAGACTAAAAGAATTTTAGAAATACCTCTTTAATTTTTAAGCAAAGATTTCAAATGACAATATTTTAATGAATGGAAAGCAGGTTCAGTGTGTACGTAATCACTTTCTAAAATGATTTATTTAGTTAAAATCATTGATAAATAATTTATAACGTTGTCAGAAATATGGGAGCTAAAACTTATATGGTTATATTAATTTATACATGAATCTGGTAAGCACATTACTAGCTTGAAAGTTGGTGTCTCGCTATCTAGGATTCGAGTACTGATGCTAACCTTGAGTGCGACTTGTTTGGAGATGGTTAAAAATATCATCACAGTGTCATAATAATTATGACACTGTGATGATTAATTATTAATAAATTATTTATGAAGTTTTGTCGACCTGTGTGGCGTATTAGTAAGCACGCCGCCGCGCCGTGCGGGTCCTGGGTTCTATTCCCAGCAAGGTGATTTGTTGATAAGGTTGAATTTCCGATCTGGTCGTGTTCTTGTCTTTATGTGTGGTCCATGGCACCCGCGACAAATGGGGTCCTAGTGGGGGCTATGAGTATGTAGCGATATTTATTTGCTATAATATAGACGGTTGTATGTGGATCCATCCATCTTGAATCACACCCATCCTCCCATCCTCAGTAACCACGGTCAAGGTGGACCAGCCCTCCTATGGGAGATCTTAATGCTTTGTGCCAACTCGTTCAGTTCCTGCCAGCATCGATCTCTTTCTAAGATCAACCGTAAAATATTTATTTACGTGTTTCAGTTGCAGTGTCGAAGAGCCAAGAATAAAAACCTCGCCCATTGGCCAGCAAAGCAAGCAACACATAGTTTTTACTATTGTCTACGAGTGACAGTGGTCTTCATATTATTTGGCTGCTTTGTCAGTATTAGTCCGGTCAATTTAGACATTCGAAGGTGCATAAATTCCCAACAAGCTGAAAATCAGTAAGATTGTTCAAAACATAATTATAAATAAATTTTTTAAGTTCCCCATCATTCCCGTGTATGGAAAAAAAATTCAAGGTCAAAGGTCAAAAAAAATAGTTTTTTTCGATTTTCAGCAAAACGGTAAGTTTTATCATAAAGTACCCCAGACCAAAATTGTAGATCAATTATCTATAAAAATGTACCAATACTTTTTTCCTACGAGCCACCGTTTCTGAGATATAACGATTCAAAAACGCTCTAACACTACCATGAGATAGCAGGGTAAACGTGTGCATATTATGACGATAAAAACTTAAAACTTTTTGAATCCTTATATCTCAGAAACGGTGGCTCGTAGAAAAAAAAGTATTAATACATTTTTATAGATAATTTTATGATCTACAATTTTTGTCTGGGGTACTTTATGATTATGATAAAACTTACCGTTTTGCTGAAAATCGCGAAAATCTCATTTTTTTGACCTTTGATCTTGAATATTTTTTTCCCTAGACGGAAATGATGGGAAACTTAAATTTTTTATTTATAATTATGTTTTTTTATGTTTTTTTTGGTCTGGTCTGGTGGTCTGGTCTGGTGTGTGTGTACTTATGTCCACACGTAAGAAGTTTTAAGTACTTCTTTGGCGTAACAGAAATAACTAAACATAGAACAACAATAGCTAAATATTTCATCCTGTATGCCATAACTCTTTGTTTGTAAAAGGAATCAGTTATCAGCTAACTTCATCATGTCGCTTTTTGGCTGTCGGTGTGCGCGAGCATCGTACAAATTTTACTCTCATAATTTTTTTCAAACGTCCAAAAGTACCTATAACTTCAATAGTCATGAATATTTCAAGAGCAGGTAATAAAGAAATTAAGCTTTATTATTAAGTTATTTAAAAATTTAAACTTAACAGATTTCTGATTACGCGATATGCCTATCCGATACTGCTTCTTTTAACACACACGAATATGAAGATCAATTTGAAATTGAAAAAAAAATCTGTGTCATTGTGATTCATCTGTGTGTTCTATGTCATTTGATACAATTGTATAAGTTATCTGTCTCTAACTGGCAAATTATTTTAGTTTTGGTTCAAGTACTATTATCATGGAGCATTGAGGGTAGAAGGAGGGCCATATGAAGGGAAAGGATATAATGGCCATTTCTGAATGGCGCTAGTGTATGACATGTAGATATGTGAACATGGCTGTTGTACACGGATTGAAGTTTGCTGAGTTATGCCACCCGTAATGAATGGCGCTAGTGTCCGCCAAATAGATATTCGAACATAGCTGTTGTGGACCGGACCGCAGCGCCACCCGTGATAGGACGCGTTTTTACGGGCACTTTTCATATAAAGAGATGGCCTTCCTTCTACTCTATCTTCCATGACTATTATATAGGTACTATTATGTCTTCTGTGGTTCAAGTTCAAACTACTGACTCTGACACCAACCATGAAGAAAACATTATAGTTCCAGTGTCTTGTTCGTGAGAATGTAGCCCAAGAATAGCCATTTTCCTTAAACAAAGAGGAGTTAACTCGAACATTTGCCTGGATTGGTCGGCGAAATGCATTGTAAAGATTAGCTTAGAACCGGGCTGGTTCACACCGCTTTCATTTAATGCCTTTCTAGTAGTCTACAGGTATGGGACTATGGGTCAAAAGGTCAGCAAGTCCCAACGTGTGACTTAAGCCTGTTATGAAAGTGTAATAAAGTACTAATTGTGAGTTGAAACAATTGCTGTTGTTTTGTACGCAGTGTATGATGAATACACCGTGTTTTACTATGATAAACAAACTGTTATTTTTTGCACGTCATTCAGTGACGAGTAACAATGAGTTTCTATCTAGACACGCGGCAGCGTGTCAAGCCAAATTCAAGCAAAGGAACTGGCTAGCCAGCGCCGAGTGTAATATTACACGAACCATTTGGTGCCACTTTTGACCCTTCTATAACTCAAAACCTCTTTAAGGTAAACACATAAAACTAGGTGTGTTAATTATATCGGTGTGTTTAATATATATAGGTGTGTTTAATATTTAATTATATATAAGGACATGTAGAAGCCCAAATTTCATGAAGCTAGCTCTAACGGTTATAAAGATATGAAGGTCGAAAAGTCGTAAATTTTACCACTGACTGACTGACATATAGTACTTAAACCTAACCTACTTTCAGATGACCTAGGAGGATGAAATTTGGAATCCAGCTCGGTAATTGTGTGTAAGCGTAAGGAAAAATCACAAAAAAGTCGAAAAATAAGTGGTGTCCCCATACAAAAAACTTGTAATATGCGCTACAAAAACCACGCAGCGGAAACGCAAGAAAAAACATTAAATCTCAATACCTGCCTAGTTTTCTTTACAAAAAGTAATGATATCCCACCAAAAACATAAATGTAAAAAAGGAGAGCCAAGTTAAATACAAAAATTATGCTTGGCTGTGGGCTTCGCCGCAAAAAGAATGGAGATCTAAATGAGTGCCAAGTTCTATGCAAAATCGAAATATGTATTTATAGGAACAAAATAAATTTATGAACAAGTATTAAACTCTATTTCTTTGCTTTATTGGATACCTATAACAATTGCTGTTATTTAAAAATGTGAGATTTTAAAGTAGGTTAGATTTGACTTGGCCAGTTTTTATCAGAATTAAAATGTTGAATAACTTTATAAAATGACTGATGTAATGAAAACTGGCCAAATCTAACCTACTTTAAAATCTCACATTTTTAAATAACAGCAATTGTTATAGGTATCTAATATAGCAAAGAAATAGAGTTTAATACTTGTTCATAATGTTATTTTGTTCCTATAAATACATATTTCAATTTTGCATAGAACTTGGCACTCATTTAGGTCTCCATTCTTTTTGCGGCGAAGCCAAGCATAATTTTTGTACTGAACTTGGCTCTCCTTTTTTACATTTATGTTTTTGGTGGGATTACGTACACAATAATTTACTATTATTGGACTGGTTTTATAGTGAAAACGATTTTTTATTTATTTACGAATCAGCTTATGTTTTTTTTTGAGCTTTTTGGACTCCGCTTGAGTACCGTTCGTATGAAAACTATGAACTATTTAAACTGTTAAAGGGTACATACACGTCTGTATATGTATAATGCGGGAATTTAAGGACTTCCGTTTTGTCCGTCCGTACAATATATAGACTTTTTACTCTAAATAATAACTCCACGTAGATATTATTTAGGAAGTACATAATTATATTCTATGATTGAGTAATGCTAGTGCTCTGCTCTGACTTTGCTTGAGTTTTACGGGATAATAAGTACCCTATGATTTGTTCCAGACCATAGTCTACATGCGTGCTAAACCATTAAAATCCGTTCAGTAGCTTTTGCGTGAAAGAGTAATACGAGTAGTATAGGCTCCCAATATAAAACGACCTTCACCGAGATGGTTAATGGATGAAACCTATTTTATATTAAAATTAATATGTCAATATATATATTGCATATGGGTTGTCTAAAAAATTTCAGTCCAGGATGATTAATAATTTAAAATAACTGACTGAAATTTTTTAGACAACCCATAATTGACATATTAATTTTAATATAAAATAGGTTTCATCCATTAACCAGCTCGGTGAAGGCCGTTTTATATCGGGAACTTAGACTTTAATGCCATCAAAACATAACTTGTAAAAAAACCAAGTCTCGCAACTTAGTTCTTCTAAGTACCGTAAAAAGTTGTGAGATCCATGTAATACCAAGTCGGTTAATTTATTGAGTCCCTACTTAATAAGGGTACTTCTGTCGGTTATTACGTAGTTAGCTAACCTAACAACATCTTATAGTGACCATATCAATATTAAAAATCTTTTATATCTATACTAATGTATAAAGAGGAAAGATTTGATTTTTTGTTTGCATTGAATAGGCTCCGAAACTACTGAACCGATTTGAAAAATTATTTCACTGTTAGGAAGCTAAACTATCCCCGAGTAACATAGGCTATATTATATTTTCAAAAAAATTAGGGATCCTTAATAAAACTCCAATAAGTTGTAAAAAAATAAGAAAACCGAAGCAAAGCGAGGGCGGTTACTCGTTTTAAATAAATAGATTGACTTGCATGAAAACACAATCAGCGGTATTACAAGTCGAGGTCTAAAGTTAGGTATAAACCATGACAAGGAAAGTTTAAACCATGACATGGAAAAGGATGAAGTTGGCTGCCAAAGCTATATCCGCTCATAGGCAACAACAATTGCGCACAGGAGGTAGTAAAAAGCCACCGTCGCCTTCCCCGGAAAAAATGAAAGCATTATTCAATTAAAAGCAAAACACATACAAATGTTGCAGGTAGAACACAAACTGAAAATTAAAATCGCCGAACTAAAAATAAAAAAGTTAAAATTAGAAATAGCTTTATTAGAACAAAAGAAATCCTCTATTTCTAATAAATAAAAGTTATATAAGTTTGGATCTACTATAATCTAAAATAAAAATAAGTTTTTTTTTAATTCTAGTTATTGTACCTACTAACTACAATATTTCATACACAATATTATAGGAATATTTATTATACCATGCTTATGTGCTATTCCATTATTACCTATGAAACTGTTTCCTAATTAAATCAAATCTTGCGTTAATTTTGGCCCATCCTGTTTAACAGTTGCCAACGCCTGATATTGTCTTCATTCTAATATCGCAACACAACACTTGTAGCTCGGTAGCCTAGGATAATACTTCAGTAACGTAGCAAATACATTCTTGAATCAAACAACTTGTAGTTAACTTTGCGTAAAAAGCAACAACCCATAATTGTCCCACTGCTGGGCTCGAGGTCTCCTCTCACAATGTGAGGGATAGGGGTACAGGCCATAGCCTACCACGCTGGCCAAGTGCGGATTGGTAGACTTCACACACCTTTAAGAACTTTATGGAGAACTCTCCAGTGTGCAGGTTTTCTCACGATGTTTTCCTTCACCGAAGCAAGTGATAATCAGTTTGCGTAAGGCGCTGGGTATTTGTAATCTTAGTACTCGTAGATATTAAGTTAGTATTAGTCTACTTAGCAACAATCCGCGGTTAACATGTATGATGGTATATACTTTAAGACATGCGTGGCACCTCCCGCCCTCTCACAACGTAAACATGCACTACAATAATAAAATTAAAAGTATATACCAACATACATAACAGCAGCAACACGTGTTTTGCCCCGAAACGGAGCATCATCAGGGTAAGATGACTCTACGATAATTAGTCGCAATTAACTAAATTGCTAAGTAGACTAATAGTAACTTAATAATAATAAATCTCCGCAAAGTAACGCCTGATACTATTAACTCAGTAGATAGGCAATGCTCGCAAGTTAATCAGCTAAGTATGTATCTAACATGTTGTGCATTACTGAATATAGGTATTTCCTAATTAGCATTACTCTACCACCAGTACCTAGTCAATTCATTTTAGATTTTTTAGCGTCACAAGTTATAATTTTGTGAAACTGCTGAAGTTGTACCTACCTATGATTATGGGAGTACGTTAAAAAAATAATTCTCCCCCTGTCTACACCATCCGCATCTCTCCTTCCTCCTTGAAGTGTCCCCTTTTACAGTTTTTCTCAATTTTAATGAAAAATACACAATCTACGTCAAAATGGTCAAAGAGTAAGTTATTTATAGATAAATTATCTATTATGTATAGTGTTTATTACCATTTCTGCCGTTGTAAGGAAAAAGGGCACATCTATCATTTTTTGCGAAATTGAGTTATATACATATTCGGAATCAGGAAAAAAATGCCTATCTGCCTAATTTTTCGCAGATTTTTAGAATCACGCTAAACAGAAATACTACAAGCTTAAAAGGCACAACTGAACTGTGACAAATGTGCTCTTTTATTTAATTTTTACCAATACTAAACCATAACATGTAATGTAGAAAAGTGACAACTGGCAGTCATGTATCATATTGCATGTATTATTATGATCACTTTTTACTACAATGAAAAGGCACAGGTGAAGTGCCTTTTCATTGTAATATTTTATATTTTATTATATAAAATATCACATTGAAAAATCATATGTGGGTTTGTGCCTTTTAGACTTGATATTACTGATTTTATTTGGATTTTCAAACTCAATTTTCTTTCTTCTCAATTTACAGAATGTAAGATGTGCCCTTTTTCCTTATGACGGCAGATTTGCTTACAAATTAAGTGGAAATAGGATAATAAAGTGAAAAGATAGATTAGTGAAAATGGCCGTCAGAGGAAAAGTATCAGAGGTGGCCTACCCTGGCCTTCTGAAGCGGAGACAAAACGAAGTGTAAGCTGTAAAGAGATACAGAACCTCTTGTTACTTAAAGTTGGAAGTATAGTGTTTACACAGCCAACAACTTGCTTTTTTCTTTTGTCAGGCGCTGGATATTAGTGTCTTTAAATTTCATACAAAATAATGTAGTATGGATCCTTACATAGTCAAATATGGATACATTTGAAATTAACTATAACTTGCTTAGGGCTTGTTTCACAATCTTCAAGTAGAGTCCTGAATAAGCTATTCGCCGGTTAAAGTGACGTTAAAGTGTCATTTTACATACACGAAATGTCAACTTAACCAACGAATAGCTTACTTCGGACTTACTTGAAGATTGTGAAACAAGCCCTTAGCTAAAATTTAAAATCGGACTCGCGCACCAAGGGTTCCGCACCAAAAACGGTAAAAAAATCACGTTTATTTTATGGGAGCCCCAGTTAAATATTTATTTTATTCTTTTAGTATTTGTTGTTATAGCAGTAACAGAAATACATCATCTGTGAAAATCTATCTATCACGCTCTAGCTATTACGGTTCATGAGATACAGCCTGGTGACAGACAGTCAGATGGACAATGGAGTCTTAGTAATAGGATCCCGTTTTTACCCATTGGGTACGGAACTTTAAAAGTCATCAAATTTCATAAAATATGTTGATAATATTCTAAAAGGAGTGTTATTTAATAGCAATTCATGTTTGTACTAGAGGTACATACATATATGTGTTTAATGACACACTTTCTTTACAACACAAAATAATAAGACATCACTAACACACACGACCCAAGAACAAACGTGTTTTTTTCACACAAAATAAATGTCTAACCCGGTCGCGATTCGAACCCGGAACCTCTCGATCGTAGGGTCACTACCAAGTAAGGTTCAGGGTTGTCGACTAACACTGGCTCTCGGAAACTATGTACAGTGTTATGGGATACGAATTTTAGAAGTTCTTATCAAGTTTCATATCTAGCAACCAATCCATTATACTTATGATCCAAGATCCCAGGGCCCCCAGGCCTTACTTATTTTCTGATGGACAAAATTTATATACAATAGAGTAGTAATCTATACATCTATATCTATACAAATAAATAAAATTGAAGTGTCTGTTTGTAATATGAAAATAACCGCTTTTTAGTAAGTGCATTTGGATGTATACATGGTACAGTCGGCCGTAGAAGTAGCTTAACATTTTAGTACTTTGTAATAGTAACTGTTTCGACGGTTTCCTAGCAACATCTTTGACAAATTCAAGAAATGTAATGTGACAAGGTACTAAAATGTTAAGCTACTTCTGCGGCCGACTGTACATATACCAAAACAACATTTTTTAAAATTTTTGTGTGTCTGTTTGTTCCGGCTAATCTCTAAAATGGCTGGACCGATTTTGACGGGACTTTCACTGGCAGATAGCTGATGTAACAAGGAGTAACTTAGGCTACTTTTATTTTAGAAAAAAAAATAGTTTGCTAGGCGATACGAAGTTCGCCAGGTCAGCTAATTAGTGTATAAGTACAGTGAACCTAGATAAACACACCCGCTAGCTTAGGCGGATGGCCTTTCAGATACCAGGTGCAAAAGATGCGTAATATTGTACTCACCTTACATCCTGAAGACTGATTCTTAGAGGCCATCCATAAAATACGTCACACTAATTTCATGACTTTTTTACCCCTTCCCCCTGCTTGTCACAGCTGGTCCCATTTGTGAGACCTTCCCCCTAGTGTGACGTCACATATTATGTTTACACTGAGAAATTATGAAATTAAAACAGCAGTTCCGAAATAATTTTTATCGCCCTGTGTCGCGAGTGGCATAGACGACACATATAACACATCACAATCACACCCATGACCCGAGTGCAAATATTTATCTGTCACATAAACATCTGCCCCGGCCGGGAGTCGAACCCGGGACCCCTCGTCCTCTACCCCTTCTGTCTGAGAGAAAACAAAACGAATCTACCTTGGTGTCGTATTTAATTTCACGTTAATGCTTCTGTGCACATAGATGTAACGTAAGTCATACGCAAGCTATCGTCAAATTGTCCCTTGCTTGCATCTTGCGTAGTAAAAGTGTATTGGGATTGTGGTCAAGCATTAACTTATTGTAAGTTCAAAAAAAGTACGAAAGCTATCCACGGAGGCATCAGCGCGTTAGACCAATGCCTGTTTCAGTATGCAGTATTTTTAACCGACTTCAAAAAAGGAGGAGGTATTCAATTCGACTGTATTTTTTATGTTTGTTACCTCAGAACTTTCGACTGGGTGAACCGATTTTGATGATTGTTTTTTAAACGAAAGCTGGTCATGTGGTCCCACTTAAATTTTATTGAGATCTGACAAGTAGTTTTTAAGTAATTTTGAAGTCGGTTATTTTTTGTTAGTAAAATGTAGATTATAATGTTTGTTACCTAAGCACTCCGTCATAATTTATATATCTATCAGTTGATTGGGATTTGTTTTTAATTTCCAGGCATAGAGAATCGATTTGATGGTTATTAGTAATAATTAAATTAGTAGGTTTTTCACATTAGAAGAAGGCAATTATTTTTATTTATTAGACAAACGCTCCAACTCATAGTCACTAACGGTTACTTTAATCGCTCCTTAGTAAAGAATCACCATATAAATTCTGTACTAAGGAGCGATTTAAGTAACCGTTAGTGACTTTAAGTTGGGGTGTTAGTGCGCTCTTTACCTTAGACTGTACAATTTATCTCTACTTAGTTACGATGACTTAGATTAAGCATTGACTTGAGCAAAAAAATATTAGTATCTTCGTTAGTCAAGATATATAAAATTATTGAATAAAATTATTTTCTCCAATATACCTACATGTGGTTGTTATAAATAAAATCTAAGGGAAATAAAAATAATATTTAAATTGATGCAGTTTGGTTTATTTTATGACTAATAAACGATAAATGATTATACAACACATACACACTAATAAATTATACGTTTATACACAATCATATCTCGTGATACACGATACTGTACAATGTAAAAAAATGTAAAACAAACAAAAAAATATAAAACAAAAGAAAAAATAACGGAAGTGACTTCTCTTACATATTTATCACTTCACTGGTAACTATAGTAAAACGTATAAAATAAAATGTTAAAAAATAAAAATTATTTACATAATATATTTATTAAACGTCATACATATTATATGTATATATAATACATGTATATTATTGTTACCCGTCATATAATAGATACACAGAGTAATGAACATTAAAATATATTCAAAACATATATTTACAAAAGTAGTAGAATAAATATATAAATTATGAACGTATATGTACATGGTAAATAGAATAATAATATAATATATATACTTATATAAATAAAGATATTTAAAATAATATTTAAAATAAAATTAAAAAGAAATATTTGGCATAAAAAATAACGACAGTTGAAAATAAAAATTAAGTAGAATAAATAATACACCTACCTACTACATATTAACTTTGTACATAAATACAATAAAACATAAATAACGCTACATAAACAAATACAATAATACAATAAAATAATAAAAATTAAATACATCATAACCAATAACGAACCATAAAATCCTTTTCAGTCAGATTACTGTGAGAAAAAAGGAAACAAAACGAAAAAAAATAAAATGACCGAAAAGAAAAAACTGAGTCTGAGACAGTCGCATACACACGCATTCACACTAATAAATTAACAATCAGTACACTTGCAGACGGAAGTCATCATCATAATCATTCATTCAGAGGTTCGAATCCTATTGTTGGTAGGCGGAATACGCTAGGCTGTTGGCAGCTTCGTTTCTGGACCTAGACCAGCCACCATCCCATCCTCCATGGCTAGGAGGATGTTCTTCATGAGCTGTCACCCAGGTGGTGTGCTCCTCATTGGCGTGTTTCTTGGCAATGATGAGAGCCTTGATAATGGCTATGACCTTAGCAATGAACGCGATCTTGGCAAGGACCGCCAGCTTGAAGAGAGACGCAGCGATGACCAAGAGCGCAAGTACCACGAGAGCAACAGCCTTCACTTTACCCAGAATGGCCAGAGGAATGAGGATCTTCAGTTTCTTTTTCAAAGCCTTCTTCTTCTTACCACGGCCTTCTTCGACACCTGAAAGATAATTGTTTTGTTGAAACTGGATCCCAATTGCTAGTATGGCTTATAGATGAGAAAATGGTGCTAGCTGAGTCCAAGATTTTTTTTGGGTTTTACCATCCAATAATTATCACTCTTTTTCTGGACAAGGCGATATGTTTTTGGACAGAGTACCCAAAATTTCTACCTAATTATTTGACGTTTGATTCTAGAAGGAGTCTAGAGAACGTACATATATTATTATATCGTTCTAGTTGACCTCCTATCGCTCAATCAGTAGCTCAGTAGTTGATTTTGACATAAATAGCAATTTCACAGAATGATTAGACATCACATGTTAATTTATGACAGGACTTCTTAATTGAAACTGAAAACATTGAACATGAACGACTCGTATGAAAGACACCACGAAAATTGGAGTAAATTACTTCAAAGCATGAGAACTTAAGAATGAATACAGTTATTAGAAATGTTGAATCAGTTAAAATAAAGTAAATAACTTAATTAAAAGTAACAATCCATTCAAACAGACTAATTGTGAGAATTGAAATGTGAAAAAACTTTATGATAGCATGGAAACAAATGGTAAAATATTTCACTTCACATCTTCGCTTTCATTAAACTACTTTATGACAACTAGTTTCTCTACACTTTAATTTTATTGGTCGTAAACTCTAGTTTGTTTGAATATTGCGGGCATACCGCGATGCTATTTAATTTAAATATTATTAAAATATTAAACTAAATTTCTTTTCTGTAAAATAGGCAAACTTTTGTGTTTTTATAAGTGTGTTCATGACAATGCAAATAGGAATTAGAAGCTACAGACATCTTGAATCAATGGCACGCAAATATTTTGGCAAAAATGTTCCCATATTGATTTCGATAATACAACAACAATGCTTTTATTCCTGTATGTTTAACTATTTAATAATTGTATCATTGTTACAATCATTTTGTATCCTAACTAGGTACGTCTAAATATATCAACCTTCATTTTACCTGTTGATATGACGATAATAATGAGCAAAGTAACAGAATAAATACTCAAATGGACCACTCTTGACAAAGAGCTCTAATGAAATGGGTTGAAAAGCTTCGAAAAGCAAGTAATTAGTAGGCTCACACTTCGTCCGTGCCTGACAAAGCCTTGGCAATGTCTCTGATTTTACATTCATGACCACCCAATGTATTTACAATCAGGTAGTCAAGTATAGATCTTGACATTAAAATATTGGAAGTGAGTGAAAACATTTCCAAGACTACATTCATAGAGGACTACATATATAGACTCCTATAGAGGTAAATAGTACAAAAGATGAATAGACAAGCTATTCATCAAAGTAACAAGCATGAATACAGAGTTCAAAAGGCTCATAATACCACTCGATAAGGTCAGACGAGTTCGTCAACAACTTTCAATCACAGTTCGCAGTTCACTATCCGATAGGAAGAGAGATTTGAGTTCCAAAAACCAATAATTTTTGATAACCGGTTCCATGACACACTTCTGTACCTTCCACGCATTTCTCCATGGCGTATAGATTGTGGTAACTTCCATTTCTCCTGTAAGGTGCTCATTGCGTAACCTTTATGCGTGTCGATTTTATTTTACTTACCAGTAAAATAACATTTTCGTAACAAAATTTTCAAAAACAGACTACAGAACCATTATTCATTTTATTGTATGTCTGTTGTGATTTCTGTCCGAGTTATGTTACTTGTATCAAGTTGGGTCATCTTTGTAGGGTAAATAAACGATTTATTATTTTAGAGGATATTTAACATATTAAGATTTAAACCCTCAGTATGCATAAAAACCAAGATAAAAGGAACAATTTTAGCAGTAAATGGAAAATATTTCTGCATTTTACAGATAGAGGAACCCTACCCATAAGATTCCAATCCGGAGTGGACTGCTTTTCTCTATAACATATTTAGTTTATCATTAGGAACAACCCAATATCGTATAGTCAAATCTACAATAGTCTTTGAATACTGGTGAATACAATCCGTTCTTGTAGCTGGATTTATTATGTGTGCATTTCGTGAGCCTTTGTGTTTTTAAGTGTACGTGTCAATCAATCTTATGAAAGCTTTACTAAAGAGATTCTTCCTAATTACCATAACCATCATCATTTTTAATAACCCATAGCTGTGCCTCTGCTTAGAAAATATCAAAAGAAGCCACCTTAGACCTTACCGAGAATAAGCAGGCTTGGTAAACCTTTGAAAATATCACGGAGCTTTAAAATAGAAATGTTTTCTTACAGAGCTTGACTCTAGAAGAAGTAATCTTTTTTATACGCACATAATATGATATCAAATTCTATAATCTAAAATCAAATTCTAACTTAAGTCTTGCGGATCTCCCACAATATTCAAATCATCAGTTTTATCACAGCTTGTTACTTTATGGTAAATATTAAATTTGCTAAAAATAATTTATTTTTCAAGGCAAGAATACATTTGCCAACTTTTCTGATGTTCACATCTCCATAGACGACAACTCTAAGTGAGTCAGATGACTCGTCTGATTTTTCAATAGCTAAGACTTAAAAATCCTTCTTACCATCATCAAGAGCTCTGGATTCGTCTTCTTCTTCATCACTTCCGTTGAAGCTTATCTCAAGATCACTCTGCTTCAGGAGGTCTGAAGTTCTCTCCCAGAGCTTCTCAGTCAGCTGCCTACTCCTCTGTTCAGGTTCTGCTGGGAGGGAGTCTAAACTCCTAGCTTCTTTAGGAGCATTGTTGTAAATGGTAACTCCTTCAATGATGTTCAGTTTACGAACAGTTCCAAGACGTTCAGCCGCTTTTAATGCTCGCTCCTGTAAAAATTAATAATTTGTTAGATTTTGGTAAAATGTGTTTTTTGGAAGGTGTGTTCATTGCTGATGAAGCTATTTTTTTACCTACGATTTCCTGACTTTATGTATTCTTTCAGTACAAATGACTAAATAATCACTATGTTTTGTAGGGATAAGGTTTTTACTTCTTTCAGTAAAACACCTTATCTTATCCTATTAACTAAAATAAACTTTTGTTTTTTCAACAATCCCATTCGATGCAGTGATTTAGAGTCAAAAAAGGTGAAACAAAATATTATTTCATTATTGCAGTGTTTCAGTTGCAATTTTGAGAATCAGTTTAATTTTTTGGTAAACATGTCGTTATGTTTACAACGACATGTTTAAAAGTGTTGCGATTATCCATGTGTGATGATGATTATGAGATGCTATGAGCAACTTTTTGTTTCGAATTGATTAAATCCGATTTGTTGAAACAAGAGACGCTCTATGTAAATAGTGTCGTAAGTCTATAATTTATTAAAAGAAAGAATCGCCTTAGCTTATTTTAAGTTTCTCAACATTTCTCAGAATTATTAATTAAGAATATTATAGATTTGTGATCCTGAAGATTCTTTGCTGAGTCGGAAATAAGATGTATCAGCAAATTTTTTTTTTTGATGTATGTTATTTATCTCGTGTGTTCAAAGTTACAAGGAAATAAGTAATATTTCACAGATTGGTATGCAATAGGTATTTGTCGTATTAAATTATTATTCATAGAATATAAATAACCCGTACTTAATAAGTTGGTTTAATTAATTAAAACATCAACGAACCACCTAGTAAGCTCACGCTGCGTAAATCGTGAAAGTTGAATTTTATATTCAAGTATTATAATATGTTTATACATATTATACTTTTACCGTGTTTGTTCATAATTATATTTTAAAATTGGATTCAAGCCAAAATAATACCTTTCACTTCATCCTCATCAACTTAAAATGATTTATTATGTGTCATTTTGGACTAAAACATGATCAAAAGGAAGTTCCCGTCTTAAAAAAATAATGATTTATTTTACACGATTTTTGGGTTACCTATTTAAAACTATCTATTAAATTTTTTGAAATCAATTTTAACTTTCATGTTTCGAATAATCAGTTGTTTTAGATGTTTTAATTCATCAAGAATATTTTTAAGGCTCGTTTCTAAATTGATACCACTGATTGCAGTTTTTAGAAATCTCGTTAGACTGATTTCATTACTAAACTTTTATCTGTTTAAAATCACTTCACGTGACTGAACTCGTTTTGTTAACCAATTACAGTCTTGCAAAAACAATAAATTTGACATTAACACTAATATTAAACTGTCGTTATACGTCCATGTAATTTTTTGACAGTCTAAAATTGTTTTTGAAACACTGGTAACAGCCAAAAGCGCGATTTATTTAGCACACTTTTTTTATTTTTTGCACTATTTGTTTCCGAATGTCCAATATTTATAACACCATAAAACACTTTACCTTAAAGCACAAACTAATGTCACTATTGATGCAATCCACAAAGTTCGCGGCAACTTGACGTAACACTGAGTCTTCCTGAGCGATGGGACCACTAGTGGCCACTGCTACAGCACTCAAAAATATCACGAAGAACTTCATATTTCCTCTCGTGGTACCTTCAGCGGATCCAAATCGACTGTGTTGCTTGGATGATTGGTAACAGTTTTTTATCTAAAAATCCCCCACTCTCGTTTTCTTCGCATTAACATTTTAAAGTAATTGATGCCATATGGAGTCGTCGGACACATTATGCCATAATGAGTGACATAGTTTTACATTAATATTTATTTTATTGCACTATAGCGCACGGCGCGTGTTTCTTTTCATGGTGAATTGCTTATGCGATAGATAGCCATGTTTTGACTTTTTGGTGTCTGGATGTTGAATATTAGAATAATTATTTCATTTATTATACATTTATTATACATTTATTTTATTAATTTCATAAAAAAGTTTATTCTTAATAAGAATAAATAAAAAGATGTAATAAACGGTGCGTGTTTCTTTTCATAGTGGATTGCTTATGCGATAGATAGCCATCTATAAACTTTTTAGTTTCAGGATTTCGAATATTGGTTATTCTTTACTTAATTATTAATTATTTTTATTATTTTCGTAAAAAAGGTTATCCTTAATTAAAATTAATTAATAAATAAGATCAAATCAAGAAAACAAAATGAAATACGACGTTTGTAATCAGCCTTTAATCTTTTCCCATTCAAAGAAGATTAAGGTGCTTTTATTCATTCATGTAAACTAAATAAATAACTGTTATTTATTTTATTTAATTTGCTTAAAAGAGGGATGTGTTAGATAAGTGGACCGTAAATTCCAAACACCTTTGAGTATTTTAACTGTTAAAAAAAATATGATTTTCTTTCCTAATAATCGAGCAAGGTTCAGACTAAAGACCGTAAGGAAGCCTCTCAACTCAAACCAATAAGCTATAAAATTAAATAATACAACAAAATAATTGACAGTCATTAAATATTTTATTCAATAAATAAATAAATTAAGTTGAGGTACTTGTACATGGCAACGTTCTTGCATTACGCAACGCAAACAGAATCAAGACAATTGACCGCTGTATGCTAACGACTGGGCATCATTGACGTTTCTACTCCAGCCCTGAGCTGGTTCATAGGAATACCCTGGGTGTTCGTCGTGATGATGAGGAGGGGCATAGCTGATACTGCCTCCTGAAGACTGGTTCTTTGAAAGCAGTTTCCTGATCAGAGTGAACGCGTTCATGGCAAATGCAATCTTGCCAAGGAACACAGCCTTGATGGCAGCGAATGCGATGATTCCGAGGAAGAGAGGGATCAGGGCAGCCAGTTTCAGCTTCAGGAGAAGGAGAAGGGGCAACAGCTGCTTGATCTTCTTCTTTTTCTTGCCACGAGCTGGAAATAGAATTACGAAATTAGAAGAGTCAGATAACTTATCTGAGATAAGATTTTCATTACTTAGAATTATTTAATATCTACTCTAAGTTGTTATAATATTTAAATACAAAATAAAGCTGGTAAGCTTGTAACTAATACCCATTAAAGATCATGACCTCTCCCAGTAGCCCAAAGACAAGCTTAAATGGCAATAAAATTGTACTAAAGTACCTATTCATATGATTTTATTGTCATGTATCCATAATTAGATTATACAAAGTACGGGAAGTGTATGGAATTCATAAAGGTAAATTTTTTTTGGAAACTCTAGTTGCTTCTTTTCAATTATATCTAGGAAGAAAGATTTGCTTGCATATATAAATAAAATATATATTATAAACAAAAATATTATTCATGATAAATATTATTAATTTTTTTCTGAGTGTAGAATGAGAGATAATTCGAATTAATAGTTATTTAATCGTCGATTGAAAAAAAAATTGTGTACAGAAAAAATACTCGAGGCATAATTGTAAAAATAGAAAGAAAACCGACTACACTTGCATTCCACAAAAATTTCTAGAACTTGCACCATACTTTGTGCACATAAAATCCGTTAAGACCTGTTGTGAGAAATTCCAATGGGCCATAAATTTGTGGTAAGTCAACTTGACGTATGTAAACACGCCTTTAAGAGAAAGCACGCATTGTTTTATACAACCGCGACATTTTGAGGCAGGTAAGTATTGAAGTTGAAAATGCCAAAAGCTGTATGCCTTTGAAAAGAGCTTTTCTCAAAATAACCTGGTAATTTTGCCATTGAAAACGCATAAAGGCAATCCCCTTATTTACAGTTCATTTCCAAAATTACCTACGAGTAATCATATTATATAAAAAGTATTGATGTAATAATAGCAAAGCATCTTTGACACAGTTTAAATAAAAATCTCATTTTTTCTGTTTATTTGATTTCCTTCTCAACTAAGTGATGCCAGACATTGTGCCATTGTATTTTCTGAGCAGCATTTAACACAAGTCACCTATCAATTATTATTCATCTCCTTTTAAGTGCCCCTTTTATAGAACCACCTGATAATGGTGCAAGTTCTCAAGCTTGCCCTTCTAGATATTTAGATTTTAAATGTCACGTTTAGAAACAGCTGCTATCATCATTAGCACGTAAATTTTTGACAATAAGAAATACCAATTGTTCTTGATAATTACCTTCCTCATCCAAATCCCGTGATTCTTCAGCACCATCTGTCAAACGTAACTGCAGTACGTGATTGTCTAAGAAGTCTCCAACGTTGGTTGCAATTCTCTCCTCGAGTTGCGCTTCTCTTGCTTTCGGCTCTTCGGCTAGAGGCTCAAAACTCCGTGCGGACCTGGATGACCCAGTGTTGATTAAGCTCACACCCTCGAAGAACGTTAGGTCTTTTGCACCGGCGAGTCGTTCCGTGAATTTGTAGGCTTTTTCCTGCGAAAGAATATTTTGTTATTTATTTTCACCAGTTACTGACTACTGACAGAATTGGATTCTGGAAGTAAAACTTCGAACTCATCAATTGGCGTACACGAACTTAGTTGCAAGTATTGTTAGGACGATAGATACTTTAATAGAATATAATAATGTTTTTGAACAGAAGAATTAAAGTATTCTCCTGCTATACTAAGCATAACTTGTTTTTTATTATTTCAACTTTGAGTCATATTAGGAAAGCATAGGAAAACTGTTACTATTTTTGTCAATTATTTTGAATAAGGTTTACTACGATATTAAGTATAGGTTAAATACAGTTCCATTAAACATGTGTAATTATTTGAAGTAAAACATATTTTGAGTAAAAAGTTTATCTTCGAATATAACCAGAGAGTCTTATAAGCAAAAACACTAATTTCATTCACTTAAATAGCAATTTTGAAGACACACTTTTGAGTATTTTGAGTTGAGTATTTTTGACTTATTGAGATAACTTTTAATCAAAAAACATTTCTTTCTTTACATAAATTTGAAATTAATCAACAGTTCTGGACCGACCGACCGACAAATCGGTCCTTTGAACCTTTTTATTAATTTTAGAAACTATAAAAAATCACCACACAAATTGATGTGTAAAATTTGTTCAGTCACTATATCGATAAGGATTCAGAGAAATATATTCAAAAATTCACTAATTGATTTTTAAATTAATTAAGCTTAAGCTTTTTAATCACAACTTCACACGAATCACAAAATTCACTATTCACCTTCAAACACAGCGACGTATCATTTTCAATACACTCAGACACCGCACCTACTAGATTTTCTGCTATCCCATGCTCCACGGGATTGCAATGCACTGTCGCCAAAATGGCTAATACTATAGCTTTTCTCCACATTTCTGTTTATTTCCTTCTAAACGAAGATGTACCTCGACAACCAACGTCGGTATTGTTATGGTGTCTTCCCAAAAAACTGATGGATTTTATCCTTCGACTCCCCACTACAGTTTTCTTATTGTGACGTAAACTGTATGTACTCTTTGACGACGCATGCTAACTGATCGACAGAGTAAGCAGTAACGTAAGGATAAGTAGAAAAATAAATATTGAATGTTAGAAAGCGAAGTTTACCTTTACATCCAAATAAATACTTGCTCTTACGGCGTTTGTGAAGTTAGTGTAAATGAAACGAAAGAAAAAGTGCGAATGTTTGAATTTTCATCCGCACCCAAGTTACATCTAGTGAGCTACTCGTATATGCTAATCACGCATTTATGCCGTCAGGAACAAAACCTACTATAGCATACACACGACCTGTTAAATAAATGTTTCTTGCGGTGACGACTGTTCTTGTAGAGAAAATGAATGACAAGTGAGTTAAGTAAGTTTTGAAATAGCATTAGGAACTAGATATTCAATTTACTGACAGATATAGGTGCTTGAAATACTGTATCTCATTCTGCCGATCTACATTTTTGAAGTTTAATAGAAAAGATTCCGTTGTTTTTGTTGCATTACTGTGCTAAGTTATCTATTTTAGAGCCTATAATACCTAACACTTCTATACTTCTATATTATATCAATTCAATAGCGACAATTGCAACTACACTTAAAAACGCTCTGTAAATTTCGGGTCAGATGTAAAGAGTTAAAAAACACACAAATTTTGTTATTTAAACACAAAAACCTAACTTGCTTACTCTTGCATGATGTTCTTCTAATTTTATATGTAGCTTTTTTTTAATAATCGGTTTTGAGGTCACGATAGACCATGGTAAAACCGGAAAGGTCGGTGCTGGCCGGAATTTTAGCTTTCTGTCGCATTTCCACCATTTCGTTTTGATGTTGGCTGTGTTTGGATGTCGTGTAGGAAAAATACTATAGTCTCTAAAAATCTATATCTATAACTGATTTATTATAAATTGTAGTGTTGTGAGTAATTGGATTCGTCAAATGGAACGTATTTCTTGCAATCAAATTTGAAACGTGGTTTTAATTTAGCGTGTTTTAAATGAATAAGACATTGAAGTGAATTTGTTAGTGTTTGCTTTAGCTGTAAAGAAATATCAATCCCTTCAACACATTTAGTGTACTTCTAGTGACTACACTATATAGCACGAATCGTAGCTTATTCTTTGTAGCTCTAATGTGAACTGGTGTAACAGATACTGAGTTCTAAGTGTATAATGTTCTTATACCACTCAAAGGCGTACAATGTGACACAACGACTATTTAGTATTATTGTTTCTTTCATTTTCTTTTCTCTTTCTTGGCCGATAACGGATCAGTGATGTTTTTGGTGTTCCTAATGTCCATGGACGACGATAGCCACTTACCATCAGGTGCCTCACCAGCTTGCTTGTTGGTTATTTTCATAAAATAAAACAGAGGCGTTAGTTTATTGAAAGAGATTTGAAGCCACGAAATCTCTTCTACTAGCTATCACCTATCCTACTACTTGTTACAGCCGACAAACGGTTTTACCTTAAAACTCCTAGATTTCCGATCAACACAGGTAAATTACCGATGTTTTTTAGTTATATCGAATTGCTAAGCGTACAGAAACGAGTTTGTAAGCAATGACAACATTATGGAGAACTCTTACGTGTAAAGGATTTTTCACAATATAATATTTCACTACTACTACAACTTCACTTGGCTTCGGATGTACCGTAGCCTTGAGGCAATTTATTTTTTGTGTTATGCCATGAGATCCTTCATGTTGAAGGTTGCTGGAATCTGTACCAGCCAGTTTAATTCCGGTGGTATTTGTATTTGGGGATATTTTGATACCACCACAGCTACCACCTTTCTTCTGAATTAGGCCGTCACATGTTTTCGGTTACAATAGCGGAGAGTCAGAAATGATACGGATCGCTCGCTTTTTTTTGACTAGGAACGCATCAGTGATGCCTTTGGTGTTGCTGATGTACATGGGGCAAGAAAGAGAGATGAAAAAAAGAAAGAACTGGCTCTCAAGCCCCTAGCCGGAACACGACGAGTCGTTTGGCGGTTCAAGCTCAAGCTCAAGCTCAAAAGTAGTAGCTATCCAGCTAAACCCCATAGATAAATAATACTAGTAATAATGATATAAAAATTAAAATCAATATTACCAATATGATTCCTCTGAGGGGTCGTTAGTACTTAAGAGGGCCGGATTTAGTCGCCTCTTACGACACCCACGCGGAGTGGGATTGTTATTCTAACCCCAATAAGGCTAAAAATATTAGTAAGTGGGTTACAAAAAAATGATGATTTCATTTCGTTCTGTGAAGTCATCGTCTTGTTTGGTTGTAACTGACCCAGACTGGTGATATTGAAAATAATTTAAAACAACAACGCTCTTACTATTCTTATTGTGTTCGGTAATCTTCGGCTTTCTTCGTTTTATTTGTATTTTGTATGTCATTATATTAGTACGGAATCACAAGGTTACTGATCGATAGTAATGAGTAGATAAACTCACACATAAATATAAAACCAAAGAGAAAGAGAAAGATGGAAAGAGAGATGACCATAGAACAAGCTTTTATCGACCACATAAATGTCTGCTTTGGATTCGAACCTGGGACCTCTTGCTTCACAGATCAGACTATGTAGTTGTAAATTAGCGGCTCAGTAAGGGGGCCATTGACGATGCGATCGATCGGTGCGATCGATCTGCCGGACATCGCACCGATCGATCGGTTCAAAAGTGCCGCTCATACACGAACGATCGATCGTAACGATCGATCGCAACGATCAAACATTACTTGTTTGAAACGGAAGGATAAAGACGTGCTCAAATAATTCAATACGTGCCCTACAAAATGGAAAATGAACTTCTTTTCCTTAGCTATGTGGCAGTAACTTTGATTCGGCTACAAAAGAAAAAAATAAAACTCTACTTGATTACTAAACTACTAAATTACTAAACTACTAAATTATTAAACTACTAAATTGTCCGTTTACAAGTATTAATTTACTTAAAATTTAGTTAAAATTTATTTAACTACTTAACTACTGAATAACCGAACATAACCGAACATTTTTTTCTTTCTTTCTTTCTTTTTTCTTTAAATATTTAACTATCATCGGTCCTCGATAGGTCTACGAAGTTTGGAAGAAGTCTAACCGTTTAAAGCTAATATAAAACGTGTAACTAGATTCTTTCTTTCTTTCTTTCTTTCTTTCTTTCTTTCTTTCTTTCTTTCTTTCTTTCTTTCTTTCTTTCTTTATTTCTTTCTTTCTTTCTTTTTAATATTGAATTGTCATCACGGAATCGGTCCTCGATAAGTCCACGAAGTTTTTTTTATGGAAATAGCCGGCAATTGAGCTGACGATCTACCTGATGGTAAGTGCCTATCGTCGCCCATGAACATCAGCAACACCAAAGGTAAAAGCGAAAAGTAAAAGTAAAAGCGAACCCCATGGAGAAATAATAATGGTATTAATTAACAATTAAAATCAATACTACCAATATAATCCCTCCGAGGGCCCTACCACCAGCGGGCCGGATTTAGTCGCCTCTTACGACACCCATCCGGCGTGGGTTTGGGGTTAGTATTCTAAAGCCGCCCCAATACGGCAAAAAAAAATTGTTTGTTTCGTCCATCGAGTGTTGGTAGGTACGTAGACTACGTAGTACCTACGTAACGCACTAGCCAAGGCATTGAAGACATGCGACGCGTGCGGCGGCCGGCATCAGAATGAGACAAATATCGCATCGCTGATCGCAAAGGTCCACACACAGTCGATTCATCGGTGCGATATTCATGATTGCATGGATTTTTGTTGCGATCACCGATATCGTCTGCGACCAAGCAAATCGTTAACGATCTTGACATACACTGCCGATCGGTCGGTGCGATCGGTCTGCAACGACGGATCGCACCGATCGATCGTTCCGTCAATGGCCCCTTTTAGGATTCACCGTGAAATTTTTATTCGTGCACGCAGTCTCGATCGAACTATGTAACACTTACCATTAGGTGAATCATCAGCTCGTTTGCCGGCTATTTTCATACAAAAAAAAAATAATAATATTTACTAAACAAAGTAGCCTACCAAACCAGTCCTAACTTCCACAGTCTAAGAGTTCTAGTAGGAATAGGACCTACCTAGTAACCGACTATAGTCCCTCGTATACCGTCGTCCCTCTTCAACTAAATCTGCGCTTGGGCGTTATGTTGGTAGCATTTCAATAAGTGTCTTTTATATCTCAAAAACCGTTTTGTGGACATAATAATAGCGTTGTTATTAAGTTCATCCAAGGTAATAACGACATATTATATTACGAGATTATATAAAACATTAAATTTAATATAACATTTTAATTTTTATACTCCTATATAATACAAGCACCCATAAAATGTATCTCGCGTTACTTACATTATCTATACTAATATATAAAGAGGAAAGATTTGATTTTTTGTTTGCATTGAATAGGCTCCGAAACTACTGAACCGATTTCAAAAATTCTTTCACTGTTGGGAAGCTACACTATCCCCGAGTAACATAGGCTATATTATATTTAAAAAAAAATAGGGATCCTTAATAAAACTCCAATAATGTAACCCAAGGTATAAAAAATAAGAAAACCGAAACAAAGCTAGGGCGGTTACTCGTGTTAGATAATTATATCATTTTTGTTATCTCTTTTTCTTTCTTGTAATTTTTTGTTAAGTGCTGCAAATGGTACAGTCGAATACAGGTATTTTCATTTCATTTCATTTCATATTTCAATGCTATACGTTACGTCCATTTCAGATTTAGTTGAAGAGCACTCTACAGTCTTAGATATTTTGTCACAGATGTCTATGGGCGGCACGGTAGAAGCACTGCAAGCTCGTTTGCTAAACTTATAATAATATTCCTAAGTGGTATAATTAAATATGGCTAGCATAGAATTTTTGTATCATTTCTTTTATTAATCACACTCTTTCTTCCTCTAAGGAACCAATTCTAAAGTTCACGCAGACAAAGTCGCGGGTAGAAGCTAGTAATAAATAAGTTGTTATACAATTTGCTAACCAACAGATTAAAAAAACCAAGTGTAAGTCGGTTTCAAGGTTCGGAGTTAAATTTATGGATCTGAACATTACGCTTCCGAAAATATGAACTGAATTCAGTATCTTGTCCTTTAAAATGGAATTTCATTTGAAAGGCAATAATCCGAAAGTGGTTTGAGACTACTAACAATGTATCAGGCACATTTTCAGTTTTCTACTTTTCCCATAGGACGCCCCCCGACCAGGTGGACTGACAACCTGAACTTCTTTATGAAATTCCGCTGTCTTCACAGCGGGCATCCGTTGGATTCAGAAGGCTCAGGACCCGTCAGAGTGGCGCAAGTCAGGGGAGGCCTACGTCCAGTAGTGGACCTACAAAGGCCGATGGATGGATGGATGGACTTTTCCCATGCAATTTTTTTTAGCGTAGCAGAACACGTCGGGTATCCACTACTACGCTTAACGTCATTCTATTGATTCTTTCCAAACCCTCATCTTCGTCTTTAATACTTTTGACATCATCGAAAAATTGTCCTGTAACAGTAACCTTAATAATAATAAATAACAACCCTTTATCTATACTAATATTAGAGGAAACATTAGGCTACTTTTATTTTAGAAAAAAAATTGTTTGTAAGGCGATGAGAAGTTCGCCGGGTCAGCTAGTACTTAGTAATGACTCTGCGAAGCGAGGTCCCGGTTTCGACTCCCAGATGAGGTAGGTACCTACACATTTTATGTGACATATTATTAAAGGTATATGTTTTTTCTTAAGTGTCTGTGTTGTTTAATTAGTCTGTACCACTAATACACAGGGAATCTTTCTAGGGGCGTGAGAGTATAAGCGTTATATTCGAAGCGAAGACTGGTATCACATAAAAAAACATTGAGATAAATTAACGTATCCGATCGATAACTTATATAACATCTAAAGATCTTTCTAATTGGTTATGCGATATCGATTAGTTATTAAACCAATAGCCATGAATTGATATAACATTTGATATCTTTTATGTAACTAAATGTACATAACGTTCGTGAGAATTGACTATTGAATAGAAAACGTTATTTAAGCCTATAAGTTATTGAAATCTATACATCTTCTTCTATACAAATAAATAAAATTGGAGTGTTTGTTTGTAATATTAATATGTCTTTTATTAATTTAATATTAAAAAATCTTAAGTAAATGTGGTTATTATATTCTATAAAACAGGTTTAATTCATGGGGGACCTAGCTCCCCCGCGAGTGTTATTGTGTTGGCCGAAAATAGCGAGTGGTGCTAAGGGTTAAAATAACCGCTTTTTTACTAAGTGCATTTTGGATGTATACAAGCTACATAATTATACCGAAACAACATTTTTTACAATTTTTGTCTGTCTGTCTGTCTGTCTGTCTGTCTGTCTGTCTGTCTGTCTGTCTGTCTGTCTGTCTATTTGTTCCGGCTAATCTCTGAAATGGCTGGACCGATTTTGACGGGACTTTCACTGACAGATAGCTGATGTAACAAGGAGTAACTTAGGCTTCTTTTATTTTAGAAAAAAAAGTTTGTTAGGCGATACGAAGTTCGCCGGGTCAGCTAGTAGCAAATAAGATCTTACCACGGAAACAGTCAAAATTAAATGAGTAGAAAATTAAATAGAAATCACAGAAATATAAATAATAAAAAACTGGCCTCAAAATTATTGAATACCACCAACGATCATGAATGAACTTTTTACTCGTACACGTAATCGCCTCATCAAATTTTATGTCATGTGATTCAACCAGTCTTGATTTATGCATTCTACTTTCACTTTTAATTACACGTGATTCAGTTGACAATTGCATGAATATACCTACGAGCCTTCAATAGTTACATCTTAGCTAGCAAACCCGCCATTGCTTCGCGTCGGGAAAAATAGCCCTTGTACTTAATACGGGTAGGTACTCTCGATATTTATTTTGCACACCGATATTACAACCCAGTTGCAATGGTCGTGGTTACGGCTGAACTGCGGTGGCGCGGAGACTTGACAAGATGCCAGATGACATTAATTATATAATTGTGAGAGTGGCACTAAAGTGGGTATATCAAAATTGAAAAAAAAAATGGCCGAATTTTGGCGCCATATTGTCTTTAAAAATTGTTTTTTTCTCAAAATCTATCGATCATAAATAGCTTACAAAAATGTATGCAACTTGTAGGTATATTTACATATAATTTAGAATGAAAAATGGTAAATTAAAAATAATCTATACTAATATATAAAGAGGAAAGATTTGATTTTTTGTTTGCATTGAATAGGCTCCGAAACTACTGAACCGATTTGAAAAATTCTTTCACTGTTGGGAAGCTACACTATCCCCGAGTAACATAGGCTATATTATATTTTCAAAAAAAAATTAGGGATCCTCAATAAAACTCCAATAACGTAACCCAAGGTGTAAAAAAATAAGAAAACCGAAGCAAAGCGAGGGTGGTTACTCGTAATTAAATAAAACAAAAAACCCGACAAGTAATTTAGAATGTTGTTAAAAGTAATACTGAACCACTACACCATAAAAGGATTAACAGTCAGGATCCATTTCAATTTTACAGGGATGCTTGGAAAAAAAACAAGGTTTGATTGGTTGAAAAATGGGCCGCACTGTTAATACTTTTATGGTACAGTTGTATATTATTACTTTTAACAACATTCTAAACTATTGGGATTGCTTTTTTTCTTTTTAGTATATTTTACGCAGTCGAGTATTTTGTTTTTTTTTAATTATTCTAAAAATCATTTTTATGGAATCTGTTGCATTCAAACATACACTACACTTAAAAGATTTTTTCAAATATCTTTCATGTAGGTACAAACAACGATCATTTAAAGTTTTAATATAATTATGTACGAGTATGTATTGACCATGTATTGACAGACGAACGCAAGGTTCCGGAAACTCAAGTCCGGTCGAGGTAGACAGTTGGGCGCGGGTGTTTCAACGTTACGTACCTATAATATTTGATAATGTAATTATCTTTAACGACCCTGTAGCCTAGTTGGTAGCGACCCTGCCTGCTAAGCGATTGGTCCCGGGTTCGATTCCCGGCCGGGGCAGATATTTGTGACAGATAAAATTTGTACTCGGGTCATGGGTGTTATTGTGATGTGTTATGTCGTCCATGCCACCCGCGGCACAGGTGAAAACCTACTGCGGGGGTATGAGTGTGTAAGCGTTTTATTTGTTTTTGTTGTAATTACGAATTTAAAAATAAGGTATAAGAAGTGCCCTCGTACAATTTTTTTAATATCTTCTTTCCTATGTATTTATGTGTGTACAAAATAAATAAAATAAAAATAAAATAAAATAAGATAGGCATAAAAAAATTAAGGATAAATTATAATTTAATGTTTAAACTAATTTCTGTTTGCTATTATTTTTTAACCCCCGACGCAAACAGAGTGATTCTATAAGTTTGACGTGTCTGTGGATATGTATGTTTGTCTGTGGCATCGTAACTTCTAAACCATGGAGCATTGAGATAGAAGGAGCGCCATCTCATATGAAGGGAAAGGTGAAAAAGTGTCCAGCTGTGTACAGAAAATAGAGGTTCCAATAATTTCTGATTGGCGCTAGTGTGATACAAATAGCGAACCATGAACGTAGCTGTTCTAGACGGAGTGAAGTTTGCTGAGTTATGCCTAGTGCATCCGCAGCGTCACCCGTACTGAATGGCGCTAGTGCCGCGAGTGTCCGCCAACTGCACCGCAGCCCCACCCGTAATTTTACGTATTTTTATGGACACTTTTTATACAGAGATGGCATTCCTTCTCTCTATTTTCCATGTCCTAAACGGAAGAACCAATTTTGATCTAGTGTTTTTTGTGACTTAATCGAGTGTTAGTGAAATAATACTTAATTATTATGATATTAAAATATACTTAATAATAAATAATAATAATAATTTATAATAATAAATAAAAATAATAAATAAATAAATAAAACTGTCGGGGGTTTTTTAAATTTAAATTTAGAATATTTTTGCACCAACATTTCATTAAAATGTAGTGATAACATTATTTACCAATTAGGACTCATCTAAAAATGGACAATAATGAAATTTAATTACAAACATCTTTAAAAAATGCATTTGAATAGCCAACCGCTAACGGTATGTCTAAACAAAGGCTAACTACAATCGAGGAATGTACCCAGTCATCGTTCCTCATAAAAATTCTTCAGGTATAACCCACGCCATTAAAGAAACGAATCTAAAATGGCGGTTAGTACTTATAATGATAGATAGAACCGTCAGCAAAACAGAGTTGCTAGGTAGATTATATTTTTATAGACCATTGTTGTTTGAAAATAAATATTAGTAAGATATTTAAAAACCCGACCAAGTGATCGGAATCGCGAACCACGGGTTCCGCATTTTCGTACAATGTATACAACCTAACGACTAATTAGGATGAATACGTAATTAAGATAAGATATTATATTGAATACTGGTTGAAATCCGTTGGGAAAGCTAACAATTTAATAATAAATAAATAAACGCTAACACACTCTCACGCCCGCAGTAGGTTATTACCTGTGTCGCGGGTGGCATGGACGACACATAATAACACATCACAATAACACCCATGGCCCGAGCACAAATATTTATCTGTCACATAAATATCTGCCCCGGCCAGGAATCAAACCCGGGTCCCATCGCTTCGCAGGCAGGGTCGCTATCAACTAGGCTACAGGGTCGTCAGTGAATTTAGGAAGAACGGAGTGCGTCGAGACAGCGTCTAAGCAGATCCAATATTTAATGCATGCTGTACGGACGCGTGTGACTAAAGACAGGAATAACGTGCGAGTAAGAAGGAGTGATAAGTGCAACCATTTTAGATTCGTTTCTTTAATGGCGCGAGTAATACATGAATAACTTTCCCATGCAGATAAGACTACAATCAGTTTTTACTTGATCTGAGTAGGTTTCACTAGAACAGATCCTCTTTGTATTTGTACGTATTTAAGTTATTTTGCTTTCACTTTGCTTATTATACGTCCAGGGCGTTACTTCCCCAGGGACAGCGACCACTTCCGATCTCATCTCATCTTCATCCTTAGAACAAATTTCTGTAAAATGAAAAAGGGTGCGTGTACTTTTGTACGCGTGTGAGAAGTTATACTTCTTCGGCATAATTTAATACTCCCCTCCCCTCCCCTCTCATCCTCTCACCTCTCCTCCCCCTCCCTTCCCCTGTTTAACTTATATACAAATATACATAAAAAAACAAAACAATTACAAACACATAACGTCGTTGATAGTCCAATACCGCGTAAATAACATTGTTTAATACCGCGCAAGTACACTTTCCTTAATTTTACAGGAGAGCCAAAAAACTAATTTTCTGGAAAACTAATCGGTCGAATTTTGAATGAACTTGGGCTTTGTATTATGTCATTGTCCTTTAGCTAATGTACTAATATTAAAGTTAGTATTCCCAGTAGTTTCTATAGATTATCACTTACGCTGTATAGTTTCAAACGATTCTGGTACATTTTCAGTACTTACGCGAAATTATAAACAAAATAAAATCATGACAAAATCCCAATCCAACATTTATTAAGTATTGTTAAGTATTTCAATCAGAATACATAATCAGTTTAATTAAATAATACGAAAAAAACTAGGAAAAAACAAAAGAATTCCACCAATTAATAAGAAAAATCAATCCTAAACCAATTAGTTAGTTTTCTTTTATTTTTCGGCAATAATAGAATAATTACGTTCAAAAGTTGACCAAACTTTTAGGGTAGGTAAGAAATATATATCTAGAAATATCTTATAAAATATATAATCATCAAAAATATTTTTTTAAGCAACAAAGTCACTCAGGGAAACAAGACGCCATTTTTATTTAAAAATTAATAAAACAGTGTCAGTATTATCATAATTAACTAAAAAGTAGAAATAGGCAATAAAATTGTGGTTAAAGAATCTTTATTCTCAAAAGAAATTACATTTCACTGTATGAGAATATAAATTAAAATTAAGTACACTATGTTGTGAGCAGTGATAGCCTAGCGGTTAGAACGTTGGTCTCCCGAACGAAGGGGCCCGAGTTCAAATCCTGGCACGCACCTCTAATTTTCAAATATTATGTGCGTATTAGAAGTTAATTATCACTTGCTTCGGTGAAGGAAAACATCGTGAGGAAACCTGCACACCGGTGAGTTCTCCATAAAGTTCTCAAAGGTGTGTGAAGTCTACCAATCCGCACTTGGCCAGCGTGGTAGACTATGGCTTAATACCCTTCACATTGTGAGAGGAGACTCCGAGCCCAGCAGTGGGACAATTATGGGTTGTTGCTTTGCTTTGCTTTTATGTTGTGAGCATACAGATTAAAGTTATATAGAAAAGATGAGTTTTGGGTTGATATTGATTACATTTTTAATAATAAGTTAAGTCGGTAGATCGAAAAAAAAAGAAAAAAAATAAAATATTGTTTACTCAATGCTAATTAAATTAGTATCTTAAAATCTTTGTAGTTAGCAAATTGACTTAGAGTAATGAGATCAATCACTATTTTAAATAAAATGACTCACAATAATTGTACTTAATCAACAAAAAAGACATTATAAAAGTAGTACAATATTATGTCTTCTTAAAAGGCAAATTATCATAAAATGCATGACAATTACGGGGAATTACACTTTTTAATTTTTGTAAGTGTTCATATTTTGTTTCCTGGATTGGTAGTCTGGACGAATAAAGAAGAGGAATGCTGGATAAAGGCGAAGTAATATTTTTGGGCCTTGGAGGTAAGGAGAAAAAATCAGCTTGAAAATTTGCTTTATATTTAATTATTCCGGTATGGTTAAACTTCAACACGTGCAGATCAACAACGCAGCCGTCACCAACCCCTCGTCCAGGTCTTATCGAGTCGTATTATATCTGGCACTTCTTGGCACTGTAATCTTTGAAGAAAAAAAATAAAAGCAAATAGTATAGGATGTTAGGAAAGGAGTACATAGGGTTTAAAAAAAATTATAATAAGTACGTACAAAATGACCCAAAACCAAAAACAAAATTAGGATCTAAATGTAAATCACCGTTATGTTTACGCAGCAAAACCCTGTGTTGCGCGCAAGTTACCGGAGATATGAGACAGGAAATATTTGAATATGATGTACGCGCGTGAGAAGTTATACTTCTTTGGCATCATTAAAATATTTAACACTAGCTGTCTTGGCGAACTTCTGATCGCCTAATAATCAGTGATTCATGTACTTTGTTGTTACTTTTAACTTTTATAGTTTTGGTGGGTTTAACAAATCAGAGATCATTAAATTCCCTCTACCTCTCCCTCCCTATCCCTCACCCCTCCCCTTCCCTCTCTATCCCCTCTCCTTCCCTTCCCCTTCCCTCCCTCTCTTCTCTCCTCCCCCTGTACAATTTTTCCTATCTCATTTTCGAATTTATGTGTCTGTCTCTTTATACTGTCCCGTTTTCGTTTCATCGACTTTCAAATCACTATGATGCTAAAGAAGTTTTCACTTCAAAAACATCATAATTTCATGTATAATATAAAATAGAAAAGATATTCGGTACTTATATCAAAAATATCCCACGTAAATTATTAAATTAACTTAATTATTTACTTATAAAATAATTTTTAGCTGGAGCGCCACATAAATTCGGCCACACTCATAGAGGTTTGTGCAGGTACGCGTAATTCAGGTCGTAACTTGTTCGACGATAGTTCCGCAGTATTGTTTTTTTTGATTTACTCGTCTTCTGATTGATAGATTCAAAAAATGACCGCATGTGTAGATGCCAATCACAGTCAGCTACCTACAGCCGCGAAATCTCAATTTTGATTTTTTTGTAGATACGCGTAATTTAACAATGCTAGTTACGCGTTATTGGACTATCAACGACGATATACAAACTAGATGGCGTTGTTCATGAAGCTGAATCACGCTGTTGAAATTCTGTGAGATTTGTTTAAGTAATAACATTAAAATTTAAATGTTAAACGTTTAACGTTTAACTTTAACGTTTTGCAAGTCGCATAAGAAGTATAACTTCAATAATAAATAACGCTACACACTTATAGCCCCACACTAGGATTCGCCCTGTCGTGGGTGCCATGGACACACACACCCAGACCGAGAACCGAAATTCAAAGGCATTCAAATTCCCGCCGCTGGGAATCGAATTTTGGGCCCTTGCTACGGTACCCTTGACCAAGTATCATCGTCTCGTCTCGAGCAGGTTGCATCATAAAGGAGATTGGCTTGGAAAGATGGAAACCCTTACTCGGAGCACCATATCTTGAGCATATTTGAGCACTAGCTGTACAGTGGAAAAAACTAACTATTTAAATACTATAGTACTATTTAAATATATGATGTTATACAGCCTATTATAGCCTTCCATGATAAATGGACTATCAAACACAAAAATAATTTTCCAATTCGAACCAGTAGTTCCTGAGATTAGCGCGTTCAACCAAACAAACAAACTCTTCAGCTTTTAAGTATTAGTATAGACTAGCTGACCAGGCGAACTTTGTATCGCCTAACAAAATCTAAAAGATAAGTAGCCTAAGTGACTCCTTGCCGGAACAAACAGACAGACAGACAGACAGACATCCAGACAAAAATTGTAAATCAAATCAAATCAAATCAAAATCTTTTATTCATATAGGTATCACTGATACACTTATGCACGTCATTTTTTAATCTAAAAAATGAAGTTTTGGTATATGTATATACCGTGTATACATCCAAATGCACTTACTAAAAAGAGGTTATTTTAATATTACAAACAGACACTCCAATTTTTTTTTGTATTGTATATAGATTAGCTTAATTAGTATACAGACAAAAGAAAACGTTTTCTACTTCTTACTTTTTTCTTACTTTTCTACTTCTTACGTTTTCTACTTAATTTCTTTGTAAGTTCTTGTAAGTTAAACTTTGTGTCTGAGCACGTGCTCAAACAATATAAACGAGTTCATCTCTCTACCATCCACGACCAATTTACTACGGTCAAAAACCCCAGTTCAACCAATAGACAAAAATAGCAAAAAAGAACCACAAAATCAAACATTGACCATGAATCACGACGATTAAGTAATTGAGCTCAAGTACAATTGTTACGCGTTGGTTACTGCATTTTAAAGGAGAAAGTACTTGCGACTTATGCTGTTTCGGCGCGGGTGGGAATGGGGTCAGAAATTTTGGGAGAGATGATGTAACCGCTTGTTAAGCTGTCTGTATTCTTTCTTTTATGGCTTGGTGTAGGTTTTTTTTTGGTCATCTTTATTATAATTATAGCTTAATAATAATACATTATCATCAATAATACGCTTATTCCTTAATACATTGCTGGCTTAAATATATAATTATTTATGTAAATAATCTGAATTTTACCAAGAAAAAGTAACCGACTTCAAAATAACTCAAAAACTATATACTCGTCAGATCTAGCTCAAATTTAAATGACAAAAACCAGCTTTCGATTAAAAAAAGAATCATCAAAATCCGTTCATCCAGTCGGAAATTTTCAGGTAACAAACATAAAAAAATACAGTCAAATTGAATACCTCCTCCTTTTTTGAAGTCGGTTAAAAAGATCACGATGGGTAGGGTTAGACATATAAATTTAAATTAATTTTAACAGTAAATAACAATAACATATTTCACAAAGTAGCATAAAGGACTATTGCAATTTTATTCCATTGATCATTAAATATTCATAAACCACAATTCCATAATCATGGGAATTATAAAACGGATGATCAGTTTCCGTGCGTGGGAATATGAATAAAAGTTGTAACTAATCTATACATCTATACTCTATACAAATAAATAAAATTGGAGTGTCTGTTTGTAATATTAAAATAACCGCTTTACATATACCAAAACAACATTTTTTACAATTTTTGTCTGTCTGTCTGTTTGTTCCGGCTATTCTCTGAAATGGCTGGACCTATTTTGACGGGACTTTCACTGGTAGATAGCTGATGTAACAAGGAGTAACTTAGGCTACTTTTATTTTAGAAAAAAAAAAGTTTGTTAGGCGATACGAAGTTCGCCCGGTCAGCTAGTTGTAAATAAATGATGTAACCCAAACAATGCGTTCAAAATTCAAAATAATTTATTCAAAATTTGGTTTACACACACTTTTTAGGGTTCCGTAGCCGAATGGCAAAAAACGGAACCCTTATAGATTCGTCATGTCTGTCTGTCTGTCTGTCTGTCTGTCTGTCTGTCTGTCTGTCTGTCTGTCCGTCCGTATGTCACAGCCACTTTTCTCCGAAACTATAAGAGCTATACTGTTGAAACTTGGTGAGTAGATGTATTCTGTGAACCGCATTAAGATTTTCATACAAAAATAGAAAAAAAACAATAAATTTTGGGGGTTCCCCATACTTAGAACTGAAACTCAAAAATTTTTTTTTCATCAAACCCATACGTGTGGGGTATCTATGGATAGGTCTTCAAAAATGATATTGAGGTTTCTAATATCATTTTTTTCTAAACTGAATAGTTTGCGCGAGAGACACTTCCAAAGTGGTAAAATGTGTGTCCCCCCCCCTGTAACTTCTAAAATAAGAGAATGATAAAACTAAAAAAAATATATGATGTACATTACCATGAAAACTTCCAACGAAAATTGGTTTGAATAAGATTTGATAAGTAGTTTTTTTTTAACACGTCATAAATCGAAAACCGCAAAAAACATTGATCAAAGTTACAACGAACTACAAAAACTTTTATATTATGTTACTTGCTGCTACGGAACCCTTCATGGGCGAGTCCGACTCGCACTTGGCCGCTTTTTTGAATTTCATGTAAGCTACGCCATTGCTTCAACAAGGCCCTACTGTGAGAGGGCCCGGGAGAAGAAGCAGCAAGAAACTATCGGGGTGTTTTTTCCTACTCACAGTTACAGATAGCACTTATTAACTATTATAATTTATATTTATAAAACTCATGTCCAAGCAGTCTTGTGTTTAAAATAACTGGTTACGCTGCATCTAGTGCTTTTTTTATCCTGTTAACAAGTTTTATAATAAGGCGTGATTTTCGAATTACTGAATACCGTAATTTTCACTATTCGTAATTATTCATAATGTCAAAAGATTGATGATCCATCTGATTATTAAAGCTAGCACCAATAAAAAAAAAACGTTTACACACTCATACCCCCGCAGTAGGTATTACCTGTGTCCGTGGCATGGACGACACATATAACACATCACAATAACACCCATGACCCGAGTACAAATATTTATCTGTCACATAAATATCTGCTCCGGTCGGAAATCGAACCCGGGACCCCTCGCTTTGCAGGCAGGGTCGCTACCAACTAGGCTACAGGGTCGTCAATTAAGAAGTCAATGATCTACCACGCTTATTAAAGCACTTATATATTATACTCATACCACAAAAAGAAAGAGCAACTGACCACTTAAGCGCTCAGATTGCATCATTTAAAACCTTACACCCAACAATTTAACACTATTCTCAGTTGCAAAATTTTGTAATGCTTGTTTTAATAAGGAACAAAAAAAAAATAGAAAATATAATTATGGTTCAATGATAGGCGACGACCCGAGAATCAGAATATACATTTAATTTTATTTGTCTTAAGGGCTTGTTTCACCATCTTCAAGTAGAGTCCTGAATAAGCTATTCGCCGGTTAAAGTGACTTTAAAGTGTCATTTTACATACACGAAATGTCAACTTAACCAACGAATAGCTTACTTCGGACTTACTTGAAGATTGTGAAACAAGCCCTAAGTCACTACCAAATTTTATAGGCTGTGTGTGTTTTGCAAAATTTACAAAACTCAAATAACGTAAAAATATTTAAACACTCGTATAATAATCACATTATAATTATTATTTTATTACATTATACTATTTTCCCTAAAACAAGTTACTGAATTAGTACATAATTATGGAAATTCATTTGTAATCACTATCAATATCGGTCAAGCATTTATTTATTACTATGGTGACTTACTTTCCACGAAGCACTTAGGAAGAAAATGTAGGTAGAACAAGGTTTGTCTACAAATACCGTTAGTCCCAAGGCCGTTTCATTGTTTGACTGACTTGACTCATCCACTTTCTCAAAAGAATGTCCTGTCGAGGAATGTGAGACTTCCGAAGCCATAGGGGAGCGGCGCCTTGCCATTAACAATGTGATTTTATCCCGTTAAGAAAACTTAAAAAGATTTCTCGAATGGAACTCGATGTGAATTTGACCGACTTCTAAAAGATTTAGGGTTATCTATTGTTTTGGGCGTCTATTTCATTCTGTGTATGTATGTTATTTTATTTATTTATTTTTAACCGACTTCAAAAAAAGGAGAAAACATGAGTATACAACATAAGTCGTTTTGTGTTAAGATGTGCGCGACAAATTGACGAATAACTCAATATCACGCCAACCGATTTCGATGATTCTTTTTTTAATCGAAAGCAGGTGCTTGTCATGTGGTCCCACATAAATTTGAACGAGATCTGAAAAGTAGTTTTTGAGACTTTGAAGTCGGTTATTTTTTGTTAGTAAAATTTAGATTATACTGCACCAACATAATGAACACTAAAAATATAATAGATGTAGGCAAGCAACTAAACCAACCGACTTAACCGATTTCAAGGAGGAGGTAAAATTTGACTATATTTTTTTTTATTTTTGTTACTTCAGAACTTTCGACTGTGTGAACCGATTTTGATGATTCTTTTTTTAATCGAGGGCTGGAGTTTGACATGTGGTCTCATTTAAATTTGAGTGAAATTTGGCAAGTAGTTTTTGAGTTATTTTGAAGTCGGTTATTTTTTTGTTGAAATATTCATGTTTTATGAGTTCATTAAAATTTGACTTGCCTTCACATTTACCCCACAAAGTATAAATGTTCGTGACTTACCATTATGAGGCACTTAGTTAGCTTGTTTACAACCTATTAGTGCTATTAGCATTAACAAAACGAACAACGAAATTCATTTCAACGACACTGCACCTACCTAGTTGGATCTTCCGAGATTGTCTCTTTGAGGGAAGGCCCTGGGTTCAATTCCAACCGGGCAAATATCAACGTGACTGAAAATTTTTTTTTCACCCGACTGCCAGGAAGGGCCATGTTTTTCGCACGTATCTTGTATCTATGTTTGTTTGTTTGTATGTATGCATGTAATATTCTTTATTACCTCGTATCTTTCAAACCGCTGAACGGATTTATATAATTAAGACATCGTTAGATTGGCCTTGATGACCCAAGTGTTATTAGATAAGTAAAAAAAGAAAAGAAAACAAATATAGTGGCTGTGAGATGCCATTGTTTGAAGTATCAAAAAATTAAAATAAATTGAATAACGCAATGTGGGTATCAAATTAAAGAGCTCACCGTAAGGATTTCAAAAAGGTACATATATCATGATAGCTTTTTGGATAGCAGGCGGGTTTTTAATTTTTAAATTTATAGTTTATATAATCTATACTAATATATAAAGAGGAAAGATTTGATTTTTTGTTTGCATTGAATAGGCTCCGAAACTACTGAACCGATTTCAAAAATTCTTTCACTGTTGGGAAGCTACACTATCCCCGAGTAACATAGGCTATATTATATTTTCAAAAAATTAGGGATCCGTAATAAAACTCCAACAATGTAACCCAAGGTGTAAAAATATAAGAAAACCGAAGCAAAGCGAGGGCGGTTACTCGTATAAAATATAGAGAATCGTACGGGAGTTAGATGTGTGTACAAGTACATTTATTACCAAGGCTTGTTTGGTAATTGCATATCCATACTAATTTATAAAGAGGAAAGATTTTATTGTTTGTTTGCATTGAATAGGCTCCGAAACTACTGAACCGATTTGAAAAATTCTTTCACTGTCGGGAAGCTACACTAACCCCGAGTGACACAGGCTATATTATATTTTCAAAAGAAATAAAACTCCCATAATGTAACCCAAGGTGTAAAAAATAAGAAAACCGAAGCAAAGCGAGGGCGGTTACTCGTAACTTATAAGTATAAACGGAAGGAACCCCGCTAATGTGGGTTCCGTGGAACTTACTCGACAAACAGGTACTACTAAAGGTAATTTTACAATTAGTATACTCCTGCCTATCCTCAGGTGTAACACCAAATTCTCACGACCAAGCTACACCCATATAACGTAATCGAATTTCTTTACTCAAAAATGAAAGTTTTTTTGTACACATCCCAGCACTTCCGCTTATATCATCGTCGTACGACTATAGCCCCACTTTCATTTACTTAAGAGTGAAAGTGACTTGTCTTGGACATTTCTGATGACCCCCAACTTCGAACCGTTCGGTACTCATTGACACGTAGACCTATAAAACCTTTTCTGTTGATCGAACATAAATCATCAGGGGAAAATAACTCTTCGGTCAATGTGTTACGAGTTATTTTCGAATGAAGACACAAGTATTGTCGAACAATTAGTAAAAAGCTAAAGTAGATGTCTTTTCTTGGTAAAGTAATTTGTCATTCAAACACATTTACACGCACTTAGCTTAAACCTTACAATATTTTTAGCGGTTATTTAGAGAATTACTTTTGAATTGAAAGTTAACCTGTCAGTTTGACCCGGTGTTAGTCGGTTTTAACGGTTCATAAAGGTTAACCAACGGAATAATAAAATTGTATTTTTTAACTCAGTCATTTCGGTTTCGGAGAGTTTCGCCATTTTAGGTAACAGGGTATCTCAAAACGGGGCTTATAGAGGTATATATTATCAACTTTTGATCTTTTTATACTGAAACTCAGATGTGTTTCAATAAAAAAGTATGGTGGTTATTTGTTTTACAATTTGTTTTAAGAAATGTATTGTGGTTTATTAATTACTAATTACGCATGATTTTGATGAAAGCATATTACTATATTTGTATAACTTATGTAAATTTGTGTGAATTTTAACGTGTTTTGGATAACGGGCAAAAAATAAACTTTCTCTTAATTATCATTTAATAAGCCTTAAGTGATGCGAGCGAAGATAGTATGATTTGTGCACAATGGTTTACGTGGTCTTAGGTTCAGTTCCCGTGTTTTTGTTAGGCTATCAGGTCATGTTTAACAATGCAATTGTTGTTTAGTAAGCGTGAGATGAGAGAAGTTAAAGTAATTTCATTTCATTGTCACGGTTAAATTTTCACTAGATTTACAGCTTCAAGATATGGCAAATACGTAAAAAGTTAACTGGCTAATATAGAAATTTAATTTTTTGTAATATTTTTTTAAAAAGATGTGCCGAGGAGTTTCTTTACGGCTTTTCTTCTCCTCTATGACAAAGCACCCTTCCGAAAAGCTGGTAGATTAAAAAAATGATGACGTGCATAAGTGCATCAGTGATACCTATATGAATATTTTGACTTTGACTTTAATTAAGTATTCATTTTACGTTAATGTATTTGTTGTTTGTTATAAATGTTCAAATTATTTTGTTATGTAACTTATGTAAATGTTAGTGATTTAAATGACTTACAGCCGTATAGCGCATTTGAAAATAAGGATTTTTTTTGCTACAAGTTACCTATTTGAATTATTACGACCTAAATGAACTCCTTAATCTAAAATAATACAAAAATATAAAAATATCTCTTTATTTTTTACGTGGATCCATCGTAAAACACAGTTATTTGAAATAACCTAACGACACGATACTCCCATAAAAAAGTCGACACATTCAGTAATAAATAAATGACTCGTTTCACTCGCTCACTCCATGAACTAAAAATTTATAAAAAGTAGATAGTATTAAAAAAACTAAACCCAAAATATAATATCTTTGGAACAAAAAACTTAAAATATTTGGTAAAAAACAGATTACACTACTTATTCCTTAAAAAAGAATATTAAGTAAATATTTATGTACATAAATATCGATAAAATACGTGCGTAAAAATAAAAGTAGAATACTTAAATACATAGTATAAAATACGTAAATACAATATGGAGGTAAAAAAGTATAATTAAAATAAAATCAGTCAAGAACTTAAATAAAAATGTAACTAAAGAAAATACTGTAACATCATTCACTCATCACGCAAGAATACAATACAATCAATAAATAAAACGGTGGTCGAACAAAACGCGTAACAATACAAGTGACTCAAATACATAAATTGAGCCAACTGGCTCAAGCAGTCATGATCGTACAAAATTTTTAATAAATTATTCAATAAATAGCTTTAGACTAAAGTCTTACGCCTGCTTTATATGCCCCGAGTAGGCTAGATTTTGAGATTCTTGGGATCTTCCCCACCCACCGCCACTCTCCCAACCATGTTCTTCATGAGGGGGTTCAGCCCAGCCTCCTCCGCCGCCTCCCTTCTTCTCCAAAAGTTTCTTCAGAGCGCCAAAGGCTGCAGCGATGAAAGCGATCTTTCCAAGGATGTACGCCTTGAAGACAGCGAATGCAATGATACCAAGGAACAGAGGCACGAGAGCTGCTAACTTCAGTTTGATCAGAGCCAGGATGGGGAGGAGTTTCTTCAGCTTCTTCTTCTTCTTACCACGACCTGTTGGAGAATACGAGAATCTTTAGAAATGATAGTAATGCGTAAAAGATGTGGAACTAAGTGCTTAAGTGAAGCATTGGTGCGGTAAAACGAATTCCGAAGCAAAATTAATTAAGCGTTAGTGGTCGATGAAAAACTCATAGACCTGTAGATCGGTTCTCAGTCACGTTGAAGATATCTCATTCGATAAAGAACAATGTACATACTCGTACCAAACAGAAAAAAGTACTGTAATACCCTTAAAATACTATACGAAACATTTACTATTGTGTCTTCTGTGACTAAACGATGTAAACTTATTTTTAACCGACTTCAAAAAAGGAGGAGGTATTCAATTCGACTTTATTTTTATGTTTGTTAATGATTCTTTTTTTGATTCGATTTTAATGATTGTTTTTTCAATCGAAAGCTGGTTCTTGTCATATAATCCCACTTAAAGAGCGAAACCTGACGGGTATTTTTTGAGCTATCCCTAATTTTGAAGTCGGTTTTTTTGTCAAGAATTATTAAAGTTACATTTACATTTACAGGATAGAATTTTATATTGCTTCCAGAAATATGTTCCGTTTACTTTGTTTTATAATGTTGATACGTTTATCAGAGAGATAAATAATAAAAATAATAAATAATAAAAACAAAACTTAAATTTTACGTTGTTTCCTTATCGTTTCATTTTGTTATCATAAGATAACAGTCGTTAAGCCATGTCGGAGGCCTTCAGGTGGCGTATAAACTTCCGACACTTGGGTTTGGCTACTAAACCAACTGCACTCCTCCCCAAACTACACTGGAGCAGCGTGGTGGAGGCCTCAATAATGAGAATAAACCCGTACCCTGTAGTGACCATTAATGGGAGAAGCCAGTTTGCAAGGAGGACAATGCAAGAGTTTTAAAAGAGTTATTGGAGAGCTACGTGATATGGGTGTTTATTTATATCTCTTCAAAAACATAAATGTTGAAATGAGAGCCAAGTACAAAAAATGAGATCTAAATGGATGTCAAGTTCTGTGTAGAAAATCTTAAAATTTTAGACACAACAACATGTAATTCAAACTTTACATTTAACTTGGCTAGTTTTTATGTCCCTACAATATAGGCTATATTATCTTCGTTAAGTCTGTTAGGTTGGTATAAAATCTGTCACTTTTCTAAAATTTCATTTTTTTGGTAGTTAACTAATGAAAACTAGCCAAGTCAAATGTAGAGCTTGAAAAAAATTATAAGCTGTTGTGACTTAAATTTTAGGACTAAGTTAATTAAGTAAGCCTGATAGCTAGATAGTTCTGTGTAGAAAATCTTAAAATTTTAGACACAACAACATGTAATTCAAACTTTACATTTAACTTGGCTAGTTTTTATGTCCCTACAATATAGGCTATATTATCTTCGTTAAGTCTGTTAGGTTTGTATAAAATCTGTCACTTTTCTAAAATTTAATTTTTTTGGTAGTTAACTAATGAAAACTAGCCAAGTCAAATGTAGAGCTTGAAAAAAATTATAAGCTGTTGTGACTTAAATTTTAGGACTAAGTTAATTAAGTAAGCCTGATAGCGGAGTAAAGCTTTTAAGACATTTTCAATTTATTAACAGGCTTTTTCATTTAATTAACTTATATTTAGGTTAATTAAATTAAAAATAAATTATCTTAGTTTTCGCAGATTTATACAGCAAAATACTCAGGGAAGGGTAACGGATTCATATCCAACCGTGGCGGACATTTTAATTTATAACTGTGATATGTACGAGTATGATAAGATCTTGTGTTGCTATTGTCTATGCGAATTGCGTTGCAAGGTATCCTAGCACAGATGTAAATAGGGTTTTAGTCTAGGTTGTAACGGTTTTTGTATGTCATTTGTGTGTAGGTAATAGCATGTTAGTTACTTAGTTATCTAAAAGGAGTGAATAGACTTTTACTAATTGTAAGATAATGTGCTCACCACCTTGGACCATAATTATCTCCACTTACCATCAGGTGGGATTGTGGTCAAGGATTAACTTATTTGTGTAAAAAAAAGAAAAAAGGCGGTTCATGAGATAGTGATGCAGTAATTAAATTCGATTATAAAGATTTATCTACATGGAAAAAATGTCTCTTAGTCTGTTTGTATTTGATTATTTCAGAGATTACGATTAAGATTGAACTATATTTTTAATTCCCGACGAAAAACGAGGGATGTTATAAGTTTGATGTGTATGTGTATCTGTGTGTCTGTGTATCTCTGTGACTGTGTATCTATGTGTCTGTGTATCTGTGTATCTATGTCTATGTATGTCTGTATGTGGCAACGTAGCTCCTAAACGGATGGAGCGATTTTGATCTAGTTTTTTTTTTTTGTATTTTGTTGCCATAATTTAGAGTATTGTTAGCTATGTTTAGTGTAAATAAAACTGTCGGGTTTTTTTTTTAATTTAAGATTATTACTAGTAGTGAATCGCTTTTGGTTTGGTTTGCTATTGTTTAAATCGTGTATCGCTTGATAAAAAATCTACTTAAAAAGGTGATAATAACTGCCAGACAATAAACACACCACATAGAGACACCTGACATTGTACAGATGTTCCTTACATTTGGTGAAGCAAGAAAGAATCTTTGAATATTCATTCACTAACGGAGAAGAAAATGGACGTAAAAGTTTGTATTCGCAAAAATAAATTTCATCGAATTTACTTGAAACTTGCAATTATATCCTTGGAATAATATTGAATTAATTAATAACACCAATCATAGAATTTAACGACCCGTGTGGCACAATGGTTACCACGCCGGATCGCCGCACCAATGGTCCTGGGTTCGATTCCCAGCGAGGCGGAAATTTGAATGATGAGTTTGAATTTCTGTTCTCGGTCTGGGTGTGAATGCCCTTGTCTAGTGTGTTGTCCATGGCACCCACGGCACAGGGAATCCTAGTGTGGGGCTATGAGTGTGAAGCGTTATTTATTATTTATTTATTAATTTTATAATTTTGAAAATTCGTTCCCTAAGGGGCAAAATGGAATAAAGTTTAAGTTTAGTGCCAGCTACTTCCTACTAATATTATAAATGTGATTTATCAGGGTCTTTATTACTCTTTCACGCAAAAACTACTGAACCAATTTTCATGAACTTTAGCACACAGGTAGACTATGATTTGATATAGGACTTAAGCTACTAATTATCCCGGAAAACGCAGTCAGAATGCTAGTTATTCATAAAACAGTGGATCTCACCTTCTTCTTCAATAGAGTTATCTTCTGTGAAAGACTTCGGCATTCTTAGCTGGAGAGCGTGGGAATCAAGAAAGTCTACGATATTCTCAAGGATTCTCTCTTCAACCTGCATTTCCCTGGTCTTCGGGTCGTCGGAGAGAGGGTCGTAGCTTCGAGCTGATCGCGGGCTACCCGTCCTCGCGAACTTGACTCCATCAGCAAGTCCCAGGTCTTTTGAGACCGCTAGGTTTTCGGTGTATTTCAATGCTTTTTCCTGTAGAAGAGAATAATTTGTCTGTTATATTAATTAATTATCATTAGAAATAGTGCTTAATTTTTTATGTTTTTTCTGTGGTTTCGGTCTGGTGGTTTCTAATAATTACAGAAGGAATACTGCGTTCTTTTTGGATGAAACAAAAAACTTTTTTGTATCGGTGACTAATTACTTTTTAAAACCCAGTTTAAATATAATTTAAAATTCATTAGAAAGTCATAATTAATTTTAGTAAAATATTGCTATTAGTTTTTTCAATTTTGGTTTCAGCGTTTAAGATCACTAAAAGTAAATTATTATTAGGTACTCATTTGATTATATCTATTTGAAATTTAATACTATATTATATCCTTTTCATGATTTTCACTAAATATTTCAGTAACCTAATAGTTTTGGATTACAATTAATGCCAATTGTTAGATTTGTAATTAAAACAGCCTACATCGGCATCAAAAATCACTTCCTAAAATCATCCTGTACTAAATCATTATTAGAATCGGTAATAAAATCGAATCCGCAAATTAAACCAGGCTTTAAATTCCGTTGATAACTGATAAGACCTTCAACTTCCGTTAACACAATCACTTCACTTCACAACACACCTTCAAGCACAATAAGGTATCCGTTTCCGCACAATCCCGTAACGTCGAGATGAATCGCTCCAAAGCCCCATCTTCCTTCGTGGGCTTGGCCCCAACGAGTGCTAGTGCACAGAGTAAGACGATTGCTTTCATCTTTGCAAGCCGAGCCTCAATTGTCAAAGTGCCTGTACCCCGCACAGTTTTATTTTGTTCGCCCCCCCTCACTCATATGTCACGGACCTATGACGAAACTCCTTGTTGATCTTAGACGTTTAACATGTACAAAAGTGTGTTTCAATGACAACATTTTGGGGTTAACGGATTTTGAAGGTTGTTTTTGGCTAATTCTAAAAAAATTAATTGCGGTAGTTAAAGGATAATTAAGGCTTTTTATAGGAAATGTAATGGATAGTATGTTCTTTTTTTTAATTAGATACGAGAAGTAGACGTAGTGTAAGGAATTCTGATAAACTCCTAGACCAAACTTGGGTAAGGCGAAGGTTTTTTCTTCAATAGGATAAAAAACATCAAATAAGTCACTTCGCGCGATAAGTTGGATTTGTGACCCGTAGTGGCTAAATTTCTTGAACACTTCCGTGCTTCAGAGGATACCTTAAGTTGTGATTCACAGTTGTGATTACTAAGTAGCAGTCATTCTTCTTTAATACGTGTCAATATGTCCTATGATATAAGATAGAAATGACTCAAATTGTCCGATAACAATTCTGCATTAGGTAGCCCTTCATAAAAAGAAGAGCATCGTTACACTACTGTATAGTGTATAATCTGTTGAACTAAAATTATAGTAAGTACAATTTATCTAAATTACAAGGTTATGGGATACATAAAAAAATAAAGAACCCAACGAATTGATATCCTCATCCTTTTGATGTCTTATTTATGATTCGTTCGTGAAAACCTCTCCAAGAATTTTAGAACCATTCACTACAGGAAACCCTAGTATGAAATGTATGTATGTATTTGATTACTGGTTGTAAAATGGAACCAATTGCAAACTCTACACTTCTATCAAATATATAATTAAGGAAAATTATATGATAGGATCTTTCAGCCTATTACAGCTAATAATGCAAACAACTCAATTAATATTGCTTCAATACTAAAGCTTGAGAACATTTTTTATGTACTTTTTATTTGAGATTGTAATTTCATTTTCATTTCTCTAAGGCAAATTACACACGTCCAACATTTAGTTGTCGACTATACTTTACACCCTTTTCCTTATTTTCTTTTATTGGCTTCAACCAATGAATAACCCACTGAGCACGGGTCTCTCCTCTTGAGGAGGCCTAGAACATACTCCACGCTACTCCAGTACGGATTGGTGGAGGGTTTCGTGGGTAATTCGATTGTTGCAGGGCCTCCAACATGGCTCCACGACTGTTATCATACGATTACAACCGAGACAGACGGAAGACCATCCTAGCAGTTTCAACGTCTGTATACTACCTTATTTTTCTAATATTTTGTGTAACATTTATGTGATGCTGATGTTAACTTGAACTTGTTTTATTAGACACTCTTGTGTACAGAGCCTAAGAGCTTTTAATGTGTGCTTGTACAATGTACATTGAAACACACGTCTGTATGTGTTAGTGAGTTGCAAAAAGTATTGGACCGATTCTCAAGAGATTTCTTTCCCTCGGGCTGGTTTCCAAGAAAAGTTTTATTGTCTATTATAATACGCCATTTTTGAGCTAAGTTTATAATTAACTGCGTCTACAGGCATGTTGATGATGCGCAACTTAAATTGTATGCAGGGGTTACAATTGGAATAATTGGAATAATGTATACTGCTCAGTTTTACGACTTTCATCCTTTACGTGCTTTACGTCCGACATATTGCATATTGGTATAATGTATAGTGCGTTGGTTTAAAATGCGTCAAGATGACACATTTTTTTTATAGAAATATAAATTTAAATTTTTTAAACAAATAATTGATAGTAAACAGGAATAAGGTGGTTCAGGATAATGTTACCAAATTTAACCAAGTTTGATCTGAGTATTATACATATCAATTGACTATATCTCGCTGAGAATTTCTGTTAGGATGAACCATAGCACGATTTTTACAAGCTTTTATTGCTAGATTTTTTCGTTACTTTGTTAGTATGTAATGTATGGGTCAAATCTTGTAATATTTAAAACTGCTTGCTTTCTGTCATTCTACGGATATACAATTTCGCATTTTCCTTTGGTTCGATTCCAATGCATTTTTAAGATAATAGTGACTTAGTACTTCGCTCAGGGTTGGCTTCATACGAGGGAACTCCTTGACGTATAATATTACACTTAACGCATTGAAGTATGATAGCTCGTTTTAAAACTTAAACAAATTCAAAATTTTAAAAGTTTTTTTTAAGTATTTTTAAAATATATTTTATTTTTTCTACCAAATTTTGTACAGTTACACAGATTTGAGTTGCCCGCTCACTCAGCGTGTACATAAAGTATAGAAAGTGTTATTTTTTAATTTAGAAGAAAAATAATTTCCCAATCTCTAACTAGCCAGGGGCATTGAACGCAGATGGTATACCTCATTTACCAGTACAAAGATACCTTATAAAGAAACCTTCAAATACACTTGACCACTCCTTTCTATAACTCATTAACGCTGACATGTCCACAAAGAGTGCTACTAAGTCATTAAATAATCCCACGGACAGACAGACTGACCTCTACCTCTGAACTGGAACGCGAAGAAACTTTTGTGATTACGACTCTCTTTAACCTCCTTAACAATATGGTAAGTGTACAGGGTCTATTATGATGACGAAAGTGGCTTTGTGGTTTGTGTATATTGTAAGTGGTCACGTAATTTAAGCAACATCCGGGCTGTATGGAAGTATCACTTGATAACCACAATACACAATCTTAGGATGATCTGCAAACCATGCTTAGGCTGTGAACAGACTTAAAATAATCGGAACAAAATATAATGGTCCCAAATTAACCTTAACTCATGCGACAAATCTTGGCTGAATTAGATTAATCCTTTTTTGCACATTTTATAGATATTTTATGTAACTTTTCGGTTTATAAATATCCACTAATGCTCCAAATTATTATTATGTTTCAGTGGAAACTGTTATACTATGTTTCTTTTATTAACCGACTTCAAAAAAGGAGGAGGTATTCAATTCGAATGTATTTTTTTATGTTTGTTACCTCAGAACTTTCGACTGGGTGAACCGATTTAAATGATTCTTTTTTTAATCGAAAGCTGGTGCTTGTCATGTGGTCCCACTTAAATTTGAGCTAGATCTAACAAGTCGTTTTTGAGTTATTTTGAAGTCGATTATTTTTTTCTTGGATTCAGATTATTTTTATGATGGAATCTGTAGTATAATTTGTTTGTTTCCCTAATAAAAATAAAATCAAGCCATTTTATATGACTTTTTCATCTAGTACATTTGAATGTTTACTGAGCAAAGGCCAAATCTAAGTACGCTTTAGAAATCTCACTCTCCGAGATACGAAATTGAAGCCTCTATTATAACGGCCGTTCTCTATAATCTATACATTTTAATCCTCAAGTCAGTTGGCTAGAAACGGTCAAAACTTTACAGCATTCTACAGTTAGGTAATTGCTTTATTTCATTTAAAGATTGAAAGGGCCATAAGAAATGTGAAATCAAGATTCTCCTTTCGTTGATCTAAGATTTTTTATTTCTTTCTATTTTTATTTAGATTTCTATTTTTATTTGGATTTGAATCCTTATTCTGTCTACCATTATATTCACGTCAACTACTTCTCCATTGTTGACCAGTATTACCCCAAGTAATCCCGATGGTACTTGTGCATGATGGTAAGCTACCATCCATCCGCCAGCACCAAGCCGTCAACTGCAAATTAATGTTCATAGTGAAACACTTTTTTTCCTTGTAGGGATATTAAACATATTTGCCTTCTACCACATTCCTTTAGTTTATCATACGAATACATTACATATCGTACAATATTTTTTTTATAAAAAAATAAATAAAAAATATTCTTATAATTTTAAGCGAAACCGGAGCCAAAACGGTCCAATTCCGTGGAAGTCAATTGAGGTCACTTCGTATGATAAACTAAATAAATGTGGTAGAAGGTAAATATGGTTAATTTCGCTACAAGGAAAAAAAGTGTTACAATAGATTTTTACCTTTTTAGGGTTCCGTAGCCGAATGGAAAAAAACGGAACCCTTATGGATTCGTCATGTCTGTCTGTCTGTCTGTCTGTCTGTCTCTCTGTCCGTCCGTATGTCACAGCCACTTTTTTCCGAATCTATAAGAGCTATACTGTTGAAACTTGGTCAGTAGATGTATTCTGTGAACCGCATTAAGATTTTCACATAAAAATAGGAAAAAAACAATAAATTTTGGGGGTTCCCCATACTTAGAACTGAAACTCAAAAATGTTTTTTTCATCAAACCCATACGTGTGGGGTATCTATGGATAGGTCTTCAAAAATGATATTGAGGTTTCTAATATCATTTTTTTCTAAACTGAATAGTTTGCACGAGAGACACTTCCAAAGTGGTAAAATGTGTGTCCCCCCCCCCCCTGTAACTTCTAAAATAAGAGAATGATAAAACTAAAAAAAATTTATGATGTACATTACCATGCAAACTTTCAACGAAAATTGGTTTGAATGAGATCTAGTAGGTAGTTTTTTTTTTAATACGTCATAAATCGTAAACCGCAAAAAACATTGTTCAAAGTTACAACAAACTACAAGAACTTTTATATTATGTTACTCGCTGCTACGGAACCCTTCATGGGCGAGTCCGACTCACACTTGGCCGCTTTTTTAAATTATGTTTCAAGTGTCAGCCTGATAGTAATAGGGGTTTCTCCTATTATTCATGACGCATGTCTTTCGTGGTGTGAATTCACGGGCAATGACATAATAATTGTTCACGGGTGACAAGGTTGACATCACAATAGTTGCAATGATGTTGTCAACCCGTAAATTGACATTTCCAGACCATAAGGTACGGACGTAAAAAAAAGACGGACGTAATCTCAAGAACAAATTCAGTGAATCACCCATAGGAATACCAACTCTGTATTCGTACAAGTACACACACCCACACATTGACACCATACGGCTACGAATTTGACACCATCGCGAATCAAAAATTACAAAATTACGCACACATGGTAAGCGAGCTGTCAGCTGTCAGCTTCACTCTCGATTAGACAAGGTTACGTCCGTTATTTTTTTATGTCCGTGGGTATGAGTAAATAAATCGAATCCAATAACTTTCTAAATTCCTATATAATTCGACAGTTTAGGAGCAAGTGATATAAATTCGCTATTTGTATGCAGTACGATATTATTGTAAGACCATTTGAAGCAATAGTCCGTAAGCGAAAGTACTGAAATGTGTATAATGAAGACACCATAGACTCTGAATTTAAATTGATAAATTATGTAATTGTGAGAATCCAGTCATTTTAAATCTAGTTTCACTTTTCAGACAAATTATAAAATGGCTATCTTACTCCTCGCATTGAGAACCCTGGCTAGAACAAATTCCATCTCGCCGCACCATTGCGGATTGGTGGAGAGATAAGCCAGGCCTCCGATATGGTCTGACGACTTTATGTGCTCTCTGAAGCAAGGAGCGTTCAAGAAATTCTTACCAGTCAGCTATAATTGCTTAAATCGGTCAATCACTTACAACCCCTTATCTATGAGTGCCTAATAGCGTCATATCTAGTCAGGCAAAAGCCCCATTGCATTTGATCGATTCGTTCACAATCATCATTTAAATTTCCTCGAGGGAATCGAAACCAGGACGTCAGGACAGGATGTTAAAAGGGACTGGCGTCATAGCCTCTTTGGCATGTTAGCCTCGAGCCTTGACAATGCAACTTACCCCCAAATAAGCTATAATCAATTCAGTGAAAAGCAACATAAATAAATATTGAAATAAGTATTTTTACGTGACATGTGGTAATGTACCGTGGTGGCAATGACCACTTTCTCCAGGGTGAGTTTGCGGTTTGCCATTACGTTGTGCTATGACACTTAATATCGGAAATAACGTAAAGTTAATAGAAGTGACAACGCGTGTGGTTGATTACTTAATATTACTCGTAAGTCCAAGAGATTCGTAGACTCCAGTGGTATATTAATAGCCAAAGTACTGACTTCAAAGAGCTCCCTTTGCAGTTTGCCTAATGCTCAGGGATTCCAGGAGTGTGTGTGTGAGAGAAGGAGAGATTAAGAAAGAGGAATTGATAAGTCGCCAGAAATTGTATGATTCAATAACTGAAGATTTTTTGTAGACACTGGGTATAATGACTATGAGAGACATTATAGGATATAATGACTTCTGTGAAAAACGATTTCTTGTAAAGTCAACAAACGATGACGAGTTTCCTCATGGTCAGTGGTCTTCGTGACCCATGGAGATCAGTACAGCCTCACCATCACAAAGCATCACATGCATGACGGCATTCCCGGCCTCTTGGCCGGGAAGATACAGTAAGAGTAAAATAAAGTCAGAACTGGCTCAAATGCCCCTGGTTTTTTTTATACCGAATAAGTTAGTGCTTGACCACAAAACCACCTGATGGTAAGCAGTAATGAAGCCTTGGATGGTAAAGCACACTAACTTAGTAGAAGCCTATTCACTCTTGACTTGAAGACACCCACATTATAATCAGAGGAGAACACCCACGCGGACAATTTATTCCAGTCCCTTGCGGTATGTATAATAAAAGACGAAGCAAAGCGCGACGTCCGCACCGGGGGGATGTTGACAACACAGGGATGAATACCCGCCGCAATGGTGGAACATGATAATTATGTCGTTTGACAGCTGATTCAAGCGAGGGTGGTCTCTAGATTTGGTGGCCATACACATAACATTCTGTTCAACTCCCAACTTATTCACTGATAGTTCTATTACGCAAAGCGTCTACACTAGAATATTCACACCCTATATGGCCACCGTTTTCCACATACACAGAAACGCATTTACAATAGAGATTTCCCTTTACACTTACATATTCAGATCCTAGGACCGCTGACGGATTCTTCCGAGCCAACTGCATCTAGAAATAATCTAGATAACACACTAATTTAGACTTTAAAGCCGTGTGCTAAAGTTTGTTTTCATGTACCGTATGCGTTAGATGTTGAATATGGACAATGACTCTCTCCAATTTAAATGTCATTGTTTGTTTAATATCAATGGGTTTCGAAAATGTTCAGTTGTGTACTTTGGAAATGTATAATTGTATAGTTTCGGGCTGTGGGATGTTCAATGACTGTCATTGTATGGATTATCGTAAGGCTTAGGACACACTGAGCTGACGGCAGGTTACAATTATTTTTACGCCTATAGCCGGATGAGAAACTATGGCGAAACCGCCGTGCCATGGCAAGGGTCCTAGGTTCGAACCCTAGGAAAAAAACATAAACACAAGAGATATTTAGTTTCTTTCTATAACAAGAATAGTAGCTAAATGAACAGGTAATTAAGTTAAGTAAGTAAGTAAGTAGTAAGAGTGCCATCTGATGAAACTAAGGTGATATAGAACCCAGAAACCTCCAACAGTTAGATCGTGAATTTCTTCAATAAATAATAGTTTAAAAAAAAAGTAAAAAACACGCCTTTATAGAAAATCCAGCTAAAAAAAATTTAAATAAATTAATTAGTTTTTTAGTTTGATTTTTTGAAATAAAATTTAGTTTTTTTTTCTTTCTTTCTTTTTTTCTTTAAATATGAATTGTTATCGGTCCTCAATAAGTCCACGAAGTTTGAAAGAAATCTGACCGTTTCAAGTGGGTCAAAATCAAGTTCAAAGAGAAGTTACAAACAAAGCGTCTAAAAATGAATAGGCTTTTACTAAGTTAGTGCGCTCACAATCCTAGACCACATCTCCACTTATCGTCAGGTGAGATGTGGTCAAGCATTCACTTATTTTAGGTAAAAAAAAAAACACACACACACACCCAGACCGAGAACAGAATATCAAGCACATCATTCAAACCGCTTTGCTAGGAATCGAACCCAGGACCGACACGCGCGGTCCGGCATAGTAACACGCCACACGGGTCGTCAAAATATTGCCTGATAGATAACAGCGCGTAAGTAAAACACGTTGATATTCAACGCATCGGGTGCGTGTCGTAGGCGGCATGTGCATGTATAATTCCGGTTACGTCCGCCCAAACAAAGAAAGCGGACAAGGTGTAACATCTCGTCTCGTCTACCTGTGAGGCCGCTCGTGCCATGCAGGTTTACATTATCGTATGATACGGCCTGTGGCGTAATGGTTACCGCACTGAAGGGACTTGGGTTCGATTCTGGGTGTGTTGTTGTCATTGTGTGTTGTCAATGCCACCCATGACACAGGGAATCCTACTGTAGAGTTATGAATGTGTAGCGTTTATTATTATTATTTTATTACTAGCTGACCCGGCGAACTTCGTATCGCCTAACAAAATATTTTTTTCTAAAATAAAAGTAGCCTAAGTTATTCATTGTTACATCAGCTATCTGCCAGTGAAAGTTCCGTCAAAATAGGTCCAGCCATTTCAGAGATTAGCCGGAACAAACAGACAGACAGACAAAAATTGTGAAAAATGTTGTTTTGGTATATGTACCGTGTTTACATCCAAAAGCACTTAGTAAAAAGCGGTTATTTTAATATTACAAACTGACACTCCAATTTTATTAATTTGTATGTATGTATGTATTGTATGTACCTATAGAGTGTAGATTATAATTTCTAGCGAGGTAATCATCATTACATAAAACCGTCAGTCCCGGTTGTTATTGCTGGATACCGTAATGTCGGAGGCCTTCGCGTGGCATCAAAATTTCTGACACTTGGGTTGGCGACTTCCCCCTGCGTGATGGAGTTTTTTTTTGTTGCTGTCGGCTCTAGTCGCGTTTACTACTCGACCGAAATATCTGTGGACCTGGCTCAATGACGTCATGCAAACTGGAGAGATAGCAAAGAAAATCGAGATGTAAAGATTAAAAATATTATTTTGATTTGTGTGTATCTACTTTTTTTGCACTTTTATACAACTTTTAGATCAATCTGTACTTTATAGGGTTCCGTAGTGAAAGAGCCGCGTTTTTTTCATTTTCAAAGAATTGGATTACTTTGAGCACTAAATTCCGCTCTGCACTATGTATCGTCCTACCCATCTTTCAACACTAAATAATAATAAACAACAAGAAAAATAAACAACAAGAAACAATAAACAATAATGCGATTACGAAGCAAGAATAATACACGTGCGTCGGCGCTTGTTTTGGCAACGGTACTGGATAGGCGAAAACTGGATGAGGTCCGAGGAAGCGGGAGCGGCATCGAATTCCAGCGAGGTCCACAGATATTTCGGACGAGTTATACAGCTTCATGCGGACAGGATATGATGGAGTATGACCTCCTCGTGAGAAGAAAAATAATGAAACGTTTATAGACTTAATATTTTAAATAATCACCAATATTTAATCATCCTCTAAAAGTACAACTAACACACCTCCAACTATCAGTTATCATTTTACATCGCTTGTAACGGTAATATCAAAACAGGTTTCGTGACTCACCCATCATAAGGTGTTCATTGATGCCATTTGCCGCGTTAATGCCGCATTATACGACTTCATTATCATTAGCGACCATTGTACTCGTATGAGGAACTCAGTTTTATCGTGATTCCTTCACTGCGTCCAATTGGAGTCAATTGTTTTTTTGTGACTAAATGAGCGGGTCATCTGATGATCCTCGTACTTTCGCATCAGTAACACACCTTGTGGCAGTCGCACCAGAAAGTTCTCTATCATTGCATTCGTTTGATACATTTGACAGTTTATTTTAAAAGCTCAAGGCGAGATAGCTAGCTTGATAGATATTCTAGCAATTTTACCTGTTGTAAGAATTATTCAGTATTTTTTTTATAGAAATAGCCGGCAAGCGAGCTGACGAACCACCTGATGGCAAGTGGCTATCGTCGCCCATGGACATCAGCAACACAAAGGCACAAAGGCATCACTGATTCGTTGCCGGCCAAGGAATAGAGAAAAAAAGAAAGAAAGAACTGGCTCTCAAGCCTCCAGCCGGAACACGACGAGTCGTTTGGCGGCTGACTCATGCTCAAGGGTGGTATGAGTTGCATAGGCAGATTTTTCAGAGAAGAAGAGAAGAGATTCCAATATTTTTAAAGTCCATAAAAACATCACGTTATATTTTCTAAAATTTGTCAGTTAATTTGGTTCATGCTCTGTCGCGTTCAAAAGTTCGTCCATGGGCAAGGGAGGTACTTATTGGTTTTTTAGTCTTTCCAATTTTTTACTGCACGAAGTCACTGAAAATTTTTATTGAAGACAGTAGACATGCGCGATTTGACTTTGTTTTGTACTCGCCAGCTTTTGGTAATCGAAGTATATCTGGGTCAAAATATCGGTATAAAACATTGAAGTATAATATCATAGAACAGACATCTCGAACATTGAACCGATCCGCGCCAATTCATTGGTACATACATTGTGTTCGCGGTGTCGGTTCTATATGCTAGTAATAATACTTCAATGGTATATAATACAAAATACGTGCGTACCTACCCGTTCGCTTCAAAATTCTTAGTTAAGCTTTCGCTTTCCTAACTCCACTACCTCTAGTTCTTCATACATCCATCCATCCATCCATCCATCCATCCATCCATCCATCAACTTTTGGAGGTCTGCTGTTACCTCCCATAAGTTGCGCCACTCTGACAGGTCCTGAGTCTTCTGAATATATGCTAACCGGAATTAGGTACACTAAAGTATATGACTTCAACCAAATTAAGCATGGGTCTCTTTTCTTGATGAAACCTATAGCATACTCCACCACGCTTCTCAGTGCGGATCAGTCGAAACTAAAGTATCAAAGTATATGAACTAAAGAAGTAAAGTATATGAACTAAAGTATTAAAGTATATGAACTAAAGTATTAAAGTATATGAACTAAAGGAGTAAAGTATATGAACTAAAGGAGTAAAGTATATGAACTAAAGTATTAAAGTATATGAACTAAAGGAGTAAAGTATATGAACTAAATGAAATAATCTGGTTGTCTACCTATATCGATTTGAAGGTGGTTGCTAAACTTAGCTCCTCTCGTGATCACTGGCACTGACAAACCATTAAAATTCCTTTCAACTAGCTAATGAGCTCACACCATATTTTTAGTTCATTTATAGCAGGGATAGGTTAAACTGTATAATCTTAGCTTAACATAGCTTAGTTTTTAGTATAGCACCGGAGAGCTAACTTTTTACGTGTTCATTTAAAACTATGTCTAAATGTAAATACGTATATTTGTAGAGTGATTGAGTGAGTGGAGTCTTTAAGAGACTTGAAGTGGGTATCTTTAACAGATTTCTAGGAAGAGTTTTAAGTATAAAAATACCATTAAATTAAAGTACCTAGGTTCCGCCCAAGGCTTTGTCGGAAGAGTGATTTCACAAATCGAAATCACAAATATATAAACGTCCCAGTTATTCCCAGTGAACACACAATCAGAATGAAATCTACCCTATTTTTTGTCTCGAACATGGATTATCTATACTAATATTATAAAGCTGAAGATTTTGTTTGGCTAAACGCGCTAATCTCAGGAACTACTGGTTCGAATTGGAAAGTCTTTTTGTGTTTGATAGTCCATTTATCAAGAAAGGCTATAGGCTGTATAACAGCTTAAATTTATTAGTTAGTTTTGTCCACAAATTAACGCGGGTGAAACCGCGGGGCACAGATAGTCGGTGATAAGTGTCATCTTAATCCATTTAACGATTAGTGCGTGATGATAGGACGACCATCCATATCTTTACAAACTTTAACTTTAGATAGGAAGTAGAATACATACTATTTCCTACAACTATAATTTAACTAGTATTAAACATCCTGCCAAAATTATGAAATGTCCAAACATTGACGGTTCCAAGGAATTTTAAATACATGTTGTATCAGAAGTTATCAGTGTACTGTATTATTTGCCTAACCATTACCTTAAAGACATCAGTGTGATCTAAGGCATTTGACCAAAGTACAATATATGTAGACATAAAACCTATTAGGTTATAACTACTTTTTTTGAATACCTACTCGTTTCATTATGTAATTTACAGTCATTAAACACACAAACATAAAAGGGAAAATAAAACGGTTATATATTTATAGTTCTTTATTTGTACGAATCGTCTATTTTATTTATATATAAAATATATTATATAAATAGAAAAGTTTAGAAAAAATCTGATGATATAAAATTGATAAATATAATTGATAAAAAAATATTAGATAAATCAAGATATTTAATATATTTATAATATCTAAAATAGATAATATAAATAGAAAAGTTTAGAAAATTATCTAATGATATAAAAGTGATAAATATAAATTGATAAAGAATAAATAGATAAATGGATATAATTTAAGAACAAAACAATAAAACGTTATAAGGAACTAAATCATAGTTACATATTGTATACATACATAGATATACTAATATGATTAATAGATATTTAATACTTAAAATTATACATATATATATTTGTAAGTGTAAGATAAATTAAAAATAAAATAAAAATAAAATAAAAGGTGAATTAGATATAAAAATATTAAAGCCATAATTACAACACACACACATTAATAGATATATAACATTTGTACTTATTCCAATATTTACGCACACATACATACTAACAAAACAATCGTTAAAATACACACATAAAATACTGAATTACATATATTTACATAATTATTAAATATATTTATTATTATTATTAAATATATTTACATAATAAAGCATTAAAACAAATATAAAATTACCTTTATATTTCGTCACCTCCTAGTAAATATATTTATTATATAATACAATATCAGGAAAGCGATATTAGACTAAAGAAAACAGACTAGATTACTAAATACAATACATATTACTATGTAATTAACGATACATAAATATTTTGTTTTAAAACAAAATACACAAATACGGATACCGTACATGGTGTGAAAAATATACTAACATAGTATATATCAAGAAGGCTCATACAAACTCAGAACAATGTTATTGAAAACAAAAACAACTTAAACAATCGTTCGTAATACTAACCCTTACAAAGGGATTTCGTTCAATAAATACTTCATAAATAAAGCCTTAGGTCTAGCAATAAATAGCACGTGACGCAAACATTTCTCAGTTACACAAATCGTCATGATTATCAATAATATACAAAACCGGTGCTAGAGTTGCTCCTTGTGGGACGCTTAATCAGATTTGACGTGGCCGGAGTAAGCCAAGTTTTGTGCTTCATCGATTGATCGTCCCCAGCCGTGGCCACTGCTGGGGTAATGCTCTTCGTGGTGAGGATGAGCCACGACTTCGTAGCTGGTCTCATGATGCTTGCTGGCTAAGAGCTTTTTCAAGGCAATGATACCGGCGACAAGAAGGGAGATCTTGGCAAGGAGGACGGCCTTGGCTGCAGCGAAGGCGATGATTCCCAAGAAGAGAGGGATGAGTGCCATGATCTTAAGCTTGGCGATGGCCAAGAGGGGAAGGAGTTGCTTGATCTTCTTTTTCTTACCACGGGCTGAAATGAGAAAATTTTGTTTTTGAATACATGTGCAGTAAAAATAAGATAGACCACAAAGTATATCACATTCGATATAAAATATTTAAAATCAATTTTAATTTTGATAAAAACATTCTTGATACAACTTAACAAGTGCAATTGGTGATAAAAATAACTTGATTGTTTTCGGATCTTGAGTGTTTCTCTATTTATTTATGTACTAGTTGACCTGGCAAACTTTGTATTGCCTAACAATCCCCAATAACCTCTCCCTCTCCCTCTCCCTCTCCTATTCCCTTTCTCTCTACCTTTAAGTTAATTTTGGTTCTTTTAACTTCAAAAGTGACAAAGTTTCCATAGTAACTTGCACGCCCTTAATTAACCCTTTACCTTATAATTAACTTTTGTTCATAATTATAAGCTAACATAAAAAAAATCATATTTATAACTCTCAAATTGACGAAGTTGGTTTGTATGAGAGTGACTTCCAACCCCTATATTGACCTGACCCTCACAATGTGGCTTTCTATTGGTAAAGTAATTGTCAAAATCGGTTCAGTAGATCGAGAGATTTCCCCCTTACAAACTCACGAAAACCTCTTTATAATTATATAGATATACATACATATATCTCATATCTCATTTGTATACGTTATGTCACACATATGTGAACGTAGTAGTTGGTTTAAAATTATAAGTGCCCCTTAATTTACCGAAACAAATCCTAAATTACTTTCGATGGAAGAACAAGGTTATTATGTTGTGACCACTTATTAAGATATAGCTTCTAAAATCTACAATTACAATTTATTTTTTGCTATCAGTCTTCTAATTATTTTGATTTTAAATTGCTTACATTGTCTTCAAATCATTCCACAAATATGCCCATATCCTCTGGGTTCATATTAATTGGAAATTATAAATATTAAGACAAAACGGGCCATTCTAAACCAATGTATAAATATTCGAAGGCAAAATTTTAAATTGTCAATTTTTTCACATTCTTGATGTTCTAGGTCGCCGTTATTATGTCAATATGCGTAGCCCAGAAAACCCAGAAAGATTCATAACTTCACGAAATTCCTCCACAACTTACTTATTACTTACTTACGCATTTCTTACTTTTTCTTTAAACTAAGTGACACCAAATCTATTGAAAACTTAACGCAGTGTTAAATTATTTAAAACCATGGAAGAATTACTCTGGCAAATTATAAGTTAAGTACGAGGGTACTTAACGCACTTAAAAACAAGCAAAACTTAAACTTGAATCTGTCATTTATTTCATACGGATGGTGTACATTAATGTACATCATCTATTATAACAATAACACGCTTAAGAATGTCGATGTTAAGGAGATTTAGAAAGAACTTTAGATACTTTTCTTTAGGGTGCTATCACTTATCACTTATTTCATTTTCAAGTGGTAATCTTGCAAATAACACATTCTTAACTTTAACGACCTGGGTAATGAATGGTTACCATCGCAGATTACTTTTCGAAGGGTCTTGGATTCGATTCAAAGCGGGGAAAAATTGAGTAGATGGTGAATTATAAATATGCCTTTAATTTTAGTGCTTTAATTCATTTGATATACATTTTTTTAGTACTTATGAAGTCTGAGAGCGCAGTGACTATCAGACATTGCCTTATTTGAGAATGTCATTGCTACTACAAAGGAAATTCTACTGCGAAAATATGTTCCCTTCCAGATAAATATAGAAATGAAACGAATAAAACCTCAACAATCATAATCGTTGCGTCAATCAATCAATCATTCTCCCAACGTGAAACCAAACAATCAATCGACAATGTAATTTACTAGAAACGGCTGAGCCCATGATTGCTAAGGCGATTCAACTTTCTTGGGTGCGGCGATTTCACGAATGAAGGAAACTTGTTCCGTGACACGTAAGGACTGGGAATGTCGAGTGACCGGGCGGGCGAGCTCGTGAGCTACTTTCTTACGCCCAATGTCCATTATGAGTAGTGTGTGTCCGACGTTATCTTTTACTATGAGTATATCCGTGTGTTTATCTATGCATCGTAACAGTGTGTGACCTGTCTGGTGTATGAGATAAAGACAAATTTTTTATTCGAATGAGGTTTGTTACAAAATTTTTTCGAAAGTCAATTTACGCCATCGCGTTAAGAAGTCCTTACTGCAGCACTGTAAGGTATAGGAGGAGGTATTCAATTCGACTGTATTTTTTATGTTTGTTACCTCAGAACTTTTGACTAGGTGAACCGATTTTAATGATTATGTTTTTAATCGAAAGCTGGTGCTTGTCATGTGATCCCACTTAAATTTGAGCGAGATTTGACGAGTAGTTTTTGAGTTATCCCTAATTTTGAAGTTGGTTATTTTTTGTCAAGAATTATGTATTTTATGTGTTTTAAATCCTAAATTTTGATTACTTAACAAGAGCATTATTCATAGAAAATAGGTATGTGAATATTATCAAAAATGCTTTTTAATAGAATTTTATATGTTAACTATTAGTACCAAAGACCCACCTCAGTGTAACTAAATCAGTCGTGATTATTAGGTGTGTATTGCGCGATACAAATTCTCTTTAAACATACAGTTTATCAAAGTTATACATCTTTTACGATATCTACAATTAACATAATTAAAGGTTTAAAGTATGTTATGACATCATAATATTATATGTGTAAGACTTACATGTCACTTTCTATAAAAATGCTGTATCGATTTAGCTAAGCTAAGAGAAAGATTTTTATTAATTTAAATCTGTGTCAGCGAGTAAATAATATAATATACATTCACCCAAATAAAAAGTATGCCACATGCATTGAATGCTTGTAAAATTATTTATTCAAAAACAATACAAAAATAAAAACGCACTAGTGAAGAACGATGCAATATTTTATTGAAATAATATTCGACGATAATCGAATATTATTATAGCTACCAAAATATTTTTAATATTCGATTCAACATCACAATGAATTCACAGGTGTGTGAGCACGTGGCCGACGTTCCGATTTACAAAACAATGGTTGTATGTAAATAGTAGAAAGTGATTTTATACTGCACTGGTGTGAAATTTTATAGGGCGTGAGGCACAGGTACTTTTACTTAGTGCGAGCTATACAATTTTATTAAACAACATCAAACAATTGTATTAAGTGTAATTTACTTAGAGCAGAAAAAATGTTTAGGAAGAGATGTTGAAATAATTGCAATTTACAACAAATTAGTTATTAGATAATAATCCATATAGCAATTCTAAGTGGTTTATGAGACTTTTGTTTCTATATATTTTAAACGCTAAAAATAGTTAATATACCTTTATGTATGATTGTTTCATAAACAGAAATTTGGATTATTTTTAAACTTGGCCTGACATAATATAGTAAGTTAAACTTTTTGATTAAATTTTAATATAGGTACAACAAAGGGGTTACTTTTTAATCATATTTACAAACAATATTTAACTGAACTATTCCATCCACCGTGTCCTAAATAAACTTTAAACCTAAATTTTATATCACAAACAGTAAACGATAGTACCAGGAGGACATGACCTCAAGTAGCACACAAGGCCGAGTCCTTGATTGCAAATAAGGTGGATTGGTCAACATGTGACCGTTACAAGACCACGCGGAATGAGGACACTTGAAGGTTTATGTGATGCCGGTACACGATTTTGTACCTTAAGAACTAAGAAATAGTGGTGTACTTGGTATTTTTTCTACTTATTAGGTTGTTATTAGGGCTGGCCACATAGATCGAAGGACCGATAACCGTTGGGGAATAAAGGTCCTCGAATGGCACCCACGTCTCGGAAAAAGGAGCATAGATCGCCCCCCCGACCAGGTGGACTGACGACCTGAAGAAGACAGTGGGCATCCGTTGGATTCAGAAGGCTCAGGACCGGTCAGATTAGCGAAGTTAGGGGAGGCCTACGTCCAGCAGTGGACCTACAAAGGGTGATGGATGGATGGATGGAGGTTGTTATTACAATTGCTATGCTTTTTCGTTGCTTATAAAGTTTAACAAGGTAACTTACATCTCAAACTGACTTCAGTTTCAAGTGTGCGATCAATAAAAATCATATCATTAAGTAAAATAAGTGTTTCGAAGGTTTTAAGCTTACTACCTGGTGCATGAGACTTCAATCTATAGCTTCTTTTATTCATTTTAAAGAAGAATAAATTCCAAGTATCAAATAAGACAAGCAAAGCAAAACAAGCAAAGGCTGGGCTCGCGGTCTCCTGTCACTGTGTGAGGGGCGTAGACCATAGTCTACACGCTGGCCAAGTGCGGATTGGTAGACTTCACACACCTTTGACAACTTTATGGAGAACTCTCCGGTGTGCAGGTTTCCTCATGATGTTTTCCTTCACCGAAGGAAGTGATAATTAACTTGTAATACGCACTAACTTGTACCAATCCTGTATCCATCGTGCTACCCCACGCTATTTAAGGAACTGAAGGTCCACTAGTTTAGAATCCGCGCTGTTTGTCTGTCAGTAAGAATGTTTTATTTAGCTAATGGTAAAAGCGATCGACTATTACACAGTCCATTAACTGAACCACAAAAAGAAAACCATTTTGCCCGTGCTACTATTATAAATACTTTTATGTCTTCTGTTCTCGTACTACATAACAAACGGCTCGGCTCAAGAGGGTGATCTCAGATTTTACAAAAGTAATTTTTCCTTTTGACATATTTCAACATCTCAAACCGTTAAGATCGTAGAGATCTTAAGATCGGTTTTTAATACGGAACTTAATCTCTAACCTAAGATAAATATTTACCCAGGATCTAGGATAATCAGATAAACGTTGCGAGACATTTGGTCATCGTGTTGAAACAAACAAGCGTTGTGACAAATCATGAATGCAAAGTGAAAGTACGGATATCCTTATAAACATGCGAAAGTAAGAAATCGAGGACGGAATCGCTTAAGGGAAATTATAAACCTCATTAAGACCAAAGTAAAAGTGGGCGATAATATTAAAAAATCGATTTCCTAATTTAATATACCCATAATATTAAATATAGCAATAAGATTATCGTTTAATCAGTTTATTTAACCAATATTCTCCATTTCGTTTCGAATGTCATTTTTGTTCTTAATTAAAATCATGGTAGTAAAATGTATTAATTATTTGTTTCAGTGTAACTAATATTCATTTATTAATGTTTCGATTCATGATAATATCTATACTAATATATAAAGAGGAAAGATTTGATTTTTTATTTGCATTGAATAGGCTCTGAAACTAATAAACCGATTTCAAAAATTCTTTCACTGTTGGGAAGCTACACTATCCCCGAGTAACATAGGCTATATTATATTTTCAAAAAAATTAAGGATCCTTAATAAAACTCCAATAAGGTGTAAAAAAATAAGAAAACCGAAGCAAAGCGAGGGCGGTTACTCGTAGTATATAAATTTGTATCACATGGATTTTTATTGGTATTACAAATATTTATTATCTCAAATGCAAAACGTTTAAAGTGCTTAGAACTCAAGGTTTAACAGGAAGAGTAATATTAAAAATATGTGACATGTACCTAAGAATACAAAATCAACACAATACAATAAAACTGTAACTGATTTACGTTTGAAGGTGATAGAGAATACCCTGACGATCCTGCAGCGTAGTTGGTAGCGACCCTGCTTGTGAAGCGAGGGGTCCCGGGTTCGATTCCCGGCCGGAGCAGATATTTATGTGACAGATAAATATTTGTACTCGGTTCATGGGTGTTATTGTGATGTGTTATATGTGTCGTCCATACCACCCGCGACACAGGTGAAAACCTACTGCGGAGGTGTGAGTGTGTTAGTTAGCTATTATTATTTATTAATAGAGAATAATCTATTAAGAAGGGCATTTATTCACGTAACAGATCTCATCAAAATCATTTTAGAATTTGTATCTATGTGATCCCCGAAATGGCTAAACGAATTTCAATGCGGTTTTTACAGCTGTAATATAAGAGCTGAGAGAGGCATGTAGTGAGTATGGGGGAGACAAGCAAGTGTAGTTGGGGATACCGAATGGTAAAAGACTCGTGGGGCCCCTCAAATACTGATGGGGCGATGACCTGCAGAAAGTTAACGTTCAGAATTGGCGAAAGGTAGCTCAGGACAGAAAGTAATGGCGTATTCTTATGTCAGAGAGACCCAGACTCCTTTGGTTGCTGAGCTAGGATGAATAATTAAGTAATATAAGAGCTAATTCTTTTTGAAGTCTGTTCACAAATTTTGAAGTCTATTTAATCACCTATTGATATCACCAAATTCACAATGACGTGTTCGCTACGTCAGTATTTCGGTCTCAGTATTTGTACTTATTATTTATTAACTGCACAGTCTCATATCGAAAGCTTCACTTAGCGCTTTCTATTGATCCGTTATTATGCTGATTACCTCAAGTAGTTTGTACCAGTTTCGCCTCCACTTTGACAGTATATTGTATGTTTTTATAACAGGTTTTGACTTGTAAAATGACATAGATCGTTGACAATATACTCTAACTATGACCGAGTAATTGGGATATCTCGGTCGGGGAAGATATTTATATGATTGATTAACGATTATTCTCCAATTTTATATTTTTTATGTTTCACCGGTGACTTTATCTTTCACTTTCTCTGTCTCAATATGCATGTGTGTGTAATAATTATATGTGTGAGTGTACATTTGATTAGATTATTCATGCCTTTATTTAAATATCATTAACAAAAGTTTCATTATGGTTTCTTAATTACGATAACATTTCATAAATAAATATCCGACCTAGGTCACATCAGATCATAACTTCTGTCAATCTTATACTTTTTGACTGCAGCACAATTTTCATTTGAGCGTACAAAAATATTTTTAAGCTATATCTCCAAATATGCTATTTATTATTCTGTTGAACATATTGTTTATTTAACGAATATTCTCCAAATGTCATACGTCATACTTTAACGTCATAACGACTATCCAATTATTTAGATAAATAACTCACTTATCCGATACAACACAAATAAAAGCATGTAACTCGATAGCTATTCATATAATTTGATAAAAAGAAAAGTTGATAATGTAATCAAATGCGTCCAAGAATTCGCCTATCAAATCGTGACTCACTGACCACAATTAGTTTTTTTGCTCTGTTTACTTCGGATACGATTGATCTATGAGATACCCGTAGACCATTTTATTTAATGAGATAAAAAGTAGTGTAATAGTTAAGTTCGGTTAAGTTAAGCTCCGTTTTTATTAACCTTGTTAAATGTTAGTTTTCTTCGTTTAATTCTTTTACTGTTATATCAATTTTTAACCATATAAAAATGTAGCCTTGAGTTGTTGACAAAAGATCGATGTGTTAAAACTTTCCAAAGTAGATATTTTGATATATAATTTAATTTTATGATCATAATTTTTGAGTATTATTTTACCCACCAATGATAGTATTTTTCCAACAATAAAAACAATGGATCCAAATCTGTTGTTCCATTTATAACAAAAGCCTAAACAGCGTTGACTAATCAATAATGTCACGGTAATTCGTACCGTAACTGTTACATGTTGTATGGAGATCATTTCATAATTCTCTGCTCCTGCTTCGTAACCGATTATGTAATGAAAACGAAAGTAGGCGTCACAATGGATATGCGTGATTTGAGACAAACATGTTGACAGTTAGAGCTAATGTGCGAAATGAGGAAAAATGTTGAATCATGATTCAAAATCGATAGGTTTGAGTTTATGAATCAGTGTAACTTTTGTTTCTTTAACTTCTGAACCGAAATCTTTAATATATTTTTTTAACATGTTAATAATTGTTTAGTCATAAAATCATTAAATAAAGCTAGGTTTTTAATCTTATTAATTTTATTTTTCAAATAATATAGTTTGAGTTCCCTTGAGTGAGCTTCCCTTTATTCGATGTTAACTGTTTTTTACGAGCACTTCACAGTTTTGGTTAATATTATATCTGCGAGATATTTTTCTGTAACGTTTTTTTAACAAACACAATACCTGCGTCTATGCGTGTTTGTTAATATTCCCTATTGCGATTTAATTAGGAATGTACCTAACTTATGATTACATCAAAAAGTTCTTACCTTCTTCCAGAGAACGCTTCATGCCTTCAACAGCAGACGAGGGGAGTTTGAACTGAATAACATGATTCTCCAGGAAGTCAGCAGCTGAATCCACTAGCCTGGACTCAATTTGTGCTTCCCTGGCCTTCGGTTCCTCAGCCAAGGGCTCCAGAGCCCTGGCAGACCGTGGGGATCCATTGTCCAAGACTGTGACTCCATCAATGATGCTCATCTCCCTCGCCGATTTGATACTCTCCACATATTTCAGTGCCTTCTCCTGTAAGTAAAAAAAGTAACCTTAAATATTTTCGAAAATAAGTTACTATGAATAAATGAATAAAATTAACCAATCAAAATAATCGTAATTTTACACTATTTTATCAACAACTGAATTTCAATTTATTTAGTTCCAAAGAAAAATATTTAATTAGAATTTTCAAAAGAGCACTGTTCACTAGAAAAAAAACACCCTTTACGTTTTAATAATTCACAAATCAAATTAAGAAAAGTACTAAAAAATACGAAAAAACACAATCACACTCCGCCCATAGAAACCCAAAAACCCTTTTTCAGACACAACACTTCACATAGACACGAACCTTAAGGCACAGAGACACATCTCCATCGACACACTCCTTGACGGCCCCTAGGACTCCGCTCAACAGGCTGGGGTCATTGTCCTTGTCCAACGCGGGCATACACCGCGCCCCGACCACCAAAATTAGGGCAACTACAACAGTCCTCATGATGCAATCTACCCCTACGAAGTATTGACACGCAATGTGGATTCAATGTAAAGGCAGCCTGTTTTATGCCTCTCACCCCACCACGAGTGGACGCGAGAAAAGTGAACCCAATCCGATTAAACACGTACAAACAAATTTCGTGTAATACGAGCACTTTAGGATTCACTCACTCACTCGTTAACTCATTCATATTCGTAGTGGTCAATGGTCAGTTGGGAGCTACACACACACACAAGTTAATCTTGATACTTGTTCGGACAGGTGCATATGCAAATATTTTTATTACATTGGATTATTACAATATCTGCATTTATGATAAGTATTACAGAAAGATAAAAGAATTTTATTTTATTTATTTAGGTTAGGTAAACAGTATATAAACTCACTCTCTGTAACGTATAATAATTATGAATGAAACGATAAAAAAATGCTTAACATTTTAGCTCGCATTTTAATTAAAAAATATGTTTACTTAAATGCCTCTGTAACTAGACAAATTAAACTAAATAAATAAAAAACCTTCACATTCATTAAGAAAAAAACACAAAGTTGAGTTTATCTCACAGTAGAGTAATTAAACCTCTATTAATTTAAAAACAATACAAATACTTATCATAGAAAGTGATACATATCTATACCAACGAAAATTTTCATAATTACAAAAAACAATGTCGTATAATTAAAATAATAACATCCTCTTAGGGTCATTCCCTAATGCCGATTAATTTCTTTCTCGCGGCAAAACAATACGCCCTACATTGAATCTTATAATCACGAGCTCGCTTTCCATTAATTGTGGGATTTCATTGTGTACTCCGATAAGATCGGAATGAACCCTTTATGAAGAACTTTTTTTATACCTTACGAGTAACCGCCCTCGCTTTGCTTCGGTTTTCTTATTTTTTACACCTTGGGTTACATTATTGGAGTTTTATTAAGGATCCCTATTTTTTTTGAAAATATAATATTAGCCTATATTACTCGGAGATGGTGTAGCTTCCCAACAGTGAAAGAATTTTTGAAATCGGTTCAGTAGTTTCGGAGCCTATTCAATGCAAACAAAAAATCAAATCTTTCCTCTTTATATATTAGTATAGATAAGTTAATGCTTGACTACAATTCCACCTGATGGTAAATGGCGATGTAGTCATGGGTGGTAAAACGTATAAACTTATAAAAGCACAGAAGAAGTAATAGTACTAATAATAAGTAGTAAAAGCCTATTCACTCTTGCCTATGTATTCTATTCTATTGTCTATACTAATATATAAAGAGGAAAGATTTGATTTTTTGTTTGCATTGAATAGGCTCCTAAAATACTGAACCGATTTGAAAAATTCTTTCACTGTTGGGAAGCTACACTATCCCCGAGTAACATAGGCTATATTATATTTTCAAAAAAAATTAGGGATCCCTAATAAAACTCCAATAATGTAAACCAAGGTGTAAAAAAATAAGAAAACCGAAGCAAAGCGAGGGCGGTTACTCGTATTCTATAAACTCTATATATTCTGTCCACGTATGACTCAATTGCTGGATTGTAATGTAGACGTGTCTAAAATTAGGTCATAGAATTGCGGGCCTGTGCGTTTGATTGTTAGCGAATGGGATACATTTTAAAAGCTTCAACCGACTTCAAATCGACGCTTGAATGGCAAAAATTACCAAGCAATATGTTGACAACTTTACACTAGAGCATTTTAAAATTTTAGAAAAGAAATCGTAAAAAATCGCCTATTAGTCATAGCTACTTAATTCCAATGAATTTTACATGCAGTTTAGATGCTTAATAAAGCGATTTTTACGATTTTTTTTTCTAAAATAAAATCTTTAAAATACTCTAGTGTAAAGTTGTCAACATGTCGCTTGGTAATTTTTGCCTTTCAAGCGTCAAAATAAAAGGAGATTCTGAATTCGATTATATTTTGTAAAATTATAGTTACCTTATGGTTAGTTATAAACTGATTTAGAAGATTATTTGTTATTTGAAACGATATTCCAGATTGATTCCATATTTATTGAAATTTTGAAGAATTTCCTTAACTCTTCAAACCAGTTTTTGTAAGACTATTTCTTTGAAATCTGTAATTTTTTTGATAAAATTTTGATTATTCGTTTCACATGTCCCCGTGTTCGTATCAGATCTGCTCATTTTCTTACTATTAGTAGCTAGTAGGAAGTACATTTAGTACTATCCGATGTTTGATAGATAATTAAGATGTAATTTTGTATTATGTTGATCAAATGACAAACTCTGATGATGAATGATGAACTCTGACACGAAACGACGTAACTTTATTAAGCATAACAGTGATTTGATATCTTTCACAATTCAGGTTTACGTCTGAAACAAAAACTTATCGCACTTTTCTGTAAGGACTTACGCCCCAGCTCAGAGTCACTAACGGTTAATTTAATCGCTCCTTAATGCAAAATTTGTTGATTCTTTAGTAAGGAGCAATTAAAGTAACCGTTAGTGACTGTGAGTTGAACATTAGTACTCAATTGGTTTATTAAAAATGCATAAATTACTCTGCTTGTTTTAAAATAATTTTTATTATTTAGTCAGATAATATTACACTATGAATGATGTACGCACCTGTAATTGGCAAGCATATTATGTAATATTTGTACGTAAATCTGTTAGTGTTCAATAATGTATGAATAAATAAAGTTTTGGTATAATAGGCGAATCTTTTTTACTCATGTAATACCTTCAATGATGACTATGTGCAGCGTTGACCAAACGCTTTCTTTCGCCAAACTAAGTTATGATTCAGCCTTGCACACGTAACTTCGAAATTCCTTTAGATAGATTCAAGTATGTTCCGGCTTGTGACTTTGAAACCATTGTTTCTCTCTATACTTTCCTTGTTAACCATTTGTGGCGTTAAGACAATCGCACAGGTCGGCTAAGGGTTCAGATTAAATGATAACACCCCAGTTCACAAGTTAACACGCAGTCGAGATAAACTCTGTTCGTGCCGCCTTGCCAGTGACGTGCGTCTCTCGCTTGACAGACAGTTTCAACGAGAAACATCACTGTCAACACGTCACACCAACGCATCGGTGATGACTTTAGTGTTACTGATGTCCATGAGTGACGATGGCCACTTATCATCACCTGATGATAGTCATCCTGAGGATCATCAACTCATTAGTCGGCTAGTTCGTAAAAACATATTTTAAAACGGCTTTATTTGGCTTACCCTGTTAGTGTGGTTCATCTTGCAAGCTTAATTAAGGCCTAATTAGGTCTAATAGCTTTTATGCACAGGAGTTCATTTTTTCACATTGCTTTACTTCAGACGGTGGCATGGACGACGCATATAACACCCATGACCCGAGTACAAATATTTATCTGTAACATAAATATCTGCCCCGGCCGGGAATCGAACCTGGGACCCCTCGCTTCGCAGGCAGGGTCGCTACCAACTAGGCCACAGGGTCGTCAACTCCTTAAAGTTTAACAGCAGAGTAACAATTTTCTGTAATAGTACCTAGATTAACATCATAAAACCATGTATTTAGTACACAAGTATCAACCACAGTGAAGCATGGTATATGTGAAACGTTGTCATAATGAAGTTAATGCGTGTATACACTTAGACAGTGGATGGTGGACGTTGGAAAACAAGACGAATGAAGGTCACTTTTCTTCAAACATGTTTGTAACAATGTCTCTTGTACAGATATCTATCTCATAAGTAGATTTTGTGTGCCGCCTTCGATATTAAGCTGAAATAACGTACGTAAATAGAGTACAGTATTTTATGCCGCCTTCGATTAAATATGTTACTGTAAGAGATATATCAAGAGATATGTTACTGTTAGCTTTTTAACTGTAAGAGATAATATTAATAATAATAAATTTTTAATAATAAATTTTTATTTCAGGCCTTTTGGCCCATAGGCTTCCTAATTACAAAAATGGAAATAACTTATTCTAATAAAAATGTTAGTAACAATTTGGCTTATTCTATGTTAGTAATTAATAAAATAAAAAATAAAAAATAAAAATAAAAATAAAAATAAAAATAAAAACTATATCCTATCCTAACCTATCCCCATCCTCACAAAACGAGCACCAGGTGGGGTTGTCCTGGTGCTGATGTGCACCCCATTCCAAGTCCTCCAGAGAGGGCTGTCAAACTTCACAGCCAATGTGCTGAGAAGGGTGTTGGAGCTACTCAATAGTCTGCCCATCATGGACGCGGCACGCTTGCGCATGATCGCATAGAAATCGTCCACACGAGCATCCGCAAACATAGCCGACGCACTGCAGTGTCGAGGCTTCCTCAACATCGCCCTCAGCACATTGTTGTACTGTTGTATTTGTTGTACTGTAAGAACAGAAAGAGTTGTAGTATGAATAATTAAAAGTAGAAGACTGAACAATGGGGTGAATATTCTTTACTTTAAAAGCTTAAAAATAGATTGTAAATGGTAACTATTGCCTATGGTTAAACTTAGCAACGATGCGTTGCTGACCAAGAAAGTAGAGAAAAGAAAGAAAGAACAACAAATGACAGAAAATCCTAGTGTAGGGATGTCTTTTTATGGGAGCGTCTTTTTATAATTATTAATTTATTTTTTTCTTCATCTTCTTTAAGTCTCTAATAATCTATTTAGTGAAGTCTAAAAGAAGTTTTATTCCCGAACAAAAAGCTACAACCGGAAGTCGAACTCGGACCAGTTGTAAGCACATCGCTACTCACTCAACTAGTACGAGTACTTACTTTCTTTTTATAAAATGTCGCGGAGCTCCATTTAATTCTAACCGGTGATTTTCTTGTTTGCTTAAAGTATATGTTTTAGTGCACGTGATGTACGATAAGCGATTGAATTGGGCGATTATTACCAACATGTATGATAAAACTGTTACTTGGATATCTGTATAGAGGAGATATTTGAGAAAAATACTACTGTGGTAGTTATTGACTCAATAGATCCCATAACAATCATTTTTATTTATGCCCAATTGTCGCTTAGTATGATTGTCCCATGTTTGTTTACGTTAATTTTAGAAACAATGAAGCTTGGGTTAACATTTTTAACGAAGAATTAAAACTTCGTTGAAAATATTTTTCAGAACAATATTTTACCTGCATTGTGTCGTAATCGAATTTCAGCTACAAAATATCAATTCACAAATTCAAATTTAATTTAATTTCTAAGCTTTAATTACACGCAGGTTACATTATTACATTACAAAATTATTATTTAATTTTAAAACAATAATTATGATCTATCAAAATCGCCATAATGTAGGTACCTACCTGTATTTAAAAAAAAAATTTAAAAACAAATCCATATCAGTTGATGAGTGACGGAGTTCTGAGGTTACACACATAAAAAAAAACTACATTAAAAAAAACAATCAAATTTTTTTTCAATCAAATTGAGAATCTTGGTAACCGAGGTTCTCAGTTCAAGGGCTACAAAACTGTTGCTACTTTTTTTTTAGTAACGCCCAAAAAACATAGTTCACCAAAGAACAGTTATCTAATCGCAATCAGTCATCGTTTGGTCAAAATTGCAACAGGTGTTACTTTGCTATCAAATTATACCAGCCGTTAAACAAAAAAGACACTTAGCTTAAACAAAATAAGAACTATGTTTGTGGTTTACAAGGCTAATATTTTTTTGCTATCGCCAAGACGAAGTAAAATGAATTTTATTGCTATGGTATAAAAGTTGATGTTTATCAACTTCAAGTTGAAGTTGATGGTAGAGCAAGTGTAACTGGTTATGATGTTATCATAAGTCTCAATTACTCATTCGCGACAATTGCTAGTTATAAACCATAAATCTAGGAGAGTAGTGATTAGGACGTGTACACTGTGGAACGAACTTCCTGCATCGGTGTTCCCGCTAAGCTATGACTTGGGGTCCTTCAAGAAGCGGGTCTATGGTTTTCTTCGAGGCCGGCAACGCATTGGTGACGCCCGTAATGTTGCTATTGTCCATGGGCGGCGGTGATCACTTGCCATCAGGTGACCCGTCTGCTCGTTCGCATAAAAAAAAAGTAAAATATTCGCTACCTAGCATGATTTTTAAGTTTTGTGGATATCCGATGTAATGTCCTTATTACCATTTTGCGTGAGTTTTATCAAGTGAAACCTGACTATTTACCACCTTGAGTCAGCCACCAGACAAGTCTTCGTTTTCCAGTTGGGAGCTTTTTCTTTCTTCAATCTTTCTTGTTTTTTAATTTAATTTATAACCTCAATAAGGTAGGTATAGTGTTATCCATAAAGCGAAAAGTTCGGTAAATGAAAAAAACAGTCCCCTGGTGGACAACGGCATGTATTATATTTGACGACCCGTGTGGCGCAATAATTACCATGCCGGATCGCCGCACCAAGGGTCCTGGGTTCGATTCCCAGCGAGGCGGAAATTTGAATGATTAGTTTGAATTTCTGTTCTCGGTCTGGGTGTGAATGTCCTTGTCTAGTGTGTTGTCCATGGCACCCACGACACAGGGAATCCTAGTGTGGGGCTATGAGTGCGAAGCGTTATTATACATTAGAAAGAGAGGAGAGGAATTGACTGAAAGAGACTGAATTGAGCAAAAGCTGGTAATTCCATGTAACACATAGATAATGAAATAAGCGTGAATATAAAGTACCTACCTATACAGTTGGATAAATAACAATTTCTCCTATAACTGCTTTACACTCACGTTACGTTTACAACATATTATGTTATATGATAAATGAATCATAAATGTAACTTTAATGTAACTTTCGCTGCAAGAAGCAATAGTCTGAAAGTGATATGAAGTGGTGACTTGACGTAAAATTAACTAGATGCTACTAGAAGTTAATTTGCATCGTTGTGCGAAAGACAGGAAAAGCTCGAACAACTTTTGTTAGTTTTTAGAGTTCCGTAGTCAACAGAACCCTTATTCATAATAATAATAATAATATGATCTCTCAATGACTGTAAAAGCTTTCAACAGGCTTACAAAACTTATGCTTTGAAAGTGCTAATGAACACATTCTTACATAGTAATTAGTGTATCAGTAAGAAATTATAATGAGACAAAAAACAAACTAATCTCCAAAGCCTCGAGCACAGGCAAAGTAGCCAGCCTCTCGGTTTTCTACAGGGCACATTTCGGAGAGTGTGCACAGGAATTGTTTGAGATAATTCCCCCCATCTCCGTTTCTCCATCGTACGACACGACGCACGGCGGGTCTCCATCCTTTTGTCGTGAACATCCCGCCGGTACGGACGACGCGATTTGCCTCGTCATTCGTTATACGCACCGCGAAGAACTGAAATAACTTGCCTGCATCGGCGTTTCCGCCTGCCTATGACGTGGATGTCTTCAAGAAAAGAATGAATAGGCTTTTACTAATTAAGTTAATGTGCTCACCACCTTGGACCACATCTCCACTTACCATCAGGTGGGATTGTGGTCAAGCAATATTTGTGTAAAAAAAAAAACAAAATTAAAAACAAGCTTTTTTGGTCCACTGAGGAGTTTCCTCGTCTGGAGCCAACCTTGAGCATAGTACCTATTAGGTCACCATTACCTATCATAAAAGTGCGTTGTCATCGGAAACAAATCAATTTAACCTTTGACTGACTAATTTGTACTATCATATTATTATGTCGTGGTATGGGCATGTGATGAGGCGAGAGGAAACACATGTGACAAGAAGAGTGATGGATATGAATGTGATGGATAGACGAAGGGGACGAAGATGACCAAAGAAAAGATGGATGGATTGTGTGACACATGATATGAAAGATAAGAGAGTTAGTGTAAAGATGACGGCTGATAGGGAAGTGTGGAAGAGGAAAACATATTGCGCCGACCACAAATAAAATTGGGAAATGGGCAGGAAGATGATGATGATGATGATGATGATGATGATGATGATGATGATGATGATATTATTATGCTAAGAAACTGACGAACAAATCAAGTTAAAATAAAAACTTGTAATCAGAATTACTCTGTGTCTGTCTATGTGAACTTGATGATCCTTAAAAATTACTGCACCATTTTTTATGAAGTTTTAACCAACGTAAAGATCACCAAGCAGGTTTCGGTGTAGGATGAACATAAAAATATAAGACGCCTGATGAAAAGAAGTTGACAATTCCATCTTCCGACGCTACTACTAGACGAGCATACCCTGTAGCCTAGTTGGTAGCGACCCTGCCTGCGAAGCGAAGGGTCCCGGGTTTGATTCCCGGCCGGGGCAGGTATTTATGTGACACATAAATATTTGTACTCGTATAATAATTATGTGTCGTCCATGCCACCCGAGACACAGGTAAAACTACTGCGGGGGTATGAGTGTCTTAGCGTTTATTATTATTACGTTCATAAGTAGAACATATGCATCATTTCTTAAATACAACTAGATATGTACCTGTGTTACCTACTATTTATGTTACTTTATCTTATCCTTATTATTATATGTTACCTTATGTCATCTATGTTACCTACTAGTAAGTGTCCTCCACCAATCCGCACTGGAGCAGCGTGGTGGAGTATACTCTAGGCCTCCTCAAGAGGTGAGACCCGTGCCCAGTAGTGGGCCATTAATGGGTTGAAGCCAAGTAATAAAATACTCATAAAATTACACTTGCTTATTTTACTACTTACTTTCTTTCTTACTAACAATATTACACAATAGTACCAGAGAGTGAAACACAATTATGGGTCATACAGTCATACATACTCATGTATAATGTATGTAGTGACTTTTGCGAATTTGGCACGACGGAACTGTGTCGACGAAATTTTGAAAGGCTTGGTATGATAGGAATTTATAACATGCAAATTTCCATACATTGGCAATTTGGGGGTATTTATTTGGGTTAAAAGCTAAAAAAATTATTGAAATTATTAGTCATGATAGTTAATGATGATTTAGTTATTTTAATCATGAAAAAGTAATCAATAAAAGTCCTACCAATATTACAAATGCAAAAGGCTGTGCAGATGTTTGGGCTAGCATCTCGCGCTATATACCAGTGCCGAAGCCTTTGAAAACGGTAAAAAGTGAAAAAAAAAATAGTAGGATGAAACCCATTGCAAAAGGCAGTTAATATAACAAAATGAAAGGAAAAATAATTTACGGGCGATCTGAGGTTGGGAAGTGGGGGGGGGGGGCGGGGGGGTTTAAGGGTAAAAAACGGGTTATCTCGATTTCTGGCAAAATTACAAATCCTATAAATCGAGATCGAGAACTACAATTTTATCCTATAAATCGGGGGGTTTAAGGGTAAAAAACGGTTTATCTTGATTTCCGGCAAAACTACAAATCCTATAAATCGAGATAAACCGTTTTTTACCCTTAAACCCCCCGCCCCCCACTTCTCGATCTCAGATCGCCCGTAAACTATTTTTCCTTTCATTTTTGTTATATTTTCTTCCTTTTACAAAGGGTTTAAAACTACAATTTTTTTTTGTTTCAATAATTATCGACACTGGTCTACTAAGCGTTTGTATGGATTAAGATGAAACTTGGCACTCAGACATAATAACATCATGTCCAGACTTAAAATTAAAAATTAAAAAACCCCCTGCTATCAAAAAAGCTATCACGATACATTTTTGAAATCCTTATGATGAGCTCTTTAATTTGATACCCATATTGCATTATTCGATCTATTTTTATGCTTTGATACTTCAAACAATGGCATCTCACTGCCATCATATTTGTTTTTTTACCTATCTAAGAACACTTGGGTTATCAAGAGGACTGTAACGATATCTTAATTATATGAATTGTTCCAGTGGTTTGGAAGATACGAGGTAATAAAGAATATTACATACATACATACATACATACATACATACATACATACATACATACATACATACATACAAGATTCTCGCGAAAAACATGACCCTTCCTAGGCAGTCGGGTAATTAGGATGAATTTATCCCATTTATACGTTCACGTGAAATTACTTGATCGTTTATATATTTGTGAAACCACTCTTCCTCAGGCGGAAGAATTTTAAATAATAATTACTATGATGCGAGTAATAATTATGGCTCTATACTATGTCACCACAATGGTTGTTTTGTAATAATAGTAATAGTACACCATTGGATAATTTCCACCATTTCTCCGTTACATTACATCACGTCACTCGAACTGAGATCGGAAATCCTCGGTTGACCAACACGTGAGTTTTATAGTGAGTGTCGTGGCCTATCAATTACATTGCGGTTAATAAGAAATGTAGACGTAAATAACATAATGATTATTACAGGTAACTAGGTAAATAACACTGTCATTTAATGGTGTAAAGATACAGACAGATGCTTAGTTTAGACAAAAGATCTTCCACAGATTACTTGTCATTATTTTTCTTTATTACCTCGTATCTTCCAAACCGCTGATCGGTTATATATAATTAAGATATCGTGAGATTCGTCTTGATAACCCAAGTGTTCTTAGATAAAACAAAAAACTAATACGGTGGCTATGAGATGCCATTGTTTGAAGTATCAAAAAATAAAAATAAATCGAAAAACGCATTAAAGAGCTCACCATAAGGATTTCAAAAAGATATATCATGATAGCTATTTTAAAAGCAGGTGTTTTTTTTTATTTTTAAATTTATACTAGTATCCTTATTATGTTATAATATTATATAGTGTCATTTGAATGTAATTTGTGAATGAAATGAAATAAAGTTTTTTGTGTTGTGTTGTATTTTGTTATTATATAAATTATATATTTGTGAAATTAAAGTTGGGAAATTATTATGAAGTTATACTTCTTTTGGCACGTTTGGAAAAAATTATGAGAATAAAATTTTAACGATGTGCGCGTACGCCGACAGCCAAAAAATGACACAATGAAATTAGGCGATACCTGTCTCTCAAGTTTCCGTGTTACGATGCGCGCGCGCACCGACAGCCAAAAACGACATGATGAAGTTAGCTGATAACTGATTCCTTTTACAAACAAAGAGTTGTGGCATACAGGATGAAATCTAGCTATTTTTTTCGGTTACACCAAAGAAGTATACATATCTTCTTATGTATTGTATGTTATTGTAGGTATATAAGAACACACACACGTTGTTTTTAAATGTTATTACAGCATATTGTAACGTTTTAGATAATGTAGAGTCGGATATTCTGTCAAAATAAAATTTATGAGCGTTTATTTATTACATTTACTTATACCTAAATAATTTATTTAAGGATAATTTTAAAGTGACATATATATTTTAATAACTTCCCTTAAACTGAGATAGTTGAAAAGCGAAACTATGGTCTTAGCCTAGGTTCTAAGAAATTCATCAGTATTTTGATCTTAAACGATTTTTATTTAATGGCAGCTTGACTGGGCAAATTGAATCCCGGAGCTGACAATCATCCTGATGGTAAGTGGCTATCGTCACCCATGGACATCAGCGACATCAAAGGTATTACTGATGCGTTGCCAGACAAGAAAAAGAGAAGAAAAAGATAGAAAGAAAGATCTTTCTCTCATGCCTGAGTGCCTAGTTCCTAAAACATAAATAAATCCATCCATAATCAGCCCTTGGATGTCCACTGCTGGACCTAGGCCTCCCCTAACTTGCGCCACTCTGACCGGTCCTGAGCCTTCTGAATCCAGCGGAATATAATTATAATATAACATAAATACATAATATAACATAAGTATTCGATGAAATATTTAAAAAGAAAATAGAGAAGACGGAATCGTATGAAATACTCAATAACGATCATCATTCGGATGCTCTTACGAAATAGGGTGATGCTTTGAATACAACGAAAGGATCTGGGCTCGATTTCTAGTAAGGAATTTATTTGTGGTCGAAGTTGACCGACCACTTTCTAATACAGGGTCAAGGACTCGCTTTGTAACCTACGCGCTGGGCGTTAATCTACATATTGTACGGAATTCCACGATTACCATATATTTAAGGCGAAAAGATAACGGAAATAAACTTATCAATAAATTAGTCAGTAGTTTATTTGATATTAGTCACGAGTTTATCAACACTTTGTATGGAATTCCGCGATTTCTTTATTTTTAGAGCCGAAAAGGCAATAGAGATAAACCTACCGATAAAGTCAATAGTTTACTTGATATTAGTCATTTTACGCCGTATTGGGGCGGCTTAGAATACTAGCCCCAATCCCACGCCGGATGGGTGTCGTAAAAGGCGACTAAATCCGGCCCGCTGGTGGTAGGACCCCTCGAGGGATTATATAAGTAATATTGATTTTAATTATTAATTAATACCATTATTACTATTATTATTTCTCCATGGGGTTCGCCTGGATAGCTACCACCCTTGAGCATGAGTCAGCCGCCAAACGACTCGTCGTGTTCCGGCTGGAGGCTTGAGAGCCAGCTCTTTCTTTCATTTTCTTCTCTCTTTCTTGGCTGGCAACGCATCGGTGATGCCTTTGGTGTTGCTGATGTCCATGGGCGACGATAGCTACTTACCGTCAGATGGATCGTCAGCTTGTTTGCCGGCTATTTCCATAAAAAAAAAGTCATGAGTTTATAATTTATCTACACTATGTATGGAATTCCACGATTGCTTTATATTTTAGAGCCAAAAAGATAAAGGAGATAAAGATATTTATGGAAATTTGTCAGTAGTTTGATATTAGTCATGAGTATGAAAATAAATAAAGAAAGTTTCAAATGATACTATGATTTAAGAAGTTTGACGTTCATTTATTCTCAATCTTTAGGTAATTTCATAATTATTTAATTAAATTTAAGTTAAGTAAATATTTTTTTTAATAATTGATATCCCTTTTTCCATTAATTTACATATAAATTAATTGAAGTTATTCTTTGACAAAAATAACAAATTTTCATGTGTAAGTATTTCTACGGGAATCAAAATAACTACACAGTTATAATAACCAAAAGTTTAATGGATATTGTGAATAAGTTAAATTAGGTAGGAGAAATGACTGGACTTCGACGTAAATAAAATGAAATAAATAATATAAAGTAATGTTATCTACTATTATATTTATTTATTTATATTTACATTCAATAAGCATTATAAAGTATAATAAACATACATAAATAATCATAGATGTAATATAATAAATAAATATCATATTTAATGATTTGGCAAATTAATACTTTGATATGTATGATATCAATATTATTATATAAATGCATACATATATTACTTACATAAAAATATGTACATAAAATAATATTATTAAATAGGAATAACATAAAACAAATTGACCAAAATACATATACGTACAGTACATCGTAAACAGATACATATCATACAATAAATATAAATAATATATTATATTTACTTTGAAATAAATATGTATGGCAGGTATATACACTAGATATTTATATAATTTGTTTATGTATTTGGTTTAATAATAAATTAACAAATAAAAGTCGTACACAAATAAATTATAAATACAAATACTTATGATGGTAATTCAGTAAATAAATCAATTAAAGCACATCCAAAGTCTCACACAACAAATATATAATATTTACACAAATATTTACATATAATATTATCATAATGATATTGTGTCTAACTATGAATTTAATATTACATTTTAGGAAATCGTTAGAGTATTGAGGTACTGTCATTTTAATAAATTATGAAATAAATAAAAAATCCTTTTCCATTACATATCAAAGTCCTTTGCAAAGCCATTCATCATTATGTTTCATCCTATTTTTATTTGATTTTTTAAATGTCTCTCTTTTCAATAAATTACATTATGATTGTACTCAGTCTGATTGTCTTGAATTTTTTGAAATACTAATGATTTCGAATTTGGAAAATAAGCACCGATCTATTATATATAATTGTAGTTATAACAATACTTTGACTTCCAATTCCATTTTATTTCGGATCATTCCAATATAAATAATTTTTAAAGGACGTCTCATAAAGTAAAAATTCCAAAAACAATAAAAAATTCCAATTGCATAAATAACCTTTACATGGAATTTAAATTATCCGGTGCGTATTTTCGTCATCCGTATACAATAAATAATTTTTGTCCGTGAATTGTATTGTATTAACACTTGTCATTCCTCGTTAGCATTGTTGAACGTATTTGGTGGGTTGGTTGGTTACTGGGCGTATGCGCTGTATGCCAGGTCGTGGGCCTTGTCCAATGACCTGTAATTAATATAATTAAAAATAAATAAATTAATAATTTATTGCGCATTTTTATATATTTTATTTTTATAACATGGATTCGCATTATCTTCATAGTTCCAACTTTCTGTTTTTTAAATCTTTTGCTTATTTGCACTATGTGTGAAGAAGTACTCTCCAAGCCTTCCAATTACAAAACACCTAAGGAAGGTTGCATTTTGAATTGTGCAGGCAGAAAAGTATTTTTTTTTTCTGTGCAATCCCCATTAAGTAATCGATGTTTCTTAAATAATAATTTTGTAACTTCAAAAGAAGCCTTCTATTGTTATAATAGTTAAGAGCTATTCATAGATTTAGACGAAATGTACCTAATACTTTAAAAATGAAGATCATTGTAAGTAAATCCTTGTGTAAGTATAATTAATTGTGACCATTATTAACTGCCTGCAGGTCACATCTCTTCCTCATGTCACGACACGTTCGGTCACAGGTCGTCTCTTGTTGAGGTGAGGGCTTAATAGATGTAATATATAAAGAAAATTATTAAAAACCTCACCTGCTCCATCCCGAACCAGCGTGTCCAGATGAGACTACCACCTCATGAGCTTCGCCCGCACTGTTCGAAGACAACAGCTTCTTCAGACCGATGATTCCAGCCAGTACCAGGGCGAGCTTAGACACGATTAGGGCCTTGCCGGCTAACAGAGCCAGGGCTCCGAAAGCCAGTGGCACCATCATACCACCGATGAGGAGAGGAATTGCCAGGAGGGGGGCCAGTTTCTTCCTCCTGCCCCGCCCTCCATCGAACGCGCGTTGCAACTCCGAACCAGATGGGAATTTGACCTGGAATTTAATATTGACTAAATTTAGTTTTCATGAATAAAATTTATGATTTCTCAATGGTCAAAGGGTGATAACTCATAATTAGGACAATAAAGGGCTATGACCTTAACACTCTGACATAAGACCCCAGAGAACTATGTTGTAACTAGTCGATAATGATAATTGATAATTCAATCAACTGTCAGTTCAGGACAAGGTTAAATAATATTTATAATAAATAAGTTTAATACCTCTGTATTACCTATAAATAATCACTAATATATTCGCAAACTCGCAAAAGGGTTAAATATGTTTGGGTTTCAAAGATATAATGAGATAACTCAAACCCACGCACCCTACCACATATACAATTTTCATCCTACATACAGGGTCAAAGCCGACTCGAATAAAAGATTGAATGCAACTACATTTCTGATAATGTATAAATTATTAGACCCAAGTTAACCGCTTCAGCACATCTAATCATGAAGTCAGTTGTGTGACAGGAACAGACAGGAAACAGCATTATTAATCAAAGATCGTGACAATATACTGTATATCATTGGAAACAAACATTCGTGCTACACGGACACGGAAGCAAGACAAACATACAAACAACAAATCACGAATCAAACCGAAATGCATCACGAAAGCGCATCACGCGTAAATGACTCCTCGCTAATTAACTTCAGAAACCACAATTACCGTACGTAAGTGGTACAGTAAGAAAACTGCTTAATAGAGTGTGGCAAGGAAAAAAGTAAGATGAATTAATTGCTTGCAATTAAAGAGATGTAACGAGAAAGCTGTCACGGTGCGTCGACTTACGGTATGTGGTGATTTTATTCCAATTTCAAATGCATTCCATGGTTGCATTCGAAACGGACATTTTTTTTGCTGGACCGTTGCGTGATGTTCATGTTGGTATCGTTTATTCGATTGGAATTTATTTTAAAATCGAATTTGCGTCATAATTTATTCCATAATTAGATGATAGTATGGAGTCGTATCAGTGATAATTCCATTTTGGAATACTCACAAAAAAAACGAGAGCGAGGTTTAAGATACCGAGATGCAAATTATTCCAAGTACCATTGTAACTTATGTACAGGAAATGTGTACACTCCCCACATCCAAATCTGCCCTTAATCTTAAGTTACATTTCTGTTTATTTTTAACCTGTAAATTTTAGTTACCAGTTGCAGCACCAATATACGTGAAAACTAAATTTGTATAGTCTTTAATACCGATTTTAACCAAATTCGCACACCGTGTGCAGTTTGATCCAACTTGAAAGATAGGATAGCTCACATCTCAAAATAAAAAAAAACTTTTGACAGAACGAAGTCTGTCTGGGCAGCTAGTTAAAGCATATAGAACAAAGCCTACATAAATTTAAAATCGTGACAAAACCATTTAAAATTATTTATATAAATTACAATCACCAATCAAACTCTGTAACAAGCTATTAGACAAAATATCAATGACATAATAAATCGTAAAACTATAATTCCGTTGACGATTGGAATACAAAGTGCGATTACGTTACGATTGAGGAACAATATCGTAATTACAGAAGCCATGTCAGGTGTCGGTAACCTCGTAACAGTGTCAATGTTAGTTCTTATGTAATGTTTGTAAAAAATCCGAATGTAACTTACATTTACTACACTTTTTGTTAATAATCATTAAAAGAAGTAATGACGATTTTTAACCGACTTTAAAAAAAGGAGGAGGTTCGTAATTTGATTGAAATTTTTGGTTTTTATGTATGTACCTCAATAACTTTTTACTGGGTGCATGGATTTTAATGTTTCTTTTTATATTTGAAAGCTGGTGCTTGTCATATGGTCCCATTTAATTTTGAGCGATATCGGACGGCTCGTTTTTGAGTTATCTCTAATAATACGTATTTATTTGACTTCGACTATTTTGATAATGTTCTCATTGTATTAACTACTTGTTGGAAGATTGTTTCTTTGAAGTCGGTTTTTTTTTTTGATAAAATTTAGATTATGTAGTTTGGTTCATTGAAGTATAATGTAGAACAGACATCTCGAACAAAATGTGTGTCCCGCCGGGAGGTTCTATTTTCAAAATTGAGCCCCGTCCTCCTTTCAAAATCGAACGAATCCTTTGAAAATTGAAGCCGATCGGCGGCAATTCATTGGGACACACATTGTGTTCGCAATGTCGGTCCTATATGCTAGTAATAATACTTCAATGGTTTGGTTAGTAATAAATGGTTGTGATAGGAAGGTAGCAGGTTTAGTTCTCGTGTGATATATTATACGTATATTCTTAGGAGGTTTAGGTATTTCGATTCCTGTATTATAATATTTATGATAGTATTAGGATTACAGGGCATGGTATTGTAAGGTTGTGTCATCTATTAATTATTATTATTATGTAGACGTTAAATATATTCGATCCCGTAAATTGTTTCATTAAATATTTATCAAACAATCAAATATTACGTAATCAGATAATCGACGTAATTTTCATATAACTGCAAACACATTAGGTACCTAATAATTTTACCAGTTTTATTGATGGGTATCAGGTAAGAAAAAACTTACCACTATGCGATATTACTATCACGTGGTACAGTGTGGAGGTATTTAAATAGATGGAATTTAACCCTATTGCTTCAAAGATATTCAAAGAAAGAAAAGAAAGAAGCAAAGAAACGCTTTATTCCAACAGTTATTTTTCTACATGGGTATTTATGGGTATAATAAAATAAACTTGACAAGTGCGAGTTAAACTCGCTTGGAGAGGGTTCCGTGCGTTGATTATGTATTTACGGTTATTTTTCTATTTTATCTAATTTGCCATTTTTTTAAGACCATAGACTTCTTATAAGTTTTTCTGTAATATTTAATTAAAGAACTATTCTCTGTATTTTTTTCAAAATTCTAGCGTCAGTAGTTTAGGAGATAAGGGGGGGGGATTGGTTTATAACTATCCATTGCAGAACTATAACAAAAATATATTTGTGATCCTTACAACAAGCCCTTTCATTTGATATACAACACTACACGGATTGCAAAATAGTTTTTCTTTTATTTTGATTTTGTTGATTTTTTTTTTCAAAATTCAGTTGTTTACTTTATATATACCTTCGTCTTTGCGTCACAAAAAAGTACATGAGTACCAAATTTCAACTCATTTGGTCCAGTACTTTCAGAGTAAATTGAAAACACAAATGAATCACATGGGCATACACAAATGAGATAAATATTTAAATAAATAAAATAGACGCTACACAGTCAAATGTCGTTGCTACCATAGGCAACTCTCAAGACAATTTCACTCACGCTCAGACCGGGAACAGAAATTCAAATCATTCTGCTTCGTTGAAAATCGAACCCAAGACACTTCGAACGACGCCGCTGCTGTCCGGCATGATAACCGGATATAATAATAATAATATAATATTAATAATAACATTTCATACGCCAAATAAGTCGTCAATATTACACCTTAGATTACAAGGAAGAGTAGAAGAGTAGAGTAATAGAAAGTAAATTCTATTCGACCTTATGACTGCCCCGGAGAATCGAACCCAACACTCTTCATTCTTCGCTCAAAAGGCAGTCGTTAACAACTAGGCTACTGAATATATTTAGAGGTAAAATAGAGCTATACTAAAATACTTCCGTACATTTTCGTAAAAGTACTACCTATTTACGTTCATTTTCATAAAGAATATTGTTATATAGTTAATAGTTCAGGCGTTACTTTGCGGAAATCCATTGTTATTAAGTTAGTATTAGTCTACTTTGCAACAATCCGCAGGTAACATGTATGATGGTATATACTTTAAGACATGCGTGGCACCTCCCTCTCTCCCACAGCGGAAACATGCACTACAATAATTAAAAGTATATAGCAACATACTGATATGATTGTGGAACTAATTAAAATGTACCCGATTAAATAACTGATAACCTTTTCACACTTATTACGTACGGGTTCTCACGTTATAGGTACGTCAATATTTGGTACAGTTGCATGGAAGCATAGTCACAATCCATGGCATAGACCTTACGATGAAAAGAGCCTAAGTAAGGGCCAGTAATGAGTTGAAACTCATTAATGGCCCTTACAGGGCACAGATCTCTCTTCATCACTGGGAAAGCTTAGAACTTCCACGCTTCTTTAGTGCGGATTGGTGGAGAAAAGAGACTTCCAGGAACAAAATAAATTATGACGTGGTGTGTTTACATCGCAAAAACTAAAAGAAGAATCGATAGAAAATTAAAGAGGAGTAGATATAAAAAAGTAATACTTGTAATATACAATAATCGTGAGTACCCCTTAGATTTACAATGTTTAGGGTTTTCAAAGTTGCTTAAAATCAAATTGCATAGATTTTTATTGCTACTTAAAAATTTTTTAAACCCCACCGCACTTTCGGAAGAAAGGTTCCGGATGCGATCAGCTTACATATCACCTAATGCGAAATGGTTCATGACATTCATTTTCATATAATATCAGTAACAGCAAAAGCATCACCGACGCGTTGCCAACCAAAAATGAATTATGTCCGGGTCTCCGACACGGTCAATTCACGGTTGATTTACAATGAAGGGTGGTAGCTACAAGGTGGGTGAAATAAAGACCCCAGATAACAACTTCGATTCTTGGCAGAGACAGACATACGAAGAAAGCATAATGTTGAAGCTTTAGTTACATTATATGGATAGCCTAATATACCTATTACATACGTTCTATTACCTTAGTTATACAGTTGATCAAAGTGTTGAAAAAATTATCACACATGCCTAAAGTATTTATCGTCACAAAAGCAGAAAGAGACACCTAAGCGAGACAAAAATTGGGACAAAATAGTATTAATGAAAATAGTAACATTAATGTATAAAAAAGAAACTCCTGTTACTTATACATTTTCTGGTAAAAAGAGGTTGTTCTAACAATTAATAAAAACAGCTCAAATCTAAGTCTAAAGAAATAATAAAATTTATCAGTGAACCCAAAGTGGCCATATGAGTTTGAAAGTTTTAAAAACATCTGTTTTTATCAATCTTCGTGCTGTTTGATAAAAATTCTGCGGTAGTTTTGACACTACTCGAAACTCTCAAAGTTTCTGGGTTCAATGCTCAACCCCGACAATTATGTGACAGATTATTGTTTGAAATCTAGTATTAGCTAATTGTGATGTCTTCTTATTACTGTAGGTTCATGATACCCTCAACACAATAACACACTCATAATCGCTTCATCTATTTCTTGATCAGCTTTGTGAAATTCTATTAAAAATTACGTTAAATTAGTTACTAAAATATCAAGTAATTCATTAAGAGTTCAAAGGTTAATTACCTGGATGGTATGAGTCTGCAGGAATCCAACGATCTTGTCCAAAATGAGGCCGTCCAGCGAGCTCTCGTCGAGACCTCTCGGAATCGCCTCCTCAACCATATTGTCGACCTCGGCATCCTTATCCCTGGTAATCTTGACCCCACTGAGGATAGAAACCTCATCGCTCTTCGATATCCTGTTCAGCGCCTTCGCCAACTTAACCTTCAGGCAGTTGGAGATGTCACTCCCACTGCAGTCTTTGTAGGTTTCATAGGCAACTTTAAGGTCTCCTAGGATGCTGTCCTCTGAACTCCGCCCTTCGTCTGTGTTCTGGTTTGTGGAGGCAGTTCGGGCGCTGACGGCAACCGCCAAGGTCAATATCAGGAGGTAGTTCGGTACCATGTTGACGGTTCGTCGTTGGCGTTACAGTGCTGAGCGCGATGCATGTTCTAGTTTATAAATGCTTGGTTTCACGCTACAATGGGCGCTGCTGAGAGGGATGCGTTGATTATGCGGGGGAATATGTCTTGATCGTCTCATCTTGTTGGATCTGCAAATTAGAGGTAGGTGGTTAAAACGGGTCTTTGGTGAGGAAATAGGACATTGTCTTCTATTTTGGGAAACGTCTAAACCTAATTCTGCATAGCTCCGGAAAATCATTTTTCTACGTTTGCAAATATTACTTACGCCCGAAAAAACTTGATATTATGCGTAACTGAAAAAATTCGGTTAAAATTTTGCGTTGAACTATGAAAAGCAACGCATCTGTGAACTATTTCGAGTGGAACAATTATTAGTATCTAACGATTGCTACCTACACCATTACTAATAGGTACGAGTATTTGATTCACCTACATCATCAGTCATAACTTCCACAGTCTTCTAACTAACGAATAATAAGTAATTGAAATCCTGACACCGTATAATCGGGAATAAATTGGGTGGTACAGAGAACCTTGCACCTCCATAGTTTTGTCTGTTGTTAAGTACGATGCACTTTGACCAGGGGAAGTTGACTTGGACTTGAGATGATTAATGCCCCTACCTCCATTAGCCTTTGGAAGTCCACTGCTGGACATAGGATATGCCCCCTACGTAATATCCTAATTTAGTTCTGTGTATTCCATTCAACCACTCCACAGACTAACTGTAACTGTACATTGCATCAGTTCAATTGATAGGGAAGTTAGAGCTAATTCATTCGGAAACTCTTTGACAATTGACACTAATGTGAAAATGTTGTGTTTCTTTTATAAATTACGAGTAACCGCCCTCGCTTTGCTTCGGTTTTCTTATTTTTTTACACCTTGGGTTACATTATTGGAGTTTTATTAAGGATCCCTAATTTTTTTGAAAAATAATATAGCCTATGTTACTCGGGGATAGTGTAGCTTCCCAACAGTGAAATAATTTTTCAAATCGGTTCAGTAGTTTCGGAGCCTATTCAATGCAAACAAAAAATCAAATCTTTCCTCTTTATATATTAGTATAGATAAGTTTATGCTATCCCACCTGATGGTAATTGGACCATGTAGTTTTGGGGAGGAATATCTGAGCGTAATATCAGGTCACTATTATTATAAAAATAGATTGTCATCGGCACCAAATCAATTTGTGAAATTCAGCTCCATAGAGGAAGTATTTCTGATTCGGCTTTCAAGATTTGACCTATACTAACATGCTAATAAAGTAAGGAACAAAGCAAGTTAAACAAAAGCATGTAAAAATGGATCCATTAAACACGATGTACATTATACATTACAATTTTAATCGCATGTATAATCGCAATCTGTTAGATGATCAATTCACGTAGTTAGCATACAGACATTGCGTTCGGTGACATTCTGCACGGTTTATGATTGGATGTGCGTTATATCAGCAGGAACAACACATAAAAAAAACCCGACGGCGTCAAATAAACTAAAAGTAAAAAACAAGCCCAGTAGCTTAGAATATTGTTAAAAGTAATACTGAACAACTACACCATACAAGTATTAACAGTTGGGGCCCATTCTTCAACCAATCAAATGTTGTTTTTTTTTCCCAAACAGCCCTGTTAAATTTAAATGGGTCCTGACTGTTAATTCTTGTATAGTGTAGTTGTTCAATATTACTTTTAACAACATTCTAAACTACTAAGCTTGTTTTTTTCTTTTTAGTGTATTTTACACAGTCGGGTTTTTGTTTTATGAATTTTTTTTTTATTTAACACTGTAGTTAGAAGAGTTAGAACTCATTGACGTTAGCGAGAATGGTTGTTTAAACAACTTTAAATAGTTATATGTATATCCTAAACTGTTATTTAAAATGCAAAATGATCAAAGTAACATAAAAATAATTTTTAAATATGTACCTATTCAACGATACCCCACTGGACTTAGTTCGTCGATTATTATTTTTTTTTCATTTTGAAAATATGTCTGGTTCTCGCTGTGATGAATTTTGGTTATTGTCATGTATTTATAATAGTAACACTTGCAAGCTTAAGACAAATCGATTGACGTAAGAATCATCGAAATCGGTCAACACGTTTGGTCTCTACAACGCCACATACATATACATAAACTGATAAGCACATTACCCTTCCTTGTGTCGCGCAGTTGGGTAAAGAGATGAATTTTTAATTTTTGAGTAATAAAGTAGAAGTAACGATGACGGAAACGATCTTCTTCGCTAAAACAAGAGCAGTGAAACTCAAAGTAATTTTTAACAGTGCTCTGCCCTCGGCTATGCCTGCATATTTCCAGGTATTAGGTGCTTTTTATATTTTTCTAAATTATGGTCTACTTGTTTGCAAAATTTTATGAAAATTCATGCAGTAGTTTTTGCGTATTAGGGTAACAACATCTTTACTGATTACCATGTTACTTTAGTTCTGGTGACAATACATTTTTGTAAAAACACAACCTCATACACTTTGGTTGGGCTCCAGGTGAGGGAACTCCTTAATGTTTAACAGCCCAGTCATATTTTTTTAAATTCTTTGGTACATTAAATTGACAATATACAACAGTGTATTCAATTTTTAAACTTTTTACTTTTTTTGGTAAATAATGAATAGCATAATCTGTAAGAGTGCCGGTGTAACGTACATACAGTCACACGCACCAATGCCGTTGATCCTCTCTCGGCACCTGTCTGTGCTCGGCCTATCGTGGATACCGAGCTATCTTAAACGATCTGAACACGTGCACTGCGTTGTATGATACCAACTATCTTATTCATAGTATATGTTGCTGATTGTTGTAATATACATTTTACTGAATGGGACGCTTCGATACAAGATCTTGCTACTTAATCGACTTCAAAAAAGGAATTATTTATTCGACTGCATTTTTTTTTGTTTGTTACCTCAGAAATTTCGATTGTGTGAACCGATTATGATGATTCTTTTTTTGATCGAAAGCTGGTATTTGTCATGTGATCCCACTTAAATTTGAACTAGATCTGACGAGTAGTTTTTAAGTCGGTTATTTTTTCTTGGTAAAATTCAGATTATTCTTCTCTCTTTCTAGGCCGGCAACGCATCAGTAATGCCATTGATGTTGCTGAATGCTGATGTCCATGGGCGACGATAGCCACTTACCATGATGGGTCGTTTGCTCGTTTTCCGGCTATTTCCATACAAAATGTATTTTTCTTTATGCTTTTAGGACCTAGTGATACGGAAGCATAGACACTTACGATCAGGTGGATCGTTAGCCCATTTGTCGGTTACATAAAAAATACTCGTCTCCTATAGTAAGGTACCACATACATATAACGAGCTTTTCAATAATCTGTGTAGCCATGATGTCTGGATAAGTTTGCAAAAACGTCACAACTTAGACACTTGATGTTGTGACTCTTTGATAATCATTTGATTTGCTAAATAACTGACTTGAGGATAATAGATAGATAAATGAAAAAGATGTAAGTAAACCGCATCAGTATTATTTAATATGTCATTAATTAATATGAATCCTTATCAACTTAAAAAAGAGTTGACCAAATGGCTTTTGAAACTTAATTATGATGATACTGAAGCGTTGTTACAAGTAATTAATTAAGAAATAGGCTTTATTTTTAAACAATAAACTGATACACATACACATCCATACACCTACCCATTCACCCACACACACACACACACACACACAAACACACACACAGAGAGAGAGACTCGCACACATACACGAAGACACACTCACGCACACGCACTTGTACACACACACACACACACACTTGCACACATACATACATACACACACACCCACACACACTTACACACAATTATACAGACAGCACATACAAATTGTAAAACTCCAACCCTATCTTGAAATTAGTAAACTTGTTATATTGTGTTAATTTTAAGTTTTTAGTCCAATAAATCTTGATGTACAAATTGGAAGAGCGGGACTCCCTAACACAGGCATTACTGATGCTTAAAAGGTGGGTCCCAACAACATGTAAAAATGTAATGTTTTTTGGACCAATAAAAATTCTTTAATTAATTCTTTAATTAATTCTTAATTCTTAATCAGTAAGAGTACAACTTAGTCTGGGTTGGCCGAAAGTTGGTACTATAAATAAATAAATAAATGCTTATACACTCATACCCCCGCAGTAGGTTTTCACCTGTGTCGCGGGTGGCATGGACGACACATATCACACATCACACATCACAATAACATCCATGACCCGAGTACAAATATTTATCTGTCACATAAATATCTGCCCAGGCCGGGAATTGAACCCGGGACCCCTCGCTTCGCAGGCAGCTGCTAACTAGGCTTTCGCTACCAAATAGGCTACAGGGTCGTCAAATAGATACTTTATTTTTATAGTAAGAATTATAGATTAATTATCACGTTATATGCTATTTTGGCTCTCATGACCTAAATTTATTAGTATTTCTAAGTCGTAAAATGACGCTGATGACGGAGGCGAGGGTGGTGATGATTAGTATGATGATAATGACGAGAATGATGATAATAATGACTTTATAGTCAACTAATTCTAGTATCACAAGTACAGTATTACAACACTATGAATACGGCACAATTTACATCTCTGCCGATTGAATCGTACGGTATTTCGATTTTATTTTCACTTCAAAGAAAAATTACAATTTTAATGACGACTTTTCATGTTAATTTTCATAATACGCGGACTTCGTGTATACGATGTGTTTCTTTGTATTGAAATGTGTGGGCTGATTGTGCACCTTACTCACGGTCCGAGTTATTAATTATATGAGTATGATTTTCACCGAATATTTCAGTAATATATTTCGTCATCGCCAATTGATTATTTTAAGTACAAATTTGTAGCCAACCTTATAACGATAGCAATAATCTAAATTTTACTAACAAAAAATAACGGACTTCCAAAATTACTCAAAAACTACTTGTCAGATCTCGTTCAAATTTATGTGGGACCACATGACAAGCACTTGCTTTCGATTAAAAAAAGAATCAACGAAATCGGTTGGCGTGATATTGAGTTATTCGTTCATAATAAAATAAATAAAATAAATTTGTCGCGCACATACTTAATTCAAATTTAAGACTTATATGGTTTTCTCGTGGATGCCATTGTCAAATCTCAATAAAATTTAAGTGGGACCACATGACAAGTACCAGCTTTCGTTTAAAAAAACAATCATCAAAATCGGTTCACCCAATGAAAAGTTCTGAGGTAACAAACATTAAAAAAAAATACAGTCGAATTGAGAACCTCCTCCTTTTTTTGAAGTCGGTTAAAATAGGATGTTATAATAAACAGATGATTTAATAATTTGCATGTTCAATATTTTCATGGTATTTTGTTACTCTCACGCAAAAACTGTAGAAAGGTTTCTCATGAAATTTAGCTCAACGGCCAAAGTCGCGGGAAGAGCACTAATAAATTGCAATGACACACGTACCGAATGATCTGAGATAAAGCATTCATTTCTCATATGGCTTCAACCCATTAATGGCCCACTATTGGGCACGGGTTTCTCCTCGTGAGGAGGCCTAAAGCATACTCCACCACGCTGCCCCAGTGCGGAATGGTGGAGGGGTTAGTGGCCAACCGAAGTGTCGGAAGTTTTCATGCCGCCCGAGTGCCTCCGACATGGCTTAACGACTGTTATCTTACGATAACAACCGGGACCGACGGCTTTACGTGCCCTCCGAAGCACGGAAGCGCTCAAGAATTTTTGGCCACTAGCGGTTACCCATCCAACTACCGACCGCGCCCGCTGTTGCTTAACTTTGTCGATTGCTTAGAATCGACGCAAGCCGCCGGGCTATGAGCGCTTCAATTTCTCATATAAATTAATTTCTCTTTAATTTCTGATATAAATATCTTTAAATCCAGTATGACTTTTGACTGGCGTGGTATATAATTATCTACCCATTTGGTTATTTGTCATTAGTTTGATCTATAGCTATACAGAATTACCTTTACCGAAGGACGGTCTGTGTACAGTGACCTTAGAAAACGCGTTCGGAAACATTTTAAACTATTTTACAATTTCCCTGATTTGAATTTACTTCCTTTGTTAAAAAGAATTTGCAATACATTGCTAATTTCACAATTCCAATATATCGTGTATTGCGTCGTATGGCGTAATAGTTATCGTGCTGAAATGCCGTTCGAAGTGTCCTAGGTTCGATTAACAGCGACTCAGAAATTTGAACGATGAGGTTAATTTCCCAGTGTGGCTATTTATGTTCTTGCCGGTGTGTTGTCCATGATTTCACATAGGAAATAACAACTAGTCATGCCCTACGTGTGTTTGCGTTCTTGATCTAATAATTGCGTTCTTAATCTTGATCGGTTCCCAGGGAATTACGCGGGAAATGCTCCCAAGCGAACGAAGTCGTGGGCATAGCTAATAGTATTAATAAAATATAATGAGGTAAATTGTGCTACAAACTGACACATGACAAGACATTGGTAGTCAAGGAGGAAGCAGAAGCTAGCTTGTTAACTAGAACCGACACTTGGGTTGGCCACTAACCCCTCCACCAATTCGCCCTGGAGCGTGGTGCAGTATGCTGTAGGATTTCTCTACAGGAGAGACCCGTGATCAGTAGTAGGACATATATAGGTAGAAACCATAAGCAGGCGAAGTTTTATTAACGCTGAAAATAAATACGCTGACATTCTTTGCAATCATTTTATTCAATGACATTATTGACAACATTCTATCTCTTCGACTGTATTTATTAATCATCTGTATTTGATACTCATATTGCATTATTTGATTTGTTTTTATTTTTTGATGCTTCAAATAATGGCATCTCACAGCCACCATATTTGTTTTTGATGTGAAACATCTTTACGCGAGGGGTAAACCTGATTTTAGACTTGGCGATCGTGGCGACGCATTTCGATGTTTCACATCTGTCAGCCGTTTCATGACAGCTGTTCTTTTTTTTTCACTTATCTAAGAACACTTGGGTTATTAAGACGAATCTAACGATATCTTAATAATTACATAAATCCGTTCAGCGGTTTGGAAGATACGAGGTAATGAAGAATATTACATGGATACATACAATATACGTGCAAAAAACATAACCCTTCTTAGCAGTGGGGTAAAAAGTCACTATTACTATTTCTACAGCAATATTATTTGCCAAAGTGACATTAGTTTCCGTCAATTTGGACGAGTGAGTGATTCGACTATACGTCATCTCATTGCATCTCATCTCATCATTTACTACTCCTGTTGTTTTTACTTAACGTAAGTATAAAATTACTCCTAAACCCATCACAAGGTGTGATATACCGTTTTATCAATGCTCGCAAAACCTAACAACCATGAAATACCGATGTGTGCGGTTCCGTTCGTCCAACTGACCCACAAACGTACGGATACGCTTTTTATGTAAGAAATGAATCATGTAACAAGACGCTCTTGTTTTCGCTTTGTGAATAACGAGTTAGTTACGGGATTTTGTAACTGGAGATTAATGAGCTGAGCGATTGATCGAGCGACTAAATGCGTATCGATCAATGATATTACATGGACTATAATTCTTACAAAAAAAAAACAACTTCAAAATAAAATCATTATAGTACATCATCAAAGTAGTTGAAGACAATTAAATACGCATTATTAAGAATAACTCAAAAAGTACTCATTAGATCTCGCTCAAATTTAAGTGAAAACACATGACAAGCACCAGCTTTCGATTAAAAAAAGAATCATCAAAATCGGTTCACCCAGTCAAAAGTTCTGAGGTAACAAACGTAAAAAAATATAGTCGAATTGAATACCTCCTTTTTTGAAGTCGTTAAAAAATATCTTTGACTGGAGATTAATAAGCTTAGCTTCGACAGCAATTGATCGATTGATCAAGTTAATTCGTTTCATGGGAGATCGTTAGAGGTGAAATTTGTCGAGCGCTTCCTTGCGTAGGAGGCTAGGAGGTGATAATTCGTCGGTACCAATTGCTTTTTATTACATGTACAAAAGAGGTAGTAGTAAAAAATATTTGACTGTACAGTAGTATAAAAATATATGCATTGTAGTAGGAAAATAGGTTTTATGTAGTCGTAAAATATCTTTGATTAACGTACGTACGCTCAGAATATTGATCCTAAGCATGTCAATGTCGTAAGAGGCAACAGAAAGGCAGGCAGGATTTCGCGTAAGGGTACCACCCTCTTGCTAGAATTAGGTCAGCCATCAAACGATTCGTCGTGTTATGACAGGGGGGGGGGGGGATTCGTTTGTTGTCTGTTTACATAAGAATAATCTCATGAATTACTAAAACAGTACCCAATTTCAAAGTCTTCGAAAAATACGCGGTATTAGGGATAACTGAAAAACAAATCGTCAAAGCTAACTGAAATTTATATGGGACTACATGTACATCCAGTAAAAAGTCATGAGGTAACATACATAAAAAACCTTTTTTTGATGTCGGTTAAAACGGGTTAAAACTGCAAGAATATAAGACGAATAGATTTTTATTAGTAGGTACTATTTCTTAAACATTTCCTTGTTTCGGAGGATGTACCGTGTCGCAGGTCGTTCTGATAATTCAGACGTCTTCACGTAGCGTAACCATCCATCCATCATTCGAATAAACATGGATGACTTGTGTTCAAGGCCTAAGTTACCTTATTACTGTGTTAATGTGGTCTTCATGTCAAGAGTGAATAGGCTTGTACTAAGTTAGTGCGCTTTGCCATTCATGAAGTCATTGCCGCTTACTATGAGGTGGTTTTGTAGTCAAGTATTAGCTGATTTAATGTTAAAGGAATATCTGAAGAAGTTTTGTAGAGTACGGCTCTATATCTATTCTCAACTCCAATCTGTGGAAATAACAATACATCTTTATATATAAGAATGAATCCTTATTTCCGTTCGTCACGGCTGATGTACGGCTGGACGGATTTCACTAAATCTTTTTTGTTGTGTTTGTTATTGACAGAAGAAGGTTTATATTGAAGAAAAAATTAAGAAAGTTGTGCGGAAAATTAGAAAATTTAAGAAAACTTAACGACCATATTAACTTTCCTAATGTAACTTTAGCAACATAATTTTTTTATGTTATTACTCTCAGTCGCGGGAGAAAGAGAAGGAGAGGGGAGGGAGAGGGAAAGAGTGAGGAGGGAGTTGTTGGGCGGTACTTTCCCCGGGCCAGCTAGTTTTAAAATAAAAAAGCAAGAATTTTATTTTCCCCAAAAATAGCTTAGAAACATATCGATTAAGTCAGCCTTAAAACAAAAAAAAAAAGACGCATCAGAATTTATTTAAAAGTGTTCCAAAACGGACACTGGTTCAGGCAGTGTTTAATAATACGTTGGCAGCTACTTACTTTTTATTTATGACCATGAGGCCATTAATCAAAACCTGTGTAATAAAACGGAGAAAGTGAAAATTGTCTTAAATAACCAGTTACATGTGCTTCGCCGTTTTTACAGTTTCCGCTAATTAGCAAGCTTTTGTTAAATTGGCTAAGAAGTCAATTGAGTAAGAACTCATACCTTACTATACTCGTACTTATTAAATACGTAAAAATATAGTGATATAGTGTTGAAGATTGTTGAACTTTAATCTTAATATATATAAATTACGTGTCACGTTGTTTGTCCGCGATGGACTCCTAAACTACTTAACCGATTTTAATCAAATTTGCACACCGTGTGCAGTTTGATCCAACTTGAAAGATAGGATAGCTTACACCTCAATTTATAAACCTTTGACAGAACGAAGTCTGTCCGGGCAGCTAGTAATAAATAAATATACACAGTTGAAAAAAGAGATTACACCTACGTGGAATCTTTATAAAATAACCATTGTCTCAATAGTCATCTGCCACAGGAATCATCCCAAATAATCTCCATCAGTCCATTAAAGAATTAAAACTATCCAGATATTTGTACATATACGTATCCTTACAAAAGTAGTCATTCTAAACACATGCCGTATTGCTAGAATTTTTTTACAAATAGAGTAAATCAATTTTATACAAGTCATGGTTTCCACTTGGTTTAGGCCCGTGGATGCCCAGTTAACGGCTTTAGCTGAGAAGGAATAATTCTAAACAATAAATTATACTAACAGTAATGTTTTGGATGCTTATCAGATTTGCTAAGATTTATGTGTTAATACACACACAAACACGCGCTTGCACAGACACACACATTTTTCATGTAAATTTAAGTTCAAGATTTTTGAGTTAAACTATGTATAAATTATCTACAGAAGAGCGGGACATCCCGGCACAGATAATTTTTTTTACTTAAGAGGATGTCGCAACAACCGAATAATTAGTTAAACTCATTTTTTCTAATAAATCATTATCACTTTCATTTTTTCATTTTCATGTGTTACTAGTATAAAAGATTTTGTATCATTATTATTTTTATTATTTAACACTTTATTGTTTGTACACAAAAACATAATATACATATATAAAGAGCACAAGGAAGGAACACAAAACAATGGGCGACCTTATCGCTTTAAAGCGATTTCTTCCAGGCAACCCAGCAGTACATTGAAATCAACAAAACAGAAAATGGGTAACAGGCTTACTACATGATGTAAAACAATCATATAAGAAATTAATAGCAGAGAAGAAAGATAAAGAGAAAAGAAAGTATTTTCAAATGACAAATTAACACACTAATAAAAGAGCAGTGACAATGAGAATGTATAGCCAAGAAAAGGAAAAAGGAAAGGAAGAAGACAAATTAGACAATTATTTTATTTATTAATAATACTTTATGGACCTAATTCTGAAGTTAACACAGACAAATACGCGGGTAGAAGCTAGTAATACAGATACTAATAAAAATATTCCTTTCACACCCAAGTGGTAGGTACTTCAAAGCGACAAGTATATAACACCATACCAATAATTAGCAAGTCAAGTATGTATATTCGAATATGAATGAATGACGCAAAACATACATACATACAGTATTTTATACGGATGTTGTGTAATATGAAAGCGAGCCTTGATTTACGCAAGCATGGGAATCTTGTAGTCAATGGAATCCAGTTATCATTCTCTTAAAATTTTGCAGGTTGAATTGAAAGTAAGAATTTTGGATGACGACGCGTTGATGTCTACTTCGTTTTGATTGTACCAATGGACGTAGTAAAACCCGTGGCTCTTTTATGGATGTATCATACTCATATAGGTATACTAATATAACACGACCCGGCGCAATGGTTACCATGCCGGATCGCCGCACCAAGGGTCCTGGGTTCGATTCCCAGCGAGGCGGAATTTGAATGATGAGTTTGATTTTCTATTCTCGGTCTGGGTGTGAATGTCCTTGTCTAGTGTGTTGTCTATGGCACTCATGATACAGGGAATCCTAATGTGGGCTATGAGTGTGAAGCGTTATTTTTTGTGTATGATTCCAAGTCTCATTCACAAGGAAGGCTATCCTACTAATATTAAAAATGTTTGTATGGATGTTACTCTTTCACGCAAAAGCTACCAGAATACAGGTAGACCATAAATTAGAACCTTAGTTCCCAAAGTGGTCCAAGTCGACCCCCAGGGGACCAGGTGAACCCTCAGGGATCCACGGTAGACTCGACGGGGGTCTACGTTGGCGTGACAAAATAATCAATTAATTAATTTTATTAACCAATCAATTCTCACTTTTTTTGGTAAACTATTAATCTCTATATGTATAATCTAAACTCAACCGCAACGCAAATTTCCATAGTTAGATCTTTTGTCGAGTTTTGGGAATTGGTAGAAATGTACGGAACCAGCTAAATTTTGAAAGTGGTCTATGAGAAAAAAGTCTGGGAACCTCTGATCTAGAATAACATATAGGATAACTATTTATCCCTTGCTCTGTAATCCGCACATTTTGATAGGTGCCTTAAGTCCAGCAGTGGAACAATTATGCCAGGATATAAGTTATTTAGGACTTGTAGTTAAATATTATTCAGGAACTAACGCCCCAACTCAGAGTTACTAACGGTTACTTAAATCGTTCTTAGTACAGAATCTGTATGGTGAATATTTAAGCGCAATTTTTCTCTCTTTAGATTCTAAATATTCATATAATCTCAAATATGGCTGTAATATATTTTTGAGTATTAAAATAATAGTATGTACATTAATAATAATTGAATAATTATAATTAATAGTAAACAAAAACGAGCTTTAGCATTAAATGATAAAATTCTGAAATTATTTCCATGCTGTGTCTGCCTTATTTTTAACAAATATTTATTACGAGTAACCGCCCTCGCTTTGCTTCGGTTTTTTTATTTTTTACACCTTGAGTTATATTATTGGAGTTTTATTAAGGATCCCTAATTTTTTTGGAAATATAATATAGCCTATGTTACTCGGGGATAGTGTAGCTTCCCAACAGTGAAAGAATTTTTCAAATCGGTTCAGTAGTTTCTGAGCCTATTCAATGCAAACAAAAAATCAAATCTTTCCTCTTTATATATTAGTATAGATATAGATTATTTTGGGTGTAACTGTCACATAAATAATAATTGTGTCAAAACGCCTACCGCATCCTTCTAAAACCCAAAAGAAATTTCACTTCACACGATTCCTGCGTCCGGTTCCGACGCTTTTCCTTTAAAGCAATATACAATATCCAAAAAACTTTGATAACATCAACACGAGCAAATATACACCTTACGCCCTGAACATAAGGATGTTGCAAAATAAAAGTAAGTCATTCTACCAGCAAAACCTTTATTGTACAAATTCAAGACATGTCTCCCAAGACGCTAAGCAATTATCAACCTTATAGTAACGAAATAAGAGTTTTCAAGCAGAATACTTAATTTTAAAACGCGTATTGTATAGTATGGTATTCCCAAGAATATACTGGCTGCAATAAAATAAGTAGGATCTAAATATAAATCTTATATCGTTGACATAGAGTTCATGTTTTGTATACTTGGTTAAAGGAGTGTAAATATAAAATTGTGCTTGTGTGTAAAGTAGAGGGGGTAGTTACATAAAACACGTGAGATGAAGAAAGTCGATGACCCTCAGGCGAAGACAGGGAAAGCATACGATGCTTAAATTACTTTTAAATGTCAAAAAAGTAATGTATTTCTTAAGGTCATGGATGAAATTAATGATGAATCGATGAATGACCTTATATTCGTTTTAATTGAATTTCAGCGATATTATTTTCTTAAGATGTGATAATTAATAATCATAAAATATTTATTGACAGATATGACCTGGTTATATACTTACAGAATATGGTCAATTGGTCACGGTTAAACTTTGGTCACGTTGCTAAAAATATATTCATAATTTTTCTAAGTCACAATCATACTGAAACTGTAATATAAATAAATAATGAAAGCTTTAATATATGCCATATTTCAGTAAAACAATAAAGCTATGGCATACCTACTTACAAATTCGATTACATAAAGTAAAATGATACAAGGAACATTACTTCGTAAACTCAAAAAAAGACAAATCAGCAGATATTATTCAAATCATCAAACACCTTAATGAATAAATGCGTAACCGACCTAAAACAAAAAACTATTACATCAGTCAAACAAAACTTTTACTAAAGCAAACCGGACCTATAAATAAAAATGTATAAGTACATATGTTTGTCGACTTTCACTCCTTGGTCATAGTAAATTTCAAAATGACTCAACAAATTAATCATTGGCAAGAGACAATCAACCTTATCGAGAAGGTGATAGGAATGAAGATATATTAAGGTTGAAAGTGTTTTAAGACATTATAGAAGAAGAAGGGCTAGCAGGTTGTGAGACAATGAAGGGGTCAGAGGCCCTATAAGGCGTATACCGAAGGATTCTGTTGTGGATGATTTCAGATCATTATACCACACGAGTTGTTATCTTCCCAAACAATTATTTTAAGAACAGGTTAATGTTATATCTAACTTACCAACGATTGGTAGATAGTTTCCCGTGCGACATAGCCTCCCTGTATGGTGTATTGTTTATTTAAACAATGTCTTGTGTGTCAGAGAATTATCCACCTGTGTTCTTGCATCACTTGAGAAATATTGATTTTTTTATGGAAATAGCCGGCAAACGAGCTGACGATCCGCCTAATGGTAAGTGGCTATCGTTGCCCATGGACATCAGCAACATCATAGGCATCACTGATGCGTAGCCGGCCAAGAAAGATAGAAGAAAAAGAAAGAAAGAACTGCTCTTAAGCCCCCAGCCAGAACACGACGAGTCATTTGGCGCCTGACTCATACTCAAGGGTTGGTAGCTATCCAGGCGAACCCCATGGAGAAATAATAATAGTAATAATGGTATTAATTAACAATTAAAATCAATATTACCAATATAATCCGTCGAGGCCCCTACCACCAGCCAGCCGGTTTAGTCGCCTTTTACGACACCCATCCGGTGTGGGATTGGGGTTAGTATTTTAAACCGCCCCAATACGGCTAAAATAATACAATATTTAATTAAATACTCTTCCGCAACTACAATTTTCCCCACACCGAATTAGTTCCTGGCTGTCATTTTTACTCGCTTTTCATGGTTTCTTATTTCACCCATTGTTAATGGGAAGAAACCGAGAAGGGACGACATTCTGAAATGGAATGATAATATTATGATTACTAAGCCCATAAAGTCTTTTCAGTTATCCAAAAGCAATGGTGATCACATTCATTTTCAGGTGGACTTTTTGTTTTTAATAAAAAAATTGCCTATTTACTTCGATAATTTCAGGATTGCTTTTAATTGAAAATTATGTTAAAAAAACTTGAAATACGCACTTAATGCGGGCATTATTTAAAAGTAGTTCGTGGGTGTTTAATTAGCAATATACCTGCTGGCACTGGGTGTTCAATAGGCAATATACTGGCACTAGGTTCCTTCTGATAGAATTCCTAGATTATACCTGTCACTAAGTTTGCGCCTTGTGGCACGTGTGCATGGCGGTTAAGTCTTAACTGCTGAAAGCGCTGAAGATGATAATTAATTTCTCTTTACATTATACTTGGTTACCTATTTTATTTATACATATTTATGTTTTTTTATATAATTACAATGTCATCTCTGCTCTCAAAGACCATCTTCGTTTATTTACTGAAAGTTATCTAGCATAGAAAGCACTTTTTTGTAGTTTAGTTTAGTTTTTATCATTTTACTAGCTGTGCCCATGACTTAGTTCACATGGGAGCTTTCCCTCGTATATCCCGGTTCCCGATCCCGTGGAAATTCTGGGATAAAAATTTGCCTAAATATTGCCCTATAGTCTCTTCTACCTCCCAGTGAATGTACAATGAATGAAACAGAAAGAGATAAAAAAAAAATTAGAAAAAAATGTTTGTGTTTTAGTATCTTGTTAATAACTTTAAACATTTATTGAAAACCATGGTTATTTTGAAATCGCAGACAGACACTTTAATTTTATTTATATGTATAGATGTAAAAGAAATGGAGCTGTAGAGCAATTTTTTTTTTGTCAACCTAATTACATTCGGCATACACATTTAAATTACATAAGACGTAATTATTACGCAACGCAGAACCGTAACATGTGAATCTGAGATCAAAGTTATCTTGCAAATTACGTACCACGAATTTTCACCTTATTGTCGGTCCAGACGTGTGAATCCAGCGTGACGGGAAACAATGGGCAAAGTTCACCCAGACATAACAGTAAAGTCTATAAAACAGAGAAGGTTTCCTTCCAACGTTATTACTTAACAATCAGACCATTGACGAGGCTGTTATTCCAATAGAAGTAATTCTGAAATGTAGACTCCTTCAACTGAAAATTTGATTTGATCCTGCTCAAAACATGGCGGTGTTTCCAGTGAAATTAGTGTGTTTTACGATGCTTTTGATGGTAATAAAAGTGCTTCCTATTCAAATGCAACTGCACGAAGGAGAGGAATTGAAAGGGAATAATGTAGACAACTCGCAGTTGAACGAATGTTTGACGGAACACAGAAGTTCAGAAATTGGTGTCTGTTTTGGGAAAGAACTTCTGCATCAATTGAACAATTACGAAGAAGCAGATACATTCAGTTTGGCTACTGGAGTGTCGTTTGTAAGAGATGAAAAGATCCCAAGGGATATTGGCAGCTTTCTTGATAAGGATCCCATGGATTTCAGGTAAAAATGGATGAATTCATTTTTGTTTTGACAATACGATCACAAGACTATATTAAAGTCCCGATTTTGAAGGTGCTTTTGCTGGTGCGGTTCTTTATCTACTGGCTGTATTCCAGTCATCATCGCCCCCATCATCCACTTATACAACACACATTATCAATCGATATTCTTTTTATAAATGTTTTGCTTTGGGTTTTTATAATCGAATTCACCCCTTTCTTCCTTGTAATTGATATCTATAATAGATAAGAAAGAAAATTTTACTTTTCATAATTATTCATCAATGTCGGATTATTGGTGGTTATTCTGGGGGACAATGGGACTAACTAAATCCTTCCACAAATCCTCATCATAGCATACATCCATGTCATATCATGAGTTTTATCTAAAACTGTTTTACCCAATCTGGTGTACAAGATTAGGTAGGTACTTAACTACTTAAGAAGTTTTTTCTATTAAAAACTTGGTAAATTGTACGTAATGTAATATTTCTAAAAGTCCAATTATTAAATCATAGGTCAATTATGGAAGATGCAAGTAACCTCATCTCCAAGCGGTCTTTGCACTGGGACCTAAGCAACATTTACCCAGGTCTTGTTATGAAAATCGGCCCTACTTTAGCGAATGGACTCTTAGAGTTTGTATTAGATCCCAGATTAAAAGAAAGAAGTTACCATCAACAATCTAGTGGAGAAATTACAACCGGTGAGTTTATTTATTTTTAAACCACATCTTGAAGTACTGATTTGTTTGCATCACGCTTGTAAAAAGTTTATATATTATAAGCGCCATCTATGTAAGTGAAAAGGAATTATGATGTATTTCAAGATCAAGGTCTTCGTCTTGAACTTGACTTGCCATCTATGCCATCTAGCGAAGAAATAATACACTACTTCACTTGTTAACCTTGCTTTACTAGTTGTACAATATTTTAATATAATTTAATTTAAGCTAATATTAATAAGAACAATATTAAATTTCAGGGCGTCTGCTAGCTCGAAATCTTTTAGTACCGTTTCTGCTGGGCTTCAAATTTCAGATTTCGACTTTACTGCCATTGTTACTGGGACTAATATTACTAGCAAGCAAGAAAGCGTTTATTCTGGCTAAGTTAGCGCTGATAGCCGTCACGTTGTTCAGTGGGGGCGCTAGCTATGGCAGCGGCAGTAGCTGGAATGGATTTGGGAGTCCAAGTTTCTCCTCGTACGGATCGCAGGAGAGCTTGGGGCATTACCATAATAATTATCACGGGTCTGGAGGTGAGTTTGGTTTTTTATGTAACTTACGATAAATCATTTACACTAACCCAGCTATTGGGCCAACCATAAATTACGTCACACTTTTGGGGGGAGGGGGGATTCGATGTAGTGTGACAAGGGGTGAGAGGGGGTCCTAAATTTCGTGACGTTACATTTCAAAATCGAATAATTGGTATTTATAGATAAATATTAAAAAACAATTAATGGAAATAAAAGTTATTTCGGAACTGCTGTTTTAATTTAATAATTTCTAGGTGTAAAGTATCATAATATGTGACGTCACACTAGGGGGAGGTCTCACAAATGTGACAAGGAAGGGGAGGGGTCAAAAAGTCATGAAATTAGTGTGATGTAATTTATGGATGGCCCCTTAGTAGTGATCCCGTTGAGACCCGGGTTCGATTCCCGGTACAAAAATTTGTTTGACAGTTAAACTACTATGTCCATGCAACCCACAAACATGGAGTCCTCTAGGAATAGGAAGAAATAGCGTGGCGTAACTATACATTATTTAATTTTATAAGCAAAAAATGATGTTCTCAAGAATATTATAATTAAATAGCTAATCTCTTTTAAAAATCATCTAAAATCATTAATATTAGTAGGTAAGCAAATTTTTATAGTTATAAAATAGTCTCTCATTCTTTCTTTTGCCATTTCTTTTCCTCTATGACGAATTAATGATCTCTCTGAATTGGTGGTAGGTACTGTAACAAAAATACGTTCATACTTATATCAGTCATACATTACTATGATATGATTAAATAATTTTGATTAGCTTTTTATTCTAAGGGCTTGTTTCACAATCTTCAAGTAAGTCCGAAGTAAGCTATTCGTTGGTTAAGTTGACATTTCGTGTATGTAAAATGACACTTTAACGTCACTTTAACCGGCGAATAGCTTATTCAGGACTCTACTTGAAGATGGTGAAACAAGCCCTTAACAAAATATAACTTTTTTTAAAACACAATTGTCAAAACACAGGTCCGATGACATCCTGTAAATGTTCCATTGTCAAGCCTAACAATCCTTTTGCACCGGAAGCGAATCCATACACATAGAAATGTAAGCTAAATCAAAACTACATAGAAATATTGTAACAAAGTAAAAATACATTATTTTGTGTTATATCGTGGACTGAAATTAACCAATTAATAATTTTCAATCTGAGATGTACCCAAAGGGTATAACAGATTATCAATTTACTTACTTATTATGATCCTATTAAAAATATTTATTACTAATGTACTAGAACTAAAATGTATCTTATTTCGGACTGGGCCATTTATTGGTACTGACACTAAATAGGGAGTGCGGTGATGACTTAGAACTGACTTAGTGCAATAAATTGCATATTAATTGTAGTGAATTAAATAACAAGTTTATAATTAACACATACTTTTAATGTTGGTATTGTTCCTAACGCTAAGCTTACGTAATAATTGTTAGATATATCATTATCATTTATAAGCTGTTGCCCGCAGCTTTGCACGCGGAAATTATACTCATCGCCCCCTTGGTCTTTTATTCTATCATCAATAGTTTTCGCAGCGCACGCGATGTAAAGAATATTTTAAATAAGTTTATGATGTGAAACATCTATATAATAGCCGCACGTAAAACCGATTTCTGGCGTGACGACGCATGCCGTGGCGACGCGTCGCCATCTTTCTCGCTACACTGAGCTCGAATACCTATAGTGTATACTCCGTAGTGTACACAGTGTTGTTTACTACAGTAAACATAACCTGTGTTTTACTTGAAAACAAATTATTTTTCTGATAATAAAATCGTAATATTTTATTTTATCATTATGACATATTTAGTTCCTATCACAATATGTTCTTTTCTGCATATTACTTTTACAAAATAATGTCGATGTTTCACATCTGCCAGGCGTCCCGTGACGGCTCACATTTTTTTTACACCTTGGGTTACATTATTGGAATTTTATTAAGGATTCCTAACTTTTTTGAAAATATAATATAGCCTATGTCACCCGGGGATAGTGTAGCTCCCCAACAGTGAAAGAATTTTTCAAATCGGTTCAGTAGTTTCGGAGCCTATTCAATGCAAACAAACAATCAAATCTATCCTCTTTATAATATTAGTATAAATTATCATCAGTCAAAATTATTATAAACATAATAATATCTTAATAAAAATATGATTAATGCAAGCCGGTTGGTTAAACAATTATTTACCCAACCTAAAGAGGTTGTGTGATATTATTCGGGTAACAATAAATTCGGCGGACTGATAAATTTAAGACGACCCGTGTGGCGCAATGGTTACCACGCCGGATCGCCGCAACAAGGGTCCTGGGTTCGATTCCAAGTGAGGCGGAAAGAATGATGAGTTTGAATTTCTGTTCTCGGTCTGGGTGTGAATGTCCTTGTCTAGTGTGTTGTCCATGGCACCCACGACACAGGGAATCCTAGTGTGGGGCTATGCGTGTGAAGCGTTATTTATTTAATTTATTTAAGTCCCATTTAATTGTTTAGTCATAACTTAGATTCTTGGTGCAACAAAACTTAGCTTACATAATTCTTTTTTTTTTAGAAATATTATGAGATTTCGAAAAATTTTAAAAAGCGGACTGAAAATTACCACAGGTCTGCAAATCGCTACGTAAACCAGTGATTACGCAGATGTAGTTTTGTTCTAAAAACAATAATGTCGACCTTTTGGAAAAGCCAAAATAATCACTTCCAGTCAAGAACCTAGACTTCACTAATTTTTATCTGAAAATAAATACTTGACATCTTCCAGGGTATTACCAAAGACATCCTCACAGTACAGAATACTTTTACAAAGAGAAGTCTTCGGAAGTAACGACAGGATCACCGATAACACCTGATGAACTGCGGGATAGACTGGAGAGGCTATTCATCACCAAGAAAGATGTGGATGACACGAGAGAAGAGACCAAATTTAGGAACGCAAGAAACTTCGCTTGGACGCCTTTAAACCCTGGATAACTATAATTAATTATCATTAATCTTATCATAACAACATTATCGCAGACTGCTGGATAATATAATTAATAATTATTAGCCTCATATTATTGGTTAGAGAGAGAGAGTTGAAAGAATTTAGCAGTAGGCATCAATTTACCTAAGTGCGATTGGACTTAACACATTTTTTGTTTTTAAGATTTTGTTCCTGAATATTTTCCGAATTTTTATTGTACTAAATCAAATTAATTCATTCATTCACAGATTCTTGAAGAAAATGGTGCGTTAATTTTGTTTTATTATTTAAAAATCTCCATAACAAACTCACACAAATAATTTCTAGTCAAAACTTTAACCTGTTATGTTCAATTTCCGTCTTTGACAAAAATATTAACTAAAAATAAAACATAAAATAACCTGTGAAGAATTGAAAATTAATCAAAAAACGCACTTGTGTTTAGTGACTAAATATAATACATATTATATTGTACATCACATTCTTCACTATTATCGTATTATTTATTACTTTATACAATTTATGTAACACATTTTGTACAAATAAAGAAAAGCAAGTACGTAATAAAAATATTTTTGTTGTTTGGACATCCTATACTACTTTTAAGTGTATGAGAGAGTTGGAAGAATAAAACACCCACGACCCAAGAAGAAATATTTATCTGTCAAATCAATGTCTACTTCGACCGAATATCAAACCCGGAACCTCTTACCACATTCAAATTTCAAATTCAAATTCATTTATTCATATAGGTATCATTGATACACTTATGCACGTCATTTTTTAATCAATCAGCTTTTCGCAAAGGTGCTTTGTTCTGGAGGAGAAGAAAAGCCGTAAAGAAACTCCTCAGCACAACTTTTAAAAATAAAAATACATTGGTATATTTAGTACAAAAAAATATCACTAGCTTGAACGGAACTGCTTGCAGAGCTGGTCATTTCCAGCTAGTTATTACATACTACTATAGTGCATGTAAAAGTCAAAAAACCTGAAAGCTACCAATGATTCATCGTGTTACGACTGGGAGCTTGGGCGCCTGGTCTTTCGTTCTCTCTTTTGTTGATCAGCAACGCATCAGTGACGCCTTGGTGTGGTCCATGGTCAACGGTGGCCACCTAACACGAGGTGCATCAACAGATTCATTGTCTTCAGATAAGAATGTTGCTCCATCTGATTTTTTAACCAACTTCAAAAAAGGAGGAGGTATTCAATTTGACTGTTTTTTTTTATGTTTGTTACCTCAGAACTTTCGACTGGGTGAACCGATGATGATTTTTTTTTAATCGAAAGCTGGTGCTTGTCATGTAGTCCTTCTTAAATTTGAGCAGATCTGATGAGTAGTTTTTGAGTTATCCCTAATTTTGAAGTCGGTTATTTTTCGTCAAGAATCATTTATCTGTATAAAACACAAAAAATATTGTATTGTATTGTTCTTTAATCTGAGGTACGGATCTTCTTTATAGACTTTGAAACAATTCAACCGATATGCTCAAAAATGGTTTCATTTGGAAGGCAATAATGCGAAGATGGTTTGAGACCACTAAAGCAAAGCATTAGGTACATTTTAAATTTTCCACTTTTTTAATGCTTATCAAACCTTTACATGTTGTATCCGATGCACTATAGCCTAACACCTAATCACATCCTGTAAGCAAACCATAGCTAGGTATCCACACTGGTATAGACTCACAAGAACCTTCCCATGGTGCATTTCCCATGTTCTGTATTGTATATGTGCATTGTGTGCAGTTCATTGTGTGTGCGTTGACACGCTCTGATTACACATTAGTTCGATACAGTCGGGAGATCCCTTTCGTTTAGTGGGAACAAGGAGAAACTTTCTTTCTTAACCGACTTCAAAAAGGAGGAGGTATTCAATTCGACTGGTTTTTTTTATGTTTGTAACCTCAGAACTTTTGACTGGGTGAACCGATTTTGATGAATTTTTTTAATCGAAAGCTGGTGCTTGTCATGTAGTCCCACTTAAATTTGAGCTAGATCTACTTCTTGAGTTATTTTGATGTCGGTTATTTTTCGTCAAGAATGATTACATTTTTTGCAAGGTACCTTTTTTTTTACACGAATAAGTTAATGCTTGACCACAATCCCACCTGATGGTAAGTGTAGATGTGGTCCAAAATGGTGAGCACATTAACTTAGAAAAAGCCTATTCACTCTTTTCTTGAAGACATCCACGTCGTAGGCTGGCGGGAACGCCGACGCAGGCAAGTTATTCCAGTCCTTCGCGGTGCGTATAACGAATGACCAGGCAAACCGCGTCGTCCGTACCGGCGGGATGTTCACGACAAAAGGATGGATACCCGCCGTGCGTCGTGTCGTTTGATGGAGAATCCTACTCACAATTCGCTTTATAAAACCGATATTTCAGCCCAATCATATGCCTGTTTCACCGTGACCACGATCCATGAATCTGGGCAGAAATATCAGTATCATAAAATAGGAATCATGAGTAGCCGTTGAATTTAAAATGTTCGGTGTCCACGATGATATAGCTTTAATATCATTTTGTTTCTTTGTGACTTCCATCAAAACCCCGTAACTGTCCCAAAATAGGACTCGAGTCTTCTCTCTCATAAACTCAGATGCAGGTAAATAAGTAGAATTAATTGACTCTAGCAGTTGAGTATGCCATTAGTAACTCAAGATGGCCCTTCAGCAGATTTAAAATGAGTAAATTTGCCAGTCATTAAATTAATAATAAAATAATAAACGGTATAGACGTTATTCACTAAGAAAAACGAATATCGCCGTTGATTAGTAGATAATTAGTACAAATATTTTACTTTTTTCTCTTACTTAAGCATCCAGAACTTTCTGTATCAAATCTCTATTTCAACAAAAAAACGAATCGGTCTACAAATCTGAGATAAATCAGTGAATCGATAAAATTCCAATGAAATATATAATATAACGGCCAATAAAATCACGTGTAATTTACAGAAATCAGTCGAATGAAAATCAGAATGTGTTTTTTGTTCATAACCAGCATCTGAGCAGACAAGCCACCTGATGATAGTAATTACCGTAGCCTTTGGATATCAGTAACACCAAAAGCATCATCGATGCGTCGCTAGTCAAGGAAGAAGCGGGAATCCGCATTATTTCTGGCCCTCTAAGGCCGAAACATGTAATAACTGTAAACTTTAAAATACCCCGACACTTTTATTTTCACCAAACAGCTGATGACCTTAAAACGCCTGAACAGAACTTCATAAATTGTAGCTAAGAACCAACTAGATTACGTCAGGTTTCAAACAAAAAAACGCATAATAATCGGTCCATTCTTTTACAAGGGAGCTACGATACCACAGTCACACTAGATATGTCAAACTTATAACACCCCTCTTTTAGCGTCGGGGGTTTAAAAATATTTCTATTTTTCATGGTCAATTCTAGAAGGATCTACCTACCTAGCAAAGTGAGTAATTAATACTACTATCATGCAGGAGTATGTCGGGATGAAACTTGCCTTCCCTAACTGAAATCTTGCTATACTTCTGCGATTCTTAGACGATCATGCAGCATGCCATTCATTTACGTGTAGAGACACCTTTTCAGCCCTTCACCTTTCATGACTAAGGGTAGTCGTAAACTATTGCCAGTGTTATAATCTCCTCATTTGAATACGGTTAAAGAATAAACGTTGTGTAATTCAGGGCGATGATAAAAAATATCGAGAGGAAACCTGGACACCTAAGAGTTCTTAAAGGTGTGTAAAGTTACCAAAGGTAATGTTATGAAAGGTGTGTAAAGTCTGCCAATTGCACTTAGTCTTACTGGTGGACTATGGCCTGTACCCCTCACATTGTGTGAGAAGACCCGAGCCAAGCAGTGGCATAGTTATGGATTGCTTTTTACGGAAATAGTCGGCAAACGACCTGACAATCTACCCGATGCCAAGCGGCCATCGTCACCTATGGACATCAGCAGCACCAAAGGCTTCACTGATTCGTTGCCGGTCAAGAAACAGAGAAGCTGGCTCTTACGTCATTGTGATAGTAAACACACTTCCTAAAACGCCAATTCGATCGTGTACGTATCACTCAAGTTCTCAAGCTCAAAGCGCAATAATTAATAGTACGAGAATACGTAGTTGAAGCGTATCGCCAGTTATAAGCCCTAATTCTAACCAGTACGGAACGACTCCACTAGCTTATTCTGTGGTTTTGTTTGTTTCAAGAAATACGAGAGATAGAGGAAAGGAGAAAAGTTTAAGAAAGGTTTTTGAGTGAAGTACAACACGTTTTTATTAAATTTGCTTTGTATGTATGGGTCAAATCTTGCAAGCAGAATTAGAACTACTTCCTCTCATCAAAGTTAAAATTTCACAAATTAATTTGGTTCCAATGACAATGCATTTTTAACAGGATTTTTTAAAAGGATTATTATTATTATTATTATTATTATTATTATTATTATTATTATTATTATTATTAACAGACTTCAAAAAAGGAGGTTCTCAATTCGACTGGTTTTTTTTTCGTTTGTTACCTCAGAACTTTCGACTGGGTGAACCGATTTTGATGATTCTTTTTTTAATCGAAAGCTGGTGCTTCTCACATGGTGCCACTTAAAGCGGCTAATAACACAAACACAATATTTTAAAACATTCTTTTTAAAGGTATTTTTAAAATATTAATTATTTTATTAGCACTCGTAACTAATGAAGTATGATGGAAAGTGCACCAATTTAGTATTAAAGCCAGTATCGCTCATGTATAATTGAAGAAATGGAAGGAATTTCCTTTGCCTCTGTATTATGCTGTAATTCTTACAGTTATAGTTTTTTCTTAACAGCAAATAATCCCAGGTTCGATTTCCAGCATAGGCAGACTAAAATTCTAAATTAATTCTAAAATAATCAATTATGGTTGCGAGGTCATAAATAAAAATATTTTTTTGATGTATTTGGTGAATTTATACGAATACGATATTGTAATATGATGACTAAAATAATTATGACATATAAGTGATGTAGTCCGATTTTAAAAATATGTTTGCTAAAATATAAAACAACTATGTTTCATTTCATATCAGTTTCATATTTTCAATTTACAATTTCCAATTTTCCAACTTTTATTTCAGCATAATACTCTGCCTTAGTATATATTATAGTACTTTTACAAACAAACAGAACATCACAACCATCTCATATGAATGCTATCTGAGAAAGCTACGCGTCTCGCTAAGCACGCGATCTGAGACTATTCGTTGAAAAACTATGAAAGTTAGTGAGCGCTGTGGGTGCCCGGTGGAGGCGTTATATACAATCGTACCGCTAAGAACCGCTACACGCAGCCTGGCTGCCACGCAAGATGGTTTTTAAATTAGAAAAACAGTCTTTGAAAAAACACCAAAAAAAAACTGACTATAAAGAAAAAGTCTTCGAAAAACATGCAAAATTTGCCATATAGACAAGTAATTCCTCTTCTGATTAAATACCTCTTGGATCTCATCATAGAACCTGATTGTTTTGCAAATATGGGATCAATCTGGAAGTTTATCCTTTCAAAGAAAGTAGGAATTTTCAAAATCGGTGTATAATGAAGTTCTGAGGTAACTAACAAAAAAAATACAATTGAATTGAGAACCTCTTCGTTTTTAGGGTTCCGTAGCCAAATGGCAAAAAACGGAACCCTTATAAATTCGTCATGTCTGTCTGTCTGTCTGTCTGTCTGTCTGTCTGTCTGTCTGTCTGTCTGTCTGTCTGTCTGTCTGTCTGTCTGTCTGTCTGTCCGTCCGTCTGTCCGTCCGTCCGTCCGTCCGTCCGTCCGTCCGTCCGTCCGTCCGTATGTCACAGCCACTTTTCTCCGAAACTATAAGAACTATACTGTTGAAACTGGGTAAGGAGATTTATTCTGTAAACCGCATTAAGATTTTTACACAAAAATAGAAAAAAAATCAATAAATTTTGGGGTCCCCATACATAGAACTGAAACTCAAAATTTTTTTTTTATCAAACCCATACGTGTGGGGTATCTATGGATAGGTCTTCAAAAATGATATTGAGGTTTTTTAATATCATTTTTTTTCTAAACTGAATAGTTTGCGCGAGAGACACTTCCAAAGTGGTAAAATGTGTGTCCCCCCCCCTGTAACTTTTAAAATAAGAGAATGATAAAACTAAAAAAAATATATGATGTACATTACTATGCAAACTTCCAACGAAAATTAATTTGAACGAGATCTAATAAGTAGTTTTTTTTAATACGTTATAAATCGTAAACCGCAAAAAACATCGATCAAAGTTACAACAAACTACAAGAACTTTTATATTATGTTATTTGCTGCTACGGAACCCTTCATGGGCGAGTCCGACTCGCACTTGGCCGCTTTTTTGAAGTCAGATTTTGCTGTAATGGGGCCTAGAATACTTACCTCAATCCCATCCCGGCAGAAAAAGCCATTACATTTTAGGTGGAAGGGCTTCGCGTAAGACTGTAATATCAAATACTTTGCACCCTGCTGCCAGCTTCCATGGCGCATAAGTTTCTCAAGTTCATTTGAATTTAGGAAGAAAGATTTCTACGTATACTACCAAAATCTTCTTGCCACATCTGCCTATGGTTTTAACGTCTTTAAGTCATAGGGTCGAAGACCCAAAAATAATGCGATGTATCAGCAACGCATCCAAAAGACCTCTATCATGAAAGACGTTTGGTTCTATTGGCTATTTACATAAAAAAATTAAATGTTTGGCAAAGGGAGATCTCCCGCCAGGCGAGGTGTGTTGCCTGGGAGGCGGCCGAGCCCCGACTAATCTTGTCGGAGCATTTGTATATATACTAGCGAGTGTAGAAAACTTCGATAGCGTGATTCAGGGCGGCGTGACGTCACCGTGTGACGTGTGCGCGTCGTCGCCACAAATGTTTTAATTTTCTAACCCTTAAGGAGTACCCTCGTCTGGAGTCAAACCTAGGAGTATTATCAGATCGTACTTATTACTATCGCACTGTCATTAAAACTTAACCAAACCTTATAAATTTTAGCATCTTAGGATGTAGAGAAGTAGGTCTACTGAAGCTTCAAGATTTGACCCATAGAAATAGGGTAAGCAAAACAAAACTGTTTAAAAATGTCGACTATTTGCGTAAAAGACTTGACGGCTTACTTAAACTTAAGGATGCTTAGGCCCGTAATATCAATAGCAGTTTAAACTAAATTCTTAGTCTTTGAAGCGCTCATAGCCCGGTGACTTGCGTCGATCCTATGTGATCGACAAAGTTAAGCAACAGCGGGCGCGGTCGGTAGTTGGATTGGTGACCGCTAGTGACAAATATTTCTTGAACGTTTCCATGCTTCGAAAGGCACGTAAAGCCGTCGGTCCCGGTTGTTATCATAAGATAACAGTCGTTAAGCCATGTCTGAGGCTCTTGGGCGGCATCAAAACTTCCGACACTTGGGTTGGCCACTAACTCCTCCATCAATCCTCACTGGAGCAGCGTGGTGGAGTACGGTCAAGGCCTCCTCAAGAGGAGAGACCGGTGCTCAGTAGTGGGGCATTAATGGGTTGAAACCAGCCAGTTTTTGACACTTTTTTCGGCCACTTACTTTTGATGCTGACTGTACAAGCCGTAACATTAAGTATTAACAATTGTAAAATATTCATAACATTAAGGAACTGTACACCAAAGCAATGTTGTACATAGGTTTTGCACCCATTTATATACATCGGTCAAGTAAAAAGGTAATTGATTGCACTTCTAATACTTCTGTCCGATATCCGTTGTTTCTTCCTGATTGACTGCCCCAGTTCACGCTTGACTTGTTCTGTTAATAAACTTAAATACTTACTTCCTATCATTAGATTCTATACATCGCATGAAATGTATTAGTTTTGTTTATTTTGTAGATAATACCATCGTGTTGAGTCACGTTTCATTTTACAAAATATACCAAAATATACAAAGTATACTCATTGATTATATGTATAAGTATATAATCAATGAGTATTTCTTCTCTTTTACTTGGCCGGTAACGCATCAGTGATGCCTTTGGTGTTGCTGATGTCCATGGACGACGATAGATACTTACCATCAGTAGATCAACAGCTAGTTTGTCGGCTATTGCCATAAAAATGTGATGTTAAAAGGATGAGATGGTCACTTTTTGAATAAATACAACCAGCAACAATACAACAATAGCAATAGAACAACAACTATTCTTTTACAAGCAATGTAGGATATACGAGTAGATACTGAGATGAGACAAAATTATTCATGAAAATCGCAATATCAATGCTCCATATAACTTTTCCAACGTATCAGTGACGATCAGTAGCTCGAGCACGAATATTTGCGAGAAAGTATTCGTATGGTTAACGTAAGCAATTTGTCAAATTTGTATGGCATTTTAGTACCATTTACGTACGATAGGGGCGCTTTTGAAAAAATGCCATACAAATTGCTTACGTTAACCATACGAATACTTTCTCGCAAATATTCGTGCTCAAGCTACAGTTTCTGGTGACATCTGCTTGAAAGTCTGCTATGAAATCTGCTATGCCATCCAATTACTATGAGTTGGCTCGCCTACTCCTATTTTGGCTATTATAAGCATAAGCAATCTTAACAAGTAATGAGGCGAATATTTAATTCCTACAAATTAAAAACTTAATCGTACAGGCACATTATAATGGCACATTCGTGTAAAAATGATTAATGATTGCACCTTTGGTTGGCATTTGTCAGACACGGCACATCACTGGATCAGGCAAATTAGTAATTACCTACACTACGTGATATTGGTAAAAACTTCATTTAATTTAAGTATTTTTTATTGAATTCTAAAACAGCAATGCACAAATTGCACAACGTTAAAATTTTTGTTTTCCCTGACAAAGACGTCTTCGTCGTTAATTTAAACGTTCTAGTATTATTTACTTACACTTACACATTTATAGTTGGATTACTTCTGTCATGTACTTTCAAAATAAAGGTATCACAAACAAGCCAAGAATAATAACACCAATTTGGATCTTACCAATCCTTTGCATGGAAAGTCACTTCAATTGGGCTGAAAACATTAATTAGTAAGCCTCCCATCAATTGACATCTCAAACCTTTATGATCTCGCAGCAAATCAAGTTCTATAAACCACATACTGTTCGTTCATTCGTCTTACGCACCATACAATGACTAATAATAAATAAATAACGCTTCACACTCAAAGCCCCACATTAGGATTCCCTGTATCGTGGGTGCCATGGACAACACACTAGACAAGGACATTCACACCCAGACCGAGAACAGAAATTCAAACTTATCATTCAAATTTCCGCCTCGCTGGGAATCGAACCCAGGACTCTTGGTGCGGCGATCCGGCATGGTAACCATTGCGCCACAAGGGTCGTCATAATGCTTGAATAACCCTAAGAATGTCTTTCCAACACGATGAATTCATCACAAAGCACAAGTTAAACGTTGTATAACACACCATACCTACGGCTGCATAAAGTCAAAAAGGAACCATTATCTTGGTACTACTACAGAATTTTGTATTCCTTATCAAATAACCGGCATGTAAATTAATAAATTTGGCACGTGCTACAACTGCATAGCACCAGCCATCAAATCTTTTTATAGGCTCGACAAGGACAATACCACAATAAAATTGCACTGGAGTAACGTCTGGAGCTTCAAGCTTAGCTTTAGAGATATCCGTACCCCCTGTCTAATGAAGTTTAGACGTTTTTCTAGTTCATTCACCTAGTCAATCTACGATATTAATCACTGATTGATAAATGCATTCATGAATTAATTGGATCACAAATCATTTCACGTCATGCAATGTGAATCATTGCTCTTGTCGCTATATAATAACCTAGGGATTAGAAATTAAAGGCAATTTACCTTATCTATTAATTTATAATAATAAATTCTTAAATGAGAAATTATAAAATAAAACAATCGCAAAGTTTTAAACGTCTTTCTTTCATTAAATTTCCCAATTTTCCATCATCATTATTTAAGCTACGTAATAAATAAAATAAATTAATGAATATATTTTGGCATAAAACAAAACTACATATTTAAATTACCAAATAAATACGTAATCACTTTAAAGGTACTCGCGTAACCACCTTGTCAATAGATAACGTTATAACATGACAGGATATCGAAATTAATTATAATATTACTTAACAGCACCTTTAACATAAAATAAATATCATTATCAATAAATAACTTAAACCCCTATGATATTTACACAAAATTGGACACTTGGATATTAAGAAAGAGAAATGCACAGTACCCGTCGACTAGCCTAAAATATTCATAAATTAATAATTAATTAAATAATAAAATTACTTATCCTAACAATACAGTTAGTGAACATATTAAATGAATTAAAATAAATTAACTGTTATACAGCCACTAAAAAACGAGACACATTCAAACATGACATATTTATCAACTATTTACATTAATTATTTAATTCTCCATACCATATTAGATTAAACAATGTTTTAAAATACGATATTCTATCGAATAAATACCTTAATTTAATATAAATTAATAGTGTCGTCTGATAGTATATGAATAAATAAAACTTGGCTAAATAAATTAAATAACTTTTGTTTCCTATTTGCTAGCGCAAAGCGGCCAAAACTTATGTCAGGTTTTGGAGTTAACGCTGGTGGTATAGCCGTGTCGTCATTGTTTTTATAAGGAGTCGTAAGTTCTTCCACATTGAGTTTACTGCTTCTGGGCATATGCTCTGTATGCTCTATCTTGAGCGGCTGCTTCATCTTCTACGCTTCTTCTATAATGGCCGCCTGGTCCTGTAGTGTCAAAGTCGCTACCGTAGTGTGATGAGGAGTAAGTGTGGCTCTGTGAGACTTGAGGATGCTTCACGATTTCATACGTAGTCTTCTCATGTGCTTCGCCACCTGATACCAGCTTCTTGAGACCGATGATGGCGGAGAGAAGAAGAGCAATCTTGCCGATAAGTAATGCCTTGCCAGCCACTAGCGCAATCGCCTGGAAAGCCATAGCGAGGAAGCCTCCCTTCAGCAGAACACCAGCGATGATTGGCCCCATCATCTTCTTCATCTTACCCCTAGCTTCATCAAATGCTCGACCGACATCAGCGCCAACCGCAGCAGGAGATATGACCACGCGATGTGATTTCAGCAGCTTCGATGTAGCCAGATTCAAATACTTGTCGACTTCATCCGAGCTCAGGGAATTCAGATCTTCCGGAAGCGAAGACGGGAACGCGCGACCTTCAGACCTTCGGTTGAGAGAGACGCCATCAGCTATGACGAGGTTGTCAGTCCTAGCTGCACGGTCCGCTAACTTCGCCGCTTGAATCTTGAAGCACTTGAGGATATCCCCTGCTGTCTCACAGTTGTCATACATCCTTCCCAGGAGCTTCATGCCGACTCCGAAGGTGTCAGCCGAAGCCACTGCGAGGAAGAGACACAGGACCGGAAGCCCGCGGTGAACCATCTTGACAAAAACCGCGGTTACGTTACTCTGGACCTATGTCCAGTCGTTGCGGTTGCGTCTATTGAAATGTGTAGAAAATACATGAGCACTGGCATTTATCCATTTTCACCGGGAACTGCATTTATCTATAAATCTTTTAGAGCGTGCAATCGTTGCATCGTATCGTCGTGCACTGAGGCATGGACGGTGGATGCAGATGTGTGCGAGTGGCTGTGTATTGGTCAGTTAGTTAGTTGGTCTGCACTTGAAAAGATTATATGGCCAGTGTCAAGGTCATTGGCGGCATTGAGGATTTCTTTGAAATGTCCAATTTTGATTTTGATTTTTTCTGTTTTTTATTGCCAAAATGCGGATTCCTGAAACACGTTATTCTCTATTTTTATTTCTCTTTTTTCTTTGCTTTTTTTTTTAATTTCCTTCTTTTTGCTATCCTTTTCTTCTGAGTTTTATTACCCTTTTCTGCTATTGGCTGACATACTATAACACTAAGGTTATATGATTATTATTATTATTATTATTATTAATTCTGTACACGCACTACCCTGTCCTTTGTATGTTTAAGATTAATTATTCCAGTCAATGGTTGCCTGGAAGAGATCGCTATTTTAGTGATAAGGCCGCCAATTGTATGTTCATGTTAAAATGTGTATTTTCATTTGTAATTTTTGTGTACAATAAAGATAATTTGTATTGTATTGTATTGTATTGTTATCAAAGTTTTCAACATTGAACATACATAGAACAGAGCATCAGAGCATATGGCATCATGAAACAGCCAATTACACACATACAATAATTTGTGCATATCTCTGTCGATGCATACATTTTTGACCGGCAGTCAGGCCACCTTATTTAGGTATATTGGTTTACATTTTTGTTTAAATAAATAATATTGATTTTTTCTCAGGCTCTCCAGCACTGCTATAGGAACCGGTGAAATATTTTGACGGCGAGTTGTTTGGCTGCTGAGTCAATCAAGAGGGTGGTAGCTACCCAAGCGGACCCTTTGGAAAAATAAAAAAAAACTTTTATAAATGAACTATTAAAATCAATATAACCAACATAATCCCTCCGAGAGGCTTTACCACCAGCGGGACGGATTAAGTCGCCTCTTACGACACCCATGCGTCTCGGCGTGGAATTGGTGTTTAGTAATATAAGCCGCTCCAATACCCTTCTTGACCACTTCTTGACAAGGCCTAGAAACTAGAACATACTGCTCCAGTGCGGTACGGTGGAAGGATTAGTGGCAAACCCAAGTGTCGAACGTTTTCATGCCGCCCGAGGATCTCCGACATGGCTTAACGACTGTTATTTTACGATAACAGCCGGGATCTACAGTTTTACGTGTCTTCCGAAGCACGGAAGCGCTCAAGAATTTCCTGCCACTAGCCATCACCTATCCAACTACCAACAGCGCAGGTTATAGCTCACTTAGGATCGACGTCAGCCGCCGAGCTATGAGCGCTTCCTTCCTTTAGGTACTGCAACAAAAATCTGATATTTCCCATCAACAGCAACACGTGAGATGCGTAATGCTCTCAATTGCGATGTGATCGGTAGTTGATTGAGTCTCGTGTTATTATGATGTCCGTATTGCTAAACTGTTCGACACTATGACCTACATCACATTTAGAAATGTCTAAATGGAAGCTGGAAATGATGAATGATTAAGGTTTTTATGAAATGGAAATAGAAAACGGTAGCATTCGATCTGAAGTTAAGTGGTCATCTTGATATGTCAATCTTGGAGTAAATAGTTTTATATTCATTACATAGAAGTAATGTTTCATACATATACAGGGTGAAACTTCTAAAAAAATGGTTGACTAGTATTTAACCTGTGAAATGCTCAAAATGAGAACGGATTTATTCTTCGGCTGATTTTACTTCGTTTTGCCATTTGTATAACCATTGATACCCATCTTTGAAAAATTAAATTAACTAATTTGGTTAATGAAAAGTCTATTATTATGGGGTGGAGCACCGACTTGTTGCAAAATGAAGTGAACTCAGCCGAAGAATAAATCCGTGCATACGTGAAAATGGTTCTGCATTTTTTTACATAGTAAGTAGGAATTTTACTATACAAAAAAATTCAAGTAAGTCATATTTTTCTTGGTCTTCCTTTAATTTAAGATACTATGTTGCGTGAAACAAATTGATCCTTATGAATGAGCGCTTCGGTTGGTATCATAAAATACAGGATGTTTTATTTTCACATTTCACCAGTTCGATTCCCGGCTCAAGCAGGTGATTTTTCAAAAATATTTGAATGCAGTTTTAATTATTTTTGAGAATAAAGGAATGTTTCCTTTCAGTAAATGTGTGTGAAGGTGTGTGAAGTCTACCAAACCGCACTTGGCCAGCGTGGTAGACTATGGCCTGTACCCCTCACGTTGTGAGAGGAGACCCCGAGCCCAGCTGTGGGACAATTATGGGTTTTGACTTTGACTTTGATAGGTACAATTGGACCAATTTGAATGTAACGTTTTGAGCGTGAATTTGCCTGGCCTTACGCAGTAATATAAACTCTATTAGCGTAGATTTTTACATATTTACTCATGAACAAGCGCACAATTTACTCCTAATTACAGTAATTACATAACATATAGTAGTCAATGACTCGTTGCATGTCCGAAGTAATCTGTCTTAAGATTACAATCACATTCATTTATGCATCCAACCAGACGTATTACAAGATGGATGGACAAAATACATGACTACGTTACATACATGTCAATCATGTTTGATTACAGGTGTAATAACCTATTAGGAATATTGACATGCAAGCCAAGAAGATATTAGTAAGAGCTGTCGAGAAGCAGATATTCTTTTGAGCGTTTTCATGCTTTGTAACGCCATCGCAGGGCACGTAAAGCCATAGGTCCCAGTTATTGTCATAAAGACAGTCGGTGAGCCATGTTTGAGGCCTTCGGGTGACATGAAAACTACCAACACATGGGTTGGCCACTAACCCCTACACCAACCTGCACTTCATCAGCGTGGTGAAATATCTTCTAGGCCTCCTCAAGAGGCTCTCTTCTGTTCAGTAGTGGGCTATTTGGGTTGAAGCCAAGAACTTTCGACTATGTTTTCAAAACTGTTAAGTCTACCAATGCTCGCCTGGTTAGCGTTGTGGACTAAAGCGTATTCCTCACATTATGGGACGAGATCTGAGCCCAACAGTGGGAAACTTGTGGGTTTTGATAACAAACCAGTTATAGACTCATAGTTAGAACGTCGAGTCACGTCGCGTCGTATTCCATTTTGGCGTAGTCGAAATTTTAAATTGTAATTAAAATAACGTTACCTACACACTCATACCCTACATTAGGATTCCCTGTGTCGTGGGTGCCATGGACAACACACAGAAATGACAACACAAACCCAGAACAGAAATTCAAACTCATCATTCAAACTTCCGTATCGCTGGAAATCAAACCCAGGACGACGTAACTCGGCGACGACGCCGACGACGCCGTGACCGAAAGTCCAGCATGCTAACCATTGCGCCACACGAATCCGTCAATTAAAAATCTTTTTTGTTGTTCCGATGAATAAAAACAATTAAACTATTATATCTATTAATAACTAATTCTTATTTGCAGCTAGTTACCGCTAGTTAGAAACTTTAGGATTCTACAAATTTCTAACAGAACTCATTAAAATTATTGCTGATATTATTGATAGCATATTCTATACTCATTCTGATTGGGAAATATAAAACTAGTGCGCTTGTTAACATGATTATCAGAAATAAAGCCAAGTGCAAGGTTGCGTTCACTTTTATACGGCAAACCTGTTTGGTACAGACGCAGAGTATGTTGGACACAGTATTTTATTATTAGTATTACTATTTTTGTCGTAGTGCTTTTTGCTTTTTTATAGCATAATATTATTTAATTTTCTTCACTAAAGTGACTCGTACCTAACGACAAAACAGTTTTGATAATAAAATCGATATTTATTTATAACTGTAACTTAATTATTACACCCGCATTATTTATACAGTTAATAATTTTTTTTCCTTGTGTCTTTTTTCTCTGTTTCTCGGCCGACAACGCATCAGCGATGCCTTTGGTGTCACTGATGTCCAATAAAATACTTTGCGATGCAAAATACTTTGCGACAATAGCAATGGTGATATTCTAAATACCAGTTAAAACATTAATAATTGTAATAAAAAATTGACCGCAGTGCCTTTTTGTGAGTGATGACAGGAAAATGGCACTGGCCTTTTTCCTGCCATTACTCACAAAACATATTATTAATTTTTTATTTTCTCATGTGAACCATGACACATGAGGCATACTTTTTACTTTTTTTACTAAACGTTCAACAATTTAACAATTACCATCAAGAAGAAGTCCAAAGATGGTTAAAGTATTAGTTAAGTAAAAATCTATTCACTGACTACTTAAACTCTCCCATTGTAGAGGTGGACTGAAAACTGCCAACTGTTCCCTGAGTTTTGTATCAATTAGTTGAATCCCAACGTTACATTTACATAACTTTGACTTTATATCACGTTACTCGTAAAGTTATACGTATGAATATTGCTTTATTTTAAGAGCTGCGACGAAATTCGGAGTGCTCAATAGAGCTAAGCAGTACTTCACGCCTCACTCACGCTTCACACAGCACAGGTATCAACCTGTTTTCTCATTTGTCTTGTTGACGATCCCAAGCTTACAGACGGATTAGAATCGCTTGAGTTCAGGAGAGATGTAGACTTGCTCTGCGTATTCTACCGTCTGTACAACAAGGAATTTTCTGAAGAACTGTTTGGTTTAATACGGTACCTGCGGTTGATTTTGGTCTCCGCAAATCACGTTCCACCAGGTTCCCCCAACACCACCTGGATACCTGTCATGCATGTGTAAACTATAAAACGAAATTCCTGCATTGGTGTACTCACTTAGCTACGACATGGGGTCCAAGAAGTAGGTTCTGTCTATTATTTTGTTCGAGGCCGGCAACGCATTTGTGGCGCCCCTGGTATTCCTAATGTCCATGGGCAGCGGTGATCACTTACAATCAAGTGACCCGTCTGCTCATTTGTCGACAATAGGTGTCATAAATGCAACGTGGACAATGAAGGAGAGCTTTTTTTTAATAAATAAGATAGTAACTAATAATAATTTAATTCCATGATTCCAACATAACCTGCGGGTGTAGCATAAAGAACGCTAGCCATGCGTTTAATGCACTTTTTATAAAATATTTTAATAATTCTCATAAAAACAATGCTGTGTATACACTATACATGTAGTGATGCTCCTTGCGGTAGCCCGTGGTTCGATTCTCGGTGACATGAATTAAATCTGAAGTTGCATTTTGACTACGGAACCCTATAAAGGGTAAATAAATACCACCGAACTGAAAACTTCGTTCATTATAAAGTGTTGTGATCTTTCGTCGGTGAGTGTTGTATGATATCGAGTATCATCAAGTATTAATATAAACTTGACTATGAATAACAGTACGTTGGCTGGAACATACTCAGCCAGTACGAAGGTCGTTAGTTTCTGTCACTGAGGAATATTCTTCAATTGTAATCAGCGGAGAAAGTCTAAGATGAGCTATCAGATGACCCTTACTTTCAACCTGTTCTTTAAACCCAGTCACGTATGTAAAAGCCTTATATTTGAGATGTAGTAGACATGAACCATTATTGTATAATTATAGGATAGAACGGATACGTTGATTGTTGAAGGTATGAGAAAGAAAGCAATGTCGTAAAGTCTATTTTCCCACCTTCTAGTCGAAGTATCGCAGCAGTGATAGCCTAGCGGTTTGAACGTTGGTTTCCCGAACGCAGGGACCGAGTTCAAAATTTAATTTAATTCCAGCAATACTTATTTTCGGTGGGAGGGATTTTTGACCATTTTCCTTTGAAAATCGTCCATAATTTTGTACAATAATTCTTAATTAAGACGAAGCCTGACGGGACAGTAATTGGCCTTGCAATAAATATTTAATAAAAGTTGTATTTTAAATGGGAAGAATATTATCTATCTATTTATCCGTCTTGTAGTTATTTACTTACATTTTTATAGAGCATTTAGGATTTGATTTTATTTTTTTAATCTATTTGGTTAATGGTAGAATTTAATCATTAAAAATGTGAAATAAGAGCCAAGTTCAAAAAAAGAATTGAGATCTAAATGGGTGCCAATTTCTGTGTAGAAAAGCCTAAAATTTTAGTCACGAGAACATGTAATATTCAAGCTCTACATTTGACTTGGTTAGTTTTCACGTACTACCTAGGCTATAGTATATTTGTATTATTCTCTTCATAAAGTCTGTTAGGTTCATGTAATACCTATATTACTTTTCTAAACTTTGATTTGTTGGTTGCTAATGAAAACTAGCCAAGTCAAATGTAGAGCTTGAAGTCAGTCAGTGATAAAAATGACGTTTTTGGACGTTAATATCTAAACAACCGTTTGAGGTGTATTTATGAAATTTGGAGCACGTATGTATTGCAAGTTTCAATAATATGAGCTAAATTTTACAGGTTTATAGGGAATAGTTTTTGAGTAATGAGGGAGTGAAAAGTGGCTCCAATTAGTTCGTGTAATATTACACACGGTGCTGCTCGCCAGTTCTGTTAGCCTGAACTTGGCTTGACACGCTACCGCGTGTCTAGATTATATGCTACACACATTTTACTAACAACAATTTCACTAATCTCGTATCCATAGTTAAGTACTCGTAACGGAATGATAAATGCTTTTGTTCTTTCAATGCTAATTCCTTTGTGCTAGGTAATTATTCAACAACACTGATAAAGTCTTCAAACCTAAATTTATAAATTAAAATTAAGTTATTTATTACATAAATAACTTTAGTTTAGTTTAACTTACAGATACTTGCATGTCTTGAACATGAGTTATCAAGTGTCGGCTAACCTTCAAATATTTATGTTTTGTTATAAAAAAAATCTTTGAATAATTCCACAAATAGCAAAAATCCCACGTAACTTAGTTTGATACAACATTGCAAAGATTTTCTTGCAATAAGATCTTCCCTACAAAACAAAAAAGACTGCTTTGTACTTGTATTTCAATTATGGCATACAAAATGAAAAGAAGGTGTTATTAAGACGTTACTTTGACACAAAAAATTTAATAAGGTGTCATTTGACCTCGCACTATCATTATATTTGGGGCGACGAACAATGGATACATACCATACGCCACTTAACGTGTTCAGTAAGAGGAAATTAGGGATCGCACTTTCGTAAAATAAATTTTATTAAGATTGTCAAGCATCCACCTACATATTTCACTTGAGAGATTGAATTTGAATTGAATCATTTTATAGTGTTGTGTTTATTAAGTAAAAAATGGTTAAAAGTAGGTTGTACTGTTATACCTAGAAGTATTAGTTAAGATAGATACGGTGTGTTTTTAGAACTTATTGTTAGTAGAAGAATAAAAAGCTTTTGTTCGTATTCCAGTAAACGACAGCTAATTAGTTTTAAATGGTTACAAATTATAAAATTAGTAAAAAGTTAAAAATTAATTTTAAGATCCAGGGATTTAAAAAAAATCAAGGATTTTTGTTAAAATCTTTTTTAATAATGTTGGTACAAATTTTAAAATAAAATATTTTTGATAAAACAATGTAATAAAACAATATGTGTATTAAAAATTATAAATATTCCTAAATCATGTAGATCCCAAAAATCACACCACAAAACCACATCCCAAAAATCCCTGCCAGAATCGAACTTAAGCCCGAGATTTATTTTAATATCACACCAATATCACCTAAAAGCCTTCACTACAAGTCGTAAGAGATATCACACATGTGAACGTAAAAGCAGTGTTATTTAAAATTCTAATATTGTACAGAATAACCTGCAATTTTTGGTACTTCAATTACGAAATCGTGATTAACATGATACGGTTTAATTTCACCAGTAAAAGTGCAAATTAGACGAGTGTACTTTCGCTCATAAAAATTGTTAAATTTTGTTAGAATGCTTATGGACATTTGTAAGTACACTATCTAATCTTTAGTAATACACCAACAACATAATTTAGTTACCCTAAAACATAATAATAAAGTATTGTGGCAGAAGGAGGGCCATCTGATATGAAGGAAAAGATGAAAAAGGGTGCAGCTGTTTACAGAAAACAGAGGTTCCAATAATGGCCATTTCTGAATGGCGCTAGTGTGTGAGAAATAGCGATATGAACCATGAACATAGATGTTGTAGACGGAGTGAAGTTTGCTGAGTTCAAATATTTAAAAATATTCATGGTACCCTCTATAATGCCAGTATACAAAACCTCAACTATTTACGTAGTCAAATGTAATTTTGACTTACAATGTTTTAGTAAATATAACCAAAATATTGCTGTGAGAAAACGTGATTTTTAGTAGTTTGATTTTTTTAAATTAATTACTACGATAATTATGAACATAGCTGTTGTAGATTATTGATTGTTGTAGATTGTTATCATCTATTGACATAAAAGATTTAACTAGTAGAATATTAAACACGAGTCACCGCCCCTCGCTTTGCTTCGGTTTTCTTATTTTTTTACACCTTGGGTTACATTATTGGAGTTTAAGGATCCGTAATTTTTTTTAAAATATAATATAGCCTATGTTACTCGGGGATAGTGTAGCTTCCCAACAGTGAAAGAATTTTTGAAATCGGTTCAGTAGTTTCGGAGCCTATTCAATGCAAACAAAAAATCAAATCTTTCCCCTTTATATATTAGTATAGATAAATGTTTAATTTACTCTCTAATATTTGCTCGCCTATGCAGAGTATATGGTTGGATTTATTTTGTAACAGCTTTTTGTGCACTATATTCTAGCAAATAAACACTTTGGATTTGAATTTGAAAGATGATGTCTTTTTCACGAGCACAATGTTGTAAGCAAGAGCAGACCCCTCTTTCCCACTGGGCACTCTGGGCAAGTACCCAGGGCCCCTTGATCGATAGGGGGCCCCTAGTTCCTGCCAGATCACTAAACGATAACCGATATTTATTACTGAAAAACTTTTTTAATTCGAATAAATCGATTTATTGAATCACTGACTACAATACCAATTTGTTTTTTAGCTTTTGCATGCGCGAAGCTACTCTACTCTCGCCCAAAAATAAACTTTTCGATTTCAGAATGCTAAGATAAATCAATAAAAATAAATCTAGAAGCTTGCTTATCTACTTTTTTTGCTTATTGTAACAAAATTGTGTTCTGTCAAAGTCATAGGGGCCCCATTATCCTAATACGAGTATGCCCAGAGCCTCCAATAGGTTAAAAACGGCTTTGAGCACGAGTAATGCAATTGAGCAAAATATTCAAAACATTGCAGAAACCAGTCAGTAGGACAATCGACAACACAGATGGAAGTAGGCAAATTACGCGAGAAGCAATTTTAATATTCATGAGATAATATTTGCATTGTAATTAATCGTCTTACTGTTGCTTTGAATCGGAAATAGCAATATAAAATATGAACTTACTTGTTCTGCCTTCTTTACACATGGACAAGTACTTAAATTAGGGGCCATCCATAAGTTACGTCACACAAATTTTATGACTTTTTGACCCCTCCCCTCTTCTTGTGACAGCTGGTCATATTTGTGAGCATCACCCCCCCCCCCCAAGTGTGACGTCACATATTATGAAATTTTACACCTAAAAATTTATTAAATTAAAACAGCAGTTCTGAAATAAGTTTTATTCCATTAATTGTGTTTTAACATTTACCTATACATACCAATTATTCGATTTTGAAATGTGACGTCACGAAATTTAAGACCCCCTCCCACCCCTTGTCACACAATGTCACACTACATCGACCCCTCCCCTCCCCCCTAACGTGTGACGTAATATATGGATGGCCCCTTAGGGATCTAAAAATGTAAAGAGTGAGGAACTTAATCCATCATTGAAGACTGAACTTGTGTAGAACTATCCAAGTTCTGCTGAAGATAACCCACAATCTTTGTATTATAAAGGTCACGCTTTGCATTACAAGTTTAGTCACGGCTAGACCATGATGGTGGATAAAACTATCATAGGTTGCTAAGCTTCTATAATGGCCGACAAAAGAACATACTAGCTACAAAAAAAAACCCGGGAGTTTCTTGCCGCTTCTTCTCCCGGGATCACTCACGGTAGGGATTGGTTGAAGCGATGGCGTTCGAAAAGTGTTTGTAACAAACCTACTTCGAATAAAATTTATTTCATTACTTATAGATCAGTAGAATCAATACTTATACTGTCCATAGTGTAAATGAGGCATAACAAGAAAAGCACTATTATAAGTATTACAATATGACTCTCTCCCCATCCCTGCATGCAAATATATAGCTATTATAAGACTTTAATGAGGACTACGTACATACAAGATCTTTAAGAAAACGCCTGAGTTATGATGTATGTACCTTACAAGCATGTTTTCACAGTTAGTCTTGTTTGATAGCCGTAGGTCGTTGCTTTGAATGAATACTAACACAACTCAAAAAAAGCAAATTTTTCAGAAAACCCTTTTAAAGTATTTAACGAAATGTTTGTTTTCATAACTTTTTGGATCGAAGTTCCTTATCGCGCGTTGCGAAAGGGAGCTAGGCGGAAAATTTTGTAATGAAAAGTTTTAACGACACTTTTTGCCATCGTAGTTTTTTTTACATAGAAAGCAAGCCAGATATTTTCGTTTCTTGCAGTCAGTACTAGGATAGCAAAAACATGCAAGCGAATGTGCCAAAACAAATCTGGGGTATTAAATTTCTCATCGGCTTTGTTCACCTAGTAGTAATTTGCAATAATTTAACAGATTTTGTATTTCTCTATAATTTTTTTAGAACAGTTTCTTTTGAACTGCAATACTATATAACAATTGTATTTTACAATATCATGTTAAAAAAACGTTGCCGTACAGATCAAATGATTTTACAGCTTTAAAAATCAAGTATATACCATGAAATTAAGTATACATTCAAATGAACAATTATTTTTGACGGCATTATTTTTAATAGTACCTACTTTTGAGTGCTAGATAATGTTTTGGAACCGAAGCCGTACTTTTTCAAATCACCCCCCGGACCACGGAAAAAGAGGGGGTTGCAACCCTCGATTTCTTCCCCTTGTCGCATGATTTTTGTACGGCGTTGCGGAATAATGGGTTAGAAGCTGTATTGAAACAGTATGAAACTGATGCCGTATAGAATGAAATGACCAAATTTACCCTGGAAATTGTCAGAAAATCAAAAAAAAATACTGACTTTTTGGCGCATCATTTTTGTACGGCACTGCGCGCTTTCTTATTATTTTTCATGGCCCTATCGATGGTTAAAAATGCCGTACAGAATCAAATGACCAAAATTTACTCACCCTACTTGCACTTTTGAATTCTCACCAGCACTCAGTTGGACAGCTTACAAGTGACGGCATAGTGCTGAATCTTATTATTTTATTATGCTCTTATATCATCCTATATACGTCACGTGGTAGTTCATATGACCCATGATTTTTGGGCATGGGCCAGTAGTCTATTAAGCAAAAGGGCTAAAAGCTATCCAGGCGGACCATATGGAGAAATAATAAATAGTAATAATGGTATTAATTAACCATAAAAATCAATATTACCAATATAATCTCTCTGAAGGGCCCTACCATCAGTTGGACGCCTCTTACGACACCGGGCCATCCACCAACATCCGGCCCGGAATTGGGGATAGTATTCTAAGCCGGCCCAATACGGTGTAGAATCTAACATCCACCTTTATTTTTAACCGAATTTAAAAATAGGAGGTTCTTAATTCGGTTTTTTATGCCTTTGATATACATACTAGAACCTATCATACGTGAATACATTTTTGAACAACAAGAACACCATCAAAGCTTGCCCCAATCCATGGATGAATCTAATCATGCCAAAGAAATTGACATAATATCATGTACTCTTTCTTTGACAACTCATTCTCTTCTCTCTTCAATTTCTTTTACTCTTCAAAAACTATTTCGGGAAGTCGGGTAAAAATATTTCACAGTCGGTTTATGGATGCCATACACGGTCAAGTGTACTTGATCAAGTCTACAGTTTGACTTGTCAATGCAGTTTAACTTGACGCGGCATCCAGTGTGCATGAGGTGGCCAGATAGCTATACCGTGGCCATACACTATCAAGTATACTGGATGCCGCGTCAAGTCCGCTTGACGCTTGATCAAGTACACTCGTGTATGGTCTCCATTAGAAGGGTAGCTACACTACCTCCATGCATGATCTTCAAAATGCATTCATATAACATTATTTCCCGAGTGCGTGTAAAGCTATGCGTGATTATAAACTGGGGTTTACAATTTACGAAGCAAATAAACATGCTAATGTAGTCGTAAATATCAAACCGAAATAAACTAACAAAACGATAGGTATCTTTATATCGGAAATGTTCTTTTTATGTAACTTAGAACCGGTCAAGTTTGCTTAGTATTGCGTGAATATGGTTCTGCATACATAAATCTGAATTAGGAAGTGGTCCTGTTGTGTACCAGGTTCGGCTCCCGGCTGATGCAAGCTTTTCAATTACTCACGGTTCTTGTTGGTCACGACATTTAATTTGTGTGTCTATTCCGTGATGACACAGGCAACGGCATGGAACTTTTAGAACTTCCATAGTCGTCTTAAGTTCTGCGGATAAAATCATTAATTTTATTATTCTAGTGTCTAAAGCTTTTCGTTTGGTAACATAACATTAATCCAGTAGTAAATCGCTATATTACCTAAATTCATGGAGTTTGAATTATCCGATATTATTTTACTGGAAAATGCCACAGAAATATATCAGATTGTCATATTCATTTGAATATTGTCATGGCTGTTCTATTATGTCCTCTGTAGTCATGGTAACAGCGGTTAACGTCATTATTATCCAGCAACCCGAAATTAAAGAAAGAAAGAAAGAAAGAAAGAAAGAAAGATTTATTTCGCTCAAATGTACATAAAACCTTGAATAACGCTTTAATTACCTTGTTTTTATTTGATTATTCATTCATCGATTTTGTAGTTACAACAGTTTACATTATGAATGAAAAACGCAAATTAAGTGAGCCTGTCATCAAAACCATGAAAAATTCGAGTGATAGTTTTTACCAACTTCAAAAAGGAGGAGATATTCAATTCGACTGTATTTTTTTATGTTTTTTACCTCGCAACTTTCGACTGGATGAACTGATTTTGATGATTCTTAATCGAAAGCTGGTGCTTCTCATTTGGTCCCACTTAAATTTGAGCTAGATCTGACGAGTAGTTTTTGAGTTATTTTGAAATCGGTTATTTTTTTCTTCGTAAAATTAGATTATTAAAATCTGCCCTCCATTAGATAAAAAAAAACCGTTTGTATTTGCATAGCATGTCTTAAGTTATTGAAGCATATAACTAGTAACCCCATTGGGTAACATTTCCGGAAAATTAATACGAATAACGATAAATTATAATAAAATGATAACTGGTTGCGATTCCGCGTGGTTTGCATGCGAGGTGCGATCCTAACGGAGGTATGAATGGTGGATGCGGTATCAGGGATATCCACAAACTTATCTAGTACGAGTAACCACCCTCGCTTTGCTTCGTCGGTTTTCTTATTTTTTTACATCTTGGGTTACATTATTGGAGTTTTATTAAGGATCCCAAATTTTTTGAAAATATAGTACCTATAGCCTATGTTACTCGGGAATAGTGTAGCTTCCCAACAGTGAAATAATTTTTGAAATCGGTTCAGTAGTTTCGGAGCCTATTCAATGCAAACAAAAAATCAAATCTTTCCTCTTTATATATTAGTATAGATAAAGCATGGAAATTCAACTTCCGTATACTTGGACAAAATTTGAAAAATAGAAAAAAAAAATTAATAAAAGAATTTGTATGGGTATAACTATTAGCCATAGCGAACAGTTTTGTGTCTAGTAAAGTTAATACAAGATTTTGTAGGACCTTGAGTCTTGGACGGGACTCGAACCCAGAATATTTAGTCGCTACTCAAGTAACCCCAAATGATTCTATAGCATGGGATTACATCAAGAATTAAAATCATACAAATTGTGTTATCTATTCCCATAACTGCCTCCTCCAACTGCCATTAGATCTTCCAACGACCTACCACAAGCACATCAATTTTCCATTTCGCTACACACTCACACATCCAACCATCAACCGGGTCTCCTCACACTAACCGCGTACAACGCTCCACCGTACTGAGTGCATCGTTGCTTCCAACAACAGTTCTAAGCCCCGCGTAGTGCGAATAGACCCCGAGTGACTGTACCCCCGATCTTAGAAGCACAATTCTTTTTGTAGTGTACATAGCCTATAAATACGCGCCGTTTCCACGGAGTCTTACAGTGTTTTTTGTTTAACCCTCCCGCGTGGATCTCTCAAAATGTTTACCAAAATAGTGTTACTTCTCTTTCTAGCTGTAGCTACCAAAGCTAAGGACGACTTTGGAATGAGGTACCTGACTAGGATCTACGAAGAGTGCCAGCGAGCAGATGGCATCGTGCCATGTTTGAAGAAAAAGGCTATCTTATTCTTCGATAGAGCATCCAGGATGGAAGCGATTCCGTTAGTCGATGGACTGGATATCGTGAGGTCTTCTGCAGAGGAGTATCCACCGTTGAGTGAGAATGAGATTGACGCGAATTTGCCAAGGAATCTGGAGAATAAGGATGGTGCTCTAACTCAGATGCTGTGGGATAGGATCGCCTCGTTCGCCAATTCGAGGACTATTCAGCTATCCTTGCCGAAGATGACTGGTGAGGAGTTAAACAAGGGTGTAGAAGAAGGTAAGGAATTATTACAATGCTATTCTAATAAATTTTAATAAATAAATATCTTTATTTTTCATAGTAAAGAAGAATCAGCTTCTTCTGTTCGTAAATCTTTTCTTCTATCATATTAAGCATTATTAATTAAATTAATTTTATTTATTTTATTGTACCAGCATAAAATGAAATAATCGTGAGTACCCTTCGAACTGTAGTTGAATATATTTAGTGCCAACGATGATAAAGGTCAACAGCAAAGTTAAATTGATTATTTAACTAATAATCTTGTGTGTAGTCTAATGCTAAATCATCTAATATGCTAGATGACGTTTTCAAACAATCAAAAGACCTTATAAGAACGCCTCATAAGACCCTACTTAAAATAGGTCAAATGAGTAGACACAAAATAAATTTAGAATTACTTTAATATCATCTAACTAGAAACACTGTACTATTATGTCAAAGCTTTAAATATCTTAAATTACCCTGGAATATGACTGTTTTCTGTAGTCTTTCGCCCCAACTCAGAGGCACTAACGGTTACTTTAATCGCTTCTTAGTAAAGAATCACCATATGAATTCTGTACTCACTAAGGAGCGATTTGAGTAACCATTAGTGACTCTTGAGTTGGGGCGTTTATTTTGTTAGACTTTAGGATTAAGATGTCACTTATTTATTATAAAAAAAACAAGAAGAACCACCTAATGAAAAGTGGCTATCCTCTCCCAAAGATATTATTAATACCAAAGGCATCGCAGATATTGCCGGCCAAACCGTTTCGGGAAATCTAGGTCCAGTTGGTACCTACTTTAATTCCAAAAATTAAAAGATGAGATTGTTTAGGTTCAGAAATCTTTTTAAACTGTTGTTACATTTAAATGAAATATTACCCATTGAAATATATAACAACAAGGTAATTATTATATTAAGGAAACTGCATCCAAATCTGTTTGAGCCGTTTCTGGGACAAACGCACAGATAATATAATCAGGCAAAAATTCTACATATATATATTTTTTTGTTTTGTGGAATCAATATTGAAGCAATGAAAGAATACTGCGTTGTAAAAACTACTCAAATATGTCATGGACATACATCGATAAATTACAATTTTATTATATTTATGGAAGATAATAGAGTAAATGATTGAAAGTGGTGTATCTAGGTCCTCGCAGGGTTGGTATTCAGGCCACTAGTGCATTAAGCTCGTGTAAGCCCTAACCGGTGCCTAGCTCAGTGATTCCAATCTGTCCTACATCATTAAAGTTATATCTTTAATAACGAGAAACTTGAACTTTTTACTCGTACCTAATTGGTAGAAGATGCATTAATTGAATACTAATTTTAATTTATTATAAACGAGTAACCGCCCTCGCTTTGCTTCGGTTTTCTTATTTTTTTACACCTTGGGTTACATTATTGGAGTTGTATTAAGGATCCCTAATCTTTTTGAAAATGTAATATAGCCTATGTTACTCGGGGATAGTGTAGGTTTCCAACAGTGAAAGAATTTTTCAAATCGGTTCAGTAGTTTTGGAGCATATTCAATGCAAACAAAATATCAAATCTTTCCTCTTTATATATTAGTATAGATGACTAGGACTTCGTTCGTGTGGGAGTATTTGCTGCGTAAATCCCAAACCTCTTGGTACCCTAAGCACTTAGCGGTATGAAATATACTTCACAACCTATTCTCATAACTACCAAATATACACCAAAAAATTCATAAAAATCGGTCGAGCCGTTTTGGAGGATTGCGATCACAAACACCGTGACACAAGTTTTTTTTGTTACATAGAGCTGAAGAACTTTTTTCGTTTATTCGTCGAAGGTAATTTTCGATAAGCAAAACGTCGTCATCGAATATTACTAATGTCCACGGAAGCTCATCTGTTCTTTTGATATAACTTTAAATTTTAAAATTTAAAACGCCTGTGACCAACTGGATAAAATCAGCTTTCAAACAAAAAAATCTCATCATAATCGGTCCATTCATTAAGGAGCTACGTTGCCACAGATAGACACACAGACACACATACACGTCAAATTAATAACATCCCTCTTTTTGCGCCGGGTTAAAAATTACCGGGGTAAAAAGTACCTCAGTATTACAACTAACAACTAGTTATATAAATCTTTCTTTCTTTTTCTTTTCTCTTTCTTGGCCGGCAACGCATCAGTGATGCCTTTGGTATTGCTGTTGTTCATGGGTGATATAGCCACTTACCATCACGTGTATCGTCAGCTCGTTTGCCGACTTTTCCATAAAAAATCGACAGTCAAAAGTTTATCTAATAATGCTATTACAACTGCTATTAAAATCTTTATCTACGTCAATACGTATTAACATGTACGATAAAAATGGTAATGATCTCTCATTGTGGTAATTATCTCTCTCGTGGTATTAAATGGGTATATTCAAAATTTTAATCACATGGGATAGGAATTCGAAAGTGTTGGAGATTTTTGGAGAAATTTGACTATTCAAAACTGTAACCACCAAACCGCATGATTTTGGAACTTAATTTCTTTTATATTAGACATCAATGATTATAAATTGTTATATACTTTATACATAATAATATATTAAAATCGGAAGTGGTAGAGGTTTGTACATGGAAGATATTTAAGAAAAACTATAGCTATTAACTAAAAATAGATTCCATAAAAAAAATAGTTTTATTTTTTTTGGCTGTTTGTCGGTTTGTCTGCGCATTTTTTCCCACTTATCTCAGTAAGGGATTAACTAATTAGGATGCGGTTTACATTATCGAGTTATAGCATGCTCAGGATAATATTAAGTCTTGTTTATTTTAATCAGCTCACTAAAAAAGATAATTACGAGTAGGTCAAACTAAAAAATCTCGAAACGAACCCAGTGTTGTTATTTACTTAGTTAATAAATGTTAATCCCACCAAACACATTTTCATGTCCAATGTAACCGTTGCCAAGAGGATACCATAATTATGGTTCTACATCAAAAAGTTATCAGATCTCTTTTAGAGCCAAGCTTGTAACTCGACACGCCCTAACACCATAAAATCTACACCTTAATCAAAATATGTAACTATATATGTGGCTTGGCTGTTACTACAACAACTATTGTATATCAGAAAAGTAGTGAAAAGTGAATATTTTTTTTTCACCATGTGACGGAAGGGAGATGGCCAAGCCATATATTTTGACTACTGTTAATCCTTCTATGGTTTAGTTGTTCAGTATTACTTTTAACAAAATTATAAACTACTGAGCTTATTTTTTCCGTTTTTTTTTTAACTTTTTTCTTCCATTAAATCCTACAATTATCTTACAAAAGAAACGTTTTAAACCTAAAGCATCATTCACGACTCAAATAAAAATATACAAGATGGTTCTAATTATCTTAACTGCGATGTTCTGTGAGATTTCTATGCAATTGTCGTGTTCCGTTTTGTCTGATTACGTTGAGATTGTCGTTGTATTTCATTTACCTTTTGTGTGTTAAGTTGCGTTAAGTTGCATTTTAAAGTTTATGTCTGTTTCTGAGAATATGTTAAAACAGCACTATGGACTACATGAACGCTAACAATAAACGCTACCACACTCACACCCCCGCAGTAGGTTATTACTTGTGTCGCGGGTGGCATGGACGACACATATATCACATCACAATCACACTCATGACCCGAGTACAAATATTTATCTGTTACATAAATATCTGCCCCGGTCGGGGATCGAACCCGGGACCCCTCGCTTTGCAGGCAGGGTCGCTACCAACTAGGCTACAGGGTCGACAAATAAAGCTTCTATTCGTCATTATTTTTGGAAACCCTAGAGGTCTAAAGTTGTTTAACTAAGACCAATAACAATGTTATTGTCAGAATATTGTTTTTTTTCCAGAGACGAAGTAAAATTTACCTGATTTGCAAATTGGTCAAAAATTTCTCATAATCAATGTTAGAGAAAACTTTCTATTAAAATGCGTGCAAAGTTCCATCATTATCGTTATAGAAATGTCTTTTACAACTCCTCTATGGAGTCGTGCGTCTCTTTTAGTAATTTGCTAAAGTATTTTGAAGATTACCCTAGAAAGTTACTGTTACTTGTAAAGATAATTAGATAAGATCAGAACTAAATGCAAATGCAATGAAACTGCGTGTTATGATTTTTTCTCAAGACAGACAGACAGACATTTATAATACACATTTTAAGAACTGCAACTTTTTATCCTTGACTTATAGAGATAAAGAAAATATTTGTAATAAAACTATTACTTGTTCATGTAAGTGTGTTTGAGAAGATCACCCTAAGCATTTAGCTAATTAAAAACAAATACATTACTTAAATTTAAAAATGATGTCCGGATCCCTCATGCTATTTAATTAAACGTAAAAGTACATAAATTTTTCCCACAAATTTCCAATTTTGAATTAACAATACACAAAGATATGCTAGTTATTTTCAATCCAGTCATTAAAATAATAATTGAAGCACGTATTATTAACCGTTACAGAACAAATGTTCGCGTTACGCAAATTGCAGAGGAAACTTCCGAACAACGGTCGAGCACTGAAGCAAAGACAATTATTGAGACTAATTAAAATTTAACTGTATTACAATTTTCCTACTGAAGAATCATGTATCTTCCTGAACTCAGAAACGGTATACAAATCACGCACTGATTGGCCACATTACAGCAATTTTATTAGATTTTCTTAAGACCAAACAAAATTACTAGTGCTCTTATGGAACACAATTAATTTTTATTTTATTTCTTTTCGTTATCATTTAAAAACTTTTGGGATAAGTTATATTTCAAAAGCCATGAATATTATAAGCGTATCGCTTTTTCAGTTTGTAGTTCCCCTCAAATAAATTTTCTAAGCTATAATTTATTCATTTTCATTTCTGATAGTGTTTTTTATGTGACTATATCCTTGACCCCGGATGCAAAAAGAAAAGTGTGCCAAGTTAAATAATTAAAAACTCTCACAAGCTAAGATAACAGTACTAATATAAACACCATTAACATTTCCAGGTCGAGGAAAGATGAAGAAAATGATGGGGATGATGATGATGGGAGCTGCGATGAAGATGGCAGCCATGATCCCAATGGCCATCGCCGGGCTCTTCGTGCTAGCTGGCAAGGCTTTGATAGTTTCAAAGGTACATACTAAACCATTATTAATTCAACTGAACTAAATGATCAATTGATTAAATCAAATCAAGATACACATTGAACATTAACGTTAAAATAGTAATGATTGATTCGAAAGATTATGCTAATTTTATTATTGAATGAATTACTCATTTAATATTTTTTCCTTTACTGAATCCATTACCTACTAAACACAGTTATTTGTAAGTCTTTACTTTTTCTTTCACTACAATTACGTATTACACTAGTCAAAACAATATTCAATACCCTTTTCGTTTATTTTACTTTCTTTTTCTTCCGTAACGTGAGCAATGTTTATATAATGACCTATCATTATTGAATTTGGGAGAAAAGTATTATCATTATAATCATTACGTTATAATGACCTAAAGCATTGACCTTCACACGGAACAAAGCGATGTTCAGCTTTCACAGCAATTACCTCACACAAATTCTCATGATGAATCTCATCTATAAATATTATGATAACAAAAACTACAAAAACTTCATTATCATCTAACTCTGTTTCATCTGCTTTAACTGAAGTACAAAGTACGTCGTTCATAGAGAAACTGCAATCACTAACACAATTGTCATTCATTGATTTTAATTGCATACTTCCTCTATTGTCAGTAGTAAATCACAAAAGCGTGAGAATTTCATAATGAGAAGTTGCTTGATCTTGATTCATTATGGTCTATGTCAAGATCGCAGATGTTCCACATTTCTCACGCACGTGGTTGAGATATGGAATGTCAACCTTTGATAATCTAGGCTTAGAGAGTGTTGCTTTGAAGACATTTTAATTAGGTAAAGTAACTAGGTATTCTGCTGTAAGTAAAAAAGAAATGTTTAGTAGTTGAATTTAATTAAATTTGTTATTCTAATTAGGAACATTTTTTATCTTAAAAGTATTTTTTTTATTAGGAATTTCAACTTAGATGAATATATTACGATAATTTAATTAATTATAACATTACTTAATAATTATGCTTAAATTAAATTCAAGCCGAATTTAATATGGCCGTGGATCATTATTGTATTAAAAGTAATACGTTTATTAAAAACGATTTTATTTGCTTAAGCTGGTATTTAATAAACGATCGCAAAAATATGTATTATGTAAAATTAAACGTCCTATATTCGTAGCGTCCACAAATTAAAATGTTTCCGAGATATTCTACATCTTTATACTTCTAAGCTTCAGTGATTTATACTTATACTTACTGTACACCAGTTTTTGGTGTCTAAATAATTTAGTCCACCACAGTAAAAATACTTTATGGTTAAAATGGTTTAAACGCGTCACTAATAGCTTTATTGTCATCGTCCATTCTATCATCCACAGTAGCTTTCTCATACGATAATGCTGATGGTGTCAATTTTGCACACTTATGGTTACGGCCAAGAAATGGTAAAAGATGGTGAAAGATGGTATAATGCCAGAAGACATCACGATAGACGTTGACACACAAACGATCAGTTACTTTTACCACGGGGGTTAGTTACTTATAAACTGTGGTTTAATGTCATTGTAGCGGTGCATGAAGTTAGGTAACGTTTGCAGAATAATTGCAGGTATAATTTAATGTTCTTTTTTGCGTACATGAAGATGATTAAATCTATAAATTAAATCTATAAATTGATACAGTTAAGGTCTTGAAACTCAAAATCTTACATAAGTTATTTATTTAATGAAGGTCCATCAACAAGATACACAATAATTTCTCAATAACTAGCTAGTTTAATATCTAAAATTCGTGTTCCCGCAATTAGAGGTAAACACAACGTGTTAAATTTATAATAATAAAAATAATAACGCTACAATCTCATAGGCCCTCGATAAGAATCCTTGTAACTTAGGACGCAACCGAGACCGAGAACAGAAATTCAGACACATCATTCTAATTTCCTCACAAGGATTCGACCTCTTAGCACGGCTGTCCAGCATGGTATCCATTACGCCACATGGTTCGTCGTAAATTTCAAAAATGCCTGTCACGAACTTCAATTCAAGCGCATTAGCGCTTAGATTATCTGTTCGCATGAAGCTGTAAAGGTTGGAGGGCAACAACATAACTGTTCATTGGAAAAACAGCGCTTAGAGCTTGAATACTGTCAATCATAAGTGATCGACTAATCGACTTAAACACTTAGAGGTCATCCATCAATTATGTCACAAGTTAGGAGGGGGGGGGGGGGGTCGATGTGGTGTGACATTGTGTGACAAGGGGTGAGAGGGGTCCTAAATTTCGTGACGTCACATTTCTAAATCGAATGATTGTTATGTATAGGTAAATATTAAAAAACAATTAATGGAAATAAAACCTATTTCGGAACTGCTATTTTAATTTAATAATTTCTAGGTGTAAAGTTTCATATTATATGACGTCACACTAGGATGAGGGGTCTCACATATGTGACCAGCTGTGACAAGGAGGGGGAGGGGTCAAAAAGTCATGAAATAGTGTGACGTAATTTACGGATGGCCCCTTACACTATGCCATGTCAGAGACCATTGAAATTAAGAACTTCCGACTCACGGGCTAGTTACTACTTAGGCATCCCTTACAATAACAACGTCATCTATTTCGCACTTGGCCTCATGGTAAATTTTGCAATTTCAAAAGACACAGCGTTAACACAAATTGTCGAGCCTTTAGGAATTGTAATAGGTACGGCTTCAACCGCTAACGGCCCACTATTGGGCACGGGTTTTTCCTCTTGAGGAGGCCTACAGCATACCCCACCACGCTGCTCCAGTGCGGGTATGTGGGTTAGTGGCCAACCCAACTGTCAGAAATTTTCATTCTGCCCGAGGGTCTCCAACATGGTTTAACGACTGTTATCTTACGATATCATCCGAAATTTAGGAATTAATGAAGATAAACTAAGATTCCTAGAATCTTCCCGCAGGAAGTACCTTTATTTATTATTATATTTTAGATTTTAGGGCTTCTTTAGTTGCGCTCTATGGGCACTGATAAGAGTTTTTTTTTTACTAAGTATAGATTCAATTTGTAAAACCAAGTAAACAGTTTTTGTTGACGCTTACAATTTATTAGTAGAACTTATAGTGTGAAGCGTTTATTCTGACGCTACAAGCCCTTGCAAATAACCTGTTGTAGGTAGTACGGCGTTGTTCTATTTATTTCTAGAACGTTCTAGTCACGAGTTAAGATTAGCGCAGTTCAGAAATACTAGCGAAACTAAGTAATCGATAAAATAGTTTCTCTTAGTGATAGCCTTGTTTGGACTCAGTTTCCCAAGGAATGACTCAGGAATGAAAGCATTACAACACTGTTTATTATTGTCATAGAACAGACATCTCGAACAAAATGTGTGTCCCGCCGGGAGGTTCTATTTTCAAAATTGAGCCCCCGTTCTGCTTTCAAAAACGTAAGAGTCCATTCAAAATTGAAGCCGATCGGCGCCAATTTATTGGGACATACATTGTGTTCGCGGTGTCGGTTCTATATGCTAGTAACAATACTTCAATGGGTATATAAGGTATTTTGAAAGAGAAGAGGAAGTTTGAAAGTGAATATGGGTGATAGACTATAGATATACTGTAATTTACAAATGTTAAAGATAAAATATTCATCATTCCATTAAAAACACATAATATTGCTCACATAAATTCAATTCTCTATTAAAAAAATAACGCCAATAAGCTTAAAAAGGTTACAAAGTTCTCTCCTCACATAATAAAATACAGATTTATTCACATTCACAATAATTATTAATCTCTACTACGAATGAACATCCGCGAATAAATTTCTCATTAACAACTTATCAACATATTTGCATGCAAACGTTTCTCGATAAATGCACCGATGCAGATTGGGTCCAGCGATACCAATAGGCCTTACGGTGTAACACAAACCCATTTATGTTAAATTATGTGTTCTAAATGATCACTATTGATCACCATTTGACATAGTTTACACGACGCAAAAAGTCATGCACAATAATGAGAAATGATTAGAGTCGCGTTCTTGTGAATAGGCACGATTTGATGTCTCATTTTCTAGTTTATAGCTTCCATTTTTGACGTAAAAACGTTTTAATGATAAGTTTAGTTGGCTTAGGAGAATATAAAAAATTTTCATCAGCATTAGGAACTACTGACGAATACCCTAAGGGTCCCGGAAGCCTTAGAATCTCTTCATACTCTTACGTTGGAATGTAGGAAGTAAAGCCATTTTTAGCATTGAAGTATAATGTCGTAGAACAGACATCTCGAACAAAATTTGTGTCCCGCCGGGAGGTTCTATTTTCAAAATTGAGCCCCCGTTCTCCTTTCAAAATCGAACGAATCCATTGAAAATTGAAGCCGATCGGTGCCAATTCATTGGGACATACATACATAGTGTTCGCGGTGTCGGTTCAATATTAATAATACTTCAATGATTTTTAGGTAATATTTTACAAATCGAAATACGAATACCTAAGACTAAAAATCTATCATTTTCGTCAAATTATGAGTTTTAGCACAGAAGAAATAATAGTAGGTACTTGGTTTTAGAGTAATTGATTCTTTTCTTAAACCAGATAAAGACTTATGTAATTAGTCTAAAAAAATCTAGAGATGAAGAAAAGGCTACAGAAATGTAAATTTTTCATTCTTCTGTAACTCTTAAAATAATTACAAAATATAAAAATTTTGTACGGAAAAGTTGAAAATCGAAAATGTCCCTTCTGCATTGTTTTAGCATCTTAGCATTATTGCCTTTCAAATGAAAATAGTTTGGGCACATTGGTTGGATGGTATCAAAGTCTATAGAGGACATCCGTACAAATATATTTTGTACTTTACTCCTAGGTAGTGCCTTTACCAACCAAGCGATAGTCATCAAAAAATTTCCAAGTAAAGAAAATATATTACAAAATGTATTGAGATTTTCTCATACTGTAGGGCATGTTTAAAGAAATTTCTATTCATTTGCAATAATTTATTTCCTTAGAGAAAGCGCGATTATACTTATCATTATCTATTACCATACGTGACTTAGGGTCGTTTGAAAGCGCTAGGTCTAGACCTTATAGAATGCTTTGGTACTCATACCGGTTCGTGTATTGACTTTGAATTATTCAAGGTCTTTGAAGGTTGCAATATCCTGATTAAGAAAGCTTGTTACCCACTTGAGACTTGTGACCCACTCTTGCATAGCTTTGGGATACCAAATTCTTATTGGCTTCAACTCATTAATGGTCCACTACTGAGCACGGGTCTCTTCTCTTAAGGAGGCCTGGAGCATACTCCACCACGCTGCTCCAGTGTGGATTAGTGGATGAAAAATTCACCACCAAATCGTAAAGTTTGACGATCCGTCTAACATAAGCAACTGTCTGGGTCGTCAAACTTTACGTGGGCTATATTGTGTGAATGATGAGTTTAAATTTCCGTTTTTGGTTTGGGTTGTGTCCTTGTCCAGTATTTTATCCATGGCACGACACAGGGTATCATAGTGTAGCTATGAATGTGTAGCGTTTTTATGACGGCCCTGTAGCCTAGTTGGTAGCGACCCTGCCCGCGAAGCGAGGCGATTCGATTCCCGGCTGAGCAGATATTTATGTGAAAGGTAAATATTTGTACACGGGTCATGGGTGTTATTGTGATGTGTTATATGTGTCGTCCATGCCACCCGCGACACAGGTAAATAACCTACTGTGGGGTATGAGTGTGTAGCGTTTATGTAACTTGCCCCCGAACGAACAGACGATCCACCTGATGGTAAATGGCCACCGTCTCCCATGGACATCAGCAATGCCAAAGGCTCCACCGATGCGTTGCCAACCAAAAAAAGAAGACATAGAAAGAAGGAACTGGCTCCCAAGCCCTCAGACGGAAGCCCTTATACTTTTTTGAATGTTTCAAAGACTTGTATCGCAAAACGTCGTTTCTGGAATGTGTACAGTTCTCAGCGAGTCTAAGTAGGCAACTATTAGCAAAAGTGGGTCCTAGCTATCGCTAAGTCGGTGCTATTACACAGCTGTACCACCGGAGGGCTACAATAACTTTCTGAACAGACTGCAAACTACTTTGTCATAGAGGAACAACAAACAGTAATCTTCGTTTTTACACGCTTTATATTAGCTTCACCTGTATGTATGTTTGTTTGTAACCGACTCCTTTGGATTTAATTTTGACCCACTTCAAACGGTCAGATTTCATTTAAACTTCGTAGACTTATAGATGACCGATGACATTTCAATATTTAAAAAAAAGGAAAGAAAGAAAAAAAACTAAATTTCATTTTAAAAAAATGTATGTTTGTTTGTAACCGACTCCTTTGGACTTGATTTTGACCCACTTCAAACGGTCAGATTTAGTTTAAACTTCATAGACTTATCGAGGACCGATAACAATTCAATATTTAAAAAGAGAAAGAAAGAAAGGAAGAAAAACCTAAACATTTCAAAAAATCAAACTAAAAATAAAAAATAAATAAAAGTAAAAAAAAAAAACTAAAAAATACGCTTTTATAGAAAATCCAACAAAAAAATAGAAAATAAATTTGAATTAAACTCGTGTTATTGTAATAAAAGCGTGGGGTGCATGGTGTCAATGACTAGATTTTCAATTTTTTAGTTGTATTTTCTATAAAAGCGTGTTTTTTAGTTTTTTTTTAACTATTATTTATTGAAGTCAGTAAAAATCGGGAACTTATAAAACGTTATTTTGGTAATATTGGTTGTGGTGATCTCAATTTTAATACGTGATGGCTAAACACACATATGACAGGGATAAAATCTACCCTATCCTAATGTTGAACACGGTCTGACAGCACGCCAAGTTTTATCTTCATGACTTGCGCGTGATGGAAGTACAAACATCAAAACATCATTACAAAATTTCACATTATATTAGTTGGATAATGCGTGCACGGTGCAGGTTTAGATCTGTTATAGTTCAAAGTTAACACGGATATTATATCGCTCACCTAGTAATACAACGGCACGTCTACATTTATCATATTTTACAGAAGCGAATTTAAAAATTTATATAAAAATGTTTAAAATTAATTTATGGGTTCTTTTTACGGTTTTTGCATATTTATCATTATGTAGATTATGCACTTTTAAATACGTATACCATATAAACTCAATTTCGCATTTTTTGTAGATGTGCCATTATATTACTAGGTGAGCGATATTAGTTATAATATTCAATCTATACTAATATATAAAGAGGAAAGATTTGATTTTTTGTTTGCATTGAATAGGCTCCGAAACTACTGAACCGATTTGAAAAATTCTTTCACCGTTGGGAAGCTACACTATCCCCGAGTAACATAGGTTATATTATTATATTATCAAAAAAATTAGGGATCCTTAATAAAACTCCAATAATGTAACCCAAGGTGTAAAAAAAAATTAGAAAACCGAAGCAAATCGAGGGCGGTTGAGATACTCACAGAGACAAACATTTACCTAGTTATCAAAGTCATGTGAGCCCAGGAATCGAACGCGTGACCCTTCGTTCGGCAGGAAGAGTCACCAAAAATGGTGCTAAGTTACGAACGCAAATATTGTCATTGAAACCGAACACTAACAGTACCTACTAACCGACTATAGTCAATCCTACAGTTATATTCCAGGTTTGTCATAGATGTCCATGTGCAGGGGATTATTTCAAGGCAATATTATTTCTCCATGGGGTTCGCTTGGATAGGTAACACCCTTGAGCTTGAGTCAGCCGCCAAACGACTCATCGTGTTCCGGCTGGGGGCTTGAGAGCCAGTTCTTTCTTTCTGTTTCTTCTATCTTTCTTGGCCGGCAACGCATGAGTGATGCCTTTCGTGTTGCTGATGTCCATGGGCGACGATAGCCACTTACCATCAGGTGGATCGTCAGCTCATTTGCCGGTTATTTCCATTAAAAAAAGTAGCAAGTCGTTTCCTATCTTTATTACAAAATAAAATATTTATTTATTTATTTATTGATATTCATCTTCCACTACCATATAACCTAATGTGTTAGTATAACTAATTAGCTATACAAAAAAATTATCTACTACATACTAACCACCCTTACTTGTCTTCGGAAAATCAAAATAGGTAGTAATGTATGTTACATTGAACTATTATTACTAGCGTATAGAACCGACACCGCGAACCCAACGTTAGCGCAATGACCTGTAGCCAATTGGCTACAATTTTCAGTGGATTCAGTCGACTTGGAAAAGAACGAAGGCTCGATTTTGTAAATAGAACCTCCCGGCGCAACACAAATTTTGTTCGCGATGTCCGTTCTGGTACTGTGGTACCTTAAATTAAATTGAAAAAAAAATCTTTATTCAGTCTATCTGTTACATTATAATATAATACTACCTTATAATAATACCTTAGACTTACATAACGTAGTGTAGTGACACTACATGAAGCCTTGCATGAAGTAATCCGATTAGACGTGCATAGCATAGTTGCAGTTAATATAATTTTATTATGCTAATCCTATGATTTGTTTATTTCATCGTTGACTACATATGAATACATTTTACTATTAATTAGCCCCGGGCTGTAGAACTTAGAGCAATACCTGAAGAGTCGCGGTTTCAATTCCTGGCCAGGGCAAATACTTATACCACAGATAAATGGAACATAATAAATCCTAACATACATTCATACATATCCTGTCTCTTATTCTCTTCTGCATTGTATCTAAAACTTCTCGTCCGATATACGACAGGCAACTGTGTTTTCCGCTTCCTTGGCAGCAACGCGTCTGTGATCGAAATTAAATACATCCATGAGTTTCGGTAACTACTTACCTTCCGGTGGTATCGAATTATTCGTCTGGTATTATCAAAAATCCACTCAACATAATCTATACTAATATATAAAGAGGAAAGATTTGATTTTTTGTTTGCATTGAATAGGCTCCGAAACTACTGAACCGATTTGAAAAATTCTTTCACTGTTGGGAAGCTACACTATCCCCGAGTAACATAGGCTATATTTTAAAAAAAATTAGGGATCCTTAATAAAACTCCAATAATGTAACCCAAGGTGTAAAAAATAAGAAAACCGAAGCAAAGCGAGGGCGGTTACTTGTTTATAATAATATGACTGACCGATGTTTGTTCTGGCTCTTGGAAACGGCTCTACCGATTACGATGAAGTTTCACTGATATAGTATAGTTAACTGAGGGGTATATTTAGTATAGGTTTTGTTTCAGTTGATTCACAAATAACATAATCTGAATTTTACGAAGAAAAAAATAACCGACTTCAAAATAACTCAAAAACTACTCGTCAGATCTAGCTCAAATTTTAGTGGGACTACTTGGGTTACATTAGCTTTTGATTAAAAAAAGAACTATCAAAATTAGTTCACCCAGTCGAAAGTTCTGAGGTAACAAACATAAAAAGAAATACAGTCGAATTGAATACCTCCTTCTTTTTGAAGTCGGTTAATAAAAATACATCTTATATATAAAATTCTCGTGTCACGGTGTTAGAAGTTCAACTCCTCCGAAACGGCTCGACCGATTTTCGTGAATCTTTGCGTGCATATCGGCTAGGGTTGAGAATCGGACAACAGCTATTTTTCATCCCCCTATCCCTAAAAATTTTTTGGCAGAACAACGTTTGCCCGGTCAGCTAGTATTAATATAAACATTACCATTTCACCCTTTTACTAAAGCATAGTTTTCCAAAACGAGGGTGGTTAGTAAAATAACTAGGAATTATACATTTCAAGTCCATAAAATATCATTTTACTGCCAGGAAACTGAACGATAAGTTCCACGCAATGTACTTAGCAACCTGAAGAAATTGCAGATAGAAAAAATTATAAAGTTTTTTATTTACATTGAAATCCAGATAAGAATCGTGCACAATAAACGTATTAAGGAGCACGCAATGATTTTAAAAAGCATGCAATTGTTGCGAAAATTTTGTTACAGTTTTCTGCAAAAAAATGTAATATTAATATTATATAATATTAATGAACAAGACACGCAGCGAATGTAAATTTTTTTGGCTTTCCAAATAATTTTCTAAGAATATATAATATATTTGTATAAAATTTAATTATGTAACAATCTTTGAATTTTGGTATTTAAATACATATTTATTTCACACTAGCTGTTGCCTGCAGCTTCGCATATTTTATTTATTAAATTACCATATTCAACTTAAAACATAACGTAGCAAAATATATGACTAGATACTAGACCCACTCTGTAGCCAAAATTGGACCGTAAGTGATTGATACTTACGGGTTATTTCACATGAATATTTATTTATGTGTATATTATGTGATTGTGTGTGTCAAATGTATTGTATTGTGATCCATCATTGATATGTATTCTTCTCTAATTTTTATATTCCTCTTTTCCAGATTGCTCTTCTCCTAGCGGGTATCATCGCTCTGAAGAAGATAATAGCTTCCAAAAACAGCGGCGGCGGCGGTGGGGGCCATGAGAGCCATGGATGGTCGTCAGGTGGCAGCAGTGGCGGCTGGGACCGACGGTCATACGAAGACGCTTCGTATCTAGCTTATAACGCGTACAAGAAAGATTAGATAAGTAAGAGAACAGGAAGAAAGAGGAAAGAAGTTTGAAAGATTGTAAGTCTGACGGTGTACCTTGAGAGATAAAAGATTATAATTTATTTATTTATTTAAATGCTTTTTTTATTTGTAAAGTTTTAAGTGTTACTTTAAGAACTGTGGTGGAATGAATGACAAATCTAAATATTATTAGGATTTTAACTAGACCTTGCTAAAGTTATGATTATTTTGTTATTTTATACTAAAAAGGTGTAAAACTTGTTATTATTTATTTATTACGAGTAACCGCCCTCGCTTTGCTTCGGTTTTCTTATTTTTTTACACCTTGGGCTACAATATTGGAGTTTTATATAATATAATATAGCCTATGTTACTCGGGGATAGTGTAGCTTCCCAACAGGGAAAGAATTTTTGAAATCGGTTCAGTAGTTTCGGAGCCTATTCAATGCAAACAAAAAATCAAATCTTTCCTCTTTATATATTAGTATAGATTAACCGACTTCAAAAAGGGAGGAGATATTCAATTCGACTGTATTTTTTTATGTTTGTTACCTCAGAACTTTCGACTGGGTGAACCGATTTTGATGATTCGTTTTTTAATCGAAAGCTTGTGCTTGTTATGTGGTTCCACTTATTATATATATTTCCACAATTTGAGCTAGATCTGACGAGTAGTTTTTGAGTTATTTTGAAGTCGGTTATTTTTTGTTACAAGAAATCTTTTTTTTTAATTATTGTCATTTAAGTAATTCTATCAACATCTGTACATAGTAAAAACAATGTTACATTTTTATGTAAGTAATTTTATTATTGTTATAGGTAAATATTTTTCTAATTATTAGGGAATGGGTGGAATTACATAGTTTCTTTAGACCTTTATTTGCCTTGATGATAATGATAGCTATCCCTATGATAAGAGATAGGAAGATGATAATCAATAAAATGGTCATAAAATTACCTATTAACAGTTACTGAAAACCTGATATACATATTTTGACATCTGAATCTGCAGTGCAGTTGGTAGAGATCCGCTGTTAATCAAAGGACTTTAGGTTCGTGTCTGAGCGAGGCAAACATCTTAAAAATATGTAGGTAATTTAGGTAATTGTTTTTGGATCTTAATTATACTCTTTGGATTATTTAATGACCAAGCCATTCGCAAAAAACAGAACCTGAGTTAAGGGTGTAAGCATCTATTAATTTTAGTTTAAAGACCTCTTAAATACTATGTTTTTTTATGTAATTTGTACAAATGCATAAATGTATTTTGTATCAAATTGCAATTATATTTATTTCTGTTGAAATCTTCCAATTTCAAATATTAATTGTGTATTTAAAATTTTAATTGAAACCTGGAAGATTTTAATTTTCTTCTAAATGTTTATTCATTCTATTCCATTAAGTTTAATTTATTATCTTTCGTGGATTTATTTATTTTAGTAAATAGAATTTATATAATAATTTTGTAAAAGTAAGTACCGAACTAACTAAGACTAATAATACAATATATTGTCTGTGAAGTAATGGACAATTTTAAAAAGTATTTTTTATAAAAATCTATAATGTACCTTTTTTAGTTTTAGTATCTCTTATGTATACTACATTACAAAATGTACCTTTTTACTAATAATTAAATAAATGAATTGTTTTCGTGTTTATTCTTAATAGATCTTAAATAAATACTACACCACACAAACTAGTCTTTAAAAATTTTACTGGTAAATTAATCTTACTTTAAATCTAGCTCAAATAACAATCATTCTGTCCCTGTATTTTCATTCCAAAACAGTCGTTGAGTTATTATGATCCTATATTGTGATCCAACTGTTTAAGAGATATGTGAAATCTCAGCTAGTAGGCAAAGGATACTATAGTATAAATTACTATAAATGAATATACGCCTGGAAATTATTGCCGCATCCAGTTCCGTGTAGGTTAGAACATAATATTATGTAACTTCTCATGATTTTAAAAGATGTGTCGAGGAGTTTCTTTATGTCTTTTCTTCTCCCCCATGACAAAGCACCCTTCCGAAAAGCTTGTTGATCAAAAAAATGACGTGCATAGGTGTATTAGTGATACCTATATGAATAAAAGATTTTGATTTGATTTAAACCATTATGATACAACAATCCAGACAATTATGACTAAGCGACATAAATGGTAATAGTAAAATATTTCACTTCCTCATTTTGTCATCTTCCTCAGTCTTGATTACTAAGCGAGATTGTAATTATTAAAGGACTCACTCTCATACGGCTTAAACCGTTGTTAGTACGGTCTTGGAGTGCAAGGGGCTCCAATCGCTCTTGAGACATCCAACCACCAACTATCAACCAACCTTTCTCGTAGTCTATTCTGTATATCAAACGGACGACAGTGACGAGACGCCGCCTTTTTGATGTCGCTTACCTCAATCAGTCCAAAAGCCGATGATATTCATACATGATGTAGTACCCTTTTAAAAACCACCTTTTAGTTTAAAAACAACAGATAAAAGTTTTCTACGCGAAAAATTACGTACATATAAAGTTCATCATTTCGACCGGGAATGTATTGGTGACTTTACACCAAAGTACTGATTTCTGTGAACGGCAATGACCATTTACCAAGTGTCAGGTTACGTCCGCACAGGCAGGCGGCTTGCTTAGCGCCTAGAGCCTAACTAGTCACCTAGCGAGTAGCTCAGTAAAAAAACGTTCTATAGTGTTCGTGACTGGCCGCACTGCGCGCTTGGTGCCTAGCAACGCGCTTAGCGTGTATCGAAGTAAACAAACGTGTTGGTTTTCTGTCACTAGGCGCTAGGCATTTTTGCTTCAAAAATGAGATTGACAGTCGGGTTGTCCTGGATATAATATTATTGCTCAGATGAAGGAAATAAAAGGCAGATGGAACATTCGCAAAGAAATGTAACGAATGACGTGAAGTCACTTTTTCGCTATGTGTGCGTGACAACCTTAATGTCAACTAGCAGTGGCACCGTATGGACACGTAATTCTTTGTGTTTGTGAGGATGCCAAATGAAAAGTCACAAACTCCCGCAATTTTGTAAATGTTGTTTGACATATTTCCAACTTAACACATTATGCACAATTAAATTGGCAAATTATTTATTACTAGTCTAGTGAACGCCCTTGCTTCGCTTCGGTAAGCCCACAGACGATAAAAGTAGGGATGGTATTCTTTAAATTGTCGTGATTTTTTTATTTGTAAACCGATTCAAATAAAAAAAACCGAATCTTTTATTAAGCCGTTCCTGAGATAGGAGGAACAAATGCATAGAAAACCAGACAAAAATTTACGTTGTAATAAATTAATGTGACAATCATAATTGATTTTAATTTCATCTCTAGTTATCAAAAAGTACACTTATCAAAATATATGTAAATGTTCTTTTAATATAAAATAATACTTAAATATATTTAATTGTCTTAATTAACCTATGGACTTTTTTATGCAGAATAAGTTAGTGTTTGACCACAGAACCACCTGAGATGGTAAGCGGTAATGAAGTCGTGGATGGTAAATCACACTAACTTAGTAGAAGCCTATTCACTCTTGACTTGAAGACACCCACATTATAATCTGCCGGGCGCGGACAATTAATTCCAGTCCTTTGTGGTACGCATAATAAAAGACGAGGCAAAGTGCATTTTTTTTTCTCTTGTAATAGCAGCTGTCGGCAATCTGCAAAATTATAATTGAAATCATTTTAATGAGTAGGCTAAACTAAAAACAGAAACTAAAATATAATATAATATTTTCTTTCAATCATGCATTTTATCGTGGGCAAACGTGACATTTTCAATTAACCCGGTTATAATATCCCAGCGATAGGTGTTTATGCATTGGCTGTATTTCTTGATTTTTAAGGTTTAAATAAATACAAATATTTACTTTTTAAATATATTTATTTCGACATACATTTATAAATCGACTAGTGTTCAAATAGCTCACGCATATTTCCCCAAATTTAGGGTAACCGATTTTCACATAAAGCTGCTATACAAATGAATAATTGTCGAGGTTTTGTGTTCCGAGCAAACCACAAAAATATTATTATAAATAAATAATAAAATAATGAACAGATACCTGTGAAAAGATATTACATCTTCTTTTCTTTGATTTTGCGAACTACTTTTAAATTGTTTAAAAATCCAAGACGGCATTATAACTGATAAAATTATTTAATACATTTTGACAATTGCGATGTTCATGCAATTTGACGCTTTCTTTAGTAGTGACACGAGATTGTATTAGTTTTTTATTTTGTATTATTCTTGGTAGGCTTACGTCATATTCGAATGACGTTATCTGCCTTTCATTCCTTCATCTAAGTATTATTGATGAATGTCAATGGCAAAAACTAAGCTGAAACGAGAAATTGTTGCATTTATTTCATTAATTTTGTAAGATGATGATGATGATTTGTCAATTGATAAAAAAATAATTAAATTTCATACACTCCATCTATATTTTGCTAACTAACTTTACATTGAATTGATATTAAGTTACATACTAATATGAAATCATTCAAATTCTGAATAATAAGTTTAACTCGCTTTTGTCAAGTTTATTTTTCAATATATTAAATACTTACATTGAATACATTCTTGCTTCTTCCTTCCTATACAATTTGAACATGGAAATACAAATAAAGTGAAGTGCAATCATATAGTTTATTTAATCACGCTAAAAGTATGTAATAGTTTTTCTAATTACATTTACCGTAATGAGTTACAATTAATAAATCGATGGGCGAATGAACTTCCGTCCACGTTGCGTGTTAAGTGAGTCTGTTTACGCACGAATTACTTAAACCAATGCTGTTAATGTATACTTGCGTTAATGAACGCTTGTAGACGCTTTAAAAGTAAACGTTATGGCGATGACGGGTCAAAATTCATAAGCGAGATAAGTATTTTGGAGTGAAGAGGAAATAAAACTTTGTAAAAATTAAAAAAAAAATGTTTCATTTCAAAACTAGCTTTTGCCCGCAGCTTCGCCCGCGGTAAAGATCGATTTTTTACAAATCTTACTTTACAATTCTTCTTTTACTTAGTTAGATTTAGTTGCCTATGACTTAACTAATTTACATGTATCATATTTTGATAGCATGATGAATGATAAATGAATTTTACTAACGCCATCTATTAACAACATCCGGAACTAAATATCTAGCAACTAACAAAATCGATCTTCCCATAGGGATGTTTTACCGCGGTAAAAAGTAGCTTACGTTACTCTCTACCCTCCTCCTACCCTCCACTATCTCCATACACAAAAACCATACCATATAACAGCTTCGTTGCGACGTGAAAGACGGACAAACAAACAAACAAACACACTTTCACATTTATAATATTAGTAGATATGGATAACATATTTTTATTTCTAATTAGGTATAAGAAAAAATATATTTTAGAAACGTAACTATAAATTAGAGGAGCCTATCAACATCATTGGCTTACAGTTGCGATAAATACCCAAAATTTCAATAAAGCAATCACAATTCCTGTGTAGCTTATTTAGTGTCATGACCAGCTTTTGTTACCTTTTGTGCCCTTGTGAAAAACTTGATGTTAGAGTATGTACAAAATAACGCTAGTATGAAAGTGGACATACACTTACATTCATCATTGTTGTGTTGAATTGTGCATTGCGAGCATTCTTACTACAATGAGGTATGTTAGATATGTTAATAGATATGTTATCTGTAGACAGTGTAGACGCAGCTATTATTAACAAACTGTTTTAACCTGTTAAACGCAATGATATTTTTTTTATTGAAAATTGACGTTTTAAATTGAATAACGGTCAGACAAGCAGATGCTTAAGATTGATGCATACGTGAAGTGGACGGGACGGGGACGGGACTGGTCGTGAGGTTTTGGAAACATCGTTTCATAGAAAATGTAAACGATAGCGCATACGTCACGGAGGCACGGACGGGACGGGAACGGGGCACGAACGTATATTTATGCCCCGTCCACGTCCCGTCCCCGTCCCGTCCACGTTACGTATGCAGCGATTTTTACTTTCTTTCTTTTTGGCGTCGTTGATGTCCATGGGCGAAGAGAGCTTCTTACCATCAGGTGGATCGTCAGCTCTTTTGTCGGATATTTCCATGAAGAAAAATACTCGTAATTATAATCTTCTATCTGCTATATTTAAAGCCTTCGTGGGTTATGTTTTCCGCGCGTATATTGTATGTACGCATACAAACATTGTATGTATGCATACAAACATACATAATACATAATATGTATGTTTGTATGCATGTACCTAATATTTTTTATTACCTCGTATCTTCCAAACCGCTAACGGATTTATATATTTAAGATATCGTTACATTTGTCTTGATAACCCAAGGGTTCTTAGATAAGTGAAATAAAAAAAAACAAATATGGTGGTTGTGAGATGCCATTGTATAAAGTATCAAAATATGAAAATAAATCGAATAACGCAATATGGGTAGGTATCAAATTAAAGAGCTTACCAAAAATATTTCAAAAACGTATATCATGATAGCTTTTTTGATAGCAGGCGGGTTTTTTTTTAATTTTTAAATGTATACTAGTTAATTTATTAACGTTAATAAATATTGTGCCAATTATCTGAATTTTAACTTAATGTTACTCTGTAGTTAGTACGTGATATTTGTTTGTATTCTAAAGTCGATAATTAATATTAATAAATGCATATCAAAAGGCGTATTTCATGAAAAACTAATCTTAACTAGAATACCTCGCGTGATTATTACATTTTTCAATTACTTCGATAGTTAACTGGACAGTCCGATTGACATATTAATTGATATCATCGGTTTAAACTTTTTATCGGTGCAATTTGTCCGTCGATGTTGATAAGCCTTTAAAAACCTTTCTGCATTCACGCATATGAATTTACTATTTAGTTTAACTTATCCATTAGTAGTAGTTTTCCAGCAGTGGACGTCTTAAGGCTGATGGATGGATGTTATTCTATTGCTTATCTCTGTGTATAAAAAAGAAAATTCATTTTCCTTATTAATTAATACCAACAACAACCTATATATTTATAATTAGTTTAATTATATAACCACTAGAATTATACAATTAAAGCTAGCGTTAAATAGTCGAAGAAACGTTGCGTTAATAATTATTGCTGTTAAAACTTTTACTTTCTTTGTTTTAATTTACTTAATTTACTATTGTTTGATTGAATTATAACGACTGAATTTATAAACAGACCAGTACATGTGTAACGTTATTTGTTTGAATACATCATATAAAATGAAGTCCCCCAGCCGCGTCCGTCTGTCAAATTCAAATTCAAATTCCAATCAATTTATCTATACTAATATATAAAGAGGAAAGATTTGTTTTTTTGTTTGCATTGAATAGGCTCCGAAACTACTGAGCCGATTTTAAAAATTCTTACACTGTTGGGAAGCTACACTATCCCCGAGTAACATAGGCTATATTTTCAAAAAAATTAGGGACCCTTAATTGGAGTTTTTCCAATAATGTAACCCAAGGTGTATAAAAATAACAAAACCGAAGCAAAGCGAGGGCGGTTACTCGTTGTGGAATATAGGTACACAGGTATGTTACATAGGTAAATTATCCGCTATATCCCTGCCACATATGGGCGTACAATATTAGCTTAGGTCAATAATAGAATAATTATACATTAAGAAATAATAACGAAATAATATTAAATGTTAAAAGATTAGCAAAGTATGTCAATCAATAATACAATTATATAATAGTAGTCAATAATAAATAACAATCAAAATCTATATATATAAAATTGAAAAGCGACACACCGCTGATTAAACAAAAAATCTCAGAAACTACCGAACCGATTAAGATGAAATTTGGCAGGGAGATAGTTTCTGCTAAGGAGACGTCCACTAAGAACGGATTTTTGGAAATTCATCCCCTAAGGGGTAAAAATACGGGTTAGAAGTCACTTTCATACAAACCAACTTTGTCAGTTTTAGATTTATAAATTTGAATTTTTTTATGTAAGTTTATAGTAATAAACAAAAGTTAACTTTAACACATTTTTTTGGAAAATCATCCCTTACAGGGTTAATTTCTTCAATTTAACTTAGTACGCAACTTCGTCATTTTTGAAGTTAAAAACATGAAAATTTATATATTGGTTCAAGATTAGAAACGAAATTTAAAAGTTATGTGTTTTTTTGGAAAATCAACCCCTAAAGGGTTGAATAAGGTTGTGCAATTTAGTATGGGAACTTCGTCAGTTTTGAAGTAAGAAGGGTGAAAATTTGTATATAAGCTTATAGTTAGACAACAAAATTACTGCATCACTGTTTTCTCGAAATTCATCCCCTAAAATAGGGGTTGGAAGGCTTTTACATATAAATCAGCTTCGTCAGTTTTAGAATTATAAATACGAAATTTTTTATGTATGTTTATAGTAATAAACAAAAGGTAACTTCAAAAATTTTTTTTGGAAAATCATCCCTTAAAGGGTTAATTTCTTGGATGGAACTTAGTACGTAACTTCGTCATTTTTGAAGTTAAAAACATGAAAATTTATATATTAGTGCAAAATTAGAAACAAAATTTAAAGGTTATGTGTTTATTGGGAAAATCAACCCCTAAAGGGTTGAACAAGGTTGTGGAAGTTAGTATGGGAACTTCGTCAGTTTTGAAGTAAGAAGGGTGAAAATTTGTATATAAGCTTACAGTTAGACACAAAAATAACTATATTACTGTTTTCTCGAAATTCATCCCCTAAAAATAGGGGTTAGAAGTCATTTACATACAAATCAACTTCGTCAGTTTTAGAGTTATAAATATGAAAATTTTAATGTATGTTTATTGTTATGAACAAAAGATAAAATTGAGCTGAAAATCATCCTTTAAAAGGTTACTTTAGGGGATGGAACTTAATACGCAACTTCGTCATTTTTGAAGTAAAAAGGATGAAAATTTGTATGTAAGTTTATAGTTAGACACAAAAACTAACTGTATCACGGTTTTCTCGAAATTCATCCCCATAAAGGGTAATACTAAGGGGTTATAATATTTAAGAAGCTACGTCATTTCAAACTCAGTAATGTGAAAATGTATATGTTAACTTATAATTAGAAACAAAAATTAATTGTGACAGGTTTTTTTAGAAATTCATCCACTTAGGGGCAAAACCAGGGGATGTAAGTTTGTACGAAACTTCGTCAATATCGAACTCAAAAATGTGAAAATAAATCAAAAATTAACTGTAACAGGTTTTTTGGAATTTTATCCCCTAAGAGGTTAATAAAGAGGTTGCAAGTTTTTCCAGAACTTTGTCATTTTCAAGCTCAGAAATATGAAAATTAATATGTAAGCTTATAGTGAGAAACAAAAAAATTGTGTAGAGGACTTTACGGACGGTAGGGGGAGGGGAGAGGGACAGGAAGCGAGAGAGGGACAGGAAGCGAGAGAGGGACCGGGAATGGGAGAGGAATAGGTAGCGGGAGAGGGAGAGAGAGGGAGAGGGACAGGAAGAGGGAGAGGGTCCGGGAGCGGGAGAAGGAGAGGGAGAGGGACAGGGAGTGGGAGAGGAATGAGTGGGACAGGGGCAGGAAGCGGGAGAGGGAGCGGGACAGAAAGCGGGAGAGGGACTGAGTGCGAGAGAGGAACTGGAAGCGGGAGAGGGACCGTGAACGGGCGAAGGAAAGGGACAGGGAGCGGGAGAGGGAGGGGAAAGAGAGAGAGAGAGAGTTTGAGTGGGAGAGGGAATGGGAGTGGGAGAGGGAGAGGGAGTGTAAGTGCCCGGATGGAAACAACAGAACCGTTTTTAAAGATATTTGTACTGTTCATGTTGACATCGTTAAATCAGTTCATCATTGATCCATTTAGGATCTGGTGGTGTTACTTGGAGACAAGATATGTAACTCCTGGATGGATGGAATTAACGGAACCTTTTTGTTTTTTTTTTAATGAAACTCAAGAGCCAGTTTTTCTGTACATTAAATATTTTTCAAAATTTCGGTTAGGGGCACTTCAATAACGTGTTAGAACACCAAAAAATTTGTTTTTAAAATTATTGTCTGTTTGTCTATCTGTTTGTCTGTTCGGGCATTACATGAAAATTCTTGAACTGATTTCGACGGAAATTAGTTATGTTGTTCCTCATACTTTGGATCACGGTTTAAAAAACTTTTCGTCCCGATAAAATTAAAAGTTTTCACCGGAAACAAGATGAAACTTAGTGTGGAATATTTTGAAATATCAACGATTTGCTTTAAATTTGCAACAAACATTCCTCATTTAATTGATGAAATACATGTTTTCGAGTTTTTCAAAATTTTTCATGAAAAAGAAAAAACTAATGTTATCTAATGTTGTTTATTTTTCAAAATTCATTCCCGGATAAATGATTTGTGATTATATCGTACGTTTAAGTATATAAATTCCTAAATATAAGTACTTCAATATAAATTAATATGTTTTTAAATTTTCTTCTGCAAGGGGTACAAATATGATAAGCATAATTTCCGCATGCGAAGCTGCGGGCAACAGCTAGTTAAGAATAATAATAAAAATGTGCTATAATTTATCTGTCATGAATTCATTAATTGTATAATAACACTTGTCAAGGAGGAGATTTTGCAGTCGTTGTCTAAAAAGTTCAGTATCGGTTGTCGTTCTTATCATCTTAGGTAATTTATTGAATATTACTACTACTATATTTACTTACTATTATTAGGAGCTTTACCTAATAAACTGTCTGTATAAACGCGATAAACTCAAAAACTACCAACGAATTTTTGTACGGTTTTCACCAATAGATAGTGTGATTCCTGAGGAAGGTTTAGATGTATAATTCATTATGATTTTATGTAAATTGACTAAATTTTCATAAAATTTAGTACTTAGCAAGACCATGATGTGGAATAACTTATTATTATTAATTGACCGCTTGACCGTTTCTTGAGCGTTTAAAGGTCACGTTAGCCGTTGTTAATTCATATCCGAGTAATTGGCGTAAAATACATAATTTTTCGTGATCATGTACATAATTATATCACAGTCAAATAGTTTGATAAATCTTTTAAGTAGAATTTCGTTAAGGAAGAGCCTGGATGTCAATAAGTTAGATTTAATAAACTTGACAAATAAATTTGTCAAAGTTCCGAATACGTCTTATTTACATTACTGCATTTAGCAAGAAATATTATGTCACACCTTGAAAAAGCATGTCGGAGATCAACACGTATCGTATACAGACTTTCTGCGCCGCGGTTTCCTGATGGACCAACGATGTTTATATACAACTAGTTGCATCATTTTAAAAATCCTTCCCATTGGCACAACTAATATGATGTCACATGACATGACGACAGTCATGTCGGCGATGCCACGAATCTCCAGTGAAGGTCCAGGGACGGACGGACCTCTGTATTCTACAACGCTTCTCCGATGCAGAGGCTGGCATAAGAAATACCATGAAGATTTAAATTACGAAATTGTCAGTAACGGAGAACAGATGATGATTGATCACGTTGTGTTGAACAGATTAAGTACTCTATGGTGTTGAATTAATTTAGAATATTGATGTGAACATTAGGGGGCGTCCATAAATTACGTGAGATGTTTAAGGAGGGGGGGAGGGGGTCGAGTCAAATCTCATCTAATCTACGTTGGAGAGAGGGGGGGTCTCGGCAAATATCACGCAATTTTTTTTCTGATTGAAACAAAAAAAATATACTATTTTGGTCCATTTAATTCAGATTGTACATGCTTAAGTTAAATTTTTATTACACTTATAATTAAACTCTCAGCAATATTGATTACTATTCTTAACTAGTCGTAAATAAAAGCACGAAGCAATTTTTTTCTTTCTTTTTACAATAACAATCCAACGCGTTTACTTAAGAAACCCACATTTTAAAAAATCTCACGTGAAATTGGGGGATGGGGGTGGGGGTTGAATAAAATCTCACTACATCTCACCAGAGGGGGAGGGAGGGCCAGAAAATTTAAAAAAGCACCTCACGTAATTTATGGACGCCCCCTTAGGAGAACTGTAAATATTATTTATCATGGTGCAAAGTAAAAGGAATATTATTGAATAACCAATAACAAAGAATATCCCTTCTGCTTCATACATAATTATATTTTTTGAGGATTTTTGTTTCATCAGCGGTGTCTTATCATTTCGATTTTTGCTATCCTATTTTATTATAGTTTTATAGCTGCAACTAGCTGCAATTTTATTATAGCTGCAACTGCACTGTACTGGATAGAGTGAATACCATAAAATACTTAGGTGTTATTACTGACCATAAACTAATCATAGAAACAACACATCCAGACAGTTGCTAAGCGAATTAGAAGCAGACCATAAATTAGTATTGCAAACTTACAGAGCTCTGGGTGAAAGTATTATTGGTTACTACATATGCTCCTGCTAAGTCCGATTTAAAAAGTAATCGACCTAAAACGAAGCTATCAGCAATTACGTCAAAAACCGCTTACTTAGTAAGAGTGTATTTGGTATGGCACCAAAAATTTATAATAAAATCCCTGCATCCCTTCGAGATATAAATGACATTGATAAATTTAAAATAGAATTGAAAAAGGTTTTAATTGATAAATATTATTATTCAGTTTATGAATTTCTAGCTGACAATTTCATTTTTTTAACTGTTTATTATTTTATTTAATTTTTAGCAATATTTGTATGCCTGAAAGGGCCGAACATAAAGTACTTTTTAATGTATTTTAAGACCTGTAATACTTATGATCACAAATAAAGAATAATTATGATTATGATTATTTAATTGAGGTAGAACGCGCACAGCGAGCACTTGTTAAAGTTGCCATGGCCTACCATTTAAGCAGCCTACCGACGATCTTTATAGAAAATGCAATGTATTATCGGTTTGGAAACTATTTATTCTTAATTGCACTAAACGGTACCACATCGAGGCAGCATCAGTCGCACCAATCACCAACAAAAGGCTTCATAGGTTCCCAGTTCCCAGGTCAAATTGTGCTCTTGTACAAAGACATTACTTGTATCTGGCTCCTAAATACAATGCTTTTAGTGTCAAAAATAGGACAAAAGGTTTTTATAAAATAAAATGTCTGGCTGTTGGATGGCTGCAATACGATTGGCTACGATTATGAACGAACGGAAAGTCTGCTGAGTACTATGATTTAAATGTACACTCACACACACACACTCACTCAATCACACACACACACAAACAAGACACCCACCCACCCAACACACACACACACACACACAAACAAGACACCCACCCACCCAACACACACACACACACACACACACACACACACACACACACACACACACACACACACACACACACACACACACACACACACACACACACACACACACAAGACACCCACCCACCCAACACACACACACACACACACAAACAAGACACACACACACACACAAACAAACAAGACACCCACATACACGCGCACAGTGCTGCATTATATTGTAACTTTTCGTTTTGTTTATTTTTTTTTTTCTTATTTTATTTGTTGCTGTCAGTAAGTTATTGTCGTTTGTTAATTTACTAGTAGTTTATAGCATATTTCATTTAAACTATTATAATAATCATAATCCATATTTTTGGGAAGACACTGCTACAACACAACAAACTAAAGTTGAAGGCAGGGACTCCAACTATACTTGTACCTATGAAATGAAATGATTAAATGATTAATGATTTATTATTTAGTTATATTTTAAGGAATGGATTATAGAAAATAGTTTTGCTGCATAGTTGTACGTGGTTGTGTCAATAGGAACACTTTCTGGGATGGTACAACTAGTTGTGCATACGTAGTTGGTCCACGAGGAAATCGTTTTGCGCGCGCATCCTGGAATCATTGGTAGCCGTAATATCGTTTCTCCGGTACAAGACCGTGTGGCCTAATGGATAAGGCGTTGGACTTCGGATCCAAAGACTGCAGGTTCAAGTCCTGTCACGGTCGTGATTGTGAAAATGATAACAGTACTCTTTTGATTGTTTTATAACTTTAAAATTTTAATTTTAATTAAAACCCCCAATTGTTAGAAAGATGAAGTATGAACAGTATGAACAAATCTTCATACATTGTATCTAAGAACCATGTCGATCATGTCAGCTTTTAAAAAAATAATCTGAATTTTACCAAGAAAAAAAATAGATTTCAAAATAACTCAAAAACTACTCATCTGATTTAGTTCAAATTTAAGTCGAACCACATGACAAGATTTGATTGTTTGAATTGAATAGGCTCCGAAACTACTGAAGCGATTTGAAAAATTCTTTCACTGTTGGGAAGCTACACTATCCCCGGGTGACATAGGCTATATTATATTTTCAAAAAAAATAGGAATCCTTAATAAAACTTCAATAATGTAACCCAAGGTGTAAAAACTAAAAAAATCCAAGTAAAGCGAGGGCGGTTGGTTACTCGTCCATAAATAAAAAGGACTCAAGTTCTATTATTAGAAATATCTTATTAATTTAATTAATAGAAATGTTTTATCCCATGTATCAATTGAACAATGTCAGGTCAAGCTCGAATCGTATGTGTTCCATATTGTAATTATTTATATTACCCACAAAATAATTAAAAGTAATTAAATGTTTGTTAAACATTGTCAATATTATATTATACTAGGTGACCGGGCAAACGTTGTTCTGCCAAAAAATTTTTAGGGGTAGGGGGACGAAAAATAGATGTTGTCCGATTCTCAACCCTAGCCGATATGCACGCAAAGATTCACGAAAATCGGTCGAGCCGTTTCGGAGGAGTTCAATTTCTAACACCGTGACACGAGAATTCTATTTATAAGATTTATGAATATCCTGTATGTATTTAATATGTTCAGAAATTTTATTGGTAGTCTTAGGATGAAACTCAGTAAGTTCATTTGCATTCTTTCATTTTTACTGATTTCATTTGCGTACCTAACAAAAACGAGACAATATTTTATTTTATTTTTTTGTTCTCCCAAATTCACCCTCGAAATCAAAGTTTGATTGAAGATTGATGAATTTCAAAAGTTAAGACTCCAGTAGATAATCCTGATAGTGAGTGAGTAAAATTCAGCATTTTCAATGGTTTTATCCTATTAAAACTTCCAAATATTGATTTAATATAAGAAATACTCTACGTATTTCTTTGTCCTCATCCAATTTTCTAACACATCGAATTAAAACGAGATGCGTCTCATTGTTGAAAACTTCCAAATTACGTTTCAATTTGGCTGACAAGAAGATGGTTACAAAACCGTCATGACAGAGTGGGGTATCGAGAAAATTGGCTCCTCTCCTGTCATTAGCGGAAGAACCAGCGCGTTGGTAATAGCATGCGATACGTTTTTATTTTGGCTCGTTTCGTCTAGGAATCGCAAGGTTCCGCGACTCCAACCGACCGTGCACCGTCGGGAAAAACGCAATTTATATACACGTGTATAAATATAACGCTTCCCGACAACAGTGATTCAGTTTTGCGCGATCGCTTGTACAAAATGGTGGATCGGGGGTGACGACAGTGTAGTGAAGTGGATTGTGCAATCGATTTGTTTATAGAACCGATTAACGATATTATTCGAGATGAGGCTGGGACAGTTAATAGTGTTGTTAAGTTGCGGCGTGCTGATAGCAGCTGAGAGCAAGCTCACGAAGATTTGGTCGGTCACCGGTGCAGTGAATAGTGGGGCGTCTGTTGTGAACATCACTAGTGATGTAGTGATTCCCTATACTGCGAGGAGATCCAGGGACATGAATCTTTCGAAGCAATACTTCAGACCCCGAGCGATTCCTCTAAGCGAGCAGCCGGAGAATGTTTATTATACGCAAGATAAATACAAATCGGAGATACTTTTCCCTGGTAATTACTTTACAATTGCCAAAGAGAAAAGCGATAAGGGCCCTATGGATTCCGCGTATAACCCACTGAATGCAGAACCCTTCCAACCAAAGATTATACCCCTGATGAGAGGTCAGGACTTCCAGAAAAGGTCATTGGCTGTGGAATCTGGTGAAGAGCCTGAAGATTCGGATGAGACTGCGTCTAGGAGATCGTTATCATGTAAGCATCTTTTCTTTTTATCAGAACTTATACCGTGGAAGTAAGGCGGAGGGAAAGGCACCGGGTTCGAATCCTGAGAAGTCTGTTTTGTATTCAGACCACCTACACCGGGATTTGTTAGGTGGGGTATACTCCAGGCCTCCTCAAGAGAAGAGTCCAGTGCTCAGTAGAGGGCCAACAATTTTATTAGTTGAAGCCAAGTATAATTACGAGTACTGAGTATTCATTATCACCCATTCTGGTGTTATGAAAATATAAGTACAGATAAGACATACTTATGTAATGTTGTAATTGCTATTTTGCATGTTACATTCGTTTAATGTCTATTCCTAATCAACCAATTTTTTTACTACTACAAGTCACAAGGTTAACTTAATATGCACTATTTCATATTCGTATTAACGATTATGGATCAAGTGACTGTGATCACGATCTTGGTAAGTGGCCACCAGTGAACATCAGGAATACTAAAAGCGTCACTGATGCCGACCAAGTAAGAATAACTTAGCTCCCAAGAACTCAGTCAGGACACGACGAGTCATATGGCAACTGACTCAAATAAGAGGATGGTAACTATTCAGGCAAGCTTCATGGATAAATAATCTACTATCGCCTCTTATGACACCCTAGCTTAATTGGGGTCAGTATTCGAAGCCGCCCAAATACGGCTAATAATTCTGCAGCTTTGTCGCCATAAAATAATAATATCTCGTTGACCACTCTCCAATCAATGTCAGCAATGAAAATGTTGTCGCGGTTGCAAACTGGCACATCCTCTTAAGAAACGGATTCATAGCTTTTCTTCTGGCTTGTATGCATATTGGTGCATTGACATTGATGCCCATGAGAAGTGATGGTCATGCAAACATCATGCATGCATGAGCAAACATGGTCTACATGATTACCATCTATTGGTATAAAAAACAGCATAAAAAGGAGTATCATACTTAAGATCGCAGATGTGGTGTTATTGCATACTGGAGGAGCGATTCTTTCCTGAATATCGATGCTTCGCTTAGAAACCGAACATCTATTGAAGACAATTCTATCTAGATAAAGGTTACTAATACTTTGGTATTAGTACAGATAATTTATGAACCACTAATACCTCTTAGCAATTCCCATATTTTGTTGTTTACCAATACTCCCACAGTTAGATACAAAGAAAACTAAAGGAAAAAATATATCGACAGCTGATATAAAACACTTTACATTATAAGATCACTGAAGATACTTTAATCAAAAGATCAAACAGAAAATATAGCCATTTTGCCTTACTTAAAAATGAAATGAAAATTGATGCAAGTACAAAAAACATTTCTTACCAACATAAAGCAATTTGACACTAAAATAAATTAATAAGGATTTATACATATCATTATAACCATTAATAACATTATAAAAAAACATTATAACCATAATAACATACATTATTATTAATTATTTTAATATAATAATAATGGATACGATTGATTTAAAACAACGATATAAATATCAGTTAATTTTAAAATTAACATATACATCTATAAGAACTTGGTAATAATTAAATAATTCAAGACAATAAAATAAACTATATTACAACGTTTTAAAAGTATCCTTGTATGGTAATAGGCCAAAAATATATTGAGGTTCACATATTTAAGTTATATTTAACTTTAATGATATATCAAACAAATTACAAAACTCACAAATTGATTTATAAACTGAACAGAAAGTAAGAAAGCTGCTCTAAATTTTGAACCCAATACGACGAATTAGATTCGCTACATCAGCACATCTTATTACGGATGCCTCCGCCTATCTATCTTCGCTGTAACCCTAAATTTTATCGATACTCGGTCCCCAAGCCATAATCTTTTCCGCTTGTACACAACATAATGTTAATCTGTCATGAACGTAACTGTATCGTGTGGTCGACCGACCGTCACGGTACAATGAAATCAACTTCATTATACAAATTGTGAAATGTAACATTCATTATTAGTCTTCCTCATTCCATGTTTTGGTTGCGTTCAGCTATATCGTGAATTGTAAGTTTTCCTGACATCGATTTATTAGTATTGCTTATTTATGATATTTTGTTTTCTTTTGTTACATGAAGGACTTTTACGTTTCGATCGTTAGAATTAGCTGACATGTTAGGGGCAAATAAATTCTAAAATAGGTATGATCTGATGTAAGGCATGCCTTACTACTACTAATATAATTATAATTTTGTCGAATTAATAGACAGGTATTTAATAATATTAGTACTAGTTAAGTAACAATATTTGGTGTAGGATTTTTTTTTGCTTTGATAGAAATTATTTATTATGTCATAACTTTATAGAGATATTTCAACTTAGTTCATGCACATTATAGCCTTATTGTGGCGACTTAGAATAACTAACCTCAAGCCACGCCGGATGGATGTCGTAAGAGGCGACTAAATCCGGCCTGTTGGTCGTAGGGCCCCTCAGTGGGATTATACAATTATACCTACAAAGCCTCGCACACAGGCGCAGAATAGCCAGCCTCTCGGCATTCTACAGGATGCATTTTGGAGAGTGTGCTCAGGAATTGCACGAACTAATTCCCCCATCCCCGTTCCTCCATCGAACAACCCGTCGTACGGCAAGCATCCATCCATACGTAGTGAATATCCCACCGCTGCGAACCAGGCGATTCGCCTCATCTTTCATAGTGCGTACTGCGAAGGACTGGAATAGCTTGCCTGCGTGGGTGTTCCCGTCCACCTACAATGTAGGTGTCTTCAAGAGAAGAGTGAATAGGCATTTATTAAGTTAGTACGTTCACCATCTTGGACTCCATCGCCACTTACCATCAGGTGGGATTGTTGTCAAGCACTAACTTATCTAATGTAAAAAAAAAATATTCATAATATTGTTTTTTATTGTTAATTAATACCATTATTACTATTATTGCTTCTCCATGGGGTTTGCCTGGATAGCTACCGCCCTTGAGCATGAGTCAGCCGTCAAACGACCAATCGTGTTCAGGCTGGGGGCTTGACAGCCAGTTCTTTCTTTCTTTTACTTCCCTCTTTCTTGACCGGCAACGCATCAGTGATGCCTTTGGTGTTGCTGATGTCCATGGGCGACGATAGCCACCATCAGGTGGATCGTCAGCTCGTTTGCCGGCTATTTCCATTAAAAAAAAACATACAAGAAGAGTAGCGACAAATTTTAACAAGGACTTAGTTTGATCAAGATATTTTTCCATTCAGATGACGTTAATCTTTTTAGGGTTCCGAACGAAAAATTGAAAAACGGAACCCTTATAGAATCACGCGTGTATCTGGGCGACCACCCGTCACAACCAATTTGCTTCGAAACTACTGGACCAAATGAGTTGAAAGGTACTCGTGTGCTTTTTTGTGATCAAGAGACGAAGGTATAAAGAGAACAAAATTAAAAGAATTTTGGAAAACAAATTTTTAACGAGATCAAAATTATAAAAGAACTGTTTAGCAAACCTATAATTTGGCATGTCAAATGAAAGGGCTTATTGTAAGGATCTCAAATATACTTATGTTATAGTTGTACAATGAATAGTTTTATAATTATTTAAGAAAGAACGAAAATGCCCCCCCCCCCCCCCTTATCTCCGTAACTACTGAGGCTAGAATTTTGAGAAAAATACAGAAAATACATTTTTACTTATATATCAAAACTCTTAAAAAAGGGCATAAATGAATAAAATAGAAAAATAACGATAAATACATATTCAATGTACGGAACCCTCTCCAAGCGACTAGCTTTTATCTCTACGTTTAAGCGTTTAATTCGCACTTGTAAGTTTATTTCAAGCTTTTCATCTATCCAGATAGAAAAGATGTTAGTAACCTTGACCTATAACAGGGTCCATGATTTTATCTGTTGCATCCTCTCGGCGTTTTTTAATTGAATTTGTTTTTATTTTATTGTATACTAATACTTAATAATGGTGACGTAGTCTTGAATGATCAAGACGCTTATACGCTTTTACACGATGTGATATACATTTTTTTTTATTTTTCATGTAATTCAAATAGATCGGACCAATTATTACTACTTACATAAAAAGTTGACTAGGTAAATGACTCCGATGAAATTCTTAACGATAGCACACTTGATATAAACGAAATGAGTTTAGTAGAACACAGTGCAATATACCTAGAAGAATATTATAATGCGCTAGAGGTTGTTGATTACAGTCTTTTCTAAACAAAGTCTTTAATTATTTTCAACTTTCTGAGTAACGCTAAAAATTAATTCACCGTAACGTCGTATCGCGTGATAGAAAAAACGGGAGAAACATATTCATCTTAACAGATAACAGATAACACTGGTAGTAATGATCGTAAACTAGACGCAAGCGTAATCATTATCTGTAATAATCACGCATCATCTTTTAGAATTGCCTCGTTCTTCATGCATTTTTTTCACTCAATGGAACAATTTGTAATTGATCCGTCGATTAAGATTACATCCGATGACGATATAGTTCTCGTATCTGAATATAATTAAAAGAATTTGAGCATTATTCGATTTGCTACCTCTTGTTTCTATTACTCTTTACTAATGATTGTTAACATAACTTCAACATCCGTAAATGTACAGTGACAAGTATCTAGTGATTTCATAAATTACAGAAAACTAATATTTTAGTCAAAGAAATCTACAAAAGAGCAATGGTATGATACAGAATGTATTTTGGTAATAAGCATCATTGCCGTAATATTTAGCTCAATAATATAATCATCTAGTAAAATAGAAATAATAATAAAGACTTAAAAACCAGTGATGTTTATAAAGTAATGATAAAAACAGTTAATTTGATGATATTATTTTTGATGATTTCCAGATGTCTTGGGGGTCGACGAAGATGAAGAAAATGAAGAAGAGGAAGGCGACGAGGAAATTGAAGAAGACGGAGAAGACCCACTAAATTCAAAATCAAAGATCAAGCACAGGCTGAAGAAAGCTAAGAAATACTCAAAATACATGATGCCGCTGCTTCTAGCGTACAAGTTGAAGTACTTCGCGTTGGTACCCGTGATGATATCTGGTCTGATATTGCTGGTTGGAGCCACTGGAATGGCCGGATTTTTCTTTGCCCTATTCGCCGCAGTAATGGGACTACAGAAGGGAAGTTATTAGAATAAATAATAAGGTCGACCAACTCGCAGATGCCATTCGAAATTAGTTAGCAAAGTTTTTCGATGCTTACAACGACAACTGAGATAGGTTTGTGTGCATTTTACTGCCTATTTTTAAGAGTATTATCTTTAACAACGTTCATGGCTGTGTTTTCAGAGTTTATTTTGTGTGTACAATGTTTCGCATTACAGACCATTTTAGTTGTTTTGTGTAGCGTTGTCAATTTCATTGTTATTTTTCTAGTGTGATTCTTATCACACTTGTGTATTATTTCCACCGATTATTGTTAATTCAATCTTCTAGTTTCATCAAACTTTTTTAAACTTTTGTTAATGGTCTATTTTGTTTCTATTGTCTTTTTTGTACAATCTATTAACTGTTGTAAATATAACTGTGATTAAGTTATAGTGTAATGTTAAGTTATTTATTGAATAATAAATTAGTTTTCACTATTTATAGTTACCATTAAATGTTGTACACGGTTCTTTCTTTTATTGATTTGTTGATAAAATAGCAAGCAACGAAATAATAACAACAAAATTCAATCATTAGTCCTTTGTTGTGTTGATTCAATTTCTTTGTGAAATCGAAGTTTTGAAATCATTTTAGTTTTAAAAGTTCTGTCAATATTAAAGTCTACGGGTTCTAAGTTCTTACATACAGACAAACATAAATATCAAAACATAATATTTCTAAGAGACAGAGTTTTTCAATAAGGATGTTCTGGATTGTCTTTTCTATTATTGCAGGAATCAATTACATCTCTTTTATTTTTTATAAGCACTTGACAATTCTATAGGTTAGATGCTAGTGACTATACCCGTCAATTATGCCTTCATATTTGTATGGCCCTGCCACCTCCAATATTGGGAAATGTAGGGACTGCCTAAATGTAGCTTAAGTAATTGTGATACATTATTCTTTTAATTTCAAATTTAAACTGACAAAGGCGCAAACCTACTAAAATTTCTATTGATTTAATCCGTGTGTCTAAGTTTGTATTTATATACCTATACTTTTTCCATTGAGTAAACTTCTGAAAAAAAATAAGTTAAAAACGGATAGACGGATAGAAACGTCAGTGACACTATAAAAAGTTTTAATATTAATAAAAACCTCTCCATATAATGACAATAATAATTTTAAGTATAATGAAATTATAACTGGCCGATGTCTGTTGTACAGTAAATAGCAAATAAAAGAAAAATTAAGATGTGGGGACTTTATAGGAACAAAACAAGCTAAAAAATCTTCTGAATTTTTATGTGCCTTTCTCTATCACAGACATATTACTAGATGAAAGTGTATGCAATTCAATGGATGTTTCAATTACCAACGCGTACGAAGTCGTACGCAATATCTAATTCCACATTTAAACACTAAAAAAATTACCTCTGCTTTATATTTTAAAGAAATTGCCCGTTACAATAATGATCAGTATTATTATCTTGCATCTGCAGGGCCCGATAAGATGTAAGCATGACCATAGCACGCTCCAATTGGATAGAAATTGCATTTTCTATTGCACTTTCTGCGGTTGGATAATGGAAAAATATAAAATAAAGACCTGATTTTTGTATGTAAAACACTGACAATAGAAGAATAGAATTTAACAATACTCAACGGTTAAATTTGCCCAGGTATCCGTTGTTCTAGGAAAAGGAAGAATTTTATCAAAAATATGTTGTAAATCAGAGGTTCCCACTTTTTTCTCCCGTTTTTTTGGACTCCCTGCAGCTACATTTCTACCATATTCCCAAAACTCGATAAAAAATGTGAAGATTAGATCTAATTATGAAATGCGTTGCGACTTGCGACTGAGTTTAGATTATAAATAGTACAGAGATTAATAGTTTAAAAAAGTGAGAATTGATTGGTTGTTGCAGAAGTTATTTGCCTTACGAGCATATTGCTTATCATAATTTAATAACCTATATTCATAATAATATTACAAACAACAAACATTTAAATGAATAGCTTACCTAACTATAACTTCAATATCTAATGCAAGTTATGCATCATCATTTAATTTTGATGATCATGTTCTTAATGCTTGTATAAAATAAAATCTGTTAGTGTTTGAAGGCAAAGCAGTATAACTATAGTCCTATTCCATTGGTTCTTCTACATGTTAGTATATTTACTACGAAGACAAAGTGTAAAGTGGACAATCAAGATATATTATAGATATGGGAACTACCGTACAATCATAATGGTATTTTTATGATTATCAATGTTCGATGTTGGCAAAATGATGACTTCATAATTTTTAATACATGAGCAGATGAAATTGAACCTCACGTGTGGTCAGGCATGTGGTGGACTGACCAAGTTATGGTATCAGGGGACAATCTTGCATGAATGTATGGGAAAGTTGAGAGACGACGAAACATCGTAGTTACATATTCAAGTAAGCAGTCATATAAACATAAACAGTGATAGGTTAATTTGATGAAGATGATCTCCCGCTCAGAGGAATGAAAGAAAAAAACATTGTAATTAATAACATGTGAGATTTCATCATTATAAAGCACCTTTCCGAAAGAGTACCAAAGTTAAGTAAGAGCAAACCAATATGCTTAATTCTGTGTGTAAAAAATTGAATTTGGTGAACAGTTTTACCCTGATGACGATGTTGATGTGTTGATTAGTCAACACCATGCATCCTTGTCATTTAAATATTCATCTACGCTATAATAATCCTTGCCAACAAATAGTGTTTCTTAAATGATTCTCTGTAGAATCCGTAGAATTCTCTGTACAATTGCCTGTGCAAGTCAAGTATTGACTTTGGGACTTTGTTATTAGATAACATTTCATACCAAGTGCATAAAAGATCGCTGCACTTTGCTAAGACAGTACGAGGATATAATAAATTAATCGATGTCTGCTTCTTCTTAGACGATTATGAACATAGCTGTTTTGTTTTAAATACTCATGTATGAAATCTATATTATTATAATTGTACTGTGAAGCCACTGCAAGAATACATATTTTCTTGAACCTTTCACGCAATGTCTCTTTTCTGTAATACAAAGATTTGATCTATTCGTATTCCGGCCGCTTTACCCCATATTAAGAGGCCATAAAACATAATACTATGGAAATATGCAAAATAAACAAGCCTAGAAGTATCGACATTTCGCTCCAACTCAGAGTCACTAACGGTTATTTTAATCGCTCCTTAGTAAAGAATCATCATACAAATACTGTACCAAGGCGCGATTTAAGTAACTCTGAGTTGGGGCGTCACTCCTGCAACTATAAATGTTAAAGCCTTCAAAACGTATCGATTAGAAATATATTATTTAATATCTATGGTCACGGTCAGGGTCATACATATAATTACCTCATTGACTTAAATCTACAACCATTATACGCCTGTCATCAGCTTTCACCTGTACTGTAATTAACAACTTAATTGGCAATGACACTGAAAATTAACTACATATTTGACACACCATGCTTCATAGGTCATGTCGAACACATTGTGGCTTTGTATAAAAGACTGCTACAATTTCTTTTGGCCTTAGTCACTTGACGTTAGTTGTAAGGATAAGTAAAGTTAAAATCAAAGTAAAGTTTAAAAGACAACTAAGTAATGATGTCACAATGACACCGTTCTCTAATGGGATACTTCTTGATAACACCAATCATTATGGAATAGTGAAGACTGAAACCGTTTTTAGATTAACATCAGCTCATAAGAGCTTTGAAAACGATATCAATTCTACGGATCCTTTGGAGTGGATTTATTCTGAAAATAAGTTTGGGACTGGAGCTTTTAAAGGTAATTTAGTATTTTAGTAGTAGTAGTAGTAGTAGTAGTAGTAGGTATTTTTTATAACAACCAATGTGTGCCAGCCAAATAGGAATTGAATGAGTCGTTTGTTTACATGAGTAAGCGATTGGTGGTTTATAGGAAAGCACTGGATAAAAGGCCTTACTGCTGAAGTGGTACGCACAAATAGTGACTCGTACCTTTTTAGGGTGCCGAAATAAAATGAGAACCCTCATGTCCATCCATCCGTCCGCCCGTCCGATAATAGTCGATAAACTTACTACTTCGGAACCCCACATTGCGCGTGTCCTGACACGCACTTGCCCGTTTTTTTAAAATCTACCTTGTTCGTTATTAAGTAAGATAACACGAGCATGTTATCTTGGTTTATAAAAAATTATACTAGGGATACAGAACTTCTGGCTACTATTATTAATTGAAAAATGTCCATACGTCGGGACATCCGTTACTAAGTACAAAACATTTATGTTAATATGTGGCGAACATTTACAGACAGAGTCTTATCGAGATCTGTGAAAGGAACTTTTATACCACCGCAATCTTCAGACCGTCGAAGCAGAAGAATTACAAAAAAATTTGGAAAAACGCATAAGAAGAAGAAAAAATATAAGAAGTGTATATTCAAATTATTTGAAGGAAATAAAAAATTCCTTTTGCCTCTCATTCTGGGGTTGATGGCTGCAAAAAGTGTGCTCATAACTATTGCGCTAAAGGCACTTGCTTTTATATCAGCGAAGGGTAAGTTCTATAATTTTAAATTCAAATTTAAAAAACCCCCGACAGTTTAATTTACATTAAACATAGCTAAGAACAGTATAGATTAAGGCACCTTTCAAACAAAATAAACTATATCAAAATTGGTTCATCCGTTTGGGAGCTACGATGCCACAGACATACAGATACACAGACACGTCAAACTTATAAAACCCCTCTGTTTGGGTCGGGGGTTATTATAAGCAAAAAATTAATAACATTCTTATAACGATGAAGGAAAATTTTATGAGAAACTTGCAACCTCAGAGTTCCCAATGTCAACAACGATGACTAGGTATTTAATTAAGAACATAATTTGTATGATAATATAGACATGAGTGCAAAAGTATGGGCCGTTACCCACTAGGGTGTCGTAAGAGGCGACAGAAGCCGACCCGTTTGGTGGTAAGGCTTATATTATCAATATTATGACTAGCTAGCTTCAACCTTCTTGTTCGAGTCAGACGCCAAACGGCTGATTTTGTTCTGGCCTAGGAGCTAAATTTTTTTCTTTCTCTCTTCCTTCGTTGGTGATGACATTGGTATTACTTATGTCCATGGACGATGGTAGCCACTTACCATCAGGTGGATCGTCATTCATTTCTCGGCTAGTTACATAAAGAATCATGTTAAAACCATTAATCTAACACAAATATAATACAACAGATTCATTATTTTCAGGACTAATGATGGGATTTTTTTCCACGATATTAGCATCAATTTTAAGTCTGAAGGGCATGTTCGATCACTCTCACGATTGGAACAGGAGGGAAGACGCTAAGACCCAAGTGGAAATCATACAAGTACCATCAAAAAGTAATGAACATTATTATGAACATGCCCATTATAAACGGGGTGATCGTATTCCTTTAAAAGTAGTTTAGTAAGTTGAGAAAGTAATTAGAAGTGGAAAATAAAGTTATTTTAAAGTGAATTATATGCTGATAAAACAATAAGGACTTGTTTGCAATTTATCATTGTCTTCGTCAAATCCAAAAAAAACTGTAATTAATAATAAAATTATTCAAACGCTTTAAACGCTTACACACTCATCTCATACCCCCGCAGTAGGTTTTCACCTGTGTCGCGGGTGGCATGGACGACACATATAACACATCACAATAACACCCATGACCCGAGTACAAATATTTATCTGTCACATAAATATCTGCCCCGGCTGGGAATCGAACCCGGCACCCCTTGCTTCGCACGCAGGGTTGCTACCAACTACGCTACAGGCTCGTCAGTTTAAAATTGTTAAAGGCCTTTCTCTAATAAATTAAAAATTTTAAAGGTTACTCTTTAAAGGTTTGCATAAACGATTCCAATATGATGAAAATATTTTAAGTTCTATTGATCCTTGAAAATTTAACAGTACTAACTAAAAATGAATTTCGAAATTAAGTTCCAATAAAAAACATATAATTTTGCTGTTACATTTTATTGGAATCCCTTTAACACATTGGGCTACTGTATCATACATCTGTCTTCATAGAAATGCGCGCTGAAGGGATTGTCCAAAGCCATAGTGCTTTCTGCGATCTTGTCTCTTACTTTATCAGAAACCGTATAGATTCTGCCAACCACTTTCCTCATACCTCTTTCTATTACCATCCTTGGATTGTGTTTGTGAAAGAACGCCTTCATTCTTCTGTGCCTCAACATCATTTTACGTTTAATCGGATGTGGTCTACTAAAGACTGACCTCTTCTTCTTTGGGAACATTCTCCTCTTCCGCTTTCCCATCTTCTAGAAATTGAAGAACGTAGTACTTACTTTTTTATTTACGCTGGGTATGCAACCATTTTTTGATTCACTTTTTGGTGGTTGTATGTGGGTAAAATTGTATTTAAATTCACATCTTGATTTTATAACTGATCGGTATTTTTATACTTTTCTGTAGCGTCAAAAGTGATTGACGATTTTACATTTTCTTCTGTATAGGCAATTGTTTTATGAGCAGTTATGATCATAAAGTTAACCTTTTTTAGTATTTTGATATGAATGGCGTGGGCCATTGAAATCTTCTTTGCATCAGTATTTTTGGTTTTAATAATATAAAGTAAAGACAAATATTTTTATTTTTATTATTTTATGTTCTTTTTATTTTAAGATTTAAATAATATTATTTTAAGTATTATGCTTATGAGCCTTTAATTTTTATAAACCAGTATCAATGTATGTCTTGTCAATGCATTCTTCTCGCATTAAATTAAGTAACTTTCCTATTACCGCCAGTACCACGTGCTAGGCTACGTGCTATCACATCGCAGTATATCCCAACATTACAGATAAAACAGCAGGCAATGTCAGAATTTACATAAAGTGTTTACGAAAAAGAGATCTCGCGCCAGGCGAGGCATATTGCCTGACTGATCTATTTCAGAAATTGTACTTACAGTGCCACCAACTCATCTGTGAAGTGGCGAAAATTGGAACTAATGCCGCGTCATTCATAAGTTCTTTGTGCTCATTCATTTGACATTTACTACCTCACCAATTGCGTCCAATGATTGGTCCAATGCGTCCAACAGCGCCCTCCTTCAATTCACAGGTAAGTTTTTTTCACTTTAAGCAAGCGACGCAGAAAGCTTTGATAGCGTCATTCAGATTAACGTGCAGTCGCCGTGTGTCACAAGTATTTAAGAATCCGACAGGTCTCGCTGTAGCATGGATAGCACAAATTAGACATCATTAACAAATATCCCGAGAACAAACATTTTATCTGTCACAATCTTTATATCTGTCATAAGGGGCCATCCATAAATTACGTCACACGTTAGGGGGGGGAGGAGGGGGGTTTGATGTAGTGTGACATTGTGTGACAAGGGGTGGGAGGGGGTTCTAAATTTCGTGACGTCACATTTCAAAATCGAATAATTGTTATGTATAGGCAAATATTAAAAAACAATGGAAATAAAACTTACTTCGGAACTGCTGTTTTAATTGAATAATTTCTAGGTGTATTTCATATAATGTGGCGTCACGTTACGGGGAGAGGTCTCACAAATGTGACCAGCTGTGACCAAATCTGACCAGGAGGGGGCAGGGGTCAAAAAGTCATGAAATTAGTGTGACGTAATTTGTGGATGGCCCCTAATCTTTATCTATCCAGCCGATAATCGAACCCGAACTTACTTCGCAGGCAGGGTACGAACTTTAACTACTGGCAACTATGATTGAATTTTAATCCTCCAACTATCCATATACTGTGGTCAGATCAAATAGAAAGTAAGTGAAGTTCATTACTTTGGCCTTGAACGGAGCCGATGAACTGATTAAACGGGTTAGGGCCGGCTTACATAATGACATGGAGGTGAACTTGGCCTGTATCTTACCAAGAACCCATGGCGTCTTCGTCTGCTATGTAGCCAAATAATTATTATTGACTAGCGTTCTGCCCGCGACTTTGCCCGTGTTTTACAAGAAAATTCCCTATAATTCCTCCTTTTTAGGGTTCCGAATGAAAAATGGAAAAACGGAACCTTATAGGAATGAGCTGAAATTTGGTACATACACATGTGCTATTTTGTGACCCAAAGACGAACGAACGAACTCAAAACTGAAAAAGAATTGTTTCGCAAACCGTATTGTGTAGCATATCAAGTGAAAGGGCTTGTTGTAAGGATCTCAAATATTATTTTTTTTACTTCTGGTAAATACATAATCAACATACGGAACTCTCTCCAAGCGAGATTTAGTCGCACATCTCAAGTTTTGTTATATACATATATTCTAGAGTATACTTGGTCTATTCATGAAAATCTGTTCATTATTTTTTACGTGAAAGAGTAATAAAACAGCCAAGCAAACTTTCACATTTATATTATTAGTAAGAAAATATAATGAACTTTTAATATAAATAGTACATGAGTAATAAAAGAGCAGACGGTATCAAATTGTATGTGTGTTCACCCATGGATATTAGACTAAAGGCATCACTGATGTGTTGCCAGCCAAGAAAGAAGAGAAGAGAGCGAATCCCAGAAACGGATTAACCGATTTGGATTCAACTTTTAGTGATGTTGATGCTTGGGGTAATATTTAGTGTTTGCCTTATTTTAATTGGTTCACAAAGAAATAAAATATGTTCATCAAAAGAAACCCGTGTGAACATTTTGTCGAGTGTAGGTCCTAACTCCCAACGCATACTAAGGCCTAGGTTTTCTGAAGCAAGGCGATGATGTTTACTGGTCTATCTATACTAATATATAAAGAGGAAAGATTTGATTTTTTGTTTGCATTGAATAGGCTTCGAAACTACTGAACCGATTTGAAAAATTCTTTCACTGTTGGGAAGCTACACTATCCCCGAGTAACATAGGCTATATTATATTTTCAAAAAAAATAGGGATCCTTAATAAAACTCAAATAATGTAACCCAAGGTGTAAAAAAATAAGAAAACCGAAGCAAAGCGAGGGCGGTTACTCGTAATTAATAAAGCCAGCACCATGTAATCCATCTCTAACGCTCTAGAGAAAGTCGGGAGACATCCTTGACCCGTCTGGAACATTCTGAATATTATGGAAGAACATAATTTTACCTGATACATTATTAATGTTACAAGTATTACTCAATACTTACATAATTTGCCTTAACCTGCCAGATTCGAATAGCTAGCTAGAGATGTTTGGGGCACGAATACCACCGGGATTATAATTCTTGATAAGAAATAACCGACTTCAAAATTAGGGATAACTCAAAAACCACTCGTCAGATTTCGCTCTAAGTGAGACCACATGACAAGCACCTGCTTTCGATTAAAAAAAGAATCATCAAAATCGGTTCACCCAGTCGAAAGTTCTGAAGTAAAACATAAAAAAATACAGTCGAATTGAATACCTCCTCCTTTTTTGAAGTTGGTTATAAATAGGTGGTACCTTTACTACCACTTACCTGATCCTGATCACACGATGGTGATAATATTTACCTCCCTGCTATCACCTTTCATATAATGTTAACTGTGAAATGATTTTAACGTGTTTCATCGTTTTATTCTGAGGAGTAATAAGTCAGAGCTAATAAAGAAAAAGGCGATACATCGAGATGGAAATCTCCCGGTGACGTAACACCACATCGACATTTATTTTTGATAGTTCTATAAAATTTTTACTGATTGGTTTGAATCTAATTAATTAATTTATAGTAATATCACTACAAACATGTTAAGAATTTCTTTTTATAATATAACTAGCTGCCCGGACAGACTTCGTTCTGTCAAAAAAATTGCAATAAAATAATATTGCGACTATAAATTGAAATGTAAGCTATCCTATCTTTCAAATTGGATCAAACTGTATACGGTGTGCAAATTTGATAAAATCGGTTAAGTAGTTTAGGAGTCCATCGCGGACAAACAACGTGACTCGTAATTTAGGTATATATATTAAGATAAAATCTACCATTTCTATACCCATTTCACAGTATGCATTCTTAAGATTCTAAACATGTTTTTCATAATTCTCTTAATCTCAATTAATTGTATTCGGAGGGGATTAATATCGATAAATTATGAAACGTAAACTGTGACAGACTGCGCATCACTATTATAGCCAACAAAATATGACAACTATAGACCAGGTACGTTTAAGTTAAGAGTATTTGAAAATTTCCACTAAAACTATGTAGGTAGGTACTATTATGTCTTCTGTGACTAAAATTTATTTTCTCAAGATATAATTCTTGACAAAAAATAAACGACTTCAAAATTAGGGATAACTTAAAAAACTAGCTCAAAAAGTGGGACCACATGACATGCGCCAGCTTTTGAACAAAAAAAGAATCATCAAAATCGGTTCACCCAGTCGAAAGTTGTGAGGTAACAATGATTTTTTCTGAAGTATTGATATATTACAAGGAAGTGTAATATATCAGTTACAATATTAGGGGGCCATCCATAAATTACATCACACGTTAGATGGCGGGGGGGGGGGGGGGGTGTCGATGTAGTGTAACAAGGGTGGGAGGGGGTCCTAAATTTCGTAACGTCACATTTCAAAATCGAATAACTGGTATGTAAATATTAAAAATCAAATAATGGAAATAAATCTTATTTCGGAACTGCTGTTTTAATTGAATAATTTCTAGGTATATTTCATATTATGTGACCTCACACTAGGGGGAGGTCTCACAAATGTCACCAGCTATAACAAGGAGGGGCAGGGGTCAAAAAGTCATGAAATTAGTGTGACGTGATTTATGGATGGCCCCATATGCGAATGATGATTCAGTGTGACTATGTTCAATGCAATTATCGAATCATATTTCAATAGTTCGATGTAATCTTCTAATTTATTGATAGCGAATTCTTATGAGTATTGCATTAAGGTTGCCTTTACGACGTCTATTGTTATTGTTTTAGTACATCATGTCACGCCTTTTTGTTGTACTCACAGTTGTTCATCCCGTGTATGAATGAGAGATTAAGATTTGTAGCGCGCTTTGGCAGTTTAGATCCTTTTAATTTTCATTCATTTATAATTATTATTATTAATTATTATATATTAATAGTATAATTTAATAATGTATATTGTTTTTTGCCTATATAAAAGCTAAAATGTTATAGGTTTATTTTGTTTATTTATGTTGCGATTCTAAAGTACACCTTATTTAAAATTTAGCATGATTTAGGTCTATTCTATAATTAGAGTAACTGTGGCACATGGATAGGCAAACTGAGAATTATATTACAAGGGTTTCGTTACTGCCATTTCACTACAGAACTATAATTTCAGTGATTACAAATTCTTTCTACAAAGGAAATAAAAAATGTATTGTTTTATTTGTAATTTATTTAACCTAATCTAAAAATACATTTACAAACATTTAACCCTGAACTATTGACAACATAGACACTATCAAAAGAAAGACCAAAAAAATCCCACAAGTATCAAGACCTCTCGCGAGATCCTTAATAACTTGTAAGTTACAAAACCTTCCCAATATAAAGCGGTTACATCCCGGCCCGGCACCATTAGATCCTCGACCGCCAACCGGGAAGGTAGACCGGCAAGATGCAAGTGTTGTGTGTGTTCCTGGTGATAGCAGTGGCTGTCTGCTCTGCTGCGGTGGCGCGGACGGAAGATGAGGGGAGAATTGAGCTGTTCTCTGGAGTGGCGATTGAGAAGTAAGTAGTTTTGTAAATGTGTTCTCTTACAAAGTTCTCTTAGAAAGTCTGTGGTACAATGGTTAACAAAACGGATTGCCATTCAAAGGGTTCGATTCCCAGCGAGGTGATTTGAATGATGAGTTTACATTTCTGATTTCGGTCTGAGTGTGTGAGTCTTTGTGTGTTGACCACTTACCATCAGAAGACTCGTTTCGTCTGTTTGCTAGTCGGTTTATTCATTACTTCAATTTATTTCTGGTCATTTAGAAGAGTTTACAATTGAATCAACATAATTTTATAGCCTGTGACATGTATGTACAAAATTATTGTGAGTATCTAAAGGTTTTGCAAATTATCTTAAGTAAAAATTTATAAAACTCCAGACAATTTAATTTACACTAAGACACAGCTAAGAACACTCTCGATTAAGTCTATACTACATATGTACATCTATACTACATCAATAGTCTATACTACATCAAAATCGGTTCATCCGTTTGGGAAATACAGATCTACAAACAGACACACAGACACACAGCTACACAGATACACAGACACGTAAAACTTAGAACACCCCTTTTTTCGTCATGGGTTAAAAATTGCGAGAACAGAAATTTGAAAATTCATGAGTTTGATTTAGCTCATCAAGTCAAGTCACTCCAAAACCAAAATCCTGGATCAGCCACTATTTGTCTGTGTCTATTTGCCGCTTTTACTGTTTCTTGAATCCATTATTGAAACATTTAGCCGAATTCAAAATGTATTGTAGCCCTTACACTTTCTTCACTTTTGAAGTGAAAATTCAAAGACAATGGTTAACGTACTGCGTCACTAACTCTTTACCGGATCTAGGAGTTACTGGCGGTTAATTTAGGCCGATTCTTTATTTTAAACTTTTTAACTCACGAATATTTTTTTTAAATACACATAAAAATGCCAGTTATAACTAGGACTTCTTGGTATTGTCCTATTGAGGCCTAAAGAGCCGTGTAAAATTAAACTACATTCAATTGAGAGGACATGAAGTCGTAAATTTAAAAAAAATTAAAGGTCTGGATTACGGTCTTAAAAAGAAAGAACTTGAATGGCAGATTCTTAATTAATACTGCATTTCGGAGCTCGGGTTTTGTGCGGTCGGATTTTAGTTATTTAAACTATTTATAAAACCTTTTCGATTTTATTCTGTGTAGGTAGGTACTAGGTACTTATATAGTTAAAAAAAATTGTGCGAAAGTTTTTTACTTGGCTGCCTCAAAAAAGAGACCACTATTTTTTTTAATTAATTTGGTTGTCATAGTTTTATAGACATATTTCAGTCGTCATTCATTCGAATAATTAATACTTTACATAAGTCTGTTAATGTACGTTTTAAATTTAAAGCCTCTTAGTAGGATTAACTACCATGTACATTGAACTGTATTAACATACAGACAAAAGCACTTTCTTTCCTATTGTGAAAGTTTTTAGTTAAATTATAGGACGTAATAAAGCTGTACTATATCATAAACATTTATTTGTGGTACAAACCATTTGATTATTGTAAATATTGCTATTTTATTATTACAAGGATTACATAGCTGTTGTCACTCTTTAAAAAATATTTTTTTATTTCATCATTGTTTCGTTTGAGTTTATAAAAGGTAATGTAGAATAAATAAAAGAAGTAAGTAAATAAAAAAAACGAATGAATGAATGTTGGACTGAATGAATCTCAATGTAATAAGTAAAATTTAATCCGAATTCGAATTGTTAAATTATAAGAAAATATTAAATTCTAAATATTCTACAGAGATGCGAATGGGGAAGAAAAATTGGCCGTGAAATTTGCGCCGGGGGAACTGAAAGAAGCTTCAAGAACGTTTGAAGAAGGTATGTACTTTGTTTCTTTTTCTTCCCTCTTTTTTGGCCGGCAACACATCAGTGATACCTTTGGTTATGCTGATGTCCATGAGCGATGGTAGCCACTTACCATCAGGTGGATCGTCAGCTCGTTGGATAATGGATTTTATGGATTTAAAAAAAAATTGCTAAAAATGCGGTTTCAATTTACAAACGAAGAAATAGGTTATTGTGCAAATCAAACGCAAGTCGCATATTTAAATATACGTACCTACTAGCGATCTACCCGCGGATTTACCCGCGTTTTCGAGGATAATAATTATAATCATAATCATTCTTGCTTCATTCGTAACATTACAGTGTAATAATCTACTGTATATCCCTACATCTTATTCCAGATCATGCTCTTCTAATGCTAAATTTCATGAAAATCCATTCATAAATTTTTTCGTCAGAGTTACAAACATCGATACATCGTCACAAACTAACATTAATAATATTAGTAGCAATAGGATGATGATTGATGACGTTTAAGTTTACAACCGTAAACATCCGACTTGGTAACCGCCGGTTACGTAACGACCTTGCAAGCCTTGACCGGTTACGTAAAGTTAACTGAGTGCACTGACTTACACTGTAGGGTTGTCGCTTGTACCACATTACTCTTAGGGCTTGTTTCACAATCTTCAAGTAAGTCCGAAGTAAGCTATTCGTTGGTTAAGTTGACATTTCGTGTATGTAAAATGACACTTTAACGTCACTTTAACCGGCGAATAGCTTATTTAGGACTCTACTTGAAGGTGGTGAAACAAGCCCTTAGTGTTAGATAGGTATCTACGACCACTATATCCACTTAAAAATTAACATTATTTTTATATTATTGTTATAACGGGTATGTGGTACATAGGAAGCATATATATAAATAAACTAGCTGTGCCCCGCGGTTTCACCCGCGTTAATTTGTGGAAAAAAATAACTACTAAAATATATGATGTTATATAGTCTATAGCCTTCCTCGATAAATGGACTATCAAACACAAAAATATTTTTTCCATTCGAACCAGTAGTTTTGAAATTAGCGCGTTAAAACCAAACTCTTCAGTTTTATAATCTTGTATATTATAAAATTCTCGTGTCACGGTGTTAGAATAGTTAAATAATAGATAATTAATGACGTTTTATAATTTATCACTGACATTAATTTTATATTATTGACATCTTGATTTATTTAATTGTTCGTTATGTATTATACTTTTTTAAACTGATTTTGAGTAATGCATGAAATTAAATATAATTTTTCTAACGTGACATTTGTAATATTTTGCGACGCCCATAAGTGGCACATGTAAGTTCGTTTAGCATACTGTTAGTACTGGATAAAGGTTTATCCACTACATGATTGCAATAAATTGATTTGATTTGATTTCATTAGAAGTTGAACTCCTCCGAAACGGCTCGACCGATTTTCGTGAATCTTTGCGTGCATATCGGCTAGGGTTGAGAATCGGACAACATCTATTTTTCATCCTCCTACCCCTAAAAAATTTTTGGCAGAACGTTTGCCTGGTCAGCTAGTATTAGTATAGATAATTCCACTTCAATGATGTATTAAATAAATAGAAATTAATATTTCCACTTACAGGTTGGAACAATATCGTTTAGTGGGAGTCCATTACATTATTAAATAGACGATTTGTAATGTTGACATTATGATCTAAAGTGGTTTAGAATGTGCTGTCTTACCTAATTGGAAGGCATACATAACATTTTATGTCCCTTTCGTTAACCGTTAAGGGTTTCCCACTAGAGCCATTTCGAAAGGTCGATCCTAGTTATTAAGTCACGCTTACCATAAATATGTATTGTCATGGGAATTAAAGTTTCGAAATTTTCGACTCCGTAAGGTTATTAGAAGTAAGAGTAGGAGGTAGGAGTTCCAATAAAAGAGAGATTCAGAGATTTGACCTAAACCAAACACTTAACTAATAAAAAGTGTAGATAGTACGTTAATTAAAAAACTCGAAAAAAAATGTTATGTACCTATGCTCCGTTTTTTTACGTCGAGTCCTATTTAGTAAACTAACTTGCACTGTCTGTGCGAGTTCTTGTTAGCTATGTATATTAGTAGAAGTAAAATAATAAGACTTTTTGTATAATAGCGAACTGTAAATCTGTATTTAATTTAAATCTATATGAAAATGATGACTATAACGTGATAAAATATGAACGCGCGCGATCCTTGACGGCTAATTGCGAACTAACTAAAAAACATTAATTGTAATTTAAATGCCAAAACTAATTTCTGTTCACCATTAATTATTTTTTTAAATCAATATAAATTAATACTTTTTTTATGCCACAAAACCACCTGATGGTAAGCGGAAATGAAGTCGTGGATGGTAAAGCGCACTAACTTCGTAGAAGCCTATTCCACTCTTGACTTGTAGATACCCACATTATAATCAGAGGGGAACACCCACGCGGGCAATTTATTCCAGTCCTTTGCGGTACGCATAATAAAAGACGAAGCAAAGCGCGACGTTCGCACCGGGGGGATGTTGACAACGAAGGGATGAATACCCACCGTGCGTCTGGATGTTCGATGGTAGAAGGGATTGAGTCATGTAATTCTTCAATAAAAAGTAGTGTTAAGTTTGTTCACTTAAGTCTCATAAAAAATTGGAGTACATAAAGAAGCGATCTATCACATTTTCCTACACCTTTATTTGTACCGATGAATCAGCTGTTATGTAACGGCGGAGAGTGCAATGACCCGTTACGAGAGAAAACGTCATCGACCAAGGTCTACGGTAACTGACACGCGTAATGTAGAGTAGCGTGAGGCTAGCGTCAATGCTACAGCGCTACGAAATGAGTTACGAGGTCGATGCATATGTAACGTGGACGGGACGGGGACGGAACGGGACGGGGACGGGACGGGGACGGGACGGGACGGGGACGGGACGGGACGGGGACGGGACGGGACGGGGACGGGACGGGACGGGGACGGGACAGGACGTGAAGTTTTGGAAACATGTATGTGAATGTAATCGATAGCGCATACGCCACGGAGGCACGCACGTATATTTATGCCCCGTCCACGTCCCGTCCGCGTCCCATCCACGTTACGTATGCATCGTCGACCTTTAGATTAGACCAACTGTCCACGCGTGGCGCTTCATTTCGATGGATCCTACGTATACCAGTTCAAGTGCAAAAACTACTTTACAAGAGAGCGATCTAAAGGTCGTTATGCTTGTAACTTTAATATAACTATAAATAAATATTTGGAATTTTGTATGTTACACTTGAACATTATTGAAAAAAGATTGTATAAATATTTTTTTAGTTTTTTTTTAAACTTTAGAAAATATCTTTACTTGCGTTTATGTTACGTGTTTTCCTTAAAGTATAACAACGCGATAATGAGTATAAGTGGTCACAAAGTAGTCACATAATATACCAACTCTTTTACTGCATCCTCGAAACTAATTGATATTTTAAAAACCTTTTTCAGGATACAAAATTAAAAAGGTTATTTTAGAGCAAATTGATGCGAAAAAGATTTCAGTAATTTTGTGCGTTGTATTAGTATACGTGGGACCCGTCGATTTGACGATTGCATGCAACTGCAAACTTCATAATGAAACATAGGCAAATGCGAACGATGCTAGATGCAAACAAGCTATATGCAACTGGCAATAAATGATAGCGTGCGTATGACATGCAATTTCGTGGACAGAAGGCCTTACAGTTCGGGAAATCGCGTAAAAATTCCCTCCTATACACATAGAGGTGTTTTATTAGTTTCACATGTAGGTCTATATTTGTGACTATGTGTATATTTTTGATATAGTAGCTCCAAAACAAAAAAACTCGTAAACAAATGGACAAATTTAGATGCAAATTTTAATCAGAAGCCTTGTCAAGTTATTGTTTGGTAGAAATAAAATCAGATGTGTTCGATACTAATAATGGAAACGTATGTCAGTTTATATGGGATAATCTTCGGGACAACTGAAAAGTACATTATTCCAGAAAGACAAACTTAAACTCAAATCAAATAATTTAATCAATATATGCACGTCAAATATTTTGATTCCTTGCTTAGGTAGGAATTACTACGAGTAGTTGGTATTAAAATTGCCTAGCAAACGCTATACTTTCTATAAAACTAGTTTTAAAAACAACAAAATTAATGTATTTTATTGTGATCATTAATTGTATTTTTTATAATTCTCGTGTATTTTAATTGTAGCCCGCGGTAAAATTACGAAGCACGCGCCACTATTAGCAGGGGTTGGAGTAAAGGTCATCGCGGTCCTAGGCCTTTTATTTGGAGGCCTTACGCTGCTAGTGACGAAGGCCTTGGTCGTCGCAAAGTTGGCCTTCTTAGCAGTCGCTGCACTGGGTATTCACAAGTTCATAGGCGCTGGGAGTTTGAGTAATATTAGTGGCAAGGTAAGGATTAATAATTACCAGAGTGAAAGGAATTTTGTATTTTTGAAGTTATAACGATTTTCATCGATTCCCTCTATATGCTGATTTTTTACACATAAGAGGTCTTAAAGTCGCAACGACGATATATGGGTTGAAACCATTGTGATATTTAATGCATTGCATATTTCAGATCGCCAGCTTCCAGTCAAATCCGCAGCAATGGTCGTCTCCAACGGCTTCAGCGGGTACCTATCCATACGCAAGATCTTCCAGTCTTGGCATAGGACAGGAAGCTAATGACCTAGCTTATAAAGGACAGATTCCCTCGTAGTGTGAATAAAAAAAAAATAATTGTAAGATAACTGGATCTCTTGTATCGCGATTGAATAACACATTTTTTTCAAGATTGGAGACGATTCTAACGTAGCAGATATATTAGTGCACTGATTTAATTTAAAAGTCTAGAAGAGAACAGGTTAGGAGTTTTAGTAATAATTTTTTGAGATTTTTGTTAGTTTTTATTGCAATCTGCTGATAATATTTTAATTTAATTTTAATTTTCTGATAAATTTGATATCATGTATAGATTTAGAAACTAAGATAAAATAAATATTTAACAAAACTATAATTATGACTGATAACTATAAACTTATTTTTAAATTTATTTAATGCATATATTTAATTTTGCACCTTATAAGTGATATTTTGTCGGCACAAAAATAAAAAGTAATGAAAATAATATAAAAAATATATAAATAGTAATGAAAAATATCCGGATAGTTATTTTAAACATAGAACAAAATGACAAAAACTTGCTAAGTTGTGCCTTTCCAATGATCTTATTAATCATAAGAACTAACATCTATTTAATCTAATTTATTTTTATATTATTAAACGCATTGTTAAGGTTTAAGACAAATTAAAACAAATTATGCTGAATTTAATGGTGCAAAGGATCAAAAATGTCGTAATAGAAATTTAAAGTAGCGGTCAGACAAATAATTCCTTACAAAAAATAACCGAATTCAAAATTAGGGATAACTCAAAAACTACTCGTCAATTCTTACTCAAATTTAAGTGAGACCACATGACAAGCACCTGCTTTCGATTAAAAAAGAATCATCAAAATCGGTGCACCCAGACGAAAGTTGGTTAAAAAGTCGGTTAAAAAGGAGAAAATGCCTTTTTATTAGAATTCCTTAATCATACGAGTAATTCGGAAATTACACTTTGGATAATTCTATTTCTTATCTTGTTTCATATTATATACATCTATATCTATACTATAATATATAAAGAGGAAAGATTTGATTTTTTGTTTGCATTGAATAGGCTCCGAAACTACTGAACGGATTTGAAAAATTCTTTCACTGTTGGGAAGCTACACTATCCCCGAGTAACATAGGCTATATTTCAAAAAATTAGGGATCCTTAATAAAACTCCAATAACGTAATCCAAGGTGTAAAAAAAAATAAGAAAACCGAAGCAAAGCGAGGGCGGTTACTCGTATTAAATAAACATGTATATCCATGCCAAATTACAGCTTTCTAGCACTAAGGGTCTCGGCGTTTTGCTTCGGACAGACAGACGGACAGACGGACAGATGGCCAGACGGATAGACGGACAAACGGACGGACAGACGGACATGTCGAAACTATAAGGGTTCCGATTTTACTTCGGAAAAGGTATCAAAATCTGGCATTCGGCACATCTTATTCAAATGGAGTCTCATTTAAAGAGTAACCAAAAAATAAAAATTAAATCCAAGTTATACAGCTCATAATATAATTTAACCATTGATTTATCACTTTGTCATAGATTTAACAGGTTCAACTAGTGGCTGTTGAATGTAACAAACACATGAATTTAAACACGAAAAAAACATTTTTTATAAAAAATATTGCAAAAAATACACTACAGCCAGAGATTTTATAAACTACTCTCTTATAGATCGTCTACTTTAGAACGTGCCCCCTTTAATTATGATTGTCACAATCTGTAAATGGAAATATTTATTTCTTTTTAATAATTATAATTATCTAATTTATAAAATTCTCGTGTCACGGTGTTAGAAGTTGAACTCCTCCGAAACGGCTCGACCGATTGTCGTGAATCTTAGCGTGCATATCGGCTCGGGTGGAGAATCGGACAACATCTATTTTTCATCCCCCTAAATCTTAAGGGTGGTCCCCTAATTTTTATTTTTATTTTTTTAATTACTATTAACTTTTGACAGAACGAAGCCTGTCGGGGCAGCTAGTAATATATATAAATTACGTGTCACTAAACTACCTAACTGATTTTAATCAAATGTGTGCACACCGTATACAGTTTGATCCAACTTGAAAGATAGGATAGCTTACAATGTTCCTTAAGGCACACGGAATAAATAAAAAAAAAACTCTTGACAGAACGAAGTCTGTCTGGGCAGCTAGTTTAATATAAAGCGTTTCCTAAATATTGCCAGACGTTATAACAATAATACAACATGACCCCACGTTAATTTTTGATGGAGACGATCCCTACTCTCGTATTTAAAAAAAAATACAAAATTCCACGATAATTGATGAAGATATGAAGATATGGAATTTTGTTTGACTGACTCTTTAAATTTGGAAACATAATGTATGAAAATTGATCTGTTTTAACTAACAAACTTTATAGTTTTAATTCTATTGACATTATAAAGATTTTTCAGTGTTAATACGAGTATAATGTTTTGCTTTAATGTGAATTTTATAAAAATATCTAAGCAATTATTTTTTTATTATAGATTATATTTAATGCTATAAATTATTAAATCTACAATATTTATAAAAGATGGAAAAAAATTGCTTAGCTAATAAACATAAAATTATGTAAGTTCAAATATTTTTATAATTTCGGACGATAATTTCTTTCATGTTAAGTAATTATTGTATAAATACAAAGAATTGGAATACACAGGGTAAATTGCTTATTTTGGTATTAGCCTTTTATCATGCACAAACTTATTTTGATACATATTAGTTTAACTTTTATAAATTACTTTAACAAGGGTATTATTTCACTTTAATAATAAATTATTCATTTAATGAAAATAAAAGACTGAACTAACTTTTTTAATGATAGTAACAATTTCTTTGCAACGAAAATAAATTATTTTGGAAGTAGAAAATTATATTTAATATAATTTAATTATTCATTATTTATAACTATAATTAAATGTAAGTTATATTTACGGGTTTAATAGTGTCATTTAGTTATGAACTAAACTATTATTTATTAGTAATCAAAATAGATATTTATAAGAAATCATTTTAATTGTGGTAACTTATTCTAATCGTTCATTTTATTTCATAGTTGTATTTTATTGTAATAGTTTAATGAATTAGTGCAATAAGGGGCTATGGATGATTAAATATTGTGAAATTGTAGTATTGTTAATAAAACTTTATAAAATACTCTTATTTATTTTTTCTTTTCTTTTTTTTAACATAAAATAATACCATCTCTATTCTTGGCTTGGCCGGCAACGCATCGGTGATCCAAGGTGTTATTGTTGTTCATGGGCCACGGAGACCACTTACCATCTCGCTGTCTATTCGTTTGTCGGATATATAGATGAAAAATATCCTAACACTACACTTAGCAACTGGTCCTTAACAAATCTAAACTCTTACGGCCTTATTCATAAACGCTTAACTTTCTTTCTTTTTCTTCTCTCTTTTTTGGCCGGCAGCGCATCAGTGATGCCTTTGACGATAGCCACTTACCATCAGGTGGATCGTCAGCTCGTTTGCCAGCTATTTCCATAAAAAAACAAACCCATTTAAGCTATTGCACTGTTAAAATATGTTTTATTTTTATCGTTTTTCATAAGAGTGAAACAACAAAACACTTTAAAAGCTTTTTATAAAACCAAGCAAACTTATATAAAAACAAGCAAACTTTATAAATAGGTACTACATCCAAAGGCAAAAAAGTAAAGGTTTTTGTTGGTTCTGTCTATTTATTTATACATTTTATCCTCAAGTCTGCCTAGCAATTGAAATAAAGATACTGATTTATCCAGAGATTATGGATAAAATGGATTACTAAAAACAGGCAGAAGCTGAAAGACGCAAATCGAAAGTATCCAAATTACAAACGTATTGAAAGATTTAATTTGTCGATTTATCCCTTAAACTATGCCTATAAATTTTGTATTTCCTATAGAAATTTTATTTCATCTAAAAATGATACAAGGACGTTAACATCGTGCGGTAGTTTAGTATAGAGCTAGCAGCGCCATCTATTGAGCCAGATATATAAATTAAAACGGATATCTTCATTAGAACTGATTTTAGGTATTTTTCAATAAGAATAAGTTAAAATCAGTTTCCCATTGCAGCTTAAACATTGGTATCTAGGTAATTTCGGTAAACTTCGGTACCTTACCTCAAAGAAAACTTAAGATTCTCAAGTAAGTCACAGATAGATACATTAACGAGTGAGAATTAAGAAAACTAACATTCTCGTAAATAAGTAAACTAAAGTAAACTTCTATTTGAATTTTATTTTTTATCTTTTACGACGGATCTGGGAAGTCAAATTTAAAATAAAAATTTATGAAGGCGCATTTTGTAAATTTATTTTCCCTTAATTAAATAGGCTACAGTATTTAAGACCCATGTTATCCTTCCTATGAAATAAATAAATAAATAAATAACGCTTCACACTCATAGCCTCACACTAGGATTCCCTGTGTCGTGGGTGCCATGGACAACACACTAGACAAGGACATTCACACCCAGACCGAGAACAGAAATCCAAACTCATTATTCCAATTTCCGCCTCGCTGGGAATCGAACCCAGGACCCTTGGTGCGGCGATCCGGCATGGTAACCATTGCGCCACACAGGTCGTCAACAATTACAAATCCTAACTATTACAAATCCGGGTTTCCTCTCAAAATAAACAAAATACTATAAATATCTATTAGTTTATGCTGACGCTTGAAATCTGCTACGCTTCTCAAAACTAATACCTAGCATGGACATGTTCAAGAAAATGACATAGATATCCAAATAAAAAATCCTTCTACTTAAATAGTGTGTACTGCTATAATATCCATTTTTCGCTCGACAACGATTAACTTAATAATTATGATTTCAGCCTTATGTTATGTATGTATGGATGTATTTATGTATATAGGCCTTTTTCAGATACATACCTACTTAATAATTATTTATCAAAGTTACTTTCATTATAATTTTAAATTTTAAATTATCATTTATGTAACTGGTATTAAACACGATAGTTTTATGTAACAGATAAAAGACATAAGTCATTCGATAGATAAATACATGCATTCAACTTTTAAATTTAAATTACATAAAGTTACTTCAGTTATTCTTGAAAGAATTTAAGTTTAAAGCTACATATTTATTATATAAATAATTGTTCTTAGAAACTTTATTTTCTCCGCATCCTGAAAATCATAACATTCCCCCTCTATAGCTATTTAGAAACTAAACAGAAATGATGCACAGACCCACATTTATACTGGTTTTCAATACTAAGCACATGTAAAAAAGAATCACATGCCATCTTCACTCATACTAATACACTGTATGTAAGTATACAAGTATCTGTATACGCCTTTCACTCACTCACACTAGGCCATTGGTCTTGGAACAGAAAAATCTTAGAGTGGTATCGTGTTATATATTTTCGTGATATCTTTGCCTAATTTGCTTGTTACTTATGTTAACCTTAACTATGTTTTATAAAGAGTGAACATGAAATTAGGTAGTGCTTTAAATGGTAAAATATTATTAATATATTAAGATAGGTATCCAAGAGTTCAATCTAATATTTCCATTTACTTAGTCATTTAATCAAGAGATATTTAACTTCAAACTTGAAAGGTATTTATTGTGTTTTTATTTAAAATATGTATTACTATAACATTCCTATAAATGTTGCTATTAATTGCGAGAAATAATATTACTTAACCTAGCAAATTAATGTTAGTTGATATAAATAAAAACCGTGAAATACTGAAAATTAAGTTCTGGTCCACCAAATAGTATAACAGATAAAAAAAAATCTTGCGTAGGTACTTCTCTTACATTGAAAAATAGTATCAATGCGAAAATCCACGAGAGAATTGCATAGGACTGGGCAATGTCAATTTAAAAACACGTATAATATACAAAACATGTAGAAAATCAGAATTTCTTATTATTTAAAAACTATTTACACCTAACATCGTCTCAATGCCATTCCGAATCCACCGGGCGGATTCAGCCAACTTTCCCTACCACTACATAGAAGTTATGTTTGTGTTTGTGACTTTCACTTTACAATCGTCCATTTATTTTAAGTGATAAATTTTTTTATCATGTATTAATATGGAAATGGTGGCATCTCTTTTATTAAGAGAGAGGCTCATATAAAGCAATATTATTATGTAAAGCAATTTCAAAATAATATTAGTTTTCTCATTATGTTAAACATTGTGTTGTTAATTTCAAAACATTAAAAGACGATGAATGATTTTTGTCAAATATAATTGATATGGTTATAGGTAAGGATTAGACTGTTGGATTTCTCTGGCATGGAGAGCAAACTAATAATATATAGGTAAGTTGCAAAAAGGGATGAGAGATGAGGCATGGTTATTCACGTCATCACGAACAATATTTCATGTCTTTGGCCAGGAATCCAACCTGACACCCTCTATCCCACAGGATTTAGTAACTCTAACTAACAACTGGTCAAGAAACTCCTGTATTATTTCGCATCAATATGAGTCCACCTCTCTCGATAGATAAGAAAACATTGATTTTTGGCCATACCCCTAAATTATGTGTAAATGTATTAATTTTTATCTTTTTTATTCTAGAAAAACTTACAAATAAGTTAACAGATGAAACTCTCTACAAAGAAACTAATTCTAGGATGCCTCATCAATTAACTTATCGTATAGAAATCAGCTACTTTTTTATAGAAATAGCCGGCAAACGAGCTGACGATCCACCTGATGGTAAGTGGCTGTTGTCGCCCATGGACATCAGCAACACCTAAAGCAACACTGGTGCGTTGCCGGCCAAGAAAGAGGGAAGAAAAAGAAAGAAAGAACTTACATTAAACTTAAGACTAAGTAAAGAAATAAATCATGTTGTAGGAACAGAAAAGCAATAATTTAACGATCGAGTAATTGGAACAGATTATGATTTATTTCAATATTTATCAAGATGTAGCTTTAATCGAAATTATGAATAACGAGAAGTGAGAAGAAGATGAAAATACCTGTGGGATAGATATATAGATATAGATAAGTTGTTTTCACATTAGAATCTAGATAAAATAAAGTAGCAAACCTCTAAGTTATTGTTATTTTTATGTGAATAGCTGACTAACGATCGGATCTCGCTTTTTGTTTCCTCGACAAATAATTTTCCACACAATATCCTGTCTTAAGATATCGTTGTGAAGAAAATGACAGTATTAAAATACATTATCTTAATACCTGTTTATCTTTACTCCATTTTAATCTGCATTCATAATGTTCTATACACTCATGTGACTCATGTGTCAAAGGTACTTGAATTGTTTGTGAACTTATTCCATAAAATACCAGATCGCAAAATTATGCAAAATAAACGCGATACTAACTTCTTGATATCATACGAAATCATAATAATTATCAAACTTGTGTTTTATCAGAGAGAGGTGTAATGTAACTAATACTATTTTAGCAGCTTTAGCAATTCAAACAGGCTATCCTAGTGTAGTTTTTAATTTCATCAGTTTATTAACTACGAGCAACCGCCCTCGCTTTGCTTCGGTTTTCTTATTTTTTACACCTTGGGTTACATTATTGGAGTTTTATTAAGGATCCCTAATTTTTTTGAAAATATACTATAGCCTATGTTACTCGGGGATAGTGTAGCTTCCCAACAGTGAAAGAATTTTTCAAATCGGTTCAGTAGTTTCGGAACCTATTCAATGCAAACAAAAAATCAAATCTTTCCTCTTTATATACATATTAGTATAGATAAGTTTTATTGGAAACGAAGGGACATTAATTACTTCTACGTTTGTTAAAATTTCAATTATATCTACTTTGCCATGACGTATCATATCAAATCTTCGTTGAGAATTTTTCACAGTCAAAGGAATAAAAATACAACACGTAGACATTTTAACATTCTCATTTCGTATTATTCAAAACCTTTACTTCGATTCATGCTGCGCCCATATGACGGTTATAATATCATAACTTTATACAGTATTCATACTTTATACAAGGCAACATTTTCTCGAATCATCCTCAGCTTCGAAAACCAGCACCTGTACGCCCATTAGGAGAAAAAATCTTTCACTACCATTGGAATTCGGAGTCGCGTCCGCTTACGCACCTTTCTCTTTGCTTTCACGAGATCAAACAAACAACCTCTTTGCCCTCGAAAGAAGCTCCCAACACAAAACGCCATAACTGCGATGAATGGTTATGCTACTTCTACTTTTAAATGTACTTCCTTTAAGGAGGTTTCAGCTGGCTGCGTAGAATGGGTAAGAACTACAGATGATGGGTTTGAGGAAGTAGAAACAGATATTCTGGAAGTTTCCATTTTTTGTATTTATTTCAGGTGTGGCTCGGATTAAATGCCCACCAAGCGTAATTTGTATATTATTTATGTTTTACTGATTGATTTAATACAAAAACCAATAACGTAATTTTTGGATGATGTATTATATAATAGGAATCGAAATTTTGCCGGATAACTTATTCAAATTCTGAACACCCTTTTCGTAGTTAATTATTGAAAATCTTCTATAAATTATATTGATACTGATCTTTTAAATTTTCTTCAAGAATTACCAAGTTAACCAAGTAAGCTAGAGTTTCTGTAGATACTTAATATTTTGCTAAAACTGCGTACTAGAAAATAATTAACACTTCTCTCTCTTTATTATTCATAATGATAGAAAGAATATCAATTTGTTTGATTACTGAGGATGACATAGGTCTTTACCTTGGCATACTAGTATGAGATTTTAACATAACAGTGAAAAAGTTACGGACCAGGAAAATTACACATTTACAATTACAATGAAATGTACCAAACATACGAGTATTATCAAAAAATCGCTGATTATTCATGTGTCTTCTTTAATTTAGAATAATAACATTCTCTTTACTCGCCTCAAGCTTAAAAAAAATTGCCGTTAATATCGATAGCAAGACAGCAGACAATTTAGTGAAATCATTTATACTCGTAATTATTTCATTTAACATTGTTAGGTAATTCGTCAGTTTCATTAAAATTTTCATCGAAAATTCCTCCATCGATAATTTCGAAAACTTGATCCATCTCAAACGAAACATTTCCGACTGTGATTGCGTCTTGCGTCACATTTCCCCGAATTCAGACCCTCAGGTGTTTCGCAACTCACCAATGCAACCGGATATGTTTTTTGCGTCCGTCGAAGGTGAAAGTAGCGTACACGCGCAAACTCGAAAGTGGTGTGAAAGTGAGCAGGTCCGAGCGAATGGCATCCGCGAACAGTGACTTGTACTTACGAGTCGGTGCAAGTCAAGTCACTCCGAATTCGAAGTCGGTGTAGAATGACGATACGCATCTCAAAAAATTTAGAAGCAGCGTAAATGTTTAGCTTAATACCTACGAAGTTATAAAAATCCATGCCGATTAATTTAATATCAAAAGGTTTGTTTCTACTTAGATGGATGGGAATCTTATTAAATGAGCCAGTTAGAAAATTACTACAATGAGTTAAACAGTTATTTATCTCAACCTATGTACTTATTCATTAAATAAGCAAACAATCAGACAAACCTTAAAATGATAAGGAGATACTAATCACTGCCGAAGATATGTATTCACAGTCAAGGGTGTCATCATTTAGTTGCCAACAAAAGAGAAAGCGATGGACTATAATACCGTCAGAATGTCAATCTTGATAGTTTTGTTAGCCTACTTGGTGACAGAATTGAAATTTGAGAGTTTAATTCAATAAAAGTTTATCATAATAACAAAAAATAGTAAAAAAAACAGAAGTCTTTCTTTTAATAAAAAGTCTGAATCCTAACATTGATATATTTTTTTATCAAACGATATATTAATAACGTTAAAATAATAAACTTCGATTGAAGCTGTTAAGTAATTACTTAGTAATTGTGTTTTTGTATCAAAACCTCGTTACAATTTCCAATATGCAATTATCAGTTACGAGTAACCGCCCTTGCTTTGCTTCGGTTTTCTTATTTTTTTACACCTTGGGTTACATTATTGGAGTTTTATTAAGGATCCCTATTTTTTTTTTCAAAATATAATGTAGTCTATGTTACTCGGGGATAGTGTAGCTTCCCAAAAGTGAAAGAATTTTTCAAATCGGTTCAGTAGTTTAAGAGCCTATTCAATGCAAACAAAAAATCAAATCTTTTCTCTTTATATATTAGTATAGATATCAATAAGGGAGCCAACGTGATTTATGTTTTGACAGGAAATTTTGTCATTAATATCTCTCACTTCTTTCACAAAACTTTCCACGTTCTTCTTAATTATATATTCTTCTCTATTATTAACTCTATCAAATACAATAGTAATACCATCCACGTCACTTCCAAACTTTCTATCGTCATCAAGTTCATGTCCTATAGGTACAACAAATATTTCTCCTCTCAAACTGAAAGTTACATTTCATGAACAGCCTCCAATGACATCACGCGTGACCTCATCCTTAGCAAGGTTATATCACGTTGTGAAAGCTGCAGCCGGTCATCGAACCCGGGCGGCCTACTTGAAGAGTAAGGTAGTACGCTCTCTCGGTAAGATCGTAATATCTCCACGTTCAAGATGAGATTTTTAGAAATTTCAAGTGTTTCGATAATACGGCTTTTTGTATGTCTTATGTAACTTGTGATATTGTCAATGTTTTTGGAGATATTTTCAGCTATCTTCCTCTTTCTTGTATAATGTGAATTGTTTTTACGTTTGGTTGCAGTCTCAAAGCGTCGTCATAAATGAGTCTCCCACTTTTTCCTTGTTCAGTAACGTGTTGGTAATGAAACCCGTATTTTATTATTTTGCCTTGCTCAATAATTTATACCTATGGATCCCAAGCACGTCCTATCGTTTTATAAAATGGATCTCGCTTGACTATGTTAGCATTTCAGAACACGACTCTGATCCATCCTGCAATAAGAAATGTATTAAATATCTATCGATGTGTTTACATGATAGACATTTAGAAAAATTATTATCGTCTGTTCGTCTGTGCGTTTGTTCCTGCTGATCTTAGAAACATCTTAACCAAATTAGGCTGCAATATTCACTGATGTAGCAATCAAGATGTGTCAATTTATGATAGTCACTATCAGGGGTTAAATAAATAAATTGTTGAAAAATTAAAGCTTATTGAAGACGGCAATTAAAAAATCCCGTCTCACATTACTTCGAGCAGACATTAATAAATAATAGTTAGGGATTGTTAAGAATTGAACTCAACCTAAATAATACAAGGACGCCTGGAAATAACAACGCTGCAACCGGTTAAATTGGAGATTAGAAACTTTCTCCGGAATTACTGTATATTGATTCAAAAGATGTCTTAAGAAAATTTTCCGCTATTTCTTCTGCTTATGATAAAGATTTAAAACTGTGTTAAGTATTGTATATACATATGGGTCTATGCTAAAATTAAAAAATAAATACTCGTATGGGCGTGTTTATTAGTGATTTACAATTTTAATATTACACAAATCCACCTTAGCATAGTGATAGTAAAGGGTTTATTAGATAAAAACACTAAAAATTATGCAGAAGATTATTTTTTATGCTTGCAATACTGCCAGGAAATGTTATTGATGTCATAGTTTTGAAAGTGTAAGGGCAATACCTACAATCTACTCGTAACTTGACCGTCGTGGTCTATCCTAGTGTCTCATATGACAAGGTTTTGTCAGGGACCTCCTGTTGAAGATGGCCTGTTGAAGACCTCTTCAACAACACTCAATTTGATTTTTTTTTCTTTTAACCTAGCTAGCTATCATTATAGGATCACTAGAGTAGCAAGGTCAAGAGAGTAGAAAGAGTTCTACTCGTAGAATCAACATGCTTTCAACATGCCATCTATCTTGCTCGGCATTCATTCTTGGGTAGAAAACTCTTCTAGTATTTTTCTCAAAGATCTTCGACGATTTCCCAAAGAGTCTCCAAGTATATCTACCATGGTCCATGGCCGATGCGTAGTACGTTAAATGCTCCATTATTGATAGCTCTTTAAAACTTACTATCAATGGGCATTGGTACCAAGCTCCACCTGTTTTCATCTGATTTCACCTAGAATCACTCATGTAACGTCACAACCGGACTGTCTGGTTCCACATTCCTCGACCATCCCAAATACATAAATACATGTTCATCAACTAACTAGGATGGAAAATCAGGCCATTGCATGCCGGAATCACGACCTTATTCTCAAGGCCATAAAGCTGGTTATGATTAAACTATATACCCAACGGTATATACACGAATCTGTGAAAGTATGAATCAAGTTCATTATTACTGTTCCGATTTTTTTATTCTTTGATTTTGTGGTTTTTTGATATCTGCAAGTAAAATAAGTACTTAATAGATTCTAAATGCCATAACTATGTCACTTATAAGGGATATAATATAAGTTAAGTAGTAATGCAAGGTAGAAAAGCCTGAAAATCTAAGCAGTTGATCTTGAGAAAGACATAATGTCAAGATCACATACACATTCTTCTAAATCCATTTTAAGCCCAAACTAAACCTCTGGATTATTTTAAGTAACTATTATGATCGTAGTAAGTTAGCGTTTACATGAAATTTTGGCTTTTTAGAATATTGTGTGTGGTGTGGTCTAAAACTCTACAGTAATTCTTTTAATTCTAGACAAATTCCATGAGAATATAATGATGCTGTTATTACATTTTACGTTTTCATAATATTCCATAAATTAGGTACTTCAGAGAGAGAGATAGTAAAACTATGACGAGTAGCATATACCTACCAAGAGATAATAATTTACGCATTTCATATAACAAAGCGTAGAAATTCTATCATAGTATCCGCTTCAGAAAGGTACACTTGTAATACACTTGTACATAAATATCCGTGAGTTCAGAGCCATCGGAACAAGTTTTACGAATGTTATGTAACCGTGAAAGAGCCAGTCAATTTGTTATGCTTTACCAGTTGTCTTCCCAATGCGATTTGAACTTTATTCAGTACTCATCAAAGTATAATTTGAGATACATTAAGTATATGAGAGAAAAATGAAAGTTTGGAAAGTGTACACCTGTATACATGAAATGATAAGTATTCGTGTAGACGTATATGGTCGTTTATTATGTAGGCGTTTTTATAAATGACATGTAAAAGCGGCAGAGGCAATTTTATTGTGAAACATGCCATGCCACCCACAGTTTTGTCGGTATTCATGAGAACAACCTGTTTTTAGGCGGTTTCTCTCTTTTTTGATTCAAGAAACCGTTTACGAGATTCATAAATTTCTAATTAAACTGTCTGGATTATGTCGCATGGGTTATGGAGTCAGTAATTCGGAATCCCATAAGCTATTTCATACTATAGCACTGGATAGATCAGATCTTGTCTATAAAGACCTGGTAGCCTAGTTAATATTGACCGTATCTGCTGTCTGAATATGTCGTATGGAGTCAATAATTTGTGATTCAAAGAAATTTCACACTAAGCATCGAATAGATCAGGTCTCGCCTATGAAGACTCGGTAACCTATATGTATAATATTGACCCTACCTGCGTGATTTTCACACAAGGCGTCGAATAGATCTCCTTCCTGCCTATGAAGACCCAGTAGCTTAGATAATATTGACCATACCTGCGTGATGAGGGTTCCCTGTATAAATGTTTGTTCTATGGTCCTAGGTGTTTTTGTGATGTCCATGTCACATTGTCACCCACGACAATCCTACGGTATGATTTTATAAGTTTAAATGTTTATGGCATCACCACAATTTCGTATTTTACTTGAAAGAAAGATAACAAGATAGCTCAAATTAGTAAGACTCTAGCATGAGTACGTCTGTACAATGTTTTGTACATGATACAGACTGTAGAAGAATTTCGAAGACTGTAGAGAAGAGAATGTACTGAAGATAAGGTCTTAGGTTCAGTAATAAACAGGTTTGCATCCTTTTTGGCCCACCTTGGTAATGATTGTTTGACGACCATCGGCAATGATAACTTGTCTATTACGGGACTTTGTGCGTTTAATAACCACTAACATAAGAAACGGAATTATATTTATAATTTTGATTATAATTTTGATATCATTTGGTATCATCAAATTCAATAAACCTTAGAAAATAAGATTCTCTTCTCCATTGTCGGTGACTGATGAGTTGTTGTCTATGGGCGGTGTTTCATCTTTCAATCTTCATCTACTTAGTCTCGATAAGAACTCAGAAATTCTACATCTCCGTCTTTTCTGGACCTGTCATAGAAGAAAGTTTTCAAAAGTGCCGAAATACTGAAAATATATACGAGAAATATGATAGGTTATTGCCTACTTATAACTCTAAGCTATTCCAGAGGTATACCAAGCTTTGAGCAAATAAATAAACCAAGCCAACTTCTCACGCTTGCTGTATACTCTGCTGAACAAAGGAGGATGTAGCTGTATGACACCAGGTCCAGGAAGGACCTTCAACACTTGAATCCATCCAATGAATTTGATGAATGAATACTCATGCATGTTTTTTACCTGCTTGACTCATTATCATTCTGCCCATTTCCCAATCTTTCCATATTTCATCTTTCATAATTATCATCTCTCACACGATCCATCCATCTTTTCTTTGGTCGTCCTCACTCCTCGTCTCCTACGTCCATCCACATTCAACCATCTCTTTTTTTAACTGCTTGACTGCCATCACTTTTCTGTTCGACCATGAAATGTTTTGGGTGTTTAAGCTGCTGTGAGAGCTAGTAATAGACTGGTTTGTTGATGGCTTTGTATTACGAATGGCCACAGGAAGCAGCTTCCTTAAACGGAATATATTCTGTGTGTTAATCAAAAGTTACAAACAGATCCATGTAAATGGTTTCGAATGGGGTTTATAAAATAGGGAAATAAGATATTAATATTTCAATAGTAACAACATCATTGTAAGTTTTTGTTTAAATTTATGGCGTTAAGGCTTAAAATACCTATCTGATAATCTGTCTATCGGTAGTTCTCAGTCTTCATATCTACCCAAAATCCTCAAGTCAGTTGCCTGGCAACAGTGTCTAAAGGCACAAAATTATAGTGTTACTTGTTATTACTACATCTTGTAATTTATTTACGGCCGGTCTCAATAATGTACTAACAGATGGAAGACTGTGGATAGTATTAGTAGACATTATAGTAGACATTAGTATGTCTTCTGTCATATTTGTCAATTTTTCAGATGCAAAAATATGACAGAAGACATACTAATGGTAGCCCTATCCACAGTCTTCCATCTGTTAGTACATTATTGAGACCGGCCGTTAGCGGTTATGGATAGATTACTTATTGATAACGGACGTATCATATCGTCAATCCATCGATGAATCTTCTACAACAACAACCAACCAACAACTTTGAATAATTAATAGAAAAAAATGTCATAGCAACTAGCTTCTTTTTATGCTGCAAAAGCTAATAATACATCATTGAGTGCAATAATAAATTACACTATCTCTAGACGTAGTTTTTTTACTATTTTCCCTATACACTACACCTAGCGCCATCTGTTACAAAATTTTTAGAAACAAACAGATAAACAGCGACATCTGTGATTACGTTTGTGTAAGTTCATCCTACGCATGCATGCACGCTACAAAAAGGAAAAACTAAAATAAAACCACTTCTCGCCGCTAGAGAGTGCTGCTTTTTTACTTTTTTTTTCATAACAAGGCATGATTGTAATTTGATGATGCAGCTTTATCTTTCACTACATCTTCACTTAGAATGTAATTCCTATTTTGTTTTGTTTCAATGAAAGTAAATGTTAATCGGATTGGATTTTGATACAACATGAATAGTAAAAGTTGTTGGACAAAATACCTACCTACTTGGTACATTCAGTCTCCAGAGCATTCTTCTAATAAAATTCTAATTTAATCAATTTAATAACATTTCTTTTTAAAACATCTCTAAGAATTTTGATTCACAGTGTAGTAGTTTAGAACTTTTATAGTGTGAGAGTATTAGGTAAATAGAGTAGGTACCTACTAACTAGAGTGTAGTAATTTAGAACTTATAAAAATTTTAGTTGACCTTGTTAACATTAAGCAAGTCACTTAGATTATTTTTGACCGATTTCAAAAAAAGGACTCCTAAGAATTTTAATCTCATTGTTTCTAATTTAAATTTAATCTCCTTTCTCAATTCGAAATTCGGGTATCTGTAATTTTATTAATGTAAAAAAAAACATTAAGTATCAACAACTCATAATTCTACCATATTTTATCAACCGAGTAGGAAATTTCACCTTTTATTTGAAAGGGCACATACCTACCTAGACACTCAGATTAGGTACCTACCTATGTGGGTAGATATGGGATGGGTATGATGGGATGGGTCAAATATTGTAAACTGTATACAACCTATAAGTAGGGGTGCCAACCGTACTCTAAAATAGAGTATTGTACTCTATATTATGTAGGCGTACAGAGTATGCTAAAATACTCTTTTTTACACAATGTTTACTATACTAGTGTCAGTCATGTAATATTATGCAAACCCATTATCATAACCAAAAAAGTCGACTATTTACCTACTGTTAATATGTTGTTAAGTATTAATAATTTAGAGTTTTAATGTTTGGAGTCATACAATTCTTTTAAAAACAATGAAAAATTGTTATGTGCTGCAAAAAGTACAAAAAAATACCTTTTTAAAAATATAAAATAAATTATACTCTTTTTTGGAACTCCGTACTCTTTATTTACCTCCTTTGAAATCAGATATAAGTACTCTATTTCTTTAATAAAAGTTGGCAACCCTACCTATAAGGTACCTACTTTATCCAGTCTTGAAGTGGCAATGCATTTTTATGATAACATATTTTAATGGTCTGGGAGGTACTTCGCTCTGGAGTGGCTCCAGAGTCTCCAGACTACGGAATTCCTCCACTAACTTACAAAACACATTTACGACCAGTAGGTATTGATAATACGATTTTATAAGTCGGGTAGATAGTTAGACCTTGGGTACACAGCAAATGAGGCAAGAAAATTCCAATAATAGACGATTTTAAGGGAAACATTTAGAAAAATATAATTGTTAATTTTTTGCCATTTTATAAGAAAACTATTTTTTTAGTAGGTAGGTATACCTGAGAGTTTCGAAACATAATTTTATTATAACAAATTATTTTAATATTTTCAAATGATTGACAACCCTAGCCACGACAATAAAGACCACGTGACTAACATAACAGGCGATTACAGCAAACTTGCATTCAAAATATTATGACATTCATTCATACACCTGAAAATAAACTGTCTTTACAACATACGACAAAAACATCGCCACATAATCGTAGTGGACAAACATTATCATTATCACATCCAATACACTTTCACCGAATCGTAACTACAGCGTATTTATATTGGACGATCACGACATCGTATCGAATTCACAACGATACTAACGCCCCAACTCAGAGTTACTAATGGTTACTTTAATCGTTCCCTAATAAAAAAACACCATATAAAATTACAAATGCTGTATTATAGAGCTATTTAAGTAACCGTTAGTGACTCTTGAGTTGGGACGTAATTGAGAGTTAAGTGAGGAAATCGTATCACACTTTAAAGACGTAAATAAAGCATCATTATATCGGATGTTAATGACCACATAATAACAATATAAGAAATGTATTGTATGTGTGGGTGGTGGGTGGTGATCTACCTACGTAATAATCGCCAACTGTTGCCGACTGACCAAATGACAGACTACGAATAGTCGTATAGCCTGAATCATTGGACTTAGAAGCATAAATCTTTGTATAAGTGGCCATATCCATAAATTACGTCACACTAATTTCATAACTTTTGACCCCTCCTCCCTCCTTGTCACAGCTGGTCACATTTCTGTGACCTCCCCCTTAGTGTGACGTCACATATTAACATCTAGATATTATTAAATTAAAACAGCAGTTCCATAAGTGTTATTTCCATTAATTGTTTTTTTTTTATTTACCTGTACATACCAATTATTCAATTTTGAAATGTTACGTCACGAAATTTAGGACCCCTTCCCACCCCTTGTCACACAATGTCACACTACATCGACCTCCCCCTCCCTCCCGCCTAAGGTGTGACGTAATTTATGGATGGCCCGTAAAGTGGAGCAGTGGTGGAGTATGCTCTAGGCCTCCTCAAGAGGAGAGACCTGTGCTCAGTAGTGGGCCATTAATGGGTTAAAGCCAAGGAAATAAAATTAAATCAATGCGTTACCAACCAAGAAGTATTATTACTGCCTCTCCGACACAGCTACCGAACCATGTAATACAATTTCCCATGGTATTAAAAACACGTATTCTAAACTAGCTGACCCGGCAGACGTTGTTCTGCAACATGCTATATTTTATGCTATAGCCTAAGTTACTCCTTGTTACATCAGCTATCTGCCAGTGGAAGTCCTGTCAAAATCGGTCCAGCCATTTCAGAGATTAGCCGAAACAAACAGACAGACAAAAATTGTAAAAAATGTTGTTTTGGTATATTATTATGTACCGTGTATACATCCAAATGCACCTAATAAAAAGCGATTATTTTAATACTTATTACAAACAGACACTCCAATTTTATTTATTTGTATATATAGTTATATTGTTTATTCACAACCGACCGCGCCCGCTGTTGCTTAACATTATCGATCACTTAGAATCGGCATAAGCCGCGGGCTAAGAGCGCTTCGATTAATTTCCTTAATGTTGCTTAAATTCAAGATCGGTGGTGTGGTGACCGCTTACCATTACGTTCGTCTGTTTATTTGTCGGCTATTTGTGTAATAAACAAAACAACTCCCAATGTACTCATTATCAATTGAATAGCTGCCTTGGAAGCTCTAGTGGGTTAGAAGCACAAATCAGTTTTCCTTTTGTTATATAATCTAAATTTTACCAACAAAAAATAACGGACTTCAAAATTACTCAAAAACTACTTGTCAGATCTCGCTCAAATGTATGTGAGACCACAGTCATGACAAGCACCTGCTTTCGATTAAACAAAGAATCATCAAAATCGGTTCACGCAGTCGAAAGTTCTGAGGTAACAAACATAAAAAAATATATAAAAAAATTATATAATTTATAATTTATATTTAATTACATATTATATATCATTTTTATTATTTATTTAATTTATGTAAATTTTTAATTCATGTATTACTTGTGCACACTGAGTTTGCTTGACTAATGCAATTCTCCTCTTTGCGGGTCTGCTGGAAGAGATTCCTGTATGGAATAAGCAGTGCCCTAGTACTAAATTTTCTTTTGTAATTATTTTTGTAATTGTTTGTGTGTACTAAATAAATTAAAAAAAAAAAAAAATGCAGTCGAATTGAGAACCTCCTCCTTTTTTTGAGTCGGTTAAAAAGTCGATGACAAAACTTGTAATTACGGTAAGTATAGATCGCGTAAACCATACAAACAACATTTAGGCTAAAACTATGATAGGCGACTGGAAAAAAGATTATAATCGCTGCTTTCCGTTTCAGTAAATACTTTCTTTTGTCGTTGTACACGGAGCACGAGTAAATTATGGTACCTTGGTTAACTAATTGGTGATGATCAAAATGGTTTGGTGAAGGGAATCAGATTTCTATTTCACAGCTTACCACCCTTTCAAAGTCCAAGTCAAAATATTTTATTCATATAGGTATCACTGATACATTTATGCACGTCATCATTTTTTTATCTACCAGCTTTTAGGAAGGGTGCTTTGTCATGGAGGAGAAGAAAAGCCGTAAAGAAACTCCTCAGCACATATTTTAAAAAATATTACAAAAGAAGAAAATATTACAAAAATATTTACTAATCTGAGCGGAACTGGTTGCAGAGCTGGTCATTTCCATGCGTCTTTGTCATTTAAATACTCGTCTACACTATAATACCCCTTGCCTAACAATTGTGTTTTTACACGTTTTTTGAAAGATTCTATTGGTAAGTCACGTATTGATTTTGGAATTTTATTATAGAAATGTACACCAAGCCCTATGAAAGATCGCTGCACTTTACTTAGGCGGAACGAAGGCTTAACTAACTAATTGATGCATTCTTCTTGTTTGGCGATTCAACAAACTGTATTAGAAGCAATAGGTACTATTAAGTATTTTTTGGTAGAAGTACTTATTATAAGTACTGTATATTAGGTAGAAGGCAGAGTTTTCTAACATGTACAAGTTCTTTACCAAATTAATAACAATGTTATAATTACTACCTTAACAATGAGAATGTTGTTATGGAGGTTTTTTAAGTGTGCAAAATATCAAAAGCTTCCTTTTTTTCACTACCAGAATACTCCAGTCCCTTACCAGCAAACCAGGGTCGTAAAAGGCGAAAGAATCCAGACTATTTGGCAGGGTGTTTGAACGTTGGTCTACCGAACGCAGGGGGCCGAGTTCTAATCCTGGCACGCACGTCAGTTTTCATATATTATGTGCGTATTACGAGTAGAAGTTAATTATCACTTGCATCGGTGAAGGACAACATCGTGAGGAAACCTGCAGACCTGAGAGTTCTTCATAATGTTCTCAAAGGTGTGTGAAGTCTACCAATCCACACTGGCTAGCGTAATAGACGGAGACCTGTACCCCTCCCATTGTGAGAGGAGACTCCGAGCCCAGCAGTGGGACAATAATTATGGGTTGTTACTTTGACTTTATTCAAGATTCGCGGATTAACTCCATCAAATCAGTAACAACGCCATTTAGCTTGCGATCGTCAAATCAGTTTAACAAGATTAATATTATTATTATCATTAGAAGAAGAAGAAGAAGAAAACATTTTTATTCAGATTAAAAATACATTAAAGGACTTATTAGGTGGCATTGTTACTATTATATTATCTATATTACAACTTACGACAGTAACAATATTATTATTATCATTAGATGGCGTTGTTACTAATCAGTAACAACGTCATTTAGATTCTGTTTTACGAATTACAAATATAACGCATAACGCACATAACGTAACGGAGAAAGTTTGATTCTAAAGGACTAACGCCCCAACTCAGAGTCACTAACGGTTACTTTAATCACTCCTTAGTAAAGAATCACCATACATATTCTGTACTAAGGAGCGATTTAAGTAATTATTAGTGACTCTGAGTTGGGGCGTTAAACTCTAAAAAACCGGCCAAGTGTGTGTCACGCTACTTAACTACCTAAGCTAGTAATTTTATCATATGTAGAACATCTACCATTTACCTGGCAGTGTGGGAACACTTGATTCAAACCAAAGTTAGCATTTTGAAGCCGAATATATTGATCACGGAGCCCTGAATCGAAAAGTGGTCTTAAAAGACAAAAGACGAAACTATAAGAGTTACGTTTTACGGAACCCTAATGGTTCTCCCTCACCGGGAGCATTCACGTGTAATGTAACATTATAGATTCGTCTTTGAGCATTACATTACAATACTACCTCCCTGACTGACGAGCATTCGCGTGTAATGTAACATTATACGGGAAGTGGAGCGCATTGATGTTACAAGTTGTATCCAGATATTACACATTGTATCATTACAAGGTGCGCATTGTAATGCTCGGTTCTCCTCCTTCACTGATGTAATGCTCAAATCTGTAACGTTACATTACACGCGAATGCTCCCGGTGAGGGAGCACCTTAAAAAGAATTTGCTCTACGCAAGTGTCAGAGTCAAGCTAGTTAGGTACATGATTCAGCCGTATGTTAATTGCAGCGATATTATTTGAATTTGTATGCGAAACGCTTACCTACACGATCAGACCCATGCAATAAGTTATCCATGTGTCGCGGTTGGCATGGACAACACAAATTAGACATCACTGTAACACAAGTATTTATAGTACAAATATTTATCTCATATAAATATCTGCGCCGGCCGGGAATCGAACCCAGGACTAGGGTCGCTAGCAACTAGGCTACGGGGTCGCCAAAACACATTAACATGACACTTAGCATATAAAAAGTTTCTAGTAGAGCGTCAAGTCATAGCTGTCTATAGTTATGTTATTTGTATTTTTGAAGTTATACTTCTTAAAGATACATGTTACATTAAATATTTATTTAAACATATCAAAGAAGTATAACTTCTCACGCGCGTACAAAAGTACACGCACCCTTTTTTTATTGGGAAGGACATGTTTCTAGATTGGTTCCATATTTACCAGAATTAAGATCTAAGTAGCAAAGGGAACTCCTTAAAGATAAAAGGTATATTATGGTGATATTTATATGTTTATCCTAATTTATTTTGAGATAATTTTAGTGGTCCATCGAACGCTATTTCGCTGAAGTCAGTTCTTAGTTTTGGTAAGATTTACGAGTATCAGTCAAAGTGAATATTGTAAAAAAAATTGCGTAAGATAGTTTTAGATTGGTTAGACGTACCCACTAAAGTGGTATAATTCTTGAATAAATACAGTTGCGTTTTTGTAACATATCAATATAAGTAATAATTTTTATAGCGATACCGAAGCCGGTAAAAGTTATTTTTATAAAGCAAGATGAGAAAGGTGGTTATTAACCGCACACGACATGCTTTCTGGAACCAAATCACTGCAACAATTTAGCTAAACTCAGCTACTATGTAGTTTTACTACGATATCATACGTTGTATACTTACAAGTGTTATATTTTTAAACCAGCTGACCCGGCGAACTTCCTATCGCCTAACAAACTATTTTTTTTCTAAAATATAAGTAGCCTAAGTTACTCCTAGTTATATCAGCTATCTGCTAGTTAAGTCCCGTCAAAATCGGTCCAGCCATTTCAGAGATTAGTCGGAAAAAAACAGACAGACAGACCGACAGACAGACAGACAGACAGACAAAAATTGTAAAAATGTTGTTTTGGTATAAGTACCGTGTATACATACATCCAAATGCACTTAGTAAAAAGCGGTTATTTTAATATTACAAACAGACACTCCAATTTTATTTATTTGTATAGAGTATAGATATACTCGTAGATGTATAGATGACTATTTAATAAATTACCTATTGACCTAAGATCAATTAATTGAAAATGACAAAGAATTTTCTGCAATCCTCAAAGAATATTTAATTTAAAATGTTTTTACAATAAATTAATATTTTAACATTTAAAAAATTATTTTATGTAAATGAATTATTAGAATAAAGAAAGCAACGAATTACTATTCCGTAGAAAAAATAATAGAATAAATCGATTCGCTCCTGCTATTATTGCCATACCCTATCAGGGTTATAACATTTTGTGTCTTTAAATAATTTATGTCGAATTGTCCATCATTTAACACTTAAATGTACCACATAATATTGCAATAAAAATACTGAATACATTTAGGAATTTTTCAATATCAAGTGATCTATCTTCAGGTACCTACCTCTTCGAAGCTTGCTCTCCATTATGTATAATATACAACTACTTGATACAAATTAATAAAAAAAACCGACTGAGTAAAAGCTAAAAAGAAAAAAATCAAGCCCAGCAGTTCAGAATGTTGTTAAAAGAAAACCAAAATATATAAATAAAAAATAATATAAATTATAATCTAAATTTTACTAACGAAAAATAACCGACTTCAAAGTCTCAAAAACTACTTTTCAGATCTCGTTCAAATTTATGTGGGACCACATGACAAGCACCTGCTTTCGATTAAAAAAAGAATTATCGAAATCGGTTGGCGCGATATTGAGTTATTCGTCAATTTGTCGCGCACATCTTAACACAAATTTACGACTTATGTGGTTTTCTCATGGATGCCATTGTCAGATCTCAATAAAATGTATGTGGGACCACATGACAGTCACCAGCTTTCGATTAAAAAAACAATCATCAAAATCGGTTCGCCCAGTCCAAAGTTCTGAGGTAACAAACATAAAAAAAAATAGTCGAATTGAGAACCTCCTCCTTTTTTTGAAGTCGGTTAAAAAGTAATACTAATAGAAATGACACTCGCAAGGTCATGACGAATCGATTGACGGAGGAATCATCAAAATCGGTCAACCCGTTTGGTCTCTACAACTCCACATAGGAACACACATACATACATACATAAACTGATAAACATATTACCTTCCGTTCATCATTCACGACTCGATATCTTATCTTATCTTATCTCGATATTCTTATTTTTTTTATACCTTGGGTTACATTATTGGAGTTTTATTAAGGATCCCTAATTTTTTTGAAAATATGATATAGCCTATGTTACTCGGGGATAGTTTAGCTTCCTAACAGTGAGAGAATTTTTCAAATCGGTTCAGTAGTTTCGGAGCCTATTCAATGCAAACAAAAAATCAAATCTTTCCTCTTTATATAGTAGTATAGAAAGTATAGATTACTCATTAACTACTTATGCTAACATAGCCGTGATAGTTTTTCTTGTAAATTCATCATATTAGAAACTATTTTTGAGATTTTTTTTCACTTGACCAACTCCAACCGTTTAGCTAGCAGGCACTTGACTCTTACCAAAATTAGCACTCTAAAGCCAAATCATATCAATAAAATGTCTCACAGCGACATTCTTAAGGCAAAGACACGCTGTGTTGAACCTTTGCAATGTAAAGACATGTTTTTAAAGGATACGAAACTCTTAACTTCATACAATAATATTAAACATGATATTTATCAGACAGGTGCAAATATTCGAAACCAACTATTGTATGAATTAAAAACCACATAATTTAGGCAAACATGCAATTACATTTCACACTTAATAAACAAACAAAATTTAAAAACAAAATATAACAACATACAAAAAAATAACCGTGACTTTTCTAAAATAAAGACAGAATTAGCATAACTTCAAGATATAGTGAAGACCTCATTACAATTGCGTGTAACTACTAACTAATGATAACAGAGCTTGATTTTATAATGAGTTCTATCATTGATCTTGATTATGATTCTCAATACAAATTATACTTAATTAATTCGTATTAAGGTCTAAAATAGACTGAGATGCCAGGAAAAGCTCAGACAATTTTATTAACAATGTCATGAGCAAAACCCGCCCATGAAATCTAAAGTCAAGATAATATAAAGCAATTGAATGTCCAAAACACATGTAAGCATATCTGATTTGTAATCCATAGTGGACGTTAAAACATTTTACTAAAATAATTGTAATAATTATTTATTTTTGGGTTTGTTATAAATGTTCTAGCATTTCATAGCAAGGATAAATTAACAACAGATACTGGAAGTATAACCAAAACTGCCTGTATCCATGGCATTTTTAATTCTTTTTGTCTTAAACTAGGTGCTATTTTACTTCTTGAAAGACTGAATGCTAAAGACGAAGTCACTTTATATCCTGGGATAAGTCTTATTAAAGACCGTGATGAAAATAGTGCTGAAGTAACCGCTAAATCTTTAGTCAATTCAGATGAGAAATTAGATAAGGTGCTGACTTATCAGTTTAACAGATGTGTGGATACACGTTCAGTAAAGTTAAAGCTAAATAGTCATGAAGAAGATAATATGGTCAAAAAGGACGAGAAAAGCGGAAACGTGGTGGTCTTGGTGCTTTCATCGCTATGGCAGCTCTTTTTATTTCTTAGCCGGTAGGTAACTTAGCGGCATCAGATGCCTTTGGTGTTGCAGATGTCCTTTAGCGACGATAGCCACGATATCCACTTACCATCAAGTGCATCGTCAGCTCGATGTTGGCAATTTACTTGAAAAAATTTAGTTTGAATTTCTATTGAAACTAAAGGTTTTTTTTTTGTGACACCTTAATAGTTTGGAATTCAGCAATGGGTATGGGTAACTACTGGGTTCGTTTTTTTAAGATGGAAGAATATATTTCAAGTCGTTTGCAAATAATAATAGTACATAATAGTATGTTAAATACATTATGAATTAAGGATATTTTATTCATCAAACCAGTTACGCTTTACTGTACCTGCAAATAATGTTTTCAAAGGCGTCTAAAGTTTTTCTTTTAATTATTGATATTGCAACCAAAACCTTATAAAAAGTAAAAAATACATCATTGTGTCCAAGGAATTTCTACTGTCAAAGCTTTGACTCCAGGCCCCTTTTGGTGTCAGCTGGGTATTATATAACCCAGTTAAATCCTGACCTTACAGTTGGTGGTAGAGATCTTAATTTGTCTGGCTAGCTAACATCTTAATTTCGGACCCTCCTTCTTAAATCAGCCTTGAAACATTTGAAGGGGTAAGTGTAAAAAGGGTTCAACTGATGAAATTACTGAAATAGAGTTATCGGTATCGTTGAATTCGTCTTGATTCTTAATGTTATGGCATAGGTTTTATAGTGGAAAATTTAATGTAATATAATGTTATTTAAATCCTTGTTTTGTGAAAAACGCACGGATGTGGCGCATTTTTATTGGGTTTTAATTGCAAAACTGACAATATTTGCTTATTGAAGAGTAATAATTAAAAAAATACTTTATTTATGAGAATTCTAAGGTATCTAATATAATTTGGAATCATAAAAAACAGATTTGAAGTTGAATACTAAGAATATAACAAAAATGAATTCTTGACTTTCAAACGCATTTATCTCGAATTATTGTTTTTGTTACTTAAACCCTTTTACACTTAACCCTTCATTTAAGGTGGAGCAGTGTAGGAGTTTCTTGTGATGTCTTTGATATTACTGATTGTGCCTCTCACCTTCAGATGGCTCGTCTGCTCATATAATTTGATTTATACACTACTAACGCTCTACCCGTCTTCGCCCGAGTTTTCTAGAATAATAAGTATCCTTTATACTATTCCAGATCATGGTTATTGTGTGCGAAATTCCATGGAAGATCCGTTTTGTGGTGTGCGTGAAAGAGAAACGAACATCCATACATCCTCGCAACTTTCGCATTGATGAATATTAGTAACATAGGATTATCTCGCTTAGTTTTATAAACTAGAATTACGTATGCGCTATCGGGAGAATTAAACCTAGGTTGCGAGTTACCCAATAGACGAAAATACTCAACCATATCTAATAGAAACTTGTATTTTAATCGACGGATGACATGGAAGAATCTTTACCGGGCGAGGTGTAACAATATCTTACAGTACTGACAAGAGTCAGTGCCGGATTAACCACGTAGCAAGAGTAGCAATTGCTACGGGCCCCGCGCGAAAGAAAGAGGGCCCTGCATATTTAAACTTTTTGAAGTTATACTTCTTATGCGACTTGCAAAACGTTATACGCTGCCATGGAGAGTGTATGAAAGCAAGCACTGGATAGATAGCGCCAGCTTTTATCTCTACCTCTTTTAAAATTTAATGTTATTATACAAATCTCACAGAGTCTCAATAGCGTGATTAAGCTTCATGAACAACGCCATCTAGTTTGTGCTAGTGTAAACATTGGCAGTACACAAGTAATATTTGTTCAGATAATTTGTGATTAATGATTCTTGTTTTTATTTAATACAAAATAGTTTTTGAAAGTTAATTAAAACTGGTACAGGTTATTAAATTAATTGTTTATTTAATTATGTCAAAGAAGTATAACTTCTCACGCACGTACACGCACCCTTTTTTTACTTGTCAGAGCCTAGCAGGGCCTATAGTAATTTACTAGACTATTGATTACCCACAAAATTGTAACTTATAGATGGCAAATAAACGTATTGAGTATTGAATTGTTTTTTTTTACCACTTTATACTTAAGAACCCATACTAAATCAAGGACTCTGGAAGAATTTGCTACGGGCCCCGCGGTTGCTTAATCCGGCACTGACAAGAGGTGCATTCTAATAGGCTATAGACATGAAGAACTCGTAATATGTTACATTTAACCGCTTAATCGATTTACTATTTCGATTTCGAATGCCTTTTCAAACCATTTTATTCAGTTACTGCTACAGATCAACCAAAATTCGTAATAGATTTAACTCACTTTCGATTATCGAATAGAGCTTAAATTAACTCATAATGACGATGATCTTGTGGTTTATCTGATGATAAAGGCGAAAGGTGGCTTCTTTCATCCTGGTAGAGAAGGACAAATTTGTCTCGTTACATGCATCATTTGGATGAATATTAAATTCATCTATGCCACCCGCGACATGGACGTAGGGAGTCCTACTGCGGGGGGGGGGGGGATTTATTTCAATATAGAATATATAAGATAATTGGGCTAAAGCTAATATAATAAAAGCTGAATAAAAGCACACTTCCAATTTATACCGACTCAGTTATTTTGGCAGTAATATTACCTGCATTGAAGCTTCATACATAATGAAACGCAAGCACAGTACACCAAACTGAACTTAAATGAAATAGAAATGAGACTGAAATTCCAACGACAAGCTTTGACTGTGATGCCTGTCGCACGGTTAATAATTCACGGCTTTTTGTTAACAACTCTGAACAGACAATGATTGAGTAAGAATTCTCTAAACAGGCAGTATTATGTAATTTACTTGCCGTTGGTCTTCAATAAAAACAATTAAATAAAAATTGATAAAATATCTACCAACACAAAATACACATTAATCGTGAATTTTGTATAAAATACATACATACAATCGAAAGTGATGCCAATAATTATCCTAAAATAAATAAGACATCTGCCAATTCCGACTACTACGGTGACTGCGTGCGGTAATAATCCAAAACTTTACGCCGTCGAGTTAAAAGCGAAAAGAAACTCTACGCCATTAACAGAGAGAGTGAATTACGATAACTCGTATGGACTTTTTGCAATCAGCCTTCTATGAAAATATAATGGACTTGGAGTACTCCGTACTAATCATCGAACTATGTGAGACATATAAAAGGCGAGCGGTGGATCGTCTTATCAAAGTGTAACCGCCTTCGATTCGAACTAGACGCGTGTATTTGTGGAAATGCATCGTTTATGTATATTAGTTGTTCTTTCGGTGGTGACGGCTTTGCCGAGCCCAGAGATGAGAGATTCGATGCAGAACTCAGTGGAGCCGACCATGGAGTCAGCAGCAAAAGCGATGGGAAAGGATTGCCCGAATGGGATCTTCAGTGCGACGTGTTTGAAAATTGAAGCGATTTCAGTTCTGGAGAAACTTAGCTCGAAGGATGAACTGCAATTGTTACCAGGAGTTAGTGTTGTTAAAGAGAAGAATGATAATGGAAGTAAATCTGAAGAATTTGCTGCGGAATTAGCCAGATCGCTGCCTTCGAAGCCTGATGAGAGATTGGACAAATATCTGCTGTATAGGCTTGGAAGTTATTTGGACAGCCATTCAGTTAAGCTGAGACTGATGGATGACAGTGCTACTGAAGAAGCCAGGGCCTTGATTGGGGAGGCAAGAGGCAAGGGCGGCGGCTTGGGCGGTGGCAAGAAAGGTGGCATGGGAGGCCTTGTGGCTGCTGCGGTTATGATGAAAGGTATGTTGACAATCGTGAAAGCTTAAATCTTTCGCCATTTTTAGGAGTAGATATTAATATTTTTTTAAGATTTAATCTCAGGCAGACAATGAAAATTATGTTGTGAAACTAGGTTAACTCTATCTGGACAGTGAAAACTACTGGATTGAACTTCGGAATGGTTTCAATATTGAAAATGTGTTAGTTGGTTTGATGAAGAAAAATATTGTGAAAATACCTCACACATGCGTAAGACCATATCTTCAAAGGCGTGTGAAGTCCACTTTTGGGGTTTGCTTACTTTTCTCGTTGCGGAAACTGAATCCAGCAATGAAACAGTTATGGGTTGTGATAATCATGGCTCAATGAACATTAAGTAGCAAGTAACTTATAAGCTACTAAATAAATAAATAAAATAAATGTTAACTCCCGCAGTAGGTTTTTACCTGTGTCGCAGGTGGTATGGACGACATATATAACACATCACAATAACACACATGACCCGAGTACAAATATTTATCTGTCACATAAATATCTGCCCCGGCCGGGAATCGAACCCGGGACCCCTCGCTTCGTAGGCAGGGTCGACCAACTAGGCTGCAGGGTGGTCAAATTGCAATAACTTTTGAAGTTTTGATATTTCAACATGAAGAATTGAAACCATTTTACCAAAAGTTATCTGAAGTATCTAATTTGATCAGGCGTAGGTATTTGCTCTCGTTTTCGATCAAACAATAGGAGATTTTTTATTTGATTGCAGTAAAGTGATTTCAATTAAAGCTATTGTCGGCTAGTCTCAAGTTAAGTCTTATTTATAAGATTAATATCATAATCTAGAAGTAAAAGCGGAGTTTTATTAGCTTTTCTCGTTGCTTTTATTGTATTTCTCATATAAATTAAAAGTACTTTCACTGAATCATTCAACTAAACTTAAATTTCTATGTCTTTACGAGCTAATACCTTGATACACTATCAGTAATTACAGCAGTTATAGCCTAGCGGTTAGAACGTTGGTCTCCCGAACGCGGGGACTCAAGTTCAAATCCTGGCACGCACCTCTAGTTTTCAAATATTATGTGCGTATTAGAAGTTAATTATCACATGCTTCGGTGAAGGAAAACATCGTAAGGAAACCTGCATACCGAAAAGTTCTCCATAAAGGTGTATGAAGTCTACCAATCCGCACTTGGTCAGCGTGGTAGACTATGGCCTGTACCTCACGTTATGAGAGGAGACTCTGAGCCTGAGTGGGATACTTATGGGTTGTTGCTTTGCCATCAGTAATTATGGATATTTCTTAAAAAAATAGCCAAAAATGGAGCAGGCTTGCCATCTTTGAATAAGTGGTCACCGTTGCCATCTATAACAACAAAAGAACCACCGATACATTGCTGCTCAAATTAGAAGCGATATAGTTAAAATGCAATAAAGGATGCAAAATTGATATTCTTTAGTGTTAAAACTTGTGGGTTGAATAGGGTAATAGTTAAGTGACGATCTTCTAACCCAGTCTGTGACTCTTTACCCAGTAAGGGGTTCCAGGTTCAATTCCAGGGCAGACATTAAAGAGAAAAATATTCGCGGTGCGTAAGTGTTTGTTATCGTTTGTATTACCGCATATTTTATTGTGTGCCAGTATATAATTATTTAATTTATTACATAGCTGAAAAGCTTAATTATACGGAGACACGTGTAGGTAGGTACGTCTGGCATGAAGAATATTTTTAATAGGTAGAAGTAAATGAGGATGTTATAATGTCAGATACCTCACATTAAAAGTTGCTAGACTCTACATTGAAGTTCATTTAAACGGCTCCAGTGAATGATTGCAGATTCATCAATAAATGAACGTTTGCCCACTCATACCTCCAACTAGGTTCTCTGTATCGCGGGAGGCATGGACAATAAATCAAATCAAATCAAATCAAATCAAAATTAGTTTATTGTGGACTAGGTAAAACAGGACAATACAAAAGACATCGTTCATATCTAAGACCTAATCCTAGCTAATTAAACGTATGAATCGTGAATCGAACCTGGGACCCTTCGCTTCACAGACAGAGTTACTAGTTGAGCTATGAGGTCATGGATTTGTCTTCAAGATAAGGTATTTTGGCTTCAACCCATTATTGGTCCACTGCTATGCACAGGTACCTCTTTAGGAGGCCTAGGGCATAGCTGCGCGCTACAGTGGTGTGAAAGCTTCTACATATATAATATACCCTTACACACTCATACCCCGCAGTAGCATTTTATCTGTGTCGCGGGTGGCGTGGACGACATATACCTATAACACATTACAATAACACCCATGACCCGAGTACAAATAATTATCTTTCAAATAAATATCTGCCCTGGCCGGCAATTGAATCCGGGACCCCTCACTTCGCAAGCAGGGTCGCTAACCAATAGGCTACAGGGTCAATGATCATAAATTAAAATTAAGAAAAAAACCCCGACATTTTTATTTACACTAAACATAGCTAAGAACACTCGATTAAGTCACCTTTCAAACAAAAAAAAATAGATCAAAATTGGTTCATCCGTTTGGGAGCTACGATGCCACAGACAGACATACAGATACACAGACACGTCAAAAACGTAAGCTTCGCAGTATGGATGTTCGGGAATGTAAACAAACATGTTCTTAAAATGTCATCGACATAAATGATATCTACAATTTTACTACATAGTTGTTATCCTGTTTTACTTCTAATGTAAGTCTACGTCTTGTAAAAAAACACTTGGCTCCTTAGGATTGATCAATCTTATATATAAAATTCTCGTGTCACGGTGTTAGAAGTTGAACTCCTCCGAAACGGCTCAACCGATTTTCGTGAATCTTTGCGTGCATATCGGCTAGGGTTGAGAATCGGACAACATCTATTTTTCATCCCCCTGCCCCTAAAAATTTTTTGGCATAACGTTTGCCCGGTCAGCTAGTCTTATATATAAAATTCTCGTGTCACGGTGTTAGAAGTTGAACTCCTCCGAAACGGCTCGACCGATTTTCGTGAATCTTTGCGTGCATATAGGCTAGGGTTGAGAATCGGACAACATCTATTTTTCATCCCCCTACCCCTAAAAAATTTTTGGCAGAACAATGTTTGCCCGGTCAGCTAGTAATAACCTAAAGAAATCATTCGAAAATCCCAGGTTCCAATAAAGGTCAACAGGCGCCCAAAAATAATTTTATTCTTCGATGGATAGACACATGTTTTAGCCATATTACTCGTAGAAGTGAATGTTTTTGCCATATTAGACATATTAGAAAGCCATATTAGTGGTGGCTTAGATTTCGAATCCCTAACCCTTACCAGAATACTAGTAAAGAGACTGTAAAGAGTATTGTGAAAATCAAGATGTAGAAGACTACAATGTAGACCTCCTCACCGCTTGCAGACGATATTATGTGTGTCATCGTTCATACTATTTGAAACATTACAAAGAAATCGCCTCCGCTGCCTTGCAGTATGTAAACAACATTAAACATAGAAAAAAACATAAAAAAAAGGAAAAAACCTTAAACCTTTTCTTTTTCGGTTTTTTTTTGTGGTCGTGAAGGCCGCGCCCGCGCCGCGCTCGCGCCGCCTCTTCAAAGGGCCCTGGGTTCGACTCCCAGCGAGGCAGAAATTTGAATGATTTGGAATTTCTGTTCTCGGACTGGGTGTACGTATTCTTGTCTTTGTGTGTTGTTTATTACTATAGCATCCACGACACAAAGAATTTTAATTTGGGAAGTTATGAGTATGTAGTTTTTTTTTATTTTTTATTTTACATACTTAAACTTTCTGCAAAAACCTAAAACACAATGTAAGGCTGAAAACCACAACAAAATTGATTGCATAATGTCAGCGAGTCATTTATCTTTAGTTACCATACTAGTGGACACCCGGCGTGTTCCACTACGCTAAAAAATCGGATGAGAATGACAGATCACAGTTTTTGTGTTGACGTTGACATTGATGCGCCATCTGTACATAGATATTATCCATGGAGTATAAGGAGTGTAAGGAGGAGTGTAAGGAGTGTAAGGAGAGCCATAACAGTGTGTGAAAATTAAAAATTGTCCGTAAAAACGCGTCCGATAACGTTTGGCGCTGCGGTAGCCTAGGATAAATTTTACTAAACTCAACAAACTTCATTCCATCCACAACAGCTATTAGCCCGGTCAATTTAGACCAAAAAATGATAGTGAACCTGCATAAATTCCCAACAAGCTGAAAATCAGTAAGATTGTTCAAAACATAATTAAAAATAAAAATTTTAAAAAGTTCCCCATCATTCCCGTTTAAGGAAAAAATATTCAAGGTCAAAGGTCAAAAAAATGAGTTTTTCGCGATTTTCAGCAAAACTGTAAGTTTTATCATAAAGTACCCCAGACAAAATTGTAGATCATAAAATTATCTATAAAAATGCATCAATATTTTTTTCCTACGAGCCACCGTTTCTGAGATATAATGATTCAAAAAGTCATAAAAGTTGTAATAGTCTTAACAAATATCCGAACAAAGGTTCAAAATGAACCTCACGTTAGCCGTTTTATGTTTTTTTTTCTAATTTTTTCGTATTAACAAAGTATCAGTCATCTAGTACATTTGAATGTTGTCTGAGTAAAGGCCAAGTCTAAGGGCTTGTTTCACAATCTTCAAGTAAGTCCGAAGTAAGCTATTCGTTGGTTAAGTTGACATTTCGTGTATGTAAAATGACACTTTACCGTCAATTTAACCGGCGAATAGCTTATTCAGGACTCTACTTGAAGATTGTGAAACAAGCCCTAAGTATGGTTTAAAGATCTCAACCTAAGTAACCCTTTTGTATTCTCATTAAAATATTATGCATTTTGCGCATAAATGGTTAAGTTAATTAACTAAAGAACAAAACAATGACAGATGCAATTCAATATGTTTGTATTGATTTATTATTTTGATATCCAATCCTCTTTCACTCGCGTATCAAAATTGACATTTAGAGATAAATAAGACATATAATAATGTTATTGTAATCAAGTGCGTATAACTGTAATCAATAGCTCTAAAAATGAATGTTACAATATTATACTGACATGTGACAAACGTCTCACAAATTTATAATGCCATTCCCACGGAGCTGAAAAAAAGACGGACGTAACTTCGTCTAATCGAGAGTAAAGCATAGCAATGGCCGCCAGCTTACCATGTGTGCGTAATTTTTGATTCGCGATTGAAGCAGTGATGTGTCAATATGTGGGTGTGTGTACTTGTACGAATAGAGAGATGGTATTACTATGGGTGCTTCACTGAATTTGTTGTTGGGATTACGTCCGTCTTTTTTTAGGTCCGTGGCCATTTCACATTCCTCGCTTTCGATTTAATCGTTACAAACATTTTATTTTCTGGGTTTTATTTTGATATGTAACACAATTTTTTTGCGGTTACAACTTTCTTGACAATGATGTATTCACCTACTTAATTTAACGTATAATAAAATTATCTTCTAAGTGCTTATATTAGAAGTTAACGTCAAAATAATCTATACTAATATCATAAAAAGGAAAGTGTTTGTTTGCATTGAATAGGCTCCGAAACTACTGAACCTATTTGAAAAATTCTTTCATTGTTGGGAAGCTACACTATTCCCGGGTGACATAGGCTATATTATATTTTCAAAAAATTAGGGATCCTTAATAAAAATTCAATAATGTAACCCAAGGTGTAAAAAAATAAGAACACTGAAGCAAAGCGAGGGCGGTTACTCGTGACTATATAAATTCATGAATATTTTGTTATAATATCATCGAAGTCAACTTTAACTTGCCTACGAGTTTAATTTCAAATCAATATTGTTACGTAATGACAACAAAGTCTGTCTACCTCGACATGATAATGATATTAAAATTAAAGGTTTAAAATTATTAAGAAGACAATTATAATAATCGTAGAAGGATTACTAAATAAGTACTTTAACCTTGTTTTTAACAATTATTTGTTTTTGTCTCCTTTAGATTCAAAATTTAGAAATAGTTATGCTATTTAACATAATTTTGGTACAAGTGTGTGTGCACTAAGGGTCTCGGCGCTTTGCTTCGGACAGACAGAGGGACAGACGGACGGACAGATGGACGTACGGACATGACGAAACTATAAGGGTTCCGATTTTTCTTTGGAACCCTAAAAACCTATAGTTAAAAATATTTATCAAAAAGGTCACCTTCGGAGGCAAAAATAATATTTTCAATTTCTTCAGCTTTCTTAATCACATGTCGACAATTAAACGTAGGATAGCATAAATATTACATTTCTATGTATTCTTGTCTTTGTGTGTTGTTTAGTAGCGTAGCGTTGCAAGCCACTCGATTTTTAAATAATAAAAAATATACATTAAAATTAATTATTTTTTATTTAAATTTTAATGTAAATTGTGCTGTGAAAAAAACAAGAAAAGTGAATATTTAATTAATAAAAAAATATTTTAAATAATATGGGGGCGGCGAAGATCATTGGGGGGCGGCAAATTTTCGCTCGGCCCCGGGCGGCAGGAACCCACGCTACGCCTTTGGTGTTGTCCATGGTCCCCACGACACAAAGAATCCCAGTGTGGGGCTATGAGTGTGAAGCACTATTATAATTTATATTTTTATATTTTGTTTTTATTGTTGTTTTAGTTGAATGGATGTTGCTGTTATTTTGCCAATCGTTAAAAGGTTGCAACCCCTGATTGATACATGTCTTCTCCCCAATTTGACCATTACTGATTTTTCGAAAGCTAGCTGTCCTGTTTTGCCTCATATAGTTTAAAAGTTGCTATAGTAGTTTGTAGTTTAATATTGTAATTAATATTATGGAGGTTATACGCGATCCGACATCCGTAAAAACAAAATTATTAGGTAATTATTGTAGCGGTAGTAGGCATTAGCATGCGTGACAACGAATCTTTTACCCTGTGATGAGGTACATCAGGCATTTAGAAAAAGAAGAAAATATTTCTTTGCGTTTGAAATTTCAAACACATTATCCAGAAAACGTAGCAACTTTCTGCACTTGACAAAACCACAACCCACATCGATTAAAGATAACAAAATAAAAGAAATTGACGGTTGTTGATAATCTTGACAAAACCATACTCCATTGCAATTTAAACCCTATGTTAAATGAGAGAAAGTTAATAGTTTTTCACCACATTCTAATGACGTTGGATATGAAACAGAGCATAGAAATAATAATAGAATGACTCTTGGCTTTTCTACCAGCCTGGTATACAGGTGACAGTTAATCACTGTTAGATCAATAGTTGTTAGATTTTTAGACAATTAGTTCTAATCTTGGGGTCGAGTACTAACAAGAGAACGCCCCAACTCAGATTCACCTAACGGTTACTTAAATCGCTCCTTAGTAAAGGATTACCATACAAATTTTGTACTAAGAAGCGATTTAAGTAACCGTTAGGGACACTGAGTCGGGGCAAAAGTCAGTTTACGGACAATTCAAGTTACGTGTACAAATACCTTTACTTAACATATTTAATGTCAATTAGTTATGGATTCCTTGCGACTAAATAAACGAACCTTTCTGAGTTGGGGCGTTAGGTCTACTTTATAGATAATCATAATAACAAAATGATTACTATTCTATTATAATCTTTCGTCATGACATCCATTTGAAAATTTAAGGTCAAAAGTTAACGTCAGTTGCTTATAATTTTATAAATTAATTCTCAATTTCAATAAGTGCAAGGAGGGGTGCCGTCGATTTTATTCACCTGGGTGTCTTAAGTTTATGTTTTAAGTCTACTGACCGAGGTGAATTAAATATACTATAGCTCGGTCATCCGGGTACTTATCATACTCACAAAGTTACACTATGCAACTTTGCTTTAATTATGGTACAATAATTAATGAATTTATATTAAGCCCCATCCTCATTTTAATTTTATTTTCGTTTTATTCTAAATGATAATATATATCAATGATCTTCCTTATTTCACTAAGGACATGTATGAAACGGTATTGTTTGCTGACGATACATCTTTAATTTTTGAAGTAGATAGGAGGAAAAAATGTTATGATGACGTAAATAATACTGTTTCGCAAGTATTACACTGGTTTACATGTAATAACTTGATGTTAAACGGGAAAAAAACAAAATGTGCCAGATTTGCCTTACCTAACGTGAAACAGATTCCAGCTAAAATTGTCCTAAATAAGGAAGTATTAGAACTAGTAAATTCTACAACATTTCTCGACATTACCATAGACTCTCGACTACAATGGGGTTCTCATATTGAAGCCTTGTCAGGGAGGCTCAGTTCCGCTGCTTACGCTGTTAACAAAGTAAGGCTCTTAACTGATGTAGACACAACAATATTAGTTTATTACAGCTACTTTCATAGTATAATGACCTACGGTCTGTTGTTGTGGGGCTCAGCTGCAGGTATTGAGTCAATCTTTGTATTACAGAAAAGAGCAGTTCGCGCTATTTACAACCTCAGGTCTAAGGACTCTCTTAGAGAACTCTTTAAATAAATCAATATACTAAATATTATTTCACAATACATTTTGGAAAATATTATGTATGTTAAAAAATACTCTGATATTTTTCTTAAAAAGAGTGATGTTCACAATATTAATCAACACAAGAAATAAGGCTAGACTGATTGTGCCTAGTTTTAGACTCAGCAAAACTGGTGGCTCGTTCATGGGTAGATGTGTGAAAATCTATAATAAATCCTGTTAGAATTAACAGAAAAGCCATACTGTAAATTTTAAAACTCATGTAAAAGGTATTCTCATGAAGAAAGCATATTACAAAGTTGATGAGTATTTAAATGACAAGACTGCTTGGACATGAGTTTTTTTATATATTAAATATTGCCATAAATGTAGTATTAAGTGCTGTCTGTAACTGTGAGTAGGCAAAAAATAACCCCGGTAGTTTCTTGCCGCTTCTTCTCCCGGGATCACTCACGGTAGGGATTTGTTGAAACGATGGCGTAGAGTGACTTTCGAAAAGTGTTTGTAACAAACCTACTTCGAATAAAAACTTATTTCATTTCATTTCATATTTCATTTCGATAGACAAAATACTTTTTAATTTAAAACCCTCACAACTTGTACAGTACGGCCGCTGTATCTTGGCGCGTCTGAACATAGGCTTTGCGAACTTTAGCGCATGTAAGACAGAGATGGCAACACAAACATGCTAACGTATGACTGAGACACAATACACCGCGTATCGAGTATTGGCGAATTATGTTACTGCGCAGCCTTCTGCGCGAAGTTCGGACGCGCCAAGATACAGCGGCCGAAATATGTATGTATGTATTCATAATCTACAACCTTGTTTTCCTTGCAGGTACCCTCATGTCCATGGGTATGGGCGGTCTCGCGTTGCTAGCCGGTAAGGCGTTGATGACAGCAATGATGTCCCTTCTTCTCTCAGCCATCATCGGTCTCAAGAGTCTGTCTTCAGGAGGCAAGTCTACCACCTACGAGATCGTGTCCAAACCCATCTACACACATAGCCATTCGCACTCCACGGCTCATGAAGACGTGGGCGGGTACGGACATTCGGGGTACGGTAGAAACTTGAAGGCTCGACGTTAATAAAGATTTATGGAGAAGCTTCGAAAATAGATAATTCGAATTTTTAACAATTTGTGGAGAAGATTCGAAAATAAATAATTCCATTTTCGAATTTTTCTAAATATATGGAGAAGATTCGAAAATAGTTCGAATTTCGAATGGATACATTAATTAAACGAAGCATTACCCAAATGAATCATGTAATTAACATTAAGTGTTTGTACTCGTTAGCATTTTGAATATTTTAATGTTTAAACGTTGTATGAATGTTGTATTTTATGGAATGATCATTGTGTATCTGTAATTTATAATGTATGACTTGTGAGTGCGTGTGAATGTGTGTTAACGATTTTGTGGCAATAAGTTATTTATTTTTAGCGTAAGTTCACCATTTAACTGTTTATTTATGCTATATTCTACTTTCTTTGTTATATATTTTATGTAATACTTAACCATATAATGTATAACATATTTTTATGGTTTATTACGTGTATGCTTTATGATATGTTTAAATTATGTACATATTAGTTAAACATTATTATAACTTGTTCATTTTTTTTAGTTTCAATTTATGTGTATATTATGACATCATAATTATCTTTTCTAGGTTTTTTATCTTCATTATATTTTTGTCTCAATAATTATTTATCTTTGATTTTATTTTATGCGAAAATTTGTTGTTTTTTTTTACTTTTTATTTTGTTAATATTTATTATACTTGTATTAGTATGTATGTTGTATGTTATATTGTTCTATATTTTTTATTTTAATTGTAATTTCATAACTTTTATTTATAAATATGAATTATTATGGCTTTACAATTATATTTATAGTATGGTTTTGTTTTTTTCTTAAATGACTTATTTATCGCTGCTATAATTTTCGTTGAATATTTATTATTTATTTATCAGTTATGTTTTGTTTTCTTATGAACTTATATTATGTTATAATATTTTATGTCTATCAATATCAGATATGATTATGGATATGTATCTGTTTTATTATTATTATTATTTCTACAAGTATCAGGAATTATTATCATATTATTTTATGTCAATATTTTATAATATTTTCAATTTTCTTTATTGTTTTGTATTTAATTTATACCTGTTATACATCTGTTTGCTATTTATATGCTATGTTATTTGTATATTTATGTTTTAAAATTTAATTATTGTGCACGAAATTGTTATGAATAAAATATTTTTCTCCCGATATTTTTTTTATTTGTTTCTTTTTCACTTGACGTTTTTAGCATAGACATGTTTTTACTCATATAGGTAAAGTATACATGATATTCAAACTGTTTCGCATACTAAATGCAACTTATGAAATAAAATACTTAAAAGATATTTTAAGATAAAAATACGCCGTAGAAAATGCTGCTAGTATGAAGATAGAATACAGTTGAAATTGAGCTCGAGTTATCAACAAAATATGTTATTCATTTCATGGGTGGCTGAACCGATTTTGATGATTCTTTTCAATCGAAAGCTGGTGCTTGTCATGTGGTCCAACTTAAATTTGAGCTAGATCTAACGAGTAGTTTTTGAGGTATTTTGAAGTCGGTTATTTTTTCTTGGTAAATTTCATATTATTATGTATGGTAAGAACCTGTGGTAAGAACATTGTATACCCAACTACGCGACGCAAGGCAGGGTATGGTGTTTTATCAGTCTATGTATTCTTCAACCAAGTACAGTACGGCCGCTGTATCTTGGCGCGTCTGAACATAGGCTTTGCGAACTTTAGCGCATGTAAGACAGAGATGGCAACACGAACATGCTAACGTATGACTGAGACACAATGCACCGCGTATCGAGTATTGCCGAATTATGTTACTGCGCAGCCTTCTGCGCGAAGTTCAGACGCGCCAAGATACAGCGGCCGAAGTATACATCTTGTTTGTTTTTTCTCAAGCAGCCCTGTAAAATTGTAATGGGTCCTGACTGTTAATCCTTCTATAGTTTAGTTGTTCAGTATTACTTTTAACAACATTCTAAACTACTGGGCTAGTATTTTCTTTTCAGTTTTTAGTACGCAGTCGGTTTTTTTTTTAATTATTCTGGAAATAGCCGGCAAACGAGCTGACGATTCACCTGATGGTAAGTGGCTATCGTCGCCCATGAACATCGGCAACACCAAAGGCATCACTGATGCGTTGCCGGCCAAGAAACCGTGAAGGAAAAGACGGAACACGACGAGTCATTTGGCGGCTGACTCATGCTCAAGGGTGGTAGCTATCCAGGCGAACCCCATGGAGAAATAATAATAGTAATAACGGTATTAATTAACAATTAAAATCAATACTACCAATATAATCCCTCCGAGGGGCCTTACCACCAGCGAGCCGGATTTAGTTGCCTGTTACGACACCCATCCGGCGCGGGATTGGGACATTTTAAGCCGCCCCAATACGGCTAAAGTGTAAGTAAATAAGGAAAAAACCACATGAGGTTTCTCAAGTATGGCGTACCAGCAAAAAGTTTTGTAAGATCAGGATTGAGTTTAACTACACATCTAGTGATATCCAAGTTTATACTATACTAGCTGACACGGCGAACTTCGTATGGCCTAACAAACTATTTTTTTTCTAAAATAAAAGTAGCCTAAGTTACTCCTTGTTACATCAGCTATCTGCCAGGGAAAGTCCCGTCAAAATCGGTCTAGCCATTTCAGAGATTAGCCGGAACAAACAGACAGACAGACAAATTTTTTAATAAATGTTGTTTTGGTACATGTACCGTGTACATATCCAAATGCACTTATTAAAAAGCGGTTATTTTAATATTACAAACAGACACTCCAATTTTATTTATTTGTATAGATGTATAGACTACTAACACATACCTACCATGGCTTATGTATTATGGATCAACTGTTTTATCGTCTACCCTTCAAAGTCAAAAACTATTAGGCCTTAAAAATCTGATTTGGAATAATCATTTTTATTTGATTCTTTTTTTCCTTTTTTTTTGAGATTGGTCCCATATTATTTCAAAATTAAGTTCTGATGATACGATCCATAAGGAATTACGGGAATTCCTCATTATATTTACTTATGTTTCTTTAAAGACGGTTTTTAGGGTTCCGAAGAAAAATAGGAACCCTTATAGTTTCGTCATGTCCGTCCGTCTTACCCTTAGTGATAGAAAGCTGTAATTTGGCAAAATATGCATGTTTGTTAAAACTCGAAAATCGTAAAATAAAATATAGAATTTTTTTTTCAGGGTACTTCTCATACAGGTAACATGGAGATGATTTTTGTTTCATCGCGTATCCTATAGCGTAGGGTATCGTTGAAAAGGTCTTTTAAAAATATTAATAAAAAATTCACATAAAAATATGATGAATTTATAAGGAAAATTATCTATATTAATGGCTCTTAGCGGTTTGCAAGTTATAATAATAGTCGATCAACTTACAACTACTGAACCCTACATTGCCCGTGGCCTGACACTTACTTGGCCGTTTTTTTACATTTACAAGAAAGTTTTACTACGAGAAGTTTCATTCAACAAAACGTAGTAATTTGTATGCCCTAGTAACTTCGTATCGATTGTTCGCGCGAATGTACTTCCACTTTCATTAGATAAACATCAGACCACTAATGCACTTTTAATCTATTTAGTTGCAATGGAAAGTGTTATAAATGCTTTGAGGTACATTACCAAGACTGACCGCCCTAGTGTTCTAGGTTCGATTCCCAGCGAGGCATAAATTTGAATAATGAGATTTAATTTTTGTGCTCGGTCTGAGTGTGTGTCCCTTAACTTTGTGTGTTATCTATACTACAGACTATGAGTGAGTTATTTAGTTATTTGTCAATAGTAATATTGTGGAGAAGTCTTAGGTTAGGCTAACAGGTTGTGGTAACAGGTAAGGTAACAGGCTCCAACCCCAATCCCACGCTGGATAGATGTCGTAAGATGTGACAGAATCCGCCCTGCTGGTGGTACAGCCCGTCGGAGGGATTTTGGTAATATTGATTGTAATATTACATTACTTTTCTTCAAAGTAGACGTAGGTACCTTTTATTTTTATTAATTAGGTACAGTTATTAAATTAATTAAGAATAAACACAAAAAAACTAATTGAACTAATATTAATCTATACTAATATACACTTATAAAGAGGAAAGATTTGATTTTTTGTTTGCATTGAATAGGCTCCGAAACTGCTGAACCGATTTGAAAAATTCTTTCACTGTTAGGAAGCTACACTATCCCCGAGTAACATAGGCTATATTATATTTTCAAAAAAATTAGGGATCCTTAATAAAACTCCAATAATGTAACCCAAGGTGTAAAAAAATAAGAAAACCGAAGCAAAGCGAGGGCGGTTACTCGTAAAAAATAAATTACTATTACTTGGACTATAAAAAAATCTTAACTAAAGTAAGTAGGTACTATGTTAAAAAGTATATTTACAAGAGATAAATGTCATCCTATTTCTTTACTAACTTTATTACCATTATTGTTTCTCCGTGGAGATCCCTTGGATAGCTTCCATCCTCTTCAGTCAACCGCCAAACGACTCGTCGTGTTCCGACTGGGGGCTTGAGAGCCAGTTCTTTCTGCTTTTTCTTTTCTCTTTCTTGGTCTGTAATACCTATGCTTGCATGGTGTCCATGGGCGACGACAGCCACTTACCGACAGGTGGATCATCAGCTCGTTTGTCGGGTATTTCCACAAAAAAAATATTTTTTGGTAATGGATTGAATTGTAAGGCGGTGCCGAAACACAGTATGGTGGCTTATAACTCTTGTCTTATGAGTCGTAGCAAATCTTACAGAAAAGGACGAATTATACTCCGTCTACTCAAATCACTAGAAAAGTTCTAAGTGAATATTCTGCTTTAATAAATATGAAAATCCATTTCCAAAATACATTATTAAAGAACCATAAAAAATTCTAAACGTCTCCTTAACTGACTGTGTTAACGTACTATAGCAAAATTTGTCACGAAGAAAAAATAAAATTGTTTATGTAACATCGCTAAAAAGCATGAAATAATTTCTCGTAACAATTATTTAATTCCGATAACAATAATGTCCATTCGAAATCGATAAATAATCAAAGAGAAATTTCAGTCTTTTCCATTACTTGCTATTACAGTTTTGTTAGTTTGTTTTGTTGAAAGCTCTGCTCGAGTCGCCGTGAACAATACTTCTCTTTTTTCAGATCCGTATTACTTTTTTACTTACCTTGGAAGGTATAAAACACATTCGCAATCTACGACTACAATCAGTTTTATACTGTCAGCAAACGAAATGCCTCCAATTCTCTAAAGAAATTCTAATTAAAAACGTGCAGTGACAAGATGGTGAAGCCAAGTGTAATAGCTGTTGTGGTGATAGTGAGTTATGTATGTTATTCTGAAGCTATAGATGGTTTTCAAGTGGATGCAATGGTAGATCCCAAAAACGTTACGAACCACACTGACAGGGCAGGAAGATCATTACACAAGGAATGTAACGGAGGACTGAGCGCAAAATGCATAAAGATTCACGTCCTCTCCTTCCTAGAAGATATAAGTTCTCGCGATGAGCTTCACCTTCTACCAGGCTTGAGTATTGTCAAGGAGAATCTTACAAATTCTTCTTCTCCAGAAGAGCTAGCAGCCGAACTCTCTCGCCAGTTCCCTGGAAAACCAGAAGAGAAGCTGAATCGATATCTCTTGCATCGTTTGCAGGATTATTTGGATGGGCATTCATTGAAATACAAGCTACTGGATCCAGAAACTTCTAAAGAGGCATTGGATATTGCAGGGGATAGGCAATTTGAAGGCAGGAAGAAAGGGGGTGGCTTTGGGGGAGGCAAAGGCGGTGGAGGAGGCGCTTTGATAGCAGCAGCGTTGATGATGAAAGGTAAGTTAATGTAATAAATTTCAGAATTAATTTATATGGTTACAGAAACAGCGTTTAAAATAAGTCTAATGTTTTTGTCGATCTTTTGTTTGATATCTTTGTTCAAAATTTTCCTTTTTTAAGTGAGTGAATATTTTAAGTCATATTAACAAAAATTAATAAGGTTATCAAGATCAACAATAAACTAAATTAATTAAAGTATTCACGACTCTTTTTATGTTAATAGCTATAAATGAGCTACCTGATGCTCTAAGTACATTGTCAAAGTCATCCATGGACACCAGTAGAGCTTAAGGCGTCACCGATGAGTTGTCGGCCTTTAAAGACGTGGAGGACTGATAACAGGGATATTTTCTGTGTATCTTATCCTATTAATGTTATTAATGTTAAATTTTGTGAAGATGTTTGTATGTTTGTTTCTCATTCACGTCACAACTGCTTAACCGTTTGCTGAAATTTGGAATGGGGGCAGCCTATACCCTGGATAATGGACATCTATAGGCTTTTATTCCAGAAAAGTTTAGGGTTCCTGTGGGAGTTGTAACAAATCGAAATCCACGTGCCCCTGACGACCCTGTAGCCTAGTTGGTAGCGACCCTGCCTGCGAAGCGAGGGGTCCCGGGTTCGATTCCCGGCCGGGGCAGATATTTATGTGACAGATACATATTTGTACTAGGGTAATGGCTGTTATTGTGATGTGTTTTATGTGTCGTCCATGCCACGCGCGACACAGGTATAAACCTACTGCGGGGTATGAGTACTACTGCGGGTATTTAAATGCGCGCGAAGCCAAGGGCATCATCTAATATTCGCGAAGCCACGGGCAAAAGCTAGTTATTTAATATGTAACACGAGATCTTGAGCTTAAAATTGGATTGACACTTCCAGCATGCTCCAAGTGTCCCCTATTGAAGGTAGAGATAGTTGTTTATTAAATTTCGTTCAGTTTAATTTAATAAATATTCGACAAGACAATTTCGTGGATTCATTGTATCGACAGACTTCTGAATTTCTTTAAAATGACAGTTTATGAAGAATCGATTTCTCATACAATTATTCTGACATGAAAATGATGAAACTTAAAAAGCTTCGAGAGTGATTTCTTTCGAGTTTTATTTTCAGCAAAATTTAAATCCATTAATGTAAGCTAACATTATTTTATCATAATGAAAATTAGGAAGATTCTGATTTTCGTTAAACCTGTTCAATTAAAAGACCCTCTAGTCTATTATATGCCAAATCATGTATTTAAATATTACATTTTAAACACTTTCCTTAAATAACTTTATAATTTTGCTTTCAGGTGCTTTAGGTGCAGCAGCTATGGGTGCCCTAGCCTTGCTGGCAGGGAAAGCTCTTATGACAGCCCTCATGTCACTTCTCCTCTCTGCTATCGTAGGCCTCAAAGGGCATGGCGGCTCCAAGTCTACTACTTACGAAATCATCACCAAACCAGAAGTCTCTCATCATCATTCTCATAGCCATGAAGAACAGCACGAGCATGAACATGGTCATCACGGAGGATACAGGAGAGCTTATGATGATAATCATAATTATAATAGCTATATGCCTTATGAAACTACTAATTAAGGAAATTTTATTGATGAAAATATTATTTATGATGGGAAAGAATTCTCGGGATGCGATGGAATGATACCACAAGTGGAGCTGAGAATAGTTGTTGTAAGTTTCAAATAAGATTTATCAACAAATTATACGACAGATAAAAACGCGGTAACGTGAATCCATACCCCTGATTGTAGATAGTCTTAAGAAGTTAGTATCAATATGGAAGACAAAAGTTTGATTTTTAAAGGGAGTGCCAAAGATTCTAATTTATATTACAGAAATTAGGATATCGCGTCGAGAGAATAGATAGTGGATTAGTTGGATAAGATATTTATTGACATTATTTATTACACTAGATTTAGTTTTCATCAATGGTTAATTTATTTATTTTGAATATATTGAAAACAAAAAACCTGTAAAAAAATTCTACAGAAAAATAATTTCCCACCGTATTTATATGTTTATTTTCTTGGCTGTATATGTGTATTATTTTTTAATTTAATTTAAGTATTATGTAAATAACGTTTTGTTCTAAATCTACTTTCTCACGTTCTGTATGATCTATATCAGTCTGTGTTATTGTGATATTTTGTATATATTTTTGTATATATTGTCTGTATTATACTACTTAATACTATTTATTATTTTATTATTGATTATTGGTATGTTATAGTATGTAACCAATAAATTGTATAATTCATATTGAACATTTGCAGTATAATAGCTGTGATACGCTGTATTCGTTTTATTTGGATCGATTCAATCAAACTCTGTTATTGGCATTTTTAAATGTAATCGTACTTGATGTTTTAATCATTTGTTTGTTAAAGGATACGCATTCAATTTGTGTTTTATTTCTTTTTCAATCCCTACTTCTTATCAATATATCATTTCATAGCGTGTGAAATTAATTAAATTAAGACGTAAAAAAGAACTAAATATACAGTAACAGTGTGTTTTAAACATTGAGTTGAAAGAACGAAAGTTAGTAGTGAAATCTTACTGTGATCAGAATTGTCACAGAAATTATTCTCATAGGGCTTGCCACAAATGCCGAGTAACCGCAAAACGGTCTTAATACCTCTTTTAAATTAGTAACATGTTTGTAACGTGTAACGTGTAATATTGTTTAGGTGAAAGTATGTTATTCACGTCAGGGGTACAACCCTTAGCCGATTTGTTTGGCCTTTTGGACAAATTTGGATTGCCGTATTGACACATCTCTATAAGAATACTTAGATTGTGCAGCTTTTCTCATGATATTTTTCTTCACTCAAGCAAGTAATATTTAGTTTCAACTATAATGAAAACTTCTCTAGCATCGTTGTCATTTAAATTCGATGAAACGAAAGAACGAAGGGACATTAAAAAGAGACAGACACAGAGAAAATGATATAATGCTTCCTGCATTATAAAATGTTCGTGGTTCTCTTAGTGTTACTTTAAAAAGTGCTAAGTTGTATTCATAGATGGCGCGAGGAACAAAATAGAAGATTGGTTTTATTGCTGGATAGATGGCGCTAGCTGCTCATTTTACTCTTCATATTATATTAAGGGATGGCGTTAGTTACCACTGTTTTATTTTTATTTAGTACAAAATAGTTTTTGAAAGATAATTAAAACTGATACACGTTATTAAATTAATACCTTTATTTTTGAAGGTTTCACTTCTACCACGTGTGAATTGCAACATTTTTTTTTTAAACTTTTGATTTAAAACTGGATCAACCTGTATAAAGAAGACCACCGTTCAAATCACTGGTCTACGATCTGCTTTGTGAAAGTATGGAATTAACTATTGATAATTACTTCTATTACATGGAGATTAAAGCGCTTATGCATAATTATATTTATTTGATGGCCACATGTCTTTCTTTCTATGCCCTTATTCTATGAACTTATTGCTTAACAGTATGAAGTTAATTAATTCTTCACATATTAGGGAACTACAAAAAATAATAATACTTTTTACTTTTTTTTAACTCGTATCTTCAAAAACGGCTGAACGGATTTCTATAATGAAGGGGTCATTAGATTCGTCTTGATAACCCAAGTATTCTTTGATAAGTGAAATTAAAAAAAAAACAAATATAGTGGCTGTGAGATACCATTATCTGAAATATCAAAAAATAAAAATGAATCTATTAACGCAATATGGGTATCAAATTAAAGAGCTCACCATAAGGATTTCAAAGAGGTATATCGTGATAGCTTTTTTGATAGCAAGCGGACTTTTTAAACTTTTGTAAGACATTCATCATTTACTCGTTTATGTTACGACAAGAACTTAAAACCACAATAATGTCTATCATTAACAGATTGTCTTGACAAAAGACATGGTTTCACCGACACTCCATACCCCTGACCTTAAATCCCATAAACGTGAGTGAAATAAATAAAGGTAACTCATTGGAGGATTTTTCATTTGAGTTTTTTCACTATGGCACTTAGTCGAGTCGTGATTGAAATACTCTTCATAGCTCTAGTAGATGCAGTTGCGTTAGAACATGTTAATACAAATTTCAATACAAGTGATAGAGTTAGTGATTCAGATGTTAAAGAAGAAAGTGATTTGAACAATGCTTTTAATGGCGTTTATACTGAATGCCTAATGCATCTTTCTTACACTTGCTTACAAAAGAAAACATTACTTTATTTGAAGGAATTAGAGGAATTGCGCGAAATTTCAGTAATAGGCGATTACGTTAAATTTGGTAAGATTGATTCTAAAAGCAATGAACTTATTTAATCCGCTATTAATATAGATATTAATTGTGCTTTTAACTTTTTAGTAAAATTAAATAACAGTGAAGTTAAAAGAGAGGATATTGAAGAAGGTTCTATGAAGTCATCAGAGGATCTGTCTGATTTAATTGACAAAGCTGTGGATAACTTTTTTGATAATCATTTGATAAGATTCAGTGCGCTGGGAAAAGATGTTTTGGTACCGCATACAGGTAAATATGAACGTTTTTTCATACAATTAATAATAACCAAGTGTGTATGACAAATCGATTTGTTTGAAGAAACAGTTCGCTAATGTTTAAAACCCATCGCTTTTCACATTAGAAGCTTATGTTTTATAAGTATAATGTTATATTATTGAAGCAAACATCCAGTTAGATGTAAATTATTCTACTTAACTAACAACAATAGCTTTATCGCCTGGTATGTGAATCTTAGCAATTTACTACTCCCAGATCGTAAATAGAAAAGATTTTGCGGAAAAGCTAGGCGTTAGGTCACTTCACTATCAAAGAAATCATGAAGCATGGAGGATATTTAAGTCTGGCAATTCGTTGATTACCTAATTCCATGGAAATTTGTCGGGTTGAGTGCATAGCCAACTGACGGTATCATATGACCTGTAGGTATATTACGTCCATCGTTTAGGCTACGAAAATAGAATCATACAGGAGATTTCACGTCTGAACATTACGACAATATCTCATATTTTATTTAACTTCATCTTTAAATAAAAGCATGTTTAGAATTAATGTTCATCCAACAACTGTTTATTTATTAAGGACTGATTTTGTAGAAGAGCAATAAATAATTTTTGATTTTTTTTTTTTGAATGTTTCATTTATTTATTTAAACTGTTTATCCATATTATATTCCACAGTTGAAGAGTTCGTGGGTAGAAAACGACGGAAGGGCGGAGGAGGTGGTGGTGGTGGAGGAGACGATGGCGGCAAGAAGAAAATGATGATGATGGCAATGATGTGCATGAAGATGAAGCTGATGATGGTGATAAAGATCTAAACATTAACATACAAAGACAAGAAACCAACAATTTGGTCAAAATAACACTATTAAAAACATTGGTTATACTCATTGTGCGAAATAATCTCTAAAACATTTACAACCCGTTAATATTCCGTATGAAGCAGATGGCATGGTCACACACAAACTGGACATCGTAAATACCCCTGACGTCGCATTATGAACGAAAATGAGTATCAAATCTGGGCCTCGTCACTTCAATTGTGACGTGAGAATTTATATATGAGGTTCCTGTGTAAAAAATACTTGGATCCTTAATTTTGATATCGTTTCATTAATATTTCATGTAAAATAATTAAATCCAATCCATTTGTTTTATGTTTGCAACTATCATGATTGATTCGTTCCAGATGGTGCCAGCGATGATGGGTATGATGGGAGTGATGTCCTTCAAAGGCATGATGTTCAGTATGATGTCTTTCATGATATCAAAGGTATAAATAGTGATAACTTTTAAAATAATTATGCTATTCAGTTCATTTATAATGTTTAACCTTTTTAGAATATAATGCAGCGTACTATTTTAACATTTTGCTTTATTTCTATGTTGAGTATGTTGATCTTGACCTAATCCTTTTAAACAGTAAAAAGTCATCAAAATCAGAAACACAAGTTGTTACGAACAACATAAAGATATCCAAACATTGATTGTACAGAACTGCGAATATTTTTTATCCATTGGTACCCCATTAAGATTATCTGTCATAATTACCTAAGATATATTTGTCAAATTAGTTTTACTTGTCTTAAAAAGTTTTCGTTTTCAGATGATGCTGCTCATGAAACTTTTGGAAAAGAAGGGAGGGGGTGGCGGCGGTGGCGGCGGGGATGTGGTAAAATTCATACATATTAAAGTTGATATTTAAAACATCCTACTAATATTATAAATGAGACAATTTGTAAGGATGTTTGTTACTCTTTCACGCGAAAACTACTGAATTGATTTTCATGAAATTTGAAACACTGATAAACCTTTATTTGGAATAGGATAAAGGGTAATTATTAAAAGGGTATTTGTTATTTAAAACTACATTGATTGATACAATACTCAGCATCATTATAATGAAGATACCGATTATTTTCCGAATATTTCTAGGGATTCAACCCGTGTAGCTTCGATATTATTTATAGCGTTTATCCCTTAACGTTAATCATATCATCAATCAATCATAATAATAATCCATAAAACTTCAAAAAATCTTAATAATATCTTAACTTAATCATTATACGATCTTACTGCATTAGGATGCGCCTGTATTTGGTTACTAGCAACTGCTTTGGAATGCAAATTTTATCGCTGTCACGTTTTCTTTGAATTCGCGTTTGGGGCGTGAACATACTAAAATGTAATATTCAGTTTTAAAGATAAAGACAGAATAACATAAATGTCTAAAAATCAAAGGTCTATTACGAATACAGACGATACAGTAATATACATATATACATATACATAACCCATTTCTCTGCTAAATATCAGAAACGAGCTAGTAGCTACACGCATGTCCAATGAAGGAAGAGTATTACAAAATCAACACACATTTTTCTCATCAATTTTATTGTTCTTAAATAAATTTTCCTGTTTCTAGAGCTGGGCAACAAGCGGCGGCGGTGGTGCCTGGATGCCAGCAGGTATTATCCCAGTATAACCAACACTAATTTAACAGAATATAACATATTACAAAGAGATTTTCCAACCACAGGTGGACAAGACTACGGTGGAGGCGGCGGCTACGATGGCAACGCACAATGGAGTAGCAGATCTATCCTGGAAAAAGAAGGAAAACCAAAAATAGACGTAAAACCAGTTATAACATATGTAAAACCAGTTTTAAGATACAACAACCCAAACGATGTGAAACTATTCTCTCCGATGAAGAAATTAAATGACGCAATCGTAAAAGCTAATAACAAACTTGATGAAACTAAATCAAGACGTAAAAGAGGATTGATTGACGCATTACAAAGTGCTTATATATACTGGACCAGCAAAGTTTTAGGGCTTAATGGCTATAAGCAGAAACGTGGGAACTATCCGAAGTACAAAATTATAAATGGAGTGAAATACATGTATTATCCTATAAGACAAGTACAAAAACAAAAAACACCTAAGGAATTACCCGTAAACAATATAAAAACTGCTGATGATACCAATCCGATAGTGATAACAGATTTTAATAAAGGAGAAATAGTAGAAGAAAGTCGTATGAACAGAAGAAAGTTTCATAAAATGAATGAGAATGTGAATGAAACTGTGGATGAGAATCCGTGGGAATGACTATATTATTTGGTGAAGTTTTATGTTTTGGAGAATATAGTTTCTCCGGACTTTAAATCGTACATATTTATATAGTGAAGGATAGTGAAAAATCTGTGTTGAAAGTAAAAAAAAATTCATGTCATTTTTACAATAGACAAGTTATTCAATGGAAAGATTCGAGTATAATTATTATAAAGTAAACAAAAAAAATTTTTTGAGCCTTGTATTTAAACGAATAATTTACAACGCGAAAACTAAAGACGAAACAATTATTTTATGTACAAAATGTCTCAGAAAGATAATCTCTTGTACCTATTTAAATTAAAAGAACTCGGCTTGTATAGACTTTCTTTTATACTAATATGTACTTAAGGTTTTAAGTTTAGTTGCAATTATTATTAGTGATAATTAGACATCAGATTATATGCCTTATCAAAATGGCAAAATATGCATGCAAATCTATACATATATATAAAATCAATTGATGTTCGTTTGTCTCGATAAAACTCAAGAATGGCAGGACCGTTTTAGCTAATTTTGAAATATTTGTGGAACTTCAGGGAACATAATAAGTAACAGAATTAATTTTCCACGGACCTTTTCCAATAGTGAACTCACACTATGAGTGAAAAAGTACTAACATATACGTTAAAAAATAGCGTTTTATGCATTTGCATGTTTGCATAAGCAAATGCATAAATGTTTTGCAAGTGCAGAGTTTTTTAGCGCTATTTTTTAGCTATTTTTTAACGATTATATGCATTTGCATGTTTTCATATGCAAATGCATATAATGCGATGTCTAGTGTTCATCAAATCAATATTAAGTTATTGTAGTAAATGTTTTGTTTGCGAACTCCAATTTTTGTATGACAATTAGTTCAGGTATCATGAATTATATTGAATACAAGTCATTTATCGTATTATCATACTTGTTTTATTTATGTTGTCACTTTTTTAATTACTTATTTCTAACTCATGTGTCCTACCTATTTTCACTTTAACCTCTTAGGTACTGATCACTGATATCTATAAAATCTATCACTAACTGTTATTTACGGATATCGGAAGACTAAAAATTACTTGATAACATAATCATTAAGCCTTTACTTCTAGAACTAGCTTTTACCCACGGCTTCGCCCGCGTGTTCAAAGGGAACTAACAATGAGTCGTTTAACACGCATGACACATTCCTGGTGCAAGAATAAATACTTATTTATGTTACTTAACAGTTCCAAAATTTAAAAGATACTAAGAGGAACCAACTGTAAACCCGATGACCTTCTTTAACCTTCCAACTATAAAACTATACGTATAAAGTTACATTAATATTTATATTCATTGTTACCGACGGATAAACGGTCCTCCGGTTGAATACCTGAAACTAAAAAAAATAACATAAAACATATTTAAAATGTACCTATTATAACTATGTGTCACTAAAATAATAATAAATTATACTTACCTGTGTAGAACCTGTAAAAATATAAAGAGTTAACTAAGTTCGTTAATAATAATAAGTAAATTAAATAATTACTTACGTGTTAATATTAGAATGTAACCTTTGTCTGAATTTTCAATAAAGAAAGTACTAGCCGAAAATTACTGAGAAAAAAGATGACATACCAGTCGACAAATGACACAAGCCCTATATCCGCGAGCAAAATTTTTCCCAATATTTTTCGGTTCGGCTTATTCAACCAATATCTCGCCTTTTCTTATTTCGCACCACACTTGACCAGCACCATCACCAACATAGTGGTCCATCGAGCCGGAGCAAGTTAAAAATCGCGAAACAAACATGTCGTTGTTTCAAACCCCGCCGCGGGTGAAAACCCGTGCACAAACGAAACGTGATACAATGACGAAAACGACGGAAGGCGATAAAATCGAATGCAAATCGAACAAAACGGGATTATCGGAGACGGAACACAAATCGGACATCGGGCCGCCACGTACTGTGAAAAAAGATGGCGGCCCCGTCCCAAACACTCGCGAATCTTGCGCGTCGTCGTGTTCATCTGCCGCACGTCGACTACAAATTGAATACATCGCGGCACAAAAAAGTGCAGAACTAGAAATTAAAGAAGCTGAGATAGCACTGGCGGCAAGTAAGGCTCGCATCGAGAAAGATTTAATTAAGAAGAAATTGGCGGCTGACTTGGCCGTGATAGAAAAGTGCACACAAAAGTCAGAAAATTCATTCAACAGTAAGATTGAAGAATGGTTAGAAAAGTCGGTAGCCGCCCCCGGGTCCTCATTGGAACAACCGACCAATCAGCATCCTTCTCACCCAGGGGCAGGCTTGGATACCGCCATCACCGCCCTTACAGCAGCACTACGAGATGCCATGGGCACCGGAAACTCAAGAGGCAACCAGGAACTACTGACACGACTGGCCACATCAAAAGATCTGCCACTTTACTTTGGAGATCCCATGGAGTGGCTACAGTTCAAAGAAGCCTTCGAGTCCTCATCGCGCTTGTGTGGCTACACCGACACGGAAAACATATGGAGGTTAAGAAAATGCCTCCGAGGAGAAGCCAAGGAGGCTACAGCTGCACTGCTGATGAGCGCCCCGGCACCTCAGGAGATAATGGACACCCTGGAATTAAAATTTGGACGCCCTGAAGTCATAATGAATAAAATCACTACGCAGTTGAAGAAACTACAACCGTTATCTGGTACATATCATCACGACCTGGTCAATTTTTCTATAAAACTGAAAAACTGTGTTACGGCCACTCGGATGATTCATCAATTGGATTATTTACGAAGCCCAGAACTAGTTACAATTGTTACTTCGAAGCTGCCCCCTATACTAATCGCTAAGTGGGTAGAATACCTATACAAAAACAAGCAGGACACACCAAAATTGGAGTTACTTAGTACATTCATACACGAGGAAGCCAAAATGGTAGCAGCAGCAGGTGTGAGTAATATTCATTACTACAGTAATAATAAGAAGAGTGATGGAATGCACAGATTTCATAAACACCAAGATGGTAGGGAGCCAGTATTGATGTGCACGGAGGTCAAGGCCAACACTGTCTCAAGAAAATGTAATTTTTGCAAACGTGACAGTAAACACAGTTTAGCGGACTGTAACAAATTTAAAAGAGCCCTTCGCAAAGATAGATGGCGATATGTAAAATTTAATAAACTGTGTTATAAATGTCTCGGACCTCGTCACGAACCGCAATCACCATGCACAGCTGAAAATTGTGACATCGATGCCTGTGAGAAGCCACATCACCGTCTGCTGCACTGGGTACCGCCGCAGCAAGAACGCCAGCCAGCGACTGACAACAGCTGCTCGCTTCCCGACCACGACGATAAACTAATTGCCAACGTGACAGAACAGCAACGCCCCACGCCTGGAACCCCGCGCGCACCAATGATACTTTTGAAAATAGTGCCGGTTACCATCCACGGCCCCCGAGGTGACGTAGAAACGCACGCCTTGCTTGATGATGGGGCTACAGTGAGCCTCATAGCGGCGGACGTGGCCGATAAGGCCGGCCTGCATGGTGAGTGCTTTACCATGCGAGCGACTAGCGCATGGGACTCCGAGCTGGTATGTAAGACTGAAATAATAAATGTTAATATTAGTAATAATAAAGGTGATAAGTTTAACTTAAAAGTTAGAAAATTAAAAGAATTAAATTTACCTGTACAATATTTCTCTAACGTAGATTGTACGCATTATAATAATTTGTGTAGTGTTAATTATGACCCCTGTAAATCTGTAATTAAACCGAAATTGTTAATAGGTCAAGATAACTATGATTTAATTGCGCCAATTGTTTGTAAAAGGGAGATGCCGGGCGGACCGTTTATCACGAAGACATTACTAGGCTGGTGTATGCACGGAGCCTTACGCTTCGGTGAATCTCGAGGTAAACAACCCCGCAGGCCGCAGCACAGCGGCGCGCGCGTCAGCAACGCGTCGGCGTCGCACGAGCATGCAGGTACGTTACACGAACATACACACTGCATCTCTCACTCAGACAGCGTACACACAAGCACGCACATAAACATTACCTATTTTGATGAACATAACGACTCATTGCATCACTCAGTCCCTAACACGTTATCAACTACAGATGAAGATTTACATGAATTAATAAAACATTCTTTTTCATTGGATTCGATTGGGTTATGTAACAAACCTCGTCCAAATATTGATGAGCTGAAAGCCATTAATATACTTGACGAGTCGGCCGAATTGGACAACGGTCAATGGTCAGTCTGTCTTCCTTGGAAGTCCGAAAAGTCCTCTATGCCAGACTCATACCATTTAGCATTAAATAGATTTAAGTCAATTGAAAGAAAAATGTTATTAAATTCGGAATATGAATCACGTTATCGAGAACGTATCGATCATTTATTCAACAACGACTACGCAAGAAAACTCAGCGACTCTGAGTGTAGCAACGCGTCGGCTACTCGCATATGGTATTTGCCTCATTTCGGGGTCGACAACCCGAATAAGAAAAAATTACGATTAGTTTTTGACGCCGCAGCTAAATGTAACCAATTATCACTTAATGACTTTTTGCTTCAGGGACCCGATTTATTAAAGTCATTGTATGGTATAATGTTTAGGTTTCGTGAAAATCCTATTGCAGTAATTGGAGATATAAAAGATATGTTTTTGCGAATAAAGATTAAAAGTAACGATCAAAATGCATTGAGATTTTTATGGAGGGAAAAGGATAGCAATAAAATAATAATATGTGCTATGACGTCACTGATTTTTGGCGCGAATTGTTCCCCCTTTGTAGCGCAGTACATTAACCAGACCAAGAACGCTTCTCGATTTCAGTCCCAAATGCCCGAGGCTGTTCATGCCATACAAAACAATCAGTATATGGATGATTACATTGACAGTTTCACTAATCACGATGTAGCTACAAAAATTGTAAACGAAGTTACCTATATTCATAAGCAAGGTGGATTCGAGATGCGTAACTGGTTGAGTAATGTTCCTACTGTATTGTGTGACCTACCGAAAGAGAACCTTAACGACAAGGCTGTAAGGTTGGATAACGATAGTCAACCGGAACGCGCATTAGGGCTTTTATGGTTTCCGCGTACCGATATGCTAGCATTTGACTTGTCGTTCAAGCGTATCCCGGAGGATATTTTACTTTTAAAAAGAATACCAACAAAACGTGAAATGTTACGTATTGTCATGTCCATTTTTGATATTCACGGTTATTTAGGACCATTTACGATTAAAGGGAAAATATTAATGCGTGAGACTTGGAGAAGTAATATTTTGTGGGACGATGTACTCAATGACGAGTTATACGAGTTATTTCAGGGTTGGATAAAGCAAGCTAATGAAATAAATAATATTAGAATCCCGCGATGGTATTTTCGTGATAATAATAATATAATAAATAATAGCGACAACGCGGAGTTATTGGAACTTCATATTTTTTGCGATGCATCGCCGAGCGCGTACGCAGCTGTCGCGTATTGGCGTAGGGAAAGTAGCGATGGTCACGCGTCTATTTCTTTTATTGCTAGCAAATGCAAAGTAAGTCCTATCAAACCGGTCTCTGTGCCACGGCTCGAACAGCAGGGCGCCGTGTTAGCGTGTAAATTAGGAGATAGCATTAAAAGAGAACATCGTTTACAAGCGAATTCGGTGTACTACTGGACCGATTCGACTACGGTTTTATATTGGATAACCAATCAGTGTCGAACATATAAGATTTTTATAGCTAATAGGCTCGGTGAAATTGACGAGTACAGCAAGGCTAGCGAGTGGAATTATGTACCCAGTGGTTCGAATGTCGCCGATTTAGGAACAAAAACTAACGATCACGTATTGAGCAATGACTCGGAATGGTTCACCGGCCCGTCTTTCTTGCACCAGCCGCGATCTCAATGGCCTACGCGTCCTGGAATAAAAACAATTAGTGACGACGTATTAGAGAAAGTAAACACGGTGTGCGAAAAAGATAACATGTCAGACTTACCAGTTCCGGACCCGAGTCGTTTTTCGAGTTGGTTGCGACTGTTACGTACTACTGCTACAGTTCTTTTGTTCATTGAAAAAATTAAAAGAAAAGTTGTTAACGGGATAGATGATCAATTAATGCGTAAAGCGGAATTACTCTTGCTCCGTCACTCGCAGTTACAATCGTTTCGATATGAAATAAATTTATTAAAATTAAATACTGAGATTCCGCGCGATAGTCGTTTGCGTTCACTTACCCCAATTCTGGATGAGAACACCTTACTACGCGTTGGTAGCCGCATTGGTATCACGAAGGACGTAGCCGAGTTAACCAAGTTTCCTGTCATTTTAGATGGTAAAGATCATATCGCGCGACTTATCGTGATGCATTATCATGTGAACGCAGCTCACTCATCTAACGAAATGGTTGTAAATGAGTTGCGACAAAAATATTGGTTACTCAAACTAAGACCAACAGTTCGTTCTGTTGCTAAAAATTGTTTAGTATGTCGCTTTAATAAAGTTTTACCTAAACCCCCGCGACTAGGTGACTTACCTGAATGTAGACTAACTCATCATCAGAGGCCCTTCACTATGTGTGGCGTAGACCTGTTTGGACCGATGGAGGTGGCTGTAGGTAGGCAGAGATCTCGTAGGTATGGCGTATTATTCACGTGTCTCACAGTGCGTGCCGTACACATTGAGATGGTGCCATCTCTAACAACTGATTCCATGATAATGGCACTGCGGCGTATGGCCGCTCGACGAGGGTGGCCACACACATTGTTCTCTGATAATGGGACTAATTTACGGGGCGCCGATACGGAATTAAAAAGCGCATACCAGGAATTATTATTAAGTAAGCAGCATATAGTGTCTGAAGCACTAAACAAAGGAGTCCGGTGGCAATTTTTACCTCCCATTAGCCCACATATGGCTGGAGTGTGGGAACGTCTGATTCGTAGTGTTAAGACCGCCCTTAGGGTTGTATTAAGGGAGCGGGCTCCGAGGGAAGAAACTTTAACTACTTTCCTATGTGAGGTAGAAAATATGATAAACGGACGTCCATTGACACATGTTTCAGTCGATCCACATGACCCAGAATCCTTGACACCTAATCATTTCTTACTCGGTTCATCTTCCAACTTACCAATAGCAGGCATCTTCGACGATGGCGACCTTTACCTCAAGAAGCAGTGGCGAATAGCACAGCGTCTTGCGGATCTTTTTTGGTCTAGGTGGATGAAGGAAGTTTTACCATCGTTGGCCCCTCGAAAAAAGTGGGACCACGAGGGCACGCAGCTGAAAGTCGGCGACCTTGTTGTTGTTGTGGATCCAGCTTCGCCGCGCAATGTTTGGCCGAGAGGAGTAGTTCAGAAGGTGTATCCTGGACCAGATGGACGGGTAAGAATTGTTGATGTTAAAACAAACAATGGTGTTAGGAAACGTCCTGCGTCGCGTTTAGCATTGCTTCTTCGTGATGAGTGTCGCCATTACGACACTGAGGGGCAGGATGTTACCGACGGATAAACGGTCCTCCGGTTGAATACCTGAAACTAAAAAAAATAACATAAAACATATTTAAAATGTACCTATTATAACTATGTGTCACTAAAATAATAATAAATTATACTTACCTGTGTAGAACCTGTAAAAATATAAAGAGTTAACTAAGTTCGTTAATAATAATAAGTAAATTAAATAATTACTTACGTGTTAATATTAGAATGTAACCTTTGTCTGAATTTTCAATAAAGAAAGTACTAGCCGAAAATTACTGAGAAAAAAGATGACATACCAGTCGACAAATGACACAAGCCCTATATCCGCGAGCAAAATTTTTCCCAATATTTTTCGGTTCGGCTTATTCAACCAATATCTCGCCTTTTCTTATTTCGCACCACACTTGACCAGCACCATCACCAACATTCATATTACAGTAAAATATATTTAAATACATACTATATAAAATTTATATCAATCCATAGCCTTTACGAAGTTATAGAAGGACCAACACATTGTTACTTTTAGTATGGAGTGATTCTAATACGCATCGTAGGTAATGGATCTTCCCATGGGAATTAGATGTTTTACCGTAGTAAAAAGTAGCCTAAGTTACTCTCCAGCCTCCTAACAATATCCACACACTAAAATCATACAATAACATCGGTCCGTTATGACGTGAAAGAGAGACAAATAAACAAACAAACACACTTTCGCATTTTTAATATTAGTGTGAGTATTATAGTTTATGTTATATGTTATATAGGTATGAATAGTTACTGTTATTAAATTCAACCTTTCCAGGGTGTGAGAGCCTGGAGATCCGTCATACAGGTTACCCTTGTACGGACTCCAGACTCTCACAAAGCAATAACTTTTCTTAGAACATAATATGGAATTCTTAGTCCTAAGGTATGCTTGCTTTGTGAAGAGAGAAATAAAGATATAATAATTATTATTATTATATTATTAAGTATGGAAGTATGGATTTGAAGTCCAACCAACCAGCGAGCTCTTATAGAAACTAGTCCAAATAAATAAGAATGTTGCTTTTAAAAGATAGTGTCCGGTGAATTTGAAGTTTAAAATTATGATTATTCTTGAGATGCAACATATTGTCACGTAGTTTGCAAGATGTAATTCTGCAGTAAGAGTTACCTTGTGCAAGGTATATTGCCAAACCTTTTGTACCTATGTGGAGTCTACGGGCTGATGAACCTACCAGAAAGACGTTCAGTGCCCTTTTTAGGGTTCCGAAGTAAAATCGGAACCCTTATAGTTTTGTCATTTCCGTTCGTCCGTCTGTCCGTCTGTCCGTCCGTCCATCCGTTCATCCGTCCGTCCGTCTGTCCAAAGCAAACCGCCGGGACCCTTAGTGCTAGAAAGCTGTAATTTGGCATATATACATAATTATTAAAACTCCAGAATCGTAGAATAAAATATTGAAAGACATTTTTTTTCAGGGTACCTCCCCTACACTGGTAGGTAAAACTAAATCTGTGCCTCCTGTGATGAGTGATATAAGTCGAGTTGTATCCTTTTTGCGATTTTAACATAGAAATATATCAGAAAAAATTATGTCTTTTTTGGTCTATCTCGCGTTCTTCTATCTGCTATAGTTTTGGAGATAATTTTGTGCAAACTGATATAACAGCACAGGTTTTGGCAAAAAAGCCGTGAATAAGTATAGATATTATATATCTAAAGTTATAACTCCTATAAATTATTGCTCTACAGATAGTTTTTTGTTCTTAATGCTATAACTGCGATTATATTAATTTTCACATTTTATTTTTCAATATATTTTTCCTGAATATTGATTTATTTAGAGTTATATCACTATAAACCAAGACTGATTAGGGTACAATTTTATTCTATATAGATTCATATAGAATTGTACCCTAATCAGTTATTAAATCAGTTTACACAAAGACAATTTATAGGTGCAACATAATTTAACTCTACTTGTATTTATCACATAATATTAGCACACATTTGTAATAAAAAAGCGGCCAAGTGCGAGTCGGACTCGCCCATGAAGGGTTCCGTAGCAGCAAGTAACATAATATAAAAGTTCTTGTAGTTCGTTGTAACTTTGGTCGAGGTAAATTACGGTTTACGATTTATGACGTATTAAAAAAAAACTACTTATTAGATCTCGTTCAAACTAATTTTAAGTGGAAGTTTGCATGGTAAAGTACATAATATATTTTTTTTAGTTTTATCATTCTCTTATTTTAGAAGTTACAGGGGGGGGACACACATTTTACCACTTTGGAAGTGTCTCTCGCGCAAACTATTCAGTTTAGAAAAAAATGATATTAGAAACCTCAATATCATTTTTGAAGACCTATCCATAGATACCCCACACGTATGGGTTTGATGAAAAAAAAATTTTTGAGTTTCAGTTCTAAGTATGGGGAGCCCCCAAAATTTACTGTTTTTTTCTATTTTTGTGTGAAAATCTTAATGCGGTTCACAGAATACATCTACATACCAAGTTTCAATGGTATAGTTCTTATAGTTTCGGAAAAAAGTGGCTGTGACATACGGACGGACAGACAGACAAACAGACAGACATGACGAATCTATAAGGGTTCCGTTTTTTGCCATTCGGCTACGGAACCCTAAAAAAGGTACAACTCACCATTGAGATACATACATAGAGAAGACATCTCAAACAAAATGTGTGTTCCACCGCCGGCTTGCCCTCCGTTCTTTTTTCAAACTAAAAGCCTCGTTTGCACACTTGCCATAGAGTAACTTCCTATATGACACTTGCCGAACCAAGACGGCAACATGCAAGCTTATATATTCCATTAACACGCTAGTGGCTTGCCAAGTTCAAACGCTCCTTATGATTTTTTTATTCCGAAATCGCGGGAACATTGCACAATAATTTAATTAAATTCGTTTTAATTGATTTAAGTTAATATTTTGTTTCCTTACCGATGATATTATGTGATACCATTATCTTTTTTGTTTTTTGTCGTGCAATTTTGACACGTTCTTATTACGCACGACGGCATTTTTTCAGTTTTTTCATAAACAATTTTGGCATGTGGCCGCAATGAGCGCAGCCGAGTGACAGAATGAAATGCAGCCGGCCGGCTGCAATGCACACCCCCGAACAAGCACCCCGCATACGCGCCTAAAATCGATGATACAAATAATACTCGTATATAGAGGAATGTTACGAACGAGCGATTAGTCCTCCCGAAATTCCCCTGTGGACGTACGGCTAAATTGCTCCGTTAATTTTATTAAATAATGCCGTCTTGCGCCGTTCCGAAATGTAAAAATGCAGCTGGTCTTAAAAATAAAAAGGACGGGATCACATTTCATGTGTAAGTAGCACAATAAAACATTGTCCTATTAAATTATCAAATATTTTATTCATATTGAAATTGTCAACCATATTTGTGCCTCCATTTTGTCAGTGTTGCCAGTATAACAGTTTTGATTTTCCCTACCGTAATGACTGCTGCACACTATGCCGCTGGCGTGACTGGCGACTTTTGAAGCCGCCGGCTTTGCAGCACAAATAAGCCATATTCGGACTCAGCATTGTCCTTGAAAAAATTCCTACACCCACGCGGTACTTAAACGCGCGCTTGGGCTGTCCGCTGACAGTATTTTAAGTTTATCAAACGACTTGATTTATTTGTAGTTTTGTAATTGTGAATATTATATTTTCTATTTTAAAAGTGAAGTTGTGAATGAAATAGGAAGTGTTCAATAAAAATCCATGTTGTGTTTTTTTTATAAGTTGGTACTGTGAAGGTGTTCTGTAAGTCTTTACTCTTTAGTATTGTAGTAGAGACAGAGACTCTTAGGGCAGAGTAAGTTCTTCGTGTAGGCTATTAAAAAAATGTACAACTGTCCGATTCTATAAACTTTATATTGATAAATTAATTTATAACATTTAGGTAATTAGTATAACCAATTACCTCTCTTAAATAGAAATCCGTTTACGGGTGTAGGTACATGTGATGCTCAGGCAGATAAACAATAATATTTTTTTTATTTCTTACTTGTTATTTAAGTAGGTACTTTCCAATCTTAATAAAATATTCAATCCCTAATATTTTTTTAATATATGCAATAAGTTAGTATATTTATAAAAAAATCCCTTTGAGTTTTCTTAATTTTGTTCCCCCTAAAAAAATACCTAGGTAGGTGTACCTAATACCTATTCAATGTACAGAAACAATGCCCTTTGAGTTTTAACTATACCTACCTAGTACAGTTAGATGAACGACCACAACGTGCACATCACTACCGTTCTACACACGACTGATGATTCTTTCCGGCACTGAGCTGATTTCTGCGGCACGTGCCGCCACCGCGCCACCGCGCCAGCACGACATCTCCGGCACCTCCGCCACCTGGCATCCCCGCTCGGGTTTAGCCGCGCGGGGATGCCGTCATCATAGTGTGTAGCAGCTGTACTTGTCTTTATTGAAGTGAAAACTTTTTTAGCATCGTTGTCATTTGAATGTCGATGAAACGAAAAATAGACAGTTAAAAGAGACAGACACATAAATTCATAAGATCTAACGTGGGAGAAAATGAGATAGGAGTGTTTATGTTCGTTGTTCTTGTTTTTCCAAAAAAAAATTGGCCCACCCAAAATTTAGGTAGGTAATAAGGTTAGGGGTGTTTCCAGTAAGGTGTATGTAATATAGTCCCGTAGACCGCCCAGTCTATATTATACCTTGCTGGACCCGCCGCTAACCCCTAAATTAAAAAAAAAATTTTTTTGGTAAAAACCAAAAATACCGTATATCTCGGAAACGGTGCGTCGTAGACAAATTTTGACAACAATTTCAACCCCCCTTTGGACCCCGCAGATTATATTACATAAACCTTACTGGATCCACCTCTAACCCTCCCACTCAAATTTTTAATTTTTTTTGGAAAAATAAGAACCACGAACATAAGAAACACTATAATGCTTCCTATCTCATTTCCTCCCACGTAAAATCTTATGAATGTATGTGTCCGTCTCTTTTTACACGCTTTATACTAGCTTCACCTGTATGTTTGTTTGTTGGTTTGTTTGTTTGTAACTTCTCTTTGGACTTGATTTTGACCCACTTCAAACGGTCAGATTTCTTTCAAACTTCGTGGACTTATTGAGGACCGATGACAATTCAATATTTAAAAGAAAAAAAGAAAGAAAGAAAGAAATAAACTAATAAAATTTAGGTTTAAAGAAACTTATTCTCATATTTAAGATACAGTCACTTACATGAGAAACATATTTTTAGAAACACAGTAATAATATGTTGCGATCAGATTCTGGTAGACCTAAGTATAATCGCCTTTTACTTTTTTCCCAACGTCCTGTCACAAACATTTCCCGAAATAATGCGACATGTTTTACGTTGCAACACTACGCGGGTGGGAAGAACGGCGGGGCCGGGCGGTTCTGGACACAACGCGCGACTAGCAATGACAGTTAGATGTGGCTTCTAGTTTATTATTATTCTAAGCCCCCGAACCCGATGTTCGCGGTGTCTATTCTATACGCTAGTAATAGTACAATTCAATGCAACTCACAGGTTTTTGATGAATTACTTTGAGCTTTAATATTATATTTACTACAAAAACTAAATGTACGGTGACAGTAAATGTTTTTATCTACAAAAGAAGGTACTCACGTTACACTTAGGTTTTGAACTAGATTTTTTTTGAACTTGTTTTCGTCCTCTTGTAAAGTGTCAATTTTTCACTTGTATCACTTATCACAGGAGGCAAAGAAATTAAATAGGTCAGCCAACTCGAAGACTTATTTATTATCCGTTACTTAATATAAAAAATAGTTATACAGTGTGATGAACATCTATGACTACCAATAATCTTATTATGATTAAATTATAACAATAATCAACTTAATTAGTTCGTCTTTTGAATGAATATTATTTGCTTCGAATTACTTTTGTAAAAACGTCATCTATGTACTATTACGTGAACTATTACGATACGTAGCAAAGTAATATTACAGTGCACTACGTAGTTTCAAAATAATCACAGATGGCGCTTAACACGTGTAGTTTGATTAATAAATTGACGAAGGTTACTGTGAACCACAATTACGTAGCAAAATAATATTTGAGTGCCCTATGTAGTTACAAAATAAATCACAGATGGCGCTACACACGTAATAGTTTGACTTAAGAGATTCGTAAATTAAATTATTTGAAAATATGAATTAAATGTGCATGAAACATAACACAACATATATTTTTGACATACAAATTATTTATGTCTAGTGGCTAGGATACCTGGCTCTCACCCAGGAGGCTCGGGTTCGATTCCCGGTATCGGAAGGTCGAACGAAGTTTTGTGCATCAAATATTTTGTTGTTATAATAATTTTTGAATTATATTTCTCCTTATGTTTATAATTTTTAATTTGAAATTTTTAATTTTAATGTATTTATAATTTTAACGAACAATGGCAAACTGTCATCCATTGTTCAATATATAAAAATTCTTCAAATAAAAAATAAAACCAACGAAAAAAAAACTGAAAAGCGAAAAATAAAATAAATCATTAAGGGCTTGTTTCACAATCTTCAAGTAAGTCCAAAGTAAGCTATTCGTTCGTTAAGTTGACATTTCGTGTATGTAAAATGACACTTTAACGTCACTTTAACCGGCGAATAGCTTATTCAGGACTCTACTTGAAGATGGTGAAACAAGCCCTTAGTGTTATAAAGGGCATCGAACCTAATTGGCACACCTACAAGTCCGCCATTTTGAAAAAACCTCGATTCGGCGGCCAGTGATGAAACATGTGTCAATCGATAGACTAAATGATTATGATCAAAAAGTATTCAGTGATGAAATGTCGTAAGTGATATACTTTCTGAGATAAGTGAGTTCAAAACTGTAGAAAAATAAAGCAAAAAACTTCGTTTCGGCGGACATTGATAAATCATATGTCATTCGATAGGCTAAATAATTACGATTAAAAGGTATTCAGTGATGAAATGTTGTAAGTGATATAATTTCTGAGATAAGTGAGTTCAAAACTAGAAATACTTATAAAGCAAAAAAACTTCGTTACGGCGGACATTGATGAAACATATGTCAATCGATAGGCTAAATGATTACGATTAAAAAGTATTCAGTGTTGAAATGTTGTAAGTGATATACTTCCTAAGATATTTGAGTTCAAAACCGTACAAAAATAATGCATTAAAAATTATCATTTACTTATTTTGAATTTATTGGGTCAATAATGAAAAATAAGTATTTTATGTCATATGTGTATGTGCTGCATAGGTACTTGATTTATTAATAACGGGTAGGTTTGAATTAAAAAAAGCAAAGCAAAAGCAAACTACTAGGTTGTTTTATAAATAATTTATTTGCCACCAGCGGCTACAGCTTTGGCAATTACTCTAAACCAAAAGTTAAAATTCACTATTGGCTTAGTTTTCTATATTATGTCTGACAATCACTGAATCTAAAAATTCCGCTGGTGATAAAGGCAATGTTTCCTGATGTCAAGCCCATGCCAAGAACCATATAACACACATTATATGGGAACAACATGACAAGGCTCTTTTCCCACTATGCATGAGCAGTACCATCCCGCGATTTTATCTCTACCCTTAAGTTGTTTGTTTGACGAATTTGTTTAATTTTTATAATACATAACGTAACTCAGGTAAGGAAAAAAGTGACCGGTACACTTCAATTGCTGTATCGCCATAAAAACTTAACCACAAATACGCCATAAACACTCTGGTCATCCCTCACCTTGATTATGCTGATGTGTGTTGTACAGATTTGTCAGAGGAACTTCTGAATAAATTGGAGCGCCTTCCTAATAACTGTATTAGATATACATATCTTCGGCTTACGTAAGTATGACCACATTTCCCAGTTCCATTCCTAACTTAAATGGCTATCCATTCGATACAGGCGAAACTTCAGAATTCTCTCAACATTTTATGCCATTTTGAATAATGTGTCTTCTCCTGTTTATTTAAAGGAAACCTATAGCACTGCTTATTTCGGGGATTCCTTCACAATATAGTTCATACTGTTCTGGAACTTCTTGCTTGTAGACATCAAAAAATCATAGACTACCAAAAGCTCCTTCAAGAAGTCCGGCAGCACTACCTTAAGCAATTAGAATGTTGTCGCCCATGGTCTTCAACCAGATGTTATATATGTATTTATAAATATTTATTTACTTAATATATAAGATGTTTATATGTAAATCTGAATAAAACTGTATTTATTTAATTTTGTTTATGTATATTGTGATTTTATATGTATATAGTAATTATTCTAAATATTCATAATATTTCTTATCTGGCATAACACTGATACAGTTACAGATACACTAGAAGTAAAAAGATTACAAATGTTTTATTTTTGTACGGTTTTGAACTCAAATATCCCAGAAACCATATCACTTACGACATTTTATCACTGAATACTTTTTGATCGTAATCACTTAGACTATCGACTGACACATGTTTTATCAATATCGGTCGAAATGATGTTTTTTGCTTTATTTTCCTACGGTTTTGAACTCAAATATCTCAGAAAGTATACCACTTACGACATTTCATCACTGAATACTTTTTGATCACAATCATTTAGTCTATCGATTGACACATGTTTCATCACTGGCCGCCGAATCGAGGTTTTTTCAAAATGGCGGACTTGTAGGTATGCCAGGCTCCATACAAAAATGTTGGAAGCCCTTTAGATCCTAAATTAACTGTAAATAAATAATTTTGAGACCGTGCCAAACAAACAAACAAAATTAATTAAATAAAGTTCATTTTATGAGGGCAGCGGCATGCGATGCACATGGCAGCAGCAGCGCGGCGCACACCTTTTCACCGTTTGTTTTTTCATTGGTTTGGCAGCGCCTCAAAATTAATTATTTACAGTTAATTTTTAACGCTTTGACACGGGTCAGAGCGCTCTGACAAGGTGTCAGAGTGGCAGTGAAAGATTTGTTCTATCACTGTCACTCTTCCGCATATTGACTGGCATGACATGATCGTGATATGGACGTCCCTGTTGTGCTTATGCTAAATACCGAAGAGTGAATAAGATAGTACATACTGTGGCATGTACGGTGTCACTGATGTCGCAAGACTTCTGGTCGCCTAGTACCTACACGCTTTAATTAATTGCTACTAGGTAAATAAAGCCGATGAGAAATTTAATACCTACCCCAGATTTGTTTTGGCACACTTTCTGCATGTTTTTGCTAGCCTAGTACTGACTGCAAGGAACTTCGTTCCATCCGGGTGTCCCTTGATACCTCTCATTTTTTTATTTTTAAAGTGAAACTTATTCTATAGCCCCAAAATTTTTCGTTCAATAATAATGGAGATTCAATTATTTAAATAAATATTGCTCTTAGTTAGGGATCCGTAGCCAAATGGCAAAAAACGGAACCCTTATAAATTCGTCATGTCTGTCTGTCTGTCTGTCTGTCTGTCCGTCCGTATGTCACAGCCACTTTTCTCCGAAACTATAAGAACTATACTGTTGAAATTTGGTCAGTAGATGTATACCGTAAACCGCGTTAAGATTTGCACACAAAAATTGAAAAAAAACAATAAATTTTGGGGGTTCCCCATATATAGAACTGAAACTCAAAAATTTTTTTTTCGTCAAACCCATACGTGTGGGATATCTATGTATAGGTCTTCAAAAATGATATTGAGGTTTCTAATATCATTTTTTTCTAAATTAAATAGTTTGCGCGAGAGACACTTCCAAAGTGGTAAAATGTGTGTCCCCCCCCCCTGTAACTTCTAAAATAAGAGAATGATAAAACTAAAAAAATTATGTAATGTACATTACCGTGCAAACTTCCAACGAAAATTGATTTAAACGAGATCTAGTAAGTAGTTTTTTTTAATACGTCATAAATCGTAAACCGCAAAAAACATCGATCAAAGTTACAATGAAGTACAAGAACTTTTATATTATGTTACTTGCTGCTACGGAACCCTTCATGGGCGAGTCTAACTCGCACTTGGCCGCTTTTTGTATTAATTATGTATTCCGTACTCTAATACGCAAATTGAATTAATTAAATTTTATAATTCAATATTTTGTCTACTATTGATTTCCCATTCCCATTTTTCAATAATTATAATAAGATACAAAAAATAAGATAGAAAGAATAAAGAAGGAGTCGGCAAAGCGAGTGGCTACGAGTCTTGAGGTCTACAATACGTCAAACATGGTCTACGATTGTTCGAAATTGTTCATCTAATGCCACGTGATCCTCAGGTAAATCTTCGAAGCTTGCCGTCATGTATGTTCTTGGTAGATCAACAGCGTCCAACTATGAACAACATGAGTGGTGATGTCTTTGTAAAGTGTCAAGGCCGGTGAATGTCTATCTATAATCATCTCTTAACTGTCTGTCAACGCAGTGACTTGCCTGCTTTCTGGAAGCCCGGTGCCACCATACGATATTTCTTAACTCTTGTTATTTTAACTCGACGGTTATGCTTTTACAAGCTTTTATTTAACTTGCTTTGTTCTTTAGTTTGTTATTATGTAATAATATAGGTTAAATCTTGCAAGTTGATGTAGAACTGTATCTTCTCATCGGAAGTAAAATTTCACAAATAGATTTGGCTCCAATGACAATGCAATGTTATATGGCGACTTGATACTATGCTCACCTAATCGGCTGGGCAAGACTAATAGGCTGCTTTTCCATCAGAGATGTGATATGCTTCATAAGCTACGTTGCTATGGATGCATTTTTTATTGACCAATCATATTCATTGCTCTACATAGCATAGCACTGGTGGAAACGGATTCAACTAAGCTACGTTTTTATATGGAAGTATGCGTTCTGTAAATGCGTGCTATTGATGCGTGCTGTGGATGCGTGCTATAGATGCGTGCTATAGATGCGTGCTATGGATCACATAGAATGAGCACATAGTTTCGTAGCTTAGCTTTTACATTTTCGCAGCTTAGCTGCATATCACATCTCTGGTGGAAAGACACCCTAACAGTCGCTCGCCGGTTGCTCGCCACAGTTAGCTTAAGCAATATCAAAATGCGCGATCCAATAGGGAACGGAGTCATAACTGTAATGGCAGCCTTATTAATTCGCGTATCTTGACATTAGATAAGATAGCTAAGGTTAACGCTTCCCGCCCACGTCAGTCTTTTTGTAGGACCGACAATCGGGCCGATTTTTCCTGCCATATTATTTCTGACCGACTTTTTGAAGGACGTGTGCGTTGCACTATTGCTATCAGTACGTTCTATTTTTATCCTACAAAAAAGCGGTCACCGATTATCGGACGTGGGCGGGAAGCGTTAATGTCGAAGAAACCACCCTTAGATATGTATTATAAAATGAGTTCTAAAAATGTTTTCTTTAAAAAAACCTGGAGGTTCTCAATTCGGTCATATTTTTTTAATATTTGTTATCTCAGAACTCCACCGATTGGGAACCGATTTAGAAATTTCCTTGGAATTATATTTAGATATAAAAATTTATGAAATCCTCCAATTTTATTATAGGTATATATGGATCTGATATAAGGTTTTCGAAATGTGTTTCTTTGAATTCGGTTTTTGTTTTTGTTTTTGTTTGAAATTTAGAATATTTAATTGCTTTGTTACCAAGTTTTGTTTCTTTCTTAGTCATAATATCAATAAGCATGTTGACAGTAAGTAAAAATCACTAAAATTATGTAATTTTATTTAATGAAACCCTATTACTGGATTACAAAACACGCATTTATCGTATTATTATAGCGAGATTAAAAATATTTTTGATAAATAAAACTACAAAATACGGCAAGCCGCCATGTACGGTGTTCAAGAATCGACTTTAAATGAAAAAAAAATAGGGCTCCCATTTTTTTTTTCCATGAATCGATAGAGTTTTAAATTTCAAATAAAATACAGTTTGGTTTGAAATCGTAAGTATGACACTTTTTTATTTTATATGAAAAAAACATTTTTTTAAATATTTAATAAATTACTGTGAATTAATTACTATATAATCAATTATTCGATAGATATTTTAATCTATAACACAAATTTATTTTATTTTCAAGCTCACCTTTGATTTCATAAAAGCTCACATTTTTTTAAACAAATAAGGCAAATTTTATTTCTATTTTCATCGGGTGTTGCTCCATGATTTAATTTTTTTGGCTTTATGAGACGGCCCATGATTGCACAATCTACTGTTTAACATTGATTAAATTGTCATATATACAAGTTGAAAATTAATAATAAATTGTTTACTCGCGCCGTGAACAACAATATAAGGTCAAACTTGTATTGACTTATTTGTTTACTAATATAACTATAACATTGTAAAGAGAATTTATTCTATATTGATAATTAGCGATATATGGATAATTAATTTTAATATAATATAAGTACAGTAATCCCCCGTTTGGCGCGACCCCGTACAGCGCGAATTCGTTATAACACGATTTTTAAAATTCGCGTTAATTTACCCCGCTTTACGCGGATGCATTTGATTGGTCTATTAATGCTTCGTGGCGTGATCGCACTAGCCAGTAACAACGCGAGTCAACTAACAATACATAGATACGCGATACAACTTCAATTTTGCTGCCCATGGATCAAGGGGCAATAGCGAATTTTAAAGCTTACTACCATCGCCGCACCTTTGGTCAGTTAATTAGCGAAACAGATGGAGAAATACAGTCCATGCGCGATTGGTGGAAAGCATACAATATTTTGAAGGGTGTACAAAACATTGAAGCCGCTTGGAATGAAGTGAGACAGACCTGCATGAATGGAGTTTGGAGAAATCTTTGGCCAAATGATGATTTATTTGGCTTGTTATTTCTTCATACTCCATTACCCCGCTATTCACGAATTTCGCTTAACGCGATTTTGTCCGGAACGCATCCTTCGCGTTAAGCGGGGGATTACTGTATTAATATATTTTTGATAGTAAAATTATTTCTAACAATAATATTTAAATGAAATTCTTTATATAACAAATATCTTTTTTTCTATAAAATGAAATTTTCCATACTTATGATCCATTGTTCGTTGCACTATTGCTATCAGTGCTTTCTTTTTTTCTATAGCAATAGTGCTCCCATATTATTTCTGACCGACTTTTTGTAGGTCGTGTGTGTTGCACTATTGCTATCAGTACGTTCTATTTTTCTCCTACAAAAAATCGGTCACCGATTATCGGACGTGGGCGGGAAGCGTTACACTACAGACATTACACAGTGATTACATACCACATTTTTTCCATGGAAAAATATTCTTATTTATGAAATTCGTATCGAAAACGATACTGATTTTCGGAGCTTCGACACATTGCTTTACTACCGTCAAGAAAACAAAAGGTTTATTACGTAATGCATTTGTTTTATGTATGCTTGCTTGCCAGTAATTATCGAGCATCATTGGAATGCATGTGCCAATAGTAAAAATATTAATTGGACGAAGTATAATAAACTCTACATTCACATAACAACATAATTATAACCCTATGCACTAATACCCCCACACTAGCATTCCCTTTGTCGTGGATGCCACGGACAACACACAAAGACAAGAACACACACACCCAGACCGAGAACATAAATTTAAACTCATAAGTCAAATTTTTGCCTAGCTAGGAATCGAACCCAGGACCCCCGGTATGGTGGTCCAGCATGGTAACCATTACTCCACACGAGTCGTCGAATAATTCGTCATCGAACATTCAGTTGGTAAATGTGACTGTTAGTGCTTGTAGTGGTAGAACCCGTCCCGCGGTCAAAGACCCAGATCATCACCTTGCTCTTGGGTTTTAAACGCGGTTTGGCATTGCCTATAGTGATGTGCGATGTACGACTTGTAATATCGATAATATGATATCTACTGTTAATCTATCTATCTATCTAACAGCCTTTTAAAGTCCACTGCTGGACATAGGCCTCCCCTAATTGGCGCCACTCCGACCGGTCCTGGGCCCTCTGAATCCAGCGGCTTCCCGCCGTCTTCTTCAGTCCACCTGGTTGGGGGGCGACCAGTGCTCCTTTTTCCGAGACGTGGCCGCCATTCGAGGACTTTACGACCCCATCGGTTATCACTACTAACTGTTAATAGTGACTTGAATTTATTAGCAGTCCACATGGGCCTCTATGATTGAGGAGGTCAAGAGCTAACTTAGCCCTAGCGAAGTCTGAGAGTTCTTTTAACTTTTGTTACGGATCTGTGAGATCTGCCAATGCACATGCACATGGGTAGATTGGAGACTACTGATTTAACGTGTTTGTCACAATACTCACAACCCACAATTATTGTCCCTGGACTTCTGGACTCGGGGTCTCCTCTCACAACGTGAGGGGTACAGTCTACCACGCTGGCCAAGTGTCGATTCATCAGAGAAATATTAATAGCAATAATAATATTAATGAACTATTAAAAGCAGTTACCAATATAATCTATAAGCGGCTCTTCCACCAGCTGGCCGGATTTAGTCGCGATACCGCAGCAGTAGTAAGAAAGTTACTGAATCTATCGATACCACTCTCACATCTCTACACGAGACGTGCGAAAGAGACTGTCCATCCATTCACCGCCAGTGAGGTATCCGAGGGCCCGCGCGCCACATGCCTCTGTGAGAGAGCTAGCCTACATCGTAAACAAACGGTTTTACTTTTTACTCTGTGGACAGTGGACTATTTTTGCGGATTCCACGCCATTGGATTCAGGTATTACTTTTTTACCGCCATTTTCTAGCCAGCTTGTAATCTTTTTTTTAAATTGTTAATCTGAATCTAGATTAAATTTGTTTTACGAATTTTTATTACAGTTTAACCTATCGCTTTTACTTTCTCGTATATTATTATACTACTTTCTTCTATGTATAGATAGTGGGATAAAATCTGTGTTTCAAGCCGGATTTTCTGTTTTAAATTCGAACATACACGTAGCACTTAACTCGTTTGAAAATGTTTGAAAGAAGATACTATCTTTAACAGGATGAAAACATTTTGGGTTCTGGAGATGTCCCTGAAAGAGATTATTAGTTAATATAAAGGGCTCTCTCGCTAAAGCTAAACTCGCCGTCGCCATTGCAGTTTCAATAAAGGAAAGACTTACAGCTACCTCTAATATTCTATCAAACTAAGTCTATCCATAATGCTGTTTAGGTGCAGCGCAGACGACGCTCTTTTTGTGCGATCGAGTGTGCGGACGCACAAATGTTTACATGGCGCGCAGCCGCACTTTTTTGCGCGTCGTATGCGTTACTGCATATAATTGCAAAGGTTCTATTTTCACAGACTTAAAAGTGCGTCACGGACAGTGTGCCGTCTGCGCTGCACCTTAAACTGAGTTTCAGTAAAAAAGATTTGATCCCATGGAAAAAAGAAGCGAACTTCATCATGGTTAATAAAATTGTAACCAGGGGGGCAAATGAGATATCTTAAATTCCCATGTCTCCCCCATGTCTGAGTGCCAATGAACCTCATTGTCCATGTCCCCCCCCCCTTCTGTATGCTAATGAACTTGACTCTCCTGCTGGTAAAGGAAGTCCTGCAGTTAGATATCTAATCTAATTATTTAATAATGACTTGACCGTTGATATGCGTACCCTTTGATTGAAGTTTTTCTAGAGTTAAGTTTTATTAGTTCCAGCCTCCAGGTGGTTCAATCTCTCCCTCTCTTCTGTTCTCTCCTGTCTCTCTCAGACACTCGCTATGCTAAGTCAGAGTTCTGAAATGACATGAAAATATAGTAAAGATGGCCGAGAAAGATGGTAGATCAGTGGGAATTATTGTTTAACGTACCCCATATATGCAACGTGTACAACGCAATTAATGCATTACTCTAATATATTAACATACCTTTATTTAAGTTTCATGATAATAAAAAACAGACCCAGTAAGCTATAAGTAACCGGAGGGTAAGTTTATCAACCATTACTCATTAATTTTCTTTCTTTTTCTTCTCTTTCTTGTCCGGCAACGCATCAGTGATGCCTTTGGTGTTGCTGATGTCCATGGGCGACAATAGCCACTTACCATCAGGTGGATACAAAGAAATACATAATTATGTACTATATCATTATGTACTGTATCACATAACCCATTTTTGTAAAATTTTTCACTGGTCCAACTCCAACCGTTTAGCTGGCAGCTGGCATATGACTCTAACCAAAATTGGCATTTTAAAGCTGAATATTTCCCAAACGGGACCGTAAATTGAAAAATGTTCTAACTATAAGGGTTCTATTTTGACTACGGAACCCTAATAATGTAAACTTTACTAACAAAAAATAACCGAATTCAATATTACTCAAAAAGTACTTATCAGATTTCGTTCAAATTTATGTGGGACCACATGCCAAGCACCTGCTTTCGATTAAAAAAGAATCATCAAAATCGGTTCTCCCAGTCCAAAGTTCTAAAGTAACAAACATAAAAAAAATACTGTCGAATTGAGAACCTCCTCCTTTTTTTGAAGTCGGTTAAAAAGGCTAAGGGCTTGTTTCACCATCTTCAAGTAGAGTCCTGAATAAGCTATTCGCCGGTTAAAGTGACGTTAAAGTGTAATTTTACATACACGAAATGTCAACTTAACCAACGAATAGCTTACTTCGGACTTACTTGAAGATTGTGAAACAAGCCCTAAGTAAGACAATGGTACATTTGATACATTTGAGAAGAACCTTATGTAGGATAGGTTACCTGCTACCATAGGTATAAATCATATTATTATTTAAAAAAGAAGTTATAAGTTTTACTCATTGCAAGATGAAATTATACGATTGTATAGTACCTACTTCTTCATTTTCTTTTTAATTTAAGTACTTTCTTTTTGTGTCCATCATAATTAAGTCAAATTATTCAAAATAAAAACCACTCAACATAATCACATTGTGCCTACTTAGGAAGTAGTAGGTAATGAAGCCAAAATATATGAAAGTTATATTTTCTTGACATTTAATAATATAATTTATTTCCTGCTTCACGCTTGCTAGGTTCAGTTTTTAGGGTTTCGTAGCCAAATGGCAAAAAACGGAACCCTTATGGATTCGTCATGTCTGTCTGTCTGTCTGTCCGTCCGTATGTCACAGCCACTTTTTTCCGTAACTATAAGAACTATACTGTTGAAACTTGGTAAGTAGATGTATTCTGTGAACCGCATTAAGATTTTCACACAAAAATCGAAAAAATACAATAAATTTTGGGGGTTCCCCATACTTAGAATTGAAACTCAAAAAATTTTTTTCATCAAACCCATACGTATGGGGTATCTATGGATAGGTCTTCAAAAATGATATTGAGGTTTCTAGTATCATTTTTTTCTAAACTGAATATTTTGCGCGAGAGACACTTCCAAAGTGGTAAAATGTGTCCCCCCCCCCGTAACTTCTAAAATAAGAGAATGATAAAACTAAAAAAAATATATGATGTACATTACCATGCAAACTTCCACCGAAAATTGGTTTGAACGTGATCTAGTTAGTACTTTTTTTTTAATACGTCATAAATCGTAAACCGCAAAAAACATCCATCAAAGTTACAACGAACTACAAGAACTTTTATATTATGTTACTTGCTGCTACGGAACCCTTCATGGGCGAGTCCGACTCGCGCTTGACCGCTTTTTTTTGATGTCATCTAATAGCGACGAAATCCTTTAACTTGCAGGTTACTTTAGTAAATCTTCCACATGGAGGAATGTAAACATTTACATTTAAAGAGATCTGGCTAATATAATTATGAGGAAAAGCTCAAGTAGGCTCAAGCCATCATTCTTTATTGTGGAAGTTTGATGATTGGCTGATATTTTGTTACGTAGAAGTATAGTACGGCCGACGTATCTTGACGCGTCTGAACAAAGGCTCTAGGAACTTTAGCGCATTTAAGACAGAGATAGCGACACGAATATGCTAACGTGTGACTGAGACATAATACACCGCGTACCGAGCATTGCCGAATTGTGTTACTGCACAGCCTTCCGCGCGAAGTTCAGACGCGCCAAGATACGTCGGCCGTATTGTACATAATAACTATATACCTAAAAATCTTCTTGGAGATGAAGTAGATAGATATAAACAACAATTATTTAATTTTCTATTCTTATCCTTATCCAGTTTTTTCTTAAATCTTATCTGAATTTAATTTGAACTGAATGAATGTTCATGATTTTGTATCTGGGGTTTGTACAAAAATTTTCTGAAATAGTGATGTTCCTTTATAAGACATGCATTAAAAAAATTATGTGACACACACGGTGACACATTGAAATATCACATCAAAAATTTACAGAAAAAATACAACAAGACCCGCTATAGCTATAAAATACTCAAGAATACCGTGTGGATGACATACCAACAAATAAAAGTAATAAGGATAAAACTTATTATGAATGTAAGTCATGTTCACTGCCAATAAACATGCCATAGGTCCCAGGCATTTTGGTTTGAGAAAACGGCATTTTCACTGCCATAATTATACATAACCGACCAGCCTCGCAAAGGGATCTCTACTTTCACTCCCAAACCGGCATTTTTGACGCGACCCAAGGATATAAAGTCAAGGTTTATTGATAATCAGTTTTGCGAAACAAACACATGTAGTATCATCAAAACTGGTTATCCAGGTTTGTTTGATAGGGCATTGACTGAGAGCTAAGGTTACGTCCGCACAGACAGGCGGCTTGCTTAGCGTCTAGAGCCTAGTGGTTTGCATTCTAGCTATTTGCTAGGATATACGGTGGCCGCACTGAGAGGTGGTATGCGTGGTGAGTTGCTAGCTGACTTGGTTATTTTGGTTGTCAGCACGTTGACATTCACATTGACATTGACACAAATTAATATTTCATCCATTTTTTTCTTCCAAAATGCCTCGCGCCTAGTGACAAAAAACCAACACGTTTGTTTACTTCGATACACGCTAAGCGACTATCTACAAAGCGCGTAGTGCGGCCAGTCACGAACACTATAGAACGTTCGTTTTACTAAGCTACTCGTTAGGTGACTAGTTAGGCTCTAGGCGCTAAGCAAGCCACCTGTCTGTGCGGACGTAGCCTTAAGGGAAGTATGTACGAGAAGTCTGAAATATTTGTACACCCTGGGCCAAATCTTTTTTGCTCCCTAACGGCCGGTCTCAATAATGTACTAACAGATGGAAGACTGTGGATAGGGCTACCATTAGTATGTTATCTGTCATATTTGACAATTTTTGCGTCTGAAAAATTGACAAGTATGACAGATAACATACTAATGGTAGCCCTATCCACAGTCTTCCATCTGTTAGTACATTATTGAGACCGGCCGTAAGTAAAACAGATTTTCTTGACGGTTCTATAACCGCTGTTCAGGCAAAAACTTGAAGTTTCGAAAAATAATCCTTCCCTCTATTCCTAATTTATATTAAAAAAAAGTGAATTGAACTGGTAGACGGATAACTAAGTGATTTCATGAACAACTTGCTACCTGTAAGTTGTATAAATAAAATAATTCTTATTTTCTGGAACTGATGACATATATGGCCAGTTACATCTCAATTTATGGTTCATGGCCTTTAAAGATTCTACAGTGAGGTGAAATATCTTTATATTTAAATTAACAGCAAGATGACAAATGACTCGTAAATGATCTACCAGTAACCTAACACCTCCATTGAAATACCACATTTTCAAATAGACAAAGACATTGAAACAAATGAATAACCTCTTCAAAATGTGAAAACCACTGGCTGTGAATGTAATATAAAAGCGAAGATATTGTTGAAACTCTTCAAGTTATAGCTACTTATTATAAGTACTATTATGTCTTCCGTGGTATAATACAATGCGTGTAGATTAGCATATAAGAAAAGTTTTGGTCATAAACGTTGAAAGTTTTTGTTAATTATCATCTCTAACATAATTAAAGCTTGAATCTTTATGTTCTCTATAATTTACAATACTATTTGGCTAAACTTGAGGAACAAAAAACAAACGGAACAGACAGAAAGAAAATGTATAATTATTATAAAATAGCTATTTATGATAATAAATTTGTTATTCGTAATATTTGTATAAGTAAAATTAATTTATTTTAAGTTTACTGAATTTATTGAAGTGAAATAATAACATAGTTTAACAAAAACAAAGAACGTTTCTCCAATAAAATTATGCAAAACATTAAAACCGTAATAATAAAACTGAACATGAATATGTGAAATCTAAAGCAGTCATGTTTTACAAATTAGAAAAAGTGTTCAAACTTTTACGTTACCTAATATTTTTCTTCTAGTTTAACGTTTCAATAAACCTATCGTAAAGGGAAACGCATCACTAAACATTATCTGGGGGCACGGTAGTGCCCCCGCCAAGTCGAGCAAAAAAGCGGCACGGCCGTACTTACCATCCTTTTCTCGAAGCAATTCAGGCCATTTTCGACTCCCTATAACTTCATTGTGGATAAAGCTAGAAGCTTAATTTAGTAACCAAGCAGACATTGTATAAACACGGTACATTTCAAATTTCATTCAATTTGAGTTCTATAAAAGCGTGTTTTTTAGTTTTTTTTTAAACTATTATTTATTTTTTCATTTTTTAGTTTGATTTTTTGAAATGAAATTTAGGTATTTTTCTTTCTTTCTTTCTTTTTTTCTTTAAATATTGAATTGTCATCAGTCCTCGATAAGTATACGAAGTTTGAAAGAAATCTGACCGTTTGAAGTGGGTCAAAATCAAGTCCATAAGAGTCGGTTACAACTAGGGCATGTGATATCGGAACTATTCTCAATATCGAAACTGGTTTTCGATATTGAGCCTTGATTCCGGAATTCCGGAATTGGTTTCGATATTGGTTGTTTAAAATTAAAAATGAAATAAAAGCGCCTGATACCAAAAAAGCTATCATGATACACTTTTTTGAAAACTTTATGATGAGCTCTTTAATTTCATACCCGTATTGCATTATTTGATTTATTTTTATTTTTTGATAATTCAAACAATGGAATCTCACAGTCATCATATTTGTTTTTTAACGTCACCTACCTAAGAACGCTTGGGCTATCAAGACGAATCTAACGATATCTTAATTATATAAATTAGTCCAGCGGTTTGGAAAATATGAGGTAATAAAGAATAACATAATACCTACATGCATACATACAAGATACGCGCGAAAAACATAACCCTTCCTAGTTGGGTAAATACATTGTTGAGGATGAAATAAAAGATTTAAAAGTATGTTTTACGAACTTTTAATTATTTAATGAAAATAAAGGTAAAGTGAGTAAAATCTTACTTTTTATACAGACAACAGTATTCAGTTTTCATTTAGGTTTGTTTGTAGTTTCTTATGCGTTTATCAAAATTACTTTAAGTAAATGTCTTCATAATAATCATAGTAAAACAAATACAATAAAACAAAAGCTATATTGCAACAGTAGCTCGCTATCAATCAGGATAACATATAATTATGATAATTAGCAACAAATATAATAAAATACCGACCATAAAAGACCGAGTTTGGCACCATGGTTTCGTTGAAACCCGAAGTTCTGAGAGAAACTGAGAGATACTACGGATGGTAGTATGCCTCCTCTCAAGCTCCAGCGCCCCGCGAGAGGGTCGAGCGAGCTAAACTGACCCGGCACTATACAGAAGATATCCCGGACGTCAGCCAGTATGACGTAAGAGAGGCTCTAAAACAGCTTAAAAGACAAGGCATCGGGAGATGACGATATCACTACCGAGTTGCTAAGAGCTGAGAGAAACCCCTCCTAGTGGCGCTCCAAAAACTGTTTGAAGCCGTCATCCATACTGGAACTACCTCGGAAGACTGCAGGTACTGAGAGCTGTCAGGCAAGGGGACGGTTATATTCCTAAAACTGTTCACCACTGCGATGCAAGACGTTTTTCAAGCTGATGGAGTGGAAACGACGTGAAATTAACATCAATTTCGAATACATCAGACACCTGCGATATGCCGATGACATAGTTAACCTGGTGGGATGAAAATAATGTCGAATGTTCATGTCACACGCATGCCGATTCTTGTTAACGGCACTGCTCTCGAAGTTGTAGACGATTATTCGTTTATTTATATTTATCTGGGATAAATGATATAAATCGTAGAATCTAAACTGAGGTGCGTTCGGGAAACCACGTCATATCTTGTCGTCAAAAAACTACCTCAGAGCCTGATTTTGAAGGTATTCGAGCAGTGTGTGTAGCTAGTGATGACATACTGCTCCCGAGACGTGGTGCTTTACTGTCGTCCTAATCCACAAGCTCAAAATTGCACGGCGTGCTATGGAGAGGGTTATGCTTGGTATTTCTCTACGTGATTGTGACAGAAATGATGAAATCCGTAAATCCGTAGACGAACTAGGATAACCGACAGAGTAAAGCGAATAAGCCGGCTGAAGTGGCAATGGTCTGGCCACATAGCTCAAAGGACCGATAACCGTTGGGGAAGAAAGATCCTCGAATGGCGCTCATGTCTCCGAAAACGAAGTATAGGACGCCCCCCAATCAGGTGGACTGACGGCCTGAAGAAAAGTGGGCATCCGCTGGACTCCGAAAGCTCAGGACCGGTCATAGTGGCGCAAGTTAGGGGAGGCCTATGTCCAGCAGTTGACTTCTAAAGGCTGATAGATGGATGGATGCATAATAAAATAAATTACAGATATTTGATTAAGGTTTCTTCAGATGTGTTTATCATAATTTTTAATATTTATAGATTACAACTAAATCTCTCTAAATCAAATGCTGCTTTTGAATACGAAAAAAAATTGATTTCACACAATTATTACAATTTCTTAGTTAGCTAATCTATAAAGGTAACAATGGTGGTGCAAGGGGTACACAAGGGATAGAGGGAATTGGGTGATTGGGTCCGTGGGTGCGTTCAGAAATAAATGAACACTCGAAATATCTACTTCGTTTAGTAATAATGAATATCGAAGTTTCGATATTGAAACACTCAGTTCCGGAACTGAAAAATTGACCGAGATTCCGGAATTGCGAAATCTCGAAACTTCGATATCCATGCCCTAGTTACAACTTACAAATTACAAACAAACATACAGGTGAAGCACATACAACATCATTGGGTGAAGCTAATATAAAGCGTGTGAAAACTGCACTATTTCGTTAAATGACAAGTTAATCTGACCTTGAACTTATGGCTAATAATTAGCATTTTCCAAGAGTACACATTTGAACTGTATCCTAAGATTAGTTTGTATTATTGCCCATTGTCGCAGCCACGGTCGTTAGTCATGAATACAGTGTCAATTGCGGGATGCCCTAGTTGTAATTTAAAATGTTCTGTTGACGATTGCTCTAACCTTGATTACTTTAAGATAACCTCAGAAAACGTTTCTTACTATGACCAATTATAAAAGCTAAATGTTGTTCGAAGCCCTGACAACTAGTATTATGAACAAGTCAACCCAACAAGTAATGGTTTTCTTCCCAAATTGTATTAATCAAAATGGTATTACGCAAAATCTGCTGAACATGTTAAGGTGAAGCTTTGAATATTTATAACTTTTATGATAGATCTTATCTTGATAGTATATTCTATTAAAAAAGATATGAATTTCCTGGATAAAAATAAAAATATAAAATGAAAATTATTGTTTCGTTTGTTAATGATGCTTTAGGTACGAGTATAAATTACCATAAGATTAAGCCAGAATATGATGAATTGGAAACAAAACGGAAACGGGTCGAGATCCATTAAAAAATTAGAAAGCACTATAAACCTGGACTATACTAGACCATTTTATATAGAACTATGTCTCAATAAACATTGAAAGGCATAAACTATATTAGCAGTTATACAGTGGTTAAACCTGCCTGTGGTTGCGGTGACACATCTTGTTTCCTGTTCGATTTAATCTTGTGACCAACTAATTTGTGGTCTTATAAGATACGTTTCCCATCATGAATCATCAATAACAACAATTTTATTGTAGAACGCTGCCGTGCTTTAGGAGGCAGGGTAACACCAACGGCTTTATAGAAAACAGTCGTCACCATGTTTTGGTCATTTTAAAGCTATTTTAGTTGCATTGGCAAAATGCCTAAGAAACATAGAAAATCGAGGTAGAATAATCAAATATTTCAGATCAAAATTAGTAAACAAATCGTTAGGATCAAAATTACCTTTATGAAATGATTTGGCCCATGTGTGGCTAAAAAGTTAGTACCTAATCCATAATAAGTTAGTAACCTTAAGCTTTCTGATAGGAAACAATGATTGTCTAATTTAACTGTATTGCTGTTATTACGCAAGATAACTTTTAGAAACTCATCGACTTTTTCCATAGCAAGCGAGTATGTTGAAGCATTTGAATTACTCGAATTCGTTGCCAGTTCAAGATCACGATACATTTATTTAACTTTTGATTTCGCTCTGATGTTTACCGGTTCAGTTTTGATCACTTTCCCTACCTCGAATTCATTGTTAATATTAGCAGCTTCTGTTCATGGAGATAATCTATTTGATTACTTACGAATAAAACTTTCGTTATCATTACGAAATCAAAATCTTTTATTTTAAAACCAGCGGATTATCCTCAAAAAATGTTGTTTTAATTATTTTAAAGATGATTCATTATTATCATAAGGATATTTAAACCTTTCGAGAGGGTTCTTTGATGATTACACAAATTAATTTTCAGTGTTGGTTAGCTCAGTAGCTCTTTATAAATATTAACTAGAATATAATTTAATTAATATTGAACATAAAGTAGTGACCTTATCTACACATACAGATTTTCTAAGAATTGGAAAACAATTTTTAAATTACTGTTCACATACGTGTGTTTGATATTAAGAGAATTTCGATCGCATAATAGATTCACTTTCTCCTCAGCGCCCTGTCATTCTGAGAATTGGACAGCAATCTCTCACAAGTGACGTTAAATCGCTTCACACATGTTTGAATTTTTAGCTTAGCTGGTAATTTTCCACTCATTACAAGTAGCTCTATAAACTTTGCACCCAATCGTTACATTAGAAAAATCGGAAATTTGGTATAAAATTAAAATCAAATTTTTCAAGACTTATAGCTGCCGTTGACTACTATTACGGCATTAATATCTAAAAAGATATTCACTGGTAAGAAAAGCATTAACAAAATTTTCTGATCGATTAATAATTATATATTTTATTTCCATACTAAATCATCTCAATTTTACGAAAAAAAATATCAGATTTAAAACCGCCTCAAATTAAAAATAATATTTGTGGGGTCCGAATGAACTTCCTTGAAGATGGAGGTCCAATTGAACCCCAACATCAAAACTGAAATTTTGATAAATACGGGATCAATCTGAAAGGAATCCCCTTTCAAATATCAATTAATTTTCGAATCCGTTTCCTAAACTCCATTGGTTCTGGAGTAAAAACATTACAATAATACAATAGAATTCAGAACCGCCTCATATTTTGAAGATGGTTAATGGCACGGAGACAAGAATTCTCCTCAAACCCAGTTCAAAGCCACAACTCCACCTGACCCTAGCTTCACCTGTCTGGCTAACAATGAGACTATCTATCACAGCTTTACGAACCATAAACGTCACCATACTGTGTTGCATATCAACATCATTGTTGGTTTCCGTTATAAACAGGTCATACATGACAATAATAAGAATAATAACATCGCGTGGATTAGCTACGAATGAATCTGTGTAATCTTTGTAGATAAAATGTTTTTCTTTCATTTAATGTTGTCGGATTAGGAATCAATGACGCAGCCAAAGGATATTCTTTTGAATGTCTTTCTGTCTTTCTGTATGTTATCTGTGCACGTACCACGCAGAAATTTCCTAATATACTCTCAAATGACACTAAAAATTTTATAAGCAAACATTATTTGGATATTTTTGAATCCATTAATTTATGTGATGTAAATATTACAATATGCTTTATCCAAACTTTTCAAATTGAATGAGATAAGCGACTGCCCATGAACTCGAACCGGGTGAAAGTCAAGGAACTACCAAGTGGGTTACAGATACGCAGCTTACTAATTATAGTACTTAACATAAAGGTTAACAAAACAATTGTAGTAACATCCACTAGTTAATGAAAAGGAAAGGGCATTTATGTGGAAAAGGGAAAGAGCTTTCTAATTTTATTGCAGTTTGATTTTTGAAGAGTGCTTTTCTTTTAAAATTATTTTCTAGTGTTTCATTGGTTATAATTTCGAATTTAGAACTGAATCTCGATTAAATAATATTCGAGTTTTGTAATTTGCATTTCTTGACAATATTGTACAGTGTAAAAAATAATAAGGTAATATATAATCTACTTTATTATAATGTTATGTTTTTATTTTTATTATGATTGAATAACACAGAATCCAAGAAATGGTTATTAACTACATAAAGGACAATGTCCACTTTGTATGGACATTTGGCTATCAGTGAACACCACATTTCAACATAAATATTATATAGGCTTAATACCTTTACTCAGTTTAAAAACGAAAATAATAATTGTTTTGTAACCAGATGTTTATTATACTGGTTATTTGAATAAATATTTTGTAGGTATTTATATTTGCACTATTATCCAACGAATAACGATTGACAGTTGAGATTACCACAGAGTACTTAATCACTACGTATGACAGTTGGGGATGCAAACAATGCATCGATTCGAGCGTGTTTGCAAAACATCGATACATTGTTCACTATCGTGAATTATTATAAAAGCAACGTACATAAAATAATATGTTATTCTAGTAAAAATAATACCTTATTCATAGTTTATTGCTTTTTATACGTGTATCTTACCAAACTTAAGTTTTTATCGTGAGAATTAAAACTTCGAAATAACATCGATATATCGTTTTTATTATCGTTATCGGAATAATGTTGCAATTGTACTGACGTGACTACTCTGTGTATGTGACAAAAGGAAATGAGTTTATCAGTAGAATGTTTTATTAAACATATTATTTTAAAAAAGTAAATTGATACAAAAATAATTCGCGTGTATAAGTTAAAAAACAAAATATATTTTTTCGTGTAATTATTTATTTCTGAGCATCCTGTCCACGAATAGCCGAAAATGGACATTGCCCTTTACATAAATAAGTATATACTTATGAATATTTTCTTTCCCACCTCTATATATTTGACAAAATTTTTAATTTCATCACTTTCATCTAAGTCCAGAAGGACTTTATAGAAAATAAACCCTTCCTCGAAAATAAACAAACACTAGTGAAACTTATATGCGTTCTATCCTCCATTCAATATTTTTTTCACCTATAGGTACTTCATCATCCAATAAAGAATTATGCTCATCATCTTCATTAATGGCCCAGCTAAAGTAATCATTCACGTGATTCTCAACCATTACATTTACTTTTATGAATCCGAATGTGATTTCTCCGTCCAAGTTTCAAGAATTACGAAAAGATTTATGGAACATTGAACTTGTTTGCTGGCAGAAAAAAATGTGATTTATTAGCTTAATTAGGTTGGTATGGATCTTTTTGTTTGTTTGTTTTTTGTTAAAAGTATTTCGCATGCTACAATCAATCAAATCTTGTTTGTTTTTTCTCAAGCAACCCTGTAAAATTAAAATGGGTCCCGATTGTTAATCCTTCTATGGTGTAGTTGTATTATTTCAGCAACATTCTGAACTACTGGGCTTGTTTTTTCTTTTTAGTTTTTTACGGAGTAGGGTTTTTGTTTTTAATTTCTTTTTATTTTACACTTTTTAGTTAGGATTCATTGACTTCTTTTTTAGGATTATAAGACGGTAAAATTCGCAGTATTGTCATTTCGTTACAGGAGTTAGTAAATTAACGAGAATGGTTGTTTAACCAACTTTAACTCGTTATACTCGTATATCCCAAACTGTCACTTAAAATGAAAAATGATGAAAGGAACCTAAAAAAAAATTCGACCAACTACGTCAAGTGGGGTATCCACTTGACGTAGTTGGTCGAAATTTTTTTTTCATTCAGACAATCTCATTTAGACATCTGATTGTCCCTGTGGTGAATTTTAATTATTGTCATGTCTTTAGTGACACTATCGATTGACGTAAAAAGATCAAAATGTCAACCCGTTTGGTCTCTACAACGTCTTCTAGTAAATTTGATTTTTGTCTGAGCAAAGTCAGTCTAAGTACGGTTTATAGATCTCACCCTTATATTCTAAACTGTGCAATGTCATGGTACAAAACGCAAAGCGAATTAAGGATTAACTTCACAGAAAGTAGGTTTGTGCTTACTGCGGTTTTACGTTTACGATTTAACTGGGTCTTTCGTATTTCCCACGTTCGTACCGTATTTGGTATAGCATACATTTGGGTGATAACGTTGTGGGTTACTGTGTGGGATGTTCCCCTTTGTAAGCTGTTCTTTGTTCCCTTTTTAACCGACTTCAAAAAAGGAGGAGGTATTCAATTCGACTATATTGTTCTTTTATGTTTGTTACCTCAGAACTTTCCACTGGATGAACCGATTTACATGATTCTTGTTTTGTTTGAAAGCTGGTGCTTGTCATGTGGTCCCACTAAAATTTGAGCGAGATGTAACTAGTAGTTTTTGAGTTATCCCTAATTTTGAAGTCGGTTATTTTTGTCAAGAATAATTATAAGCTTTTATTGGACTTGTTTTGTTCGTTAATTTGTTAGCATGTTGTATGTATGGGGTAAGTCATGCAATCGGAATTCCAACAACTTTCCTTATTGCTTTATTTCCGACTCATCATATGGGGTTGAAAGTTTGCATACCTATTGCTTTATACCATTTCCTGTCGGGTTAGATATTACTTAGAGTGAAAAATCTTGGCTTTGGACAGCAAAGCTTTGTAATATATCATCGCATCTGTATCCTTGCTACCTACCACGAGGAATTAGGGAGTAATTCAGCTGTAGGGATTTCATTATTTTACTTCTTTTTAAATTATATTGTATTCGATTGGCTTAAGACTAACGCCTCAACTCAGAGTCACTAATGGTTACTTATATCCGTTCCTTAGTAAAGAATCACCATACAAAATCTGTACTAAGTAGCGATTTAAGTAACCATTAGTGACTCTGAGTTGGGGCGTTTGTTATATGTAATAAGTAACATTAAATTATGTGGATTGCTGTGAATACAAGTATTAAATAAATAAATAGAGTTTGTGTATGTCCGGCTCACAAACAGGAATCGTTATCCATATGCGTATGTAAACGTAAAAATAAACAAAAGTGACCTTAAAGAACTTAAGTAGTAGGAGTCATACTGTCAGGTGATAATCAAGTTACCAGCAGTCGAGGCCAGACTTTCTCAGTGAAAGTGTATACATTTTCGTTTGACGTCTCATCGATGACTACACGAATGAAATTGTGAATTAAACGAAAATTCAGTGACGACCTTCCATATTCAATTTTTTTTTATGGAAATAGCCGGCAAACGAGCTGACGATCCACCTGATGATAAGTGGCTGTCGTCGTCCATGGACATCAGCAACACCAAAGGCATCAACGATGCGTTGCACCGAAGAAAGAGAGAAGAAAAAGAAATTACTCATAGTTGAGCCTTAGCATTTCATGATAAACGTAGAGGTTTTCGGAATTCTGTAGATACTATATTTTGAAGTTATGCAGGTACATTGTGTTTTAAGAAAACTTTTACACTCACTTGAGTTAAACAATTTCATAAGTTACAATTTCTGTCTACATAATATTATGTACTTTTATGATGAAACTTACCGTTTGGCCGGAAAATGCGAAAAATGTAAATAATAAGAAAATGTAATATTGTAAAGTACAAAAAATATTCAAGGTCAATATTACAACATTGATCTTGAATATTTTTTTGCAGACTTGGGACTTGACACATTTTGTTCATAATGGTGTTCCCAACATGTGAATCAATTTTCAGCTCTAAACGAATTACGCTTCCCGCCCACGTCAGTCTTTTTGTAGGACCGATAATAGGGCCGATTTTTTCTTCCATAATATTTCTGACCGACATTTTGACCGACTATTGCTATCAGTACGTTCTATTTTTCTCATACAAAAAAGCGGTCACCGATTATCGGACGTGGGCGGGAAGCGTTAATGTAAACCAAAATGTCAGTTTTGCCTGTACTGGAGACTACGAGTATAAGTGGCTTCCCATATAAATTACCAGTTTTCACATTACGCTAGACACAATTGAAAGTTACACATAATAATAATTTCCACTGTATTACTTCGAAATAAAATCTTATTTTTATTATTATCTCCAATATTTGATCTAGTGAGAACATTGCTTTCAATAATTTCACTGGAATGTTGCTCTGAAATCAAAAGTCGATCAAGTGACCACGCAATCACGGATGTGGTTTGACTGGAAGCGCCGCGCTATTCAATTCAAACGCATAGATTTAATTTTAATTGGTTATGAGAAAATAAATGTGTTCTGATTCACACTATGATCAGTATGAATCTTCATTATTATGAAATTAGTAACCGTATTCGCTTTGCTTTGGGAAATCTATGCCTTAGTAACCTACTCGTACTAACGCTAAAAAATATTTTCTAATTCTTTTATTTACAAATATTTTTGTAACCAAATGAAATAAAACTTATGCCTGAAATAATTGCTTATACCTACAATACATTAGTCATAGTCAAAGTCACAACCCATAATTGTCCCAATTCGGCTCGAGATCTCTTCTCACAGTGTGAGGGGTACAGACCATAGTCTACCACGCTGGCCAAGTGCAGATTGGTAGACTTCACACACATTTGAGAATTACCTTTAAATTATTATTTAAAAATTACCATCTCACTGAAAACCTTGATAAGGAACGTTCACATTACACGATCACTTGAAAATTTCAAGCAATTAAAACTTAAAACATAAATAACTACTAACTATCAAAACCAATTCCAATCAGCAATCAAAGAAACTTTCATCTATCAATCTAATAGATATATTCGGGTGATGAATGGGTTGAACTGTGAATAATGTATTCACAGTCTATACCGAAATTCTGTAGTTCTGAGAGCTTAACTCATTTCTGAATTTCGTATTTTTAATAGTCATCCACTATTGAAAACATCACCTGTTTACATTTGGCAAAGATTATTGCGTGATGCATTGCAAACGCTACTGCCGTAACGTGTTAAATCTGAATAATAGCCAAATCTGCCAATTTCTAATGCATTTAAAAACAATAGAAACAATAATAATACTTTAATATTTACTGGAAACTATTTTCATTCTGTATTATATTTGCACGCACAACTCGTTTTTTTTAAATCAGATTTTCACCTTTACAGATATTATAGTACCCAATTCAGGCAAACTTCTATATTTGGCGAATCTTTTTATGAAGATAGCTATGGGTTGAAGCCTAAATTAGTACTTAATAACTAAGTTTTATGTATAATTAATTATTTACATACGTTAAAATGGCCTACAATTCGAAGTCAGTTAAGAAAGCGTAAAAACTTATTATAAAAGGAAATTAGTGTGTGGGAGAATTTGTTTGTCTGTCAACTGATAAATAGAATATGTATTACAGGCGTAAAAAACAAGAAGCAACGAAGCTCATCTTTATTTAATAACAGTAATGGTTTCTTCGTTAGAAAGTGGTCTCGTTACCATAAGGTAAAAGTACCTATCAAAATCTATTTAAGTGGCTTTAAATATGCGAAAACTTTTACTATTTTTTTTATAGCCCGGCGGCCTATGTCGATCCAGTGAGTAGTTGGATGCGTTACCACTAGAGGCAAAAATTTCTTAAGCGTTTCCGTGCTTTGGAAGGCACGTCAAGTCGTTGATCCCGATTGTTATCCATATGGATCCATTGTTATAAGCCAAGTTAGAGGCCCTTGGATGCCATTAAAACTTGGGTTGGTTGGGTTGGGTTGACACTTGGGTTGGCCACTAACCCCTCCACCAATCCGCACTGGAGCAGAGTGATGGCTCTAGGCCTTCTCAAGAGGTGAGACCCGTGCTCAGTAGTGGGCCTTTAATGGATTGAAGCCACCATTCTATTAGCCTCTTTATCTTTGTCGTCGTTTGAAACTCTGCCCTCGGCAATACACCCTTGAAATGAAATCGAAGCCTACAATACTCTACATTTTTTATTCAAGAGCCCATAAGCTCTCATTTCCTCACACATATTCTGAATCACCGTCTTATTAACGTGTTGATGTTTCCCAAAATCGTATTTAAGAAGAAGATAGAGATACTAGGTGTGGGCAATGCATTACATTATGCCGTTAACCTACTTAAGCTACGTATTTTATTTCATAATCAAATTTTAAATTGTGATTTTTATGCGTTTTATAGTTCACTAGAAAATATTAGTTTACTAAGTAATTTTGCTTAGATAGAACAATTTTTAAACGTAGGTGTAAATAAATTCAAAGATTTCATTTTACAAGGCTTGTCAATTTTTTCTATAGTATTATTGTTGTTGTTAGGATTTTCTTTTATAATAATCATGAAATTATTATTTTAATCTGACGTAATATTCATAACGACAAATTTTTACGTAACACAAAATTAGATTTTATTCATTTAACGACACAATTAAATAAATGAAATCAATTCTTAATTGTGTATCTATTACTTTATTAATACTAATCAACGTAATATAAAAATAAATTAATATTTAATTGTAAATTTTATTTAATTATCTTCTGTGTTTAGGGAAAGTGGACAACCGTTCTGGGTAACTATAAATAAATAATCAATTGTTTTTTTAACCACGTGAGGTGTTTTCAAAGTGCGCTCAATTCGCACTAAGTCTTTGGCGCATGCTCTCGGCGCAGGCACGTGCTTGAAAGCGGAACGAATCGGATGCCGCATCCAGTGCATATTGATGTGTGTAACTGTAATTATTAATTTTATTTATTACACTAACTATGTTATTAGTAAAGTTATGTTATTTATTTTATGATACAATGCCATCAAAAACAAAACTTGTAAAAAAAACCAAGTCTCGCAACTCAGTTCTTCTACCGTAAAAAGTTGTGAGATCCATGTAATACCAAGTCGGTTAATTTATTCAGTTCCTACTTAAGGGTCCTTCTGTCTTAAGTTATCACGTAATTAGCTAACCTAACAAGTAACAACATCTTATAGTGACCATATTATCAATATTAAAAATCTTTTATGTTTTAAATAAATAGATCGACTATATCTATGGATAGGTCTTCAAAAATGATATTGAGGTTTCTAATATCATTTTTTTCTAAACTGAATAGTTTGCGCGAGAGACACTTCCAAAGTGGTAAAATGTGTGTCCCCCCCCCCCTGTAACTTCTAAAATAAGGGAATGATAAAACTAAAAAAAATATATGATGTACATTACCAAGCAAACTTCCAACGAAAATTAGTTTGAATGAGATCTAGTAAGTAGTTTTTTTTTAATGCGTCATAAATCGTAAACTGCAAAAACATTGATCAAAGTTACAACGAACTACAAGAACTTTTATACTATGTTACTTCCTGCTACGGAACCCTTCATGGGCGAGTCCGACTCGCACTTGGCCGCTTTTTAAGTGAAACTTCTATACATATAGACGGGGTATTAGGATTTTTCTGTCACGAAAATGCGTTCGCGGCCGCGTGTAGGGGGTAGACAATATATCGCGTGGAAATATTTAAAATAAATATTAAATATAAATACGTTGCGATTCATTTTAAACATTTAAAATATTTATTTTTGAAATATTTATTTTTGGAATGTTTTTTCTTAAAATATTTTTTATTAAAATTTTCTTTTTAAACAATATTTTATTGAATTCCACTTATCCGTTGAAGTTTCACATCTACAATGTGTCCTAGCACACTTTTCGTTTTTTTTTTAAATACTATATTGCTGTAAAAGTGACGTGTTTAAAAACCGTTTTAAACACTTCCGAAACATCTATATTTTCATGTGACTCTTATGACCGACAGGGGTTATAGAAAGCCCCAAACGCCACTTCACCTATTTCAGTCGGCACCTAATAAATTAGAATGTCACGTAAGCGTTAGCGATATAGATTGGTAATTGGCAATACAGCAAATATATTCGGAATAAAATATTATTTTGAACTAAAACTAACAAAAAAATAAATTACTATTATAACTTAAAATAATAAAAAGAAAGATGTTAACTAAACTAAGTAATATTTAAAAAAAAGTATATTTACAAGAGATAAATGTCATCCAAAATTCCTAAATTAGGCATTGTACCCAGAACGCTGGCAGCATTGCCCCGCTGTATTGCCAAACTAATTCTTTGAGCAAAATAGCTGCCAGCCTTCAGGTCTCCAGAAGTGCGGACAAATAAATTAATAATACAGTTTTTAAAAACAAAGTTAATAATAAAGTTTTCCTTGAACGTGATTCATAAGTTTTTTAGTTCACCGTTGGAAACTGCGACAGACTGGTTAGCCGAGCGGCCAAGAGACATACATAAGAGACACACTTTTATGGTGCTAGGGCGTCCTTCCTAATGTGTTGTCATTTTAATATTTATATGATTTTTTACTTCATTCACAGTGATCATTTTAGTGTAATATGGGTACTAAATATAACACGGGGACTTATGTATTTTATACCGCTATTTCGACCCAGTTGCACGGATCGTAGTCACGGCTGAATTGCGGTGGCGGAAACAAACTGGCAGGATGACAGATGACATTCGAAGGAAAGAAAGAAAGAAAGAAAGAAAGAAAAACATTTATTTCTGGCTAACACACAAAATATTTATTACTAAACTACATATGTAATTATTAATTAAAAATATTTAACTATTAGTCTATCCACTTTCCGTTTTATTTATTTTTATTTATTTATTTAAACTCTTTATTGACTGTACACACTAAAAAAACATTTACAAAAGAGTACACTGTTAACAGATAGATAAGTATAAATTAATACAATGGGCGGCCTTATCGTTTACAAGCGATTTATTCCAGACAACCCATACTCCATTGGCAAAATACACATTATAATGAGTACCAGTATTTTTTTTCCAGTAGATACCTTGATTTTTTTCTTCGGGAACTAATTGAAACAACATAAAAACAAAACAAAACGATTTACAAGAAAAGATACCAAATCAGTGAATAATTATATACAGATAAAAATAATTCTAAAATGATTATGTAAAACTGTTTTATCGAACAGTTTGTGGCAGTAATTATTATTATTGGCACCATTGAGTACATATACATAGAGAAGACATCTCAAACAAAATGTGTGTCCCCACCGGGAGGTTCTATTTTCAAAATTGAGCCCCTGTTCTCCTTTCAAAATCGAACGAATCCATTGGACATTGATGCCGCGCGGCGCCAATTCATTGGAACATACATTGTGTTCGCGGTGTCTGTTCTATACGCTAGTAATAATACTTCAATGATTGGCACTAATATTGTAGCGCAACTTTCGTTAAATCTGTAAAACTCTTTCTATTTCGTGACGGAACCCAAAAATCGCCATAAATGGTTTCGATATTATCATCTTACACGACTTTCTATGAATTCAAAATGGTTGTTTTAAATGAAGCAACGGATAATTTAAATGTAAAAACACGCACAACATAGCTGACCAAAAATAGAAGTAGCTTTCATTTCGCACGTGTTTCGACTAGCGATTACTAGCGATCCACTCATTGTTAGTTTGAACTGTTTAAACCATTATTTTTACTCAATAATCTTGACCACAATCCCTTTTGATGTTAAGTGGAGACTGGTATTAGTGGATGGCAAATTCCGTTCCGGACCGGCTTGATTTTACAATTAATACGGGTACTCACTATGGCTTTTAATCGTGGTCAAGGGTGATGTGTTCAGTGGATGATGAGCTAAGCTTAAAAATATGTATTACGGGCCCGATTTTGTAAATAAAATACGTCATCTTAAAGTGGAGATGAAGTCCAAGATGGTGAGAACACTAATATAACTTAGTAAAAGCCTATTCACTCTTTTCTTGAAGACTCCTACGTCATTTGCGGGTTGGAACGTGGACGTAGGAAAGCTATAAATATTCCAATCCTTTGCGGTCGCGTAATAATTTTTAACTCGTAAACTTGCGTGCTGAGTATAACGAGTTAACGTTTTAGTTTAGTTTTTGCTGCTTACTGCGGCTTTGTTAGTATTTATTTTTATTTCAACATATCTCCAATTTGTTAAATTCGTAAAATAAGCTATTGAATAGCTTAGTAATTTTGGATGTTTCGATTTTAACTACTCAATAAGTATGCATTGTAAAAACTATGATGTTTAATATGCAAATCACATACCTGTGTTTACAATATCTAGGACTGAAATGTACACCAGAAAATATATATTATGTAATATTTATTTTCAAAATAAAGATAATTTGAAACTGAATTGAATTGAATTGAATGATTTTTAACAGGCATAAAAAGAAGGAGATTCTATACGCGTGAATTCGCTTAATGATCGAAATTCAATCATTATCATTTGAAGTTTTGAAAGCAATAACTATTTTTTTTTAATTCTGTTTCTACGTATGTTTTTATTGTTAACAAAGATAAGATAGTTTAAAGTCCAATATTCATTGAAAACAAGATAGGTATATCTAGTCCAAACTGGTTAAAACTGGTTATTAAATTCAGTGTCGTGCTGATGCTCGTGACCCATGTGAAATCATTCACTGCGTAAAATAAATTAGGTATTTCTTTTTTTGTTCATGTAATTCCAGCGAACACTTTCCTTTTCCTTTTTCTGACGTGATAATCATGCAATTATTATAATTTACACATTTACTTCTTTCATGTCTCCTTTTCAATTTCATTAAAATTATAATTCGATTACCTTAATATTCCCACTTAAAGTCCTTTAATAGATGGGTAATTTAGGACGAAATTTATTTTATTCATATATTATTATTATAGTCTCTACGCATATAATTATCCAATAATACTTAATGTAACATCACATTATTTTAAATCATTAAATCTTCACGAAATAAACCCTGGACACGCCAAATTAATAAAGAAATTCAATCGTAGTCAATAACTATAAATCTATACTAATATATAAAGAGGAAAGATTTGATTTTTTGTTTGCATTGAATAGGCTACGAAACTACTGAACCGATTTGAAAAATTCTTTCACTGTTGGGAAGCTACACTATCCCCGAGTAACATAGGCTATATTACATTTTCAAAAAAAATAGGGATCCTTAATAAAACTCCAATAATGTAACCCAAGGTGTAAAAAAATAAGAAAACCGAAGCAAAGCGAGGGCGGTTACTCGTAGTCAATAACTATAAATTCATTAATCGGTAATTATCGAAGCCGAAGTTCCTTCCAATTGTCACACTTACAAACTGAATTACTAAGGCCCGGTTAATGAGGTCCTTTTGTCGGCAGTCAAGCCTAACCTAACCTAACATTACTTATGTAAACTGGGGCGACTAGTTGAACAGTTTTACACATCCAACTAAAATGACTAACCCAACCTAACCTAACCTTACGCTGAGATGACGTTTTCTTGAAACTACATAGAAAATAATAAATAAATAAATATAATAAAAATAAAAATTATTTATTTCAGGAATTTTAAGCCCATAGAGTTATTAGTAACAATTTTATTACTTATAAACAATGTTAGTTTGTTGCTAATTTTTTATTTATTTAATTTAATTTCAATTTCATTTCATTTCATTAATACAATTTAATACACAATTTACAATTTAAAATACATTAAATTATACTATTTCATTGAATTTAATACATTTAACTTAAATGTCAACATTTGTTTATTACACAATTATATCAATAAGTGAAAAAACAGTGTTGTGTGCATGCACGTGCAACTGCAGAAACCTTCGCAAGAAGGCCGAGTCCATTCCATCTGATATCATCTTCAAAACCGTCATATCATCTAAAAACTGATATTAAAACACTCATAGTTGTTCTATAACCATTAACTCGAGAGCCCGGAGATTTCTTATGACCAAGTGACCTTAAATAACACGTCTGCTTTAAATATTCAATGCCCTCAGACTCACGAAGTTGTCAGAATTATGCTACAGATGCATCAAACTTTCACCCAAATAAAATCAATTAATCTTATCGTTTGATTGACGTTTCTAGCTCATGATTTCTCTAATAATCATCATTAGTAGTCATAATAATCATTGAAGTAACAAAACTTATAATTTCATACAAATAACATACAAAAAGCCAGTAATTGAATAAAAATGAATTAGAAATTTAAGTAATAAAATTTAAATAATAAATAATAAAGGCATTGAGCATTCACATCACTCATTCGTTATGTTATCTGTATTGTCGATTGTTAATAAAATTACTTTATACTCCGAACCGTTGAAAATAACTTCATCATGTCATTCATAAAAGTAGCCTAGTTGGTAGCGACCCTGCCTGCGAAGCGAGGGGGGTGTTTGATTCTCGGCCGGGGCAGATATTTACGTGACAGATAAATATTTGTACTCGGGTCATGGGTGTGATTCTGATGTGTCATGTGAGGTCCATGCCACCCGCGACACAGTTTAAAACCTACTGCGGGGGTATGAGTGTGAACTGTGAAAGCGTTTATTTATTTACTAGCTGACCCGGCGAACTTCGTATCGCCTAACAAACTTTTTTCTTCGTATCGCCTAACAAACTTTTTTCTAAAATAAAAGTAGCCTAAGTTACTCCTTGTTACATCAGCTATCTGCCAGTGAAAGTCCCGTCAAAATTACTCCAGCCATTTCAGAGATTAGCCGGAACAAACAGACAGACAGACATAAATTGTAAAAAATGTTGTTTTGGTATAATATGTACCGTGTATACATCCAAATGCACTTAGTAAAAAGCGGTTATTTTAATATTACAAACAGACACCCCAATTTTATTTATTTGTATAGATGTATAGATTATTAATATTATTTATAACATATTCTTATGTGCCAGGTTTCTTTATTCCATAGGAATATGCTTCTTACTCAGCTATTTCAAGACTGCTATGGCATGGCGTTTTTCATGGTATAATGGTACTTTTTGTCTGTTGATTTGTAACTAATTTGTAACTCTTTAAGTCAATCCAAGCAGTAACGAGATAAATTATTATGTTTAAAAACTACTTAATATCGAAAAAAAATCTGATCATTCGATTTTCTATTCGTTTCGATAACATATCGCAGTGTCATTTAAATTATTATTCATTATGCAACTATAATGTGACAAGGTAATAAAAACCAAAATAGTCATGCTAAAGATCAACAATAAAATAACACTAAAATTAAATAATACTATTTTATATCATAAGTTGCTGTTACAAATTTAACAACCACTTTCACTTATACTGCTACTCGTAACTTTGTAAAAACCAAAAAATTTCTAAAACTAGAAACGTAAAACAATGTAACGTATAATTTATTCAATCATTTTCTTTCCATTGATTGCAGATGAGATGTCAGCGCAAATTTGGAGACAGACAGTGACTGAACAGCGACAAGAAGACATGTGAAACAAGTAGAGAACAAAAAGACTTTCAAACTTAAAATTCTTTGACCCAAAGATAATGCGATTAATATGCGCACGCTTGGTTGGGCACTAATGCCCTTCATTTACTGTAAAGCACATATTTAAACAAGCTTAAATTATAGTTAATAACAGTAATGCAGTGACAATGGCGAGAGAAGACCATGAAGTTATAACGAGAGACAGTAAACGAAAATTTTCCAATAATTACGAAGTGAAAATACCATTACTTTTAGTTCTACTAATAAGTGTTAGAGTAATTGAGTGTAGTGAAAATGGAACGGACGATAATGTGAAACGAATCGAAGAAGATATTCCTAAAAGACTAAAGTTAGTTGAAGCTATAGCCGGTAGAGCTTTAGTGGGTGATATGTACCAAAATGGTACCTTTAGAACTGGTAACGCGTTATGGGACGATATTTTAAATGAGTGCACAGTGAAACCTTCAATGGATTGTTTGCAAAAGAACTTCTATTCGTATCTAGATGAAAGTTTAGAGTTTAATGGTGATGTGAATGTGGCTAGTGGTATGTGCTTTAAGAAGAATAATGTTGACGTAAATAAATACAGCAGAGAAGCTAATATTATCTACCTCACGGGAAGCAAAGGTGTGGATGAAGAAAATGGAAGATCGTTGGATGAAGAAAACGAAATTGACGATGAGGAGGAACCAGGTAAGTTTTTGTTTTTATTTAAAGAAAACAAAGTGGATAATGTTTTATTGACTCCCAAGTTTAAGCCAACTGAACTTCTAAAAGGTAAACCTATGCGTTGCTACTTCTGAAGACTTAGGTACTTTTGAGATTTTCTACATACATATTATTATGTCAATGGAAACTATAATTATTATTGTCATTCCAAGCTAATCTCTTATTATCAGGAGAAGTTCAATAGTGTAAATAGATCCAAATATCGGAACTAACTTGTTGGTGGCTTTCCACCTTTTTCTCATTGAAATTATATTTCACATTGGTAGTTAATACTGCTCAAGCTTTTCTTTAAAAAATTGTGAAAAGTATTTTATAAGGCTACTGTAGCGGCTAAAGTAAAACAATTTCGACTCTGCTGTTAACGTTAAGAAATTCCCTCGTTTAGAGCTAAACCTGAGTGTAGAAGGTGATGCTTTTCACAGGAATGCTTTTAATCAGAACGAAAGTAACATGAAAAACTTCAAATCCCTAGGATAAAAGAAAGTATGTCTAATTAAGCTTGCAAGATCTGGCCCACACTAACAGGGTCGTAAGCTAAATAAAAGCATAACATACTACAGAAACTCTAAAGGAAAACAACGGCACTAAATATTTAACTGCTGATTTCGAGTGAAGTCTAACAGACTGTAGACGCACATCCTCATGTCTCCATTCTCAATAGAAACTGCATGCGAATATTCATAAATCCTGCACAAATTTCCATACTCCAAAGAACAATAAACATTGGCATAGGAAAGTGCCCGACGCATCGGGAAATCGTATTTGCTGCTTAAACAATACCCCATACAACACATGTTTGTGGTTGCTTAGAAAACAAACGTTAACTAACCACGTTTAGACGTTATTATGTGTTTATTGAACTTGAAAAATGTCAGGTGTCTCACTTCGGAATGCTATCCGGCAACACACCTAAATTCCATTTCTTGTTTCGGCGAGTGTAAAGGCTTGAAAGTTTATATTATTTAGTGCGAGAAAAACATTGCATTTTGAACATAAATTTTATGCTATGACTGTAATAAAAACACGGAACTTGAAAAGTATTTAATCGATAAATAAACCTTAAAAAGGTTTTCTTATAGAAGAAGCTGGCAAAGCAGCTGACGATTCACCTAATGGTAAGTAGCTATCGTTGCCCATGGACATCGACGACACCAAACGCATCACCGATGCGTTGCCGGCCAATAAAAAGAGAAGGAAAACAAAGAAAAAACTGGCTCTCAAGCCCTCAGCCGGAACACGACTGAGGGCAGCTGACTCGCGGAAGAGGGCGGTAGCTATCTAGGCGGATCCCACAGAGAAATAATAATAGTAATTATGGTATTAATGAACTGTTACATTTAATATTACCAATCTAATAACTCCGAGGTGCCCTACCACCAGCGTGCCGAATATAGTCGCCTCGTATGACAAGGTGGGATTGGGATTAGTATACTAAACCGCCCAATACGGCTAAAAAGCAAAGGCTACTCGTATGCTATAAAATTATTTAAAAAAAAAACTTGAGAGGTGTCAAGAGACACCCGGATGGAACGAAGTTCCTTGCAGTAAGTACTAGAATAGCAAAAACATGCAAGCGAGTGTGCCAAAACAAATCTGGGGTATTAAATTTCTCATAAAATTCTCATAAATTCTCATAAATACCCCAGATATGTTTTGGCACACTCGCTTGCATGTTTTTGCTATCCTAGTACTTACTGCAAGAAACGAAAATATCTGGCTTGCTTTCTATAAGAGAGAGAGAGAGACAGACAGAGAAACATGCGCACGCCGCACGACATGTAACGACGCTGCACGAGTTGTAACGACTAACGACGGCAAAAAGTGTCGTGTCGTTACAACTTTTCGTTAACAAATTTTTCGCCTAGCGCAATTTTAGCAACGCGCGATAAGGAACTTCGTTCCAAAACTTTTTACTTGATGTAAGTTGAATCATGACCATAACCCTGATGTTAAGTGGAGATGCAGTCCAAGATGGTGAGATCACAAACTTGTAAAAGCCTATTTACTCTTTTCTTGAGGACTCCCCGTCATATGCGGGCGGAACGCGGACGCAGGCAAGTTATTCCGGTCCTTCGCGGAATGCTCAACGAGTACCATGCATCGTGTCATTCGATACGGGGAGGAAGGAATTAATTCTAACATTTACCTCGCACTCCCCTTTGCTCTATAGAAAATCGAGAGCTTTGCAAAGTGGTGTCAAGCCAACTAAGTATATAAACAGATTTGATTATGGGATGATTTGATTTGAATAGATATGAAAATACATTTTTCCCACAAAATTGATGAAGAGATAAAACTTGAAATGGATTTTTAGGTAATAATATATCAGAAGGGTATAATGTAACATGGATTTACAGAACATGAAATTCACAAAACATCTAATGAGAAGAATCTACTCGAATAAATATTTAAAGAGTAGTTATCTGATTACAGTAACGCAACGGTTTTGGTAGAATATCACTACACAAATGTCATAGAGCACTAAAAAGGCCGCAAATTAGTCTAGAAACAGCAGCTGGTAACAGTTATGTGTAGTAAACTAGTAAACAAATTGGAAAGCATTGACCATGACCACGAACGCTCTGTTAGTGAAAGTATTCTACAACCTCCGCCTGTGGTCTCTATTACTCAAGACATAAGTGATATTTTGGCGTAACATTTCATTAACGAAGCTTATTTGCTAATGTAACCGCAGTAACATAAAGAACCCTAATGTATTGTAATAAAAGTTATATTACATTGCGTCACAACAGTATGACAGATATAACACCGTTGGTGCAGAATGTGCTTAATTTGAAATTCGTATAGTGCTTAGAAGAAGATAACAATATTTTCAAGTATTTCGTCACTGAGTTATATGTGTTTTACCTATATTCTGCGTACACATTTAAAAAAGCAGACTTTGATTTTATCTATGTACCAAGGTTTAAAAGAATAAGAACTAAAAGAAACTGGAAAAGTCCAACTTAATGATAAATGCAGTTTGAAACATGGTGGTATCACAGGCGTTTATCCTTATCGGCTATTTACAGAAAAAAGGGAAATTCCGATATTTGAATGACTCTCCGCCAAAGCCATGAAATTGAATAAAGATAAAAACGTTTCACGTTTCATTCTAGAAAGAAGATGGTAGCTAGATTATACCTTACTACTCTATATTTAACTGGTTGTTACAATCAGCAAAAGAATAAAAACAAAACAAAACTTTCCGTAATCCATGCTAATTAGGTACTAATCTATCCTAATATATAAAGAGGAAAGATTTGATTTTTTGTTTGCATTGAATAGGCTCTGAAACTACTGAACAGATTTGAAAAATTCTTTCACTGTTGGGAAGCTACACTATCCCCGGGTAACATAGGCTATATTATATTTTCAAAAAAATTAGGGATCCTTAAGAAAACTCCAATAATGTAACCCAAGGTGTACAAAAATAAAAAAACCGAAGCAAAGCGAGGGCGGTTACTCGTAAGTAATAAAATAATTGTGACAAACGATTGTATTTACAGCGTACTATAAAGCTGTTGGCAATTAAATTAATATCTGCGTTGTGTTGCATACGATCGTTAAGTGAAGAATTTCAAGTATTCTCGTGTGATTCTGATATTATTATGTAATTTATACTGCAAATGCATATTTAACCTATACTCTATACATCTATACAAATAAATAAAATTGGAGTGTCTTTTTGTAATATTAAAATAACCACTTTTTACTAAGTGCATTTGGATGTATACACGGTACAAATACCAAAACAACATTTTTCTCAATTTTTGTCTCTGTCTGTCTGTCTGTTTGTTCCGGCTAATCTCTGAAATGGCTGGACTGATTTTGACGGGACTTTCACTGATAGATAGCTGATGTAACAAGGAGTAACTTAGGCTTCTTTTATTTTAGAAAAAATAGTAGTTTGTTAGGCGATACGATGTTCGCCGGGTCAGCTAGTAGGTAATATAAAGCTAAAGAGTTTGTTTGGTTAAGCTAATCTCAGGAAGTACTGGTTTGAATTGAGAATTTTTTTTTGTGTTTGATAGTTTATTTATCGAGGAAGGCTATAGGCTATGTAACATCATATATTTTAGTAGTTGGTTTTTTCAACAAATTAACGTGTATGAAACCGCGGGGCACAGCTAATGTTAAATATTACAGAATGTTTGTGTTATTAATAATATTAAATGGTACCTAAACATAATATGTAAAATTATGGAACTTTTAGTATCTCTTTAGTACGACTTTAAGACCTCCTCTCTAAATGCTATTATTGACATTGTCTCTTCAGTTGTCAGGAAGGTTGATTTGAACTAAAGAATATGTACATGAAGCCCCGTATACCTTAGTTAGAACATTAATTTTATTAATCTATACAAATAAATAAAATTGGAGTGTCTGTTTTTAATATTAACCGCTTTTTACTAATATTTGGATTTATACACAGTACATATACCAAAACAACATTTTTTACAATTTCTGTCTGTCTGTCTGTCTGTCTGTCTGTTTGTTCCGGCTAATCTCTGAAATGGCTGGACCGATTTTGACGGGACTTTCATTGGTAGGTAGCTGATGTAACAAGGAGTAACTTAGGTAAGCTACTTTTATTTTAGAAAAAATAATGATTTGTTTGTTTGCGATACGAAGTTCGCCGGGTCAGCTAGTTATCAATATGTGAGCAACTTTGCCCGCCATACTGTCATTTATATAATAGAAACGGGTGTTTAATTTTTTAACTGTAATTATTATTTGAAACTAAAATTAATAGATGCTTAGATGAGACCGGGGCGACTTCTTTTTAATTTAGCTTATTTATTCGAAAATAACTACCAACTTATAGTTCTTTGAGTCACAAAAAAACGCATGTTTATCTACTCAATTATTTTAGTAAAAATAAATCTAAATCACGTCAACATATTCTTTATTAAAACAGAAACATGTCGACGAAGAAATTATGGGAAGATATTCAAGAACATCCATTCATTAAGGGAAAAGTTGTTACTCTTTTCCGGATAGAAAAAGTGAGGAAGTTATCACACGAGCGAAGTAAGAAAGTATTAGAACAATAAGTTACGTATTGTGTTCAATAATAACGTAGCAATGATAATATTGATTGATGCAATGGAAATCAAGAAAGGCAATCCCTTGTAAAACGTGGGAAAAATCCATGGAAGAATAATACGAATATAAGTGTTATGGAGACGCTACGAATAAGGAATTGAGTGATGAAACTAGGCGTTTTTGTACTTCATTTGTATCACGGACCTGAAAAAAGACAGACGTAATCCCAACAACAAATTCAGTGAAGCACCCATAGTAATACCAACTCTCCATTCGTACAAGTACACACACCCACACATTGACACTTCACTGCTTCAATCGCGGATCAAAAATTACGCACACATGGTAAGCGGGCGGCCATTGCTATGCTTCACTCTCGATTAGACGAGGTTACGTCCGTTTTTTTTTCAGGTCCGTGATTTGTTTGCATAAAACAAAAAATAATTGAAAGATTTGTCAACGAATTTAATTTTTTTGTTTGGCTACCAAATAAATAAGTTACAAAATTTTAAACTTAATCTGTACTATAGTTTCCGCGTGATACCTTAACACGCAGATGAATAATTCTTAAACAAGTTTCGGCTTGTAAACCGTTAACAAAATCTAGATAAATTTAAATTGTTGAAAAGCCTTTAAAATACAGATTCGACCCAAATATAATTTTATTATTAGCATAGACTGCCAAGACCGGATTTGCAGACTTCACACACTTTTGAGAGATGAAGAAGTGTGTATAGTTTTACGATGTTTTAAGTGACAAGTGCTCTGCCCGCAGTTTTGCTTGCGTTTTCGGGATAATAAGTACCCTATCCTCAGATTAAAGGAATAAAAGGTCTTTAATCTGAGACCCTACCTTATTCCAAATTATGGTCTACATGTCAACGCTAGAAAGCAAACTCGTAGTAACCCACAAATATGAAATTGTTTATCAGAGCCGAAAAACTTTTTGATCTCTGGAAAAAAAAATTATAACTTCTCTATTTAGTAGAGAAGTTATGAATTTTTCTCTGTTTGGTAGAGAATGTATGAATTGTTTTTCGAGAAATCAAAAAGTTTATCGGCTCTGATGAACAATTTGATCTTTGCGGGTTACTACGTGTTTGCTTTATAGTAAGTTAATGCTTAACGACAGTTCCACCTGATGTTAGTTACGGTAAGGTCCAGTCATAATAACTAATGAGCGCATTACCTTAGTAAAATATTACATTATAATGGACTATTGCCTGTTCTTGAATATAAAAAATAAAAAGCCGGACGGTATTGACGAGAAAGCCTGCGTCCCTCTTTTTGTGTTCACTCTCGCTTGGAAATAATATGGCTGCCGAGATTTTATACGATTTACTAGAGATAGCGTAAGCTTGGATATTGATCATCCGCAAAGACCTAAGTTCAATCCTGGGCTCCTTATCAAATTATTTGTGGAACAGCAATTCTTTTAATAACCCCCAGCGTAAAAAAAGAAGATTTTCGAAGAAGATTCACATCGATTTTGAAGCGTTTTGTTTGTTTAAAAGCTGACGTGATTGAGATGGTCATTAGCTATGTTTAGTGAAAAAAACTGCTGGGGGCTATTTAAATATTAAAATTTACAGTTATTTCTTTGGATTTGAAAACCCTAAAATGGGTTTAAAAAACCGTTTCCTTCTTTTCTTAAGGCCGTTTTCAATACTCTATCTATCAATTATCCGGAAGTTTAGGCTAACAGAGCGACAGCTAATAGGTATTTTTATAATGATAGAAATGACAGCGAATAATACCCATTAGATAAAGTAACGAACGTAACTAACGAGATACTTTTCTTCGTCACAATGGGAACAACCCATTAGGCTCACGTGAAAACAATAATAAATAGCATAAGGTTATAAGTAGGTTGTTATTACAACCAAATAGACCCGTTTTGTCGATTAACATCACAGTGTCAAAAGTGGAATAAAATAAAAACTTTTAAATAAGTCGAACCGCCTTCAAAATGAAAAAAAATATGTCTTTAAAAAGTGAAAAATTAAATTTAATGAAAAACTAAAACTATCTACTGAAATGTTTAAAGTCAGTGCCAAGGTCTACATTTTGTACAAAATATTTTGGTACTTTAGTTTCATATACTTTCATATGACTAAAACATCTTTTAAAACGGTGCAGGCTAAACGATTAAATAAATTAAGCTTATCTATTGATTGATTGAGCAGCACAGAAGATTCAGAAGATTGGACCTGATATCATTAACTCATTGTATAGCAAGGTGCATAATGAGAAAGTATTTTTGTTTACAGATAGATGCAAGGATAGCTAGAGACATTTAAGATCGGTAAACTTGCAATGATATATAAAAAATATAGATACGTTATACTCTTACAAATAAACCAAAAAATCTTTTCGGAAAAGAGCTACAACACACACACGTTTATCTTTTGTTTCACTACACCAATCACATTGATATAATACACGAAGGCATTTTAACGCTGTATGTCAAATGTCAAGCACTTCTGACACTAACAAAAGCGTGCGTATCGTCTTGTATTGACAGAGCGACTACGAGCATGAACGTTCAATTGCCTGTTCTTACGCTCTTCAGCGTCGGTGCGCTAGTGACATATCTACCTTTTTTTACATTAAAATATCATTCTAAAGTTGTAGCTCTTTTTGAAAGCTTTTATTTAGTTTACCCTTTTTCTAAGTTTAACTTCCTTATCTTCCGGAGTTTCAATTTTACATATTTAGTTCTGAGGACAATGCATTTTTGTGATAAGCATAACCTGATACTGCACTCGACGGTACTCCTTAACAGTTAATAGATTTTTTGTCTTTATTACACTACAAAAGCGTGAATTTAGTCTTGTTTTTAAACGGTACAACTTTCTTTTCCAGAAACGCCTCTAGAAGAAGTAACAGACGCCCTGTACAACAAAGGAGTCAAGTTCTTGATGACGCATGACATGAAGCTGACCCTTCCAGAACTGTTCTTCCATGGAAGCACCTTAAAGGTCTCCCCTAGAGCTCTAACGAAGACCGGAGCGCTAGTTCATATCGATTTGGAACCTAAGGTCGACGAAAATGGAGTGGGAAGGATCTTTTTCCTTAACAAAATTAGTAAGAAACTCCTTTTTTTTAATAATATTGAACAATAACACCAAAGAGCTATCGATATCGCATTGCTGGTCAAGAAACATACATTAAACCTTCTTGATAATCTAACAGTGAATCTGTAGTTGTTTTTTACTTTGGTAAATTAATTTAAGTACTTCTCTTATCTTTCTTTTTCGTCTCTTTTTATTGGCCGGCGACACATCAGTGATACGGTCTTTGGTGTAGCTGATGTCCATGGGCGACAATAGGCTAAGTGGCCATGAGGTGGATCGTTCGATCGTTTGCCGGCTATTTCTGTTAAAAAATATCTTCATAGGAAAATAAGATAAAAAGAATCCTGGAATGAATTAACAATAAACTCAAGTTTTGTTTTATCGCATAAAAATTATGACCCAAATAAATATTAACCGTGTGAAAACTACTTTTATAATACCAGTTTTGTTCCAGAGAAGTTCCTGAAGAAGAAATTAGTGTCAGCTGCACTAGCTATAATCCTGGTAGTGAAATTAATAGCTTTAAAACTAGTCTTCGTGCTCCCACTCATCCTTGGAGTTACTACAGCGAAGAAAATGTTCCTGAAATTACTTTTGTTCCTCTTCCCCGCCTTAAGTCACATATTCAAACTGTGTTCGTGGTATCATCAGAACTATCACACCACGAAGTATCATCATCATCACCATTTGATTACTCATCATCATAAGGTTTGTTTTTTATATTTTTGTAGTTAATATCTTTTTAAAAGATAATAAAAAGAAAAATGAAACATACAATTCTAGATATCGCAGCTTTCTCACTCGGCGTATAAGACTTGCTATAATTTTTGTTTTTTCATTAGTCGTGGTACATAGTTTTTACCTGCCATGTAAACCTTATTCTACATTGAACGAGCGATGAACGAATTAAAAATATCGGAGAGATAACAAAACAGTCCAACGCTTCCATTTTGGATATCGACGTCTGTATATTATTTTGATGAGGCACCCATAATATCGGCTCTTGCGTGTAAATAAAGTAGATCTGTATGCTATCAGAAAGATAAGACAGTTTGCAGATGATGAGATCGCTAGACTTGTTTATTTTGCATATTTTCATAGTCTCTATATCCTATGGTATTTTGATTCTTTTTTTTAAATTTCATATCTTCTGTGTGTTATATAACAATGGTCCCAAAAAAGGATTAAATTTGTTTATTTGAAAGATGTATTCCTAAGCCATGTAGCTTGAAAACAACTTAATAATGATTAACTTAAAAATGATTTCTTGTTTTGCTTCAACAGGTGCCCCACGGACACCATTCGGCATATGGCTATCCTTCTCACTCATCAGGGCCTGTATTGACTAAGCCACATGTCGAAAATTATCACCCCTCACCATATTACCCTCAAGATTGGGAGCTCTCTGGACCTGGTCTTGGCAATGAGTACGTTACAATAAGCAAGAAGTATCCTAAAGTATCGATACAATCCTAATTTGATTTACTTTATTATTAAAAATCCAGTTACATAGCTTCAACCCATTAACTGCCCACTACTGAGCACGGGTCTCTCCTCTTGAAGAGGCCTAGGGCATACTCCACCACGCTGCGCCAGTGCGGATTGGTGAAGGGGTTAGTGGCCAACCCAATTGTCGGAAGCTTTCATGCCGCCCGAGGGCCTCCGACATGGCTTAACAACTGTTATTTTACGATAACAACCGGGACCAACGGCTTTACGTGCCCTCCGAAGCACGGAAGCGATCAAGAAATTTTGCTACTAGCGGTCACCCATCCAACTACCGACCGCGCCCGTTGTTGCTTAACTTTGTCTATCGCTTAGAATCGACGTAAGCCGCCGGGCTATTAGTGCTTCAAATCAAAAAATCAAAAAAATCCAGTTAAATTTGGTTTCATTCAGTAATCATCGTTTTTCTTTGCGTTTCGGTTATTATTGTTGGTGGTCAGGGAAATATGAACGATAAAATACTATGCTTCTACTATTTTGAAGATAATCGCATTCGCATGGGTGAAACCATTGATTTAAACTTCCACAACCTCATTTACATCTGCAAAGAATAGTGAGGAGCCCATGCGGATGCAAAAGTGTTAAAAATACCTCATATTTTGAGTTGATAGCAGTGAATTTAATGTTTTTTCATTAGACTGTATTCATATGCCTCGTTTTTACTAACCAGTGCTCGTAATTAGCAACTATTTTAATGACATAGAAATAATTACGAAATAAGCTGGATCTTGATAATGCACTATGCATATTCCAATTTAACTAATGTGGACAGTTTTATAACTTTTAATGTTTTCAGGTATATTGCATCAGATATACATCGCAATGCCATTGCAAACTTTAAGCCTCACGTCAACGATATGAACGACATTAACTCTTGGGGTTTAGGCATGCCACCAGGTAACATTTTAAGACCATTTTTTTATCACATCCAGTATAATTTGAAATACATAATTTATATGAAATGGATTTGTTTTTATTTTAGGTCACTCAAGTAATGTTGGTGAATATGCTAGTGGTTCTTCAGCTGTGCCTAACGCTGTACCAAATCCAGGTCATAAAATCAGTTCAGTGGGAAATGCTGGCAGGTAAAAGCTTTTTATTTAAATACATAATATATTCTTTTCTTTTTAATGGATCATTAAAAATATCGAGTTTCTTCTAAAAATCATGCAGTTATCGTCATGTATCATCCTTTACAAGTGCAAGGGCCCTCTAAACAGAATAGATTTCCGCTGTTTTGTTCATGTCCTCAATACAAATTGTCTGGCCTTATAATCTAAGCTCAGTTTACCATGCTGTGGACATCTTTGAAGGTCTTTTGAATTGGCCCTTTTAACGATGTCCTCTTTTTGCTTTTTTAGAGATGTATCTTATGTTTACGTTAACCTGACAATATCATTAATTGAGGCATTTCTGGATTTTAACAAATTATGGAAACATTAAAGCTATTAAAGTTAATAAGCCTCACGTGAAGTGAAACCCTTAATCTCTAAGTGGATCAAGTGTGGTTTGAATCAGGGTTACTTGATGCGATCGGGATGTTTAAGTAATCGTACGGTGCTAAATACAGGTGCCACCGGTTAGCAAGGGAAATGCATTTGCGCCAAGTTTCTGGATTAAGGTCGTCGTAAATCACACCAATTTGACCTCACTCCTCTCCATCTCAGCTCATAAGAAACCATTAAATTATGAGGTTTATGTTGTGTTCGTTACGGTTCAATTTCCAGTTGGATCGGAGTTGGCTGTAGGTATTCGATTCGTCGAATGCTTTGTACCACCCTTAGTTAACTTCATTTGAGTAAATATAATGTTTAAAAATCAACCAAAAGGAATTGCTACATTTACATGTTGAGATAATTTTACATTCCTTGTATTTGCCAAATCATTTGTACCTACATACTGTATTATCTTTATCTTCAGTGAACTAACTTAACCAATCATGTAAATGTATTTACAGACCAGTTGGACCACCGAATCCGTATCTCCGTAATAAAAAGCAATCGCCAAAGGACCCTCTACAAGCCGAGAAAGAAGCATTGGTAAGTAACCATTGGCTTCAATTCATTAATGATCAGCCATGGGTCTGAGGTATGAGGAAATTTAGTAGAGAGACCCATGGCTGGTCATTCCTCTTGGTCTAGACCAGAGGTACCCAGACTTTTTTCTCATAGACCACTAAATTTAGCTGGTTTCGTAAATTTCTACCAATTCCCAAAACTCGATAAAAAATGTGAAGATTAGATCTAACTATACGTTGCGGCTGAGTTTACATTATTTAGAAATTAATCGTTTTTGAAAAAAGTGAGAATTGATTGGTTAATTAATTAATTGACATTTTGTCACGCCAACGTAGACACCCTTCGAGTCTCCCGCGGACCCTTGGAAATCCACCTCCATCATCAGCATAGAACATACTCCACCACGCTGTTCTTATGCAGATTAATGAAGAGATTAGTGCCAAAGCAAAATGTTGAAATCGGAAGCTTTGCCTCTCTAATACCCTTTGACATGGCATGGCGACGGCTAGTATGCTAAGAGATTTCGTCAATCCGTTCAGGAATTTCCACACACGGTGGATTCATGACGAATTCATGCAAGCTACATAATGGAACATGGAACATAGATAGCTCCATGGATATATTTCGTACTTTTACTGTCAGCTTTTTTTTGCAAGCAAGCGTCAATTCATAGATATAGATTTTATTTGAACGTCCTCTCTATAACATAACTCTTCTAACCCAGTATAAACAATTTGACGATAATGATTTTCTGATTATCTCAGAGCACGCTAGCATCCAGATGTATTCGTTTTCTATTTTCTCCGGCGGACATTAACATAATCAACTGGGCAAGTATCATTTTCCGTTCACATCTCGGAAGTTGAATTAGAAACATCTGCTCAAATTAAATTGATAACATTCTTAAGCGGACTTACAACGCTATGTTGCTTGATTTCTTTATGCATAACTCGTTTCTGTAGCACTTAGTTGTGCTCGTACATTAGTTAAATAAATTATTACACGTAAATGTCAACAAATATGATTTTGTCCTTGTCCTTTTATGTTTTTGGATAATGGATATTTAAGTACATTTATATTAGATAGATATTACATAATTTAATGTTTAAAAAATCTAGGTCTGCTGACACTCATTCACGACTAGATTTGACCATTTAATACCTCGCTTAGTAATTTTTCATGCGCGTTTAAGTGCCGACAAGATTTTCTCAAATAACCTTCTTAAACTTGAACCTTCAACAATATTCAACTAACTCTGACCTATTCGCATTACAACAGAAAGATCATGTTTACTCCAGATTTCAGCTATTCAGCTATCAAGAGATCAGGTTTAAGGTGTATTCAAATATGAGTAGAATACTACGACTTGATATCACTTGACAAGTTTACATGTAAATTAAAGATGACCCACGTCTAATTTAAATCCAGGAATAAAAAAAGGTAACTCTCTTCACTAATAATTCTCTAATCTCTTCTCTCTTCAATATTTTCAGTTGAGAGCAGCAGCGCTAGCAGCCAGAGCTCCTCCGTCACCAGTCAGAGATGAGCTGTTGAGGGTATCAGCTGCGAAGCTGACGGAGACCAACCGAGTGCAGACGGAAACTGATCTGGTGAGACAGCAGCAGGAAATATTGGCTGCGCAAGACCCGGTAAGTAATTGTTCTAGTTAGTTCGTGGAAAGAGAGTTGTAAGAAGGACTTGAGAGTCAGGTCTTTCTTTCTCTTTTTTAGTCGGCAAAACACCGGTGACGCCTTTGATATTCCTTATGTCCGTGGGTGACGATAACTACTTACCATCAGTCAGGTGGATCGTCAGCTATTTTGTAGATTAGTTACATAAAAAGAGGCTTCCGATGATACTGGTGCATTAATAAGGCTACTTCTTCTTGATCAAATGAAATGTTAATGCCTCCACATGAGTGTTTTTCACCTGCCCTGCCAAGAAGCTAGCTAGGCAGATAACTTATACAACTAATAGCAATATAAAATAAAATGCAAAATATTTTCATGTGTTTTAGTTGCAGTATCGAAAGGTCAGTTAAAAAGCGGTTTCTCCGCTTTCTTTTTTAGACCGGTAACTCACTGGCGATGTCATTGCCACCATCTTTTGCCTTTGTCTTGTATAATCCATAGTGTGTATAAAACGGTTTGTAGGAAACAAATGACCAAGGTAAGTTGACTTGGACTCCAGTGGTATGAAACCCCTAACTCCTTACAGCAAAAATTTGCGGAACCTCACGACTCCAAATAACCTCTATATGGGCATCCCAAAAATTTTGGCTATAATGACAGAATAATACTTAAAGGAGTACCTGTTTAGGATAAGGTTGCAAAGTAAAATACAATTTACAAACAAGTAAAAAAATGAAACTAAAAGACTAGTACTCGTAATGCAATAAGTGATAAACCAAAAAAAACCTTTTAACGAATTTAACGGTACTGTAAAATATAATTTATTTTATTAATATTTACAGTAATTTAGAGTACAGTATAATTATGTATAATATTTACAGTACAATAATTGTTAATTTTACAGTACCGTCACCAAAAAAATTCTTGGCTAATTCCATGAAACCATTGTTTCCAGGACACGATAGCAGCGGAGAAGTTCTACGGTTCGTTATTAGAGAAAGTAGACAACATCTTGATGCCCATCGGAGCCTTCGACCCTGGGTGTAAGGAGCGCGCCATTTGCGCCCTCTACCGGGATCCTTTCAAACATGCGCCGTACAGCAACCTCGTGTCTAACGAACTGAGCAAGTACGTAGAATTTAGACTTTAAATATCAAAATATATAATGTATTCATGCAGACACGACCTTATCCATAAAAAATATGAATCGTGTTGACGAACTGAATTTGAATGAAACAACACATAATTACATTATTTAAGTATAAAAATTAATAAATAATATTAATATTACTTCAAACACATGATGCAGTTGATAATGAATTGATTTCGCCATAAGTATTTTTCCTCCCGAATCGTTTCATAATACATTCTTGCTAAAATACTATTATCATTAAATTTGATATTTCCTGACCTGAATAAGGTGTGACATAATAATTATATTCGAGTACTACTTGATTCTCATTATTTTTGATGAATAACTTTCTCTTGCGGATGCAGATAGCGGAACTAAAGAGATAAGATTAAGTTAATGATGACCTCATTAACTTAATCTTCAATTGTGAATTTGAAATTATAGTGATGAGAATATACCCAATGACTGTTATCAAAATTCGACCGTATTTTTTTATATTTTACAATTTTGTTTTACCACTTTGGCGACATGAAGAATATGTATTCCCATGTCAAATTATGGCTTTCTAGTACTGAAAGGTACTCGACGTTAAACCGCGGATAGACAGACGATCATGGTGAAACTTTAACTTAAACCAAATTTTTACACTAAGGGTCATCAATAACTACGAAACAAAAAAAACGTTGAAAAATAAAAAGGTGCAGCAAGAAAAAACGGGGCGTAACCATTTTCCCTCAGCGTATTTCATACAAATTAGTTAAACACAGAAATTCTTATATTTTCAGAGACTCCAGTGAGCTGGTTCCACCAGCCGACAGCAAGATGGCGCTACGCTACTACCGATATGTCCAAGCGGCGAGGGATGGACAAGAACAGAAGGATTGTGTCAGTGTATATCTAAACTGTAACATAGATTACAATAAATAGATCCTTTGCACATAATTATTCTGGGCGAAGCGACACTAGCGCGATGAGATCAGATGATGTACCTACCTGGTCTACTAAAGGTGATATGTTCATGTACATTTCAACTGATCGCGTTAGGCAAAAACTGAGATATTGCAATATTCGTAAAGAGTATAGAATTATACTGTGAATAATAAGTATGAACGAAGAATACTAAAGTTACTATGATGATATCACGGACATAAAAAAAGAACGGACGTAACCTTGTCTAATCGACAGTGAAGCTGACAGCTGACAGCTCGCTTACCATGTGTGCGTAATTTTGTAATCTTTGATTCGCCATGGTGTCAATGTCGTAGCCGTATGTTGTCAATGTGTGGGTGTGTGTACTTGTACAAATACAGAGTTGGTATTCCTATGGGTGCTTCACTGAATTTGTTCTTGGGATTACGTCCGACTTTTTTTTTACGTCCGTGGATGATATTTTTCGAAACTTGATGTGAGTAGGTACTTACTATTGTTATAGTATTGTAAAATGAGTACTTACTCGCGGTATGTAAATTGTGCCGATATCCCCACGTATCGTAATCACGGCACTAAAATTATTTTGTCAAAATTCATACAGCCACAATATACATGTCGGTATCTATAGTTTTTCAAACAAATGTAAATACATGTCATGTATTTTTTTTATAAATCCGGGAAAATTATGAACTTACCATGTGGTTCATATGACAGATAAGTGTTCCCTATCAGATGTTTATAAGTTTACTTATTTTTTTTACACCTTGGGTTACATTATTGGAGTTTTATTAAGGATCCCTAATTTTTTTTTAAATATAATATAGCCTATGTTACTCGGGGATAGTGTAGCTTCCCAACAGTGAAAGAATTTTTGAAATCGGTTCAGTAGTTTCGGAGCCTATTCAATGCAAACAAAAAATCAAATCTTTCCTCTTTATATATTAGTATAGATTATTTTACATGTCTTTACATTTTGTCTGACGAACTATGTATAAAACAATTAATATTTATCTGTCATAAACAATTCCATCTTTGGAATAAAAACTAAGATCGACTCATTATGAACTGCACTTATGAAGCGATCAATAAATTAAGTTTAGATTATCAGCGGTTGCATTTATTATGGCGGGTAGTTCTACAAACATTTGTTGTAGCAGCAGCCTTGTCAAAATGTAGGGTAGTAGCAAGAATTTTATTTATTTATTTATTTATTTCATCCTTAGATTTACTAATTTATTATTAATTGTAAGTAACAAGTAATTGACATTCATTGATTATGTTGTGAACAAATTGTAGGTAGGTATGCTGTTCAATTACAAACAGGCTAAATTTGGTACCGCCATTGAACTATTATTACTAGCGTATAGAACCGACACCGCAAACCCGATGTTTGCGCAATGACTTGTAACCAATTGGCTACAGTTTTTAGTCGATTCAATCGATTTTGATAAAAACGAGGGCTCGATTTTTAAAATAGAACCCCCCGGCGTGACACAAATTTTGTTCGCGATGTCTGTTCTGGAACTTTAGTACATTATACTTCCATGGGTACCACTTAAAAAATGAGGTTTTATCTTTGATAACTCATTAGACCAGCATGTTGATTCAATGGAAGTCAATTATTTAGATCTTATTAAAATAAGCCATTCAGTCACTAGGACATTAATTTAGTAACATTATAAGCTGATACCCAATGATATTATAATATAAAAAAATATCATTGCTGATCGTCACCATACCCAACATGTTACACGTTTTTATATGTAATTGAATTAATGGTTAATAGGTCTTTTGATCTGAAATTTTTGGTTTATTTATAAATTAACTTATCAAGTAAAATGTAACTAATATGTTTAAATTGTTATGTTAAATAAATTATTTTGTTTTAAAACGTGATGTTTCTTCATTATAGTTTTTAAAAATTAAGTTTTTAGTAGTTCGTTAGTAGAATGAGCTTTCTTCTGAGGTAGGTATCCCCGGAGCGCTATGACATGGGGTTCTTCAAAAAAGGTGTGAAGAGTTCTCCTTCAGGGCCTGCGTTGCATTTCGATTCCTCTAGTAGGTATTGTTCATATCCATAGGCGACGGTGACCACTTACCATCAGGTGGTCTGTATGCTTTTTTGTCAGCCCCTCAGGCTATAAAAAAAAAGTTTTGCGTGAAAGGTTAACAAACATTCATACATCCTCACAAAATTTCCCCTTTTTATGGAGGAAGTAGGATTTACTTTAAATGTCCATAAAATTGTCAATAATTTATATTGTGATTCTCTGGTATCCACGGTATGCTAACAACATTAATAAAGTATATTATTATTAATAATCATGCGCACACTTCAATAATTAAATGGAATATGATTATACGCCTGCTCTTGTCCCCAAGGGTAAGACCAGTCTATTGTTCCAGTTATAAACCTGGGGCCACCCCCTTTCGTGTCTTCGAATCTCGAATCAAGATGTGCGTACGGCAATCTACCATTGTATGCGGTGTACAAAAAGTCTAAGACGGCATGAGTGTCCACAGGATGAAAGTAATGGACCAGGGTATCCGCGCGAAGTCTCATGGAGAACTCGTTGAGGCCAATGAGGCCATCATAGCGCCAACTGACACCTTCGAAGCAGCGGTGGAGAGCAGCGCCTGGTTCTATGCCGAACGTCGCCCATTCACCTGGGACACAGTGGTACCATCCCCACTCCGTCTGCAAATGTAAATTACAACTTTATACTTATACTAGCTGTTGCCCGCAGCTTCGCATACGGAAATTATGTTTTACCTTATTTATACCTCTTGTAGAAGCAAATTTAAGGACGAAGAATTTATATTGAAGTACGTATATCTACTTATATTTAATAATTAATGTACTGAAACCCACGATAAAATCACAAAGGATTCCTCCAGGAGCGGGTTTTGAAAAATAAGCAATATTCACATTAATTCGTATTTGTTTTTCTTTTTTTTTTTTGCAAACTTTTGAAAAACTGATTTGATAGTTCAAATATGGTTTTTACTGGACGAAAATCAAATTTCTGGATAAGCTAACGTCGAACGTGAAGGGGTCTGCCGAATTTCTAAAGATATTGAAATGCCGCCATAGCAAAAGTTATTCTATGTAATGAGCATTTACCAAAGGTAGGTAGAGATTGAAGTTAACCGACAAAGAACACGAAGATTAAGGCACTTTGTAGTACCTACTTGATTACTTTGGATTTACACCTTCTTGAAAAACAATATAGATAACAATGGGCGGACCTAATGCCAAGTAGCATTCTCTTCTATTCAAAGTTATTCCACAGAAGAAATAATAGTACTTGGTTATTGATAGTGATAAACAAAAAATACCTACAAAAGGAAAAGTATCTAACTTAATTCTTTACAGCCCAACGAGTCGGTCGGTTCAACTAGTAGAATAATATTAACAGAGTTTTTCACGTAAACAGTAACATTAGTTACGTAAACAGTGAAAGAAAAGTCCGTAAAGAAAGAAACGTACATAGCAAACCAAAATGAAATCCTCAGCTCACCTTTGGACATGGATTAAAGGTATCCCTAGTTCGTACCGCATACTTAAACCAAGGCATAGGTTTCTTCTTCCAAGCCATTATAAACTGAAATCCCACTATGAAGAGCAGTTCTCCATGCGGAGTCGAGGGTGCAAAAGACCAACTGTTAAACAGAAAATAAAAAGTTTATGAAATAATTTTATTCTAGCCGATCTATTTCCTTTTCAGTTGATTCTTGTGTGAAGGTGTCTTAAAGCAAACTTCTCTCTGACATTTTTTCTTTGATCAATGTATTAAATAATTATAAAAATATACTTACATGTGAGAGCTGCCTCTATTGCAAATACACGTTTTACTCCACGACCAGAAACTTCCATAAAATCTATGCGTCGATGTCCACACCGCAAGATCAAAATATCCTTGTAGAGGATGGGATACGTTGCGGTTTTCTTTCCGCAAGTACTGAAAACGTAGATAGTTAAATTGTGATTAAAAACAATATTGCCGTATTGGAGCTGCTTAGAATTCTTACATCAATGATACGCTGCATGGGTGTCGTAATACGAGTAGACGTAGGGCCTCTAGGAGGGATTATATTGGTTATATTGATTTTAATGGTGCGTTAATACCATTATTACTATTATTATTTTTCCGTGGGGACCACCTGGATGGCTACCACCCTCTTGATCGAGTCAACCGCCAAACGACTTGTCGTGTTACGGTTGGGCGCTGGGGAACCAGTTCTTTGTTTTTTTCTCTTTACCTTGGCCGGCAACATTTATGCCTTTGAGGTTGCTGATGTCGGGCGACGATAGCTACTAACCATCAGGTGGATCGTCAGCTCGTTTGCCGGCTATTCGCACAAAAAAACCATTAATATAACCTATAACCAAGCTATTATATTTTTATTTATAATATGGCACCCTGGCCTGCCAGCATGGGATTGGGGTCAGAATTGTAGGCCACGAAAATATTTTAGCTGTAATAATAATATCACCGGCATTCAAGGGACTTTTTTCTTTAAATACACGATATTTCAGGCTTTTTTTCCGATACATCTTTTAAGAAATATGGTTTCCAAAATTCCAAGTAAGAAGGTGAAAATTTTCATTTACATTTTATTGTCAAATCTAATTTATCATTTATTCAAAAGTTTCATTTGTTTACATACAAGACTTACTTTGGGATGATAATGAATTCTCGCGGGAGTCATATACATTGAGCTGTTCCAAACATTCGCGTTGTTGTCATACCATGCTCCGAGGATATCATTTAAGTTGGTGTTCCTACGATTTTCAACGCCGATAACCAATTCTGTAGATGATGCAGTAGTCAGGATATGTCTGGTCGTGATCACGGCGCACCCGGCAAGTGGCGTTAGGCGCTTAAAAACCGTTGTACAGTAGCACCCCATTAGATCAGGGTTTTCCTAGAATTAATTTTAAAGATATACATTAATTATGCCGAAAAACGAGCAGTCGAGTAAACACAGAAGGATTAATAGTCGGGACCAATTCTTCAACCAATCAAATCTTGTTTGTTTTATCCCAAGCAGCCCTGTAAAATTTAAATGGGCCCCGACTGTCAATCCTTCTATGGTGTAGTCGTTCAGTATTACTTTTAACAACATTTTAAACTACTGGGCTTGTTTTTTCTTTTCAGTTTTTTTACGCAGTCGGGTTTTTTTTAAACATATTTTTTATTTTACACTTTATAATTAAGATTCGCAGTTAGTTGGACAGCATGACATGTTGCGTGTCAGCAAGACTATGGCATGAACCCTCATAATAGTGAGAGGAGACCTGAGCCCAGCAGTGGGACAATTATGGGTATATTATGACTCTTGATTTTGACCCTCGTAGAAGTACAAAGTAAATCAGTGAACTCCATGAAGAGAGTTCGTCGTTTTCAGCAACAAAAATATTACGACGATGCTAATGAAGAATTACCTTTTTGGTGTAAGTGTTCCATCGGAACTGCTGGATGAAGTGAGGGGACATCCTATAAGGTCTGTTCTCTTCTTTGTAGAATTCATAGTTATGTGCATAGAACGGTGGTTCTTCTTCTCTATAATCTGGAGTTAAAGATATGCCGGGAATTTGGTAATCGGTGCCTTCGACATACGGTGACAGGTGTTGTCTGTAATAGTATGGGTCGTGTTCTAACTCCACCTTTGGCGTTTCGGCCGCTATTGATAGCCTGATGCGGAGGGAAGTCATAATTGTTATCCGGATCCTGAAAAGTTATCTTTTAAGTCTGGCTTTCATTTAACTTGGCTTATACACTATTTTTTTTGTTTGATAATCACTGAATTTCCGTCATAGCAATTATTATTATAGTTTATATTATATGTGATGAGTATTTACTAAAGGTGGGTAAATTTTTTAACCGACGAAAAAAAAGGAGGAGGTTCTCAATTCGACGCGTATATATTTTTTTTACGTATGATCACTCAGCAATCGGCACAGGGTGGTCCGATTTTAATCATTCTTTTTTTAATGAATAGGGTATATCTTGAAGTTGGTCCCATATTTTTTTGAAAATTTTATTCCTACCCTAAAGGTACGAAAATAGGGGATGATTGATTATTCACCCACGGAATTTTTACCCGTTACCCCAATAACTTTGTACTGGATGATCCGATTTCGATGATTCTTTTTTTATTGAATATTGTATACCTTGAAGTTACTCTTGTTTACATTTGGAAAGAAAATTTTACCCCTAAAGGTACGAAAATAGGAGATGATTTATGTTTCACCTACTAATTCTACTATATTTTTACCTGGTAACTGAATATATCACCAATAACTTAATAATTTTTATAGCAACTAAAAATTAAAAAATAATAATTTTTTGACAAAAAATAAAACCAACGAAAAAAAACTGAAAAGCGAAAAATAAAATAAACCATTTAGTATTATAAATTAAGATCCTAAATTAACTGAAAATAAATAATTTTGAGGCGGTGCCAAACCAATGAAAAAACAAACGATGAAAAGATGTGCGCCGCGCTGCTGCTGCCGCGTGCCGTGTGCATCGCATGCACAGAACATCTAATAATTATTAAATGTTCTGTGATCGCATGCCACTGCCCTTATAAAATGAACTTTATGTAATTAATTTTGTTTGTTTGTTTGTTTGGCACGGTCTCGAAATTATTTATTTTCAGTTAATTTAGGATCTTAATTTATAATACTAAATGATTTATTTTATTTTTCGCTTTTCAGTTTTTTTTCGTTGGTTTTATTTTTTGTCAAAAAATAATTATTAAGTCTGAAGACTGAGGCACCTAATAAGAACACTAAGGAACAAGCCAAACTAATTAAAATATTGAAAAGCCTAATCGAAAAGCGTCGAAGCAAAAGTTATTCTATGTGATGAGCATTTACCAAAGTTATACGCACAGATTGAAGGTACCTAACTAGGAAATGTAAGGAATTATTGAAACTAATAAAATAATTTGAAATGCCGTCTTAGCGAAAATAATTCTTGGTGATAAGCATTTATTTACTAGATATATTTAATCTGAAGGTGGAGTAGGTAACTTGATGTGAAATACGAATCAAATCAAATCAAATGTTTTTATTCAAAATTGGTTTGGTTTACAAACACTTTTTGAAAGTCATGCAAGCTATGCCAATGCTTCAACAAGGCCCTACTGTGAGAGGGCCTGAGAGAAGAAATTAGTATAGTACTATTAATTACTAAACTATAATATTATATGTATAGATATACATAAAATAAGGTATGTACTATTTAGCAGGTAGTTTTGGAAGCCAAAGAAATGAGCCAATCAATATGAGGAACATAATATCTGTAAAGTAAATTAAGTTTGTAATACATATTGTTTATTTTGCTTTCAAAAATAACTTGTTTCGTAATATTTTTTGATATGTCCGATGTTTTTTGTAATGTAATGTAATATTTAGTGTAAAAACAACTGTGTGAGTTTTTTAAATTTTTAATTAATATTATAATAAACCTTTTGTGAATCAAATCTTACTGTAATCTTTTTTAGTAGCTGATATATGTGATACTGTAAATAACTAACAAATGAGTAGACGAGTCAACTAATGATAAGATGCAGACGCACGACCACAAAGACGCAGTTTGCCTCGTCATTCGTTATGCGTCCCGCGACGGAGTGGAATACCTTATGTAGGCGTTCCCACCCGTTTACTTCAATTAATTTATAATTAGGAAAAAAATTATCAGTAGGTACTGCTAGCAAAAAGGTAAAATTAAGGGATACCATTCTGTATTATAAGTAGGTAGGTATGTGTTACCGGCAAAACCCGATTTCAGGTTAAACTAGTTTGGCCTAGGCCAGACTAGTTTGGCGCGACACGATTATAATATTATATCATTATTATTGCGCGATTTATTATGGCGCGACACGATTATAATATTAGATGATTAGGCAAAACTAGTTTCTCGTCAGTCTAAAACTGATTAGAACCGAATTATTACGGAGACGTTTGGAAGCCTGTTTGTGAATCAAAAAATGAATTACCATCTTTGGTTATAATTTTACATTAAAATGCTGTTTTAATTTTGGTGATCATTTACTACTTTTGGGTTAACAATTATTTATTTGGTGGTAAGTTAAACATAAGCCAAACTTATTGACGAGAAACTAGTTTTGCCTAATCGTGTCGCGCCAAACTAGTTTGGCCTTTTTTTTTTTTTTTTTCGGGGGGGAAAATGCATTACGCATACCACCCGGGCACAGGGGGCACCCGAGTGGTTATGTGGGACTCCCGTCTAGGCTAATGAGACTTACGGTATACCCATTAAAAACCCCCCCATCTTCCGCCTCGCCGCATTGTGACGGGGTCACGGGAACGCTTTCGCACACATCCGCGACCCCGCCAGCGGCAGCCGCCCACTAGCGGCTCCACCGCGAAAGCCCGAAGGCCCTCCACGATGGGCGCACCAGATGTTAAGGTGCGCCTCCCTCCTCGGCCTCCACCAGTACTGTAGCAGACTCCCCCCGAGTCTGCTACTAGGATGCCATGGGTGCCAGATAACTGGTACCCGGTGGAAGATAAGGTCTGTGGTTCTTCCACCGACCACAACTCGGCCGCAGAGGATAGGGCAAGCGGCGCACCGCAATACCGACATGCCTCTTCCTCTGCGGCCCCACCAGTGCCGTTTCGGCGGAACGGCCCCGCCAGCTCGCAGGGGGTAGGGAGAGTGGCGCACCGTAATACCAACACGCCTCTCCCCCTGCGATCCCTCCACGGCCGCAGAAGATAGGCGCACCGTAATACCGGCACTCCTCTTCTTCTGCGGTCCCACCTCCACGCGCGTCTGCAGCGGACTGGTTCAGCCCGCTGGGAGCGCGTCCTCCTCGGGCCAGCCGGCGACCCAAACAGGCCGGCCCTGGTTGCCTCTTAGCTTCACCGTGGGTGACCAGTCCACGGTTACTAAGCCCCCCCGCCACGACAAGGCGGGCAACCCCCGGGGGGGAAACTAGTTTGGCCTAGGCCAAACTAGTTTAACCTGAAATCGGGTTTTGCCGGTAATATATGTACCTACAAACAAATTTCATCTTGATCACTTTTTTAATCACTTTTTTAGGTAGGTATAAATGAAATGGAATTACCATATCGCCTTCATTATCCAGAATAATTCTTGCTACACACTGACAAGGAACTGAGCTGAGATGTTATTCAGCTTCCATTTAAAGACGTTAATTTAGTAGTGGGTTGCCATACTCACCATGCTCATTTTTATCTACCTACATAAATGTACATAAGTATCTTATATATCAGATCACATCCATAAAACTGTAACTGAACTCTCTCTGACCATGAAAGATATTTGAGAACTAGCTGACCCGGCGAACTTCGTATCACCTAACAAATCAAGGGGTTGAATTTTGAAAAATCCTTTCTTAGTCGATGCTTACGTCATAAGAGGAATACGTGTGCGAAATTTCAAGTTTCTAGCCCTAAGGGTTTGCCTGTGCGGTGATACATCAGTCAATCACTTTTGCCTTATATAGGTACAGATAAGTATTATTTCGCACCCTTAGAATGAGAGTGACCTAACTCAAAAATTGGAATTTGTGGGAAATGAGAAAGAAAGTTTTCAAAAAAGTATATATCGATGAATAGAGCGATCACTGAAAGTGACCGATTATTAGGTTGTCCTTTTCTTACTCATAATTTGAGCTCTTTTTCATCACAGAGTTTAAGGGTACGCATTTTAAGGTAAGTTTATAGCAAAAACAGAAATTACAGGAATTTTGAGTTAGGTCACTTTCATTTTAAGGGTGCGATTTGGCGGGAGGGGGTATAATTTAAAATCTCGTATGTATATGAAAGGGCCACAGACCCGCAGCCCTACAAGAAAACATCAAGCGAGAAATAAGAAACATTTCGTTGGAAGTGTTGCGAATCGTAATGAAAAAGAAAGAAAAGTTATGAAAGAGAAATAAAAAAGTCTAAAGTGTATCAACTCTGCAGGTCCGCTTTTCCAAAGTTTCCCGGGATAAAAAATACCCTATATGTTATTCCAGGTCTACCTGCATCCTAAATTTCATAAATATCCGTTCGGTAGTTTTTGTGTGAAGGAATATGGATACGTTATACCCTTACAAATCAATCAAAAAATCTGTTCCAAAAGAGCTACAATACACACACGTTTATTTTTTGTTTTACTTCACCAATCACATTGGTATATCACACGAAGGCATTTTAACGCTGTATGTCAAATGTCAAGCACTTCTGACAACAACAAAAGCGTCCGTATCGTCTTGTATTGACAGAGCGACTACGAGCAGAACGGTCAATTGCCTGTTCTTACGCTCTTCATCGTCGGCGCGCTAGTGACATTATCTATTGTGAAAGAGTAGTTACCAAAAAATGCTCACAAATTTTCACTTGTTTAATATTAGTAGGGTTTAATAACCCTGTTAATTGAGTATTAATCCAAAAAAAACATAGCAACACTACTTGAAATGTTTACTGAGATGAACAGCAGTTGGTTCCGTCCAAGATTGTTGCTTGTTTAGTAAATAAACCAAATTGCTAGGATTTTTCTTTGACAACCTTATTGTTCAATTCAGTTGTAATGTTTTGGAGAGGGTGGAAGCATAGTGTTACACAGTAATTTAATACCTCAAGTCAAACCATTATTACCAATATAATGCCTACGAGGGCCCTACCAACCGCGGATCGGATTTAGTCGCCTCTTACGATACCCATCCGGCGCGGCGTGGAATTGGGGTTAGTATTCTAAACGCCCCAAATACTTTAGAGGTCTGAAGCGTATACGCTTCAAAATTGTATTGTATTCCAATCGGGGTATAAAACTTGGAACCACCCGATACCATTGCAAGCATTGCATTGTTGTTCTTAGATAAGCTGGTATGCTAATATTTTCAAATGGGTCGGCTATTCAACTACGAAGTTAGATTTGAGGTAGTTTCATATATTTAACTATTTTTTTTACTATCATGATAAGATTTTTTTTTAAAACAACAAACGCTAACACACTCACACCCCCGCAGTAAGTTTTTACCTGTGTCGCGGGTGGCATGGAGACACATATAACACATCACAATCACACCCATGACCCGAGCACAATATTTATCTGTCACATAAATATCCGCCCCAACCGGGAATCGAACCCGGGACCCCTCACTTCGCAGGCATTGTCGCTACCAACTAGGCTACAGGGATTGAATCACTAATTGTAACTCTTATAAGTACGTATGCTGCGTACGCTGGAATCCTGGTCTCCCCTAACGATACTAATTCTATGTCCTACTAACCTACTAAAATTATAAATGTGAAAGTGAGTATGGATGCTATGTTACTCTTTCACGCAAAAACAGCTGAACGGATTTTCATGAAAAGCACACATTTATTCAATGATCAGGAATAAGATATACGGTATTATTATTATCCCGTAAAACATGCATTGTCTTAGTGCTTATGCACTGAGAAACTATTTTTGAAAATGCATCCCTTAAGAGGCTTAAATAGGGAGTGAAAGTTTTTATGAATGTAATAATAAATTCATCGCATTGAAACTCAAACTCTTAATATTAAAATAATTCCCCCAAAGGGATAAATGGGAGATAAAAGCAGAAGTTGGCAGCACCGTGTTAAAGTTATGTTAAAAATAATAATAATCATCATCATCATCATCATCATCATCATCATCATCCTGCCCATTTCCCAATTTTATTTGTGGTCGGCGCAATATGTTTTCCTCTTCCACACTTCTCTATCAGCCGTCATCTTTACACTAACTCTCTTATCTTTCATATCATCTGTAACACAATCCATCCATCTTTTCTTTGGTCGTTCTCCTAATTAAGTTAAAAATAATGTCGTAGCAAAATGTAATAGAATTATCCGACTGCTAGAGCAGACCTTATCGTTAGAGTAGCAGTAGGATAAACAAAGTAATGCAGTGGTACTTACGCTGCATGACGGTGTTACTGCTCTCAGAAACATTGGTGAAATTAATTTATTTTACTAATTCAAATTAATCAATGTGAAAGTAAACTATAACATCCATAGATTTAAAATGGGATGGCCTTGAGTCCAAACTGCTGAACAATATACTGAGCTTAAACATCTTTTTTTTTGTTTTAAATAATGCTTCACACTCATAGCCCGACACTAGGATTCCCTGTGTCGTGGGTGCCATGGACAACACACTAGACAAGGACATTTACACCCAGACCGAGAACAGAAATTCAAACTCATCATTCAAATTTCCGCCTCGCTGGGAATCGAACCCAAGGCCCTCGGTGCGGCGATCCGGCATGGTAACAATTGCGCCACACTGGTCGTCAATTTATAACTTTTACCGAAAATAATATATTACCGTAATAATTCATGTTTTGACATTTTCATTATTTCAGGATAGCAGCGTTAACGTAGATTACGATGCCCACACTAGAACCAGAAGAGCTATCACAAATAACTTCGACATATTATTAAACATATACAAATTGAACCCGCTAAAACAATCCAATGTATTCAAAACGTTTTCTAATTCAATACTTTTACAACGGCCGGACGGACGGACACCCGACTTGAATTTTGATTCAAATGAAAGCACTAAAGAGAAACGGATAAGGATGCGAGCGAAATTTAAACAAATTGAAGATGCTATTCATGTAACAAATCTTGATAAATCAATTATTAAACGTCCCAGCGTTAACATTCAAGACACAGTTAAAAGAGACATCAAAACACCTGGCGAAAATGATGATTTCGTAATTCTGAAACATGAAAATCCGTCTAGATTAGAATATGGTACAGTTTCATTAAATCTACGTGAAAAAATTGATCAAACAGTAAAGAGTGCTCAAAATATGCAAAATACAGGTGGTTTACAAGCTAATGATAGTTATAAAAATCATGAATTCTCATTTTATAGTAACAATGATAGAGCTACAAAAGATAATAAAAATAAGGATGAAGTTGAAGTTTTTGTAATGAGATAAGCTGAAACTAAACTGAAAGTTAATGTTTAATGTGAATAATTAATTAGAGATTAAAAAATTTACTTTCATTACTTTGGGAGTTGATGACCAACAAACTCTGCAATATGAATACAAAAAATTATGACGTGTTAATCTCTAATTTGACACAATAATTCATCTCACGAGTTATGAAAGCGTACGGAAAATCCAGATGGGGGCTATTATTTTTAAATTTAGGAGAAAATCATATCATCATTAATTTTCTCTCTTCAATATTCAGCTCTTGTTTTTACTTTTACTTATTACAGAATGTGTGTAAAAGAAATTTATAGCTATATTAAATTAATATTTGGAGACTAACATCTATTTTATTGTCTTAAATACTTATCGTGATAATACTTATGATACTTATCCTGCATATCTAATTTATTACTATTTTAATTTCCATAAGTCTTAGTTTCCTTTGAGTTTTTCTATCATTTATTTTAATGATATTAAATAGTAGTATTTTACATACTACGTGCTTACATTAAATTAAAATGTCTACAACGTAAAAACTTTAATTGAGATCGAGATAATGAAATAAATTAGAGATTTTTTTAAAAAACGTAAAAATGAACTTAGAACTTATTTCTAGGAAGACAGGTAATCAAACAGCCCTTTTTAAATTTGAAACTTATTTTATAGATTTTATTTACATTAGAATAAATAATTTAAATAAATAAATTAGTCGAGGTCCGTCTTAAATTATAGCATTTGGTTTAAATTTGGCCAGAGTAGGCGATTTCGTGGGCGTCTTCGTATGACCGTGCTTGGTAAGGGCCGTGGGCATCCCACGCGGGGGCGTGATGGTCTACATGGTGCTCAACATGATGCTGAGGGTAGTGTATCACTTCGTAGTTGACTACTTTAGGCTTGGTGAATTTAAAGATTACCATCGCACCTGAAACAGAGAAAAAAAATGTTGAATTTAAGAACAAAAGACAGATAGATAAGGTTGAAAGTCGAAGATCCTGTTGGTTGGCAGCTGTGGCCTAAATTTCATGTACTTGGTACTTCTATTTATAATCATCCTTAGTCATCTTTTCTATCCTTCTGCAGTTTGTTTGTCGTTGTTAAAAAAGCTCTTTTTTTCAGGATATATTTTGCTTACCCGATAAAACAAGTGAGATGAGACCAAGAGTCAGAGCCTTCCAGGTCTTGAGTGCGATGAGGGCAAGAGCCAGAGGTACCAGTACGGAAGCCTTGAATTTCAGACCGAGAAGGAAGGGAAGAAGCACCTTCTTGATGAAGCCGTGTTCTGAAAGAAAAACAAGAATTATCATCCATTGATTAAATCGTTTGTGAAGACTATTGTGTAGAAGTAAATTAGTTTCACGCACTGCTCTTAATCCTCAGAGGCTTAGGCAGCTTGATCTTCTTCCTTCTGCCCTCGAAAGTCTCAACCTCCTCTTCGCCGTCCAAAGGCATGTCCAGCTCAGAAGGGAGGTCGGTGAGGAGCGATCGGGGTACATATTCAGAAGCAGCACTGCTGGCGATCTCTTCTGGAACCTTTACCCTCAACGAGTGGGTCTGGAGAAAGCGATCTACTTTGTCGAAGATTTCGTACGTTGGCTCCTTGGCCATTCTCGAATCAACACTCGCATCATCTTCTAATTCACCCTGTTTGATAATAGAAAGGTCCTTAGTGATCCTTATCTCATCGTCGTTGGCAACGAGGGAAATCCATTCCAAGGTCCTAGGTTTTACACACTCCACCGAATACTGTGACAGGCATTCGTCGTAAATGTTCTTCACGAGCCTCGAAGCCGTGTACGATTGCGCACTCGCATAGCACGCGATGGTAACGATCACTAATAATTTTAACATGATGCACTTTTTTCACCACTATTTTTTTAATTTTGATTTGACGGCAGATGCGACTGACTGCCGTACGATTAACGGTCACAATGTATGCCAAGGAAGTTCAGGGCTTGGTTTATATACGAGCATTAATACGTGAGGTGGGCCCGAATGCGGTATGCCTGTTCCATTGGTGCATGTGTGTAAGCGTGGTACATTTTAATTGTGTTTGTGAGAGGTGACATTGTATTGGAAAACTATCACTCGGTTGCTTAAGTGAAGACGTGGTCGTCCCTTTAATTAGATAGGGAGTTGCTGGAAAAGCAGACTGATCGTTTAAATACCGAGACGTACGACACTCTCGATTCTCCGATCAAAATAGCTGACACCAATTACCAGCGTCTACCGTATAGACATCAAAGTCTGACACCTAGTTTAAATGTAAGAATACAAACAGGTAAATTAAGTAAATGACGTTGCACTGTGAGGAATTAATGCCATGTGCAAGTGCAATGGTGTCAGAAAATACACGGAAATATACAAAAGATATGAAAATGTGCGGTATAAGAGGGCTCCTTAAAGCTTAAGCTTAGTGCCGAAAAACTAATGAAGAAAAGGGACCTGATCCATATTATTAGAGATCTAATATAGCTCAGTGCTTTACATATATAACGTAATTTCAACGGTACTCCTAAATGGTCTATGATCATAGGTCAAGAAATTACAAAGTACTGGCTCTCAAGTTTTACCTTACCACCCTGTTTCTATAATCAACCATGAAAATATGACCATGAAAACCATGAAAGCAAATTATGACCCCAAACGTAAGGGGCTTACTAGAAAACTTTGAGGAGTTCCACTGTTCAATTATCAGATCAGCTCCGAGATACCAAATTATTGTATTGTCATCCAATTGACATACATATGCAAGTCGGCCAAGTGCGTGTCAGGCCACGCGCAATGTAGAGTTCCGTAGTTGTAAGTTCATCTACTACTCAGTAAGAACAAGCTAACCTTTCGGTGATAGTTTTCCTTTTAAATTCATTCATCAACTGTGTTATCCAAGAATGACTAAATAACTATTTATTGTCATCTTTTTTTTTTTTATACCGAATAAGTTAGTGCTTGACCACAAAACCACCTGATGGTAAGCAGTAATGAAGCCTTGGATGGTAAAGCACACTAACTTAGTAGAAGCCTATTCACTCTTGACTTGAAGACACCCACATTATAATCAGAGGGGAACACCCACGCAGGCAATTTATTCCAGTCCCTTGCGGTACGTATAATAAAAGACGAAGCAAAGCGCGACGTCCGCACCGGGGGGATGTTGACGACAAAGGGATGAATACCCGCCGTGCGTCTGGATGTTCGATAGTAAAAAGTAGAGGGGGGAATTAAGTCATGTAATTCCTGCAATGCATCTCGCGTGTCAGCTTTATAAAAACGTTTAATATATACCTCTACGATGTTATCTCTTAATTTTATTATGTGGCACCTGTATTTCTACAAGAATCAAATTTATTTAGTTCAAGGATTTGTTTCTATTATCTAATTACATGCCAATCAATGCCAATACATTTTTCCACTCTTACAAACCAATGAAGTTTTGAATCTCCAGTGAAATAGATTCTCGAAATAGATTATTCAATCCTCCTAATTATTATAAATCTGAAAGTTTGCATGGATATTATTTTATTGCAGAAACACAGAAACGCAGAACTAAAATACAGAAAGACCCTGTGAAATATCGACCATGTAACCTAGTTGGTAGCGAGCCTGCCTGCGAAGCAACGGGTCCCGAGTTCGATTCCCGGCCGGGGCAGATATTTATGTGTCAGATAAACATTTGTACTCGGGTCATGGCTGTTATTGTTATGTATGTGTCGTCCATGCCACCCGCGACACAGGTAAAAACCTACTGGGGGTATGAGTGTGTAAACGAATTTTGATGAACTTTGGCACACGATCTGGAATAAGATACTCTTATAATGTATCCCGAAAAACGCGGGTAAAGCTGAGCAGAGTGCTAGGGATCTAACTGGATAGTCAAAAGCAATCAGCTGATTACGGGTCAATATGACGGAATTCACGGACGACATTGAAATCCCTATCACGGACACCACATCCGTTCAGTGCGAACATCTTTCACTTGGCGTGTGCTGTGCATGTCCAATGAATATGAAATGTGCCCCATTACGTAAGGAATGCGATCGTGCAACGCTCTGGTTGTAGTTACTTTCCTTTATATAATGGCTAGACTGAGCTTTGTGATGTCAGGAGCTTTGCAGGTCAGAAGTTCTATTTTGGTTAAGGAGGACCTACTTTTGATTTTTTATGGAAATTACCGACAAAAGACCTGACTATTCACATGATGGTAAGTGGCTGTCGTTGCTCATGGACGTCAGTGACACCAAAGACATCGATAATGCGTTGCCGGCGAAGAAAAGGAGAAGAAAACAAGAAAAGAATTACTGGTTTTGAGCTAAAATGCTGGGCAGTTTTCGCCAACGTTGCTGTAGTTTAAAGAACTGTTTCAAAATGTTCTTTTTGAAAACGGTAGAAGCAACAATATGAAGTGTGGTTTTAAGTGTATAAATAAGGACTTTTATGAACAAAAGTGGGTAAGTCTGGTGACCATACATATTTCTGGTAATTTAAGTGGGCAGCTACCTCCTCAGTACCCCCAGGTGAGGATATAGCGCCATGCCCCTCTTGTTGTAAATCACAGGGTTCTATATCACTAGCTAAGTATCTATCATCGTCCAATTATCATAGTCAAATTATAATTTCGGGTAGGCAGATCAGTATTCACACGTGACACGAGACGCCTGAGTCCTTTCAGGTCAGAAACGCATCATCGAAGGCATCACCGAGGCGTCCATGGCTGAAGGTACCCCTGTCACAAACTGAGACCTGTGACCATTTATTATTAGGTCACAGATTAGGTACTGCGAAAGGAGGGCCAACCCGCGCTCAAAACGCGGGAATCAAAACGATGGAATATGGAGATCCAGTGGAGAATATTTAGGTATAATCATACCTACAAAAAATGCGTAAAATAAATGAAGAGAATTATTACCTATCAATATTTATTTTTGACGACTAACATAAAATAAATGTGTTTGTGTGCAAAAATTCCCTATAATAATATATTCTCCTATGTATATCTTAATATATGTATATCTATAAATTACGTGTCACGTTGTTTGTCCGCGATGGACTCCTCAAATTTGCACACCTTGTGGAGTTTGATCCAACTTGAAAGATAGGATAGCTTACATCTCAAAATAAAAAAAAACTTTTGGCAGAACGAAGTCTGTCCAGGCAGCTAGTATAATAATATATTTATGTTATTATATGTATGTATGTGTATTGTATGTATTCTTGTTATGTAATTATTTATTTTGAAGATTTTAGTAATTATTATTTAATAAAATATGTAAATAAATTAAAAAAAAAATTGAAATCCGTTGTATGTGTAGGTACCATGTATACCTTCATGTTTGTAGCATTTATTAAAAAACCGGGAAGCAATGTAGGGTTCCGAAGTATTAAGTTTATCGACTATTATTCATTAACTTATGCTAACATAGACGTGATAGTTTTCCTTGTAAATTCATCATATTATAACCACGGACCTAAAAAAAAGACGGACGTAATCCCAAGAACAAATTCAGTGAAGCACCCATCGTAATACAAACTCTCTATTCGCACAAGTACACGCACCCACACATTGACACCATCCTGATACCATAAATGTCAATCGCGAATCAAAAATTACGCACACATGGTAAGCGAGCTGTCAGCTGTCAGCTTCACTCTCGATTAGACAAGGTTACGTCCGTTCATTTTTCACGTCCGTGATTATAACCTATTTTTGAGATTTTTTCACTTGTCCAACTCTAACCGTTTAGCCGGCAGGGGGGAGAACACCTGACTCTAACCAAAATTAACAATTTATAGCCAAATATTTCGCAAAGGGACCCCTAACTCCAAAAATGGTCTTAGAAGACCCAAAATATTTTTGAAAGACCTTTTCAACGATATCCCATACTATAGGATACGCGACGAATAAAAAATTCGTCTTGTAGGGGAAGTACCCTGAAAAAAATGTTTTTCAATATTTTATTCTACGATTCTGTAACTTTTTATTACTTTTTCTAGCACTAAGCTACAGATGGAAGGGTTCCGATTTTATTTTGGAACCCTAAAAATGGAGAAAGAATGAAATTTTTATTATAATTAATTAACAAAGATTGAAAGTATACTTACGCCCCAACTCAGAGTCATTAACGGTTACTTTAATCGCTCCTTAGCAACGAATCACCACAAAAATTCTATAATAAGGAGCGATTTATGTAACCGTTAGTGACTCGTCGGGGTGTTAATAACATACGAACACATATTTAAACTTAAGACCGTAAAATATGAAGTTCAGCTACTTACGCATTTATAATGCGTGTTAATTGATTTACGCCGCGTCAAACTATCACCCGATTTTAATATTCTACCGACGATTCCAGCGAAATCGGCCCCAATAGCTCCGCTTGGTCTATCAGTTTCCATTCATCCGTTTCTATCATAACAGAACTAGTCTATAACTATGTATTATAATTTGGATTAGATATTCCTCGTGTCCTTTTTACACGCTATTGTTTTTTTTTTGAAGATTAAGGGACATTTTTGGAAAAATTATGAGAGTAAAATTTTTACGATTTAGCCAAAATCGGGCAAGTGAGTGTCAGGCTACGCGCAATGTAGGGTTCCGAAGTAGTAAGTTTATCGACTATTACTCATTAACTACCTAGGTTAAGCCTGATTTTAATAAATATACAATGTACCTACATATATCCATTACGACAAATTACAGCTTTCTAGCACTAAGGGTCTCAACGCTTTGCTTCGGACAAATCGACAGACGAACAGACGGACAGACGGACGGACAGACAGACGGATGGACGAACGGACGGACATGATGAAAATATAAGGGTTCCGATTATACTTCGGAACCTTAAAAGCCGTTATTTTCAAAAAGATTGAGTACCGAAAAGTAATTACAATTACAGTCTGCAATTAATGTCAAGCAAATTATATGTTTAAAAATAGAATAGAACAAAATAATATTCTTTATAATCTTTATTCAAGTCTATTAGATACCTATCTATTGCACTTTTCTACGCTATCTGTAGAAGGCGCAACTTGTCATAGACAACAAACCGTTGTAGCTGTCAAGATTGTCAAAATATTTCGTACGTCACCGTCACTTAAGTCACTTTCATTTCAATTTCATTCAGTAGGTAATTTCAGTGTTGAAAGAAGAAAGAAATTACAACAAAACAGCTAAACCCTTTTTTACTTTTAATAGTTATCTTAAAACGTTGTCGAAAGTTCGTCACTATGGTATTGAGACGTTAAAATTAGAGTATCATAGTGTTTGTTAGTGTTAAACTGGTAATTATAGCTTGAACGATGGCTAGCAACAGAATTCCGTCTGGTCCCAACACGCCTGGAAGCCAGCAGACACCGACTCAACAGGGTATCAAGATCTTCATTCAAAGAGACTATTCAGAAGGCACTGCAGTGAAATTCCAGACGCGTTTCCCCCCTGAGTTGGAAGGGAGAGTGAGTAAAACAATTTGTTTACCGTGCTTCAACACGCCTTAAAATTGTCCTTGGGCCTGACTGACGGTTTATCTTGATGGTTTACGCCCTAGATTCAGTTACTGAAGCTGTGTCTAGATTGTAATACAAGTTAAGTTGTGATAAAATCAAAACTGTTCGATTTTAAACCTAAAGTTGCGAAAAAAATAAGGGTCAATTAGCAACTTGTAGAATTTCATAAAGTTTCTTTATTATTTACAGATAGACAGACAAACATTCGAATACACAATGGAAAGACTGAATGAGCATTTCGAGATGGCAGAAACTGCTGACTGTAGTACGTACTGTGAAGGATGCCTGGCTTGTCTCACTGCCTACTTCATTTATATTTGTACGGAGACACATTATGAAAAGGTAATACATGACATTATTGTGCAATCATACACTTTACGTCAGGGCCCATGTTTTATAATGTACCTTTTATAGCAGCTGTGTCTATAATAATCTATACTAATATTATAAAGAGGAAAGGTTTGATTGATTGTTTGCATTGAATAGGCTCCGAAACTACTGAACCGATTTGAAAAATTCTTTCACTGTTGGGAAGCTACACTATCCCCGGGTGACATAGGCTATATAGTTTCAAAAAAATGTGGAATCCTTAACAAGACTCCAATAATGTAACCCAAGGTGTAAAAAAATAAGAAAACCGAAGTAAAGCGGGGGTGGTTACTCATAAGTATAAAGCACCCTGAAAAGCCTAGGTTTGAGTGCTGGTAGAGTCTTCTTTCTTTCACCATCTCTTCTCTTAACTCGTTAGGATCCGCGTGATCGCGGTACCTTTGAGTTCTAACGTGCTGGAACGTTCCCGGTAACCGACGGGTTAATAAGGCACCTTTCTGTATGATGGTAGATTGAAATGATTAGACATTATTTTTAGTACTGATTAATACCTACATGAATTATATGATTTGGGTTTGAATTTTAGTGATTTATAAATACATTTTTCTCCACCAATCCGCACTGGAGTAGCATGGTGGATGCTCTAGGCCTCCTCAAGAGGAGAGACCCATGCCCAGTAATGGGCCATTATTGGGTTGAAGCCAAATACATTTGGACTTGATTTTTGATAGTTTGTAATGTCTGAGAGTATGTCCAGAGTATGTATGTAAGACAGGAAATTTTAAGTGTTCTCTAAGCTACTGTCTATATAAACTAACCAAGGTAAAAACCATCAATTCACCTATAAGAGATTAATAAAATTTACGGTATTTGAGAAAGGCTATTTAATTAATAAGTCTTCTCCACATAAGTCTTGTGTCTTGCTCCCTGTAGAATAGAAAACTAATTTTTAAGTAGTTTAGAAATATGTCTATTGTATTTAAAGATGTAATGTAAGTTGGTTTTCTCACATTAGACAATGGGTGTGAATAGGATGGAGTGATCTCATTTATTCTGTAAAAACAAAGCTTTCTCTATTCAATCAGATTCTCTGTTCAATGTTCTCTAGTGTTTAATGTGCAAGAGACCTTTAGCCAATTAAATTATTTGTGTATATTGTTGTATTTAAACCAATGTAATAAATAATTATGTACGTTGTATTTAACTAAATTATGAACTTAGGACCAAATTAGAAATTTAATTAAGCTTAATTTTGTATTAATGTTACAAGATTTTAATCAAACCAATTTATAATTTCCACAGCATCTACGGAAAGTTTCAAAGTTCATTTCAACACAGAACGAAAGAGTGTACAACCCACGTGGGATTCACATAACGGACCCTATATTACGGGGATTACGAGTGATTGAAATAACGATAATAGACGTACCGAATTGCCAGAGTCCGACGGGCAATTCAAATAATTCTCAGCTGAGGCATACATGACCACCACAGGAAACCAGGGAGTTTTTCATGTAACATTCAAGGTACTGGGTTTTGACAGCGAATCATTTGGTTGTCAGGCCAAGGACATGACTCGAAATGAGGTTACAAGTGTTCGGTAATCTGAATTGGTGATTTAGTAATGATTAAAATTACAAGTTTTGTACTCAGTCTAACTTTATCTCGGTTTGAATTGGTATCAAATTATTATCAATATGAATGTAGATTGCGGAGACTGTGACATTTTGAAGATAGGATTATCTTTGCGTGCATGATTTTTTATTTTATTTTATTATAAATCATTGTGTACTCAGCTATTTACCTATTAAAGATTTATTTCATGTTCGATAAGATAAAGTAACATACTGAAACCCCTAACCATGTATTAATCAATTGTATAATCTGTTTTTTTAAGACGAGTCATGTTTGGTAAACAATATACTACTTTTTATTTAAATATTAAAAAGAAATATTATTATTCTTTGGATTATTTAAAATAAAAATAAATAGAAAACAGATATTACTTTTGGCATTATATAATTTTATTTATATTATGTCTTTAAATCTTGTGTTACCCATATTTTTTCCACAAAATGAAAATGTGCAATTGGTTACTATATCTAGGACTCATTTAAAAAAATGGACTATAAATGGTATTTAAAATCATTATGCCAAATATAATTGATTCTGTCTCAATAAAGACATCAAACATTTCCTATCGTTTTTTGTTAACTTGATTTTACCTACGTGACTGAGTTTTAGCATGAATGACTCCCTCTGCCAAAAATATACTCCAACATTGGAGAAGAATATTTATACGTATAAAATATGCTGAACGAAGTATGTTTAGGTAAAACTATTGTGGAGATATTCCACGTCTATTTATGTTAAATAATGGTTAAATGGATATGTAGGTTTTACATGTTAGTTATTTTAATTTAATTACTTTATTTTGTAATACATTAGGATAAAGGATTTTTAAGTTGAATATAATATGTATCTGGTGTAACTATTCATGGTAAAGTATATGACATAAGATTATAATACTATGTAAATTGCGCATTTTGTAACGTTAAATAATGGTATAAAATATAATTATGTACTGATATATTAGGGGCCATCCATAAATTACGTCACACGTTAGTTTTTCTGTGTAGTTTGACATTGTGTGACAAGGGGTAGGAGGGGGTCCTAAATTTCGTGACGTCACATTTCAAAATCGAATAATTGGTATGTATAGGTAAATATTAAAAAACATTTAATGGAAATGAAACTTATTTCGGAACTGCTGTTTTAATTTAATAACGTCACATTAAGAGGGGGGGGAGGTCTTAAAAATGTGACCAGCTGTGACAAGGACGGGGAGGGGTCAAAAAGTTATGAAATTAGTGTGACGTAATTTATGGATGGTCCCTTATCAGTGTAATTCTCAAAATTTTGTTTTATGTTTATACCTCCAACTGTATAATTATAAAAAAGCTATTAATTTACGCAGGGAAATAAACATTGAAGCTACAAAAAATTATGAATATATTTTTTAATTTTAATAAAATAATTTTATTCACAATTCATTTTCAAATAATTGAAATCGACTAAAATTTTCTTAGTTGTCATAATGCTTAATAATTGTACTGTAGTGTATTATATAATACCATGACCATTATTATCTATATAATAATTTTGTTTTATACAATTATTTTATTTTCTTACTTAACATCACTTATCTTGTCTTTCTGTTTTGTTAAACATAATACACATTTAATTTTCTGATTATTTATCATATTTATTTTAAATGATCTTATTATTATTCGCAAATGAATCATGATAATGAAAAGATACAAAAGGAAGCAGTTTTAAGTAATTAAATAATATTGTGATTATAGTAACTATGTTATAATTATAATGTTATTGTAATTATTTTATAATTCAATAGGATTGTTCATATAATTATTGACAGTAAAATTATAATCATGCAATATTTGCATGATTTTGGTCAATTAATCTCAGTTAAAAGTAATTTTATTGTTTTCACACTAATTGATTTGTGATTTTTGGCTTAAATTTAATATTTGAAAATAAATGAACATTATTTAGTAACATGTCTAAGTATGTGTTATAATTGTTACAAAATTGTCAATAAAGGGTTTTTAATACGCATTTGTAAGGCTTAAAAAATTGGGCGTTTTCCTAATAGACATAAGGTTTTAAAATTAAAATAATATAAATTAAAAATTGGCGCAACGCTTGTTAATTTTCCAAGAACTTGACAGTACGGGATGGATTCATACCCAAACTTAAACTACGCTTAAACTGAAACTACGCTTTGGATAATACCTGCAATATATGCATAATTATTTTATTACCCTTGCCAGCTGTGCCGGCTACTTCGTTCTCGGGGAGTTTTTCCCGCGTTAATCCCGATCCTGTTGAAGTCCGGGATAAAAAGCAGCCTTATATTATGTTGTCCAAAAACATCTTCGATTAAAGTTCCATTTAAAGCGGTTCAGCCGTTCCAGAGATTAGCTCGAACAACCAGAAAGACAGACAGATTTTTTTGACATAAATAAAAAAAGTTTTTTGTGTTTTTTTTTTATTGTGTACTTGCATTTGAGATATGTTATTTTGAAATCACAGACAGACACTTCAATTTTATTTATATAGCTACAGACAAGGCAAGTCGAATGAAACTATGGTAAACACTAAATAATAATGCAATCCTCGCATTAAATTAAACATTGTATTAAGAAATTCATAGCTAGCATACCTAGCTTGGTTATGTAGTTAGTTTCCATTACCAAGTTTAAAAAAAGGTTTATATTGTGTGATCAGAATTCACACCAGGGCCGGATCTAGGGGGGTGGGGCGAACTGGGGGACCCGCCCCGGGCGATAGTTTAAGGGGGGTGCCAAAATCGTAATATAGTATGATTAAAAATAAAGGAATTTGCTCCACAAACGCCTATCATATTAGTCTGGGCGCTGAACCGATATTGCTTTCTATATTTTTATGTACGGGTAGACGCCCGATGACCTTTTTTTAGTGAGCGCCTGAACCGATTTTGCAATTAGTAGCAATTATTCTATACAAACTCCATAGGCGCCACTATCAAGTTTCTTCCCGGTTCAAAAAAATCGTAGATCCGGGCCTGATTCAAACATACACACACTCAATATCGACACAGTCAGTTGTGGATTAATTATAATTGCCTCATTTATTAAACAATTAATACCGATTGCAGTTATACTAACAATTATTCGGCTAAAAAATGCCTAATTCTTTACGAAAATTAATGTTACGACTCAAAAAAAAATGTTTTTGCAATCCACATACACGAGGGTAGTTATAAATTTGTCCTAATAATTTATTTAATTTAATAAAATAATTAGATCACTTGGTTTTATAATGAATGAGTCTTGTTTGATCTCATACTATTGGCTTAGGGAAAGAAAACTGGTGCGCGGAAATGGCGTATGATGGCCAATGCCATAGCATCATGGTAGAGGATAAATTGCTTAGGACCCTTTAGAAGAGAGAACTCCTTAGAGCTTGCTTATAAGAAATTCTAGAGGTAAAGAGAATGGTGTAGAAAACAATTGTTAAATGATTTTCTGTCTAATCCTGACAAATTTAATGACAAAAAAATATACGATATTAACTTTTGTGCTTAGATATCATCTTTCTACTTACTTATTCGCTCAGTTATTTGCTTTTTGCTATTATCGGCATTAAATTAATATTCATTGAAGTAAGTTCTGCACCTATTAACTTTTAGAACAAAATGTTTTGTAATAATTACTTGCATTTATTTGTATTAATTATGAATATGTTTTTACGCTTTGTACCTACACATAATTTAAATATATTTTTTTAACAACTATAACATCTGATTAAATTTAATGGTTTTAAGTACCTATACCGGGTGTTTTTGACGTTGTGCACAAACTTTACCAAATGATTCTATAGCATTTACTAAACATATCTTATACAGGTACTAGTGCATTATAAAGCTTAGTTTTTAAGTTATTGGTAATTCCATTTAATATGGTCTAAATTTGTGCTATGTTGCCGCTCAGTACGGTCATAATCATTCAAACTATACTTATTTCATTTTAAATGTCATGTCATTATTGGCTTGACTTGTCAATAAAGGCCCATTTAGACGAAGAGCTTCTCGTCTCGAAGAAGCCACGATCGAATTAATAAGAAAAATCTTTCTTACATTTACACCTCTCGCTATTTGACGACAATGGAATATTGATTGTAAACTTAACTCCAATGACAAATCTCGCACTCAAAACGTTTTCAACCGTCTTGTATGATACACGTATGAATTTGAAAAATGTAAGTCGAATACAAGTCGAGATTGTCGTAAGTAATCTTACGTACAATGTGTACCTAAATAGACGTAGGAAATTATCGCCTTAATCGATAAGTTACGAATGTCATATGAGATAATCGTAGGTGGGAATTTAGTTCTTTCCTGTATGTAAACATTTGATACGATAATGTTATGGCGATTATTACTAGTGATAGTAGTGTACGATAGATACTAGAAACTCTCCGTCTAAATGGGCCTTAAAGTAAACAAACATCGTAAAACTTTTCGAACTAGTATTATTACCTATTTGGTTTTGTTAATGTCACTGGTCGCACAGACCAAAATCGATGAGAAATAATTGTTAACGTCAATAAAAGTTTACTAATGTCAAAGTTTCATATCAATCATAATGCGACGTTGCCAGCTTGCGTAAAGAGATTACACATTAGGCAATTTACGTTCAAGTATTTAGTTTGCATGAAAATGAAAAATAAAAAAAAAATTAAAATTTCAATAATGAATCCATAACGAAAGATGACCAATTTAATGGTCTGAATAACAGGCCGAAGTTCGTGTACAACCTCAGGAACACTGTGTATAATATGGTACCGTATGGGTGTATCGTGTTTTGTGTTTCACAAATGTAGGTATGGTTTTAAACGGTAATTATGTTTGAAATTGTATTATGGTATGCGATTTAATTTATTATTCAATTCGATTGTTTAATTTGAAATCACAAGTGTATGTAGTCATTAAAATAATATTTATAGAATGCGACATAAATATTAACTCACAGTTTGTTAAAATTTAATTTTAATTTCGAATAAAATATACACACACAGTATTTTAGTAGAAACCATATGTTAATAAAAAACAAAGAAATTATCTACAACACCTAAAATAACTAGGACCAATTAGGTACATACATCCATTTTTGTAAAATTTTCGAGTACCTACCTATTTTTTTCCATGTTTGTGCATTTCTTACGACGATTTCTTTAAATTGAACATGTATGAACGATGTATTTAAAATGATGAGTGATTTTTAAGTGTGCTCTGCTGAGGGAAAATAAAAATTCGTCACAATCAACAAAATATGTGTGGAGATGAGATACTTCTTCATGACTAATATCTTAAGTCATGTCCTTACTTATTTGTCATGACTTAGGTAGATGTCCTTATAAATTTTAAGAAAGTGTTATTTTGTCAATTTTATTATTTTATTTTAATTGCTTATTAGTATTTTAGCTAAATATACCTTTATTTATAATCATTTGGTATTATGTAGGTACTACAAGTATGGAAATAAAAAATACTATGAAGTGCTCACTTCAGACAAATTATTTGTCTGGAGCAGTCTACTACGTTTTGAGATAACTGGCTTAACAATGTCGAAAGTTCATACTTTACGAAAGCTATCTAATGCTGAACGCATATTTATCCGCACCATCCAATCATAATTTATGAGAGCCTGATGCGGATGACATATGTGTCCGCGGGCTCTCATAAGATTTCATACAAATGTGATCAGACCCTTCTTTCCCACTGGGCACTCTGGGCACGTGCCCAGGGCCCCCTAGTTCCTGCCAGATCACTAAACGTTGACCAATATTTATTACCGAAAAATTTTTTTATTCGAAAATATCGAACCTAAATTACTGACTACAATACCAATTTGCTTATTAGCTTTTGCATAAATCTTGAGGCTTGCTTATCTACTTTCTTTGGTTTATTCTAACAAAAAAGTGTTCTGTCATAGTCATTGGGGCCCCATTATCCTAATATGCCCAGGGCCTCCAATAGGTTAAAGACGGCATTGAATGTGATGCGTCCGGTGCAGGCGCGGATGGTGCGGACAAATGCGTTCAGCATTACGGTAACATGTCAATAAATTATTACTCGCTCACCCATAATATGTACCGAACAGAATCTGCACGTGTTATATAAATGAACTGTTTTGAAGAGATGTATCACTTGTTATTAATTCGTTTGTAAGGATTAAATTAAGCGTCATATAACTAAGTTAGGTAGGTATGTAATTTTGTATAAAATGCACAGAATTTGAAAATTTATAATAGTTGTAACGGCAGTATGGTATGAATTCCGTATAATAGTGATTAGATTAAGACACAGAATATATTATGCGAAATTCATTATGACTTGTAATAAACAATTTAAAAATCATGTTTAGTTTATTCTTTCTTTTTTTTTTTCTTCTTGGCCGGTGTTGCTGTTGACCATGGGTGATGGAAACCGCTTACCGTCAGGTGGCACGTCCGAATCTGCTGCTCGATTGTCAGTGGCGTAGCTAGGAGGCCCCCTATCAATATTTGTTGTGGGGCCCCCTCAACGTCAGCTGTCAAATATAAAAGGAGTTCCAACTGTACCGGTCGTAGGCCGCTGGCGAGCTTTTTTGGGAGTGTTAGCGGGGGGCCCGTATAATTGATACGGCGGTAGCTACGCCCCTGTCAATTGTCCACTATTCAAACGACCAATGTCAATCGTTTCCCCCACTACAATATAAGGGCATGTAGAGATTTTGAGGACCCCCCCTGCTCCCCTCGAGACCCTTACGTAATTAATGAATGTCCACTTGAATCCCCAAAATCTGAGTTTCAGAAGTCCAACGGGACAAGTGAGACTCAGATGTGCTAAACAGTGCCAGTTCTCCCGTCACGGAACGACTTAACGGGACAGACCCGACACCTGCATGTTGACAGCTTACCTTACCAAATAACCTGTCATATAACGACACAGACTCGTGTGATCAAAGTAATGTTAAAAGGTGTGCTGAGGACTTCTCGATGATGAAGCACCTGTGAACTGATATGAATGAAGCAAAACATGAAATTCATTAGTGTAGTGATGAAATTCACTAGTTGTTACAATACCCATTAATTTGAACTCAATATTCCAGTATCACAAAAACCTGTATAATTTATTATAATCATTTTGTCCCGTTGTGTGTAAATGAAGGTTAAAGAAGTGACCCTAACTAGATAAACTCTAACAAGGTCCTTCAACTTTCCAAATAATTAAGTGGTACCTAGTACAAAACAAGCAAAAATTATGAAATTATTCAAATAACGATGAAAAGTTTCAATTACGAGACCCAACTTTTAACGAACTTCCCTAAAACATAATGTCGTATGAAAATAGCTCAGACCGTGTTTCTGCATACGTAACGTGAAGTGGTTTTAAACTGATATAAAATAAGTAGTAGACACAGTGCGTAAATTTTGTAAGGAATAATCCTGAGTTATCTGAGTAAGGCCGTCAAATTGGTCTCATAACATAACTATTTAATAGTTTATGTTACCATAATAATGCTTCCTGCCCACGTCCGATAATCGGTGACCGATTTTTTGTAGGAGAAAAATAGAACGTACTGATAGCAATAGTGCAACGGACACGTCCTACAAAAAGTCGGTCAGAAATAATATGGTAGAAAAAGTCGGCCCGATTATCTCTCCTGCAAAAAGTCGGACGTGGGCGGGAAGCGTTAACTACATGTATAAAAAAGGTAACTTAAAAGTTAAAGACTTTCCAAAAGACGCTCAGTTTACGGCGCTATAATGTATAATCAACAACTTTCGTTCAAATCCAAGTAAAAGATCATTAAAAGCGGCCAAGTGCGTGTCGGGCTCGCCCATGAAGGGTTCCGTAGCAGCAAGTAACATAATATAAAAGTTCTTGTAGTTCGTTGTAACTTTGATCAATGTTTTTTGCGGTTTACGATTTATGACGTATTAAAAAAAAACTACTTACTACATCTCATTCAAACCAATTTTCGTTGGAAGTTTTCATGGTAATGTACATCATATATTTTTTTTAGTTTTATCATTCTCTTATTTTAGAAGTTACAGGGGGGGGGACACACATTTTACCACTTTGGAAGTGTCTCTCGCGCAAACTATTCAGTTTAGAAAAAAATGATATTAGAAACCTCAATATCATTTTTGAAGACCTATCCATAGATACCCCACACGTATGGGTTTGATGAAAAAAACATTTTTGAGTTTCAGTTGTAAGTATGGGGAACCCCCAAAATTTATTGTTTTTTTTCTATTTTTGTGTGAAAATCTTAATGCGGTTCACAGAATACATCTACTCACCAAGTTTCAACAGTATAGCTCTTATAGTTTCGGAAAAAAGTGGCTGTGACATACGGACGGACAGACAGACAGACAGACAGACAGACAGACAGACAGACATGACGAATCCATAAGGGTTCCGTTTTTTGCCATTCGGCTACGGAACCCTAATTATTATGTTTACCTACTTAATAATCTGTCGATGAAAGCAAAATTAAATAGGAAGTAGCTTAAAATCATATACCTACCACTTTTTTGAACTTGAAGGTCACTGTCCTTCATTAAATTATGCATCTTTAGCGGCCTCACCCAAATGGGAAAGCCTGGAAAGCCTTTCACGCACAGAGATAACTGACAGACTCGGCAAGAAAACCTGTTTTTGCGAAGAGGCTGGTTTGGACTTTATAAGCATGGTGTAAGCATAGACTTAAATAGGTATATAGACGGGCTGTTCCGAATAAAATCCGTGTCATAATTTTATTTCTCAAGTATTTTTCATACTCTGTGACAGCGCTTCGTTCGCGGTTCGGTTAAGTTCGGTTCAAGATCGCGTATATCAAATATTTTGCACTAAATTTTTTTTTAATGTAAGTTAAATATACTTATTTACCAATTTACCAATTATAATAAAATTTGAATAAATTCAAATAAAGTTCAAACGTAAATAATGAAGACATTTTAACTGTGCACAATAAACATTATGCGTTATTATGTGTTTTTGAACGGTCGGGGTTTTTTAAAAATGACATTTATTTGTCTCGCTTGCTCGCAGGCGACTAAAATGCTTTGGCACCATCTGGTGTCAATGTAGGTGTCCAAACTTTTAGTACTGAACAGCCTATATGTCTATGGGTGTAAGGATCCATTTAAACCCAAATTAATGATCATCATCAGGTGTACAGGTAGGTAGGTATACCTTTCTATACGATTTAACGAGGAAATTTGCCATCTAAAACAAGATGAATTTTGTATTGTACTCGCGGGAATTGATACCTATAGTTACCTACTTAGTTTAACATTGGTAACTACTTAGGTACACAAATCTGAGATTGAACAGGGAACAACTTAATTCAATGGAATTGAATTACCAGAGTGCTCGCATGGATTACTTTTGTATTCGAAGTGAAGTAAACCTTACTTGGTTTTACATGCCAGGTTGCCTTTTTACATGAGAAATATAATGATGATAACCATCCATTTCCATCAATGATGTTGTATGTATATAAAAATCCGTTGTCGTTACCGTTTGCGGAGGAGTGGTAGGATTTACAAAACAAAATAAACGTTCTCATCATCCCTGGTGAATATACAATCTGGATAAAATCTAACCCGTTTCATTTTGGCCATGGACTATCTGTGAAACCATTTCATCAAGTGTGATGAAAAGACCAGCATCCTAGTTAGGGTTGTCAGATGCCAAGACTGAAATATCGGTACAAAACTTCAAAACGTCGGGTTTGACGGGACAATTTTTTTTTGGAAATAGCCGGCAAATGAGCTCACGATAAAAACGGCTAGACCGGGTGCCGCGTTCTGTTGAATCGGGTGAATTGTCACCATTGTCGGGAGATTTTGTATTTTGTCGGGACTATGGACAATATGGACATCATGTGAAATGTCGGGACAATCCAGACGAATCCCCGACCATCTGGCAACCTTAATCCTATTCCTAACATCTTCACTTTACTTTATATACTTATTATATTATTAGTAGGATTATTTTACTTAATAATAGATATCGTCTTAAACTTTCAAATTTTTCATTTTTACTTTAAAAATGGTTGTCTGTAAAGTCGGTTTACGGACGGTAGTTTAACGTGATAACGTCATGACATGACAAAGCTCCGCTTCGCTCCGCCCCGCTCCGCTCAACTACGATCGCCTACGGCATCGGCTACGATACGCCGATAGTGCCTCTCTCTCGCTTTTGCCGCTCTCTCGCTCGCGGAACGTCACATTTTTTCGTGCGTGCGCCCGGCGTTCATCGTTTTAATAGACGTCATAATTATCACGTCAAAAAATATGTTAAAAAGTGTATCTTGCTTGCGGTCCGAATATTATTTAGATAGATACGATAGCTTATTCGCTGCCAAATTCAAATTCTGCACGCACCTGTATTAAATAAATCTAAGTTAGGTACGTGTGTAGGTATTTGAAGTTATTTTGGCTTCTGTTAACGAAAACATCGTGAGGAAACCTGCACTCTGAGAGTACACTGAGTGTATATAGCACTGCCTGCTAAGTAAGGCAGGTTTTCAAATTGAACAAGTACACTTAACAATCTACCCGTAACAAGTTAAAATTTTGTTGTGATTCGTTTTGCCACTTGTCCGTTGCGATTCGTTTTTCCACTTGTCCGTTGCCATTCGCTTTCCTACTTGTCCGTTGAAGTTTCACTTCTATGTGTCCCAGCAGACATTTCAATTTTTTTTATTGGTTTTTAAAGTTTTGTAAGTTGTCAAAACGCGTTAATTCCTATGACTAAATAAATTACCTATTTGACTTCGAGCGGTCAAGAGGCAGTTGTAAGTTGAGATGAAAATGACGATGAGATGAACTAATAGATCAACAATGAAGGTTTAATATTCCTTACAGAACCTAATGATATTATAGTGTAAAAAGAGGTAGATATGTCACTAGCACGCTAACGATGAGGAGCGTAAGAACAGGCAATTGACCGTTCTGCTCGTAGTCGCTCTGTCAATACAAGACGATACGCACGCTTTTGTTGTTGTCAGAAGTGTTTGACATTTGACATGCAGCGTTAAAATGCCTTCGTGTATTATACCAATGTGATTAGTGTAGTGAAACAAAAGATAAACTTGTGTGTGTTGTAGCTCTTTTCGGAACAGATTTTTTGGTTGATTTGAAAGGGTAACGTATCTAAATTTTTTAAATATCATTGACTATACCCTAAAAGCACGTATACATTACCAGAATCCATATTAGAACACACTATCATTAATTTATTTATGCGTAAGTAGTTACTCGCGGCCCCATCATTTATGAATGGCTACCCGACTCAACCGCTTATGCGTCGCTCACTCACTTAGATCCTATTTAGTTTCGTATTTGCATAAGTATTCTAGAGTTCTATGCCATTGTATAACACTAGTTAGACTTTGTTTCGCTTCAGAAAACAAATGCCTTGTTAACTGAACAATGGACGGCTATATAGCGCCATTTTTCTCTCACACCTTGATCAGCAACACGTCAGTTATGGCCTTGATATCACGGATGTCCTATGGTTCATATACCAGTGACCATTTGTACCATCACCGGCCTTCCATTTATATTCAGAATACTATCAAATTACCATGGGTTAGTAAAGAGGACCTTTGCTTTTTGCTTCTGATTAATTTTTGCTTTTGAGTTGCTATATTAGCTTACCCAAAATTTTGTAGCAATTCCCAAATCCACGCGAGCGGAACCGCTATCTACTAGTCAAACAAATGCCAGAAGATTGTCAAGCGAAACTTTATGTTTAAATTTAACTAAAGACATCAATATTTAACAGTTCGAGAGTCTAATAATGAAGTTATGCTCTTCAGAAAGTTAAACACTGCTGTCAATTAGACAAGGTTTAAAGTCTCCGTCGTGCAGGAAATTAAAGTCGAAGTTAACGCAAATATTTTGAAATACTCATTAAGACTGCGTTAGCCAAACGTATGATTGAATTAGGACTCTTTAATAAAGAAACTCAACCTCAAAATGTTTATTCAAATAGTAAATTAATAAACACAGAAAATGAATCCACCGAATTAGCTATTCCAGTTTCATCATTAATTGTTGTCCAGGTTTTCCTACTTGCATTTACTATCACCACCACACCACAATCTCATTTAAATCTGACTGTGAAAGTCCCATTAAAATCAGTTCCAGAGATTAACCCTTACAAAGAGAAAACAGACAGTCAGGCAAAAAATTTGAAATACATAAATTATATTCCCATGATTATATTTAGACTATAACAACGCTCTTCATAGTTTTGCCGATATTAATATGACGACTGGGCCAAAGGGTATAACTCTCACGCAAAAGCTATTACTATACACATTGAGTAGACAGGGGCTCTTAAGGGTCTACGTTTTACTTCAAATAATGATGGTTCGTCTATTACAACGTAATTGAAAGGGAAACTGTCCTTCCGTTAATTGTAGTCGCAAAGTTCAGACGATTTTCGCCTTTACTGCTTCCAAAAATAGGACTGTAATAACTTGTGATACTGTATAGCAGTAAGTGTGATGCTTGGGTGTTATTGCGCAATTTCAGAGGGTCATACCACATTAACCTTATTGTAAACTTGAACTTTATCGACAAAGGTATCAAGCTGAGGTACGCTTTTTCGATAATATTGGTTTCGTAATTGGTATTGGTCCTTTGAGCCGGTTTAGCGATGTATGGACGAGTTTTGTTGAAATTTAAATGTTAAACTATTCGTTGTTGAGGTAGAGTAATCGTTTCAGTCATCGTTAAAAACTTTTCAACTATATCAGTTATTGATATCCTGATAAAAAAGGGAAAATGAATAAGCATCACTGCAGATTATTTTGAATCGTTTTGAATGTTTCAGATATCATTTTGAATGTTGGAAATCATTGCATTATATCAGTAGAATTTTTACATGATACAAAAAAACATTAAAATGAAATCAATAATTAAAGCGCGTGTAGTCGTATTATTTTGCAATCCAGTTATCGTTAACGCTCTTCCCAAACCGCTGTTACAGATTTGGGATCACCTCTCTACCCCTCTTGATTGATGTCTCCTTGTTCACTGTATGAAATATTAAATATTTGTCAGGATTTATTCCAAAAATCCCCACTGTGGGGATTATCTGTTTCCAAAAAATCCCCACCAGCTTACTAATCACAGCCTAGTGGAGATTATTAGACTCCGTATACGCGTGTGGTATTAATTTACATAGACATTCCATTTGAAGTTCAACAAACACTTCAATTTGCTTGGTATAGAAGTTGATTATTCTAGCCTAGTTAATGTGACGTTACCTTTACGAAACTTTAGGGCGATCCAATAAATTTTATAACGTAAATTTCCATCATTGTGCTGTATTTACTGCGGTATTGTACGATAATGTTTGGTATGATGAAAGAAGAGAACTGTGGTTAGTGGGCCATTCATGGGTTGAAGCCATGGTGTAGGCAATGATATTTAAATATAGATACGCCCTTACAAAAAAAAAACAAAAAACCTCTTCCGAAAAGGGCTACAACACACACGTTTATCTTTTGTTTCACTACACCAATCACATTGGTATAATACACGAAGGCATTTTAACACTCTATGTCAAATGTCAAGCACTTCTGACAGCAACAAAAGCGTGCGTATCGTCTTGTATTGACAGAGCGACTACTATCAGAACGGTCAATTGCCTGTTCTTACGCTCTTCATCATCGGTGCGCTAGTGACATATCTACCTCTTTTTTACCTTATAATATCATTGGGTGTAGGGACTAGTCCTTGGAAGAATAATCCTTCTACTATATTATAGGCTCAAAAGGATTTAATATGATAGATACCTTTTATTTTTATTGAATCACATTATCAATGTATCACAGTCGATACTGAAGGGAGAAGAAAGAGGGGGGAAAACAACCAGGCGGGTAACCCTTACCTTGAAACAGTTCAAACTATTTAAGTTTTGTATTACAGCCACGGACCTGAAAAAAAGACGGACGTAACCTTGTCTAATCGAGAGTGAAGCATAGCAATGGCCACCCGCTTACCATGTGTGCGTAATTTTTGATTCGCGATTGAAGCAGTGAAGTGTCAATGTGTGGGTGTGTGTACTTGTACGAATAGAGAGTTTGTAGGTGCTTCACTGAATTTGTTGTTGGGATTACGTCCGTCTTTTTTTAGGTCCAATAAAAATCAAATGTAATAAAAATAATTTAAATATTAGCGAAACATAATACATCGGTTTTTAGGGTTCCGTAGCCAAATGGCAAAAAAACGGAACCCTTATGGATTCGTTATGTCTATCTGTCTGTCTGTCCGTCCGTATGTCACAGCCACTTTTTTCCGAAAGTATACGAACTATACCGTTGAAACTTGGTAAGTAGATGTGTTCTGTGAACCGCATTAAGATTTTCACATAAAAATAGAAAAAAAAAACATTAAATTTTGGGGGTTCCCCATACTTACAACTGAAACTCAAATTTTTTTTCCATCAAAACCTCTATGGATAGGTCTTCAAAAATTATATTGAGGTTTTGTAATATCATTTTTTTCTAAACTGAATAGTTTGCGCGAAAGAAACTTCCAAAGTGGTAAAATGTGTGTCCCCCCTCGTAACTTCTAAAATAAGAGAATGATAAAACTAAAAAAAATATATGATGTACATTACTATGCAAACTTGCACCGAAAATTGGTTTGAACAAGATCTAATAAGTAGTTTTTTTTTAATACGTCATAAATCGTAAATGTTACTTGCTGCTACGGAACGCTTCATAGGCGAGTCCGACTCGCACTTGGCCGCTTTTATTGATTAGAGGTCTAATGGTTCTCCGCCTATACCTATCTATTACCTACTCCCCCTTTGGAAATTGGAAGTGTAGCTCCCAGGAGGGCGTTCGCACACTTTGAGAACTTCTCTACTTCAATACCTAACTTAAAGTAGGTAAGTACCATGACTAATCAAACTATTTCACTAATTAACGACAAATTCTAGTGCTTGAGGTTTATAAAGCTATCGTCCACGGTAGAGCATCTTATCCTACTAATGTTATAAATGTAATAAAATGCCGTATTGGGGCGGCTTAGAATACTAACCCCAATCCCTCGCCGGATAGGTGTCGTAAGAGGCGACTAAATCCGGCCCGCTGGTGGAAGGGCCCCTCGAGGGATTATATTGGTAATATTGATTTTAATTGATAATAAATACCATTATTACTATTATTATTTCTCCATGGGGTTCACCTGAATCTTGAGATCGCAGAGATCTTACATAAATATTAATTTTTTTACAATTTACGTATTATAGCCATCTATAAATTACGTCATACTAAATTCATGACTTTTTGAGCCCTCTGCCCGTCCTTGTCACAGCTGGTCACATTTGTGAGACCTCCCCCTCCTAGTGTGACGTCACATATTATGAAATTTTACACCTAGAATTTATTAAATTAAAACAGCAGTTCCGAAATAACTTTTATTTCCATTTTTTTAAATATTTACCTATACATACCAATTATTCGATTTTGAAATGTGACGTCACCAAATATAGTACCCCCTACCACCCCTTGTCACACAATATCACACTACATCGAACCCCCTTCACCGTTAACGTATGACGTAATTAATGGACGTGAATGACGTAATTAATCCCTAATCGGTTTATTAATTTGGGCCTTAGTCTAAACTACAAAAAGACTGTGTAAAAGGAAAACTTCATTAAATAATTGGTGCTTAATAAAATAACTTGTTTGGAAATAACTTTTAATTGGCAATCCAGTAATCTTTATTTTAGTTATGGCTTATGAAAATTTACGAACCTTCTTGATCGATATTCATTTCTCATTGAAAGCCCCAGTAATTACCATAAGCACTCGTTTTAATTTCACATTTTGAATTAATTTTGTAAGGATTAAAAACTCTGACGAAAGTTTGAAATTGAAATTTAATGCTTAATGAACAGCTGAAGAACTTCTGTTATTCACAACAAATTTACATATTTTAATGGGAAGGATTGGAATTATTTTTTTTGGCTGTTTTATCGTGGCTGTTTTAGTTACAGCGATATAGCACCAGAGAGAAGTTAGATGATAAGTTGCTCTTTCGACGCACAAATTCACAAATAGGAATAGTTACTGTTAATAGTTATTTGTGTATGGGCTAATATCATCCCACGATAAAAAATTAGCTGACTACAAAATAATTTTTGAAAGATAATTAAAATTGATACATATTATTAAATTAATACCTTTATTTGTGAAGTTTTCACTTCTACCACGTGTGAATTGCACACATTTTAATTTCCATTTTTTTTCTGTCTGTTTGAAAATTTTTATTTTTTTATTTTTTGATATCTATGTTTGTGTGTGTACCTTTATCACAGGAATAAAGTTTTTCTTTCTTTCTTTCTTTCTTTCTTTCTTTCTTTCTTTCTTTCTTTCTTTCTTTCTTTCTTTCTTTCTTTCTTTCTTTCTAATAATTTAACTCTTATTCTTGTTGATGGAATTTTGTCATGACGCCTAGCGATAACTTACTTTTCGTTGATGAGCGTTTATATAATATCATCTAAATATCACCTATACTATACTATCACATATAATATCACCTAAAATCCTAAAAAGTTGATGAATTTGTATCATGATGATAAAAACCTTCTATTTATCCTACTACTGCTGTTAATTTATCAATATTAATTCTACTTGATCAACCTACAATTCCTTGAATTTCATTTAGTGTGACTCTCAAACTGTCACGAGAGTAAAAAATTGTGTTAACCCCGAAAATTCACCACCAAGGCTGTTTTATCGCGTTACACTTCTTGGCACCTGTCCAAGAGACATTTGTGTTCCAGGGATATAATTGGTTCCATTTGTCAAAATGCACAAGACATAGACAATGGGTGACGTCATGGAATTTTGTAACAAATGTAACCCTCATAAATCAGAACCTTTGCGATATCCCAGAATAAGCAAAACGCCATGTCTGCGAGCCAAACTGATTATTGACAATGATATTAAAAAAATATGGATACGTTATACCCCTAAAAATCAACCAAAAAATCTGTTCCGAAAAGAGCTACAACACACACACGTTTATCTTTTGTTTCACTACACCAATCACATTGGTATAAAACACGAAGGCATTTTTAAAGCTGTATGTCAAATGTCAAGCACTTCTGACAACAACAAAAGCGTTCGTATCGTCTTGTATTGACAGAGCGACTACGGCCAGAACGGTCAATTGCCTGTTCTTACGCTCTTCGTCGTCGGCGCGCTAATCACATATCTGCCTCTTTTTTACATTACAATATCATTGATCATTGATAGCTCAGTTGGTAGTTTGAAGATCGGTCACCCTAAACAGAACCTACATAGACTTTAGAAGGACGTTACGTTAAGTTTGTAATAATCTTCTTTTAGAAGAAGACTTATGAAAGAGTATAAGACTTGGAAAGAGTTTCTAGTGAATCTCTTTTAAAAAGGATGGAGCCGATTTTCAGAACGGCTTTTATCGCCTGTCTTTGTCTATATCTTTTTGAAGATCTTCTTATCTTCTTTCCTCTTATCTTCTTCTTCGTGAAGAAAGACTTGGCAAGGATCTCATTTGATCCGGTATAAAGGATGGACAAAGGTAAACTTGTGTAAAGTTGATTTGAAGATCATTAAAAAAAGCGGCCAAGTGCGTGTCGGACTCGCCCATGAAGGGTTCCGTAGCAGCAGGTAACATAATATAAAAGTTCTTGTAGTTCGTTGTAACTTTGATCAATGTTTTTTGCGGTTTACGATTTATGACGTATTAAAAAAAACTACTTACTAGATCTTATTCAAACCAATTTTCGTTGAAAGTTTGCATGATAAGGGAACGTTCCCAAACCACGTGACACATTTTTAATCATTTTTTACCCCCTCCCCCCCCTCGGTGACCAAACGTGGTATATGAGAAGACCCCCCCCTCCCCCCCTAGTTTTCACGTGACAATTTTTTTTGCAGACAGTTAAAAGAATATAAATTAGTATCTATTGCAGAACTATAATAAAATAAACTTGACAAGAGGGTTTCGTACCTTGATTATGTATTTACCGTTATTTTCCTATTTTAATTATTTTTGCCGTTTTTTTTAAGACCATTGACTTATTTTTCCTGTAATATTTAAGTAAAGATCTCTATATTTTTTTAATTCAAGCGTCAGTAGTTTCAATTTTTTGTAGTCAATTTTTGGCTTTAATTTTCATTTGTTCTTGAATAATTTTAAAACTTTCCATTGTAGAACTATAACTAAAATATATTATTTGAGATCCTGACAACAAGCCCTTTTTACCGACTTCAAAAAAGGAGGAGGTATTCAATTCGACTGTTTTATGTTTGTTACCTCAGCACTTTCGACTGGGTGAACCGATTTTGATGATTCTTTTTTTAGTCGAAAGCTGGTGCTTGTCATGTGGCCTCACATAAATATGAGCGAGATCTGACAAGTAGTTTTTGAGTTATTTTGAAGTCAGTTATTTTTTGTTAGTAAAATTTCGATTATATTTGACATGCTTCATGAGATGATTTGCAAAACAGTTCTTGTTTAATTTTGATCTCGTTAATTTTTTTTTTCAAAATTCAGTTGTTTACTTTATAATATACCTTTGCCTTTGAGTCACAAAAAGTATCACTCATTTGGACCAGTAGTTTCGAAGTAAATTGGCTGTGAACGGCGGCTGCCCAGACGCACGAGTGATCCTTTAAGGGTTCCGTTTTTCGTACGGAACCCTAAAAATAATAATTTCGTGACGACGTGAGTGATCCTATAACGGTTCGGTTTTTGATTTTTTCCGTGTCGGAACCCTAAAAACAAGCTACTCCGAAACTACTGGACTAAAATGAGTTTAAATTTAGTGCTCAAGTTCTTTTTTTGGGACACAAAGACGAAGGTATTTATTTTAAAGAAAAATCATGAAATCATAATTTAAAAAAAACAGTTTTGTAAACTGTATCATGTCGTGTCACTTGTGGCATGTCAAATGAAAGGGCTTGTTGTAAGGATCGCAAATATATTTTATTATTTGATAATTTTAAAATTATTCAAGAAAGAATGTAAATTAAAAGCGAAAGTTGACCATTCCCCCATCTCCGAAACTACTGAGATTAGAATTTTCAAAGTCAGTTTTCAATCAGCACTATATTGTACCTAACTATCTAATTGCGTCAGTGTTTCCACCTGTGAGATTTAAAAGCGCTAAAGTAAACGGTCGTATATAAATAAGTAATGTACAGGAAGTTGGCACCGCACTTTTATAAGGTATCGCGATTCTGGTGGTTGTTCTAGGTTCGTTCTATATTGTTCCAAAATACCGCGTTCGAAAAAAAAAAAATATTCTCACAAATTTCGTAAAAATAAATTAGGAAGTTCTGGCGGTTGGTCTGGATTGTTATAGATTTGTCCTGCTTATATTGATCCAAAATATCGCATTCGAAGAAACTTTATTTGTAAGGTGGCATCATGTGGGTGAAGTTGGCCCAGTCTTTGCCGTGGAGGCGCAATTTGTTTCTCCTCAGCTGATCCCGACGCTTATGCGCTTTTCATAGCTGATGTGGTACTGCAGGGCATGGAATGTTACATTCCAAGCTCTGTGGTACCCGTTGGGGTAAAATCCAAGCCTGGTTTGACTGAAACTGCATTAATTAGCCTGAAGCAATCTTCTTATCAGGATTGGGTAGAGGTACGTGAGCTCGGAGGCATCATTGTGAGTCAGCTGAATAAGAAATTTAATGCTGCTTCGTGGTCCTCAAAGAAGCAAATCACCAAGGCAAAGTTCAAGCACATACACAGAACCGGCAAGAGACTGCTGAGCTATCCGTGTGGTAGCCGAGCGTTATGGTGTCTGACCAAAGCCATTCAAGGCAATTTCTGTGCATCGTCATCGTTGCCAGAATCGCGATACCTTGAAAGTGCGGTGCTAGCTCGCGTTTTTTGGATTTTCTCTGAAAGTTACATTCTCAGCCCTATGGCGTTTTGGAACAATGTAGAACAAACCTAGAACAACCTTCAAAATGTTTGTAACTTCAAAATGTGGCGCCAACTTCCTGGAGGTGAGTAAGTATAGCTCGTGAAAGCGGGAGATTCCCTTAGTGGATACTGACCACGTGACAAAAACCTAACCCCCCTCCCTCCCCCCTGTGACCAAGCGTGGTGTTTTGCAGACCCCCCTCCCCCCCCTAAATGTGTCACGTGGTTTGGGAACGTTCCCTAATGTGCATCATATATTTTTTTTAGTTTTATCATTCTCTTATTTTAAAAGTTACAGGGGGGGGGACACACATTTTACCACTTTGGAAGTGTCTCTCGCGCAAACTATTCAGTTTAGAAAAAAAATGATATTAGAAACCTCAAAATCATTTTTGAAGGCCTATCCATAGATACCCCACACGTATGGGTTTGATGAAAAAAACATTTTTGAGTTTCAGTTCTAAGTATGAGGAACCCCCAAAATTTATTGTTTTTTTTTTCTATTTTTGTGTGAAAATCTTAATGTGGTTCACAGAATACATCTACTTACCAAGTTTCAACAGCATAGCTCTTATAGTTTCGGAAAAAAGTGGCTGTGACATACGGACGGATGGACAGACAAACAGACAGACAGACATGACGATTCCATAAGGGTTCCGTTTTTTGCCATTCGGCTACGGAACCCTAAAAATCCCACGTCATAATATCATGTATAAACCGAACGCGTCAATAGGAATAGATAGAAGTGATTGAGAAATAGGTAATTTAACTACTGATCTATCTACTCGCCTTCCTGCTTATCTCATTCGATCAATACGACTCGCCGAGCATTGGTATATACATATTATTATATATATCACAACTATTTATAGGCTTTTTGAACGCTTCTAGCGTTTTTAATCACGAAATCTGTTTACTCAGCATTTGTGATTTCAGTCAAGCATTAACTTAAAAACTAGTTATTTAATGAAAATCCGATCCCGTCTATACAAAGTGATATCAAGCAACTGCAGGCGCGGTTGGCAGGTGGTACGCTAGTAGAAATTTATTGAGCTTCCGTGTTTCGTAGAGTCCCAGAACACAAAACTCCTCCATATATGAACCGTTTTTTATTTAAAAGACCCATACCTTTATATCAAAAATCAAAATTCAGTTCTGATTCCAAGATATCCAAGAGGAATTAAGCAACTCCTATAATATTATAGGAGAAATATTATGGCGATTTTGATATAGATTTTTCGAGCACTGTTTCTTTTAAGTCGGTATTTTTTTTTGTAATAAGCAAGTCCAGCTAGTAACATTCAAATAACTTTTGACAGCTGTATAACGAGAATATTGTTTTGGTCTGATTTCTATACTCTTGTTTGCTTTTACAATACTAATAAAATAATAACGCCCAACTCAGAGTCACTAACGATTACTTTCATCGCTCCTTGGTAAAGAAATACAAATTCTGTACTAATTCAAATTCAAATTCAAATTCAAATTATTTATTGCATTCATGTAGTAAATAAAGGTGGTACATACAATACTATCCAAACTTACATGTGCCACTTAAGGGCGTTGCAAAATTGTATGTTATATTAGTATTTAAAAAAGTAATTATTTATCGTACATTTGAATATTCGATGATATCAATAAAATTAAGTTAGCGTCAATAATAAATTATAAACTATAATAAAATAATAAAATAAAATAAGGAGCGATTTAAGTAACCGTTAGTGACCTGTATGGGTTTTTATATACAAATGCCAAACTCAGAGTCACTAACGGTTACTTTAATCGCTCCTTAGCAAATAATCACCATACTAATTCTGTACTAAGGAGTGATTTAAGTAACCGTTAGTGACTCTGAGTTGGGGCGTTTGTATATAAAAACCCCTACAGGCTTATTTACACTAAACAGTCAGCTTTCAAATAATAAACCGCATCAAAATCGGTCCATTCGTTTAGGAGCTACGATGCCACAGACAGACCTAGACACACAGGTACGTCAAACTTATAACAACCCTCTTTTTGCGTCGAGAGTTAAAATGCTAATCTAAGCAATTACGTGTTTCTGAAAGCGACCGGCATAACAATTAATTAGCACAACGAACGACACTTAAGTTAAACTCGTGAAATAACACAATCTTTGTTTTCGTGTTATCTAATTAACCATCAATTGATTCAACTTCCCAGCTAAAATTTTACATAAAAAATACTGAAATCCTAAAAAAACAAAAGATAATAAATTCTTATGAGAGCGCATTAGATAAGATTGGAGTACTTACTGATACAAGTTTAGATAAAACGTTCTTGTCATGATATCGATGGATGAATTCATATCTTAATTGAAAATAACACTATTTTTGAATTTAAAATATAACTCTGAAATCGAGGACGGGAAAAAGAAACGAACAAGAGATCAAGAATAAGAAAAAGAAAACAACAGAAGAACAAAAATCCGCTTGAGAGCCAGTAAATTTTTACTTTTCTTTCTTTTCCTTCTTGGCCGGCAACACATCGGTAATGCCTTTGGTGTTGCTGATGTCCATGGGGAACGTTGAACAATTTTATTACCATCTTACTCATCTGCTGTCAATATTATGTTGACTGTTCAAGTTAAATAGTTTTATTTGAAGTTGGTTTTAAAAAAAAGGTTTTCGAATGTCAATCTCAATAAACCTACTACACCATCGTTTCACGAATTACCATAAGATGTATTCGTGGCATTAGCTATTTTGGAAGAATAAGCAAGAAACTTCGAAGGAGAATAATTTATAACTCTATGTAACTTAAGAGATATCGTCCATAGCATACAACATAGCATACAACTAAATTTCCAATAAATATTTAATGTACAGATTGAACTCCGTCACAATTTTAATAAAGACGATGAAAGCTTCTCTAAGTCTAATTGTTTCATGAATGAAATATACTTTGGATACTAATCAGAAACAGTGGGTGCCGCCCTTAGGTTTTTTAATGGCAAAGAAGATTGAAGGAGCGATCATTATAATTATGCCTATTTTCTTAGAATGTTCTAGAGAAAAAAGGAATAGATAAAAAATATTAAAAATATTTTAACCTTATTAGATGTTATGGTAAAATTATTATGAGTAGGTACCTATGTAAGTAGACTAGAAAAGATAAACCTTTTTTTTAAATAGCCGATAATTCAAGCTCCCAGGCAACACAGGATGAGTCGTTTGGTGGTTATCGCATGATGCTTAAGTGTCCCAAAAATATTGAACCATTTGGACCGTCATCAATTTTTTTATGGAAATAGTCGGCAAACGAGTTGACGATCCCCCTTATGGTAAGTGGCCTGTGGCTCTCGTCTCCAATGGACATCCGCAACGCCAGAAGAATCACTGATGCGTTGGCGGCCAAGAAAGTGAGAAGAAAGAGAAAGAAAGAACTGCCCAAGTCCCAAGCCCCCAGCCGGAACAAGCTAGGGTGGTAAATAAACAAGCGAACCTCATGGAAAATAAATAATAATAATGGTAATGGTATTAATGAACTATTAAAATCAATATTACAATATAATCCCCCTGAGGGGCCCACCAACAGCGGGCCGGATTTAGTCGCCTCTTACGCCACCCAAACACGGCAAAAGTAGAGTAAAGCTGACAAATATTGGCCGATTCGCTGTACTCAGGCATTAAGAACAATAATCTTATAGACCATACGTATACTTTTAAGGATAATAAAGGAAGATACTTGGTAATCTATATTGTAAAACTTCTGTTAATATAATTAAACGTAACATTATTGTCATTACAATAATTACATTATTTCAATTATCTTTTGTTCCATGTAAAACTTATGAATTATGAATCGGTAATGAAGCGGTTTTCCTCTTAGAAACACGTAATGTTTCTGGGTACTCAGGTTGTTGAACTATACTAACTGTGTGTAAATATAATACAGGTTATGGGGAGACATCATTTACACTTTTAAAAACATTAAAATTAAAAAAGAAATGTTTTCTAGTAGTTCGCTTTAATGTCAAATCTAGTTAGTTATTCTTTGCTTTGTCATAATACGACCTTACCCGAATAACATCTCAGTTTTCGGTTTGTAGCGGTTTGTAGTGGCTAGAGAATAGAACCGGGAAATCCCGATACTGAAAATCCCGGGATTTCCCGGTACTTTTTACTAGGTAAATAACCGGGAAACAAAGTACAAGAACCGGGATTTTCGGGACTTTGGGGAAATAAAAATGTGTCGCGTGATACAAAAGATAACGTAAAAATAAAGTAAAAATATCCATTTGGTACTTTTTTCTAAGCATTATGGCAACACTGACAGTAACAGGTGACAGACCGCCATTTTGTTGAATCTGCTAAATGATTAGTTCATAATCATATTTAATACATACGTTACATCCATCCATCCATCCATTCATCCATCAGCCTTTGGAGGTCCACTGCTGGACATAGACCTCCCCTAACTTGCGCCACTCTGACCGGTCCTGAGCTTTCTGAATCCAGCTTATGCCCGCTATCTTCTTCAGGTCGTCAGTCTATCTGGTCGGAGGGTGTCCTATGCTCCTTTTTCCGAGACGTAGGCGCCATTCGAGGACCTTTCTTCCCCACTGGTTATCGGTCCTTCGAAGTATGTGGCCAGCTCATTGCCACTTAAACCGGCTTATTCTTTGAGCTACGTCGGTTACTTTTGTTCGTCTACGGATCTCCTCATTTTTGATGCAATGACACGAGAGAAATACCGAGCATAGCCTGCTGCGCTACAGAGTAGCTTGTGGATTAGGCCAATAGTAAAGTACCACGTCTCGGATCCGTATGTCATCGCTGGCAACGCACACTGCTCGAACACCTTCGACTTCAGGCACTGAGGTAGTGTTTTTTACGACAAGATAATATGACGCAGTTTCCCGAACGCAGCCCATCCGAGTTGGATTCTACGAGTGACTTCTTTCTCGAAGTTGGGGTAAGTCCATCTGGATCACTTGTCCAACATCTCAGTTTTTGCTTTATAGTGGTTTGTAAAGCGACCTTCGGTTTTCAGATGGGTAAGTAGCCTAAAATGATGCGTGAGAAGTTTCGAAGTACTACTGTCGTCCCAAATGATAAAACTTTAAGATGAATTAATCAAATCTAGGTAGAGAACGTTCATTGGTTTACATTTGCTTGATCAATCAATTGGAAAAACATCACGCGTAACACAGGGCAATAAGGAAAAGAAACATGAGTACATAGACTGGTTGTGCAAATGTGGTGCAAATTTTGCCGTTGCGTGTCACGATAGTGATGTAGGAGATTAGTGTCCTATCTGAACTTGGCCTACATTGGATAATCTGTGGTCGTTCGCAGCTCGCGTGCCTGGGCGGGCGCCGCGGTAAGGGGGGCGGCTCTATTGGCCCGGCCGGCCGGCTCACCTCAACAAGCCTTATATCTTCAGTCTGCCTCCGACCGCTGAGGGAGCGTTACGCTCGTCCGTGCAGCGCTGCCTCATTCGCGTATAGCCACAACGCAAATTATTAAATAAAATCGCGAGTGTAAACCAATTTTCCTCCAGTGTGTTGTTTTTCCCACCTGTGACGTCAAGCCTGCACCTCGGGCACTTGTTTTCGGTGTGGCGCATCAATACCTCACGTAATGCGATCCGTTTGACGGTTCGCGGAGAAATTTTCAGCCAAAGTAAGTACCTATTCGCTGGGTTTATCGTGGCGTTCACTTCAATTCATGGGATTTGGATCGGAATTGCTATCCTAACGTTTATTGAGGTCTGATGGCCAATTCAGAGGTGGTTAAGGCGCTAATTTGATAGAAGCTGATGTGTGCCCCGCTCGAAGATTTTAAGTGAAGGTTACAACTTTCAGCTGCCAAAGTTTGGTTCTTCAGCCTGTGTTTAGTATATAAGAGGACTTTTTGTATATTGAATAAATTATTCAAATCATCTTTTTGTTGATCATTCCCGTATATTTTAGCTAAGTTATCGCTAGGGATCGATAATAATATGCGGCTAACAAAATGTCAACAAGAAGTCAGTACTATTTTATTTGTACTTAACGTATCATTATAAGGTGCTTAAGTAACTCTGCATCTGGTTGAGTTATCCACGCACACAGCAGTTCACAACACAATGCTAGCACTTAACATAACAAAGGACAGATTCTTCCGGAAAACACTATTTTGGAGAAGACACGGATAGAGATAAGAACACTTTTCCCCTAAGATCCCTTTAGCCTCCTAATGTGGAGATCCCAAGAAGATCCCAGGATACTGATAAATAAAACATGACTCATAAGGGGACTTTAAAGTGCCCCCTAAATTTCCTTCGCCGGAAGGCAAGTTGACTTTAAATTGCTACAGTCTAAAGATGTCTATAGAAGGTCAAGTTTCCATTTTCATCCTATGTATTCTAAAAACCTTATAGGATACAGTAACTGGTCTGGCAACTGGAGAACATTCTTTCATAAGTAATGAAATGGAAAATGATTTGTTATCAGGAATTAAGGGTTCCTTGAGTCTGGAGTCTGGCCAGTTTAAACGGAACCTTAAAGTCGATAAAATCATCGCTTTTTCTAAAGAAGGAAGAAAGAAGAAAGGAGGGAAGATAACTTGAGGATACATTTACCATACGATTACTTACTTGTTAAATGCATTTGCATAATAAATTCTAGGTGGGTAAATTCTATTGAAAACCCAATATAAGGCCAATAGTGTTCAAAAGGACCACCAGTGTCCAAAATAAGACTTCACTTGAAGTTCAAAAAGAATAGTTAATTTTTAGGATCGTACGTAAATGTGGTTTTGAGAAGAAGCCTACACGAAATTGTATGATGTGCCTTAGAGACTTGACAAACTTCATATAGTTTTGTAAAAGGATGCCTAAAAGACCTTTGACTTCGGTAACTGACCAGATTCCTTATTTAAAATTATTGAAGAAAATATTGGGTGTATAGCAGAGAACCTCAGATTACCATTTGTCTAAGAAGGTAGAAAGACCTGCAATTAACATGCTCTCTTCCATCATGTAGGATTCCTTTTAACCTTCTTCTTAATCAAATAATTGATAGATGAACAAGTACCGACACAATTTTCTTATTCTTTTAATAGGAGATCGACCATCAAACTACTATTGTATGAATTCTAGAAATAACCCATAAAATATGTCTTGGTGTCACATAAGTGCTTCATACGTCATCCGCGATGAAAAATGCTTTGGTAGCGTTATGTGTTCCACGATATATCATTCGCATTGTATCTCCCAGTACAATGTTGTTATCGTGAAAACATCCGGGATTTCGGGCAAGAACGAATCTTCCTTAAAACGACTCTAATATCTCATGTCTAAAATACTTCTTAAACTAACACAGCTGACTACTCTGTACCGTGAATGCTCAAATATTAAGTTGGTTTTGCAAAACCTCGCAAGGTTATAAGTATTTATATTGCTGTGTCTGTGCCTATAATATGGATAGTTTTCGATAAAATTATAGAAGGCTATCTGCGTTATAAATCGGTGGAAATAAAATTATTGCATGCGGAAACACGCTTATCATTCCTTCTGTTTTCACATAAAATGTGAGGCTGGTTACTTATTCCGGACTTGCTTAATGTTTTGGGTTGTGAGGACTTCCAAGTCCAACCATTAAGTCCAAAGCCAAACCAACCAAGCAACTAACGCAACCCTTAGAATGTTGACAGAAATGTTGCCTGGTCTTTTTGTATTGATGTCTTTATTTATTTACCAATCAAGGCTCGTGAAGTATTTTAAACATATTTTGCCATGTTATGGAATAGAAAATTAGTTAAACATTTTTTTGCGGCCTCCAATGTCTCTATTATGCCATTGTGTGAAGGATCTTCAAGAACAACCTTGTAAGTTGCTAACAAATTGATCTATATGATTACGTACGATTTAACCTGACGATAATTATTCTTAATTCTTGGTCGTAAGATCAGATACATGTATCGCTTATGATATTTTTGATTGACACACCATATCCGACGCACTATAATGGGCTAATGTTTCATCTATAGTTTGTCGGATCAAAGTGATGATGTTATTTCCTCAATAATAGAGGGTGCAAGGGTGTAGATCCTCCACAAGTAAGATTGAGATAAAGCCCTCAGGGCAGGGTTGGTTCTTGTAAATAAGCTAGTACAAGTTACTGATTCAGCAAAATAAAATTATAATAACAATTATTAACAAAGAACAGCACAGTTTTTGTGGATACTTTATTAGTATTTAAAAGGCAAATTAGACAATATAATATCAAGCAACTTTCAAAGATTGGCCTCCAGGTGACAGGAATATTGAGCGAGGTATACTACGTTACAAGGGTGGGGCACACTAGGACATTTAATACATGACATTTGCAGATCTGTCATATTTTGCCCCAACTTCAGATAGATAGTGTTGCCCATTCTAATTGTTTTGCTGTTTTGCTGTTTTAGCTAAAAACGAAATTGCTGTGTCTAAATTCGTTCATGTCAATTCAGTGAACGCGACCATTGAATTTCTGTATACAGTGTTAATTGCCTGTCTGCGGCAATATAGATAATTGATAAGGTGTGCAAACAGTTTGCCTCTAAGTGTTCATTGTTACTATCACAGACGTAGGCATGCTTCTACGTAGTGTGACGTGTTCTGATTACTGTACTTGTTTCCTTAAACCCTGTTTTGTAGTGACTGCTATTTAAAAATTTGAATATGGTTTTAAATTAAAATTATTGTTTTGTATGAATACCTTATATTTTTTTTTTATATCCAACTTATGTTCGGTATAAATTCAAGCTATATTTTTTGTCTGAAAAAATTTCTAAGTTGTCAGAATCCATTTGTAATTGCGGGAAATCCCTAATCAAAATTGCCACAGTAGATATTTACGTGGCAATTTTGATATCTATCTATGTTCAGGGATAATTTTTGATTTCTGTTTTTTGATAAAATATAAATTACCGCTTACTAGCGTCGCGGTCGCTGCCACTGGACGCAGGGCAATGCCACGCCTCTCGTGTAATATAAATCATTCAACAAAGGGGGAAAACATTTGTTTTACAGTAACATAATAGTGGATATGCTAATACGCACGTGAGCAGAATCGACAATTTGGTAATTACACAACCACTGCGACGTTTATATCATTCTGTTCGTGTGAAAGGCCGCTAAGGCCAGCTACTGTCCATTGGAAAATAAATAAATAAATAAACGCTTACACACTCATACAAGCCGTAGGTTTTTTTTACCTGTGTCGCGGGTGGCATGGACTACACATATCGATACCTCTGGGCTCAAAGGGCGTATAGCACAAAACAGCAACTTTTCAGGAGAGCCAAAAAACCTAAAAAATAAAACAAAATTAGCTATAACTTTTTTGTCTCAATGATTATAAAAAAACATTCTATGAGAGAAATACTTACATTTTCCTATATTTTAAGTTAATATTATTAAAAGAAGTCTAAATATAATAGTTTCCAAAATAGTTTTGCTTTACGACCTAAAAAAAACTACAAAATGTCCTTTACACCCATTTAAAAACAGCTAACGTTATTAACTTTGGCAGTAAAGATAACCTAGCGTAAAAAAGTTGTATAATATTATGTAGTAAATGATAATAGCAATGTTAAATTATGTTGTAAATCACAAAATTTGCATTTAAAATTGTACAACTTTCATAATAAAAAGGGTTAAACGGGGTGGGGGGTACCCCATCCCATCCTGATGGATTATAATCATAAACCCCATGCCAATGGATATTATGGGAATAACCAAAAAGCTTTTTAAAAATTAATTAATTTAAGTGTTATTGTTAATAGTTTTTATTTTATGTAATAAAAGGGCAAACAAGAAAGTTTTAAGCAATTTTTGGGTTATTCATCTTTAGAATTATTTTCTTTTTCAGTATTATTTTCATCTTCCTTATCTTCTTCTTTATCTTCTTCATCAGTTTCATATTTTAATGTATCACAAACATAAGAGCTCCATGTAAGCTTTCTATATTCTTCATGGTATAGTACCGTTGTCACAGAGACGTGTCAAATCCACGTATTTTTTTTTTGTTTATGTTTAATTTTGTTGTATATAGTGGCTTAACTTCTTCCGCTTTTTTTTTGCTTCCGCTTGACTTGTCCTTTGCTTTACTTTTTCCTTTGCCTTTGCCTTTTCCTTTTCCTTTGACCGATGGCTTTTCCATTAACATTATATTTTGAGTTTCAGCTTCCTCTGCCATGGAATATTTGACATTTATTTAGTTTTCATATTTCTTTTTAAATGTAGCTATTCTAATCTGTTTTAGTTTTATATTTTTCAATGTGCTTGGTGTGAAAGTATTGGCAGTTAATTGATCATAATTCAGATAATCTAAATTTTACTAACAAAAAATAACTGACTTCAAAGTTACTCAAAAACTACTTGTCAGATCTCGTTCAAATTTATGTGGGACTACATGACAAGCACCTGCTTTCGATTAAAAAAGAATCATTAAAATCGGTTGGCGTGATATTGAGTTATTCATCCATTTGTCGCGCACATTCTAATACAAATTTAAGACTTATATGGTTTTCTCATGGATGCCATTGTCAAATCTCAATAAAATTTATGTTGAACCACATGACAGCCACCAGCTTTCGATTAAAAGAAGAATCATCAAAATCGGTTCGCCCAGTCGAAAGTTCTGAGGTAACACACATAAAAAAAATACAGTCGAATTGAGAACCTCCTCCTTTTTTTGAAGTCGGTTAAAAATCGGTGTAGTCCATAACCACGACTTTGTATGGCCACAGTATAAATAGATTCCTTTACTGTGGTATGGCTTAGGTTTTTTCCGAGCGGTCTCAAAGTATGTCGGCCATTGCGATGGACTCCATACAATTAGTTTTTTGCACTTCTCTTTCAATCGTGGCGTGGACAGAGTCAACGGGCATATTATGTGTGTCCAGTTGCTGATTATGTTGAATGATTGTAAGGGACAATAACATTTTGAGAATTAATGTGTTACATTATTATGTCTTAATATTAAGTATAACAATTAACAACCTACGAGGTTTTTGACTTGCGCAGGAATGTCATATAGTCCGATTTTCTGTTTTATTTTGGTTTAGCGGTCCAAAATACATGGAATGTAAACACCATTTTTCTTCGAATTTTGAAACTTTGTGTAGTTATACTTACTAGTCGATAAAAAATGAAAAACTGAATAAAATTATTATAAACTCCATGAACCCCAAAATTAGCTTTACGCCTTTTGAGTCTGGAATAATATAATAATGTGCTTTACACCCTAAACTCCAGGTAATATTTATAATTATTTTGAGGTTTAATGTGTTATACGCCCTAATACTCATAATTGGATTCCTATACAACCTAGGACATTTTAACTTGCGCAGTAATGTAATTTACAGCCCGATTTCCTGTTTCATTCTGGTTTAGCAGCCCAAAATAGATGGGGCGTAAAGAACATTTTTGTGCGAATTTGGCAACTTCGTATATACCAATCGATAGAGAATGAAAAACTGAATACGATGGTATTATTAACTCCATATAGCCCAAAATGTGCTTTACGCCCTTTGAGCCCAGAGGTATCGATATAACACATCACAATAACACCCTGCACCCGAGTACAAATATTTATCTGTCACATAAATATCTGCCCTGGCCGGGAATCGAACCCGGGACCCCTCGCTTCGCAGGCAGGGTCGCTACCAATTAGGCTACAGAGTCGTCAAAAATCACGTCAATAATTCTTGACACAAAATAATCGACTTCAAAATTAGGGGTAATTCAAAAACTACTCGTCAGATCTCGCTCTTTAAATGAGACCATGTGACAAGCACCAGCTTACAAATATAAGAAGAATCATCAAAATCGATACACCCAGTAAAAAATTATGAGGTAACACATTAAAAAAAAATACAGTCGAATCATTGAAGTACAATGTCATAGAACAGACATCTCGAACAAAATGTGTGTCCCGCCAGGAGGTTCTATTTTCAAAATTGAGCCCCCGTTCTCCTTTCAAAATCGAACGAATCCATTGAAAATTGAAGCCGATCGGCGCCAATTCATTGGGACATACATTGTGTTCGCGTTGTCGGTTCTATATGCTAGTAATAATACTTCAATGAGTCGAATTGAGATTTTTTTGAAGTCGGTTAAAAACATTGAGATACATACATAGAGGAGACATCTCAAACAAAATGTGTGTTCCACCGCCGGCTTGCCCTCCGTTCTCTTTTCAAACTAGAAGCCTCGTTTGCACACTTGCCATAGAGTAACTTTGTATATGACACTTGCCGAACCAAGACGGCAACCTAAGCAAGCTTATATATTCCATTAACACGCTAGTGGTTTGCCAAGTTCAAACGCTCCTTATGATTTTTTCATTCCAAAATGGCGGGAACATTGCACAATAATTTAATTTAATTCGTTTTAGTTGATTTAAGATAATATTTTGTTTTCTTACCGATGATATTATGTAATACCATTATCTTTTTTGTTTTTTGTCGTGCAATTGTGACACGTTCTTATTACGCACGACGGCATTTTTTCAGTTTTTTCATAAACAATTTTGGCATGCGGCCGCCATGAGTGCAGCCGAGTGACAGCCGAGTGACAGAATGAAATGCAGCCGGCCGGCTGCAATGCACACCCCCGAACCCAATGTTCGCGGTGTCTGTTCTATACGCTAGTAATACTAGTTCAATGGTTAAAAAGCATAATTATTATCAAACGCAGACATTATAGTTAAGGTGACCATATGTCCCGTTTTGGGCGGGATTGTTCCGCTTTAAGGATGTCTGTCCCGCTGTCCCCCGCGAGATCAAAAAAGTCCCGCTATGTACCAAATGTCCCGCTTTGTCCCACTTTGGTATATGTGTATATTACTTACTTTTGGACATGAAATTCATTGAAAGTACGAGATTTATGCCCGATGACCTTTTTTTAGCTATAAATACAACTGATTGTAGAGAATAAATGTCCGGCTTTTTTATAGCTATAATTAGTAATTATTGTACTTACCTATACCAAATTCCGTAGGCGTCTCGCTTGGACACGAAGGCGCCCGATGACCTTTTTTTTAATGCACGTCCCGCTTTCAGTGGTCAAATAAATGTTCAGTTTAATTATAGTCTGTATTTAGACCAGTCATGGTAAACTATCTTGGCACTGCTTGTTACCCGATTACGCGACGCAAAGAAGGGTAATGTGTTTATCTGTCTATGTATGTATATGTGTTCCTATGTGGGGTTGTAGAGACCAAATGGGTAGACCGATTTTGATGATTCTTACGTCAATCGATTCGTCTTAACCTTGCGAGTGTCATTAAAGACATGACAATAAATACAATTTACCACACGGACAACCAGACACACATGGCTGTCTAAAGTGACACAGTATGGCTGTCTAAATGAAAAAAAAAAACGATGTACTACGTCAAGTGAGGTATCGTTGAATAGGTATGCAAAAATGATTTGTAGGTTCCTTTCATCATTTTTGATTTTAAGTGACAGTTTAGGATATAGTTATAAAGATTTAAAGTTGGTAAAACAACCATTCTCGTTAATTTACTAACTTGAAATGACAACATTGCGATTTTTACCGCCTTATAATCCTAATAAAGACGACAATGAATCTTAACTTAAAAGTTTAAAATAAAAATAATAATTGAAAAACCAAAAACCCTACTGCGTTAAAAAACTAAAAAAACAAGCCCATAGTTTAGAATATCGTTAAAAGTAATACTGAACAACTACACCATAGAACATTACAGGGCTGCTTGGGAAAAAATAAACACGATTTGATTAGTTGAAGAATGGGTAGGTATAACATTTTGTAAGAATGACATATATTATTTGAGAAGCTTTAATACCTCATGGATCACATCATCAGAAAAATTTGGAAAAAGCATGAGACTTTTCCAGATTTATCTCATATTTTTCCCAAATTTTTCATATCCTTTCAAAATACATAGTTACATAGTTTTTAAGTAAAAACATTTTTAAATCAAGTACAGATTTAGGTTCGTTACGATTTATTGATTGTATAGATTTACCAAATCAATCTTATTATGATTTTATCATATTGTATCATAATGATGGCACGAAATATGGAATGTTTTACGTCGTTATCTGCCAATACAACAAGATTTGTTTAAAGATAATACAATAAGGAAAAACATTTGAATTTCACGTTCAAAAAAAATCCTTACGTTCTCGAAAAATTCTTTACTCATTTTATCAGGCGTTTTATCCATTTTTCTCGTTAATCTATTTATCTATTGAACAAAAATCTGATACTGAGTTTCAATCTGTCCCGTCCATATAATCTATCTGCCCATTATCTATAGGATTAGTTAGTAGGTAGGTATCACGGACATGTATTGTCTGTGGTAGGTATCTGAATACCCTAAAGACCGTATGTTGTGATTTTCGACAATTTTTAATTAAAATACGTCACAGCCGGCCAATACGTCAAAGCCTCGAGCACAGGCGCAGAGTTGCCAGCCTCTCAGTATTCTATAGGATACATTTTGGAGAGTGTGCGCAGGAATTACAGGATTTAATTCCCCCCTCTCCTTTTTACTATCGAACATCCAGACGCACGGCGGGTATTAATCCCTTTGTTGTCAACATCCCCCCGGTGCGGACGACGCGCTTTGCTTCGTCTTTTATTATACGTACCGCAAGGGAATGGAATAAATTGCCTGCGTGGGTGTTCCCCTCTGATTATAATGTGGGTGTCTTCAAGTCAAGAGTGAATAGGAATAATAACCCAAGTTTTACACTGCTGAATGAACAAATTAATGTATCCAACTCGCCTTTACTGAGGATTTTCAACAGTAATCATCACCAGATTACGTCAGACCCGGTTTCTGCCGGCGTGAATCACTAATTATCAACAACGTCATTAGATAACCAGTGGGCGAGTAGGGTATAAATACGCCACGCTCAGTGAACGATGTTCACTTTGCGACTAACCATCGTAGAGTCAACTTACCCTGATGATGCTCCGTTTCGGGGCGAAACACGTGTTGGTGCTGGTATGTATGTTGGTATATACTTTTAATTATTGTAGTGCATGTTTCCGTTGTGGGAGGGAGGGAGGTGCCACGCATGTCTTAAAGTATATACCATCATACAAGTTATCCGCGGATTGTTGCAAAGTAGACTAATACTAACTTAATTTTACTAAGTTAGTGTGCTTTACCATCCATGGCTTCATTACTGCTTGCCATCAGGTGGTTTTGTGGTCAAGCACTAACTTATTCGGTATAAAAAAAAAATGGCCGATTTTATCGATGCCAGAAAACACACCTTTGAATCCTTACAATGTTTTCATGAGTGAAGCAAGTGATTTATTTTGCTCGACATTTATTTTGTCCGCCGATATTTCAACGGTCGCTAGTGAACGACGGCTGACGGTGCTGCGGAGAAATATTTGACAGGATGACAGATGTCATTTGACACTAATATTGGCGAACAAAATAAATATCGTCCATGGAAAATAGAAGGAATGCGATCTCTGTATATTATGAAGTGTCCGTAAAAACACGTAAAATTACGGGTGGCGCTGCGGTGCTGTTGGCGGACACTAGCGGCACTAGCGCCATTCATTACAGGTGACGCTGCGGATGCACTAGGCCTAACTCAGCAAACTTCACTCAGTCTACAATAGCTACGTTCATGGTTCGCTATTTGTATCACACTAGCGCCATTCAGAAATGGCCATTATTGGAACCTCTATTTTCTGTAAACAGCTGAACACTTTTTCACCTTTCCCTTCAGAGATGGCCCTCCTTCTATCTCAATGCTCCATGATGTCGTGAGTGTTGGGGTGCAAAATGTCAGAAACACAAAACGACAGATTCGCAAATTGACAGTTTTAATTTTTTTAACATACCTATTGTCCCAAATGGTCAAATCAGCAAAAAGACAAAATTCGCAAAAAAAAAACAGATTTGTATAAAGACAAGATTTTGTATCTGAGTCATAGTAGAATGAGTTAAGTTTAAAATCAAGTAATATCTAATAATCATTCAACGATCCCGGGAAACGCAGGCGAAGCAGCGGGCAATGCACTAGTTAAATAAAGCAAAACGTAGTGTTTAACTACTCTGTGATAATAAGTTACACAACACATAACCTTTATTATTTCTAGCCAGTAACAATGGCAATACTCTAGATTCCCTATACAGTATTCCATGAACAAAAAATACGCCTTAAAACCTGGTAATAAGGTTGACAATAGCCTCGTCAGCAATACAATCTTGACTAAATTAAGCGTGTTAACTCGTTACATTGCCAACGTCCTCCGATGAGATCGCTCATCTCGGAGTACGTACATATCCGTATAGAGATACTCATAAATAATGCTTCGATTACTTGGTTATTGATGCTGGTAATTATACACTTGCTCCGGTAATTTAGGAGTAGAACATGACAGAATTTTATTACTCTTTAACGACACAACTGAATAGAAGCATGACTCAACTCTGAATAGAAACCGCGTAAAATACATTCTAAAAACATAATAAAAGCCATAATATTCATATAAAACGTCCATTAATGAAGAAAATGAATCAAAAGCATTAACTATATAAATTCCCCATTAATTAAAAGTATGACTTAACGATGAACAATCATCCGAAACAATTTATTAGCTGTTATTATTGACAGAAACAAAACTTAGATTAAGAATACTTTTAAAATAGTGAAGTCACGCAGGCAGCACGACTCAGCGATGTACAAAAGTCCTAATTAATGCTAAGAAACATGTTCAAATTAATTTTAACGAGTTTTGGTTTTTACCTTCTTCATTAGCAGTTTCTCTGATAAACTAATTTCCTTCTAAAAGGCCGACCTTTTAATCTATCAACGAGGTAAAGCGAAATAATTCGAATAATGGCACAGCTCATTGACTGAGTGGTGCTAAAATTTGCGGTCTGTAATTTTAATATTATAAGGCCTCGTTCACATATAAGGTTATCTTTAACTATATACCTATCTATACCTATACGATAATAACCTATATGTTATTATACAATAAATAAAGAGGAAAGATTTGATTTTTTTGTTTGCATTGAATAGGCTCCGAAACTACTGAACCGATTTGAAAAATTCTTTCACTGTTGGGAAGCTACACTATCCCCAAGTAACATATAGGCTATATTATATTTTCAAAAAAATTAGGGATCCTTAATAAAACTTCAATAATGTAACCAAAGGTGTAAAAAAAAGAAAACCGAAGCAAAGTGAGGGCGGTTACTCGTGTGTTAAACAAAGTCATTGTTTACCTGTGCGCTATTCAATTCATGAAAATGCGTTCAGTAGTTTTTAGTGAGAGTAAAGAAAATCCACATCACAAACAAATTTTATAATATTAGTAAGATTAATTTTTAGTAATATTAGAACTATTAGTTTTATATTATGTTATGTTTATTTAGTAGTATTAGGACTTATTTTTTATAATATTAGTAGGATATATGTATTTATCGTATACTTTGAAGTTAGTTTATTCTTGCTTTTCCAACAAGGCTACTTTTCATGTGACTAGCCAAGAAATCAGCAAACGACTTACCCCACAGTATGTCGTTACTATGTAGTAGATAGTGGTCAGGGTCGCCTATACACATTAGTCACACCGCAGGCATCACCGATGCATTTCCCAAGAAAGAAAGAAAATAGAGAGTTAGCTCACATTTATTTTATTTACAAGCTACATGAATATTCGCTTACACATGCGTAGGTACAATGCAAGTAAAACATCCACGACCAGAGAACAAATATTTAGGATAATTGAACCCGGGAATTGAACTTAGGACCCCTTGCTTTGCAGGCAGGCTCACTAACGTATTTTTTTCAAATGAAGATGTGGGCACCTCCGTTCCATATTCGCATTATGTATATGTAGTACTCGTATATTATATATCTCACACTTACAAAAACACACATTTATGTAGTCTATTATGTTTATCACATTCATCGCACATGCATTACATACATACTACATACACGTACGCAGACACCGACGGAATCGAACCTGGTGCGCTCTGGTGTTCTACGTCACTCTGTGACGTCACACCACCAGTCGTCCCCCAAACAGTTGCTGTTGACCCTAGAAGGCTTTACAACGTTATGCGAACGGTAAGAGACACTTAAGGAGGCCCCCAAGTAGCAAAATAAAGTTATATAAATGGTCAACGAACGTCTTAGATTAACTTTCAGTCAGTCAAAATGGTTATATTACAGTATATTAGACGTCTATATAACGCGGGTTTGGGCGCACCTTATATGACATTTACATCGTGTAAGGGTCGTTTTGTCGTCGCAACGGCGTCAATTACGTTGCATAAAAATCACATAGATGTTGCAAGTGTGACTAATATGTTTTATAATAGTGTCTAGTAATACTCCTACATAACTTTAACCGTATATAGATGTAAATAAAATTACAAAAAAGTCCTGTTATGGTTAAACACACAACATCTACATGAGTTTTCTTATGCGAACGGACAATATTTTTTCTTCTTGAAATACTTTATAAAAAGTTAAGCCAAATGTTATCATGATTTTCATTTATCTATACTAATATATAAAGAGGAAAGATTTGATTTTTTGTTTGCATTGAATAGGCTCCGAAGCTACTGAACCGATTTCAATAATTCTTTCACTGTTGGGAAGCTACACTATCCCCGAGCAACATAGGCTATATGTAAAAAAAATTAGGGATCCTTAATAAAACTCCAATAATGTTATTACCCAAGCTATACAAAAATAAGAAAACCGAAGCAAAGCGAGGGCGGTTACTCGTTTAATATAAAGAAAGCCGATTGTGGTTGAAGATGAGGAGGGTGATGATATAGTGGCCATTAAATTTTTTCGAGAATATGTATGGACATCTTTGTTCATATTTTAATGGGCCTTCAAAATATTGATGTTTTAATATTGTATATTAAAATTATATATATGAATTGACTTTAATAATTTCCGCCATATTGCAATCAACACACTGAGCGACCGCTTTACGACGTATGACTACTGGTTATATACATGTATTTTATTCAACTTATGTCGTCCTGTCGTCCACCATTACGGTTGCAATTAGGGTTCTATGCAATAGAAAAATATGAAAAAAACCTTTATTATTAGTTCTGTTTTTGAAGTGAAACTTCTTTAAAGACGGGGTATTAGGAATTTTCTGTCACGAAAAAGCGTTACCAAGGCGTGACATAGACGTAGCCGATATATCGCGTGGAAATTTTTGAAATAAATATTAAATATAAATACGTTGCCATTCGTTTTAAATATTTATTTTTTATTTTATTTTTTTGATATATTTTTTTAATTTCTTTTTGAATTTTATTTTGATGTTCTTAGAAATGTTTTTTTTGTTTACTTTTTTGAATATTGTTTTTAATTTAACAATAAAAATTACTTTTGAAATCCTTTTTGAAAAAAAAATCAATTTTTAATATCTTCTTTTTGAAAAAAGAATGTTTTTCAAATTAAATAAAATCTCATATCTCATAACTCATATCTCTCCACTTAATGTTTATTTACTAAGCTATCATAGAATTGACATAAGATAAGAAATCTTTTAAAGAAATAGAAATTTTAACACTTTTCCAAAAAGGTCCTTCGGTACGATTTAGGCGCCTGGTTGCCTAAGTCGTATCACCTATAGCCTAAGTGGTAGGATCTAATGCTGGGTACTGCCTAAGTGTTAAAAAATATACGGAACCACCTTGATTTTTGCTACTTTCTTTTTGATTGGGACCGCACGACAATGTCTTTTCCAGATTAATTGTAGGTATTTTTGATATTTTTAATGATTTATAATTTTTGTTTACTTTTCTTCTAAAACCACCACTTTTGTTAATTCTTTTCCACTTTCCAGGATCCATAACTATGAATTAAATTAAAAATGGCTTCTGAGTCATATAAAAGTTACTTATTATCGTTTAAATAATTACATGAATTATAAAAGTCATTTAAGAATTAACTTATAGCCTAAAAGTTACATAATGATTGAACTAAACGCCTTAATAAGACTTTTTTATAATAGTTTATTATACAATCATTATAGGACAGTTAATTATTTAAGCGTTACATAAAAGTTTCCAAAATTACACAAAAATAGGAACTCCTGACTATTATCTGACTATAACGTTAACTCGACTCAAAGCTTTATCATGTAAACGTAGTGGCAGATACGTTTATATTACGTTATATAAATTCGTTGAGACGACGTTTACCAGACGTATTTATATGATTTAAATTATATATAACTAAAGCATCGTATTGAATACCACTTTACAATTATTTGGTTGCTACAAAACTGAAACAAAACCCTTATACGTATTTTAGTTGTATTATATGACTAGTTTGCTACTTGGGGCAGTAGTATACTTATGTAAATATACTTCGTCACATGTAAATAATAATTTTCAACGACTTCCAAATAAATCTATCATCTATACATCTATACAAATAAATAAAATTGGAGTGTCTGTTTGTAATATTATAATAACCGCTTTTTACTGAGTGCATTTGGATGTATACAAGGTCATATACCAAAACAACATTTTTTAAAATTTTTGTCTGTCTGTCTGTCTGTTTGTTCCAGCTAATCTCTGAAATGGCTGGACCGATTTTGACGGGAGTTTCACTGGCAGATAGCTGATGTAACAAAAAGTAACTTAGGCTACTTTTATTTTAGAAAAAAAAAATGTTTATAGGCGATACGAAGTTCGCCGGGTCAGCTAGTTCCATACAAAAATCGTCGAACGTGTGATCCAGCAGCGCGTCAATGTATGATTCAATTCAATCGAACAAGTTTCCTCAAGGGAATTTTGCGGAAATCGTGTACAATGATAACCCAATAACACGCCATTGTGGTTTTAATAATATCCAATTAGGTATAAAATGCCTATAACATTTCGTATTTCATGAGTTTAACTTTTAATCGGATATACGTAGGGTTACCAACTCCGGACATGTCCAGACTTTTAAGTTTTTAACTTGTACGGTTTTTTTGTCCGGCCCTGCGTCAGGTGTCAAACGCCTCTAAACCATTCTTACAGCCTTTTTCAGAGTACAACCTTAGAAAGTTTAAGTGAAAGCGTCCACCAAAGGGTGCCTGTTATGTTTCTAAAATGTCCAGAATTTCTTAGAAATGTCCCGATTTTTGTTATAAATTTCGAATCATCTGGACTCCGTACGGTTGTCGTCCGGACTTTTTAAAGTGAGTTGGTAACCCTAGATATAAGTCAACTATGTCAATAAAATTCAAACGTATGTAACGTTTTAACGTTTTTAACGTTACAACATCTTTATATCCCCGACAGTTGTATTTACTACATAGCTAAGAACACTCGATTAAGTCACCTTTCAAACAAAAAAAAAATGGTTGTCTGTAAAGTCGGTTTACGGACGGTAGTTTAACGTGACAACGTCATGACAAAGCTCCGCTCCGCCCCGCCCCGCTCTGCTCCACTCAACTACGATTGCCTACGGCTCGCCTACGGCATCGGCTACCTTGCCGTGCCTCTCTCTCGCTTTTGCCGCTCTCTCGCTCGTGGAAAGCTACCTTTTTCGTGCTTGGCGTTCATCGTTTTAATAGAAGTTATCACGTCAAAAAACTAGAGCAAAATCGGTTTATCTGTTTGGGAGCTACGATGGCAAAGACAAACATACAGATACACAAACACGTCAAACTTACAACTATTTTACTTAATTACTCATTAACTTCCTCATTAAGTCGATGCGGGCTGGAGTCATTTGTCGCAGATAACGAATACTTATTGTTAGCTAAGTTTCGCCTGTTATATTGGTAATGGTAATATTACTGTCGACTCCATCCTATACCCTGGATATATAGCGCGTCGTAAATGTGAATACAGGTCAAATTTTATAAAAAAAACGAGTAACCGCCCTCGCTTTGCTTCGGTTTTCTTATTTTTTTACACGGGTTACATTATTGGAGTTTTATTAAGGATCCCTAATTTTTCTGGAAATATAATATAGCCTATGTCACCCGGGGATAGTGTAGCTTCCCAACAGGGAAAGAATTTTTCAAATCGGTTCAGTAGTTTCAGAGTCTATTCAATGCAAACAAACAATCAAATCTTTCCTCTTTATAATATTAGTATATATAAAGAAATCTGATACTTACGGCAAAGGAGTTGACATTTTATATGTATTATTGGTTTAGTTCTAATGACAATGCATTTTTGTGACATCATAACCTGACACTGCACACATGTTTGGCTCTAGGTGAGGGAACTCCACAAGTTTTTTCTTTCGTTCTTACATTGCCACTATAAAACTGTGTATTTAGTTTCAATCAATCAATCAATCAATCAAATATTTGATTTGTGAAATAAGGTACCTAAGGATGGTAACATTAATAAATAGCTCGCTCACTCTGCCAATTATATAGCCTTTTAGATATATAATTATAAAATATAGCCAGTTTCAGCTATTAGTTTGTTTTGTTTTCTACCAACATTCTTATTTTTCCTATATTAGTCATTATTGCCAACACCAAACATATTATAGTAATTAATCTCTGCTAACAGTAGGAAGTGAATTTCTTTCATAACAATTTATCGGAGTAAAATCATCAAAGAAATGATCGCAGTGTACTTACAATGTATTTGAGATAATGTTTATTGATGAACATATGATAACAGTGAGTGATTGTGACACTTCACTTCGTTTTGTATCTTCTGAAATATAACGAAATGAAATATAAATCCTTCTGAAATATAAATCCTACTAATATTATAAAATTTATAAATGTGAAAGTATGTAAAGATGTTTGTTTCTCCTCCAACCAAAAACTACTGAACGGACTTACATGAAAAGCACACAGGTAGACCCAATTATATTATAGTAAAAAGAGGTAGATATGTCACTAGCGCGCCGACGCCGCGACGATGAAGAGCGTAAGAACAGGCAATTGACCGTTCTGCTCGTAGTCGCTCTGTCAATACAAGACGATACGCACGCTTTTGTTGTTGTCAGAAGTGCTTGACATTTGACATACAGCTTTAAAATGCCTTCGTGTATTATACCAATGTGATTGGTGTAGTGAAACAAAAGATAAACGCGTGAGTGTTGTAGCTCTTTTCGGAACAGATTTTTTGGTTGATTTGACCAATTAATTTTGACCATAATCTGGAACAGGATATAAGGTATTTATTATTCCGGAAAACGCGAGTAAAGTCACGGGCCGAGAGCTAGTGAATTATTCATATTAATATTTAATCTGTGTTAAGTGAATTTTGTCCAATGGCAGTGCACTCTCGTGACTCCAACGCTAACCAAACTCACTGTGACGTTATACGTACAGTGAGCGGTTTCATAAATCATTTCTAGTGAAAAACTTTATTTTAGGGTTCGCTGGGGGATGTTGATGCGTTCAAGTTGAGTTGAAAGGTAGAAGTTTTCAGTGCATATTTTAGTTATACACACTCACCCCGATAAATCAGTAATGCGTCGATGAGTCGTAAAACAGACCCCTCTTTCCCACTGGGCACTCTGGGCAAGTGCCCAGGGCCCCGTGATCGATAGGGGCCCCCTAGTTCCTTCCAGATCATTAAACGATAACCGATATTTATTACCGAAAAACTTTTTTAATTCGAATAAATCGAACCTAAATTACTGACTACAATACCAATTTGGTTACTAGCCTTTGCATGCGCGAAGCTACTCTACTCTCGCCCAAAAATTAGGCTTTCCGATTTCAGCATGCTTAGATAAATCAATAAAAATAAATCTAGAAGCTTGCTTATCTACTTTCACAAAGAATTTCTGTCAGTCATAGGGGCCCCATTATCCTAATATGCCCAGTGCCTCCAATAGGTTAAAGACGGCCTTGCGTAAAAAATTACACAAACAAAACATAAAAGTATTTCAAAGTAGCTCCCTAAACTTACTCCTCGTTGTAATTCATGTTTTCAACTATCTTCACCTTTACTCTTTTCACCGCTCTTGACTCTATCTTCCTTGCTTATCTGTTATTTTCAATTGAAAATTCCTCCTTACAATTTTATTATAGTTCATTTTGTACAAAAAATTGCGCAAGTGCTGGGGCCACGCGCAGTGTTGGTTCAGAAGTAGTAAGTTTATCGACTATTACTCATTAACTACTCATGCTAACTCTGCTAACATAGCCATGATAGTTTATCATAATTATAACCAATTTTTTAGAATTTTTTTCACTTGTCCAACTCCAACTGTTTGGCCGGCAGGGGGGAGGGACAATTGACTCTAACCAAAATTATGCTAAGTGACGGACGGACGTACGGACATGACGAAACTATAAAGATTCCGATTTTACTTCGGAACCCTAAAAAGTGAAAAAAAAGTGTATTGACTAGACTTTGTACTCTTTAATATATCTTCTTTGTTACTTTCACTGGTATTTGAATGCTCTAAAGAGTACTTTGTATGCTTCTACAAATATCTCATTGTAAGTGGAAGCTAAACAAAGAATAAAACGGCTTTATTTCTTGGGCTTCAGGCTTTAAAGTTTAAAGCTCATGTCTTTGTAAATGAGGTTTATTCAAGGGAAAAAAATAGTAAAAATATTTAAATCACAATGTATTTAAATCCGTTTGCTTCAATATTTTCTACGGAACCCCCAAGCGACTAACTCAAGCTTAACATTTTTATTTATTTATGAAAAATATGGTAGTGATTTTATATCCGCGTGCCTGAGGGTATTTCTCTGACGTAAATAAAGCATTACATTTTATTAAAAGACTAGCGACCGTTCCCCGCTTCTCTTTGGAAAATATTTCTGTTTAGTAGGAGAACTGAAAGTACATATCAACTTTCTACTCTTACACACTTATACTCCCGCACCTATGTCGCGTATGGCATGGACGACACATAATATAACACATCACAGTAACACCCATGACCCGAGTACAAATATTTATCTGTCACATAAATATCTCCCGGCCGGGAGTCGAATCCGGGACCCCTCGCTTCGCAGGCAGGGTCGCTACCAACTAGGCTACAGGTCGCTACCAACTAGACTACAGAATCGTCGAATGTAATGTAAGTTTGCAACGCTCCATCCTTACTTATCTAAACAAATAAAAGAGGAAAGGTTTGATTGTTTGTTTGTAATGGATAAACTTCTGGATCACCAATAGGATGCTCTTTGGTTTCTGAGTAACATGGCCTATATTTTATTAACCGACTTCAAAAAAAGGAGGAGGTTCTCAATTCGACTTTATTTTTTTATGTTTGTTACCTCAGAACTTTCGACTGGTTAACCGATTTTGATGATTCTTTTTTTAATCGAAAGCTGGTGCTTTATTGAGATCTAACAATGGCATCCATGAGAAACCCATATAAATCTTAAATTTGCATTAAGTATGTGCGCGACAAATGGACGAATAACTCAATATCCGCCAACCGATTTCGATGATTCTTTTTTTAATCGAAAGCAGGTGCTTGTCATGTGGTCCTACATACACGAGATCTGACAAGTAGTTTTTGAGTAATTTTGAAGTCGGTTATTTTTTGTTAGTAAAATTTAGATTATTTAAAAAAATTTGCGATCTATGCGAATCCCGAAACAAAGACATTGCGGTTACTAGTCCAAGATAATCTCCCCTGCTAAAATCAAATTGAGCTGAACAATGAATGTTGGTGCCAATCTGTTGTCAAACTTCGCTAGGCTTCTGCCAACTAATCTCATGCTTTATTGTTGGGATGGATGCTTCTTTCCTTATCTGTTATTATAATGTAAAAAAGAGGTAGATATGTCACCTGTGCGCCGACGATGAGGAGTATAAGAACAGGCAAATGACCGTTCTGCTCGTAGTCGCTCTGTCAATACAAGACGAGACGCACGCTTTTTTTGTTGGCAGAAGTGCTTGACATATGACATGCAGCGTTAAATTGCCTTGTATTATACTCGTAGTAATGTGATTAGTGTAGTGAAAAAAAGATAAACGTGTGTGTAAAGAGCTACTCTTTTCGGAACGAATTTCTTAGTTGATTTGTAACGTATTTTTTTTAAATATATTTTATAATTTTATATTTTTTTAAATATAACTGTACCTGGCTTACTAACTACACTACCATGAACTGAAACATGTATAAAACATTTCACGGCGGATGGTATGCCAAGTTGGTGGATTTCCCTGCTTCCTGGATATGATGCTTATTCATTTATTTAATTCTTATTTTATTAATATCTTTTTTATTATGGAAGTAGCCGGCAAACGAGCTGACAATCCACACGATGATAAGTAGCTTTCGTCGCCCTTGGACATCAGCGACACCAAAGACATCACTGATTCGTTGGCAGCCAAGAAAGAGAGAAGAAAAAGAAAGAAAGAACTGTCTCTCAAGCCCCCAGCCGGAACACGAAGAGTCGTTTGGAGGCTGACTCGTGCAAGATGGCGGTAGCTGTCCAGACGGTCATCTCGGAGAAATAATAATAGTATTAATGGTAATGAACTATTAAAATCAATATTACGAATATAATATAATCTATACTAATATAATTATAAAGAGGAAAGATTTGATTTTTTGTTTGCATTGAATAGGCTCCGAAACTACTGAACCGATTTCAAAAATTCTTTCACTGTTGGGAAGCTACACTATCCCCGAGTAACATAGGCTATATTATATTCCAAAAAAAATTTGGGATCCTTAATAAAACTCCAATAATGCAAAGCAAATGCGAAGCAAAGCGAGGGCGGTTACTCGTACTAGTATAATATATATAAATAATCCCTCCGAGGGGCCCTATCACGTGCAGGACGAATTTAGTCAGATTCAGATTCATTTAATGCATTAATCGCCTTTTACGACAGTCATCCGGCGTGTGATTCGGGTTAATATTCTAAGCTGCCCCAATACGGCGGGATCTTCGTTACAGATCATATCAAAATAGAAACCTATGAGCAGGTTTCGATTTTACCCCAATCTCACAGAAAGGTGATCAGGCGAACTACATGCGGTTTAGACAAAACACGGTCTTCCTCAAATTTACACTTTAACAACATGGAGTTCCATGGAGTTCCATGGAGTATCCAAGTTTTCTAGTACCTGCAATGCGTTACTAGACCGGCTATTTAAAATACCGCCTGCTTGTATTTGCACCATAAATAGGACAGTACTAACTTACGACATCGCAGTAACTCATGGACAAAGAAATCTAAATTGCCCCCAGTCATATTTCATCGTAGATAGGAAATGGTCATGTCTTCAATTGTTTATTTAATGGCATGTACCTGCTACCTCATATGTAGTGGATTGGCAATGTTATGCTGTATGTTATAGTAAACATTTTTCCGTCTGTCATTTTAGAATTCTTTTATTCGAGGATATGCTGAGATTAAAAGATTTTTTACGTAATATAGATTGTTTGTAGTAATTGTCTTTAGAGTGAAGGTTCCTGAATCTGATTCCCGTTTAGCGTAGACATTTAAGTCACTAGCACTTAAGTCACTAGAGTCACTAGCGGTTACTTTAATCGCTCCTTAGTAAAGGATTACCATACAAAATCTGTACTAAGGAGCGATTTAAGTAACCGTTAGTGACTCTGAGTTAGGGCGTGTTTGTAATGTGTTTTATTGTATCTGTACATGGACAGATCGCTGCTTCAATTCATAACTACCACAAATCAAAATTAATCTTTTTTGCAGGAGAGATAAACAAAGAAAAAAAAACTATTTTTTGTCTTATGCTTTCTTATTTTATATCAAATATATGCAAATTATATATTATTAGAAGCATATTTTTAAACAGCATTAAATGTTTTAAGTAGTTTTATAATAAACCGAATGCTAGAGGAGATATAAGTATATAAGTTACTTTTGAATATAAAAAAAGTTTATGAAATATTCTAAATATGGGATAAAACAACCATAAGTCAATAAAATAATTGTATTAATCATGTTTGATCATAAAACTTTTAGGAACTCAATAAAAATCGCCATGCAGTTTAATAAAATAACTAAAATGCTATCTAAAACATAATACAAATCAAAGTTTCCCTCAAAATAACAAATAGAAATCTTGAAAACTGTTGCAAAATAATCATCAATTATTTTTTAAATTCTACTCAAACAATGAAAACATGAAAATAAAATAACAAAATTCGGGACCACTTGGTTAGTAAGTCAAAGGAATTGGGAGTGCTCAATAGAGCTAAGCAGTACTTCACGCCTAAGCACAGGTTGATGCTCTATAAATCGCAAATTCGACCACACGTGGAGTACTGCTCCCACCTTTGGGCTGGAGCCCCAGTTAGCTAAGTGGATCCGCTCAATCGAATTCAACGGCGAGCTATTCGTCTTGTCGACGATCCCAAGCTTACAGACGGACTAGAATCACTCGAGTTGAGGAGAGATGTAGGCTCTCTCTGCGGATTCTACCGTCTGTACAATGGGGAATGTTCTAAAGAACTGTTTGGCTTAATACCTGCAGTTGGTTTTCGTCACCGCACATCACGGTGTACCAGGTTCCACCAACATCACCTGGATACCTGGCATTCGTCCACAGTTCGGTTCTCACGTAATTTTCTACCTCGTACGTGTAAACTGTGGAACTTCCTGCATCAGTGTTCCCTCTAAGCTATGACATGGGGTCCTTCAAGAAGTCAGAATCAAGAAGTCAAATGTGGAGCTTGAATTACATGTTCTTGTGACTAAAATTTTAGGGTTTTCTACACAGAACTTGGCACCCATTTAGATCTCAATTCTTTTTTTTTAAATTGGCCTTCACTTTACATTAATGTTTTGATGGGATATCATTACTTTTTGCACAGAAATTATTAGCAGGTACTTATTCATAACGTTACTGATTAATTTTGTTACCTTATACATGAACTGCTATAGTGCTCTTTAACTAAATCTGTCGTTAGTGCGCCGTGGTCCGAAATACCTATTATTTCATTATTTATAAGTAATGATCTTCCACTATCGATGTCCGCTAAATATTGAAATAATAATTAATACTAAATTCCAGTTATAATATCGTAATAATAATAAATACGATAGTCGACTAAACTCTTATTAGTTACGAGTAACCGCCCTCGCTTTGCTTCGGTTTTCTTATTTTTTTACGCTTTGGGTTACATTATTGGATAATTTTTTTGAAAATATAGCCTATGCTACTTGGGGATAGTGTAGCTTCCCAACAGTGAAAGAATTTTTGAAATCGGTTCAGTAGTTTCGGAGCCTATTCAATGCAAACAAAAAATCAAATCTTTCCTCTTTATATATTAGTATAGATATAGATAAGTAGTTTGTGTTCGATGACATAACGTGCCACAATATATTTTGAAACAATACTTCGAATCACTTGAAATTGGTATAATTTTGTGATGTACACGCCATGTAAGATTAGAGAAAAATAATTTTTCACACATTAAAAATGAAACAACGTAATACACTGGAAATAACGTCTACTAACGAATCACTAATCTGCACGTAAATAATACGTACGTGCTATGCACTTTCCCACAGGTACTTGGGACACTGAACATCTTCCCCCCGTTGAAAGCTTCACAAATTACTAAAACTGATATGTTTCGATTAAGAAAAAATCACGGTGGTATTCCACTCGTTATAATATATCACCTTGGAATCCACATAATGACCACCTTTCATCGCAACATACCTACAATATAGAAACATCCCTACAATTTTATAATTACAATGATTACAATGCTTTGCACAAAAAATGCTAAATTAACGTATCTCAAAAAATTTGACCTTACCAATTAACCTATGTATTAAAACAACTCCGTTTAAATAAAAGCAAAACTAGTGTATTCCTGAACAAGGTCCTTTTAATTTTTAAATGATAATAATAGAAAGTAGTTTTTTAAATTCAAAATAAACTATTTTTAAATACCGTACTTCATATTAAATAACTTAAATGCAAAACGAACACAATGCCTCATAAGTTTATTTTGATCAAAATAAATTATGTTAATTTAGGCATATTTTTTGCGCAAAACAACCCGTTTTGAAATATGGTTCTTTTGATTTAAAAATAGTGTCTTACTTACTTGAATCCTCCATTCAAAAACTAAAGTATTCCGAAATATGGTCGTCTTCTGTATAAAATTAATGAATAACACAGGATACATTTCGAGATATGACACTTTTGCACAAAAGAAACGTGCTTTCAATTAGGTTGTTGACGCATAACTCAAAATATGGCGGTTTAGACCATATTTCGCGCGTTCAAAACGAAAATTCAAAAGTAACGGTTGCGTTGTTTTTGTAACTTTAAATGTGAAATCAATGGGTGTCTTTTTTAAATATAAAAATATGAAGGATTACGGTTGTATTTTTGGAATAAAAACATTTTTGCAATTTTCTTATTTGTGGTACTTTTGAATTTAAGCAGCGAGATGTACATATGCGACATGAGTATTGCCACAGTATCCACAGAATCATAGGGAACATTTATTATATCAAGCATTTAGCTTGTTAACAATCGCTAACACTGCAACCGAATCCTTTAAGATAATTTAAAAGTGGGTTCTAGAAGGGAGGTAACAAGCGAGTATAAAACCTTACCCTGAAGCAGCTGTGTGTTGGCTTAAATTAAAAGATTAATAGATCATAAGATAGGGCAAACGGCGCACTTCATCGAGATACCTAGCTGCTGGTAGGCTGCTTTGTCAGCGATTTTTCTAACTTTATTTTCAAGAATTTATTGTCAGCGCCGGCGTGGGAATACCTTGGATGGAAGTTACTACAGCAGCATTCTACAATCTTCAGTTTTTTATGATTCCGCACTGAAGTAATGCGTCTCGCTAATGAAAAAGATTTTATTCGTCATTACCCTCCATACTTGACTATGATTAATTAGAATCCTGTTGCCTCATTTGTTCCTGTCGCTCCACTACGCCTTTCAGAACCTTGGTTGATTCACAGATTGCCAGGTGTTATATTTTGGTCATATACCTGTCGTTTGGAAATTAGGAAAAAGAGGAAGACAAGTTGGTTGCCTATTCCATGGGCAATTATCATTCTTGTAATGATAATAACTGTAATGATAGAAGTGGCAGTGGAGGTACCTCTAGTGTGAATGATTGTTTCAGACTTTTGGGAGACAGAAAAGCCTATACAAAATTTTTAACTGAAACTGCTGAAAATTAATCACCAATACTTAGTCATCAGGAAACGATGATAAGGGCATTTTGGCAAACCAATTTGGTTTTCGCTCTGATAGAGCTTCCACTAAATTTTGGTGATTTTGCGGCTAAAATGTTTTCACGTAGCTTTAAAAGCCTTTGTATTTTTGCTCGTTCAGGGCTCGTTCAGAGCTAAGACTTCCCAAAAGGATATTAAAACATTAGTCAAGTGGAATTAGTTTGACTTAGAATTTATGAATTTTAACCACAAAATCTGTCCTTTAAAAATCCGCGAAAAATTTTTTAGAAACCTAATTACCTATGTATAAATACATCTTGCCTTTTCAATCCATACATAAATAGGCAAAGACAAAATAATTCAGAACCTCTAAAGAAAATTATTTTCTGTTAGCGGTCACTTCAAACGCTCCTTCAAAATAATATGGGAATGACCGTGCGGAAAAATAATGTATTTTTCTTACATTTTCTTGAACTTAATTTTCTTTTTCTTGGTTTATTAGCTTTAACGAGCTTTAGTGTTATGAATTAAACAATATTGGAGACTCATTCCAAAGTTCACACAAAAAATTTAGATTTCCAGCATTAAGATTAACTTGTTATTTAGAATTTCTACCTTCATTCATAAGTTGCCACCGAAGCGTTGGCGGTTTAGCTTGTTAAATAAATTCTCTTAGAGGAGTATGTTCCCTTGAGAAATCCTCGGGAACGTCGTCCCATAAGCTAATCCATTACTGATTCCCGCTGTGTTCGGGGCGGTCGCTTTACGACAATTTGTTTAGGACCCTGCAGTGCTATGGACAGATTTGTTCAACAATATTCCCTGGGTATTTTATTCACTTTACTTATACATGTTTTTATATTTTCATATGTTTAGTTGCTGCAAATAAGGCGAAAAAAGATACATGCTGGTAAGTGGTAATCGCCGTAAAATTAGTATGATCAAAGGCATCGCCAATGCGTTACAAGACTTACCAGTCAAAGAGAAAGAGAATCAGATTTTTACTGCTCTAACATTGCCAACGAAACATGGTAATACATAACCTCGTTTTCTAATGTTTGACCGTAATGAATGAATGAATGAATGAATGAATGAATGAATGAATGAATGAATGAATGAATGAATGAATGAATGAATGAATGCATTAATGAATTTATTTGTAATAGTATAGGTAGTAATCCCATCTGATGCTAAGTGATGTGGTCCAGGATTTTTTTTCTGATCAAATAGTTTAATCAAAAACAAGAATAGGTACAGATACTCAACATAATATAGGTACAAATAATGACGAAAATAATCCTGTATGGTTCGAATAATGAGCGCCATATTTATTCCCTGACTATACAATAGAACGTTAATAATCTTCATTAAGTTAAGATGCCATCAAGTGCTATACAGACAATAATGGATAGTAAAACTGGTAATAAATGTAGGATTATAGGATGCTTTATATAGAACGCTAATGGAATAATATCGGGAAACTATTCACATCTTTTTAATGGCTTTCTGGGGTATTTAGTGCCTTGCTACAAAGTTATATCGGACCTGAACTTAGGTATTAGTGGTCTATAAGAGCACGGGTCTTTTAATGGATAGGATCAAGAGTGTACTCCACTATTCGCAGATTGATGGAAAGGTTAATAGAACAAAATAAACGGCTTAGGGTTTACTAATCAACGAGTATTCTTATATCTTTGGTGTATCTTATATCTTGGATATCTTGGGTTACGTGTCTAGATAAAAATTCGGCGACTATTCAAAACATGTAGTAAAAATGCAGTCCTATCTTAATAATCTATACTAATAAGTATTATAAAGAGGAAAGATTTGATTGTTTGTTTGCATTGGATAGACTCCGAAACTACTGAACCGATTAGAAAAATTCTTTCACTGTTGAGAAGCTACACTATCCCCGGGTGACATAGGCTATATTATAATTATTTTCAAAAAAATTAGGAATCCTTAATCTCCAATAATGTAACCCAAGGTGTAAAAAAATAAGAGAGCCGAAGCAAAGCGAGGGCGGTTACTCGTATTACATAATTTGAAAGTTTGCGAGGGCGTATGAATGGTTGTTGCTCTTTCACCACAGAAGAAATAATAGTACTTATAATAAGTACTTTCACGCAAAATTTACTGAACTGATTTTCATGAAATTTAGTACACAAGTTGTCCATGATCTGGAATAAGATTTGCCGTGTTGGGACGGCTTAGAATACTAACCCCAATCCCACGCCGAATGGGTGTCGTAAGAGGCGACTAAATCTGTCCCGCTAGGGGTAGGACCCCTCGGAAGGATTATATTGGTAATATTTGTTTTAGTTGTCAATTAATACCATTATTATTATTATTCCTCCATGGGGTTCGCTTGGATACATACCACCGTAGTAACTTCAGGAAACCAGAAAGGTGGCAGCTGTTCGCAATGTATTAGTTGAGCAAATAGCAAACATCAGGGAATGCTGACGTCATGTGCCAGCGTTCTGGGTACAATACCCCAGTAGGAGTTTTTGATCATATATCCTGTATATACATACATTATATATACTCTTATAAGTACTCGCTGGCACCCACGACCCGGGGCGTACTAGCAATCCAACTAGGTACCTTTCGCTCGCAACCATGAATGAATGAATGAATTTATTTGTTCAATAGGGTATTTGACTAATTTTTAAAAATCATTTTAATTTATTCTTTATTACAAAATAAACCCACTCCATTGATATTTCCGAAAAAATTAACAGTATTGTTAATAAAAATCAATGTTAAAGTTTAAACTTCCAAAACCGCGCCAAAAACGCTGTTTCTGTCATGGCGGCGGTCTATGATACGTGTGACGTCACACGCAAGTAGGTATCTATAAGATTCTATATAGGAAAGATCTGATTTTTTACTTTGATGACGTCATCAAAGTTGTCACCAATCACAGGGCGTTTCGGTCACTGGTAAAATTTCCTAAAATTACAGTATTTTAATTTCGTGTTATTTGCAAAAATATACGTGATTTACTTGAAAATAAAGTGAAATATGTTTTTTAGTGCTACTATCTGATAGAATAATAACAATTTGTAGTATATTTTCAATGTTGTCAAATACCCTATTATGTGTACATATTAGGTCACAAACAGTTTTACATTATATTCCAGCACACTTCGTCGGTGGAACTAGCGTACAAATGTCAAAATAAATTACAAAAAATATTCCTCATATAATATTACAATTCTCGAGTCGTCTAAATAACTTTAGCTAAAATAATAATAACATGTCAAATATTGACTAAAATCTGTATGTCAATAAAAATAATAAAATCATAAAATTCAGCGAAATCTCTTAAAAAAACTTATCACTAAAATATTCTTTTAAGTCATAATATTGTTTACTTAGCAACATATTGAGTAATTGTTTTTGTAAGTTTTTGGCTGTAAGTTTGCAATATTTGTCAGGCAAGTGGTTAAATAGCGAACAGCCATACAATATGAACCGGCGCGCGCTAGCAATCCAAAACAACTCCAGCGAATGATATGCGCCTAGTGTCTTACATCAACCTGGCTCTTGCCCTGTGTAAAAATTTTACTCATATTTTTTCCAAACGCCCCAGTAGGTATACTCGTAACTTTAAAAACAGTCCAATTGTGAACCTCCTCCTATTTTTGAAGTCGATTAAAAATACGACTTTTATAGTCATTTTCAAATATCTACAGTGTAAAGACAGATAGTTAAACTATTTAACTAACAAGCAAGCAAGCAACAACCCATAATTGTCCCACTGCTGGGCTCGGGGTCTCCTCTCACAATGTGAGGGGTATAAGGCCATAGTCTACCACGCTGGCCAAGTGCGGATTGGTAGACTTCACACACCTTTGAGAAATTTATGGAGATCTCTCCGGTGTGCAGGTTTCCTCACGATGTTTTCCTTCACCGAAGCAAGTGATAATTAACTTCTAATACGCACATAATATCTGAAAATTAGAGGTGCGTGCCAGGATTTGAACTCGGGCCCCTTCGTTCGGGAGACCAACGTTCTAACCGCTAGACTATCACTGCTCACATTACTGCTCACATTTAACTAACAATAAGTTTTATTTCTATGTTATCAAAGATTAAACAAAGCGTCTCTTGGGTGTAGTGTAGTTAAACTACAATTCGCAGAACATCCACATACCTAGCGACCGAGTACGGTCCTATTTCAGACCGCTCATTTTCTCCGAGATATTGAAAAAGACATGTTGCTAAATCCGCTTTTACTTTTCAGAAGGGAACGAGCGGAATATTCGCTTTATGAGTACGACGTGAATGCTTGTTACATGACATTTTGCTGCAGTATTTGATGAAAGCACTGTATTTTACTATATGTATATTATATTAAAGTAGTGTCCCACCCTTATTTTACGTAACAACAATTACTTAGTTTTGGTTTCCGCATACTAAAAAAATCTACTTATTTTTATGGAGCGTTATACGTTTTGTTTGTGTCCCTTTTTAGTATTCTGAAATAATCCTTATAGTTTCGTCATGTCCGTCCGTCTGTCCGTCCGTCCATCTGTCTGTCTATCTGTCTGTCCGTCTGTTCGTCTGTCCGAAGCAAAGCACCGAGACCCTTAGTGCTAGAAAACTGTAATTTGGCATGGATATACATATTTATTAAAGCTCCAGAATAGTAGAATAAAATATTTAAAAAAAATAATTTTCAGGGTATCTCCCCTATAGGTAACATGAGGATGATTTTTTATTCGTCGCGTACCTTATAGTGTAGACTGTAGGGTATCATTGAAAAGGTCTTCCAAAAATATTATGGGTCTTTTAAGACCATTTTTCGAATTAGCGGTACACAACTGACTGTGAAAATAACTGTTTTTGGTCGCAGATAAGTTATTGACTTGAAAAATTGATAAAAACCATCACTGAAGCGTATTGTATATTTTGTCAAAATTTGAGCTGAAGAACTTTTCCGAGTTTTGGAAGTATACACAAACCGACTTAACATTTTTATATACAACTAGCTGCCCCGACAGACTTCGTTCTGTCAAAAGTTTTTTTTTTAATTTTGAGATGTAAGCTATCCTATCTTTCAAGTTGAATCAAACTGCACACGGTGTGCAAATTTGATTAAAATCGGTTAAGTAGTTTAGGATTCCATCGCGGACAAACAACGTGACACGTAATTTATATAGTAGTTATATTAAGATAGATTGTTTATCCTTTTTTAACCGTCTTCGATTTGGCTCTATTTTTTTAGAATAATGTCTGGAAAAGTTTGAAAGAAAAAATTCTAAAATTTTCTTGAACTTTTTATATTGAACAAAAAATTCCTTTTGTTATATTATTAATGTCATATAAACTTTTCTATTTTTACACTCCGAGGAAGTATCTTTTCTTGAAAGGTTTTTGCTCTCAAAAGTTATTCAGTAAGAAAGAAGAAAGTTCCCAGTTCGACTGATATTATGAATACATCAAAAACTTCGCTTGGAAAAAATTAGCGTTGTACGGTACCGTTCATTATTATTTCTGGAATTTCTATACAATAGAGGCTTACCTCTGACCTTAACTCTCTTGCAGGGACTCTGTCTCAAAGACTTGGATTCGATCCCTGGTGACATAATGTGACAGATAAATTAATGTATCTCCTTTGGTTGTTTTCTGATTCTTTGGAGTTCATACCGTACAAATGTGGAGACTGATTAATTAAGTTTGGATCAGACTCGAAATTAATGACCCTAAATCAACCATAACATGAGTAGTTTTATAAAACTTGTTAACTTTCTCTTATTAATAAAATATTCGAACAAAAATTATGTTCGTAAATTAATGTTTACGTTAGCAGATTAATAAAAGCAAAAAAAGCAAAGCAACAACCCATAATTGTCCCACTGCTGGGCTCGGGGTCTCCTCTCACAATGTGAAGTACAGTCCATACTCTAACACGCTGATCAAGTGCGAATTGGCAGAATTCACATACCTTTGAGAACTTTATGGAGAACTCTCCGGTGTGCAGGTTTCCTCACGATGGTTTCCTTCACCGAAGCAAGTGATAATTAACTTCATACACATCATTCATTGCTATAGCAGATTAATATGACTTAAATGTTTTCGTAGTAATAAAGTGTCAGTCATCTAGACCCTAGTACAGTGTCTCCAAACTTATTGGCCGGGCTCAAGTTGGCACAGATGCGCGGAGGGAGCGCGCGGGTATCGTAGTCCATCGTAGTCGATGCCCCGTCCCCCCGCGCTCCTCCGCTAATACCTTATTTTACGTTCTATCTATGGAGGATAGAGTAGAAGGAGGGCCGGGCCATCTCTATGTATGAAGAGTGTCCGTAAAAACATGTCCAATTACGGGTGGCGCTGCGGTGCGGTCTACAACAGTGCTAGCCATTCATTACGGGTGGCGTAACTCAGCAAACTTTACTCCGTCTACAACAGCCACGTTCATATATCTATTTTTCTCATACTAGCGCCATTCTGTAATGGCCATTACTGGAACCTCTCCTTTCAGTACACAGCTGGACACTTTTTCAACTTTCCCCTCATATGAGATGGCCCTCCTACCATTCTATGCTCCATGGCTCTGTCCATCTACTCGCGCCTAACTTCAGCCCAGCCAATAAGTTTGGAGATTACTGTACATTCGACTGTAGTTTATGTAAAGTCCAATTCCAAGTACGGTTTATAGATCTCATTCTGAATGTGTGAGTACTTATTTGAAAGTTGCTTTAATCTTACTATCAGATGGGATTGTTATAAGCATAATCTTATCATAAGTAAAATGAGCGGAAGATTTTTTTTCTTCACGATAAATAACTTTACGTATAGATAGTTTATTATTGTGTATAGATTATAGTTCGTCTATTTAATTATATTATTAGCTTTGGGTAATTTCGTGATCGACGTCACGAATGGCATAGTATTGGTTAATATTGGTATTGGTATAGCAGCAAAAATAAGCAACAACCCATTAATTGTCCCACTGCTGGGTTCGGGGTCTCCACTCACAATGTGAGGGGTACAGGTCATAGTCTACCACGCGGGCCAAGTGCGGATTGGTAGACTTCACACACCTTTAAGAACTTTATGGAGAACTCTCCGGTGTGCAGGTTTCCTCACGATGTTTTCCTTCACCGAAGCAAGTGATAATTAACTAATACGCACATAATATTTGAAAATTAGAGGTGCGTGCCAGGATTTGAACTCGCGCGCCTCCGTTCGGGAGACCAACGTTCTAACCGCTAGGCTATCACTGCTATATCAAATCAAATCAAATAAAATCAAATGTTTTTATTCAAAATTAGTTTGGTTTACAAACACTTTTTGAAAGTCATGCGAGCTACGCCAATGCTTCAAACAAGGCCCTACTGTGAGAGGGCCTGGGAGAAAAAGCAGCAAGAAACTACCGGGTTTGTTTTTTTCCTGCTCACAGTTATATATATAGCACACACTGTAAATTAATTTCAATTTAGAAAGTACCAACTAAACGTGTCAAATCTTGGCACTACGGTTATTTGGGCAGCTGAAAGTGCCGAGACATTAGCGCCAAAATATTGTCCCTAATAATGTTGCTCTAGACTGCAATGAAATAATACTGCAGGGACTTCAAACGGCCATCTGTGGACAGTTTCGGACGGGATATGACCCACTTTTGGGTCAAGACCTCGTCTTGGCGGCATTTTCAATAAATAACGTGTAGGGAATACGGCGTTTAAAGGACTAGTTGTGTTGGGTAATATCGAAAGTAATACTTTGTACTATGTAGCTATTACTTACTAGCTAATGTCTGCAGAAAACCCCCGTCTTACCCCTTAGGGGTATTAGTTGTAAAAACAGTATTACGTATTTATATAACTAGCTCTCTGCCCGTGGCTTTGTGTAAACATAGTTTGTGTTTTATTATAAATAGATATCAATTTGTAAATGAAAACCTGCATCCGTCATAAACGGAAAGTTTTCGATCACTTAAAACCAGTTCAGATACACGTTTAGTACATTGCATTTATTAGGGTTCCGAAGTAAAATCGGAATCTTTATAGTGTCGTCATGTCCGTCCGTCCGTCCGTCCGTCCACATCTGAACCCTATATTGCGCGTGGCCTGACACGCACTTGCCCGGTATTTTGTAATTAGTTACACAATTAATTATCAAATTGAATTGCAATGAAGAAATTCGAACTCGTCAAAATGGATAGTTAAATACAATATTATAATTATATTACAAGGCATATTATTACAAGGTTATTATCGCTTTTATTTACCTTAAGCCCGTAAGTAAAGTCTTTTAAGTAGTAAAATATGGTTCAAGTTCTTATCTAGAATTTTTTACTGTGTTAAGAGGGCTTAATCTTATTTAATATTTATTTATTTTTAAACTTTATTGTAAAACTTACAAGCTAGGCCTACAAAGGGCGAACTTAATGCCATGGGGCATGCTCTCCCAGTCAACCCATGGTGTAGGTGAGAAATTGTGGTAGGTGGTAACAATAATTATGAGACAAAGTAGCAATATGGCTGTAATAATACTTAATAATAAAAATAAAATGTACCTATACATAACTATAAATTAATTATTTTAATAGAATACTTATATAACTTTAATTTAATATACTACAGTAATAATAATATTATCTAAATAAATATAATTAGGTACTAATAAATATATTATATTCCAAAATTTTAAAGAACTATAAAAAGTTAGTAGGGTAAAAAAGGATAACATAAACCGTATAAAATGCACGATAAATTCTCCTCTACAATTAATTTCGGTTGCGGACAGGCAAGGGAAGCAGAGGAAGGGTTGCTGCATTTACACTAATTGTAAATATTACTCGCATTCAAATGATGCTTTATCTGAGAGGAAAAAATCTAAATATATAATTACGATTTCCCAATCCAAATTTTCGAATCAAAGAAATTGTCGCACACCACCTGACCCAATAACGTAAAAAAGGGAACTAGAAATGTTCCTTTTAAAAATTTCATTTCGTTGAATTGTCGTAAAGTGTAAGTAATAAAATGCACGAGTATAAAGTAATATTGAGTACGTGAAAGGATTTGTGATACGGTATTTTTGCTGAAATTAAAATGGCGGACTGTGCTTTCACCGACCATTTTTATGTTTGCCTCGTACGCTTGTGGACTGTCAAGTTTTTATATTTTTCAGCATTCGTTTATGTTACTTTTGTATTGGGAAAATCGGGCGATTGGGTTGGAGTGTAATCTCTGTAAAAATGTCATTATTTTTTTTATGGAAATAGCCGACAAACGAACTGACGATCCACCTGATGGTAAGTGGCTATCGTCGCCCATGGACATCAGCAACACCAAAGGCATCACTGATGTGTTGCCGGCCAAGAAAGAGAGAAGAAAAAAAGGAAAGAAAAAACAAGCTCTCCGACTTTGAATATTTTTAAACCCGACGCTAAAACGAGAAGTGTTATAAGTAATATTTATTTTACTGATGTTTTATTTATGTTAATGACAATGTCACCCGCAATATGTAAGAATCCTGTGGGGGTGTCAATTTCAGTAATTATTTATAACCGACTTCAAAAAAGGAGGAGGGATTCAATTCGACTGTATTTTTATTTTATTTTTTATGTTTGTTACCTCAGAACTTTCGACTGGGTGAACCAATTGTGATGATTCTTTTTTTAATCGAAAGCTGGTACTTGTCATGTAATTCCACTTAAATTTGAGCTAGATCTGACGAGTAGTTTTTGAGTTATTTTGAAGTCGGTTATTTTTTTCTTGGAAAAATTCAGATTATATTAATTAATATTCTATGTTTATCTAAAGGCAATGTCACAAAGAGATTCTTTACAACTACTGTGTAAGATTGAACACCTTCAACTGGTGAGTTTGAATCTTACGAGTACAGTTCAAGGGCGAAAGACGTACCTAAATGGAGTGGACATGTGTAGGGTGACCATTTTCTCCTGGATTAAAGAAATCTTAGGATTTTTAAGTAAAGTTTACAAGAATATTAATTGATTGATTAACAGTAATCATTCTCCAGCAGGCACTTAAGTGGAATAAATGTTTTCTGAGATAAACATAAACATCTCTATTGTTTTTTCTTTCATTCTTCCTTTCTTCTCTATTCTTTCTTGCCGGCAACGCAACGCAATATCCTTGATATTACTGAGGAGTATTCACAACGGTAACCACTTTTTTAAGTGATAAGGCTAGCAAGCTTGCAATGCCACTCTCCCTTGCCCATGCACATTTGTGACAAACCTCGAATAAGACCATAGTACCTATACCTGAGAGTCCATCCATCCATCCATCCATCAGCCCATAGAGGTCCACGGCTGGACATAGGCCTCCCCTAACTTGCGTCAATCTGACCGGTCCTGAGCCTTCTGAATGCAGCGGAGGCCCGCTGTCTTCTTCAGGTCGTAGTAATTTGTAGTAGATTAAACCTGATAGTATTAGCTGTTCCTAGATCAGTTAGTTATTACCACATATTATTCAACCACTTATCATCAGGTGGCTCGTCTGTTTGCTATTTTCAATAAACCTTTTTTTAAATATCGGGTTTTCAATAAAATTATTTCATTTTATTTGTCAGATATTTTCAATTTGTCAGGCATTTTCAATTTGTCCGGCATTTTCGATTCTCCATCTGGTAACCCTATACACATGCGGAAGAATACGTCCGACTCCGATACGCCACAGAATAACGGTTGGCAACATTGCCGCCATTATTTTGTTATGGTCTATTGTATCATCTACTATTATGAGTTTCATTTATAACTAGCTGACTCGTGCGATTAATATTGTATTGTTTGTTTACGGTTAAATATGAGTAAACTAAAGTAAATTGAAAACTGTTTTTTCAACTGGGTTAAACCTATACGCACGGACGTAAAAAAAGAACGGACGTAACCTTGTCTAATCGAGAGTGAAGCATAGCAATGACAGCTCGCTTACCATGTGTGCGTAATTTTGTAATTTTTGATTCGCGATGGTGTCAATGTCACAGCAGTATGGTGTCAATGTGTGGGTGTGTGTACTTGTACGAATACAGAGTTGGTATTACTATGGGTGCTTCACTGAATTTGTTCTTGGGATTACGTCCGTGCCTTCAACTTCAAAAATTGTTACGTCATTTTAAGTTACTTAGGGCTTGTTTCACAATCTTCAAGTAAGTCCGAAGTAAGCTATTCGTTGGTTAAGTTGACATTTCGTGTATGTAAAATGACACTTTAACGTCACTTTAACCGGCGAATAGCTTATTCAGGTCTCTACTTGAAGATGGTGAAACAAGCCCTTACAGTTTCTTCCCTTATTCGTCAGATTATTTGTTAATGGTTAATTTAACAACTACCTTATACAAAAACAATCTGTTGTATACCTACTAATATATAAATTTCATGAAAAACCGTTCAATAGTCTTTGCGTGAAAGAACAACAAAACAAACATCCTTACATCTATCTATCCCTGTAGCCTAGTTGGTAGCAACCCTGCCTGCGAAGCGAGGGGTCCCGGGTTCGATTCCCGGCCGGGGCAGATGTTTATGTGACAGATAAATATTTGTACTCGGGTCATGGATGTTATTGTGATGTGTTATATGTGTCGTCCATGCCACCCGCGACACAGGTATAAACCTATTGCGGGGGTATGAGTGTGTAAGCGTTTATTTATTTATTTATTCTCACAAATTTCCACATTTTATAATATTAGTGAAATAAAATATAAGTAAGACGTACGATGATATGACAGGATATCTTTTAACCCAGTAAAATAATTTTTCTCAGACACCAATCCGCCTAAGCTTAGTTCGTCTACAACCGACGTCGTCCCACTAACATAAATAGGCAACTCTAATTAAATGTCATGGATTAAGCGTATCGCATTTATTGTATCACATCCCATCCCATGATATTAAGTTGGTTCACTATTATTTACATACATTGTAAAAACACGGATGAGAATAAACTATGTTGTGGAGTACCGAAATACTTTTAATATTTTTTGGTTTCGTACTGGAATTTATTACGATACGGGTGTAAAGTTTACAGTATAGACGAAGAATAATGAAGACAACATCGCCTGGAAATAATTGTTCCGCATCTAGTCCCCCGTAGGTGAGAAGTTAATAGGTACTATAGTACTGTGTACTAATTTAAGGGATGTGCTGAAGAGTTTCTTTCGCCATTTCTTTCCTCCGTGACAAAGCACCTTTGATACAGGCACCCTGTTACATCCTGTATATTTTGTGCTTGCAGGTTGTAAAAAAATAGAGATAGAGATAGAGATAGGGATAGGGATAGGGATAGGGATAGGGATAGGGATAGGGATAGAGATAGAGATATAAATAGAAATAATCTTTATTTTTTCTGTTGGTACACAAAAGATGTTATACAGGGATGAACTATTCTCAACAGGGAGAATAAAATTAACAAGAAGACCTATACTAAGTTTACACTGTACGCACAAAAGCGTATTTAGATGATTTTAAATTTACACAAGAACCCTTTGTAAAAGCTCATCTAGTACTCGCCAAACCTTACCTTAAACATTTACCCTGCTCGAACCAATCTCGTTAAAAGGACCTATACTACGTCAGTTGAGACAAACAATACAAGGAAACGTTTAATTTATTGCTGTGTTACAGTCTAATAAAATTGAATTTCATACGCCCCAACTCAGAGTCACTAAAGGTTACTTAAATCACTCCTTAGTACAGAATTTGTACGGTGATTCTTTACTAAGGAGTGATTAAAGTAACCGTTAGTAATTCTGAGTTGGGGTGGTATTGCTCTTGACAAAATCCTATTCTTTTACGAGTCGTAAAATAAAATAAACTTTTACACACGCATACCGGTCATACCCCCTAGTTTGACCTATTATTCACTACTAATCCTACTAATCTTACTAATATTATAAATGGATTTTTTTTGTAATGACATTATAGATGTTTTTTACTCTTTCATGCAAAGACTACTAAACGGAATTTCATGAAATTTCGCACACAGATAGACCATAAACCAAAATAACATATAGGGTGCATATAATCTCGGAAAGCGTCAGCAAAGAGGGAGGCAGTACTTATTCTATTTTATCAATACACTACTGTAGTTAATCAGGCGTTAGGTACTTTGCGGAAATCCATTGTTATTAAGTTAGTATTAGTCTACTTTGCAACAATCCGCGGTTAACATGTATGATTGTATATACTTTAAGACATACGTGGCACCTCCCTCCCTCCCATAACGGAAACATGCACTACAATAATTAAAAGTATATACCAACATACATACCAGCACCAACACGTGTTTCGCCCCGAAACGGAGCATCATCAGGGTAAGTTGACTCTGTAATGGTTAGTAGCAAATTACTTTGTGCCACTCATGTCTTAAAGTATATACCATCATACATGTTGACCTCGGATTGTTGCAAAGTAGACTAATACCTACTAACTTAATATCAATACACTACTGGCAAATTATGAATGCATTATGACCTTAGCGGCCGTGAAGATATCCAGGTACATTCGTATCATATTGTATGTCGGGTCTGTGGTTACCACTGATACCTTATAGCTTGAAAAGTATAGCATCCTGTATAGGTATACAGGATGCTATATGATTTTATTCAGTGTTTATCCATATCGGTTCTTTGCCGTATGACAGATGTTTTTAACCGACTTCAAAAAAAGGAGGAGGTTCTCAATTCGACTGTATTTTTTTTTTATTTTTTATTTTTTATGTTTGTTACCTCAGAACTTTGGACTGGGCGAACCGATTTTGATGATTCTTTTTTTTAATCGAAAGCTGGTGGCTGTCATGTGGTCCCATATAAATTTTATTGAGATCTGACAATGGCATCCATGATAAAACCATATAAGTCTTAAATTTGTATTAAGTAAGCGTGACATATGGACGAATAACTCAATATCACGCCAACCGATTTCGATTATTCTTTTTTTAATCAAAAGCAGGTGCTTGTCACGTAATCCCACATAAATTTGAACGAGATCTGACTAGTAGTTTTAGAGTAACTTTGAAGTCGGTTATTTTTTGTTAGTAAAATTTAGATTATCAATAATCTACTGTATAGTATTGGATAAGTTAACAGATGAAGTTACAATAACATTATAATGTTAGGACTTTTAGACAGACGCTAGGAAGCTTGAGGATTATTGATAGATAGAATATGGAAATAGCTTATCAATTTAACTAATCTCATGTCACTTAAAATATGAACATACTTACATCCAAGATGCACAAAGATAGAAGTAAGAAATTATTATACATATACATACTTATACGCACACGCTCACATACACACAGACTCATATACTCATTCACAATCTTACATGCTATTAAAACATACATAGTTTACTTACCTAATAATAGTTAAGTGTGTAATAAATGATATTTAAAAAATATAGATACGTTATACCCTTACAAATCAACCAAAAAATCTGTTCCGAAAGGAGCTACAACACACACGATTATCTTATGTTTCACTACACCAACCACATTGGTATAATACACGAAGGCATTTTAACGCTGCATGTCAAATGTCAAGCACTTTTGACAACAACAAAAGCGTGCGTATCGTCTTGTATTGACAGAGCGACTACGAGCAGAACAGTCAATTGCCTGTTCTTACGCCTTCATCGTCGGCGCGCTAGTGTAATGATATTTTTTTAGCATAAAAAAGATTCAACAATAATAATTTATGAGATTAAAACTATTAACCTCAAATAAAAGCGTTGACCGATCAAGAGTAGGTATAAATGGGTGTTCAACCCAAAAATCCCTCATTAATCTCTTTAAAATTTTCTAGTATAAAGATTAGCGTAATTAATATTTGAATATCCAAGAGCTTTTGTAAAGCAATCTCAAAGTTTCATGTTAAGTGAAAGAGCTTTGATAAACCAATTACCAAGTTTGAATCACCTACTTTGTTTTGAAACATGACTAAATAATATTAAATCTTTGGCGAGTACTCGAATGCTTTCAAGAAATTCAAATCTCTTCTATGAGTATTACATTTAATTTTATTACAAACTATATTGTTTACTTTGTTATTTTGTTTATTCTATTAAATTTCCGTCAATCTGTTTGAAGCTGAACGCGTTAAACTGAAAAATTACTTGCCATACACCCATAAAAGCAAAGCAAAAGCAAAACAACAACCCATAATTGTCCCACTGCTGGACTCGGGGTCTCCTCTCACAATGTGAGGGGTACAGGCCATAGTCTACCACGCTGGCCAAGTGCGGATTGGTAGACTTCACACCTTTGAGAACTTTATGGAGAACTCTCCGGTGTGCAGGTTTCCTCACGATGTTTTCCTTCACCGAAGCAAGTGATAATTAACTTGTAATATGCAAATAATATTTGAAAATTAGAGGTGCGTGCCAGGATTTGAACTCGGGCCCCTTCGTTCGGGAGACCAACGTTCTAACCACTAGGCTATCACTGCTCATATCATGCCATACACCCATACACCTGATCAAATGGGGGTAGAAATACGAGTACCGTTAGATAGTATGTATTTAGTTAAGTATTTGACGGCTTAATACTATGTTTTTTTTCGAATGGATAGTTACTTTTGGTTCTAGTGGCATTTACAGCTTTACGCGAACAGTATAATTATATAATATTTTGTTATTAAACGACTTCAAAAAAGTAGGAAATTCTCTTTTTACCCGACTGCCAAGGAAGGGTTATGTTTTTCGCGCGTACTTTGTATGTATGTTTTTTTGTATGTATGTAATATTCTTTATTACCTCATATCTTCGAAACCAGTGAACGGATTTAAATAATTGAGATATCGTTATATTTGTCTTGATAACTCAAGTGTTCTTAGATAAGTGAAATTAAAAAAAAACATGGTGGCTGTGAGATGCCATTGTTTGAAGGATCAAAAAATAAAAATAAATCGGACAATGCAATATGGGTATCAAATTAAAGAGCTCACCATAAGGATTTCAAGAAGGTATATCATGATAGGTTTTTTGACAGCAAGCAAGTTTTTTAATTTTTTTATTTATTTATGTATTTTTTTATTTGAAAGGAATACCTACATCATTTCTGCATTAAGTGAAGTGGTCCTGTTCAAGATATATTTCTTACAATTCGGTTTTATTTGGTATTTTTTTTAATTTACTTTCTTCTTTGCTTATTTTCTACATAAAATAGATTCCATGTTTCACTATACATGAGAATACATGCTTCATACATATGAAAATGTAGTCTAAAGGTCAATGCATACGTAACGTGGACGGGACGGGGACGGGACGGGACGTGAAGTTTTGGAAACATCGTTTCATAGAAAATGTTAACGATAGCGCATATGCCACGGAAGCACGCACGGGACGGGAACGGGGCATGCACGTATATTTATGCCCCGTCCTCGTTACATATACATCGATCTTAAAAGAATAAAAGTTACGTAATTACGTAAGTAATGCCCTGTCGAATAAAATACAGCCTGTCTTCTAAAGACGAATCTTCCTAAATAAACATTTCCGTACGAAAATTTAATTTCCGACTTGTGTAGTCAAAGGTAAAATTAATGTTGGCAAAGATGAAAATTAAAAAGTTAAAAACATTAATCTCCCCGGCATCGAGAATAACGTATTACGTTACAAATGCTTTGAAGATAATCTTATTTGTTTCTGTTAAAGTGCCCGCTTTTGATTGTTCGCGGTTGTTTCATGTTATCAAATTAAAAAACAAGCGACTCTTGACTTTTAGAGCCTTTACACACTGTGCGATATCTTGGCTATAGTAAAATGACAAGTCATAAGATGCACTTATAGGAAATTGCCGCAGATAGAGCGAGATGCAATTTTTGAAGTTATAGTTGTTAGGGCGTTTGGAAAAATTATGAGAGTAAAATTTTTACGATGCGACAGCCAAAAAGCGACATGATGAAAGTGTGTGATAGGCGTGTACCCGAGATATCACGGTTCACCGCTCCAGTGTATAAGGCGCTTAATACATTTTTTTGTACAGTGACGCAATTTTTTACTCGAATGATTGGAGTATTGGGGAATGAATGAATCTCCCCTTCCTTAGTAACGTATGTTCTTGATACCTCCGATACCTTCAGTTACCTTCAAAAGAATTATATCTATCTTTAATGAAACTGATATAGGTACCAAGCATATGTTATCCTGGTATTACGTAACCCACATCAACGACAATACGTTTATTAGTTAATTCTCTAGACTCATGGACTTCTATCTGTGTCCGTATTCATCATCCGCATTATATGCAGCATGCATGTTATGCAGTTCTAGTAGCCACCAATAAATAAATAAACGCTTACACACTATATCCCAGCGGTAGGTTTTTATCTGTGTCGCGGGTGGCATGGACGACACATATAAACACACCACAATAACACCCATGACTCGAGCACAATTTTTTTTATCACATAAATATCTGTCCCGGCCAGGAATCGAGCCCTGGACCCTTCGCTTCGCAGGCAGGGTAGCTACCAACTAGGCTACATCCACTACCTCCACTCTTCTCTTGTCTTCTCACAGTTGACGCCTTCAGTAAACTCAACGCTGCTTGGTGGAAAGGATGATGGCCAATGACGTAAAAAATCAAAATCGTAACATCAAAGACATCACTGATATGATCACAAGTGAGAAGAAACTAGGAACTGCCTGTCAAGCCCCAGGCGGATCATGACGAGTCATCATGGCTTTGAAATCTGGGGGCACGGCAGTGCCCCCGCCAAGTCGAGCAAAAAAGCGGCACGGCCGTACCATACTTTTCTCGAAGCAATTCAGGCCATTTTCGACCCCCTATAACTTCGTTATGGATAAAGCTAACAGCCTGAATTTTTAGTAACCAAGCAGGCATTGTATAAACACGTTATATTTAAAATTTCATTCGATTTGAACCAGTAGTTTAAGAATTATAACTAGTCAAAGTTTCTTAATTTCGTCACTCACTGACTGACTGACCGATCATCAAAACTCTAAGGCACTTCTAGCAGACATAGAAGCTTCAAATTTGGAACACAATTAGTGTTTAGTGTATAGATCAAGGAAAAACTAAAACATTTTGCAATTTCGGTCTAGTTTTCTAGATACATCAACTGCATAAATAACTTTGTAATCCCATATAATTATATAGGATTACAAAGTTACATTTGCAGTTAATGAATTACTGTACCTGTATAACAAAGTAACATTTGCAGTGAATGAATCAGTGTACCTGTATATAATATAATGGAATAATAGGTGTAGATAGGTACCTAGATTTAATTATGTTCAAAGGTAACTTGTAAAAGGAAAAAAAGTAGAACTATCTACAAAAATAAATGAGATGCCATCAAAAACAAAACTTGTAAAAAAAACCAAGTCTCGCAACTCAGTTCTTCTACCGTAAAAAGTTGTGAGATCAATGTAATACCAAGTCGGTTAATTTATTCAGTTCCTACTTAAGGGTCCTTCTGTCTTAAGTTATCACGTAATTAGCTAACCTAACAAGTAACAACATCTTATAGTGACCATATTATCAATATTAAAAATCTTTTATGTTTTAAATAAATAGATTGACTTGGCAATCGCACTAAACAATCAAATTTAATATAATACGTAGGTATTACTTGTGAGATATATTGTGTTTTCATGCGATGGCCAAGTCGATCTATTTATTTAAAACATAAAAGATTTTTAATATTGATAATATGGTCACTATAAGATGTTGTTACTTGTTAGGTTAGCTAATTACGTGATAACTTAAGACAGAAGGACCCTTAAGTAGGAACTGAATAAATTAACCGACTTGGTATTACATTGATCTCACAACTTTTTACGGTAGAAGAACTGAGTTGCGAGACTTGGTTTTTTTTACAAGTTTTGTTTTTGATGGCATCTTAATAACAGTAAAGGTAAATGCATACGTAACGTGGATGGGACGGGACGTGAAGTTTTGGAAACATCGTTTCATAGAAAATGTAAACGATAGCACATACGCCACGGAGGCACGGACGGGACGGGAACGGGGCACGCACGTATATTTATGCCCCATTCACGTCCCGTCCCTGTCCTGTCTACGTTACGTATGTAGCGACCTTAACACTTTGCATGAATAGTTATCATGTCTAAATACTATTTACAACAAAAGCTTAAGCTTAATATTTAGTTACGACGTACGATAATAGTAACCGTCTTTCCACGACACGATACGACCTAAGACTTTTATGTATTTTACTAGACCATCTGTGCCGTAGTAAATAATTGCACACCAATGTACGGTCAATATATAGCCCGGTGGCTTGCGTCGATCCTATGTAATCGACAAAGTTAAGCAACAGCGGGCGCGGTCGGTAGTCGGATGGGTGACTAGTGGCAAAAACATTTTGAGCGTTTCCGTGCTTCGGAGAACACATAAAGCCGTCGGTCCCGGTTGCTATCATAAGATAACAGTCGTTAAGCCATGTTGGAGGCCCTCGAGCGGTTTGAAAACTTCCGACACTCGGGTTGGCCACTTACCCCTCCACCAATCCGCACTGGAGCAGCGTGGTGGAGTATGCTCTAAGCCTCCTCAAGAGAAGAGAAATATGCTCAGTAGTGGGCCATTAATAGTTCGAAGCCAAGAGCAGTATAACCAAATCGTAAGGTGCTACGACACCAGTAAATATGTAAATAGTGTTAAAGAATGTTTCAGAATATTTTATAACTGCAGTGTGGCAGTACCAGTGAATCATAGAGTGTAATATAGATAATCGTGTCGTTACTTTGTCATTGTCGTGTCGTTACAAAGAAGTAGCCATCCGATCCTTGAGTAACAAACTCGAACCGCAATTGGTTTTTTGATCGTTCATGTGCTAGTGCTACACACACTGTAAATTAATAATAATAGAATAGTTTATTTACAATTTTATAATTGTAGTTGTTTACACTCAAATCACGTGAAAAACTATAGGATTAAAACCTGTATTTCCAGCTCTAGCTCTTCAAATCACGGGACTTTTTGAAGTTATACTTCTTATGTGACTTGCAAAAAGGTTGCGTTAAACGTTTGCGCTACCATGGAGGGGGTATAAACACTGGATAGATGGCCCTAGCTTCTTATTATCTTTACTTCTTTCTTTTTCGTTATACACACTGCGAAGGACTGGAATAACTTGCCTGCGTCGGCGTTCCCGCCTGCCTATGACGTGGATGTCTTCAAGAAAAGAGTGAATAGGCTTTTATTAAGTTACTTAAGTTAGTGTGCTCACCACCTTGGACCACATCTCCACTTACCATCAGGTGGGATCGTGGTCAAGCATTAACTTATTTGTGTAAAAAAAAATCATGTTATTACTTATACAAATCTCACAGAGTCTCAGTAGCGTGATTCAGGTTCGTGAACAACGCCATCTAGTTTGTACTTGTGTAAACATATTAGGTAGTGCACAAGTAATATTTTTATTATTTTTATTTAGTACAAAAATAGTTTTTTAAAGATATTTAAAACTGATACACGTTATTAAATTAAATATTTATTTAATTATATCAAATAAGTATAACTTCTCACGCGCGTACAAACGAACACGCACCCTTTTTAATGCACGATTACTTACTAATGTACTAATAATATTATATACAAATATATCTATTAACTATTGCTATTATTATCCTTTACTATCTACCATCGGCTATGGATCAAAATTTACTAATCACCAGCGACACAACCTCGGAGCAATTTTGTATAAGTTTACAGGTAAAAATGTATAATGTATAATTACATCTACTTAAATTACCTATTTAACTTTGATTAGTTCTGCTTATTAATAAAATAAGAGTTTGAGTTACAAATTCGACTACATTTCAAAAATTGTTTTTATCGCATTTATTTATGAATTTATCCGTTATAGAATTATTCTAAAAGCAAAATGGTATAGTCGGGTATATTTTTGTTTTATTCTGATTAGCATTTACATAATGTCCCACGTGACACAGAGTAATAACTGCCGGCGACCGGACGGATTAGATTTTTGCGACAGCAGTAAAAAAGAATAATTTACGCACGTGTACCCATTTAGTATGTATGTACTCGTAAAATGAAAGTGATTCGGGCACTGGTTTAAAAATGTTGAATTCTACATTATAAAGGACCCAAAATAAGAGAAAATATATTTTCACAGAGACGATTGAGTTTTCGTTTAGAAGGTATTTAAAATTTTATTCATTTAATTAGATACCAACATTATTATGTGCAATACGGAATAAAAACTGTGAATCTTGGTAATACTTCTATTCCAAATTCCGTTCAAAATTAAATCGACCATGTAAAAGTAAATATAGCTACGCTTTAGTAGTAAAAACCTTATTTATTTAGTATTAAAATGTATTATGAATAAATAACAAATTCTGTTTTAAATAACATTAACTACCCCTAAAGTTTATTGAACCAAATAATGACACTATAATATATTAAAATGAACTTATACCAAGCAATTTGTTGATAATATTGCTCATTATTCTACACGCCCGTATGCCAGTTCAGTGGACAATGCTCGATCGATGGCAGACTTGAATAATTTTGGGAGTCCACGTACATTCAAGGATAAATGGATCTACATCGTGCTCTCGAGTTGTAACCGGTAGAACTTCAGTTAAAAATATACACCCGCTTATAATAAATCTGATTAAGAGTGTAATTTAAGTATTTTTAAAATTAAAACCAAAAGCTAGAAAAAATAAATTAGGATAAAAGTATTTTTTGGTTTCAATAAATCTAGGAATATCAATTATTTTATGTTGAAATGATTTTTTTTAGCGTATTGGAAGACGCTGGGTATTCACTAGTCTTATCTTCTCTTTATATCTACTACGAGTAACCGCCCTCGCTTTGCTTCGGTTTTCAAATTTTCTTACACCTTGGGTTACATTATTGGAGTTTTATTAAGGATCCCTATTTAAAAAAAATATATAATATAGCCTATGTTACTCGGGGATAGTGTAGCTTCCCAACAATGAAAGAATTTTTCAAATCGGTTCAGCAGTTTCAGAGCCTATTCAATGCAAACAAAAAATCAAATCTTTCCTCTTTATATATTAGTATAGATATCTCTCTATATCTCTGTGATCTATATACTCGTCAGATCTAGCTCAAAAAGTGGGACCACACGACAAGCTGGTGCTTTCGATTAAAAAAAGAATCATCAAAATCGATTCACCCAGTCGAAAGTTCTGAAGTAAGAAACATAAAAAACAGTCCAATTGAATACCTCCTCCTTTTTTGAAGACGGTTAAAAACACAAATCTTTGTACGGTTGTCCTCTGTAGACTTTGAAACCATCTAACCGATGTGGTCCAAGCGAAGTGGAACACGCCGGGTATCCACTAGTATTTTAATAAAAAGTAATGCCAAATTTATTTACCAACGAGTAACCGCCCTCGCTTTGCTTCGGTTTTCTTATTTTTTTACACCTTGGGTTACATTATTGGAGTTTTATTAAGCATTATTTTTTGGAAATATAATATAGTGTATGCTACCTGGGGATAGCGTAGCTTCCCAACAGTAAAATAATTTTTCAAATCGGTTCAGTAGTTTCGGAGTCTATTCAATGCAATCAAACAATAATAAGATGAATAAGACTCGCCTGAAAACGGACTATACATAATGTATTTTTGGGTATTAACGCTATATTTTAGGTGTACATTTTTACTATTAGGTACGTGAAATAATCACATATAACGAACAAATAAAAAAGCGGCCAAGTGCGAGTCGGACTCGCCCATGAAGGGTTCCGTAGCAGCAAGTAACATAATATAAAAGTTCTTGTAGTTCGTTGTAACTTTGATCAATGTTTTTTGCGGTTTACGATTTATGACGTATTAAAAAAAAACTACTAACTAAATCTCATTCAAACCAATTTTCGTTGGAAGTTTGCTTAGTAATGTACATCATATATTTTTTTTAGTTTTATCATTCCCTTATTTTAGAAGTTACAGGGGGGGGGACACACATTTTACCACTTTGGAAGTGTCTCTCGCGCAAACTATTCAGTTTAGAAAAAAATGATATTAGAAACCTCAATATCATTTTTGAAGACCTATCCATAGATACCCCACACGTATGGGTTTGATGAAAAAAACATTTTTGAGTTTCAGTTCTAAGTATGGGGAACCCCCAAAATTTATTGCTTTTTTTCTATTTTTGTGTAAAAATCTTAATGCGGTTCACATAATACATCTACCTATCAAGTTTCAATGGTATAGCTCTTATAGTTTCGGAAAAAAGTGGCTGTGACATACGGACGGACAGACAGACAGACAGACAGACAGACAGACAGACAGACAGACAGACATGACGAATCTATAAGGGTTCCGTTTTTTGCCATTCGGCTACGGAACCCTAAAAATAAGATTGCTTTAATACGACGTACAGTCGGCCGCAGAAGTAGCTTAACATTTTATTACCTTGTCACATTACATTTCTTGAATTTGTCATAGATGTTGTTAGGAAACCGTCGAAACAGTTACTATTACAAAGTACTAAAATGATAAGCTACTTCTACGGCCGACTGTACATTATATATCGGAAATATAATATGAAAAGGGTAAAAAGTCCCCTCAGTATATTTTTACCCAGTTCCACAGTAAACGTTGCTATCTCTATTGTTTATCTGTCAACGTTTATTTCCTTTTTCAACCGAAGTGTACTCGTGTGTGAAAATCATTACAAGTCAATGAGCCAGCATGATATAAATATATAAATGCTCAAAGGGCGCGGGCGATGATACAGTAGACCTTTGTAGGAATAAGATGGTGTGGTACATACCATCAATCATATACCTAATTATGTAAAAAATAGGTAGATAATTATGTCACTAGCGCGTCGACGATGAAGAGCGTAAGAACAGGCAATTGACCGTTCTGCTCATAGTCGCTCTGTCAATACAAGACGATACGCACGCTTTTGTTGTTGTCAGAAGTGCTTGACATTTGACATATAGCGTTAAAATGCCTTCGTGTATTATACCAATGTGATTGGTGTAGTGAAACAAAAGTTAAACCTGTGAGTGTTGTAGCTCTATTCGGAATAGATTTTTTGATTGATTTGTAAGGGAATAACGTATCAATTTTTTTTTAATCATTGCATACCATTGTATTTGTATTCCCTTCACGGGTTTTAAAGTAAGCGTCAAGCAGGCAAGCAAGCAAGCTAACTTAACCTAACTCCAACTCAGACTAACTGTTACTGAAATCGCTTCTTAATAAAGAATCACCATATAAATTCTGTACTAAGGAGCGATTTAAGTAACCGTTAGTGACTCTGAGTAGGGGAGTAACGCCCCAAATAATAAATAAATGATAAAGTGAGTTTCACACATTGTCGTCATTTGTATTTTAATAAAGGAGCAAAGTTAATTTAGTGTAAATTGTACAAAGTAGTATTTGAAAAATACTTAATACTGTTAGCATAATATATCATAATCTTATTATTATGATATTCTCCAATGAGCGTCTATTATTCTATAAAAGCTTAAAATGGAACTGATATTTACCTATGAGCGGGCTAACAACACGGACCTAAAGGGTATGGATTGACGTACATAAATGATAGAGGCAGCAGTCAGATAACTAAATTGGGGAACAAAGAAAATTATACACTAAAGAACTATTTCTGACAAATATTGTCAATATTTATAACTTCTTCTAATGAATTTTGTAACTAATTGCTTGAACGTAATAATCTGAAAAACCCACTCATTTAACATCAGACTTTGGAGGTTTCTTTCTGCTCAAAGTGTCAGCTATTAAAGTAAAAAGCTAAGTTTATTTAAAAATATAATAAGTAGCTATCTTCGTATAATATTAACATAGGTTTCCTTACTTTATTGGAGCTCATAAAAGATAGCATCCCAGTATTGATTACTGGGATGAAACTCGGCTACATTTAGAATATTGTACTCCTAATAAATTCTTATTATGTCGGCCTCGGCTCAAAGATTTATACCCAATGTTATAAGAATCTTATATATAAAATTCTAGTATCACGGTGTTAGAAGTTGAACTCCTCCGAAACGGCTCAACTGAATTTCGTGAATCTTTGCGTGCATATCGGCTAGGGTTGAAAATCGGACAACATCTACTTTTCATCCCTCTACCCCTAAAAATTTTTTGGCAGAACAACGTTTGCTGACCGGTCAGCTGACCGGGCAAACGTTGTTACTAGCTAGTAATAATATTGTTGTTACTAGCTAGTAATAATATTAAAAACTGACAATGTGTAATGGAACTAAGTAAAACCTAAAATTCCTTCATATTATTATAATAGCACTAACTTTCATAGCGATAACTGATAAGAAAGTTCATAAGACACGTTGCTTTAATTGGAATTTCGAAACTTTTTACCCCACTGAGAGAAATCTAGGAGCACAGGAGTGCCCCCGTCATATAATTAATCAAGAATATCAGAATAAAAATATCGTCTCATCAACTATTTATTGTTTTTATGCAGCAAAATGCAAATATTTTGAAGTCAAATATTGCTAACTAGCTCTTCAAATTTTTGAAAGTCGATTTTTGCTTATTCAAATATACTATACTATAGTATACTATACTATACTCAACTATAGTATACTATAGTATAGTATAGTATAGTATACTATACTATACTATACTATACTATACTATACTATACTTTAATATACTATACTATACTTACTACTCAAAACAAATCGTCAAGGTGAAAGAGCTATTACATCCATAAATATTCATACAAATTTCTTTGTTCACAGGGAGCATTACGAATGTGGTCGTGCAGAAGAAATGTCGCCATTAAGTGGTAATATTGGCATCTTCACAAGAAACTAACTCTACCTGCCATGACATCTGAAGAGCCCATCGATGTGGTCACAAGCAAAGCCGATTCAAAAAAGGCGGAAGCCAATTTCCCCGATGACAATCCAGAGAACAAAGAAAAGCAATCGGAAGAACAAAAAAGAAGATCACACGAACTGATGCGTCTCGTTTACGAACTCCCAGAAGAGATAAGGAAACCAGAATATCACGAAAACAACAACATGCTTAAAGAAAACCCACCTATTACAATAGTAGAAATAACAGAACAGAATGGTTGTGAAACAGAGCTAGATAGTGCGAGGCATTGTGATAATGAATACTTTAAGGTAGACGACTCTAGTCCAGAAGATTTAGGCAATAAGGTCGTATATGACGTGTTAGCTACCAATGAATTGATAATGAAATGCGCTGATGAATTCAAGGAAGTTATAGAAAGAACATCACCAGACGATTGTACGGACGAGGATTTAACGGAGCTAAAAAAACTATTAGAAACGAAACCTAGGTTACTGGAAAAGTATATAAGAGAATGTGCGTCATCTGATGAAGTTAATCGACTTCATACAATTACGTCAGGTGGTCCTTTGTCTCCAAGACCACGTCACGAAGCCAGAAGTACCTCCGTGACGTCAGATCTCTTTCAACTATGGCTGTCATCGTCGCCGGTAAAGGTATGTGATAATGGTTATCTTATAGTCACGTGTCAAGGTTCCTCTATCTTATTAATATTATCTTCAAAGTATGCCACGTTAAACATACTTGAATTCATGACAAACGGTCAATGTTTATGTGAAATCAAAATTTTAGGATATTTTGCTATTCTAAATGCGTGCTTCTGTTTTTGCTTTTGGTTATTTAAATTTGTGTTTGTTTATTCAATTAGTCACATTACGTTATTCTAATAATTATCAGAAAATAGTAGTTAAAAGTAGCTATCGGGAAGATAATAGCTATTGTAGTAATAGCTAGTTTTATAAAGTAGGTACTTAAAATTATTTTTATCTAATTCAACAACTAAAATCTCTAAAAATACCTATAGGTAGTCAGTATCAATTTCGAATTCTGAAATTAATATCTACATTCAAAAATTATTCAGAAGAAATTAAAAGATTCTATCGAGGAAAAAATGAACCTAGTAACACAAATAACACTTCTCAGTCTTCTTTCTAAGAATATAAACATGTTTAACAAAGCAATTTCTATAAAAAATATCCTGTGACGTGTTACACGAGTAACATAAGGATTGAAAAGAATAATCGTGTCGAACACTTATTAACACCAGCTTTTTTATGCTATTGTTGGTGAGTTTAAGCCCCTCGCAAAAAGTCTTTATTGATGTTGGATATAATAATTATAATTTTATTCACCTTCGAACAAATGTTATTGTATTAAAGATGTATAATATAGGTGCGATTCCGATTTCAGTTATCACTCATCACTATTTGTTATCAATGATTTTTCCTTTATTGTAAATTGATTTAGGATTGATAAATCATTTATCAATCCTAAGTGGTTTAAACGTCAGTCAAACACGAAATCAGAATTCAAGTTCGTGACATATTTTACTAATTAATTTCATTAATTTACGCTACTATATAATTTATTTACGAAACGAGCCTAGAAAACTCTATACCTATTTTATTTTTTTGGGAATATTTTATTTCTACTTTTAGGAATAGGTGCAAGTAGCTGCAGTGTTTAGGTCTGTGTATAATTTAGAGATTTTGGAACATCGAACGTTACAATGTAATAACTAATTGATTGGAACATTGAACTTTTTTATTATTAATAGCTTTTCTGAGAAAGGGTGGAAGAATTCTCAAAAGATGCCAAGTGCATCTACGGAATAATTTAAGGTCATTGTAGGATTTACATATCGAAAGCTTCGTAACTTTACGTCCTAGCGGAAAGGGGGGAAAATTCACTCCGTCACTTTCCTTGGGCTTTGGTTCGTAACATAATATTGGTACAATCTATAACTACAAATATTTTTATGCTACGATATTATCAATATCACTTCGAGTGGCTTAGATAATATTGCTAAAAGGGTCTCGAGCACAATACAGCGCAGCTTTATGTGTGATTGAATCACAAAACACGAACGAAGGAAAACTTCTTGTTTGCAATAAGAGAACAGATACTTGTAATACTGAAATGTCTTCAAATTATGTTTACAATTTATTAACTTTTGATTTATTATGTAGCAGGTACAAGTAAGCCCATATCATAGTGACCTTCTCCGAATGAGCAGTCCAAAATTCGATTCCCAGTGTTCAGTATTATTTTTGGTATGTTTTTACTATTCAACTTCTAATAACAGACATTTGATATTAATTGCACATTATTCTAAACGTTTAGCTCAATCAGTTAAGTGACACTTACTTATGCTTTAGAGATTATGACTTTAAGTTACTATTTTACGACGTGACTCATAAAGTTACTAATTTATGGCAGTAATACCTACTTTTCTTATTGTCTGTCACTTTGTTCATGTGTCTTTACCGGTAGCAATAACTCCACGTTAATGTAATGTAGTTCACTATACAACATGCCTACTACATGACTGTCTACTTACTACACACCATTCGTCTAAAAATGACTCGGCCATTCGCGATACGGTAGATCCTAGTACCTGCTTATCACTTACGTACACGTTAATGATTTTCTTAGATTTCAGATTAGTAAGGCTATTCTGTTTTGTAACACGACAGCGGAATCCACGATGAGTTTCAAAATTGAAGTTCGAGTTCGAGATCTTGATATGTCATTCTCTAATCATCTAGTACGTACTTGCGAAGTGAAGTGAGTCTCGAAATCGAACGTCAAACGACTAAAGATGGCCTCGGTATTAGGTATGTCATTCTCTAATCATCTAGTACGCACTTGCGAAGTGAAGTGAGTATCGAACTCGAACTTCAATTTTGAAAGTCATCGCGGATTCCGACGTCAAGTTACAAAACAGAATAGCCTTCCAGCACGCCTTCTGTTCATTACAATATATTTGCTAGTAAAATTACGTTACATTCCTACTATAGCTTCCCGGAAAACCTCCGTTCAAAATTTTCCTCCTCTGCGAGAACACTTCCTTTAGGGACTGACGTCGCTTCCCAATTAGTTTGGGATATTTATAGACTAACCCCCTTATAAAAACAAGAAAACTTACTAAGTGTTTTGTTTCTTTCACTCTTATGAAAAATAACAATGGTAAAATATAATGATCCAGTCTGTACAAATAAATAAAATTGGAGTGTCTGTTTGTAATATTAAAATAACCGCTTTTTACCAAGTTCATTCGGATGTATACACGGTACATATACCAAAACAACATTTTTCACAATTTTTGTCTATCTTTCTCTCTGTCTGTCTGTCTGTCTGTTTGTTCCGGCTAATCTCTGAAATGGCTGGACCGATTTTGACGGGACTTTCACTGGCAGGTAGCTGATGTAAAAAGGAGTAACTTAGGCTACTTTTATTTTAGAAAAAAAATAGTTTGTTAGGCGATACGAAGTTTGCCGTGTCAGCTAGTAGCTAATAAAATGCCTAACGCCGAAGATGAACTTTTTTTTATGGAAAAAGCCGGCAAACGACGAGCTGACGATCCACCTGATGGTAAGGTGTCTATAGACATCAGTGACACCTAAGGCATCACCGATGCGTTGCCGGCCAAGGAACAGAGAAGAAAAAGAAAGAAAGAACTGGCTCTCAAGCCCAACGCTGGAAGCTGCTGAAGCTGCTAAAGCAAGATGGTGGTAGCTATACAGGCGGACCCCACAGAGAAAAAAAAATAATAATAATGCTATTAAGAGCAACAACCCATTATTGTCCCACTGCTGGGCTCGGGGTCTCCTCTTACAACGTGAGTGGTATAGGCCATAGTCCACCACGCTGGCCAAGTGCGGATTGGTAGACTTCACACACCTTTGAGAACTTTATGGAGATGCTATTAATGAACTATTAAAATCGATATTACTAATATAATCCCTCCGAGGCGCCCACTACCAGGGGGCCGGATTTAATCGCCTTCAACGTGACATCCACCGTGAGATTGGGGTTAGTATTCTAAGCTGCCTCAATACGATTCAAACCTGTAGGTACCTGAGATTTTATTGGAATCATACGAATGTAGTGAACATTACCCTAGCAATCTCTTGTAGATCATGGAACATCGTCAGATACGATGGTTTCCTCTTTTACATAGTTAGAATTAGGTAAGACCATTTTGTTATACCTCTGGTTTATTTTAAACTAGCTTCTACCCGCGACTTCGTCCGCGAGAATCTAGAATTATGTAGATTCAGATCCTACTAAAATTTTGATGTTAGGTTTACGTGTTTGGATGTTTGTGAATTAAACTTATGGTAGGTATCCTGCTTTTGATCCCAAAGAATGGATATCATTGATGCCGAAAACATGCTTGTTATTTCGCTTTGTAGCAAGTTGCTAAAAGGATTCGAAAAAATCATAGGGCATGTCGTGAGGAATAAGTTCAGCGGCAGGCTACCTTAAAAGCTGCTTAAACAGGCACATCATCGACACCAGCAACATGCTCATTATTTGGCGTCCCAGCGAGCTGCTGAGGGGTCATAAAAATCAAAGGGAACGTCGTGAGGAATATATAGTGAGATGATGGATTCTGGAGATAAAGAGTGAGCTTTTCAGTCGTAGAGAATAACTGAACCGTGTTTAAATATGTTTGCTGTTGTTATCGTTGACATCGTCCATATCGATACCATTATGAATCGTTGACATAGCAAGGTATAGTGGTGTGTCTTAGAGACGAAATATGACTCCTCAACGGAACAATTTATATAATTAAACAATTTTTAAAAATATTTGTTATTCGTAGTAATATTAACACTGTAAAACCAGAAGCACAAACAAATAGATTTTTTTAAATTTTAAGTTAGAACTTGACTAATTAAATAATAGTACTTGGTTCAACGATATAACAAACTGCAACTTCATCTGCGTATTTAAGATCAACGGAAAAAATATGAATAATTTGAGAGATGACACATTCACCTTACGGACCGTGAATCAAATTTTGTCCCTTTTTAGAAGCTTGTAGCTATTGAGACTCGCGTGTTGTGACTCGCATCATACTCTAGTAACAGCCCGTGTCGGTCATTCTGTTTCATGAGAATGTTGCTAACGTCGTTTACCTGCCTGTTCCGGCGTAGCAGCTCTCAAGCTTCCTGAAATTATTCCTCACGACGTTCCCTTTGATTTTCATGACCCTTCAGCAGCTCGCTGGGACGCCAAATAATGAGCATGTTGCTGATGTCGATGATGTGCCTGTTTAAGCAGCTCTTAAGGTAGCCTGCCGCTGAACTTATTCCTCACGACATGCCCTATAATTTTTTCGAATCCTTTTAGCAACTTGCTACAAGGCGAAATAATATGCATGTTTTTGGCATCAATGATATCCATTCTTTGGGATGAAAAGCAGAATACTATAAGTTTAATCCACAAACATCCAAACATCTTAACCTAACATCTAAATTTTAGTAGGATCTGGATATGATCTGGATCTACATAATTCTAAATTCTCGCGGACGAAGTCGCGGGTAGAAGCTAGTCTCACTATATTGAAGTAGGACCAACATGAGTAAATTCCCAATACAATAAAAAAATCATGAAAATCGCTTCTCAAGCAACGAATCTATTCGTACCTACAACTATTGTATACATACTAATGGTCTTGTTCATTAAAAACTTATTTAAGGTTTGGAGTGTTCGGCTAAAGCACTGGCTATTTATATGCATGCACAGCAATAAAAAAAATAAAGAAATATTGACATAAGGCCGATCTTGACATAAGGCCGACACTACACTAGGAGTTTATAAGCGTACGCGTTCATCCGACACACGTGAATAACGATTTGCTAAATAGGTTAGCAAAATTCAAATTTATTTCTATAAAGTAATTAAAAAAATATAGGTAGATATTTACGAATGTTAAAAACAAAATTTGATGATTTTTCGCAAGTAATTAAACCTAATACGATACAATATAATATTTCAATTGCACTTCATATTTAGAGCTAGGAAAAACCTTATTAAGCTGCAAATATTTATTCAACGTAAAATTATTATTTTTTTATAGCTCATCGATCAAGCGTTGGGCGAGAGGAACGCTTGACAAACGCTGATGTGAAAGCAGCCTTAAAAAAATGCTGTGTTTGCTTTATTTGATTTTATACGAGATCGATGGCTATAAAAGCTTCCATTGTATGATAAAAATTATCTCAATGTGTCTCACCGCAAATTTTTATATGTTTGTAGATAAACATATTAAAACAATGAACCAAAATAAATATTATAATTTAATCACTCAATCAGCTGTTTTTGAGTTTTCTAATGTCACTGTGATGACAAACGTCAAAACTGTTTTCCTATTACTATAAATTTTATTTTTTCTCCCTCGGGAATAGATCATTATCTGGGGATAAAAAGTATCCTATATTTTATTCTAGGTATTAAACTATCTGTGTGCCAAATTTCATTTATATCCGATCAGCCGTTTTTGCGTGATTGCAAAACAAACATCCAAACATCCAAACTTTCACATTTATAATATTAGTAGGAAGATACCGAGAAGTTTCTTTCGGTATTTCTTCTCCTCCATGACAGAGCACCTTTCCGACTGTTGGTAGATTTAAAAAGTACGTACAGTATCCGTGATTACCTATGTGAATAACGTCGTTGCAACTTTAAGATCTCTTATGTGTAAAAAATCTGCTTTTTGAGGTAATCGATAAAAATCGATAAAATTTTGTTTAGCAAGCACATAGGTGATTTTGAATTTGGTGAATAAATTACGATGGAAACGTACACAAATGAAAGTTTTTGAATTCGATAGTGCTTAAAAATGTAGAATCATTTGACGTAAAAAAGTGATTTTGCCAAAAGTGGCACATAACACATAAGTGTCGCCGCACACGGGCTTCAGGCCACAACCACAAAACGACGCCACCGGCATATTTCCTGTAGTTTTCATACATTTTATATGGACTCGCCGCACACGGTTGACGCCGGTGGCCGCCACACGCTACAAATCGTCGCTGCTCGCTTCTTGTGGCCCGCACTGGCCACTAAACGCCGACACAAAACGCCGCCACACGCCACTCGCGCGATTCCCTACCCCTCTCTCCCTTACCTCAGTTAACCTGTTCTGTTCAAGTTGGAGGCAACGCACGCACGTATTATAGTCTGTTGTTCATTTAAATAAATATGGATATAGAATTATTCATAACAGACATTCAATCCCGTCCTGCGATTTGGGATTCAAAAAGTGATAGTTACAGTAATAGGGGAGAAAAAGTGAAGGCCTGGGAAGAAATCTGTGAATTGTTTGTAGGAAATTTTTCGAATACTAATAATAAACTAATAATAATTTTACGTTTGTTAAAATTGGATGTATCCAATAACTACGGTTTCGTCTTCTACGACGATGTTTTTTATCAGAAGCAGCGCAATTAAACCTTCTTCGTCCGAGTCCATTGTCATACTGCATACTCATGCATGGGTTAAAAAAAGTAGCACCCACTGACCGCAAGTGTCAACCACCGGCCATAAGTGGCTGTCGCGCGCTTAAGCTACCTTTGTAGCCGCTTCTAGCTTCTCGTGGCGGCGTTTGTGGCTGTGGCGTGAAGCCCGTCTGCGGCGAGCCTAAGAGGTCTGAAAGTCGCAACGACGATAAATGATTATGAATTTTGACTTTTGAAGTTTGCACACTGTTTGAGTCCCTGGTAATGCTCACGGAAGACATGGAAATAGTGAGATACACCCATTGAAGAATTATTACTAGCATATAGAACAGACACCTTGAACAAAATGTATGTCCCAATGAATTGGCGCCGATCGGCTTCAATTTTCAATGGATTCCTTCAATTTTGAAAGGAGAACAGGGGCTCAATTTTGAAAATAGAACCTCCCAGCGGGACACACATTTTGTTCGAGATGTCTGTTCTATAACATTATACTTCAATGGATACACCCGACATTTCTACGTTTCTGAGTACTTTTGTTCTCCGCGGATAAAAGTATCTCATCAGGGCAAGCAAGTACTCGTACTTTCAGTCAATGGCCATTTCCCATCACGTGGCTCGATTGTTTACTCTGTAACTATAAAAAGTTGTTATCGAACGCAGTTAATTACGTTAAAAGCCTCTCGAGTGTATCACGCTATCATTGTTTACATTATAGGTAAAATGGCCGGCTCTTTTTTGTTCGGTACATGTACAGACTGCAACGCACAATGATCTTCATTATAACAATCGCTGACCCACTGCTGGGTTCAGTTCTCTTTCTTACTGGGCACTCTGGGCACGTGCCCAGGGCCCCGTGATCGATAAGGGCCCCTAATTCGAATGAATCGAACCTAAATTACTGACTACAACACCAATTTGCTCATTAGCTTTTGCATAAATCTAGAGGCTTGCATATCTACTTTCTTTGTTTATTCTAACAAAATAGTATTCTGACAAAGTCCTAGAGGCCCCATTGTCCTAATATGCCCAGGGCCTCCAGTAGGTTAAAGACGGCCTTTGCTGGGTTCCAGTTTTCTTTCACAATGTGAGGGGTAAGGGCTTGCAGATTAAGTTGGACACCTACGAATGCGTGACGAGACGAGAGCAATAGCAGGTTTAACCCACATGTTCAGCTTTGTTATTTTTAGGGTTCCGAAGTCAAATCGGAACCCTTATAGTTTCGTCATGTCTGCCTGTCTGTCCGTCCATCTGTCCGAAGCAAAGCTCCGAGACCCTTAGGGCTAGAAAGCTGTAATTTGGCATGGATGTACGTATACATATTAATCACAACTCCAGTCTCCAGAATCGTAGAATAAAACATTGAAAAACATTTTTTTTTCAGGGTAACAGATAACGTGAGGATGAGTTTTTTTGGTCACGTACCCTATAGTATCGTTGAAAAGTCCTTCAAAAATATTATGGGTCTTCTGAGACCATTTTTGGAGTTAGGGGTCCGTTTGCAAAATATTTGGCTTTAAAGTGCTAATTTTGGTTAGAGTCAAGTGTCCCCCCCGCCAGCTAAACGGTTGTAGTTGGACAAGTGAAAAATTTCTCAAAAATAGTTTATAATAATATGAATTTACAAGGAAAACTATCACAACTATGTTAGCATAAGTAGTTAATGAGTATAGTCGATGATGTTACAATGTGAATGAAAACTGCAATGTTGGTACATATCTACGCCTGAGTTTTTGTCGAACGCTATTTCGTTGAAGCCGGATGAAGGATTCAGGATGTAGTATGTAGGATATTTTGGTAAAATTTAGGTTATGTAGCGGTACTAAAAAAAGACTTTAACTTATCAACAGCGATAGTTCCCGACATGACGGAATGGGGCAATAAACGGGACTCGATTCAATTTAGCTCAACTACGAGTACTTATCTTATCGTGACAGCTGCTTTACTCCGATACCGTATAGCGCGTCAAGTGCCACTATAACTTACTTATATGTTTGTAATACTTTTAGTTTTTTACACAGTCGGGTCATTTCACACTTTTTAATTAGGATTCATTGACTACTTTGTTAGGATTATAAGACGGTAAAATTCGCAATGTTGTCATTTCAAAGGAAAGTAAATTTATGAGAATGGTTGTTTATCCAACTTATAATAGACGAGTAACCGCCCTCGCTTTGCTTCGGTTTTCTTATTTTTTTACACCTTGGGTTACATTATTGGAGTTTTATTAAGGATCCCTAATTTTTTTGAAAATATAATATATCCTATGTTACTCGGGGATAGTGTAGCTTCCCAACAGTGGAAGAATTTTTCAAATCGGTTCATTAGTTTCGGAGCCTATTCAATGCAAACAAAAAATCAAATCTTTCCTCTTTATATATTAGTATAGATGAAAATGAAAAATGATGAAAGAAACCTAAAAATCATTTTTGAATACCTATTCAACGATACCCCATTTGACGTAGTTAGCCTTACTTATTTTTCAGTTAGATAATAAGGCGTCTATCTGGTTGTCCCTGAGGGGAATATTAATTATTGTCATGTCTTTAGTGACCCTCACAAAGTTAAGACAAATTGATTGACGTAAGAATCATCAAAATCGGTCAACCCGTTTGGTCTCTTAAACGCTCCGTAGTACAGAATTTGTATGGTGATTCTTTACTAAGGAGCTCTTTCAAGAAAAAACTAGGTACCTAATGGATTTTCATGAAGTTTAGCACACAGGTAGCCCATGATCTGGAATAGGTATAGGAGATTTATTATACCAGAAAACGCAGGCAGAGCTTTAGTAGGTATAATTAACATCATCCTGCCCATTTCCCAATTTTATTTGGGGTCAACGCAATATGTTTTTCTTTTCCACACTTCCCTATTAGCCGTCATCTTTGCACTAACTCTCTTATCTTTCATATCATCTGTAACACAATCCATCCATCTTTTCTTTGGTCGTCCTCGTCCCCTTCGTCTATCCATCACATTCATATCCATCACTCTTCTCGTCACATGCGTTTCCTCTCGCCTCGTTTAGTAGGTATAATTATAACTAGTATACATTTAAAAATTAAAAAAAAACCCGCTTGCTATCAATAAACCTATCATGATATACCTTTTTGAAATCCTTATGGTGAGCTCTTTAATTTGATACCGATATTGCATTATTCGATTTATTTTTATTTTTTCATACTTCAAACAATGGCATCTCACAGCCACCATATTTGTTTTTCTTCAACTTCACTCATCTAAGAACACTTGGGTTATCAAGACGAATCTAAAGATATCTTAATTAAATCCGTTCAGCGGTTTGGAAGATACGAGGTAATAAATAATATTACATGCATACATACAAACACACATTCATACAAGATACGTGCGAAAAACATAACCCTTCCTTGGAAGTCGGATAAAAAACATATAAATCTCGTATCAACTTGGACAAACATTTCAAAGTTGGAAAACAGAATGCGGCCTTAAAAGGGTCAGGTTTCACTCGAAACTTGCACTCGGGCTGACATGGGTCCAATCTACAGACCGTGTATAATTTTGAGAATGTCTGGTAAACCACTGGGGGAACAGGTATTCTGCCAACCCCACACCTGTCATTGACGTAGGTACGCGTAACGTGAAAATGCGGTTACTAATAAATGAAACAAAAAATAAAAACTTTTCACGATTTCTTGTAAAATTTCAGTACCTACTTAAGATTTTCATATGGCCGTCTGGCCACTGCTGAACATGGGTCTCTCCCCTTGAGGAGTCCCAGGGCATACCCACTTCGCGACTCCAGTAGAATTGGTGATGGGGTGCCCCAAAGCCACGATTTCGAAGACTCAACACATCCAAATGCACTTAGTAAAAAGCGGTTATTTTAATATTACAAACAGACACTCCAATTTTATTTATTTGTATAGACGCTTTGGATCTCAATAAAAGAAGATATTTACATAAAAATACTTGTATTTCGATAGCTTTTATTTACAATGTAATTTGGAACAGTTGCCAAGGATAAATAGATGAACTAATTGAACAGATCCCAACATTTTGTATCATTAAAAAGGTTTATTAAAGCGAATTGTTTTAATGATTTGAATCGGTCTAAAATAAATATAAAATTATGAAGACAAAAAAATGTTATTTATTTTAATAGAAGTCGATGAAGGAATAAAGGATTTTTCTTCTTTATTCTGCTTTTGCATTCGAAAGGAGCTTCATCTGTTTCGTTCGCGAAATCAATGGATTTCTGCAGTAGACAACAAAAAATATATCTCTCATGCTATTTGTCGTACCCCAAGTTTAATTCCCAGAAAGATTTGTCCATGAGTTTCAAATTGAACTCCTGCTAAATCCGTTGGGAAATAACTGAGAAACAGAACGAACGAGCGAAAAATATTTATGGTCTTTGCTTTTGATTCACTGGGGAGGGCGGGGTACACACGCGTGAAATGTCAATGAAATTATATAAATCAGGTCATTTTGCACACAGGAAAAGTTTTGCGACATTGCCATTGACTTATAATATTGAATTCAAGCCATTAGTGGCCCATTACTACGCACGGGTCTTTCCTGTTAAGGAGCCATCCATAAATTACGTCACACGTTAGGGGGAGGGGGGAACGATGTAGTGTGACATTGTGTGACAAGAGGTGGGAGGGAGTCCTAAATTTCATGACGTCACATTTCAGAATCGAATAATTAGTACATACGTAAATATAAAAAAAATGGACATAAACTATTTTGGAACTGCTGCTTTAATTTAATAATTTCTAGATGTAAAATTTCATAATATGTGACGTCACACTAGGGGGGGGAGGTCTCACAAATGTGACCAGCTGTGACAAGGACGGGGGGAGGGGTCAAAAAGTCATAAAATTAGTGTGACGTAATTTATGGATGACCCCTAAGGAGGCCTTAGTATACTCCACCACGCTGCTCCAGTGCGGTGCAAACACTGTATATGGGCAGTGTCAAAACGCGGCACTTAAATTGGTACAATTAAACCAGTGTGACATAATACTATTTAACGTGGCAACGCCGATTTCACGTAGTTTGTAACGGAGAGAAAGAGATTGCGCTATTATTCCTTGTACTAACTCGGTCAGTAGACTAATTCACCAGGGTGCGTAGGTAAATAAAGTCTACTACTAATATAAATTAAAAAAATCAAAAACCAGACTGCAAAAAAACATAAAATACCATTGAAGTATTATTACTAGCGTATAGAACAGACACCCGAACACAATGTATGTTCCAATGAATTGACGCCGCGCGGCTTCAATGTCCAATGGATTCGTTCGATTTTGAAAGGAGTTCGATTTTGAACGGGGGCTCAATTTTGAAAATAGAACCTCCCGGCGGGGACACACATTTTGTTTGAGATGTCTTCTCTATGTATAAACCTCAATGTAAAATACCTTTTTAATCAAATTCTTATGATGAGCTGTTTAATTTAAAACCCATAATTCAAATAATGCCATCTCACAGCCACTATACTTGTTCTTTTCTAATTTCACTTATCTAAGAGCACTTGGGCGGTCAAGATGCATATGGGAAGATATGGAAGACAATAAATAATATGACATGCATATCTACATATAAGATACTTGCGAAAAACATAACCCTTGGCAATTGGGTAAAAAGTAGACTTAAGATACCTGGTTAACCCAGGTGAATAAAGTTGACGGCATCGAAATGTTGCTACGGGCATATTATTATACTTGCTTCCTTTTGAAAACATTGGACAGTGCTATGTTGGCAGTGTCGTAAGTACAATAGCGAAGAACTTTGCTGTAGAAATGATTTTGCTTTGATTGCGCGTAAAGTAGACACACCTACGACGTGAAACTTCTTCACCTGCGACAAATCGTATTTAACAGACTTCAAAAAAGGAGGGGGAACTGTATTTTTTTATGTTTGCTACCTCAGAACTTTCGACTGGGGGAACTGATTTTGATGATTTTTTTTTGTGGAAAGCTTCTCATGTGGTCCTACTTAAATTTAAGCGAGATCTGACGAGTAGTTTTTGAGTTGTCCCTAATTTTGAAGTCAGTTATTTTTAGTTAAGAATTGCATTCTTTTTAGAAGATTGGACAACGTTGCATATTTGATCGTCTCCACGTTTTACTTTAAAAAATCTCTGCACTTTTCTTTATAAATTTTGGCTAAGTTCATCTACGTGCAATCTGTAAAGTCTTTTTCAAATAATATCAAGAATGACAGAAGTTTTAAAAGTTCATCGGCCCAGAATTGTAATTATCATAGTTCTATTCAGTTCTTGCGTTCTATTTAACACCAACGTTTTTTAGCCGCTTTCCAGCTGTTTAAAAAGAGGTCGCGCTTGCCCCAAATGGGTTATATCTACTAAGGAGAGTTTAATATAAGCATCCGCATAGATTTTCATTTTCCCGCTACGTAATGCATAGCCGCACCAGCTATTTTAATATCTTTTGATTTATTACGACATTATTATGGGTCTTAGTGTATAGCATAATATAATTATACGTACATACATAGGTTATAATTTATAAACATATGCTGCCGGCATATTTACTGTCGTTAGTCTGGTGAAATGGTGATAACCCTATTACTTAGCTAGCTGGTAGTGAAGCTCAATGCAAAGTGTTCCGGGTTCTATTTTCGACATTTTTGTAACAGTCTTTTTTTGTTTTCGAGTTGTAGGTGTTTGTGATTTGTTCTATGGATCCATGTCACAATCCATGTAAACTGGCTGATAAACAAAATAAAAAAGTTTCTTAAAAAGGCGAAAAAGAGATGTACCTAACTTTTATACATCGTTACCTCCTATACGGAGTTTTTTACGAGTTCTTTTTCGTAAACAAAGTTACAATGTTTTTATCGTAATTGTTTTTAATTTAAAAGTAAGGCAGATACAAAATAATAATAATTTAAAGATTAATAAATGTTATTTAATTTAATACCAACCCTTTCTGTCCACTGTTAATATTTTTTTTATTTGAAACTTAAATCATCCCTTATAAAATATTTGTTGATCTACTTTCAATGTAATAATAGTTCAATTAATCGTATTCAATCGAGTTTCCTTTGTTTAATAATGTAATTATCTCTTATTTTCATGTGTAGAAACACAGTGTATTATCATTTTGATCTCAATCCAAAATTCAGTTTTATTTTTTACATTTTCATTTTTGTTATTTTGTAACTCTTACTTTATATTGTGTACCTATGTATATAGGCTGGTATATTTTTAAAATTAAAATCTTTATTTCTGCTGAATAACAATTAACGATTTAATCTCATATTCAATTCGTTGCCTGGTACCGAAATGGTACCGAAATTCCCGGGAAATGGATTTTCAAATCGGTACTGGACTCGTTCAATCCCGGAAATTCTCGGGAATAGTTAAACCGGGATTTCCCGGGAGCATGCCCTAGTGGAGACAAATTACGTATTTGATACTTTGAACAATATGGTCTATTGTATGTATTACTTAATGAATTATGCATTAACAAATTGTTGTAACAAATTTGTTACAACTCAGCGACGTAACTATTTGTAAAGCATTATACAACATTGTTTTCGGATATTCACAGCGACGTTACTGCCACAGTAAAGGGAATAAATTTATACTGTGTTACTGCTTAAGTTGTCGTCACCGTACAATTAGTAAAATATAATTATAGAATGGTAACATGAAATTATATCTGTGGCATTACGGAGTACCGACTGTGTTAGAATCGGTACTGAGTGAGCCGGTTAAATAAGACATATACATGTACGAGAACTCAGAGTAATTATTACAGTTGATTACCCCAATGCCTCATTAACTACATCAAAGTAACTAAGTACTACTAATAACTGTTTTGTAGACTAGTAACCGCCTTCGGTTTTCGTATGGAACCCCCAAATTTTTTAATAAAATATAGACTACGTTATTCAGAAAAAAAAATTCTATTAGTGAAAAAAGCTTTGAAATCAAACCAGAAGTTTTGAGTTAATTCATTACAAAAAAAAAACAAAATATCTAAACTTTTCTCTTTATAATATTTGTATAAGATGTATTGCCAATAAATGGAAAAGCTAATAGGTACTGCACGATTTCTATACGTTTCAAGTGTTTACTGATAAAACCGATGTTGAATTACTTAAATGTAATTAGTTTCCCCGAACCATGTAGCGGTTGACGACTTGCCTCACACACATAAACACTGTATGCATGCTAAGCGAATAGGGTTGTCACGTCAACAAAAAAAATTGTCTATTTAAATAGTCGATAAATGATCTGACGACCAACCTGGTGGTAACGCGTCATCGGGGTCTATAACAAATAAAAATAATAAAATAATAAACGCTTACACACTCACACCCCCGCACTAGGTTTTTTACCTGAGTCGCGGGTGGCATGGACGTCACATATTATAACACATGACAGTCACACCCATGACCCGAGTACAAATATTTATCTGTCACATAAATATCTGCCCCGGCCGGGAATCGAACCCGGGACCCCTCGCTTCGCAGGCAGGGTCGCTACCAACTAGGCTACCGGGTCGTCAATAATAATATTAAACACACTGATGCATTGCCGGTCAAGAAAATTAATTATACGCGAAAGATTAAATAAGCATAATGTCGTAAATAATCGAAATTATCAAGAAAAAATAATGGCATTTTGATTTACGCGAAATGCGACAATGTTATTTCCATCCTTGTCATTAAACGCCTTAAAAATAGAGTTCTCGCTGAATCGAAAAAAAATATTAATATTTATTAATTTCCTCTCATCGCTGACAGCCCTAGCACTCACAAATTGCTTTAGGGCTCTGCACTCAGCGCCACCAGTTTGCATACATAATTAAATTATTCCACGTATATATTGAGGGTGTTAAACTTGATTTCGTTATTGCTCCGATGAAATTAGTTGCGTTATTTTGAAATGGTAATGAAAGATTAGTGGTTTGAATTGGTATCGCAGTGAAGCGACTGAAATTGTGTTTGAGTCCTAATAGTGTGTTGAATTTTTGGGTTACTAAAAACAATGTCTGTCTGTCCGTTACATTCAAGTTTTGAAGTTGAATGTTTATTTTCACGTTGCAGAAACGAAATGACGCACAAAATGCAACTTTGCAACAATGCGATTTTATGAAACGTTTTATCATCACGGCTGCACGATTGTACGACAGGAACAAAAAGTTGAAGTCGGAGTCAGTCAAAAATTGAAAAGCAGTTTTATAGTTTAAAAAAAAATCCTTATTTCTTTCCTTATCCTTATTCAATCCTTAGTTATTTTGAGGTGATAATGTGTTACTTTTATTCGGTTCACATAATTATTATGAAAAAAGGTATAATTGAGAGTCAACAATCAAAAAACATAAAAGTTTAAAGAATACTCTCTAAATAAAAGCGTTTGAAGGTGTTTGAAATGTAGGAAACAAAGCGAGGGCAGTTGCTTGTTGTACAATGCAGCTGACGTATCTTGGCGAGTCTGAATATAGGCTCTGCGAACTTTAGCGCATGTGAGACAGAGATAACGACACGAATTCGACACAAATGCCACAGTGCTACCACAGTATAAATATTACATCCTTTACTGTGGTGCTACCAAGTTATCTGTGAAATGGCGAAAATTGGAACTACTGCCGCGCCATTCATAAATTCTTGTGCTCATTCATTTGACATTTACTACGTCTCGATGTGCGTCCAATGATTGGTCCAATGCGTCCGACAGCGAAGTTCACAGATAAGTTGGAGGCACTGTAACGTGTGACTGAGACATAACAACGCGTACCGTGCAATGCCAATGTTAAGTTACTGCGCAGCCTTCTGCGCGAAGTTCAGAGTAGTTCAGACTCGCCAAGATACATCGGCCGTACTGTAAAATAGGTTTTTATTTCCTCCGTGTGGGTGAACTTACGTCATAGTGTAATGCAGTACTTAGATAAATCTAATTAGCTAAAGTACCTACTGTAGACTGTAGTATCTACAGTGCGTATTGGCACAGTTTTATACCTTATATTTATTAATATTTTTTTTTATAGAAATAGCCGGCAAACGAGCTGACGATCCACCTAATGGTAAGTGGCTTTCGTCGCCCATGGACATTAGCAACACCAAAGGTATCACTGATGCGTTGGCTGCCAAGAAAGGGAGAAGAACAAGAAAGAAAGAAAGTTATATCTAATCTACTTCAATTAGTAAACTACTACACTTTGCTTAGGGAAGCATGTTGAAGCTTACACAAGCAAACGTATTGTCAGTATGTGTTGTGGGGTAGCAGTCTAATTTAGTGTGAAATGAAGGAAGGAACCCAAGAGGGTGGCGTAAAAGTTTATGAAATAAAATAAGGTTGTTTAAAGCCCAATGCATACGTAACGGGGTTTTTTCCCGTACGGGACAGGACATGAAGTTTTGGAAACATCGTTTCATAGAAAATGTATACGATAGTGCATTCGCAGCGGAATCCCGTACGGAATGTGGACGTCGCGTCGGATCGTCGCCGACGATGTTTTTCCCGTCCCGTACGGGAAAAAGCCCGTTACGTATGCATTGCGCTTAAGAGTGTCATTGCAATGACAGCATCCTTGGGGATGCTGATTGCAGACTTTACGGGCAGATTGATTCTTTCGCTGCTAAGTATTAACTAGCTACTTTCATTTAATAGTAGAGTCTAGACTTCATTTTCATTAACAGGTGAAATTGCAATCAAGCATTTATTAATTTAATTATCTAGATTTCTCCAAAAAACCTGTCTTTGAGGAAATAGTATATAACGTTACATATTCAAAGCCCCGCACTAGGATTCCCTGTGTGGTGGGTGCCATGGACAACACACAAAGAAAACAGACGCCCAGACCAAGAACAGAAATTCAAACACATCATTCAAATATCCGCCTCGCTGGGACTCGAACCCAGGACCCTTGGCGCGGCGATCTGGCATGATAACCATTGCGCCACACGGGTCGTCAAAATAAAGATATGCCTACCTAGGTATAACTATAATATATTAGGTGTTCCCTGCATTTCGCAATTTCAAAATAGAATTTTGAAAAATATGGCCATTTTTAAAATACGCCCTGGCAAACAAAAAATATTTTTCCAAATATATTGGTAAATTAGGCTGGGATTTAAACAAAAATACAACCGAATTAACAACCTCTTCCTTTTTATAAGTTAGTTAAAAAGTAATATAAATAACCTTATCACTGCAGCGATCTTATCAAAGATACGAAAGACAAAAGGGGCGTAGTGATTTTAAGAGGATAGTCTTGGTATTTAAGAAGGGTTGGGTAACCTTCCTTATCCAATTCCCCCAATAGCAATTTACCTCAACCTAACGCTTACCTAAAAACAAGGGACTATTTGTATTTACTTCACTCAACAAAGGATATCGTTCAAATAACAACGTATGGAGATTTGGCTAGGGTTCGCTCCGTTTCATCACAGGGACTGGAATAGGTACTCTTTATCTAAAATCGGATCGTAACGTTACGAATAGCTCACATGACGTATCAAGGTGAAACCCTTTATCCTCTAGGGTTACCAATTCAAAATTTGAGAAGTTTAAGTCCGGATATTTTAGTTACGAAAAAATATCTACCGTCGAACTTAGCCTTGAGAGTAGAATGAGATGGAAAATAATCCAGTAAAAATCTCGCCAGAAAAATCAAATATCATTGATTGATTGATTGATTGATTAGCCAACAAATTATACTGACTGTCTATCTTCTCTTTTTTTTTCTTGGGAATGCATCGGTGGTGTCTTTGATGGTGTTGATAGCCATGGGCAACGGCAACCACTTACTATCAGGTGGTTCATAATTTGTTAGTTAAAATAAAAAAGCGGCCAAGTGCGAGTCGGACTCGCCCATGAAGGGTTCCGTAGCAGCAAGTAACATAATATAAAAGTTCTTGTACTTCATTGTAACTTTGATCGATGTTTTTTGCGGTTTACGATTTATGACGTATTAAAAAAAAAACTACTTACTAGATCTCGTTCAAATCAATTTTCGTTGGAAGTTTGCACGGTAATGTACATCATATAATTTTTTTTACTTTTATCATTCTCTTATTTTAGAAGTTACAGGGGGGGGGATACACACATTTTACCACTTTGGAAGTGTCTCTCGCGCAAATTATTCAATTTAGAAAATAATGATATTAGAAACCTCAATATCATTTTTGAAGACCTATCCATAGATACCCCACACGTATGGGTTTGACGAAAAAAATTTTTTTGAGTTTCAGTTCTATGTATGAGGACCCCCAAAATTAAGGGTTTTTTTTCAACTTTTATGTGAAAATCTTAACGCGGTTTACAGTATACATCTACTGACCAAGTTCCAATAGTATAGTTCTTATAGTTTCGGAGAAAAGTGGCTGTGACATACGGACGGACAGACAGACAGACAGACAGACAGACAGACAGACAGACAGACAGACAGACAGACAGACAGACAGACATGACGAATTTATAAGGGTTCCGTTTTTTGCCATTTGGCTACGGAACCCTATAAAATGACACAGAAATTCATGGCGTATGTAGCTACTAGTGGACGAAGCGAAACAAATATTTATTTAAGGATCGTAGCAAGTGGAAAGAAGTGGTCTCTGTCTACCCTTACGGGAAAGAGGCGTGATTATATTATGTATGTATATATGTATGCAAAAAAGACGGACGTAATCCCAAGAACAAATTCAGTGAAGTAATACCAATTCTCTATTCGTACAAGTACACACACCTACACATTGACACTTCACTGCTTCAATCGCGAATCAAAAATTACTCACACATGATAAGCGGGCGGCCATTGCTATGCTTCACTCTCGATTAGACGAGGTTACGTCCGTCTTTTTTTCAGGTCCGTGCATGTATATTATATTATTACTAGCTGACCGGGCAAACGTTGTTCTGCCAAAAAAATTTTACGGGTAGGGGGATGAAAAATAGATGTTGTCCGATTCTCAACCCTAGCCGATATGCACGCAAAGATTCACGAAAATTGGTCATGCCGTTTCGGAGGAGTTCAACTTCTAACACCGTGACACGAGAATTTGTCTGTTTCATAGCTGTAGTATGAGGTCCGATCTCTTTGAAAATGTAACGACCATATTAACTTTGTAATGTAACCTTAGCAACATATCTAACTTTTTTATTTTTTAACTGACAGTCGAGGGAGAGGAAGAGGGAGATTGGGGAGATGTTAGGCGGTACAAACTTTGCCGGGTCAGCTAATCAATATAAGTAATAATAATCATTGTAATTATGTAGGTTAAGCAAAGTTACCAACCCAAGGATGTGTGATAAGCCAAAAACTTGTTCTCACTTTTCCCCGATCGCGTCCTGACTTTCAATGTGTTCGAGCTTTCTCAAATTAACTCAATATTGAATGTTGAAGAATATTTGTCGAAGTCATAGAAGTTCGGATATACGATGAATAGTAGCCGCAGGTATCACGGATAAGTTTCACTTTGACTATCTTCCATATAAGTGCCTCGTTTGGTATTAAATATAGAAATATGGAGTGAGTATTATGTCTCGTGTATGCATTGAAGTATAATGTCATAGAACAGACATCTCGAACAAAATGTATGTCCCGCCAGGAGATTCTATTTTCCAAATTGAAAACCCGTTCTTTCAAAATCGAACGAATCCTTTGAAAATTGAAGCCGATCGGCGCCAATTTATTGGGACATACATTGTGTTCGCGGTGTCGGTTCTATAAGCTAGTAATAATACTTCAATGCGTGTATGTCAAATGCTTTGTAGTGCTCTGCCCGCGGTTCTGTCCGCGTTTTCCGGAATAACAATTACCGTATGTCTTATCCTAGATTATGATCTATCTGTGTGCTAAATTTCACGAAAAACCGTTCAGTAGTTTTTGCGTGAAAGAGTAACAAACATACATACATCTTCAAAAACTTTCGCATTAACAATATTAGTAGGAAATAGGATAGGTCTTAAGGTTGATGCATACGTAACGTGGACGGGACGGGGACGGGACGTGGATGGGGCATAAATATAGGTACGTGTGTGCCTCGTTCCCGTCCCGTACGTGCCCCCGTGGCGTATGCGCTATCGTTTACATTTTCTATGAAACGATGTTTCCAAAACTTCACGTCCCGTCCCGTCCCCGTCCCGTCCACGTTACGTATGCATCGACCTTTAGTAACTTTTCCTTTCTTAAAATTAATACTCGTAAAAATAATTTGGATACGTTTGAGACAATGATATAATATTTGCTTTGAAAAATAACATTTAGCTGCATGATACAATGACGACAAGATAAAGCCGTACTCGTATTTTGAATTCAGTCGCGATTTTCAAATAAAGAGGGCTTCAAAAGGTGGATGTTTGTTGAACTTAGAAAAATATCGTGGCACGACACGTGGCATCTTTTGTAGGGTAAACAGATTACCCAAACAACGGAATCGAGCTAATATTTACAGGGATTTTGGCGGATGGGGAGAGATTTATCCTGATAATACAGCGGGAATATACCAGAATGTGAAGATAAATATTCTCCGTTGATATATTATTATTGTATTTGGTTTTGGTGATTTGATCTGCAATAAATAGTTAAGAGGTGGAATTGTGTAGGTTTTAATAAACAGTCAACCTATTTGGCAGAGAAACACTGCCTTCTTCAAAAAGGTAGACACAAAATAAAAACAATTAAATCAAATTGTCACAACGCTAAACCTAGTTTCTGGTTTACTATTTTTAAGTAATATCATGTTTAAGCAATGATATTGTATGTGTATATTGTATGTGGTAAAATATCTTTGTTTTTAAGCCACAATTATTTATAAAATAAGACTCGTGTAATTAGTATAAAAAAAATAAAAAAGCACCTGCTATCAAAAACCTATTAAGTTATACATTTTTGAAATCTTTATGGTGAGCTCTTTAATTTGATACCCTTATTGCGTTATTCGATTTATTTTTATTTTTTGATACTTCAACAATGGCATCTGACACTCAGATGAAGGAAATAAAAGGCAGATGGAACATTCGCAAAGAAATGTAACGAATGACGTGAAGTCACTTTTTCGCTATGTGTGCGTGACAACCTTAATGTCAACTAGCAGTGGCACCGTATGGACACGTAATTCTTTGTGTGTGTGAGGATGCCAAATGAAAAGTCACAAACTCCCGCAATTTTGTAAATGTTGTTTGACATATTTCCAACTTAACAAATTATGCACAATTAAATTGGCAAATTATTTATTACTAGTCTAGTGAACGCCCTTGCTTCGCTTCGGTAAGCCCACAGTCGATAAAAGTAGGGATGGTATTCTTTAAATTGTCGGGATTTTTTTATTTGTAAACCGATTCAAATAAAACAAACACTAAATGTTAACCCAAACTCATTACAATACGTCAGTGAAAACCGAATCTTTTATTAAGCCGTTCCTGAGATAGGAGGAAAAAATGCATAGAAAACCAGACAAAAATTTACGTTGTAATAAATTAATGTGATAATCATAATTGATTTTAATTTCACCACTAGTTATCAAAAAGTACACTTATCAAAATATATGTAAATGTTCTTTTAATATAAAATAATACTTAAATATATTTAATTGTCTTAATTAACCTATGGAATTTTTTATGCAGAATAAGTTAGTGTTTGACCACAGAACCACCTGAGATGGTAAGCGGTAATGAAGTCGTGGATGGTAAATCACACTAACTTAGTAGAAGCCTATTCACTCTTGACTTGAAGACACCCACATTATAATCTGACGGGAACACCCACGCGGACAATTAATTCCAGTCCTTTGTGGTACGCATAATAAAAGACGAGGCAAAGTGCATTTTTTTTCTCTTGTAATAGCAGCTGTCGGCAATCTGCAAAATTATAATTGAAATAATTTTAGTGAGTAGGCTAAACTAAAAACAGAAACTAAAATATAATATAATATTTTCTTTCAATCATGCATTTTATCGTGGGCAAACGTGACATTTTCAATTAACCCGGTTATAATATCCCAGCGATAGGTGTTTATGCATTGGCTGTATTTCTTGATTTTTAAGGTTTAAATAAATACAAATATTTACTTTTTAAATATATTTATTTCGACATATATTTATAAATCGACTAGTGTTCAAATAGCTCACGCATATTTCCCCAAATTTAGGGTAACCGATATTCACATAAAGCTGGTATACAAATTAATAATTGTCGAGGTTTTGTGTTCCGAGCAAACCGCAAAAATATTATTATAAATAAATAATAAAATAATGAACAGATACCTGTGAAAAGATATTCCATCTTCTTTTCTTTGATTTTGCGAACTACTTTTAAATAGTTTAAAAATGAAAGACGGCTTTATAACTGATAAAATTATTTAATAAATTTTGACAATTGCGATGTTCATGCAATTTGACGCTTTCTTTAGTAGTGACACGAGATTGTATTAGTTTTTTATTTTGTATTATTCGTGGTAGGCTTACGTCATATTCGAACGACGTTATCTGCCTTTTATTTCCTTCCTCTGAGATCTGACAGCCACCATATATTTTTTTATTTCACTTATAGATTTTCAAGACGAATCTAACGATATGTTGATAATATAAATCTGTTCAGCGGTTTGGAAGATACGAGGTAATAAAGAATATTACACGCATACAAACATACTCGTACAAGATACGCGCGAAAAACATAACGCCTCCTTGGCAGTCGGGTAATAAATAGACTTCAATAATAATTATATTGTAATATCCAGGGCGATGGTGACCACAAAACACAGTTGTTCTTGATTATTAACATAAAATATTGTTATTGAAAACCCTATTTATTGATCTGAATTGAAAACACAATAATTCATTGTCTTATCAATTTATCAGTATTCAGAAAATGAAAAAAACCGGGCAAGTGTGTGCCAGGGCACACGCAATGTAGGGTTCCGAAGTAGTAAGTTTATCGACTACTCATTAATTACTTATGCTAACATAGCCGTGAAAATCTAATCGAGATTTTCCTTGTCAATTCATCATAATATACCTAACGTATTTTTGAGAATTTTTTCACTTGTTTAATTCCAACCATTTGGCCTGCGGAGGGGGGGGGGATACTTGTCTCTACCCAAAATCAGCAATTTAAAGCCAAATATTTCGCAAGCGCACACCTAATTCCAAAAATGGTCTTAAAAGACCCATACTATTTTTGGAAGACATTTTCAATGATACCCTACAGTCTACACTATAGGGTACGCGACGAATAAAAAATTCATCCTCACGTTACCTGTAGGGGAGTAACTTGAAAAAAAATTGTTTTTCATTATTTTATTCTACGATTCTGGAGTTTTAATAAATATGTATATCCATGCCAAATTACAGCCTTTTAGCACTAAGGATCTTGGCGCTTTGCTTCGGACAGACGGTCAGACGGACGGACGGACATGACGAAACTATAAGGGTTCCGATTTTATTTCGGAACCCAACAAAAGGATAAATCTGTAAGTACGTAGAGAATAATCGTTTTAACTGGCTATTTATGCTGAAAGGTAAAGGAAATAAGTAAAGGGAAGCTGGTTAAATTGAAATTTGAATTTTTAAACGGTTTTATTTAGTTGCCCTGTTTATTTGGGTCAATTCATCTTGCAAGCCTAATTAGACATACTTCCACATATCCTAAGGAGTTGAAATTCTACATATCGCTTTAATTCTGATGACACTGGATTTTTGTATTAAGCATTACCTTATAACTAGTACAATCACCTGCAGAGAAAAGTAACCCATCTGTTACTGTGTGTTTATGTACAAATGGGTTACTTTCCCAATTTTTTTCTTAACCTTACTACACTTACTTATTGACACTATAAAACCATGTATTTAGTTTTTTAAACCATTAACTTGTTTGCATTAGGATTTCGTAGGTAGCCTAGTGTATAGGATAAACTAGGAGTCAGCTCTGGTTTTATTAGTTCACAATACGGAAACTAGATGGCGTTGAACTAAAAGTTGAATCACGCTAACGATGTGTCACTGGAGATTGCTTAAGAGGAACTGTGTAATATCATAATCTTTACATACATACTTACATACAATTTTTGAAGACGGGTCATAGAACAGTAACTGATGTTGTTGTATGGACCGTTACTTACGATTAGGAAATTATTTGTATCAAGCTATCAAGTTATTCCTGTATAGAAAGAAACAAAAGGAAGGACTGAAGTCTGAAAGGAGAAAATAAAGAGTTGGTTGATGTAAAATTGTAAATTACATGTAAATCACGGAACAGCTTGTTTTTTCTGTTCCGTGATGTAAATAATGTATTGACTATTGACTTATTGAGCATTGTAAAAGCATTTCAACTTTTTTTAACATTTTTTTTGTTTTGATTGTTAGCTTCTTCAATAGTAATATTTAACTAACGATAAAAAAAATCGAAATGTGTGCTAGGACACATAGTAGAAGTGAAACTTCAACGGACAAGTGGAATTTCCAAAAAAAAAATGAGTAAATTTTAGTTTAAAAAACTATTTCAAAAAAAATTTCAAGAATAACATCCCAAAAAAAATATTAAAAAAAATTCCAATATAATTATAATATATTTTCTCTCCCTCCGCCGCTGCCGCCTCTCAACACGCGATATATCGTCTACCCCCTCCACGTGGCCGTTATGCTTTTTCGTGACAGAAAAAATCCTTTAAAGAAGTTTCACTTCAAAAATGGGCACTCATACCAAAGTTTCTACGTGACAGAAAATTTCTAGCTTTTTACTATCCATATTGAAAAAACATAGTTAAATAAAATCCAATTAACAGATACTTTGCCCTCATTGATAGATTTCATTGTGTTCTGAAATCTGAATTTAAGAAATGTCAAATTCCTAATAGAAAAGCATGGAGAAAAGCTTTGGAAATATATTCCGTCCCTATGCGGATCACGTGCGGGCGCGAGATTCCGACATAAAGCAAGAATTCAATCAGTATCCTTACTATCTGGCATCTGGGTCTATCACATCTAGGCTTCGACAGATCTTGTGTCAGTTAGTATTTGGGGAATAATGATCTTAAAAAACTTGTGTAATAGTGTATTGTATTGTATACCTATATTTTATAATATACTAGCTGACCCGGCGAACTTCGTATCGCCTAACAAACTATTTTTTTTTCTGAACTAAAAGTGGCCTAAGTTACTCCTTGTTACATCAGCTATCTGCCAGTGAAAGTCCCGTCAAAATCGGTCCAGCCATTTCAGAGATTAGCCCTTAATTCGACGCCGTGCAGTATACTTCCCGTTGAACAAATAAAAATCTGCATCAAAAAATAGACGGAGTATTTAAAATTATAGGTGTTATATGGAATCCTAAACTATCTGACTAACTTGTCAAAAATCAGTGTCGCATGCACATCGACAGGACACGATCAGTGGCCGTCGAGATGACGGGGAGGAAAGACTCGCTGCGCGGGCTCTCGGTAAGTTGTTATTTATTTATTAATTTACTACTTATATCCTTATATTTTTATTGAAAACTAATCATAAAACACCTAGGAAGCTACTTATAATGTTTTGATTGTCTTATTGATATTTTTAGAGCTTTGACGACACTTACAACTTGCATGTCCAGTATACTTCCCGTCGTCGAATGATTAGTAGAGTAACTGCTAAATAATATGTCCAGTATTGTTAAAAAATATACGTTGTAGTATTATTATAAAATATACTTTTGCTTTTTCTCGTTTAAATATTTTTAAGGATTCGCAAATAAAATGTTTTATAACTTATTAAGTTTTATTTTCAGAGCTTCAAGTCAAGAAGCAACGCTTAGTAGCATGGGTGTCGCCTGAAAATGTTTCTTCGGATATTGATAATGCTTCTGAAATTGAAAACGAAGAGGAACTTGCTGTTCTTGAAACTGAAGAGTTGTCCTTTTCACCTAAATTTAAAACATTTAAATATAAAGAGATCATACCAAAACATATCTGAAGAAACGTCATTCATAGTTGGTGCCCCTGAATATCAAATATTTTATTTTACTATCCATCCATCCATTAGCCTTAAGGTCCACTGCTAGAAAGAAAGAAAGAAAGAAAGAAAGACACTGCTAGACATTCCTATGTCCCCTAACTTGCGCCACTCTAACCTATCCTGAGCCTTCTGAATCCAGCGGACGCCCGCTGTCTTCTTCAGGTCGTCAGTCCACCTGGTCGGGGGGCGCCTATGCTCCTTTTTTCGAGACGTGGGCGCCATTCGAGGATCTTTCTTCCCCAACGGTTATCAGTCTTTCGAACTATGTGGCCAGCCCATTGCCACTTCAGCCGGCTTATTCGCTGGGCTATGTCGGTTATGAAGATAGACGCCTAGTTCGTCTACGGATTTCATGTCTTCATAGTGATAGCTGTGCGACTGAGCTTATGGATTACAAGGCTGACATTCCATCAAACGAGTTCCTGTTTGATTTACTGGATACTGATTCTCCGATGGAATATTTTTTTCGAGTTTTATCTTCTGATATACTCGAAGATATTGTCAACAACACGAACTTGTATTCAACAAAATGAACTGGAAAATCTATACAGTTTGACGACCCTGTAATTTAGTTGATAGCCGTGCCGCGAAGCGAGGGGTCCCGGGTTCGATTCCCGGCCGGAGCAGATATTTATGTGACAGATGTGATGTGTTTATATGTGTCGTCCATACCACCTGCGACACAGGTTATAACCTACTGCGGGGGTATGAGTGTGTTAGCGTTTAATAATTATTATTATCTATTTATTTAAGCATTGAGGAATTAAAAGACTTTCTCATGATACCTCTTACCATGGGTATAGTGAGAATGCCGTGTGCATGGGTATAGTGAGTGGCTGACATCATGTCATTGAAACATTTTGAGCAGATTCGACCCAACATCCACTTTGTAGACAACTTTGATTCAAATGAGGACAATAATAATATATATAATTATTGTAATATAAGGTATTTTTTCAAAATACAATGAGTATTTTTCTATGAAATCATTGTTTCTTTTATTTATTATCTTTGACAAAGGGAAGTATACTGCACATGGTTGGAGAGCATCAGTATCCTATGCACATGATAACGTCCAGCATAGTGGACGTACATTTTTCAGGAAACTTACATAGGTAGAATTTTTCAGGTATTTTTTCTAGGGTCCCTTACAACCTAAGATTCAAAATAAGTAACGATTTTACAAATTTAATGAAAATAAAAATCCGTCGAATTAAGGGTTAGCGGAACAAACGGACAGACAAAAATTGTAAAAAATGTTGTTTTGGTATATGTACCGTGTATACATCCAAATGCACTTAGTAAAAAGCGGTTATTTTAATATTACAAACAGACACTCCAATTTTATTTATTTGTGTTGATGTATAGATTATTATTGTTTAATGTAAAACACAAAAAAATGTTTAAACGGATGTCTTTTATTAACTGAAACAATCCAACCGATGTGTCCCAAACTTATTTTATTTGAAAGGCAACAATGCGAAGATGGTTTGAGACCACTAAAACAATGTATTCGGCACATTTTAGATTTTTCCCATACAATTTTTTTTTTGCGTAGCACACCCCGGGTATCCATCCACTAAGTAACTATGTAGTTGTTTACAATGTTTGTGATTTCGTTAACTACTCTTTCGCGAGCAAAGCCGCGGCCAGAAAGTATGCAAGTTAAATTAATATTACTTACGTACTTTCGAGTTTTAAGTTATAAACGGGTTGGTATATTCTGCTTTCTTTTTCAAAATGATAAGTATCTATTGACATTAAAAATGATAGGGTCATTTCAGTCTTTCAAAATGATAGGGTCTTGTCGATATTCGTGAGTTTCAGCCAAATCGGTTTTTATTTTTGTATTAAAATTATTATTTATCAATCCACTACGTAACGGTGAAGGTAAGATTTGTAAGAACCCAGACTCTCCTGTGCGAGTAATCAACGTTTAAAAAACTCTAAGCTACCTCTTATTATCGCAAGGAACCCTAAAACAGAACATTTCATACGGACGTACGAACTTGAATAGAAAATATATTTTTATTTTAATGTATTTCACCAGGCCTATTCAAATGGATTGCACCGACAAAAGCCTTGAGCTTTTTGCTCGCTAAACGGAAAATCCGGCCTCTGATGCTTGTAGTAACTAACTGGGGGCTTTAAGCTGAGAGCTTTTGACCAAAAGCTTCAGTTATAATTACAGTGGCTATAAACGACCCTAAAGTTGAAATGGTGTATTACATCACTGCTTTTGTTACGAAACTAGACAATTTAGACCTGTATTGAAGTGACGGACAATCTATTAGAGACAATCCTTGGCATACTTTTGTCTCTGTTCTGTCCTCGAATCGTCCAGTTTTTGGAACGAAGTTCCTTATCGCGCGTTGCGAAAGGGGGCTAGACGGAAAAAATTAAGAGGAAAACTTGTAACGACACTTTTTGCCGTCGTTTATTAATTAAAGCGAGTACTAGGCGACCAGAAGTGTTCGAGGGTGCGACATCAGTGATACTGTACAATCATAATCTGGTCGCTTAGTATTTATTAATCGAAAGGAACTTCGTTCCATCCGGGTGTCCCTTGACACCTCTCATTTTTTTTTGTTTCGGGGTTAAAATTTCCTATAAGTATAAAATAGATGTTCATGTGATATCCTACTAATATTATAAATGTGAAACTTTGTACTTTGTACACGGGTAGATGGTCTGGAATTCTTATTGTCCCGGAAAACGCAGGCATACCCCGGGCAAAGCTGTAGTTTGAAATATAAATATATATAGAGAACCTATATCTGTTCATTCGCGTGGTTTTCCGGTAACCTTCGTCGAACAAACTCGAAGAATATAATAATAACTTACAAGTTGGTGCGGACGGCGAAGTTTATAAAACGGAAAGTTGAGGCGAGTTCTCAGAACAATAGTGGATAACAAAAGACGTTAAAGTTGGAGTTCAGTATGTCGAACAAAGGCGTTAAGTTTCGCCGAGAAAGACCATACGCGTTAAGTAAATGGTATAATTATAAAGATTGCATTGTACTATCTGTTAGATGTTACCAAGAATTTTATATAGATCTGGATGGCAACTGACAAGCTCTAAAAGGTACCTGAAGATGGGACTGTGATCTCAAATTGTTAGTGCCTTAGGGATAGGGAACTGGATGGGTTATGGAAACCATATTATTATGATTTTTAACTTATAGCATCGCGGACACTAAACATTAAAAAAATTAAATGCAATGGGTACTCACGATTCGTCGCGAGACAGTCTCGGTGTACCACGATCCATGTAACAGAAACCAAATATCGTTGTTACACAAATTATATTACTTATCTATACTAATATTATTATATAAAGAGGAAAAATTTGATTTTTTGTTTGCATTGAATAGGCTCCGAAACTACTGAACCGATTTCAAAAATTCTTTCACTGTTGGGAAGCTAAACTATCCCCGAGTAACATAGGCTATATTATATTTACAAAAAAATTAGGGATCCTTAATAAAACTCCAATAAGTTGTAAAAAAATAAGAAAACCGAAGCAAAGCGAGGGCGGTTACTCGTACAATATAAAATACGAAACCTGAGTATCCATTGATATAAATGTTAAGGAAGCCAGCTATAACTTAACCAATACTAATTTGTCTGTTTGTCTGTCTGTTGCAGCGGTCCAGGTCTCCCAGCAGTTCCACACAACGGCAGCTGGATGAAGCGGACCTGTTCATGGACCTTATTAAGGATGTGGCCAATGAGCTGGACATTGATGTCCTTTGCCATAAGGTAAGGAATAACAATAATAATAATAATGCAACATACTCATACCACATGAATACTATACAGAATAAAAACTTCATACTAACGCCATGCGCGAGAACACTACACATGCACTAATGCATGAAAACGTAATAAATGTCCACACAACTGTCCATCTGTCTGTCCGTTTGTACTCATTGCTGACTCTCGTTCGATACGCACTAGCCCGTTTTATTTTTATTTTGAGTAACCGAGTGACAACCCTATAAAAGTAGGTAATTTTTTTGTGTCTTTTAGGAACTTTACATTCTGGTTGTTATCTATTCATGTGCTCATACCCCCACAGTAGGTTATTATCTGTGTCGCGGGTGGCATGGACGACATAACACATCAAAATTACACCCATGACCTGAGAATAAATATTTATCTGTGACATAAATATCTGCCCCGGCCGGGAATCGAAACTGGGACCTCTCGCTTCGCATGTTGCTGCCAACTATGCTACAAGGTTGTCACAATACATTTAAAACTTCGGTGCTGTCGATTTTATTCGCTTGAGTTAATTCACCCAGGTGTCATAAGTCTACTTTTAGTAGACTTTATTCACCTATGCACCCAGGTGATTTAAGTCTACTGGTTCAGTTCAATTCAGTCCAATTATTCAGTCCAATTATTATAAGTAGACTTTATTCACCTAGTGACGACCTGACGACCTCTGTGGCGCGATGTTTACCAAGCCAGATCGCCGCGCCAAGGGTCCTGGGTTCGATTCCCAACGAGACGGTGTGAATGATGAGTTTGAATTTTTGTTCTCGGTCTGGGTGTGAGTGTTCTTTTCTCTGTGTGTTGTCCATGGTGCCCACGACACGGGGAATCCTAGTGTGGGGCTATGAGTGTGAAACGTTATTATTATTATAATATATTTAGGTAAGCTACACGAGAAATTAGTTGACATTCATATTTTTTTTATGGAAATAGCCGGCAAACGACGATCCACCTGTCAGTAAGTGGCTATCGTCGCCCATGGACATCATCCAACAGCATCACTGATGAAAGCCAAGAAAGAGAGAAGAAAAAGGAAGAAAGAAAGACGCTAGGTTAATAACACTTGTTTGGCTTTAACTACAGGGGCTAATCAGAGTTATCAGGGAATGATTGTTTTGGAGGGACCTGAACCAACTCAGGAAATAAAAATGTACCTTTTCATATGATGCATACTCTACGCTGCTCCAATTCGATAGCTGCAAGAGGTATTTGCTAACCCAAATGTCAGAAGTCTTTCTGCATTTTATATTTAGTTACAATATAATAATATCCCAGTATAGTTACTTTAAAGGTATAAATATCATACAAATATGAAAAAAATACATTTATCTTTAATAGACATGGCATGGCTTAGACAAGGCCCACGCCTTGCCAACATTCGTCTCAACGTTGTTTCTAGAAAAAGTCTTATTTTCACATTTCTAAATTGTCCTTTAAAAATCATTGAGCCAAAATAAATCTTTAAAGACGTGTCCCAAGTGTAGGATTGCAGAAGTAAAAGGAATAAAATCACAGAAGTTTTGGGACGCTTCCAAAACGCTGATGGGGCTACTAAAACCTGGAGATTGCTCCAAGTTCAGGAATTTATTTTAATTTACCATTCCGATCCATCTGTTTTGCATGAGCCTTGAGAAACAGTTTTTAATGAAGGCTTTAGGAGTAAGAATTTTAAATATTAACTAGTAAGCCTCCGCTTCGCTTGAGAAACTTTGCTTAGGTACTAGTAAGAACTATTTTCTTAGGAAGCAATTTTATTGTTATCGTTTCCTACTTACAATGTAATAAACGTTTAATTGCAAGCTTTTATTTAACTTGCCTTGTTATTTAGTACATGGTTTAAATAATATCTTCGAAATAATTCCCCTTTTTCCAAGCTGAAAGTAATATTTCTCCCTAAAAAAGTCTTAAAATTTTGAGGCTTAATTTTTCTTGCTTGCTTTTTTCAAATGTTTTAATTATCTGTGAAATAAAAACAACATTATCGTAGTAATTATTTCGCTATAAGTAGCGCCATCTATCGATGAGATTCATTCTGGACAACAGATACAACTTTGACGTCAATATGGAATGAATTCGTTCACTGATAGATAAGTATTTCTCTTTCTTTTTCATACGCCTAAAATAAACGTTTCTTACCAAGCCATCAGAAATATTATGATAAAAAGCCTGGATTCTAATTAGAATTTCTAATTAAATGAATTTTGCTCTCCTACTTGGTACATTTTGTAGCATAATTTATCGTGTTTACGAGGCTTCCCGCTTTTTAATAGCTGAAGTAAAAAGAGAATAATTAAACATCTGAGGAGATCCGTTTGTTCATGGGATCAACAATAAAATGAGCCTGTTTAGGTCTTTTTATAGCCTATGGTTCTAAATTACAAGCAATGATTGTACACACATGAATTACACTTCTAGTACACAAAAAGGTTCTGAGTTCTTTTTCATCTTTAAACAATTTTTCGATAAATTCTACCCTCATTGATAGTATGAAACAATGTCATGGAAAGAAAATTGTTTTTCTTATGGCCATTTTTAACATTTCATCGACCCTTATTTCTGAAGTCAATTGCTTGGCAACTGTTAAAAATGTTCAATAGAATAGTGTTATTGGTTTACCACTATCCAGATTTGACGGGTAAAAAGATTATTGAAACTGATCGTCAACCCAACCTTAAGTTGGATATCGTTATCCGATGCGAGGTTGGTTTTAGTTCACCTTACATTGTCTGGAAGTAAACACGATTTACGAGGGTTCGGTAATTAAATGATTTTATAGGGTACTTCGTTCGAGAGGTTACGCCTTCGTGTTCAACCTATGTTAAAGTTGGCGTATTATCCGGGGTTATCGAAGAAGTAAATATGTTCTATGTGATTCTGCTGACAACTTCGTATAAAGATCCGTGAATAGCGATCTGCCCGCGACTTTGCCTGCGTGTCCCAATGATATTTAAAAAATATAGATACTTTATACCCTTACAAATCAACCAAAAAATCTGTTCCGAAAAGAGCTACAACACACATACTTGTATCTTTTGTTTCACTACACCAATCACATTGGTATAAATTCACGAAGGCATTTTAAAGCTGTATGTCAAATGTCAAGCACTTCTGACAACAACAAAGGCGTGCGTATCGTCTTGTATTGACAGAGCGACTACGAGCAGAACGTCAGTTGCCTGTTCTTACGCTCTTCATCGTCGGCGCGCTAGTGACATATCTACCTCTTTTTTACATTATAATATCATTGGCGTGTCCGGGATAATAAGTACCCCATATCTTACTCTTGATCATGGTCTACATGTGCGCTAAATTCCATGAAAATCCGTTAAGGATTACATTACTGACTTTTTGTACAATATGTATTATATACTCTGTACAAATAAAAAAAATTGGAGTGTCTGTTTGTAATATTAAAATAACCGCTTTTTACTAAGTGCATTTGGATGTATACACGGTACATATACCACAACAACATTTTTCACAATTTTTGTGTGTCAGTTTGTTCCGGCTAATCTCTTAAATGGCTGGACCGATTTTGACGGGACTTTCACTGGCAGATGAAACAAGAATGAACAAACAAACAAACAGATGGGGTTTGATGTAACAAGGACCTTAGTAGAAGTAACTTAGGCTATTTTTATTTTAAAAAAAAAGTTTGTTAGGTGATACGAAGTTCGCCGGGTCAGCTAGTATTATTAAATAGTCATAACTCATTGTTTGTATCAAGGGCTGGCATAAAACTAAAGAGTATTTAATCTGCCTATCCATCAATTCTTCTACTTGGCAAACTACTTGGGTTTTTGTTAATCTATACGCTAACGTTCCCAAATTAAAAGAGATTTCTCCCAGTCCAAAGCTAAATAGTGGAGGTATAAAAACCCCAGCGTCTAACTAATTAGGAACGGAACGTTGAGCTAACGCTGTATAATTTACGGGCGTTTTGTTTAATCCCACCGAGATTTATTCTCTTTTATTTATAGACGACAAAGAAACGAATATACCTGATGGTAAGTGGTGAACGTTTAATATAATGTATGCCAAAGTAATTAATGACGCCAACGAAGCTTAAAGCTAGGGGGTCCGCATTTTTTTAAAATAAAGAAACGCTACATACTTATATCCCTACACAAGGATTCCCTGTGTCATGGGTGTCATGAAGACACACAAAGACAAGGACACCTAGACTGAAAATAGAAAATCAATCAGTTCATTCAGAAGAACACATAGCTATATCCACATCGAGAACAACAATTTAAAATTATCATTCAAATTTCCGTCTCGCTGGGAATCGAACATTGTACCTATTGAAAAGGCAGTCTGGTCAGTGATATTTAAAAGATATACTAGATACGCTTACCCTTACAAATCAACCAAAAAAATCTGTTCCGAAAAGAACTACAACACAGTTTATCTTTTGTTTCATTACACCAATCACATTGGTATAATACACGAAGGCATTTTAACGCTGTATGTCAAATGTCAAGCACTTCTGACAGCAACAAAAGCGTGCGTATCGTCTTGTATTGAAGAGCGACTACGAGCAGAACGGTCAGTTGCCTGTTCTTAAGCTCTTCATCGTCGGCGCGCTAGTGCATATCTAACTCTTTTTTACATTATAATATCATTGGATTGGACTAAAAGATGGATGAAGCGTATGATGAAAGAGCTTTAATGGGTAAAGCCATGTATTTACTGAGAAACAATTGTTTTGTTTTGAGCGCATGTTGGCCCTGTCCTATAATAAGTCAATATGACTACGAAATCTTCCTTCTTGAAATGTATACATATACATTATATATTATTTAATACTTTTGCAAAGGAAGTCACGAGCACCTAGTTACTGAAACTACCAAACGAACCTAACCTTAATGTGCTGTCGATACGTTTATTTTTGGACCTACCCTCCATTATCTTAATGCAATAACCGCGAAAGGTTAAAAGTTATGTTAATAATGAGAAACGATGTTCAGTGTTCACTCCCACGCCAGCCCACTCAGTCTCTTTGTACGTAACTGTAATATTGTAATATTTGTAATGCTTTCTTAGAATTAAAGGATAACAGTTAAAGACCTTTGCTTTTGAGAGCCTTTGTAGTCTTTGCTTGTAAGCTGTAAAGAGGCCGACTTTGTATTTGATAAAAGATGGATTTTATGAACCAGCTTTGAGAGAAATGAATATTACAAAAAGTAACTCTGCTTTGCTTTGTCTCGGTAAATGTCAGACTAAAAGTATTTACCACGGACCTGAAAAAAAGACGGACGTAACCTCGTCTAATCGAGAGTGAAGCATAGCAATGGCTGCCCGCTTACCATGTGTGCGTAATTTTTGATTCGCAATTGAAGCAGTGAAGTGTCAATGTGTTGGTGTGTGTATACTTGTACGAATAGAGAGTTGGTATTACTATGGGTGCTTCACTGAATTTGTTCTTGGGATTACGTCCGTCTTTTTTTAGATCCGTGGTATTTACCTACAAGCATTCAAATTATTGCTACTTATTAATTTCAGGTATTAGGTTACTTATATCATGATATCTCGGTGTTAATTATAATTGATTGAGGGGACACGTTGTTTTGTTCTATAAATGAAAAATATTATTTTTTGCACTAAGTAGTACATGATTTTAAACTAAACATAATATCGTGGACTGAATATATTTTAATATGATACGGGTACTCACGATATACTATAAGCGCCGATATACATATAAATGTATAAAAATTATAATATATAAAAATTAGTCAAAACATTCAAAATTTTTCAATATACCTACTTATGAACGTCATTTTTTTAATCTACACCAACAAAAGGAAATTCCCTTACTAACAAAAGCCTTATTTAATTTCCATGATTGTCAATATCTGGTGGCACGGCAGTGCCTCCGCAAAGTCGACCAAAAAAGAGGCACGGCCGTAGGTACCATCCTTTTCTCGAAGCAATTCAGGTCATTGTTGACCCCCCTGTAACTTTGTTGTGGATAAAACTAGAAGTTTGAATTTTCAGTAACCAACCAGGCATTGTATAAACACGGTATATTTCAAATTTCATTCAATTTGAACCAGTAGTTTAAGAATTACTTTTGCTTTCACGAAAAACTGGACGTATTTTGATGAAATTTAGCACACTAGTAAACTATGATCTAGAATTAAATATACGGTACTTATTATCCTGAAAAAAACGTGGGTAAAGCCACAAGCAAAGCTTAATGATTTATATTTTTACGGTTCAGCAAACTAAACCCTCCTAAAAAGCTCCTCTCCGCAGCCATACTATATGCAATAAGTTTCTATTAATAACAATTAAATTAGCTTACAGTGCGGTGTGACAGACGGTCCCGTTTTCAATCAAATTATTTTCTTCGGTGCCAGATTACACGTAATCCCTTTGGCCCCGATCCGTTCAATACATGGATTTTTGTTGGGAATTGATATTTTTTGCCTGAATAAAGTAATAAGCGAGATAATGTTATTGTACGCTTTTCTTCACGAGTATTACAAAATTTTTATCCGAATCTTGAGAGGGAAGTGTGCTAAGCAATCAAGTGCGTCATTCGATTTGACTACTCGAATGATGCTTTGTATTTCTTTTGTAAAGCTTTTACTTTCCTGATGGAAATTCCATCTACATCTTATTGAACAATTTCATTTAGTTCCACTGCTTGAATCAAATTGTTATCGATTTTATTTCTTATATTCTGGCTCGGTCAAGTTGCAATGTTGTATACATAAGTTCAATATAACCTATTTTGAACGTAATATTGGCTTACATTCGTCATCTTTTACGCTTCCCTCCCACGTCCGATAATCGGTGACCGATTTTTTATAGGAGGAAAATAGAACGTAAATAATACTTAAATAATTAATTATACTTAATTAATTAAGAACGTAAATAATACGTAATAATACGTAAATAATATGGAAGAAAAAATCGGCTCCTACAAAAAGTCGGACGTGGGCGGGAAGCGTTAATTAAAATAGATTACAAACACACGGACACAATCTCACACTCTCTCTCTCTCACACACACATCTTTCACAATACGCAAGCACGTATTCTTGCATACAAACATAATTACTCATAACCTTTGTTTTCGGGGCCTGGAAATTAACTCACAGCTATAGCGAATACTTTCATTATAATTCTTGTCAAAAAATAACCGACTTCAAAATTAGGGATAACTTAAAAACTACTCCTCAGATCTCGCTGAAATTTAAGTGAGACCACACACAAGCACCAGCTTTCGATTGAAAAAAGAATCATCAAAATCGGTTCACGCAGTCGAAAGTTCTGAGTCTAAAAAATACAGTCCAATTGAATACCTCCTCCTTTTTTGAAGTCGGTTAAAAAGATGGGTGCTCACTGTTCAGTAAGAGATCCATCCACAATAGAGAGAAATGAGATCTGTTTGATACTGATACTTGTGTTTTTGTCCACAGATCCTTGTGAATGTTTGTCTACTGACATCTGCGGACAGGGGGAGTCTGTTCCTGGCGAAAGGCACTCCTCCGCACAGATATCTTCAAGCTAAGCTGTTTGACGTCACGCGAGACACGGGTATGTATTGCACAAGATTTTAAGTTAACTCATCTAGGTACTAACTACTAGGTACTAAGGATTGCGGATCTGTCATCCTGTCCATATTTATAAACTTAAGTCTCGGGAATCTTTGCATGAAAAGTTTAAGGAAATAGGCATACTTACAGTAGCTTCCCAGTGTATCTTTAGTAATGTAGTTTTTATACGGAAGAATATAAGCGCGTATAAACAAAATTGTGATATTCATAATCGCCAAACAAGAAGAATGCATCAATTAGTTACGTCTTCGTTCCGCCTAAGTGCAGCGTCTTTCATAGGGTTTGCCGCCTAAGTGCAGCGTCTTTCATAGGGTTTGGTGTACATTTCTATAATAAAATTCCAAAATCAATACATGACTTGCCAATAGAATCTTTCAAAAAACGTGTAAAAACACAATTGTTAGGCAAGGGATATAATAGTGTAGACGAATATTTAAATGACAAAGACGCATGGAAATGACCAGCTCTGCAACCAGTTCCGCTCAGATTAGTAAATATTTTTGTAATATTTTCTTTTTTGTAATATTTTTTTAAAAGATTTGCTGAGGAGTTTCTTTATGGCTTTTCTTCTCCTCTATGACAAAGCACCCTTCCGAAAAGCTGGTAGATAAAAAAAATGATGACGTGCATAAGTGTATCAGAGATAACTGTATGATAAAATATTTTGACTTTGACCATTATATGAGATTTCTTCTGTGCTTTGGCTTGACTTTGACTTCGAATAGTTGCTCCGCGCCTCCGCAGTTCAGCCGTGACTACGATCCATGCAACAGGGTCTGGATATAGATGTACTAAATAAATTGTGTGAGGTCCCCTATTATAGGAAAATATGTAATGCTGGAATTTGCATGGGCATGTCCTAGTTACGCAAGATTTGATCTTGCTATAAAAACCGGCCAAGTGCGAGTCGGACTCGCCCATGAAGGGTTCCGTAGCAGCAAGTAACGTAATATAAAAGTTCTTGTAGTTCGTTGTAACTTTGATCAATGTTTTTTGCGGTTTACGATTTATGACGTATTAAAAAAAAACTACTTATTAGATCTCATTCAAACCAATTTTCGTTGGAAGTTTGCTTGGTAATGTACATCATATAATTTTTTTAGTTTTATCATTCCCTTATTTTAGAAGTTACAGGGGGGGGGGACACACATTTTACCACTTTGGAAGTGTCTCTCGCGCAAACTATTCAGTTTAGAAAAAAATGATATTAGAAACCTCAATATCATTTTTGAAGACCTATCCATAGATACCCCACACGTATGGGTTTGATGAAAAAAACATTTTTGAGTTTCAGTTCTAAGTATGGGGAACCCCCAAAATTTATTGCTTTTTTTCTATTTTTGTGTGAAAATCTTAATGCGGTTCACAGAATACATCTACCTACCAAGTTTCAGTGGTATAGCTCTTATAGTTTCGGAAAAAAGTGGCTGTGACATACGGACGGCCAGACAGACAGACATGACGAATCCATAAGGGTTCCGTTTTTTGCCATTCGGCTACGGAACCCTAAAAAAAGGAGTTTGACAGCTGATACGAGATCAGCAAGGCAATTCTGTTTTGTAACTCGACAGCGGAATACACGATGAGTTTCAAAATTGAAATCCAAGTTCGAGACTCACTTCACTTCGCAAGTGCGTACTAGATGATTAGAGAATGACATACCTGTATGTATTCGGTAAGAATACCATACCGAGGCCATCTTTAGTCGTTTGAAGTTCGAGTTCGAGACTCACTTCACTTCGCAAGTGCGTACTAGATGATTAGAGAATGACATATCAAAATGATGCAAGTTCGCTTTCGAGTCTCACTTGAGTGAGCTTCGATTTAGAGTTTGTATTTTAGAGAATACCATCCAGGGTTAGTAAAAATAGAGATGTGAATTACTCTTTTTCATTATGTTCAATTAAGCTTGCAAAATATGACCTACACAAACAGTGTACGCTAAATAAAAAAAAAATACAAATGAATTGAGAACCTCCTCCTTTTTAAACGGTTTTATAGCTTGCCCTGTTTATTTGTCCCATCCATCCATCCATCCATCAGCCTTTGTAGGTCCACTGCTGGACATAGGCCTCCCCTAACATGCGCCACTCTGTCTGGTCCTGAGCCTTTTGATGCCCGCTGTCTTCTTCAGGTCGTCCGTCCACCTGGTCGGGGGCGTCCTATGCTCCTTTTTCCGAGATGTGGGCGCCATTCGAGGACCTTTATTTGTTGCTTTGGGTCAAATCCTTCAAGCCTAATTAGAACTACTTCTCCTTTACATATTGCTTTAGTTCTGACGACAATGCATTTTTGTAACAAGCTTGACCTGATACTACTCTCAGGTTTGGCTCCAGCCCAGGGATCTGCTTAATGTTTAACAGCACAGTCCCAATTTTTCCTCCACCAATCTGCACTGGAGCAGCGTGGTGGAGTATGCTCTAGGCCTCCTCAAGAGGAGAGACCCGTGCTCAGTAGGGGGCCGTTAATGGGTTGAAGCCAGCCCAATTTTTTTGTTCTAGTCTAGTACATGGACACTATGTATGTATATAAAAGCATTTAGTTTTTAAACTATTAACTTGTTTTGAGTAGGTAAATGTGTGGGGTCCATGACTAGACTTTATGCTATTTTGATGGCACATTGTGATCCCCATTGTATTTCACATGGCCCACATTAGGCAGTTCAAATAGCCTCATTAAAATATTACTTGGCATTGTTTCTGACAACGCTATTGTGGCTATAATGTCTCAGTACATACTCATTAACATAATCGTGCTAAGTTTGGACGAGTAGACTTCACTATTTATGTAACTTTTATGTAAATGGGTAAGGCCGTCAGATTGGCCTCATATAACATAAATGTTTATGTATAGATAACCAGGACAGCTTGCAGATTTGCCTGCTTTTTAACCGACTTCCAAAAAGGAGGAGGTATTCAATTGGACTGTATTTTTTTAAATGTTTGTTATGCCAGAACTTTCGACTGGGTGAACCGATTTTGATGATTCTTTTTTTAATCGAAAGCTGGTGCTTGTCATGTGGTCCCACTTAAATTGAGCGAGATCTGACGAGTGATTTTTAGGGTTCCGTAGCCGAATGGCAAAAAACGGAACCCTTATGGATTCGTCATGTCTGTCTGTCTGTCTGTCTGTCTGTCTGTCTGTCTGTCTGTCTGTCTGTCTGTCTGTCTGTCTGTCTGTCTGTCTGTCTGTCTGTCTGTCTGTCTGTCTGTCTGTCTGTCTGTCTGTCTGTCTGTCTGTCTGTCTGTCTGTCTGTCTGTCTGTCTGTCTGTCTGTCTGTCTGTCTGTCTGTCTGTCTGTCTGTCTGTCTGTCTGTCTGTCTGTCTGTCTGTCTGTCTGTCTGTCTGTCTGTCTGTCTGTCTGTCTGTCTGTCTGTCTGTCTGTCTGTCTGTCTGTCTGTCTGTCTGTCTGTCTGTCTGTCTGTCTGTCTGTCTGTCTGTCTGTCTGTCTGTCTGTCTGTCTGTCTGTCTGTCTGTCTGTCTGTCTGTCTGTCTGTCTGTCTGTCTGTCTGTCTGTCTGTCTGTCTGTCTGTCTGTCTGTCTGTCTGTCTGTCTGTCTGTCTGTCTGTCTGTCTGTCTGTCTGTCTGTCTGTCTGTCTGTCTGTCTGTCTGTCTGTCTGTCTGTCTGTCTGTCTGTCTGTCTGTCTGTCTGTCTGTCTGTCTGTCTGTCTGTCTGTCTGTCTGTCTGTCTGTCTGTCTGTCTGTCTGTCTGTCTGTCTGTCTGTCTGTCTGTCTGTCTGTCTGTCTGTCTGTCTGTCTGTCTGTCTGTCTGTCTGTCTGTCTGTCTGTCTGTCTGTCTGTCTGTCTGTCTGTCTGTCTGTCTGTCTGTCTGTCTGTCTGTCTGTCTGTCTGTCTGTCTGTCTGTCTGTCTGTCTGTCTGTCTGTCTGTCTGTCTGTCTGTCTGTCTGTCTGTCTGTCTGTCTGTCTGTCTGTCTGTCTGTCTGTCTGTCTGTCTGTCTGTCTGTCTGTCTGTCTGTCTGTCTGTCTGTCTGTCTGTCTGTCTGTCTGTCTGTCTGTCTGTCTGTCTGTCTGTCTGTCTGTCTGTCTGTCTGTCTGTCTGTCTGTCTGTCTGTCTGTCTGTCTGTCTGTCTGTCTGTCTGTCTGTCTGTCTGTCTGTCTGTCTGTCTGTCTGTCTGTCTGTCTGTCTGTCTGTCTGTCTGTCTGTCTGTCTGTCTGTCTGTCTGTCTGTCTGTCTGTCTGTCTGTCTGTCTGTCTGTCTGTCTGTCTGTCTGTCTGTCTGTCTGTCTGTCTGTCTGTCTGTCTGTCTGTCTGTCTGTCTGTCTGTCTGTCTGTCTGTCTGTCTGTCTGTCTGTCTGTCTGTCTGTCTGTCTGTCTGTCTGTCTGTCTGTCTGTCTGTCTGTCTGTCTGTCTGTCTGTCTGTCTGTCTGTCTGTCTGTCTGTCTGTCTGTCTGTCTGTCTGTCTGTCTGTCTGTCTGTCTGTCTGTCTGTCTGTCTGTCTGTCTGTCTGTCTGTCTGTCTGTCTGTCTGTCTGTCTGTCTGTCTGTCTGTCTGTCTGTCTGTCTGTCTGTCTGTCTGTCTGTCTGTCTGTCTGTCTGTCTGTCTGTCTGCCTGCCTGCCTGCCTGCCTGCCTGCCTGCCTGCCTGCCTGCCTGCCTGCCTGCCTGCCTGCCTGCCTGCCTGCCTGCCTGCCTGCCTGCCTGCCTGCCTGCCTGCCTGCCTGCCTGCCTGCCTGCCTGCCTGCCTGCCTGCCTGCCTGCCTGCCTGCCTGCCTGCCTGCCTGCCTGCCTGCCTGCCTGCCTGCCTGCCTGCCTGCCTGCCTGCCTGCCTGCCTGCCTGCCTGCCTGCCTGCCTGCCTGCCTGCCTGCCTGCCTGCCTGCCTGCCTGCCTGCCTGCCTGCCTGCCTGCCTGCCTGCCTGCCTGCCTGCCTGCCTGCCTGCCTGCCTGCCTGCCTGCCTGCCTGCCTGCCTGCCTGCCTGCCTGCCTGCCTGCCTGCCTGCCTGCCTGCCTGCCTGCCTGCCTGCCTGCCTGCCTGCCTGCCTGCCTGCCTGCCTGCCTGCCTGCCTGCCTGCCTGCCTGCCTGCCTGCCTGCCTGCCTGCCTGCCTGCCTGCCTGCCTGCCTGCCTGCCTGCCTGCCTGCCTGCCTGCCTGCCTGCCTGCCTGCCTGCCTGCCTGCCTGCCTGCCTGCCTGCCTGCCTGCCTGCCTGCCTGCCTGCCTGCCTGCCTGCCTGCCTGCCTGCCTGCCTGCCTGCCTGCCTGCCTGCCTGCCTGCCTGCCTGCCTGCCTGCCTGCCTGCCTGCCTGCCTGCCTGCCTGCCTGCCTGCCTGCCTGCCTGCCTGCCTGCCTGCCTGCCTGCCTGCCTGCCTGCCTGCCTGCCTGCCTGCCTGCCTGCCTGCCTGCCTGCCTGCCTGCCTGCCTGCCTGCCTGCCTGCCTGCCTGCCTGCCTGCCTGCCTGCCTGCCTGCCTGCCTGCCTGCCTGCCTGCCTGCCTGCCTGCCTGCCTGCCTGCCTGCCTGCCTGCCTGCCTGCCTGCCTGCCTGCCTGCCTGCCTGCCTGCCTGCCTGCCTGCCTGCCTGCCTGCCTGCCTGCCTGCCTGCCTGCCTGCCTGCCTGCCTGCCTGCCTGCCTGCCTGCCTGCCTGCCTGCCTGCCTGCCTGCCTGCCTGCCTGCCTGCCTGCCTGCCTGCCTGCCTGCCTGCCTGCCTGCCTGCCTGCCTGCCTGCCTGCCTGCCTGCCTGCCTGCCTGCCTGCCTGCCTGCCTGCCTGCCTGCCTGCCTGCCTGCCTGCCTGCCTGCCTGCCTGCCTGCCTGCCTGCCTGCCTGCCTGCCTGCCTGCCTGCCTGCCTGCCTGCCTGCCTGCCTGCCTGCCTGCCTGCCTGCCTGCCTGCCTGCCTGCCTGCCTGCCTGCCTGCCTGCCTGCCTGCCTGCCTGCCTGCCTGCCTGCCTGCCTGCCTGCCTGCCTGCCTGCCTGCCTGCCTGCCTGCCTGCCTGCCTGCCTGCCTGCCTGCCTGCCTGCCTGCCTGCCTGCCTGCCTGCCTGCCTGCCTGCCTGCCTGCCTGCCTGCCTGCCTGCCTGCCTGCCTGCCTGCCTGCCTGCCTGCCTGCCTGCCTGCCTGCCTGCCTGCCTGCCTGCCTGCCTGCCTGCCTGCCTGCCTGCCTGCCTGCCTGCCTGCCTGCCTGCCTGCCTGCCTGCCTGCCTGCCTGCCTGCCTGCCTGCCTGCCTGCCTGCCTGCCTGCCTGCCTGCCTGCCTGCCTGCCTGCCTGCCTGCCTGCCTGCCTGCCTGCCTGCCTGCCTGCCTGCCTGCCTGCCTGCCTGCCTGCCTGCCTGCCTGCCTGCCTGCCTGCCTGCCTGCCTGCCTGCCTGCCTGCCTGCCTGCCTGCCTGCCTGCCTGCCTGCCTGCCTGCCTGCCTGCCTGCCTGCCTGCCTGCCTGCCTGCCTGCCTGCCTGCCTGCCTGCCTGCCTGCCTGCCTGCCTGCCTGCCTGCCTGCCTGCCTGCCTGCCTGCCTGCCTGCCTGCCTGCCTGCCTGCCTGCCTGCCTGCCTGCCTGCCTGCCTGCCTGCCTGCCTGCCTGCCTGCCTGCCTGCCTGCCTGCCTGCCTGCCTGCCTGCCTGCCTGCCTGCCTGCCTGCCTGCCTGCCTGCCTGCCTGCCTGCCTGCCTGCCTGCCTGCCTGCCTGCCTGCCTGCCTGCCTGCCTGCCTGCCTGCCTGCCTGCCTGCCTGCCTGCCTGCCTGCCTGCCTGCCTGCCTGCCTGCCTGCCTGCCTGCCTGCCTGCCTGCCTGCCTGCCTGCCTGCCTGCCTGCCTGCCTGCCTGCCTGCCTGCCTGCCTGCCTGCCTGCCTGCCTGCCTGCCTGCCTGCCTGCCTGCCTGCCTGCCTGCCTGCCTGCCTGCCTGCCTGCCTGCCTGCCTGCCTGCCTGCCTGCCTGCCTGCCTGCCTGCCTGCCTGCCTGCCTGCCTGCCTGCCTGCCTGCCTGCCTGCCTGCCTGCCTGCCTGCCTGCCTGCCTGCCTGCCTGCCTGCCTGCCTGCCTGCCTGCCTGCCTGCCTGCCTGCCTGCCTGCCTGCCTGCCTGCCTGCCTGCCTGCCTGCCTGCCTGCCTGCCTGCCTGCCTGCCTGCCTGCCTGCCTGCCTGCCTGCCTGCCTGCCTGCCTGCCTGCCTGCCTGCCTGCCTGCCTGCCTGCCTGCCTGCCTGCCTGCCTGCCTGCCTGCCTGCCTGCCTGCCTGCCTGCCTGCCTGCCTGCCTGCCTGCCTGCCTGCCTGCCTGCCTGCCTGCCTGCCTGCCTGCCTGCCTGCCTGCCTGCCTGCCTGCCTGCCTGCCTGCCTGCCTGCCTGCCTGCCTGCCTGCCTGCCTGCCTGCCTGCCTGCCTGCCTGCCTGCCTGCCTGCCTGCCTGCCTGCCTGCCTGCCTGCCTGCCTGCCTGCCTGCCTGCCTGCCTGCCTGCCTGCCTGCCTGCCTGCCTGCCTGCCTGCCTGCCTGCCTGCCTGCCTGCCTGCCTGCCTGCCTGCCTGCCTGCCTGCCTGCCTGCCTGCCTGCCTGCCTGCCTGCCTGCCTGCCTGCCTGCCTGCCTGCCTGCCTGCCTGCCTGCCTGCCTGCCTGCCTGCCTGCCTGCCTGCCTGCCTGCCTGCCTGCCTGCCTGCCTGCCTGCCTGCCTGCCTGCCTGCCTGCCTGCCTGCCTGCCTGCCTGCCTGCCTGCCTGCCTGCCTGCCTGCCTGCCTGCCTGCCTGCCTGCCTGCCTGCCTGCCTGCCTGCCTGCCTGCCTGCCTGCCTGCCTGCCTGCCTGCCTGCCTGCCTGCCTGCCTGCCTGCCTGCCTGCCTGCCTGCCTGCCTGCCTGCCTGCCTGCCTGCCTGCCTGCCTGCCTGCCTGCCTGCCTGCCTGCCTGCCTGCCTGCCTGCCTGCCTGCCTGCCTGCCTGCCTGCCTGCCTGCCTGCCTGCCTGCCTGCCTGCCTGCCTGCCTGCCTGCCTGCCTGCCTGCCTGCCTGCCTGCCTGCCTGCCTGCCTGCCTGCCTGCCTGCCTGCCTGCCTGCCTGCCTGCCTGCCTGCCTGCCTGCCTGCCTGCCTGCCTGCCTGCCTGCCTGCCTGCCTGCCTGCCTGCCTGCCTGCCTGCCTGCCTGCCTGCCTGCCTGCCTGCCTGCCTGCCTGCCTGCCTGCCTGCCTGCCTGCCTGCCTGCCTGCCTGCCTGCCTGCCTGCCTGCCTGCCTGCCTGCCTGCCTGCCTGCCTGCCTGCCTGCCTGCCTGCCTGCCTGCCTGCCTGCCTGCCTGCCTGCCTGCCTGCCTGCCTGCCTGCCTGCCTGCCTGCCTGCCTGCCTGCCTGCCTGCCTGCCTGCCTGCCTGCCTGCCTGCCTGCCTGCCTGCCTGCCTGCCTGCCTGCCTGCCTGCCTGCCTGCCTGCCTGCCTGTCTGTCTGTCTGTCTGTCTGTCTGTCTGTATGTCACAGCCACTTTTATCCGAAACTATAAGAGCTATACTGTTGAAACTTGGTAAGTAGATGTATTCTGTGAACCGCATTAAGATTTTCACACAAAAATAGAAAAAAAACAATAAATTTTGGAGGTTCCCCATACTTAGAACTGAAACTCAAAAATGTTTTTTTCATCAAACCCATACGTGTGGGGTATCTATGGATAGGTCTTCAAAAATGATATTGAGGTTTCTAATATCATTTTTTTCTAAACTGCTAAACTGAATAGTTTGCGCGAGTCTGCCTGCCTGCCTGCCTGCCTGCCTGCCTGCCTGCCTGCCTGCCTGCCTGCCTGCCTGCCTGCCTGCCTGCCTGCCTGCCTGCCTGCCTGCCTGCCTGCCTGCCTGCCTGCCTGCCTGCCTGCCTGCCTGCCTGCCTGCCTGCCTGCCTGCCTGCCTGCCTGCCTGCCTGCCTGCCTGCCTGCCTGCCTGCCTGCCTGCCTGCCTGCCTGCCTGCCTGCCTGCCTGCCTGCCTGCCTGCCTGCCTGCCTGCCTGCCTGCCTGCCTGCCTGCCTGCCTGCCTGCCTGCCTGCCTGCCTGCCTGCCTGCCTGCCTGCCTGCCTGCCTGCCTGCCTGCCTGCCTGCCTGCCTGCCTGCCTGCCTGCCTGCCTGCCTGCCTGCCTGCCTGCCTGCCTGCCTGCCTGCCTGCCTGCCTGCCTGCCTGCCTGCCTGCCTGCCTGCCTGCCTGCCTGCCTGCCTGCCTGCCTGCCTGCCTGCCTGCCTGCCTGCCTGCCTGCCTGCCTGCCTGCCTGCCTGCCTGCCTGCCTGCCTGCCTGCCTGCCTGCCTGCCTGCCTGCCTGCCTGCCTGCCTGCCTGCCTGCCTGCCTGCCTGCCTGCCTGCCTGCCTGCCTGCCTGCCTGCCTGCCTGCCTGCCTGCCTGCCTGCCTGCCTGCCTGCCTGCCTGCCTGCCTGCCTGCCTGCCTGCCTGCCTGCCTGCCTGCCTGCCTGCCTGCCTGCCTGCCTGCCTGCCTGCCTGCCTGCCTGCCTGCCTGCCTGCCTGCCTGCCTGCCTGCCTGCCTGCCTGCCTGCCTGCCTGCCTGCCTGCCTGCCTGCCTGCCTGCCTGCCTGCCTGCCTGCCTGCCTGCCTGCCTGCCTGCCTGCCTGCCTGCCTGCCTGCCTGCCTGCCTGCCTGCCTGCCTGCCTGCCTGCCTGCCTGCCTGCCTGCCTGCCTGCCTGCCTGCCTGCCTGCCTGCCTGCCTGTCTGTCTGTCTGTCTGTCTGTCTGTCTGTATGTCACAGCCACTTTTATCCGAAACTATAAGAGCTATACTGTTGAAACTTGGTAAGTAGATGTATTCTGTGAACCGCATTAAGATTTTCACACAAAAATAGAAAAAAAACAATAAATTTTGGAGGTTCCCCATACTTAGAACTGAAACTCAAAAATGTTTTTTTCATCAAACCCATACGTGTGGGGTATCTATGGATAGGTCTTCAAAAATGATATTGAGGTTTCTAATATCATTTTTTTCTAAACTGAATAGTTTGCGCGAGTCTGCCTGCCTGCCTGCCTGCCTGCCTGCCTGCCTGCCTGCCTGCCTGCCTGCCTGCCTGCCTGCCTGCCTGCCTGCCTGCCTGCCTGCCTGCCTGCCTGCCTGCCTGCCTGCCTGCCTGCCTGCCTGCCTGCCTGCCTGCCTGCCTGCCTGCCTGCCTGCCTGCCTGCCTGCCTGCCTGCCTGCCTGCCTGCCTGCCTGCCTGCCTGCCTGCCTGCCTGCCTGCCTGCCTGCCTGCCTGCCTGCCTGCCTGCCTGCCTGCCTGCCTGCCTGCCTGCCTGCCTGCCTGCCTGCCTGCCTGCCTGCCTGCCTGCCTGCCTGCCTGCCTGCCTGCCTGCCTGCCTGCCTGCCTGCCTGCCTGCCTGCCTGCCTGCCTGCCTGCCTGCCTGCCTGCCTGCCTGCCTGCCTGCCTGCCTGCCTGCCTGCCTGCCTGCCTGCCTGCCTGCCTGCCTGCCTGCCTGCCTGCCTGCCTGCCTGCCTGCCTGCCTGCCTGCCTGCCTGCCTGCCTGCCTGCCTGCCTGCCTGTCTGTCTGTCTGTCTGTCTGTCTGTCTGTCTGTCTGTCTGTCTGTCTGTATGTCACAGCCACTTTTATCCGAAACTATAAGAGCTATACTGTTGAAACTTGGTAAGTAGATGTATTCTGTGAACCGCATTAAGATTTTCACACAAAAATAGAAAAAAAACAATAAATTTTGGAGGTTCCCCATACTTAGAACTGAAACTCAAAAATGTTTTTTTCATCAAACCCATACGTGTGGGGTATCTATGGATAGGTCTTCAAAAATGATATTGAGGTTTCTAATATCATTTTTTTCTAAACTGAATAGTTTGCGCGAGAGACACTTCCAAAGTGGTAAAATGTGTGTCCCCCCCCCCTGTAACTTCTAAAATAAGGGAATGATAAAACTAAAAAAAATATATGATGTACATTATCAAGCAAACTTCCAACGAAAATTGGTTTGAATGAGATCTAGTAAGTAGTTTTTTTTTAATACGTCATAAATCGTAAACCGCAAAAAACATTGATCAAAGTTACAACGAACTACAAGAACTTTTATATTATGTTACTTGCTGCTACGGAACCCTTCATGGGCGAGTCCGACTCGCACTTGGCCGCTTTTTCTTTTTGAATTATTCCTAATTTTGAAGTATTTTATTTTTTGGTAAGAATTTTTCCGGGATAATCTATGTCCTATTCCAGATCATGCTCAACATGCATGCTAATTTAGTGAAAACCCGTTCAGTAATTCTTACGTGAAATTTTCAATTTTATAATACTAACGCTCTGCTCACGGCTTTACCTGCGTTTTCCGGGATAATAAGTACCTTATCTCTTATTTCAAATAATGCTCTACCTGTGTGCAAAACTTCATGGAAATCCGTTCAGTAGTTTTGGCGTGAAAGAGATACAAACATACATACAAACTTTCATGTTTATAATATTAAGTAGAAGAATATATGCTCGGTATTTCTCTACGTGATTGAATCTGAAATGATAAAATCTGTAGACGAACGAGGGTGACCAACATAGCTCAAGTGGCAATGGGCTGGCCACATAGTTCGAAGGACCGATAACCGTTGGGGAAGAAAGGTCCTCGAATGGAGACCACGCCTCGGTAAAAGGAGCAAAGGACGCCCCCCGACCAGGTGGACCGACGACCTGAAGAAGACAGCGGGTATCCGCTGGATTCAGAAGGCTCAGGACCGGTCTGAGTGGCGTAGATTAGAGAAGCCTATGTCCAGCAGTGGACCTCGAAACGCTGATGGATGGATGGATGAAGAAGAATATTTTATGTTGTGTTCTGTCTGTTCACGCACGCGTATCATAAGAACAACAACATGAGGTTTAAAGAACCTCAACATTTCTCAAGGGACGTATAAGTCTACGAACCGGCCAATCGTAACATCCTCGCTCGAGAAGGTTTCAATGGATAACTACCTAATCCGAATTCTCTCCTAAACTAGCTGGCTGTTTACTATCCCAAAAATAGATTAGTTTCGTGAGACAATACAAAAGTAGGGTTGTCTATGTGATCATCATGTGTTGGTAGTTGAGTGTGTAGGGGAAAGGGTAAACTGAAAACCATTTTGTATGAAAGCTGATTAATTGAAAATAAGGAAAAATTAAATCATAAAGTAAAATAGATAATAGTTAAAAAAAGTAAAAACAGGCTTTCATAGAAAATCCAATTACTGAATTAAGAATCATGTAATTGTAGAAAAAGCGTGGAGTGCTTTTTATGATATTATCAAAATGATAAATCCTTCTACTCAATCACACCCTGCACCTACATAGTTTCATTATAAAGTTGGTCGCTCCAATCTAAGAGTTATAGCAAACTAAGGTTTTTTTTTGTGTAATTCAATCAATTATCCAAACAATCGCACCTCACAGTACTAATTACCGGTCAGCTTTGGCCATCATCAAAAACAGTATCGTTTCTTTTTGGCCATTAAAAGGAATACTCATTTTCAGTACTCACTTTTATTTCTCCAATAGTCCGACTGAAGCATAAACGCCGACGACGATTAATTTTTTTTTAGTTTATTGGATAACATTTGACCGTTGCCTGAGCAAAATCAAACCCAAGTACGCTTTATAGATTTCTACTTAGCTTAGCAGCTAAAGTAACAAGCTGGTTTCTAGCATGTGTAATATGTATGAGGTTTTTGATTGGATTTTTTTAGGGCAGTAACTTTCACCTGAAATAAAATAACTTTCTCCAGTTTGATTTAGGTGACAACCCTAGGAAACAGGCACCCTTGTGTACACAACCAAGGCCTATACAGTATGGTTGTCTATTTATATCAAAGGACACAGGTTGTTTAATAAACAGATCACTCTGATGTGATGGATTATGTTGTCGTTATTCGAGTCGATTGTATTGATTGATATTGAGTTGATATCTGCTAAATGTAGTGGATACGAACGTTTTGCTGATATTGAACTAACGGTGTTGTCCTTGTTAGGAAGTAATCTATACATCTATACTATATACAAATAAATAAAAATGGAATGTCTGTAACAATAAAATAACCGCTTTTTACTAAGTGCATTTGGATGTTTACACGGTACATATATCAAAACAACATTTTTTACAATTTTTGTCCGTCTGTCTGTCTGTCTGTCTACATATTTGTTCCGGGTAAACTCTGAAATGGCTGGACCGATTTTGACGGGACTTTCACTGGCAGATAACTGATGTAACAAGGAGTAACTTAGGCTACTTTTATTTTAGAAAAAAGTTGTTAGGCGATACGAACGATTCGCCGGGTCAACTAGAATTATATTAAAATATATGTAAATATAAAATTTTTACTTCCGTAAATTCTATACCTTAGAGGTAAATGATAGCGCCAAAATACAAATTTCACAGGACGGCCGAAAATGTGCGGAATCCAAATTTAAACACATTATACACGGAATGTTTATGATATTTACATAAATGATAAAAAATGACGTTAAAGTAATTCTTGACAAACAATAACCAACTTCAAAATTAGACATAACTCAAAAACTCCTAGTCAGATCTAGCTCAATTTTAAGTGAGACCACATGACAAGCACCAGCTTTCGATTAAAAAAAGAATAATCAAAATCGATTCACCCAGTCGCAAGTTCTGAGGTAATAAACATAAAAAAATACAGTAGAAATGAATACCTCCTTTTTTTTGAAGTCGGTTAATGATCATTGCCGCGAATTTCTAAAACGGAAATATTTTAGATAGGACATGGACATAATTTCATTTATTTTTATAATAATGTATTTAGTTTTATATTATACAATGTAAATATATAGTTTTAAATAATTACAATATTATTACAATGTAATTAATTAATAAGGTTAATAATAAATACGTAATATTACCATAGTTAGGTACATATTAAATCTTAAAATTCTACCAGTAACAACCCCGTACGTAGTTGAAAGATTTGCCGCTTTTGTTCTATTCTGAGGATTCAAGTATTTTATTTCGAATTTTGCTTCAGATAGGAATTTTAATAGAAAAGTTTTCCAGTGCTTTTTATTCCGAGGTTTCCACGGGAATAGGTAGTTGTAAGAATTTTGCTAATATTAAAAACTAAAATGCCCTCGCTTCGCTTCGGTCAACCTCTCTCTTCTAAGTCCCCATACGAATAAATGTATGGACGGTATTCTTAAAAATTACATAACTTAATAATTTTTGAATAGATTGAAATAAAACAAACACTAAATGTTAACCCAGCTTGGGTACGATACATCAGTGAAAAATCTGCAGGTAGTATTAAAATCTATACATATTATTATTATAAAACTAGCTGACCCGGCGAACTTCGTATCGCATAACAATTTTTTTTCTAAAATAAAAGTAGCCTAAGTTACTCCTTGTTACATCAGCTGTCTGCCAGTGAAAGTCCGGGTCAGGGTTTTCGTCCCACAGTCGATCAAAGAAATAAGAAATACATTAGTTGTTATTCCTTGGTTTCCGATCGCTTGTTTGTCAAACAAAATGATTCATAGCTACACGGAACGACAAATTGCACGATTTGGCAAGCTTTCACATAAATCAGTTATTACTGTCCTTCTTGCTAATTAAGAAAATAGAATCAATACTTAATGGCACTGGTTTTACGGCCGTTTTAAACGCTTATTTCTAGAGATTACTTTTTTTCTAGCATGTCGATAAATGCCCTGATGATCCTTCCGACGGTAAGTGGCCACCATTGCCAATGAATAACAGTACCATCGAAGGCATCACCGATCCATTTCCGACTTAGAAAGAAGACTAACTACTATGTATGTCGACATTTTTTACATAAAAATATTTTGTAATTATTGATTATTGGAACGAACGTATAGGTATAAACGAGTAACCTCCCTCGCTTTGCTTCGGTTTTTTTAATTTTTTACACCTTGGGTTACATTGTTGGAGTTTTATTGAGGATCCCTAATTTTTTTGAAAATATAATAGAGCGTACATGGGTGAATATCAGAAGCGTGCATTTTTTTCAATTTTTGGTGGTGATATTTTTTCTTCAGTTTTCGTGAAAAATGTGAACCTGGTATAAGAAAAGAAGGGTAACAATTAGACTTTCTTTTCTTATACCAGGGTCTCACTTTTCACGAAAACTGAAGAAAAAAATATCACCACCAAAAATTGAAAAAAATGCACGCTTCTGATATTCACCCACATATACACACCCGGGGATAGTGTAGCACCCCAACAGTGAAATAATTTTACGGATTGGTTCAGTGGTTTCGGAACCTATTCAATGCAAAGAAACAATCAAATCAAATTCTTTATAATATTAGTATAAATGAATTGTTTTTGTTGCGGGCATTACATATTAGAATTAAGAAAAAGGTTTCCCTAACTGTTGAAGATTATCTAGTTTATGATGAAAACAAATAAAACTTTTCGCCTTTCCGAGTTTTTCGTAATGAAGTCGTTGTTTTCCCTAAAAATAATCCAAAGAAAAATAAACATGGAACGGGCGTCTTCGGGTGCAACTACCCTGTTGTCAATTATATGCAAATCGGGACGAAGCGGAGATGACGCAGGAAATTCGGTGTCTGGAATAAAATAAGAAAACATTTTCTTCGTGCCAACGAACTTGGCTTAAAAATGTATTATGTAAGAGTCGACGTACTTCAGTTATCCTCCGTTTGAGTATATAGCTTCAACTTTTTAATAGCACTGGGTGAATATCAGAAACGTGCATTTTTTTTAAATTTTGGTGGTGAAATTTTTTCGTCAGTTTTCGTGAAAAAAAGAGAACCTGGTATAAGAAAAGGAAGTATAACAATTAGACTTTCTTTTCTGAATCGAAAACTGAAGAAAAATTTTCACCACCAAAATTGAAAAAACACGCATATTTCTGATTCATTATTCACCCTACTACTTCACCGGTCTCCTTCCTAACTGAGACGGCTAGAGCATGCTCCACCACGCTGCTCCAGTCTGAATCGGTGTGTACTGGCCAACCCAAGCATCAGCTGTTTATTTGGCGCTTTCGCTTCCGACAGGGCCTAACGACTGTTAAATATCGCTTCTAATGATAACAGTCGAGACCAACGGCTTTACGTGCCCTGCGAAGCACGGAAGCGCTCAATTTTTTTACCATTAGTGGTCATTTATCCGACTACCGACAGCGCCCGCTTTTGTTTAGCTTAAAGCGACTCTCAAAAACTACGCATGACTTACTGCCATTGGCGCGGTAGTGTGGCTGACGGAAACATAAAAGGACTTTGAAAGCTGATCATTCGGCGTTAGTAAAAATGGAGACGTTAAAACCACATTCGCATGTTTTGAACACACTGTGGAGGATATTCTTGGACTATACTCCGTAATAGTAAGGCTATTAAATTATTATAGTGATCGCATCAGAAATGAGGAGATCCGTAGACGAACAAGGGTAACCGACATAGTTCAAAGAATTAGCCGGCTGAAGTGGCAAATGGCTGGCCAAATAGTGCGAAGGACCGATAACCGTTGGGGAAGAAAGGTCCTCGAATGGCGCTCACGTCTCGGAAAAAGGAGCTTAAGACGCCCCCCGACCAGGTGGACTGACGACCTGAAGAAGACAGCGGGCGTCCGCTGGATTCAGAAGGCTCAGGACCGGTCAGAGTGGCGCAAGTTAGGGGAGGCCTATGTCCAGCAGTGGACCTCCAAGGGCTGATGGATGGAAATTATTATAAACCTACTCTACAATCTGTATGTTTAGTATTCCATAACTTTAACTGTGTTTTCAAATTAACTAAAATCTTGCTAAATTCGGTTACCCTATATGATGTTAAAACTTTGTTTTATTACCAAACATGTTGTTGACATATTCCGGTAAGTTTCGGGCTCGGAGCCAACAACGCTTGCAGTTTCCAGTGTATTATACAATTTTTAAGATCAAAATATACAGTTTGCTACTGAAACTGTCAAAGTATCTAATAAGGCCATTTATTTCCCAGCATTTGTACGCTGTAGATGAAGATAACATAAAGCGTATGAAATCGATTCTATCTAGATAGGTAGTTTGTTATTCGATTCGTAGTAGTTATGTAATAGATCGATGTAAGCGGATTTAGCTTATAGACACGGACATAAAAAAAGAACAGACGTAACCTTGTCTAATCGAGAGTGAAGCTGACAGCTGACAGCTCGCTTACCATGTGTGCGTAATTTTGTAATTTTTGATTGGCGATGGTGTCAATGTCGTAGCCGTATGGTGTCAATGTGTGGGTGTGTGTACTTGTACGAATACAGAGTTGGTATTCCTATGGGTGCTTCACTGAATTTGTTCTTGGGATTATGTCCGTCTTTTTTTTAGGTCCGTGCTTATAGATAAGTTAATTTTAGAAATAGATACGTATAATAGAATATGTGTACTGAATACGTGTATTGATCGCAGTATCGGAGAACTAGTAATATTAAGGGTCCGCTTCGGTGATAGATGACAACGCATCAGTAATGCTATTGGTGTTCATAAATGACAAAGGAGTTTACGATCCACCTAAGTGGCTATCGTCACCAATGGACATCAGAAATACCAAAGGTATCACTGATGCGTTACCGGCCAAGAAAGAGAGAAGAAAAAAAAATTGTGGGTGTCAGCTCCGATGCACGGCTGGAGTTTAGCGCCATCTAGTTTGCAATCGTCAAATCAGTAACAACGCCATCTAGTTACAGAATTATTACGACGCCATCTAGTTTGCAATTGTCTAATCAGTAACTAGATTATTATTATCATTGTATTGATCAGTAAGAACGCCATTTAGATTCTGTGTTACAAATTACAAACATAACGCATAACGTAACGGAGAAAGTTTGATTTTACTCCTCATAAATTTTTCATACTGCGGGCTTAAATATGAAAATCGATTTTAAAGGAGTTCAACTCCAAAAAGAAAGAAATAACTTCAGATAGATCGTTTGCTTGTTTATTTAATACAATTAAATAAAAATGTTATTTTCCAATTAAATAGTAAATTAACGTTGTTAATTTACAAATAAGGTTTAAGACAAGTGTGAACTTACATGCAAAATAATCTAAATTTTACTAACAAAAACAACCGACTTCAAAATTACTCAAAAACTACTTGTCAGATCTCGCTCAAATTTATGTGGGACCACATGAAAAGCACCTGCTTTCTTTTTGCTTTGCTTTAATAAACATAAAAAAAATACAGTCGAATTGAGAACCTAAGCTCCTCCTTTTTTCAAGTCGGTTAAAAATACTGTGATTTTTTTATTCTCGTAACGAAATTAAGGGGATTGCCTTGCCCGATGACCTTGAAGATTTGGTCCCTCTACTAGTATTTTTTAACTAAGCGCCATCTACCGACCAACGACTATACTACAATAAAATGAACTGAAGATAAAGCAAGAAAACATGTGGCACAGAGTTGTCACCGTTTTTGCCTATTTATATTCGCTCTCTGAGAGATCTTCGAATACATTTTGTTCCTATAGTTTTTGTAGTCTTGTACGAGTACCTGCCTACATGATAATAATTTATTTATTTTGAACTACACTATGCATTATGACTGCTGACATATTATGTAGCTTTCATTCTACTAAAATGATACATTCTGAAGTCTGATGATGACCAGGTAAGTACTGATCAGTTTTCAGTAACGGGAATAGTTAGGATGACCTAGCTTTCAACATTTATCTAACTGAGCACGGGTCCTACTACATGAAACATTCTGAAGGCCTGATGATGACCAGGTAAGTGCTTATAGGTTCTCAGTAACGGAAGTACTTAGGATGACCTAGCTTTCAACATTTAACTAACTGAGCACGGGTGCTACTACATGAAACATTCTAAAGGTCTGATGATGACCAGGTAAGTGCTTATAGGTTCTCAGTAACGGAAGTACTTAGGATGACCTAGCTTTCAACATTTAACTAACTGAGCACGGGTGCTACTACATGAAACATTCTAAAGGTCTGATGATGACCAGGTAAATGCTTATAGGTTCTCAGTAACGGAAGTACTTAGGATGACCTAGATTTCAACATTTATCTAATTGAGCACGGGTGCTACTACATGAAACATTCTAAAGGTCTGATGATGACCAGGTAAGTGCTTATAGGTTCTCAGTAACGGAAGTACTTAGGATGACCTAGCTTTCAACATTTATCTAATTGAGCACGGGTGCTACTACATGAAACATTCTAAAGGTCTGATGATGACCAGGTAAGTGCTTATAGGTTCTCAGTAACGGAAGTACTTAGGATGACCTAGCTTTCAACATTTATCTAATTGAGCACGGGTGCTACTACATGAAACATTCTGAAGGTCTGATGAAGACCAGGAAAGTGCTTATAGGTTCTCAGTAACGGAAGTACTTAGGATGACCTACCTTTCAACATTTAACTAACTGAGCACGGGTGCTACTACATGAAACATTCTAAAGGTCTGATGATGACCAGGTAAGTGCTTATAGGTTCTCAGTAACGGAAGTACTTAGGATGACCTAGATTTCAACATTTATCTAATTGAGCACGGGTGGTACTACATGAAACATTCTGAAGGTCTGATGATGACCAGGTAAGTGCTTATAGGTTCTCAGTAACGGAAGTATAAGTACTTATGACCTAGCTTTCAACATTTATCTAATTGAGCACGGGTGCTACTACATGAAACATTCTGAAGGTCTGATGATGACTAGGTAAGTGCTTATAGGTTCTCAGTAACGGAAGTACTTAGGATGACCTAGCTTTCAACATTTATCTAATTGAGCACGGGTGCTACTACATGAAACATTCTAAAGGTCTGATGATGACCAGGTAAGTGCTTATAGGTTCTCAGTAACGGAAGTACTTAGGATGACCTAGATTTCAACATTTATCTAATTGAGCACGGGTGCTACTACATGAAACATTCTGAAGGTCTGATGATGACCAGGTAAGTGCTTATAGGTTCTCAGTAATGGAAGTACTTAGGATGACCTAGCTTTCAACATTTAACTAACTGAGCACGGGTGCTACTACATGAAACATTCTAAAGGTCTGATGATGACCAGGTCAGTGCTTATAGGTTCTCAGTAACGGAAGTACTTAGGATGACCTAGCTTTCAACATTTATCTAATTGAGCACGGGTGCTACTACATGAAACATTCTGAAGGTTTGATGATGACCAGGTAAGTGCTTATCGGTTCTCAGTAACGGAAGTACTTAGGATGACCTAGCTTTCAACATTTATCTAATTGAGCACGGGTGCTACTACATGAAACATTCTGAAGTCTGATGATGACAAGGTAAGTGCTTATAGGTTCTCAGTAACGGAAGTACTTAGGATGACCTAGCTTTCAACATTTAACTAACTGAGCACGGGTGCTACTACATGAAACATTCTAAAGGTCTGATGATGACCAGGTAAGTGCTTATAGGTTCTCAGTAACGGAAGTACTTAGGATGACCTAGATTTCAACATTTAGCTAATTGAGCACGGGTGCTACTACATGAAACATTCTGAAGGTCTGATGATGACCAGGTAAGTGCTTATAGGTTCTCAGTAACGGAAGTATAAGTACTTATGACCTAGCTTTCAACATTTATCTAATTGAGCACGGGTGCTACTACATGAAACATTCTGAAGGTCTGATGATGACTAGGTAAGTGCTTATAGGTTCTCAGTAACGGAAGTACTTAGGATGACCTAGCTTTCAACATTTATCTAATTGAGCACGGGTGCTACTACATGAAACATTCTAAAGGTCTGATGATGACCAGGTAAGTGCTTATAGGTTCTCAGTAACGGAAGTACTTAGGATGACCTAGCTTTCAACATTTATCTAATTGAGCACGGGTGCTACTACATGAAACATTCTAAAGGTCTGATGATGACCAGGTAAGTGCTTATAGGTTCTCAGTAATGGAAGTACTTAGGATGATCTAGCTTTCAACATTTATCTAACTGAGCACGGGTCCTACTACATGAAACATTCTGAAGGTCTGATGATGACCAGGTAAGTGCTTATAGGTTCTCAGTAACGGAAGTACTTAGGATGACCTAGTTGATGACCTTGTTTTAATGTTGCCACTGAGGGCCATCCATAAATTACGTCACACTAATTTCATAACTTTCTGACCCCTCCCGCTCTCTTTGTCACAGCTGGTCACATTTGTGAGACCTCCCCCCCCTAGTGTGATGTCACATATTATGAATTAAGTTCCAAAATAAGTTTTATTTCCATTAATTGTTTTTTAATATTCACCTATAAATATACATATATATACCAAATATCCGATTTTGGAATGTGACGTCACAAAATTTAGGATCCCCTCCCACCCCTTGTCACACAATGCCACGCTACCTCCCATCCATCGAACCCCCCTCCCCCCTAACGTGTGACGTAATTTATGGATGGCCCTTTGTGATTGTTCCTAAATTACAATAATTATTTAATTCTATACGAAATACGGAGTAATCAAGGTCTTTGGTCCTGCCGAAGGAGATCAGTGTATTTTAATAAAAAAATTGGAAATAAGGTTATGGGGACGTCAAGAAATCTGTAGAGTTTAAAATTTTCAAATATCACCTAGCCTCACCTATTATATCTAGCAGGTACGCGCGGTAGCGTGTCCAGCCAAGTTCAAGCTAACAGAACTGGCGAGCAGTACCGCGTGTAAAATTACACGAACGATTTGGAGCCACTTTTGACCCCCTCATAACTCAAAAAGTATTCGACATAAGCCTGTAAAATTGCTCATTGCTTGAGACTTGCGAAATACATATTTGCTCCAGATTTCATAAACACACCTCAAACGGCTATTAAGATAACGTCAAAAAATCGTCATTTTTATCACTGAATGACCTATAGATCAAAACTCTAAACTAGTGCCAGATGACCTAGAAAGTTAAAATTTGGCTTCCAGATAGGTAGTTGAGTATACAAATACAAATACAAAGGAATAAATCAGAAACTAGCAAATTTTTATAATTTTATTATAATGTGTAATATTATACGAATCATTTCGAGTTACTTTTGACCCGTTCATAACTCGAGACCTATTTCACCTAAATACATGAAATTTGGCACATTTATTAAAACCCCTTAGCTTATTTAAAATTTAAAATTTCATAGATGTGGCTAAAACTGTTTTTGATACATTAACGTTTAAAAATCCTCATTTTGGTAACTGAGTCACTGATATAGGATCAAAATTCAAAAACATAACCTACTTCCAGATGGCCCAGGAACTAGATATTTTGCATCAAGGTAGACTATCAGGCGTATCTAAAGGAAAAAAGCTAAAAACTGAAAGTTATTGATAATTAGTGAAACAAGTGAATTAGCGGTTCCACTGTGTAGAGTAATTTTACAAATAACAATAGGTTTCTTTCTATTATTTCTAGACAAAAAGTAATGATATATTATCAAAAACATAAATGTGAAATGAGAGTCAAGTTAAAAAAAGGATTGAGACCTAAATGGGTTCCAAGTTCAATGTAAAAAAGACTAAAATTTTAGTCACAGGGACATGCAATTCAAACTTTCAAAGCACCATGGCCGCCTATTTCTTGTATTTTGGAAAAAAGTAAGTTAGATCTATAACTCGTCTTCCAGATATATTTTTTGTTTCTGCTTGTGATTCTTCTTCAATAATCAAATATTGTAAATCTTCTTCATCTTGTTCAACCTAAAACAAACAAACAATGCAGTGTCAAATTAAATTAGCTAGGGAAACTATCTAGTATCTAACAAATACCACAGTGTAAGCAAACAGAATAAGTTACCGGCAAAATTTGCTCTGCCCCCTCATCAACTTCCATCCCAGACAGATCGTATGTTTCTGTTAACGGCTTAAGTTCCTGATTTTGTAATTCTGAGTTTTGCTGGTTCCTGAACTGCCTGAAACATAATAACTTAAGTGAGCGAAGGTAATGTTTTTGCTGCTACAGTCAGTAATAAGCCATACACAAAAATTCAAATGAGTCCAATCACGATAGTTCTGCTTAGTGCCGTCACTGAGATCCTTTACCCACCTTCGGAGTCCACCATCAGGTAGGTGAAATCATCAGTCACCAAGGTCTTCATGAGACCTTTCAAATGAGTCTAAGCACGATGCTTCTACGTAGTGACGTCACTGAGATCCTTTACCCACCTTAAGAGTCCACCATCAAGTAGGTGACATCATCAGTCACCAAGGTCTCAATGATACCTTTTAAATGAGTTCAAACACGATGGTTCTATGTAGTGACGTCACTGAGATCCTTTACCAACCTTCGGAGTCCGCCATTAGGTAGGTGACATCATCAGTCACCAAGGTCTCCAAAAGCCTTTTCAAATGAGTCCAAACATGATAGTTGTAGGTAGTGCCTTCAATGAGATCCTTTACCCACCTTCGGAGTCCACCATCAGGTAGGTGACATCATAAGTCACCAAGGTCTTAATGAGACCTTTCAAATGAGTCCAAACACGATGGTTCTATGTAGTGCCTTCACACAGATCCTTTACCCACCTTAAGAGTCCACCATCAAGTAGGTGACATCATCAGTCACCAAGGTCTCAATGATACCTTTTAAATGAGTTCAAACACGATGGTTCTATGTAGTGACGTCACTGAGATCCTTTACCAACCTTCGGAGTCCGCCATTAGGTAGGTGACATCATCAGTCACCAAGGTCTCCAAAAGCCTTTTCAAATGAGTCCAAACATGATAGTTGTAGGTAGTGCCTTCAATGAGATCCTTTACCCACCTTCGGAGTCCACCATCAGGTAGGTGACATCATAAGTCACCAAGGTCTTAATGAGACCTTTCAAATGAGTCCAAACACGATGGTTCTATGTAGTGCCTTCACACAGATCCTTTACCCACCTTCGGAGTCCACCATCAGGTAGGTGACATCATAAGTCACCAAGGTCTTAATGAGACCTTTCAAATGAGTCCAAACACGATGGTTCTATGTAGTGCCGTCACACATATCCTTTCCCCACCTTCGGAGTCCACCATCAGGTAGGTGACATCATCAGTTATCAAGGTCTTAATGAGAGCTTTCAAATGAATCCAAACACGATGGTTATACGTAGTGCCGTCAATGAGATCCTTTACCCACCTTCGGAGTCCACCATCAGGTAGGTGACATCATCAGTCACCAAGGTCTTAATGAGAGCTTTCAAATGAGTCCAAACACGATGGTTCTACGTAGTGCCGTCACTGAGATCCTTTACCCACCTTCGGAGTCCACCATCAGGTAGGTGACATCATTAGTCACCAAGGTCTCCATGAGACCTTTCAAATGAATCCAAATACGATGGTTATACGTAGTGCCGTCACTGAGATCCTTTACCCACCTTTGGAGTCCACCATCAGGTAGGTGACATCATCAGTCACCAAGGTCTCAATGAGACCTTTCAAATGAGTCTAAGCACGATGGTTCTACGTAGTGACGTCACTGAGATCCTTTACCCATCTTCGGAGTCCACCATCAGGTAGGTGAAATCATCAGTCACCAAGGTCTTAATGAGAGCTTTCAAATGAGTCCAAACACGATGGTTCTACGTAGCGCCGTCACTGAGATCCTTTACCCACCTTCGGAGTCCACCATCAGGTAGGTGACATCATTAGTCACCAAGGTCTCCATGAGACCTTTCAAATGAATCCAAACACGATGGTTATACGTAGTGCCGTCAATGAGATCCTTTACCCACCTTCGGAGTCCACCATCAGTTAAGTGACATCATCAGTCACCAAGGTCTTAATGAGAGCTTTCAAATGAGTTCAAACACGATGGTTCTACGTAGTGCCGTCACTGAGATCCTTTACCCACCTTCGGAGTCCACCATCAGGTAGGTGACATCATTAGTCACCAAAGTCTCCATGAGACTTTTCAAATGAATCCAAACACGATGGTTATACGTAGTGCCGTCAATGAGATCCTTTACCCACCTTCGGAGTCCACCATCAGGTAGGTGACATCATTAGTCACCAAGGTCTCCATGAGACCTTTCAAATGAATCCAAACACGATGGTTATACGTAGTGCCGTCAATGAGATCCTTTACCCACCTTCGGAGTCCACCATCAGGTAAGTGACATCATCAGTCACCAAGGTCTTAATGAGAGCTTTCAAATGAGTCCAAACACGATGGTTCTACGTAGTGCCGTCACTGAGATCCTTTAGCCGCCTTCGGAGTCCACCATCAGGTAGGTGACATCATTAGTCACCAAGGTCTCCATGAGACCTTTCAAATGAATCCAAACACGATGGTTATACGTAGTGCCGTCAATGAGATCCTTTACCCACCTTCGGAGTCCACCATCAGGTAGGTGACATCATTAGTCACCAAGGTCTCCATGAGACCTTTCAAATGAATCCAAACACGATGGTTATACGTAGTGCCGTCAATGAGATCCTTTACCCACCTTCGGAGTCCACCATCAGGTAAGTGACATCATCAGTCACCAAGGTCTTAATGAGAGCTTTCAAATGAGTCCAAACACGATGGTTCTACGTAGTGCCGTCACTGAGATCCTTTAGCCGCCTTCGGAGTCCACCATCAGGTAGGTGACATCATTAGTCACCAAGGTCTCCATGAGACCTTTCAAATGAATCCAAACACGATGGTTATACGTAGTGCCGTCAATGAGATCCTTTACCCACCTTCGGAGTCCACCATCAGGTAGGTGACATCATTAGTCACCAAGGTCTCCATGAGACCTTTCAAATGAATCCAAACACGATGCTTATACGTAGTGCCGTCAATGAGATGCTAATACCCACCTTCGGAGTCCATCATCATTTAGGTCTCCATCCGCCGTCAAACGAAATTCTCAAGATAGCTAAAACGTTAAAAAAATAAACACACAAGAAATAATGTACTCAATAGGGTAGGTACTTACCAATAGTTTTGGAGAGCTCGGTCACGTTTCACTTTACATTTATTCATATATTTAGCCACAGTCGGTCTTACTCTATGATAGGGTCAATAAACTAAACGAAATTATAATCTACTTTACATCTATTTACAAACTTAATTTCTATTGTTCTTTTACGAAATATTTATATTTGTACTATTTACAATATGACTTCATTCAAAAATTTTTCAAAACGTGAGGTTTTAGTTTTTATTTGGAAAAAATAACGCGCGTACAATCCACCCGTCACAAGAGTCATCGAGACACTGATGTATCGCGTTGCGAGACTCCCGAGCACGCGACGCAGGGCTTAGCGGGGGCGCTCCAGCGGGGTACTGGTGAAGTTTTGGGTTTTTATTCATTTTTTCAAAATATTAAAATAATTAAGAAAAAAAAAACCATACAAATTGTGAAACACGTCATTACATATTTTTTAGTACAATATTCATGCCGAACTATTTAACCGTTACAGAGAACATTTACAATTTAGGTTGAAGAAGGACCTATTTAACAAATTTTTTTCCCAATATTTGGGAGAGGTTATTAAAATTTTAAATAATAGAATATCATTGTGATGACCTTCAGTATACCATATATTTTTTATATGGAAATCGCACAAAAGGATTCATCTGCAATCTTCTTCAAACTTACAGCATTTTTGAGATTTGAGCGAGCCAATCCCCTTAAAAGCAATATATCATCACTTAAACTAAACTCTGCTCAAGTCCGCATGCTGTAAGTAGGTTAAATACATTACGCACAGATGCAATCCGCCTGCAGTCACTTAGCCCGGTTTACGTATAGAAATAACTCGCAAATACGAGAATAAACTAGGCTTTACTGCGATAAAAAGCAGGCCAGCCAAGGAAGAATTAGATTCACGATGTTTTCACAATTTTTTCCTAAATTCCTCCTTGATTTTGAAAAAATCTGAGTAACTTTTAAAAAAGAGCCCTCAATTCACACGCACACGTTAAAAACTAACTAATAATATAGTTTAAAAGTAACGTCACGTGAGATGTAATGTAGGGTTCCGTCGTTGTACGTTGTTAAGCTAACCTGTCGGGGATAGTTTTCCTTTTAAATTTCTTGTTACCTCAGACCTCCGTCTTGAGGGAACCCGTCAAACATTATGTTTATACCGTGTTCCTGAGGTTGTGCACGAACTTCGGCCTGTAATTCAGACCATTAAATTGGTCATCTTTCGTTATGGATTCATTATTGAAATTTATATTTTTTTTTATTTTTCATTTTCATACAAACTAAATACTTGAACGTAAATTGCCTAATGTGCAATCTCTTTACGCAAGCTGGCAACGTCGCATTATGATTTATATGAAACTTTGACTTTTAGTAAACTTTTATTGACGTTAACAATTATTTCTCATCGATTTTGCTGTCTGTGCGACCAGTGACATTAACAAAACCAAATAGGTAATAATACTAGTTCGAAAAGCTTTACGATGTTTGTTTACTTTAAGGCCCATTTAGACGGAGAGTTTGTAGTATCTATCGTACACTACTATCACTAGTATTAATTGCCATAACATTATCGTATCAAATGTTTACATACAGTAAAGAACTAAATTCTCACCTACGATTATCTCATATGACATTCGTAACTTATCGATCAAGGCGATAATTTCCTACGTCTGTTTAGGTACACATTGTACGTAAGATTACTTACGACAATCTCGACTTGTATTCGACTTACATTTTTCAAATTCATACGTGTATCATACAAGACGGTTGAAAACGTTTTGAGTGCGAGATTTGTCATTGGAGTTAAGTTTACAATCAATATTCCATTGCGAGGAAATTGTCGTCAAATAGCGAGAGGTGTGAATGTAAGAAAGATTTTTTTATTAATTCGATCGTGGCTTCTTCGAGACGAGAAGCTCTCCGTCTAAATGGGCCTTTATTGACAAGTCAAGCCAATAATGACATGACATTTAAAATGAAACAAGTATAGTTTGAACATTGATTATGACCGTACTGAGCGGCAACATAGCACAAATAAAGACCCTTTTACAATTTACACCCATATTAAATGTAATTACCAATAACTTAAAAACTAAGCGTTATAATGCACTAGTACCTGTATAAGATATGTTTATTAAATGCTATAGAATCATTTGGTAAAGTTTGTGCACAACCTCAAAAACACCCGATATATTCCTAGCTGACTCGGCAAACGTTGTTCTGCCAAAAATTTAGGGGTGGACCACCCTTAACATTTGGGGGATGAAAAATAGATGTTGTCCGATTCTCCACCCTAGCCGATATGCACGCTAAGATTCACGAAAATCGGTCGAGCCGTTTCGGAGGAGTTCAACTTCTAACACGGTGACACGAGAATTTTATATATTAGAGATAGTGATTTTGATAGATACAGGTTTATTGAAGGTTTCATTGAAGTCTATTATTTATTTTGGTAAAATTTTTACCACAAATTTATTATCCCTTTATTGTTCCAGAACTATACGAAGCCTTGCGAACGGCGAGAACCCAGGAGATTAGGATACCATTCGGCGTGGGGGTGGCGGGCCTGGCCGCGCAGACCAAACATCCGATCAATATCAAGAACGCTTATGCTGATCCCAGGTCAGTTTTTATTTATATCAAACTAGCTGATCCGGCGAACTTCGTGTTGCCTAACAGACTATTTTTTTCTGAAATAAAAATAGCCTAAGTTACTTCTTGTTATATCAGCTATCTGCTAGTGAAAGTCCCGTCAAAATCGGTCCAGCCATTTCAGATTAGCCGGAACAAACAGACAGACAGACAAAAATTGTGAAAAATGTTGTGTTGGTATAATATGGACCATGTATAGCACCGTGTAATTTTATTTATTTGTATAGATATATGTAGATTAATTACAACTTATCAATATATTTTTAATACAAATTTAAATTACTTGTGGGCAACACAAATAATTAGAAAACTCTGTATATAATTCATTAAATTAAAGATGTCTTGAGAGCCAGTTCTTTCTTTCTTTTTCTTCTCTCTTTCTTGGCCAGCAACGCATCAGGATACCTTTGGTGTCGCTGATGTTCATGGGCGACGATAGCCACTTACCATCAGGTGGATCGTCAGCTCGTTTGCCGGCTATTTCCATAAAAAAGATTAGCAAATACCACGCACTAAACTCAAATGCACTTATATTCATCAAAATAACTGATTTTGGACAAATTATTATTACTCAGAAGGACGAATTTTGACGAAAGTTTTAAAAAAGACGTAATGGACATGAATAAAGCATTGAAACTTATTATAAGAACAACTATAATTTTTTTAAGTAAGTACTGTATTTTGTAGAACGAACCGATTATTAGATAAACAAGTTAATATAACAATTGCTTCCGATGCAGATTTTATTTCTATAATATTTATTAAGAATGTAAACGTTATAAATAAAATAAAGTTATATTACGTCAAGAAAGAAATTCTTTAACAACACAGGAATTTTTAAAGAAAGAAAGATTAGATGTTTTCCAAGAAATGGAATCAACATTATGGAAATTTCAATCTAGATCTTTTAGAGGAATTGAATTATTTTCTTGAAAACGGGTCTAGATGTTACAGAGGAGTGTTTTTTTTTTCGTTTTTTCATTATCTCTATTTTTTTTAATAATAGAAGATGTACGTTTGCTAACATAAATAATATTTTTATTCATTGCTGTTTTATTCTTTCCTAACATCAATCTCTAATGACATTATAAATGTTTTTTTTAATGTAAATGGTGGAAGACATGTTTGAAATAATTAAAGACGTTGTTTATTAACAATAATAGGTGTGTCCATGATTCGAAGTTTCGAAGGTAAAACCGTCCTTTGAGAGTGACCCAAATTAACGCCCCTTTGTATTTTCAGGTTCAACAGTGAGATCGACGCGAGGACAGGGTACAAGACGGAGTTGATACTGTGTATGCCGATTTGCAATTACGAGGGTGATGTTGTGGGTGTGGCGCAAATTATTAATAAGACAGATGGTAAATATTATTTTTATAAAAACTACAGCTATACTATTTTTTTGTGGAAATAGCCGGCAAACAAGTGGATCGTGAGGATCCACCTGATGGTAAGTGGGTATCGTCGCCCATTGACATCAGCAACACCAAAGGCATCACTGATGCGTTGCCGGCCAAGAAATAGGGAAGAAAAAGAAAGAAAAAGCTGACACTCCAGCCTATATATTTTATATTATACTATATTTGTTTACTGTAGCTGTGTGACTTCGTTCGCGTGGGAGATTTTCCCGAGTAAATCATGATCCCGTGGGCATTTCGGGAATTTTCGCCGTTTTCTTACTCTTTCATGAATAGGACTTTTTACAATAGGCTGACTACCTATTCAAAAAAGTCCTATTATTGAGTATAAAATAGTTAAGTATAAAATTAAGATACAAAAGTTTCCGCTAGCCATAAAACACAAATATTTGTTTTAATTTCTACCATTAAAACTAGACTGGCAGAATTAATCGGGATAGCTTACATAATAATATTATGACTGATTGCGGTAGCTTGCGTACTGCGGATTTCATCTTAACCCTTCAAGAATGCATGAATGAATCGGAATAATACAATACTAGAGTAGGTATACGATTGATAACATTCAAGAAGTGGAAGATATGAGCTTGAATCATACCGTTCTTTAGAATACATGGTGTATTTAAAATACAATATAATATGGGGATTGGGTGATAGGGACGTTTCTATGTTCTAATTTCGTTTTGTAAAATAACTTTTGGGCGCAAACTAAGTAGTATTATCATAATCTGGGGATGAGTGTCTTCTAACGATGACGAAGGAAAATTTCATAAATCTCTGCACGCGTTTCTGTTCTGTGATTACTGCCAATCTGCCCTTGGCCAGCGTGATGAAAGAATGTATACCTACATTGTGAGAAGAGACCAGAATCCAACAATAGGACAGTGATAGGTTGATTGAGGATCCTCTATGTGCTTAATCGTTTGGAAACTGTAAATAAATAATACGTGAATGCACAAATAAGACAGCACTGACCACCACTACAGGAAAACAAGTAATTATCTGCCACATAAACGTCTTGTGCTGCCCGGGAATCAAACCAGGACTCTTCAAACAACAGAACTTAGATACGGTCAAACTAATCAACATTTTCCATAATAGGATCAAAAGAATTCTCCAACCGAGATGTGGAAGTCTTTCGTCGCTACCTTACCTTCTGCGGCATTGGCATCCAAAACGCTCAGCTGTTTGAATCCTCGGTGCTAGAGTACAAGAGGAACCAGATTCTACTGGCACTGGCTAGAAGTATCTTCGAAGAGCAGAGCAACTTGGAGTGTCTGGTTACAAAGATTATGACTGAGGCAAGAGAACTGCTGAAATGCGAACGATGTGCAGTTTTTATTCTGGATACGGATCATTGTGAATCAGTAAGTGCTTAGCTTTTTCTTCTTCTTTCATATTTATTTGGGAAGGTAGTTTCCAGATATTGTTGTAGTTGAAATTACTACAAGTTATAATAACAAATAATATATAAAGAGGAAAGATTTGATTTTTTGTTTGCATTGAATAGGCTCCGAAACTACTGAACCGATTTCAAAAATTCTTTCACTGTTGGAAAGCTACACTATCCCCGAGTAACATAGGCTATATTATATTTTCAAAAAAAATTAGGGATCCCTAATAAAACTCCAATAATGTAACCTAAGGTGTAAAAAAATAAGAAAACCGAAGCAAAGCGAGGGCGGTTACTCGTAACAAATAAGGCAGAGATAGACCACCTTGAAATGTAAATAAATTCGGTGCTGCGATATCTTTAGATATAAATCATTATCATAAGTTTAAGATTTCGGGTAGTATGAGGTGGTATAGGGAGAGATTTCCTCTCGAAATGTATGCACTCGCAGCGTAATTGAGTAAGCTCTAGATCTCTTCAATTTCAGAAGAGTCTCGGGCATCAGACACTAACGGTTCCTAACACACATATGTATTCAATTTCAGAGTCACTTAGAACGGATAGTCCAAAGACCAGGGAATCGAAGAAACGAAATCCCCGCCCTGCCCCCACCAGCTCCCACGCGGTTCCACACACTCTTCGAGCTGGGAGCTCACCACTCGAGGACAACTCTCACACCACGGCATGACAACCGATCTACTTTAGCATGTATTGCTTTAGCGGTAAGTAATTTTTGTAAAAACTAAGATTTGCGCATGTACAGCACCGCTCTGTAGCCTCTGTAGCCTATATTGTAGTGATAAAACATTACACGATAAAGAATTATCCAGAGATAAGAGGGCAGTGAATAGGCTTTTGCTTAGTTAGTTTCAGTCTTGGACTGCAATGCCACTTAACATCGGGTGGGTTTGTTGATCGGAAAAACACTATGAGAACAAGTTTACCCTACAGTGCGATTAAGAAAGACAATTTCCTTATAAGTTTTCTATTCTGATATTTCGTCCACATACACTTACAATAGTGTGTTCATCATTGATCAATAATTTTCCAGGTGGCTCGCTCAAACAAAGCCCTGAACATATCAGACGTAGAGGAATGGCGTCGGGAGAACGGCATGGTGCTGACCGAAGCCGACTCGGATGACGCTGTCAACATCAGGACCATGCTGTGTATGCCCATTGTCAACGCTAACAAGGACGTCATTGGTGTTGCTCAGCTTATTAATAAGGTACAGTAGTCCATTTGGATTGAGGGCCAGTTCTTTCTTTTTTAACGGAACTTTTGATTGGGTGAACCTATTTTAATGAAATTAAAACCTGGTACTTGTCACGTGGTCCCACTTAAATTTGAGCGAGATCTGACAAGACTTTTTTGAGTTATCCCTAATTTTGAAGTCGGTTATTTTTTGTCAAGAATTATTTTCTTCTTTCTTTCTTTCTTGGCGCTTTGATGTTGCTGATGTCCATGGATGATGATAGTGACTTACCATCAGGTGGTTCAGCTCATTTGCCGACTATGTCTATAGAAAAAAATTGGGATCGTAAAACCATTATACCATAACCAGAGATTTTTTTTATCAAATGTTCTGATATAAGTATAAGAATATTAATTATGTACTTTTTGCTACTTACAGGACAGTGGAACCCAGTTCACAGACGGCGATATATCGATATTCGAAGCGTTCGCCATCTTCTGCGGGCTCGGTATTCACAACACACAGATGTATGAGAACGCTTGTAAACTCATGGCAAAGCAAAAGGTAAATGGTACTTTTAATAAGTTCTTTCTTTTTCTTCTCTCTTTCTTGGCCGGCAACGCATCGGTGATGCCTTTGGTATTGCTGATGTCCATGGGCGACGATAGCCAAGGTGTATCGTCAGCTCCTTTGCCAGCTATTTCCATATAAAATAATAATAATTAGCAATTACAACACTATAAAATTAAAGTCATTTGAACTCATAAAAAACCACTGTAACCTTTAAGGCACATCCCAAAACCATACAAATACCATCTGAATGATCGGGATTTACCTGGATTTTTACAGAACTCCGTTTTTAAACTCGGAACGCATTGATTCCTTTCTCATCAATCTATGCTAACGAATAAAATCTATCACAATTATTGTGTTCAACATTGCTCATCTTTTTCCTTCATAGAACAATCCTTCCTTGGATCTTTTTTTAAAACGGTTTTATTTAGCTTACCACAGACTTGATAATGTCTATGTAGCTTACCCTACTTGGGTGTAATCTTGTAAGTTAAATTAGACCTACTTCCTCCTATCCTAAAAAGTAAAAACTTAGCGTTTAACTAACACACGATCATAGCCCCGCAGTAGGTTATTACCTGTGTCGCGGGTGGTATGGATGACACGTAGTAATATAACACATCACAATAACACCCATGACCTAATATGTATGTCATATAAATATCTGCCCCGGCCGGGAATCGAACTCGGGACCCCTCGCTTCCCAGGCAAGGTCGCTACCAACTAGGCTATAGGGTCGTCAAATACATATTGCTTTAGTCCTGATGACAATGCATTTGTGTGATAAGCATGACCTGATACCAGATTTGGCTCCAGGCGAGGGAACTCCTTAATTGTTAACAGCACAGTCAAAATTTTCTTTAGCCCTGACACTATAAAGCCGTGTATTTAATTTTTAAACAATTTTTAAACAATTTTTTTTTAACAATTTTTTAAACAATTGTTAGGCAAGGGATATTATAGAATAGACGAGTATTTAAATGACAGAGATGCATGAAAATGACCAGTTCTGCAATCAGTTCCGCTCATATTAGTAAATATTTTTGTGATACTTTTTTTGTAATATTTTTTTAAAAGATGTGCTTGAGGAGTTTCTTTCGGCTTTTCTTCTCCTCCATGACAAAGCACCCTTCTGAAAAGCTGGTAGATAAAAAAATGATGACGTGCATAAGTGTATCAGTGATACCTATATGAATAAAAAAAAACTTTAGAGGTGTCAAGGGACACACACCCGGATGGAACGAAGTTCCTCACAGTCAGTACTAGGATAGCAAAAACATGCAGCAAGTGTGCCAAAACAAATCTGGGGTATAAATTTCTCGCTTGCATGTTTTTGCTATCCTAGTACTTACTGCAAGAAACGAAAATAATTGGCTTGCTTTCTATAAGAGAGAGAGAGAGAGAGATACAGACAGACAGAGAAACATGCGCACGCCGCACGATATGTAACGACGCCGCACGAGTTGTAACGACTAACGATGGCAAAAAGTGTCGTTACAACTTTTCGTTACCAAATTTTCCGCCTAGCCCCCTTTCGCAACGCGCGATAAGGAACTTCTTTCCAATATTTTGACTTTGACTTTGACTTTGACTTTGAAACTATGAACTTGTTGCAGGTGGCGCTGGAATGTCTGTCGTACCACGCGACGGCGTCCGCTGAAGACACCAGCAAGCTCTGCCAGGAAATCATACCATCAGCTGAAGTTTATAATCTGTACAGCTTTCAGTTCCACGGTATGTTGCCGCGCGTTTTGGTAATGCGCTTGGCGTTGGTCTTAGTGACGTCAGCAGAAACCCGCACTGAGAAGTAAATAATGAGTAAAACACTCATTGTCAAACATCGCCGAATGAATAAATCAGTGAAGTACTGAACGAGTACGTAATTATAAAAGAACGAATAAATGAATGAGTGAGTGAATGAGTGATGACCAAATGTGTAAATGAATGATCGACCGAACGATTGAACCAGTAAATGAATAAACGAATGTATAAATTAACAATTAAATTAATTAGATAACGAATGAGTGATGACTGAGTGAGTAAATAAGATGAAGATAAGAGAGTGAATGAACGATTTGTTTAATGAATCGTCGCAATGGAATTCGGGCTACGAGTTGTTTTAGTGAATTCTAGTTGGTGCTTTCGTTCAAACGAATCGGTACTTAGGCTGGTTTCACAGCTATACGGGAGACCCGTACGGCCGGCCTGTACGGGCTCCCGGAGCGGAGACATGCGTGAAGTGCTTGAACATCTTTTCACAGCAACGCGGATTGTTCCGTGTATCACCCGGACCCCCGTACATGCATCGCTGCACATGCTTCGTTTCACAGCGGTGCGGAGCGCCCGTACGCCGGGAGTACAGTACAGTCGATATGAGCCGATTACTTGATGGATTTGTCATAGCCGCAGTACAATGTAAATCGTGCTTATGAGATGCTTCAAATCTATCTATCTATCTATGTATCTAACAGCCTTTTAAAGTCCACTGCTGGACATAAGCCTCCCCTAATTGGCGCCACTCCGACCGGTCCTGGGCCCTCTGAATCCAGAAGCTTCCCGCCGTCTTCTTCAGGTCATCAGTCCACCTGGTCAGGGGGCGACCAGTGCTCCTTTTACCGAGACGTAATAAATTAAAAAACAAAGAAGTAGTTCATCAAAACTACTACTCGACATACGAAAATAATTGAAAAAATTGCACGGATCGCTCCTGAGTTTATAGTTTAAGTTCACAAATACATTTTCGAAACATCTTGCTTCATGGAAAGGATGTACCCGTAGTCTTCTCTGTCTCTCGTCGTCTCTGTGTCTCGTGACTGTCTCCCGCCAGTACCCGTGTCGTACTAAACAACACGTATCAAAGCACTGCGGGCACTACCCGTACGGGTCTCCCGTATACAATGTCACAAAGTTATCTGTGGAATGGCGAAAATTGGAACTAATGCCGCCCCATTCATAAGTTCTTTGTGTTCATTCATAGACATTTACTACGTCTCGAATTGCATCCAATGATTGGTCCAATGCGTCCGACAGCGCCCTCCTTCAATTCACAGATATGTTGGTGGCACTGTAGCTGTGAAATCAGTCTTAGCGTACGTCATAATCATAACAAATGCATAATTCACCACGACAAAGTAACGTCTTTTTTCGAATTTCAGATTTCGATTTGTCAGACGAGGATACGTGTAGAGCAACACTTCGTATGTTTCTACAGTGTAATCTAGTTGAGAAATTCCACATACCATACGATGTAAGTTTTCTTTCTCTTTATAGTATGAAATTTGAAGAGTAAAATTTTCATGGTTATTGTTTTGTTGCATATAAAATCTTAACAGCGTCAATTACAGTAACTTGATTAGAGGCACGTCGTCTTGGTGGCATGTAGATAGCGTTGCCAGGCGTCCAAATAAAGCCGGATATAGTTGGGCTTTTTGAATGTATGTCCGGCCAAATTAAACAGTTTTTGGCTTTTGTTAGGCTTTTTACAAAAAAAATAGTAATTAATGATTTAATATAAATGTTTCGTCATTCAATTTCATTTTTATTTCATTACAATTTAAAAAGATTTATGGCCAATGGTCAAAAAGCGTACATTTTAATTACAATTTTTTGTCGTATTAATTAAAAAAAATCCATAATAATTTAGGGTGTCCGGCTTTTTTACTCAAATGTCCGGCCAAACTGACTGGTCTGTCCGGCTAAGTTAAACGACCTGGCAACCCTACATGTAGAACTTAGAACTAATTAATACACTAAACTATTTTCAATAAGTACTAAAAATCCCAAGATGAATTTTATTGATTTAGGATTTAGGTATATAATTACAACGATATCCGATAAGTGACGGCTGCGTAGATGCGCTATAAGTTACAACCATCATCTTCTATTTAACACTTTTCTTCTATCTTCTTGTACGCATACTTAAAGACGTACGCATACTTAGACTAGTCCTTGCAAAGGAGTCACCTCTGCTGAGGGCACTCACTTTACTCAATGGCTTAGTGACATGGAATCCGTCCTTTGACATATTTTGTTCACCTGTCGTCGATCTTATCAGTGCGGCAAGAAGCTACCTAGCAAAGCTTTAAAAACGCATTGGGTAAAAATTATCTGTCATGTTTTTATAAGCAACTTGTGTAAATAAATAAATAAATCATTCATTCACTGATTTATTTTTCTTCAGGTACTATGTCGTTGGATACTAAGCGTGAAGAAGAACTACCGTCCAGTAAAATACCACAATTGGCGTCACGCGCTCAACGTAGCACAAACCATGTTTGCCATGCTAAAGACTGGCAAAATGGAACGGTTCATGTCTGACCTGGAGATCCTTGGACTGCTGGTAGCTTGTCTGTGCCATGACCTGGACCATCGAGGCACCAACAATGCCTTCCAGACGAAAACGGAAAGTCCTCTCGCTATACTGTATTCTACGTCTACTATGGAGCATCATCACTTCGATCAATGCGTCATGATTTTGAACAGCGAAAGCAATAATATTTTCCAGGTAAGTTCTGGATTAGTTCGCATTTTATGTAATGTACTAGGGTTGTGTAAAGTTGTGAAATGGAGTCCACGTCTCGGAAAGAGTAACTTACAATTTTTTCCGACAAGTTACGCAAGTAACTTACGTCAGTCCACCATGTCGAATAAAAAGGCTTACTTACGTAGTGATTTAGAAGAGTAAATTTGAGTGAAAATTGTACTTAGACATACTCTTTAAGCCCGACGAAAAAAGTGGGGTGTTATAAATTTTACGTATCTATGTATCTATGTATTTGTATATCTGTGAATCTGTATGTCTGTCTGTGGCATCGGAGCTCCCAAACGGATGAACCGATTTTGATCTAGTTTTTTTGTTTAAAAGCTGACTTAATCGAGAGTATTCCTTGTTATGTTTAGTGTAAATAAAACTGTCGGGGTTTTTTTTTTATTTTAATTCAAGATTAATAATCTGTACTGTCGTTAACGCAGCATACTTTATTTGCAGGCGTTATCACCATGCGACTACAAGGACGTGATGAGGGTGGTGGAAACGGCCATCCTGTCAACAGACCTCGCCATGTACTTCAAGAAGAAGTCCAAGTTCCTCGAGCTGGTAGACAACGGGGAGTTCGACTGGCAGAGTCAGGAGAAGAAGGAATGTGAGTTTCATGGAAATAGCAGACAAACGTGCTAATAATCCATAGGTGGATTGTTGGTGGTGATAGTTGTCCACAAATACCAGCAAGAAGAAAGAAGAAAAGAAAACTGGCTCTCAATTTCAAGCACCTAGCCAGAAAATGACGAGGAGATAGATACTTTGGCAGCTTTATCAAGCAAGAGGATAAAGGTATCAAGAAGTGGTAACTAGCCAAGCAGATTTCACAGAAGTCTTTACTCCAAGTCCTGCTCAAGCAGTAGGGCCGGCCTCGGTCGCTTCTTACGACACCCTAGTCTGAGCCTATCCAATACGGCCAAGTACAACTATACAATCATTATTAATTATAGCTACTAACCAAAGTGTTTCTTCCCATGTTCCAGTGCTATGCGGCATGATGATGACAGCGTGCGACGTGTCGGCGATCGCCAAGCCCTGGGAGGTGCAGCACAAGGTCGCGAAGCTGGTGGCTGACGAGTTCTTCGATCAGGGGGACCTGGAGAAACTGCAGCTTAACCAACAGCCCATTGCTATGATGGATAGGTAGCATTAATTTTTAGAAATCAAATCAAATCAGATCAGATGAAATCAAGTGAGATCAGATCAGATGAGATCAAAGAAACAAACAAACAAACGCTTTCACACTCATACCCCCGCTGTAGGTTTTCACCTGTGTGGCATGGACGACACATATAACATATCACTATAACACCCATGACCCGAGTACAAATATTTATCTGTCACATAAATATCTGCCCCGGCCGGGATCGAACCCGGGACCCCTCGCTTCGCAGGCAGGGTCACTACCAACTAGGCTACAGGATCGTCGAAGTCAGACTCTGTACTATAGAACGATAATTGAAGCCCATATTAACTCATAGACTACTGGCCCATGCACAAAAATCATGGGTCATACGAACCACCAGGTGACGTATATAGGACGATAGAAGAGCATAAAATAATAAGATTCAGCACTATGCCGTCACTTGTAAGCTGTCCAACTGAGTGCTGGTGAGAATTCAAAAGTGCAAGTTGGGTGAGTAAATTTTGGTCATTTGATTCTGTACGGCATTTTTAACCATCGATAGGGCCATGAAAAATAATAAGAAAGCGCGCAGTGCCGTACAAAAAAGGTGGTCCACAAAGTCGGTAAATGATTTTGAATTCGTGGCAATTTCGAGGGTAAATTTGGTCATTTGATACAGTACGGCATCAGTTTCATACTGTTGCAATACAGCTTCTAATCCATTATTCCGCAACGCCGTACAAAAAATCGTGCGACAAGGGGAAGAAATCGAGGGTTGCAACCCCCTCTTTTGCAGTGGTCCGGGGGGTCATTTGAAAAAGTACGGCTTCGGTTCCAATACATTTTCTAGGACTCAAAAGTACTATTAAAAATAATGCCGTCAAAAAATGATAGTCCATTTGAATGTATAATTAATAATTATCTTAATTTCATGGTATACTTGATTTATAAAGCTGTAAGGTCATTTGACCCTGTACGGCAACTTTTTTTTTAACATGACATTGTAAAATACAATTGTTATATAGTATTGCCGTACAAAAAAAACTGTCCTAAAAAAAAATATAGAGAGATACAAAAACTGAAATTTTTGAAATTATTGCAAAAGTTTAAATATTCATAGATTAATGAAATATAGCAATTTTCTACCTTTTTCCCTTGTTTTAAATAGTATTAAGATAAATAAATTAGGAAAAAAATTATGCCGTACATTTTAATGCAGACCATATAGACCATGACACAGACCATGCAGACCTTTTAGGCTGATGAAAATGACGCTACCATTTTATGGTCCAGTCATCTTAGTAAAAATTTGGTAAGAATTGCGGAAATTGAGATACCCAGCTGAATTTTTGTATAAACTTGTATTTTGGCGATCTAAAAGTTGTCTCAAAACCTGCATATGATAGGATGACCGCGTCTATTAAAAATTTGAGGACAAAGGTCACAAAAATCGTTTTTTGCAAATATCTCATTTCCTATGAAATTTTCGCTATTTGTATCTTCATCAATATTGTAGAGAATTAAATTCCCTTCAACTTTTGTTTCAAAAATTTTTTTATACGTTGAATCGTTTTCGAGATACAGGGCGGAGAGAGCGCGGTTAGAGCATCATGTAAGGTCAACCGGTATAGTCCCGATCAAAACACGCTATATAAAGTTTATTAAATGAAGGGAATTTAATTTTCTAAAATATTGATGAAGATACAAATAGCGAAAAACTCATAGGAAATGAGATATTTGCAGAAAATCGACTTTTGTGACCTTTGTCCTCAAATTTTTAATAGACGCGGTCACCCTATCATATGCAGGTTTTGAGACAACTTTTAGAATGCCAAAATACAAGTTTATACAAAAATTCAGCTGGGTATCTCAAATTCCGCAGTGAATTACTAAGATGACTGGACTATTTAAGGGTGTAGTACTTTATGGCCATTTGATACTGTACGGTAAGTACGGTATTAACATATTTTTGAAGAGCAATTGATAATATGATAAAATCATTATGACGTCTAACTGTAGTGAAAGGGTGTGTATATAATATCCAAGAATTGAAACTGTAAATCCCAGTATCAACAGTTTTGTATACTTTTTGGTTTAATATACAGGGTGTTTGGTAACGTCTTGGCAATACGTGAAGGGCATATAGGGGAGGTCATTTGCAACCAAATTACCTATTATGACCCCTATTCAAATATCAACCGTTTTCGAGTAATTCCATATTTTATGTATTTTTCAAGAATATGCGAAATGCAACTTTGAAAATTGAAAAAAAATCACTAATGCATAAAATATTATGATTTTTTTATTTTTATCTGGTTTCTAACACTACAATACATAATAATCAACCATTACACGGTGAATTTTTTCAGTAATTTTTAAATCAGAGCTACAAATCTTACAAATTTTCATACTTCAACCAGGTTTCTTCAACTTTAATAGGTGTTTTCTGCAAAAAAAACCGGAATAACTTTATCGGCAGAACATTTTAAAAACATGTACAACTTATTATCTATCTAACGAGATACGAAAAGTTGGCAGATTATAAAAACTGAGTGAACAAAATACAATAATTGCGGAAAAAAACAAAATTATTTTGAATGAAAAATAACAATTGTAAGAATTTATGTAAGAATTTATGTAACTGGGTTAATTACACCAAGTAATCAAAACTACAGTTAATTTTCAAAATTGATTTTTATTGTTAATTAATACCATTATTACTATTATTATTTCTCCACGGGGTTCCCCTGGATAGTTACCATTACCACCCTCGAGCGTGATGAGTCAGCCGCCAAACGACTCGTTGTGTGCCGGCTGAGGGCTTGAGAGCCAGTTCTTTCTTTCTTTTTCTTCTAACTTTTTTGGCCGGCAACGCATCAGTGATGCCTTTGGTGTTGCTGGTGTCCATGGGCGACGATATCCACTTACCATTCGATTTCTTACGATTCGTTTCTTTAATGGCGCGAGTAATACCTACAAGATGGAGGTACAGTAAATTTGTAGCATGACGGAGGTCACCCATCCAATCCATTCAATGTCCAACTTCTGCAAACATTGCTTAATATTTTTTATGGAAATAGCCGGCAAACGAGCTGACGATCTACCTGATGGTAAGTGGATATCGTCGCCCATGGACACCAGCAACACGAAAGGCATCACTGATGCTTTGCCGGCCAAGAAAGAGAGAAGAAAAAGAATGAAATAACTGGCTCTCCAGCCCCCAGCCGGAACACGACGAGTCGTTTGGCGGCTGACTCATCATGCTCAAGGGTGGTAGCTATCCAGGCGAACCCCATGGAGAAATATTAACCGATGGGGTTGCAAAGTCCTCGAATGGCGGCTATGTCTTGGTAAAAGAAACACTGGTCGCCCCCCGACCAGGTGGACTGATGAGTGATGACCTAAAGAAGACAGCGGGAAGCCGCTGGATTCAGAGGGCATAGGACCGGTCGGAGTGGCGCCAATTAGGGGAGGCCTATGTCCAGCACTGTTAGACAGATAGATAGATAGATAGATAGATAGATAGATAGATAGATAGATAGATAGAGTTAATAAACTTTATATATAGCGTGTTTTGATCGGGTCTATACCGGTTGACCTTACATTATGCTCTAACCACGCTCTCTCTTCCCTGTATCTCGAAAACGATTCAATGTATAAAAAAAATTTTGAAACAGAAGTTGTAGGGAATTTAATTCTCTACAATATTGATTAGATACAAATAGCAAAAAACTCATAAGAAATGAGATATTTGCAAAAAAACGATTTTTGTGACCTTTGTCCTCAAATTTTTAATAGACGCGGTCACCCTACCATACGTAGGTTTTGAGACAACTTTTAGAATGCCAAAATGCAAGTTTATACAAAAATTCAGCTGGGTATCTCAAATTCCGCAATTCTTGCCAAATTTTTACTACGATGACTTTATTTATTACTAAATTAATTTTACTACAAACCTTTGGACCAACGAAAATGTACGGCATGTAAAAAAATATTATCTATGCATAAAATACTTTCAAAATAAATTAATTTTATGTTGTATCAAATGACCCCCCGGACCACTGCAAAAGAGGGGGTTTCAACCCTCGATTTCTTCCCCTTGTCGCACGATTTTTTGTACGGCGTTGCGGAATAATGGATTAGAAGCTGTATTGCAACAGTATGAAACTGATGCCGTACTGTATCAAATGACCAAATTTACCCTCGAAATTGTCACGAATTCAAAATCATTTACCGACTTTGTGGACCACCTTTTTTGTACGGCACTGCGCGCTTTCTTATTATTTTTCATGGCCCTATCGATGGTTAAAAATGCCGTACAGAATCAAATGACCAAAATTTACTCACCCAACTTGCACTTTTGAATTCTCACCAGCATTCAGTTGGACAGCTTACAAGTGACGGCATAGTGCTGAATCTTATTATTTTATGCTCTTCTATCGTCCTATATAGGTCACCAGGTGGTTCATATGACCCTGGATTTTTGTGGGTGGGCCAGTAGTCTATCAGTCTGTTCACCAAGGGCCAACAATAAAATTAAATGTCCATTTGAAAAAAAAAAATGTTTACGCGTGAAACATTCATAGAGAGAAACAAAATTAAAAAATGGTATCCAGTAGCTTAAAAAAATTCGTATTTTATCAAAGCAGTACTTCACACAAACAGCGCGTGCTGCTCTACAAGGCCCAAGTTCGACCACATATGGAGTACTGCTCTCACCTTTGGACCGGTGCATCCAGTTACCAACTAAGCCCTCTTGACTCCGTACAGCGACGTGCTGTTCGAATTGTCAATGATCCCAACCTTATAGACAGCCTAGAGGACTTAAGTCTCCGGAGAGACGTAGGCTCCCTTTGTGTCCTCTACCGTCTCTACTACGGTGAATGTTCTGAAGAACTTTTCAACCTGGTGCCTCCAACCACCTTCCTTTATCAGACCACCCGCAAAAGGTTACGGTTCCACCCGCATCACCTCGACTCGTGGCAGTCGTCTACCACTCGTTTCTCGCGCTCCTTCCTGCCACGAACTTCGAAGCTTTGGAACAAACTTCCCTCTGAGGCATTCCCTGCGCGCTATGATATGGGGTTCTTTAAGAAGAGTGTATGTCGTATCCTTCACTCCACTTGCAGCTCCCTTGATGCTGCACGTGTCCATAGGCGACGGTGACCACTAATATATTATTTGCCATCAGGTGAGCCGTATGCCTGTTTGCCCGTCATTAACATAAAAAAGCTATAAGGAATTATATTATTTATTTATCTATATCTATTTCAGGGAGAAGAAAGACGAACTCCCCCAAATGCAAGTGGGCTTCATCGACATGATCTGTCTCCCGCTTTACAAGGTGTTGTCAGACACGTTCCCCTGGATCCAGCCGCTGTACGCCGGCACGCTGGAGAACCGGCGCCGCTGGCAGGACCTGGCGGAGAAGGTGGAGATGGGGCTGACGTGGATCGATCATGATACTATTGATAAGCCGATTGAGGAGTTCACTGGTGAGTAGGCCGTAGGTTTTGACCTATGAATGGCCCACTAGTTTCCTATTGAGGAGGCCAAGAGCATACTCTACCACGCTGTTCCAGTGCAGATTGGTTAGCCCGAGGGCCTCTGACTTCACGACTGTTATCTTAGGAACCTGGACCGACAGTGCCCTCCGAAGCACAGCAACGCTCATGAAATATTTGCCCCTAGCGGTCACCCATCCAACTACCGATTGCGCCCGCAGTTGCTTAACTTTGTCGTTAACTAACGCCCTAACTCAGTCAATAACGGTTACTTAAAACGCTCATTAGTACAGAATTTCTAAGGTAATTCTTACTAAGGAGCGATTAAAGTAAATATTAGTGACTGAGTTGGAGCGTAAGACTCCACACAAGCCGCCGGGCTTCGAGCGCTAAATCAAACAGCTACAGCCACAGACATAAAAAAAGAACAGACGTAACCTTGTCTAATCGAGAGTGAAGCTGACAGCTGACAGCTCGCTTACCATGTGTGCGTAATTTTGTAATTTTTGATTCGCGATGGTGTCAATGTCGTAGCCGTATGGTGTCAATGTGTGGGTGTGTGTACTTGTACGAATACAGAGTTGGTATTCCTATGGGTGCTTCACTGAATTTGTTCTTGGGATTATGTCCGTCTTTTTTTTAGGTCTGTGGCTACAGCTTAACAATTAATTTCAATCTCTTCCAGCACTAAACGAGCCAATCAAAGACGTGCATCTAACAGTGACGACCTTCGCCCGGTCGAAGGCAGCGGAGTCGACCGCGCTGGTGGAGAAACCTATGAAGACGCCATTCCACTCGCTGAGAAGGAAACCTGCCAACATGAGTACTAGACAACCTAAATTCAGGTTTGTTGACTGTTGAGTTACTGAACAAAAGTGTGCATTAGCGTACAGTAATCAAAATAATTAGGGATGCAGGCCATGATACAAAATCTTCCATAATTTTTAACGGACTTCAGAAAAGGAGGAGGTTCTCAATTCGACTGCATTTCTTTTTTATGTTTGTTACCTCAGAACTTTCGACTGGGTGAATCAATTTTGATGATTCTTTACTACTACTACGATATAGCTGTTGTGGACTGAATGAAGTTTGCTGAGTTATGCCTAGTGCATCTGCAGCATCGCTCGTAATGAATGGCGCTAGTGTCTGAAAAATAGATATTCGATACCCGTAATTGGACGTGTTTTTACGGACTCTTTTCATATACTGAGATGGCCTTCCTTCTACTCTATATTCCATGGCAGGTATAGACGTAACACCTGACTCTCTAGACAAAACTCTTTTTAGTTAGTGTTCATGCCAAAAGCTATAAAAATGTATGAATAGGATTGGTATTAAGGCGCGGTGTGATCTCAATATTCACAAAACTGGGTTTCTTTGGTGCTTGAGTACGAGGAAACCCAATGAAAATATCGCACGCAAAAAATACAGAGCATAGAAAAAGGTCTAAAGAAAAATGTTAACCGAATAGAATATTAAATAGTTGTTTGATATTCCCAATAAAAAATCGTAATTTGCTATACAAAAATAAACTTAATCGTCGAAGTTCTCTGTATTTTCAGCGGTAACAACATATTTTTTTTTGAGAATATAATACGTATATGGTTTTATTAAAACTTAAACCGGACAGATATTGAATTTAATGTGTATATTTTGAATAACCTAAGGAAAACCCTCAAATTAAATGTTTATTCGCAATCTAGTTACATTGTTAGCAAAAATATGCTCTGCAATTTTGAACCCTATTCAGCGTCACGTAAATGTAACATTAGATTAGCGCAGATATGCGGTTATGTGAGTGAAATCAACGTTTTTAAATCGTAGTCATACCGCGCCTTAAGTGCGGAAAAATGAGCAAGTGATTTTCCACACTGAATGTAATTTCCATACCTTATCAATATGTTTTTAATGAATTGACATATTGTATTGTGAATTTTGTATCTTTGTACTGATCAAGGTTATCTGAAATAAAAATAGATTAAAATTACATGAACCTATTCGATATATAAATAGTATAATCGGAATGAATGAGCAGTTTCCTCCAGATCCCTGTATGCGGGGACAAGCGGGCGCGGCGGAGGGGCGGCGGGGGCGGTGGGGGCGAGGGGAGTGGGAGCGGGGGCGGGGGCGGTGGGGGTGAAGCTGCCGAGCCCGGTAAGCGATGAGGAGGAGCCACGCCCGCACAAGCATAAGGGACGGTACGTAACATAGCCTATTTGTACATATTCTTTACGACATTTTTTTCTCTGTGACAAAGCATCTTTCTGAAATGCTGGTAGATTTGTTTTTCTTTTATGGATAATATATGAAAAAATATACCTGATGGTAAGTGGCTATCGTCGCTTTGGACATGAGTGGCTTTATTGGTGCGTTGCCAGACAAGGAAGACAGAAGAAAAAAAGAAATAACAATAACAATTGTACTATCTAATGTACTTATATTGCGATAAATCGCATTTAGCCGAGAAAAAACCTTATATTTTAATTTTCTTTTCCATTATTAGGAATTCTAATTGAGTTACTGTTATAAAATTATATGTTTACTGTTTTTTATATCGTTTTAGGTTATGCCACATGTTGTGACGGTTAAGTTTGAACTGGTAAGTTAACATTATATCGATTTTCGCTAATAATATCGATAATATTATGATATAGATTTTACAGTAAAATATAGAATCTGAAACAATCAACCCCCTTCACTTTGGAAAATGATAGCGTAACAATTCCATTTGCACTATTCCACACCACATATTATACCATTCATGCCTAGATGTGTTACCTACCATTGAGATATCGTTTTATAAGCATTTATAAAATAAAAGATATAACAATTTTTAATACTACTAAAGCTATGTGTAAAGAATTATTACTACGTAAAAAACTTCGCGAACCTTTACAAAGTTTTGCTAGTTTATTTCAAACCTACAAAAAAAATAAGTTACAATGCAATTCGAACTATAAAGCAAACATATTTAGGTCCCCTATGGCATAGCAATATTTTTAAAATTTGACTTTGTCCTGATTCCAGGAGTAGCCAGAACAGTACAGACAAACAGGACAAAGTGAAGCCGTCCAAGTCGATCGACTAGTTACCACGCGAGTGAAGTGAGATGTGAAGTGAATTTCGAAGTGGGTTGGGTCTTTAAGTCTGTACTGGGCTCCCAAAACTGACTTTCAGTGTGGTTGGTTGAACAAATTATGTTTTAAAATGAGTGACCGAAGTTACCATGACATAAGAAAAACTTGTTCAACCGAAGTATTCTTCTAGATTTGTAATTTAACTATAATTTCAATATATACGTCGTTTTGACGTTGAAATGTTTCCTGTAAAACTTTAGGTAAATGTTTATCTAAATAATGTACATATTATAGACTGTGATCTAGTGTTACTTCACGAGATTCTATTTTAAAACTATTGACAGTTCCAACAGCCATTGACGTGACATTGACATGAGAACAAGAGACATGAGAAAATTTATTTTAACCCTTTGTTTTGTGATCGGAACAATAAAAATATTTTTGATTATTTTTCCGACCCAAATATCGACCAATAGAATTGCACCATTCGACGTCACGTGGTACAACCTACATGGTATTATACTGATATTTTTTTGAAAATTTTCTCTGGTAGTTGCTATATATAAAAAACAAAACATGATCCAGTCAAATTAACCACACGTCAAACTGACAGGTTGAATTCAACGGAAAAATAATCCCCCGAATACCACACGACTCTTGTGGTATTATAAGTGAAAATATTGCGCGAGTTGAAGAACAAGAAAAATGTCACTTACGATAACTACGTAAAAAGTACATAAAGGTGCTCCTTCACTTGGAGCATTCGCCTGTAATGTAACGTTTCAGATTCGATTTTGAGCATTACATTACTGTATTGTCTCCCTGACTGACGAGCATTCGCGTGTAATGTTAGATTCGATTTTGAGAATTTAGTTGATGATTAGACGTTTCAGGCGAAGAAACTAAGGTGTCAGCGGTGGATTTTTTTTTATGGAAATAGCCGGCAAACGAGCTGACGATCCACCTGATGGTAAGTGGCTATCGTCGCCCATGGACATCAACAACACCAAAGGCATCACTGATGCGTTGCCGGCCAAGAAAGAGAGAAGAAAAAGAAAGTAAGAACTGGCTCTCAAGCCCCAAGTCAAGGTGGATGGAAGTGTTGACGGCATGGGTGTACTTTAAGGAACCGATGATGGTTCAGCACAGGTTGATCGATCACGCGAGCGGGACAGTTGAGAATCAGGAGTCAGATATTCTTGTTGCAGGTACATGTACTCATATTCGCTGCGGTCGGCACTGAACAAGATATTGGAAATTACAAGTGATGCGCATTGATGTTACAAGTTGTATCATTATATTAGACATTGTATCATTAAGTTGCGCACTGTAATGCTTGGTGCTTTTCCCTCACCAACGTAATTCTCGAACCTGAAACATTACAGTTTGCGCACTGTAATGCTCGGTTCACCTCTCTCACTGCTCGACTCTGTAACGTTACATTACAGGCAAATGCTCCAAGTGAGGGAGCACCTTAAAATCAGCAATTTAGTTTGAAATTGTACATAAATTCAATATTTGAATATTATACTATTAAGCAAAATACTAGCGAGTACGATATATTGAGAACAATGTAATTACCCGATTGCGTTAGGAAAAATTTAGATCAGTTCACATATAAAAAGTAAAAAATAAATGCCTAATAATATTTAACTATTTCTGTAATAAATATACTTGTGGAGAAACCGTCGATGGCCTAAGAGTGACCAAATCTTTCACTTTTAAAATAGAATATTCGTCTCTTGGCCTGAAGCAAGGTATGGCGTATCTATCTATTTTAAGATTTTATTAACATGATTTTGAACAATAAAGATGATTTAATATTAAATTTAATTTATTTTAAGCTGAAAGTATTATGATGCTAGTCGATTTAATTTTATCAATTCGAATATATTCGCACGGTAATTATTACGTCCACTTCGCTTACGAAGCCATTTTTGTGCAATATTGTATGCTAAAGAATATCTTTTGTTTTTTTACTGCATTGTATATTAACACTATTTTTGTATAATGTTGTATTTGGGCAGGCAATGTATTGTACAATTTGTACATCGGCAAATTCATTTATTATAATATTAGAGTATTTAATATGTTATTCATTTAAGATAATTGTTTGTCGCAGCTCTAGTCTATTGAATATGGAGTTACATTTTTATTGTTTCAGTATTAAATTGAGAACAATTAAAATACGATACATTGTGTGCTCGTTAAACATTTTGTTCTTCATGTAAGCTATAATCGAAGCCTCTCTTTTTACAATGGCATAATTTGTAGCAAATTTTATCATTTTTGCGATTATTTTGGACAGGAATTGGAAGCCTCTTGAATAGGATGTATCGAACTGTGCAATTTTTACCGTTGTTATTATAGATTAGAGATCGTTGCAGCTAATGGGCTATATGTTTTGGATAAAATAACAAAATTTTACTAACAAAAAATAACCGACTTCAAAATTACTCAAAAACCACTTGTCAGATCTCGCTCGAATTTATGTGGGACCACATGACAAGCACCAGCTTTCGATTAAAAAAAATCATCAAAATCGGTTCACGCAGTCGAAAGTTCTGAGGTAACAAACATAAAAAATACAGTCGAATTGAGAACCTCTTCCTTTTTTTGAAGTCGGTTATTAACGAAATAATTTATAATATGTTTAAGGTTACGTATAGGATACCTGTCTATGCAGCATTAAGGATTTATTTTATTTCCAAAACATATAGTGCAATTAGTAGTCCGTGCAAACGATTGTAGGTTCCAGATGTTGTGAAATAGACTATACTGTAGAATAATGTTGTATTGTGGCTGTATATTTTCGATACCGTATATAACTTCAGTTTCTATTGTATCGCTTATTTAACTGTTCACAATAATATTATTCATAATTCAGATAGGTCTTGAATTTAAATAAACTTTCAGTAAAGTAATATCTGTTACATTTTTATTGTTTGAGTATTATTTATTTGTTCTTGTTTCATTTACATGTTGAAGATGACAAAAATTGTTTATGTTCTATTTACGCCCATTTTAACTAAGAAGTTTAATACTGAGTAGGAACAATTTAATATAGAGATTAATATTACGATTCCAAAGATTCTTGTTGATTGTGTAACAATTTTTATTAAATCCGTTTTAAATGAGATTAATGTAAATATACTTTATTTTTCCAGATGATAAAGATTTTCAACGATTCTACTTTAGTGTTTTTAATTTTTTTAGCTACCGAGTTCAAATGTATAATCAAATGTATACAAAATATACATGTCTAACGTTGTTAATGTTTTTAAGCAATTTTCTCGACTTGAATTGTTGCAATATCAGGTTAATATTAGTTCACGTATATTTTACATTGGAGGGATTTATACCTTATTGTCTTTAAGATATTGTTTTAGTTTATATTTTGTAGATAGCTTTCTGAGAATGAATAATTATTTAAAAACAAACACACATATATCTACCTAATTCCGTAGTTTGCTTTGTAAATATGATGTTACAACTTTTTTAGTTAGGTATTCTTATTGTGTTCATCCCCACCAGTGAAATAAACAAATCCCAGTGGGTATTTCCGGAAAAACGTGAAAATTCCCATCAGCTAAGTAATAAGATAAATATACACCGTTAGGCTCACCACTTTAGATCATCCCATTTACCGTCAGGTGGGACAGTGGTCAAGATTAAATTATTCTAAGCTAAAAAATAATCACGATTTTGAATACAGTGCACAGCATTATACATTCAAATTTCATAAAACTGCTAATGACTGATCAGCCTAAACCAGTGGACCTAGAAGAATAAAATGTTGTACAGGGGTCCCTTATAGAGTATGGGAGCAATAAAAAAGGATTATAGAAAATTTAACTTTTTGGTGTAAAATAAATGGGGACAAAAGACAACAAAGGTGTAAAATAAATGGGGACAAAAGACAACAAAGGTGTAAAATAAAGGGGGACAAAAGACAACAGATGTGTAAAAACATGGGGATAAAAGACAAAAAAGGTGTAAAATAAATGGGGACAAAAAACAAAAACGGTGTAAAATAAATGAGGACAAAAGACAAAAACGGTGTAAAATAAATGGGGATAAAAGACAAAACGGTGTAAAATAAAAGGGGACAAAAGACAAAAAGGTGTAAAATAAATGGGGATAAAAGACAACAAAGGTGTAAAATAAATTGGGGATAAAAGACAAAAAAGGTGTAAAATGAATGGGGACAAAAGATTACAAAGGTGTAAAATAATGGGGACATTTCAAAAAATGAGCCGTGTGTACCAGAACGTTCTCTTTGAATAAAAATTGTTCAAATCCTGTAAAGTTTAAGATGTTTAATTTTATTGTCTTTATCATTTTATTGCGCTCAGTAGCTGGGTCTTATAACGTTACATTTGTAAAATACTTGCGTAATGTTTCAACAAATAAAGATATTGTGATCATCTCTAGTTGTTTATTTTGTAATACTTATTTTTAATAAACAGCTGTATGATAAATTACTTAATTATTGTACGTAGGTATGGATTAAGTCGTTTAGTATGTATGCGACACCAAAATAGTTTTTATGAAAGATTCTATACTACGAATAGGTTCTGTACTACGATGTTAAATTTTTCATACCTATAGTTAAATTAAATTGAAAACAGCGAACCCAAAAGTATTATACTTCGAAATTACAACCGAAATATATTAAATTTATTTCGCAGCTGATGATGCTGAGTTAATAAAAGAAATGAAACTAATTAAATTTTTATTCGAATTTGTGTTATAATAAAACACTAATATAATAACATACAAATACTTTTCTACGATTGACCACGTTGTTATCAGAAGTCAGACTAATCCATCGCTTCAATAGGTTATGGGTTAATATCAGAAACGTGCATTTTTTTTTCAAATTTTGGTGGTGAAATTTTTTGTTCAGTTTTCGTGAAAAATGAGAAACAGCAAGGCTATTCTGTTTTGTAACTTGACAGCGGAATCCGCGATGACTTTCAAAATTGAAGTTAAAGCTCGAGACTCACTTCACTTCGCAAGTGCGTACTAGATGATTAAAGAATGACATAATACCGAGGCCATCTTTGGTCGTTTGACGTTCGAGTTCGAAACTCACTTCACTTCGCAAGTGCATATTAGATGATTAGAGAATGACATATCAAGATCTTGAACTCGAACTTTAATTTTGAAACTCATCGCGGATTCGGCTGTCGTGTTACAAAACAGAATAGCCTTCCTATAAGAAGAAGGTTCTTTTCTTATACCAGGTACTCATTTTTCACGAAAACTGAAGAAAAAATTTCACCACCAAAATTAAAAAAAAAATGCACGTTTCTGATATTCACCCTAATACTGATTCCTATTGCGAGTGGTCACGGGAGAACCGGCAAGAAACTGCTAAGGATTACTTCTTTCGATAGATTGTAATAAACTTACAAGCGACAATGTCTTCCAATTATTAAGTAATCCAGTGTGTAAAAAAACCTTACGAACACAAACGGTCGGAATTAACGGGATGGTACAGCACCACATTCAAAATACCATTTTCTCATCGACTTATCATCAATACTTTGAATACATTGAGCTCAAGGATTTGATAAAGTCCGTTATACCCCGTATAAAAAATTACATAATGCCTTACCCAAATATAATATATTTTATATAACACCTAATATTAGGCATTAAACTCATAAAAGGATGTAATTAATGGACCTTCACCCACTATGATAAGTAAACAACATGTTTACATATTGGTCGGTTTGCATGATCATGATCACCCTATATGATCATGATAACGAAGTAAACATGTTTACAGTTACAATATTATGTTTGGTTTGTGTATGATCATAAAAAATAGCGTAATATCTAATTTTTATCGTTCGCATCATTGTTACGGCATAGACTCTCGAACGGCCTTATCTTGGCCTTAACTTTAAGCCTACATGTTGGCATGAACCTAGGGGCAAGTGCATAATGGCTGGTGATGACCTAACGTGTGCACAAAAACCGACAGGGTTCCGAACTGATGCGCGTGGCGAGCGATCTCAAGATTCTCAAGCGTCGACAAGTCACCGCAAGCGACCGGGCCATACATGATCAAGCTTACTTTAATGTACAAAGAGGTAGATATGTCACTAGCGCGCTGACGATGAAGAGCGTAAGAACAGGCAATTGACCGTTGTGCTCGTAGTCGCTCTGACGATACGCACGATTTTGTTGTTGTCAGAAGTGCTTGACATTTTACATATAGCGTTAAAACTTAAAATGCCTTCGTGTATTATAACAATGTGATTGGTGTAGTGAAACAAAAGATAAACGTGTCTGTGTTGTAGATATTTTTTGGTTGATTTGTAAGCGTGGTGGAGTATGCTGTAGGCCTCAAGAGGAGAGACCCGTACTCAGTGGGCCTGTATGGGTTGAAGCTTTATGTGGCTATCGGATGAGACGTATGGAGCTCTATTTATCATGAGTCCAAGCCAACCTCTTGACTACGGCGCCAGGTCCCTTCTGTTCAAGGTCATTGGGCTTTGTACCACCCAGTTTAATCCCAACAATACTATGTGCAAATGTGCGTAGTGATTTAACTCGTCTAGCTAAGCTGGCTTAGAAATCTTGAAATCCACCTTGAAATGTCTTTTAAACCAAATTAAAAAAGGAGGATGTTCAGTTGAACTTTTTTATGATTGTTAGCAAATTAAATGTTTGTAAGCTAAATAAAAGCGGTTAAAAATTCAGTCATCCTACAGCAAATACATACTTCACGTGATAAATTAGCAATAACATGTGAGCACTGCAGCATGAGTCACTATTATAGATATCACTAGTTAAAAACATGCCGAATTACTTGTGTATTACGTACTGTCGGCAAAAAAGTATGCAGGACGTGATACAAAAGCTTTCCTTTATCTATATTATGCTAAACAATTTAAGTTGAGGTAACTAGAAGCCATGATAAAAAAATGTAAGTAAGTCTGAGAACGAGACAACCGTCAATAAATCTTTTATTGAAATTAATGTCTACCTATGCATATTTTTTGAAGTGAAAACTTCTTTAGCATCGTAGTGATTTGAAAGTTGATGAAACGAAAAGGGGCGGGAGAGAGGGAGCGGGAGGGGGAGGGGAGGAGAGGGGGAGGGGAGGAGAGGGGGAGGAGTGGGGAGGGAGAGGGAGAGGAAATTTAATGGTCTCTGATTTGTTAAACCTACAAAAACTGTAATAATTAATGTAACAACAAAGTAAATGAATCACTGATTATTAGGCGATACGAAGTCCGCCAATACAGCTAGTGTTAAATATTTATTTTAATGATGACAAAGAAGTACCTATATGAAGAAAATAATCAATTTTTGTTAATTCTTTTTTTTATTTTTTTGTGTCGGTCTGTAAATTTTTATATTTATATACATATATATATATATATATATATATTTGATCTATGTGTCTATGTTCGTGTGTGTAAATTGGCACAGAAATAAACGTGTTTCTTTCTTTCTTTCTTTCTTTCTTTCTATAACTTCTCACGCGCGTACATTGATACTATTTATTCTACATTCTGTAAGTATCATGACTGGACCGATTTTGACGGGACTTTCACTGATATAAAAAGGAGTTGTAAGTGTATAGCTGATGTAAAAAGGAGTAACTTAGGCTACTTTTATTTTAGAAAAAAAAATAGTTTCTTAGGCGATACGAAGTTCGCCGGGTCAGCTAGTATAATACTAGTATCATAGTAGTAGTATGTTAAGTATGATTTAACATTGATAAATACTTGAACATCCTTAACATTATGGCACGTTTTTATACGTGCCTTGTACACCGAATTTTCTTGCTGGCTGTACATTTAGCATTCTGTGTCAGGACAGGACTTAAAAGATTAGTTCTTAATTCTATTGCAAACTGTTCTATAAATAAAAGTAAGAATATATTCTTTGTCTTTGTGTTTCAGTTACCTACATAGGTACTTACTCTTTGTATTTTTCCGGTGATTTTATTAATATAATATTTATTCTTGCCACAAGTTTACATAAGGAGTACAGATACGCTAAACTCGAAAGTTTGTTCATAGTTCTGCCTGTATACATAGATAAGAGTACCAGGTTCGATTCTTGGGGCAGATATTTTATTTAACCGCCATCACTTCTAACAGTGCAGAATCGGATACGTTAAAATTATTATTATTATTATTATGTTTTGGAAATCGTCTCAAAACATTGTTATTTATTTTGCCAGGCGCTTAAAAGTTATTTGTTTCATCATTCATTACTGTTTAATTGACTCACATTAAAACATGTCTACGCTATAATAAAGTGTGTACACTGCCTAACTGCCTAAACACACTGAAGTATAATGTCATAGAACAGACATCTCGAACAAAATGTGTGTTCCGCCGGGAGGTTCTATTTTCAAAATTGAGCCCCTGTTCTCCTTTCAAAATCGAACGAATCCATTGAAAATTGGAGCCGATCGGCGCCAATTCATTGGGACATACATTGTGTTTGCGGTGTCGGTTCTATATGCTAGTAATAATACTTCAATGCCTAAACATACAATACGTAAAGAAACGTATAACAATTAATACTATCAGACAGTCAGGCGGCACTCTTGGCCCTGAAGTCAGACGAAGTTAAATCTAAGCTCGTGCTTGAAGGCATCGTAGCGATCAATAAACTTCGACGCTTGAAAGGAAAAAATTACCAAGCGACATGTTAACAACTTTACACTAGAGCATTTTAAAGTCAAAATTTTAGAAAAGAAAGCGTAAAAAATCGCCTATTAGTCATAGCTACTTAATTCTAATGAATTTTACATGCAGTTTAAATGCTTAATAAAGCGATTTTTACTAAGCGATTTTTCTAAGTCGAGGCACAGACCTGTGGCACAACTTTACAGGACTGGGGCAGGCCAAAATGCTTTAAATATCGTACCCTCAGTGGAAAAAAGGCATAAGATGAAAATTGAAATTTTACAGGAGAGCCTGAATTTTTTTTAAATATCAATAAAATTGTCAAGATTAAGGATAAAAATTTGGAAAAAAAATGAGCATAATATGCAGCTTTTGTCCCTCTTTACAATCATATTAATAACTAAAATTCAAAGTAACACGACTTATGCTTTTTTCCACTAAGGGTGCGATATTATTATGTGGTTACTCGAAAACTACACTACGAAAGTGATTAATCTCAACTGTCAAGAAAAGGTCTTAATTTCACAGTCTTCATCAGTCACTGTAGGCTGAACAGACGTCTGCATAGAGTTGGGTTCAGTAACACGCAAAAAAAAGCGGCCAAGTGCGAGTCGGACTCGCCCATGAAGGGTTCCGTAGCAGCAAGTAACATAATATAAAAGTTCTTGTAGTTCGTTGTAACTTTGATCAATGTTTTTTACGGTTTACGATTTATGACGTATTAAAAAAAACTACTTACTAGATCTCATTCAAACCAATTTTCGTTGGAAGTTTTCTTGGTAATGTACATTATATATTTTTTTTTAGTTTTATTATTCCCTTATTTTAGAAGTTACAGGGGGGGGGGACACACATTTTACCACTTTGGAAGTGTCTCTCGCGCAAACTATTCAGTTTAGAAAAAAATGATATTAGAAACCTCAATATCATTTTTGAAGACCTATCCATAGATACCCCACACGTATGGGTTTGATGAAAGAAACATTTTTGAGTTTCAGTTCTAAGTATGGGGAACCCCCAAAATTTATTATCTTTTTTCCATTTTTGTGTGAAAATCTTAATGCGGTTCACAGAATACATCTACTTACCAAGTTTCAGTTCGGAAAAAAGTGGCTGTGACATACGGACGGACAGACAGACAGACAGACAGACAGACAGACATGACGAATCCATAAGGGTTCCGTTTTTTGCCATTGGCTACGGAACCCTAAAAAGGAGGAGGTTCTCAATTCGACTGTATTTTTTATGTGTGTTACCTCAGAACTTTGGACTGGGTGAACCGATTTTGATTATTCTTTTTTTAATCGAAATCTGGTGCTTGTCATGTGGTCCCACATAAAATTGAACGAGATCTGATAAGTACTTTTTGAGTAATATTGAAGTCGATTATTTTTTGTTAGTAAAATTTAGATTATTAAAATTATGTATACTGTGACAATAGAATGACCGTCATCATGAATCAGGGTGACCGTAAATTTGTTAACTTATCAAAGTAACTAATTCAAAAGCTAAGTTTAAACTAACTTAACACCATGCAAGTCAAATAAATGGAAACATTCGAAAATGGAAGTCGTAATATTTGTCCATAAAATTAGACGTTACAAGATTTCAATTTATACTTGGTGATTATTATATTCATGGTCGTAAATGGTCATGAGTGGTACGTCTTAAATAGAGAAATCGACAAAGGTAATTATTCAAAAAAATAACCGACTTCAATATAACTCAAAAACTACTCGTCAGATGTCGCTCAAAAAGTGGGACTACATGACAAGCACCAGCTTTCGATTAAAAAAAGAATCATCAAAATCGGTTCACCCAGTCGAAAGTTCTGAGGTAACAAACATAAAAAATACAGTCGAATTGAATACTTCCTCCTTTTTTGAAGTCGGTTAAAAAAACAAAGATTAAGCCAAACTATTACTAACAAAAAGCAGTGCTTTGCCTGCGTTTTTCGGGACCTGCCCTATTTCTTCTTCCAAATAATCTAACTAAGTACCTGTGTGCAAAATTTTATAAAAAGCCGTTCAGTATTTATGGCGAACAAGAAACGAAAAAGTAATAGCCCCAACTCAGAGTCAGTAACGGTTACTTTAATCGCTCTTTAATAAATAATCACCATACAAATTCTGTACTAAGGAGCGATTTTAAGTAACCGTTAGTGACTCTGAGTTGAAGCGTAACTTTCATAATTAAATATTAGTGGGAAAGCGTTTAATGTGTGTAATTAAAATAGGTCTGGAGTACCTGTTGTGAGCATTGAGCGCTTTCGCCTAATAATTTTTAACCGAATTCAAAAAAAGGAGGAGGTTCTCAATTCGACTGTTTTTTTTTGTGTTTGTTACCTCAGAACTTTGGACTGGGCGAACCGATTTTGATGATTGTTTTTGCAATCGAAAGCTGGTGGCTGTCATGTGGTCCCACATAAATTTTATTGAGATCTGACAATGGCATCCATGAGAAAACCACATAAGTCGTAAATTTGTGTTAAGATGTGCGCGACAAATTGACGAATAACTCAATATCACGCCAACCGATTTCGATGATTCTTTTTTTAATCGAAAGCAGGTGGTTGTCATGTGGTTCCACATAAATTTGAACGAGATCTGAAAAGTAGTTTTTGAGACTTTGAAGTCGGTTATTTTTTGTTAGTAAAATTTAGATTATTCAGTAGTTAAATAGGTTACTTCAATCCCTAAACCCCACACTCCGCGCGGACCTTTGCGTTGCGCAACGAACCCAATTTGCAGATCTATATTTACCTTATCTGTCAGGCAATCATACCGGAACTAAACTAACGGAACCATTTCATGCGTTTAACAGATGTATAATTGTTTAATTAAATAAGCTGTCGTCTACCGCCTCACGGTAGACATGTCAGCAAATAATTGCTCAGTTTTATCATAATTTTATCATAACGTGACAAATTACAATTCGTAAATGTTTACAAATAATTTTATATTATTCAAAACCCGTGACTATTTATAGTGGGATAACGGGGTTTAATCAAGTGTTTGACTAATAATTTTTTATAGAGAATACCGCATTTAGACGCAGTTGTTACTTGAAACATTCGTTTGACCCACTACTGAGCACGGACCTCTCCTCTAGAGGAGGCCTAGAGCATACTCCACCACGCTGCTCCAGTGCGGATTGGTGGAAGGGTTAGTGGCCAATCCAAAACATCCCGTTTTCATGCCGCCCGAGGGCCTCCGACATGACTTAACGACTGTTATCTTACGATGATAACCAGGACCGACGGCTTTACGTGCCCTCCGAAGCACGGAAACACTTAAGATTTTTTTTTATCAGGTCATTCATCTAACTATCGGCCACACCGCTTTTGCTTAACCATTTATTGGAATCTAAACAAGCCACCGGAAAACTACTTAGTTATACTCCCCTGGATCCGCTAATATTTGCGAATATTATGGAGAATTCTAAGCGCTCTTTGTTATTCTGAGAATTATGGAGAATGTCAGGAGAGGGGGGCACATTCGAACACTTTTTAAATAAATTATTATATTTCTCGTATAGTATTACCAATCAAGATTTATTTTATTTAAGTATTACATATGGGGTTTATACTACATACTAAAGATGATATTAATTTATTTTGACTTGCTAAAGTAACACAATTTCGTTTTTCTTTTTAGCTCTATTTTGTTCAAATGTACCCCATCCGCGGGGCACATTTGAAACCCCTAGGGGCAGTTTTGAAAAACCAGGATTAAATGGAAACCATGTTATTTGTATCTAATAATATCATAGCACACTGTCATTTATTTCTTACAATAACTATTAATTGAATAAACTTTATAAAATTCTGAACGGCCTGGGGCAGTCTTGAACAAAGGTAACAAACTTATTTCTATAACCGAGATCAAATTAGATATTCCGAAACAATATTGAAAAGTAATAACATTCATAAGTATTTTAAAAAATATGAAATTTTAAAGAGCCTTAGGAAGATACCTACTTTATAAGTGTTGAATATAAAATAAACAATCTCAAAAGGCGGTCCACAATAACTGTAAAGACAATAAAAAATGAAATCGCTTCCTTATATTTTTATAAAATAAATACCCATATGTTATTTATATGTATGGGGCATTTTGAACATTTTATTCAAAAGTGCCCTAGTAATTTTGTTCAAATTTGCCCCAATACCAACCTTCAGAATTAAAAATTTCTAGACGAAAAACTAACTTGTGTTTAATGATCTTATATTTGTAAATACTGAGTCTATAATATATGAAACACTATGAAATAATCACAACTTGATAATAATATTTATGTTTTCAGTAATTTGCTTACAAGCAAAAAAATATTTGTTTATTTTCGTCTCCGTAAAGTAACCGGCAATTTTTTTGTAAAATTACCCTGACGTTAACGGTAGTTGGGATCTGACAGATGTGTAGTTCGGATTTACCAGTATTAAAAAGGTTATGGAGGTTGGGAAAGATAAAGAATGCGTTCATAAATCGAATAATTCAAAACTGCCCCTGTACTAAACTGCCCCCCTCTCCCCTACATTTACTTCCCCTATATTTACTTATTGATTTTCCTCGCGATTTTTCTTTCCCGGACATAATCCGCAACATAGTTGACAATCGCAGAATGGCCGCCATCTTGATTTTTTTAAACGTCATAATTTTCCTTACACCACCAACGTTTTAAATAAATAAATAAATAAATAATGCTTCACACTCATAGCCCCACACTAGGATTCCCTGTGTCGTGGGTGCCAGGGACAACACACTAGACAAGAACATTCACACCCAGACCGAGAACAGAAATTCAAACTCATCATTCCAATTGCCGCCTCGCTTGGAATCGAATCCAGGACCCTCGGTGCGGCGATCCGGCACGATAACTATTGCGTCACACTGGTCGTCTAATTTTTCCCGTATAATATTATAGTAGATCATTTTAAGTAAGTTTCGAATCAAATAATGAACTAATGTAAACAGTAACTGTCCTAGCGACATCTGTGATCTGACAATTGAACTACTGAAGCAGTGCAATTTCACGTGTTGTATGGACTTTGGATCACGTGTCCACAGACGGTTTCATTTATACAAAAATACATAATTATAACAGAACAATAACACAACAATTATTTTGTCGTTTTGTATTGTTTTGTAATGAAATACAAGTGTGTGTCTGTTGCTATCTGTACCTTATTGCTGTAACGTAAAAGAATACTAGGTAATACTATTTTGCATCATCAAAGTTCAAGGTTCCAGCAGAGGTCACCTTTTTATCTCCTTTGTAGTAAATTGTTATCCTTTCCTTAATTATGATCTAGACTTGCGTATTTTGGCAGACTTGTTTACATTAAGTACAGAATTATACAAAGGAATACTCAGTGGCGTAGCGTGGTTCCCGCCGCCCGGGGCCGACCGAAAATTTGCCGCCCGCCAATGATTTTTGCCGCCCCCATATTATTTAAAATATATTTTTTATTAATTAAATATTCACATTTCTTGTTTTTTTTTCAGAGCATAATCTATATATATAAAATTGAAAAGCGACACACCGCTGATTAAACAAAAAATCTCAGAAACTACCGAACTGATTAAGATGAAATTTGGCAGGGAGATAGTTTATGCTGAGGAGACGTCCACTAAGAACGGATTTTTGGAAATTCATCCCCTAAGGGGTAAAAATACGGGTTAAAAGTCACTTTCATACAAACCAACTTTGTCAGTTTTAGATTTATAAATTCGAAATTTTTTATGTAAGTTTATAGTAATAAACAAAAATTAATTTTAACACATTTTTTCGGAAAATCATCCCTTAAAGGGTTAATTTCTTCAATTTAACTTAGCACGCAACTTCGTCATTTTTGAAGTTAAAAACATGAAAATTTATATATTAGTTCAAGATTAGAAACAAAATTTAAAAGTTATTTGTTTTTTTTGGAAAATCAACCCCTAAAGGGTTGAATAAGGTTGTTCAAGTTTGTATGGGAACTTCGTCAGTTTTGAAGTAAGAAGGGTGAAAATTTGTATATAAGCTTATAGTTAGATACAAAAAATAACTGTATCACTGTTTTCTCGAAATTCATCCCCTAAAAATAGGGGTTGGAAGTCTTCTTTTACATATAAATCAGCTTCGTCAGTTTTAGAGTTATAAGTATGAATTTTTTTATGTATGTTTATAGTAATAAACAAAAGTTAACTACAACACATTTTTTTGGAAAATCATCGTTTAAAGGGTTAACTTCTTGGATGGAATTTAGTACGTAACTTCGTCATTTTTTAAGTTAAAAACATGAAAATTTATATATTAGTTCAAAATTAGAAACATTTAATAGTTATGTGTTTTTCGGAAAAATCAACCCCTAAAGGGTTGAATAAGGTTGTTCAAATTTGTATGGGAACTTTGTCAGTTTTGAAGTAAGAAGGGTGAAAATTTGTATATAAGCTTATATTTAGACACAAAAAATAACTGTTTCACTGTTTTCTCGAAATTCATCCCCTAAAAATAGGGGTTAAAAGTCTTTTACATATAAATCAGCTTCGTCAGTTTTAGAGTTATAAATATTATGCAATCTTTTATGTATGTTTATAGTTATAAACAAAAGTTAATTCCAACACATTTTTTTGGAAAATCATCCCTTAAAGGGTTAATTTCTTGGATGGAACTTAGTACGCAACTTCGTCATTTTTGAAGTTAAATACATGAAAATTTATATATTAGTTCAAAATTAGAAGCAAAATTTAAAGGTTATGTGTTCTTTGGGAAAATCAACCCCTAAAGGGTTGAATAAGGTTGTGGAAGTTAGTATGGCAACTTCATCAGTTTTGAAGTAAAAAGGATGAAAATTTGTATATAAGCTTATAGTTAGACACAAAAACTAACTGTATCACGGTTTTCTCGAAATTCATCCCCATAAAGAGTAATAATAAGGGGTTGTAAATATCTATTTAAGAAACTATGTCATTATAAACTCAGTAATGTGAAAATGGATATGTTAACTTATAATTAGAAACAAAAATTAATTGTAACAGTTTTTTTTTGGAAATTCATCCACTAAGGGGTAAAAGGGGATGTAAATTTGTACGAAACTTCGTCAATATCGAACTCAGAAATGTGAAAATAAATCAAAAATTAACTGCAACAGGTTTTTGAATTTCATCCCTAAGAGGTAAATAAAGAGGTTGCAAGTTTTTAAAGAACTTTGTCATTTTCGAACTCAGAAATACGAAAATTAATATGTAAGCTTATAGTGAGAAACAAAAAAATTGTGTAGGAGAGAGGGACAGGAAGCGAGACAGAGACCGGGAACGGGAGAGGAACAGAGAGCGGGAGAGGGCCGGGGAGCGGGAGAAGGAGAGGGGAGGGACAGGGAGCGGGAGAGGAATGAGAGGGACAGGGGCAGGAAGCGGGAGAGGGAGCGGGACAGAAAGCGGGAGAGGGACCGAGTGCGAGAGAGGAACTGGAAGTGGGAGAGGGACAGGAAGCGAGAGACGGACCGTGAACGGGCGAAGGAAAGGGACAGGGAGCGGGAGAGGGAGAGGGAGAGAGAGAGAGAGAGAGAGTTTGAGTGGGAGAGGGAGTGGGAGCGGGAAAAGGAGTGGGAGCGGGAGAGGGAGAAGGAGTGTCCAGATGGAAACAACAGAACCGTTTTTAAAAATATTTGTACTTTTCATGTTGACATCGTAAAACCAGTTCATCATTGATCCAGGATCTGGTGGTGTTACTTCGAGACAAGATATGTAACTCCTGGATGGATGGAAATAACGGGACCTTTTTGTTTTTTTTTCTAATGAAACTCAAGAGCCAGTTTTTCTGTACATATAATATTTTTCAAAATTTCGGTTAGGGGCACTTCAATAACGTGTTAGAACACCAAAAATTTTGTTTTTAAAATTATTCTCTGTTTGTCTGTTTGTATGTTCGGGCATTACATGAAAACCCTTGAACTGATTTCCACGGGAATTAGTTATATTGTTCCTCATACTTTGGATCACGTTTTAAAAAACTTTTCGTCCCGATAAAATTAAAAGTTTTCACCGGAAACAAGATGGAACTTAGTGTGGAATATTTTGAAATATCAACGATTTGCTTTAAATTTGCAACAAAAATTCCTCATTTAATTGATGAAATACATGTTTTCGAGTTTTTCAAATTTTTTCATGAAAAAGAAAAAACTAATGTTAACTAATGTTGTTTATTTTTTAAAATTCGTTCCCGGAGGAATTATTTGTGATTATATCGTATGTTTCAGTATATAAATTCCTAAATATCAGTACTTCCATATAAATTAACCTGTTTTTAAATTTTTTTCTGCAAGGGGTACAAATATGATCAGCATAATTTCCGCATGCGAAGCTGCGGGCAACAGCTAGTTTATAATAAAATTAAAAAACTATATGTAATTTTTTTATTTAAGAATCGAGTGGCTTGCCGCCCCCTCTTTATGTGCCGCCGGGAGCCATGGCTCCCCCGCCCCTCCCCCTATGCCACTGGGAATACTCATGTGTCGATTTGGAAGACTTCCTTGAGACTAAATCAACCTATTTTTCATATACTGTTGAGCAAACGTTGGATTTTACTAGATGGAATTAGATGGAACAAGGAAAAAACCTGACAAATGGCCTGATAACACAAAGAAAAGTTGTAATTTCCTGTCGCAAGTCGTGTGTGTTATTAAACATTTTTTTCCCCATATAGGAGGAGAGGAAGGGGGAGCGGCAGGGGGAGGGGGAGTGGGGGGAGAGGGAGAGGGAATTTAATGGTCTCTGATTTGTTAAACCTACCAAAACTATAAAAGTTAAAAGTAACAATAAAGTACATTCACTGATAGGCGATACGAAGTTCGCCGAGACAGCTAGTCATAATATAAGTTGTATGCAGTTCCCTCCTATGCATAGCATTTATTAAAAAATCCTGATATTTCAAAAAGTTGGCCGCTATCCTGTTAGAAACCTAAAAATCTAGTAAACGCTAGAAAAAACACTGAGAGGTAGGAAACCTAAGAGCTGCGGACGAGGTTTCGTTCAGTTTTGCGAACCGTTAGGTATTCTTGCATAATGATAATAAAACAATAAATAAATAAAAGCTTGCACACATACCATACCCTCGCAATAGGATTCCCTGTATTGCGGCTGGCATGTACAACACAAATTAGACATGACTATAACACCCTCGCACATAAATATCTGCTCCGGGAATTGAACCCTAGACCCCTTGCCTCGTATGTAGGGTCACTACCAAATAGGCTACAGCGGTCGATGGTCGTCATCATGATAGGATTAGTAATTACTAGGTATTTGTTTCACGATCTGAAATTATGTGGTTTAGTTTGATATTGCTACGTGCTATAACGTGCTTAGGTTATACAAATTCGTTGAAAATAATAATAGTCTTCATAAAAAGAACCTGTACGGTACTTTTTCTGCGTATTAACGCCTCTGTGGTATTGCGCACATACCTAATTACAGACTGGAAATTATGATAATATTATTTACTGCATAATTTGGTATCACAGGATAAAAACGTATTGGGTATTGTTAAAAAGGTAAGTCCCCTGTAGTTTTCGTGCCTGTAACGCAAGATCTCAGAAACAAACCACTGAACGGATTTTTAACAGACTTTCAAAAAAGGAGGAGGTTGTCAATTCGGTTTTTTGTATTTTTAGAGTTCCGAAGAAAAATTAGAACCCTTATAGTTTCCTCATGTCCGTCCGTCCGTCCGTCCGTTATTAAACTCTAGAATCGTAGCCTAAAATATTGAACACATTTTTTTAGGGTACCGCCGGCTAAACCGTTGGAGTTGGACACGTGAAATAATTCTCAAAAATAGGTTATAATTATAATAAAAGATTTTAAGCGAATGTGATATATGTCCTTACCTAGTATTTTTCATAGACTGTTTCTTAGCACCAAATTTTTTTGGTAAGGCTTACTCATAAAATCTTACAACCGAATTAACGATTAGGAAATTATCAATTGAAATCATTCCGAGTTAAATTTAACCTAGTTAAGTAAGATAAAAGGTTACGCTGTCTGATAACAAACATTCGTATCAAGTCTAGCCACATCGTCCGGCTAATTATGGTAATTGTTGAACGTTATCGGCGAACTGACGCGTATAGTCATTTCCTCAGAAGCACGTGTTGCTACGATAGATTCGAGATAAGAATTCCCCTCCGTGACTTACGTCCTGTTTCTATAACCTATCTATTATGCTGATTAATGATAAGATCATACTAATGATTGCATTAGAGGGAAAGGGCTCATTTTTATGTGATAAGTATAGCTAACGATCTTGCAGTGCTACTGTTCCCTCCCGCCTATGATTGGACATCTGCAACAATATCAGTGCTGCTCATTGAAGTATTATTACTAGCATATAGAACCGACACCGCGAACACAATGTCCCAATGAATTGGCGCCGATCGGCGTCAATTGTTAATGGATTCGTTCGATTTTGAAAGAACGGGGGCTCAGTTTTGAAAATAGAACCTCCCGGCGGGATTCACATTTTGTTCGAGATGTCTGTTCTATGACATTATACTTCAATGGTGCTGCTTTTTTATTTAGGAGGTTTAGGGAATATTCTACCACGCTGCTTGCACGCTGAGTTTATAATATTATGTACCACCAAGGAATAACCTAATAACTCAACGATGCCAACCAATACTGACAAAATACTTTCCGAATCGTGGAATCCATCCATCCATCCATCAGCCTTTGGAGGTCCACTGCTGGACATAGGCGTCCCTAATCTACGCCACTCAGACCGGTCCTGAGCCTTCTGAATCCAGCGGATACCCGCTGTCTTCTTCAGGTCGTCGGTCCACTTAGTCGGGGGGCGTCCTGTGCTCCTTTTACCGAGGCGTGGTCTCCATTCGAGGACCTTTCTTCCCCAACGGTTATCGGTCGAATCATGGAAGCCGTTCACTAATTTTCTCATTATCAGTCAACCATTTAAGTATCGACCGCGATGCGATTCTTAACGACAAACCGGTCATACTGTGAAGTTAAAATATTTATGAACACATGTCGTAAAGACAAAAATATTTTCGACATATGTTTCAAGTTATAAGTAGAAATGAATAAATTTGAATGTTTTTTCATAAACTCATTAGTTTGGAGACTCTTCAGCGAGGAAAATTTTTGTGATGTCATTTTGTTATTTTTAACCGACTTCAAAAAAAGGAGGAGGTTCTCAATTCGACTGTATTTTTTTATGTTTGTTACCTCAGAACTTTGGACTGGGCGAACCGATTTTGATGATTGTTTTTTTAATCGAAAGCTGGTGCTTGTCATGTGGTCTCACATAAATTTGAACGAGATCTGAAAAGTAGTTTTTGAGACTTTGAAGTCGTTTATGTCCTGGTATTACACTTAGGTTTGACTCCTGACGAGGAGTCCTTGAAGGTTAACAGCAGTCTCAAGACATTATTTTAGTACGTTGACGTTCTATAATAAAATTCCAAAATAAATACGTAACTTGCCAATAGAAGGCAAGTAGTTAGGCAAGGGATATTATAGAATAGACGAGTATTTAAATGACAAAGATGCATGGAAATGACCAGTTCTGCAACCAGTTCCGCTCAGATTAGTAAATATTTTTGTAATATTTTCTTTTTTTGTAATATTTTTTTAAAAGATGTGCGAGGAGTTTCTTTCGGCTTTTCTTCTCCTCCATGACAAAGCACCCTTCCGAAAAGCTGGTAGATAAAAAAATGATGACGTGCATAAGTACATCAGTGATACCTATAGAATAAAATATTTTGACTTTGACTTTGACAATATAAAAGCTTGTAGTTTAGAAACTGTAGCTCGAGCACGAATATTTGCGAGAAAGTATTCGTATGGTTAACGTAAGCAATTTGTCAAATTTGTATGGCATTTTAGTACCATTTACGTACGATAGGGGCGCTTTTGAAAAAATGCCATACAAATTGCTTACGTTAACCATACGAATACTTTCTCGCAAATATTCGTGCTCGAGCTACTGAACTTTAACTAAACATTGAATCTCAATGCGTGGTGTGTGAGGTTTTATTAAATTTAAAAAAATATTACAGATATTTTGTTTACACTAAAGACAGCGTGATAAAGTTTTTAAATAATCTATCCACCAACGCCGTATAACAATGAAGACAGTTTCAAAAAAGAGTAAAAAAAAATTTTTCGCTTGTAGGAATTAATCTCGTTTGTGAAAATACCTCATCAAGCATATGGAAACTGTGGAACGAACTTCCTGTATTGGTTTTCATGGGATCCTTCAAGAAGCGGATCTACTTCAAGAAGCGGATTTCGCTTCCTTCTAGGCCGTCAATTGCTGACGCCCCGGTATTGCTGATCTCCACCGGCGGCGGTGATCACTTACCATCAGGTGACCCGACTGTTCGAGGCATAATAATTCTTCTAAGAAAATCACCGACTTCAAATTGGGGATAACTCAAAAACTTCTCCTCAGATCTAGCTCAAATTTTAATGAGACTACATGACATGCACCAGCTTTCGAATATAAAAAGAATCATTGAAGTCGGTAAAAACTTGAAAATAATTTTAGTTATTCAGCCTCACTTCCTTGCAAACCGGAATACGTCTGATACTACGTAGTAACTGGTAATAAACTACAAATCAACATTATAACAAAAACAAATAATACTAGTGAGCCGAAACGTGAGGATATTGACCTGGTCTTGGTTGATTTAGAAGGCAACTAGTTTATGTTAGTTACGAAGAGGGTGAGTGCACCAGTAATGGACATTTTTTAAGAATATCTATACATCTATACTCTATACAAATAAATAAAATTGGAGTGTCTGTTTGTAATATTAAAATAACCGCTTTTTACTAAGTGCATTTGGATTTATACACGGTAGGTACATATACCAAAACAACATTTTTTACAATTTTTGTCTGTCTGAAATGGCTGGACCGATTTTGACGGGACTTTCACTGACAGATAGCTGATGTAACAAGGAATAACTTAGCTTTAGCAGCTAGTTTTAAAATAAAATAATTAAGAATCTATTCGTTAGAAGTAATGATAAAAGTTACTTATTTTATTTATTTTATTAGTCAATCAATGTATGACAGACAGAAAATCTGTTATAAAAAATATCTACAACAAATATTATATATTTTAAACAAAACAGATAATTCGAATCACAAATAATGTAGCTATGTTAGTACTTACGCAAATCACTCGCAAATTAAATATAAAACAGACATTATTTTTAAGGAATTCAATTTCGTATATTCTATTCACCATAATATTATTTACTTTCACAGCAATTGTGTTCTATACTTCACTCCGTGTTGAGATAAACGTACAGATAAAAATGAAATCGTGCCCGTTATTACCTAGTTAAAAAAAAATAAACATATTTCTGACGATAATTTAATATTTACTATATTAAACCCTAATTATGCTGTCCGTCACTAGTGCAGTCACCTTTAATTTTGTTTACGGAACATCCCGTCTATATCTGCTGCATTTAAAGTGTGAAGTGGCTGCGGTGGTCGATTCTGGTGGCCAGGTAGATGTCGCCTATTTCAACTTCCAGAAGGTGTTCTGCTCTGATGTTATTGAATTTGGTATAATAATCTATATATATAAAATTGAAAAGCGACACACCGCTGATTAAACAAGAAATCTCAGAAACTGCCGAACCGATTAAGATGAAATTTGGCAGGGAGATTTTCAATTTTAGAGTTATAAATATGAATTTTTTTATGTATGTTTATAGTAGTAAACAAAAGTTAACTTCAACACATTTTTTTGGAAAATCATCCCTTAAGGGGTTAATTTCTTGCATGGAACTTAGTACGCAACTTCATCATTTTTGAAGTTAAAAACATGAAAATGTATGTATTAGTTCAAGATTAGAAACAAAATTTAAAGTTGTGTGTTTTTTGGGAAAATCAACCCCTAAAGCGTTGTTTAAGATTGTGGAAGTTAGTATAGGAACTTCGTCAGTTTTGAAGTAAGAAGGGTGAAAATTTGTATATAAGCTTATAGTTAGACACAAAAAATAACTGTATTACTGTTTTCTCGAAATTCATCCCCTAAAAATAGGGGTTGGAAGTCATTGAATGTATTTTATAGAGGAAGAGAGACAGGGTGCGTGAGAGGGAGAGGGAGAGAGAGGGAGAGGGACAGGATGCGGGAGAGGGCCCGAGAGCGGGAGAGGGAGAGAGAGGTACAGGGGCAGGAAGCGGGAGAGGGAGAGGGAGCGGGACAGAAAGCGGGAGAGGGACCGAGTGCGAGAGAGGAACTGAGAGCGAGAGAGGGAGAGGGTGAGGGACAGGAAGCGGGAGAGGGACCGTGAGCGGGCAAAGGAGAGGGACAGAGAGCGGGAAAGAGAGAAGGAGAGAGAAAGTGAAGGAGAGAGAGAGAGAGAGATTAGGAAACAGAGAAGGAGAGAGAGTGTGTGAGAGGGAGGGAGGGAGGGGGTTTAAGTGGGAGAGGGAATGGGAGCGGGAGAGTGAGTGTAAGTGTCCGGATGGAAAGATATTTATACTGTTCATGTTGACATCGTAAAACCAGTTCATCATTGATCCATTTAGGATCTGGTGGTGTTACTTGGAGACAAGATATGTAACTCCTGGATGGATGGAAATAACGGAACCTTTTTGATTTTTTTTAATAAAACTCAAGAGCCAGTTTTTCTGTACATTAAATATTTTTTCAAAATTTCGGTTAGGGGCACTCAAAAAATTTGTTTTTAAAATTATTGTCTGTCTGTCTATCTGTTTGTCTGTCCGGGCATCACATGAAAACCCTTGAACTGATTTCGACGGAAATTAGTTAAGCTGTTCCTTATACATTGGATCACGTTTTTAAAAACTTTTTGTCCCGATAAAATTTATAGTTTTCCCCGGAAACAAGATGAAACTTAGTATGGAATATTTTAAAAATATCAATGATTTGCTTTAAATTTGCAACAAACGTTCCTCATTAAATTCATGGAATACATGTTTTCGAGTTTTTCAAATTTTTTCCTGAAAAAGAAAAACTAATTAATGTCAATGTTGTTTATTTTTCATAATCCGTTCCCGGAGGAATGATTTGTGATTGTATCGTAGGTTTCCGTATATAAATTCCTAAATATTAGTACTTCAATATAAATTAACCTGTTTTTAAATTTTGTCCTGCAAGGGGTACAAATATGTTAAGCATAATTTCCGCATGCGAAGCTGCGGGTAACAGCTAGTGATATAATAATTGTATTAATGTGATTTGATTTGATTTATTATTATTTATTTATAATTATTTTAATTTTGTGTAATTATTATTATTTCATATTATTTGACATGTATGACATTTTGACATGTTGTATAATTTTATTAATATTTGACATAGGAGTTTCAATTTATTAATAGGTATTAATATGTAAAAATTATATTATTATTAATAATGTTAACATTAAGATTTATTTTTGTTAATTATGCTAACGTCTAATGCTTTGCCTGTAATGTTAGTTTAACTTCGGAGTAAATAAATAAATAAATAATCATTTCCCTAGACATAAACTGCAAACAGATGTTTGTAAAAATATTTACCGATGTTATACAGATACGTCATTGATCAGAATTTAACACATATTTTATTACTAGTGCCTGTCCAAACGTGTGATAGCCCCGCCCACCTACTTAACAGAAAATAGAAAAATTTCTAAATTACTTATCTACTTGATTACTTAACTACTAAATTACTAAACTACTAAATTGTCCGTTTACACGTATTAATTTAATTAAAATTTAGTTAACTACTTAACTACTTAATACGTGTAAACCGAACAATACTTCTTATTTGGTCGGCAACGCAGCAGTGATGCGTATAGTGTTGCTAATATCAATAGGTGACAGTGATTTACTAAAACTGCCATTAGCTAAATCGCCGTCACAGGAAAAACCTTCAAAACGCAGGATATGCGTCCAGCTCTTTTGGCGCTCTAAAAGCGCGCCAACAGTATTGGCCTAAGAGCGGCAGATGAGCTGTGGAGAGCGTCAGATTTAAATATAATAGCCAATAAAAAGGAACCGAAAAAGTGTCCGGGTTTCGCCTTTGCTCATTTTAAAAACTCGCCCAGACGTTCCCCGGATGCCCTGAACCCGGACGGATGGCAGACCTACGATATACCATCAGGTATGTTGTCTGCTCGTTTATTGACTATTTACATAAAATTAACTAGTAAAAATAATTTACTTTATCAGCAGATTGTCATCAATACTTTAATGAATAAAAACATTAATATAATATCATATTTAATTACGCCATATCGTTGGCGCCACTAGAAATGACATTAACTCGGGGTTCTTAATGATGTTGTATAATTATTTCTGTTATAGCTTAATGAACATTTTTTTATGTTTTATCGTACAATATTTTATAAATAATCTAAATTTTACTAACAAAAAATAACCGACTTCAAAGTTACTCATAAACTTCTTGTCAGATCTCGTTCAAATTTATGTGGGACTACATAACAAGCACCTGCTTTCGATTAAAAAAAGAATCATCGAAATCGGTTGGCGTGATATTGAGTTATTCGGCCATTTGTCGCGTACATACTTAATGCAAATTTAAGACTTATATGGTTTTCTCATGGATGCCATTGTCAGAAGACGGTTAAAAAATGTGTAACTGAGCGATGTCGTGAAGCGCTCATAGCCCGGCGGCTTGCGTCGATCCTAAGCAATCGACAAAGTTAAGCAACAGCGGGCGCGGTCTGTAGTCGGATGGGTGACCGCTAGTGGCAAAAATTTCTTGAGCGCTTCCGTGCTTCGGAGGACACGTATAGCTATCGGTCCCGATTGTTATCGTAACAGTCGTTAGCCATATCAGAGGCCTTTGTGTTGCTGACTAACCCCTCCACCAATCCGCACTGGAGCAGCGTGTTGGAGTATGCTCTAGGCCTCCTCAAGAGGAGAGACCAGCTCAGTAGAGGCTCATTGGCTTCGACCCATTAATGGCCCACTACTGGGCACGGGTCTCTCCTCTTAAGGAGGCCTAGAGCATACTCCACCACGCTGCTCCAGTGCGGATTGGAGGAGGAGAGAGGCTCATTAATAGGTTGAAACTAGCCAGCGGGCCATGTAATTTTTGCTTCGATGGAAGTTGGGCAAATGCAATGTAAAGGTGACAAAAATAGATTTTAAAGTCATTAGGTCAATAGAACATTATTGTTGTCGTATAATAAAAATTGTCACCTATATCGGTGACCTTTTACAGGTCATATCACAGACACTTACGAATCAATACTCGTGAAAGACGCCAGTATATCCTTGAACCCTACGTCATTATGACGTCACAGCATACGTCATGTGCGTTCTACGTTTAATGTTATTTGTTAAGTATTGTTAAGAATACGTCATTAACGTTAATGATATAACTGGATTAAAAAACCGGTTATTTATGTGGTAGGAATAGGGCTCTGTACTGTAGACATGTATTATATTGTTAAATACTTAATAATTTGTAGACGAGACTTATTTAGTCTTACAGTGTCTATTTGTCGTAAATTGTAATTATAAAATAAGGCATAAAATGAAAATAAAATTTAGGGATATAATATCGTTTAATGCTAAAACTAATTTCTGTTTACTCTGATTTTTTTTAACTAATATTTCAATAAGAAGTGCCAAGATTGTTTCGTAAATAACACTAGTCTACAAAAACCAAATAAAGGATAAATATGTATAATCCATTTTTTTAGGCTTCCGAAGTAAAATCGGAACCCTTATTGTTTCGTCATGTCCGTCTGTCCGTCTGTCCAAAGCAAAGCGCCGCCGAGACCCTTGGTGCTAGAAAACTGTAATTTGGCATAAAATAGTTTCCAAAAATCTCGTAACAAAAACTCCAAAAAGGAAAATTAAACAAAAAAAAATTGTTAAGATACTCGATCTTAATTATTTTTTAAGATCTCTTAACTGACATTTTTTTCCGAATAAAAAGATTTGGGAGTACGATGCGTAAACTATTTTTGTAGTACGCAGGGATTTAGGTGTATTATTTACATAATTATCTAAGTGTATCTATCCTAGGTAGGTATCTATACGTATCCTATCCTATCTTAGATAGTTACAGACTGCACCGTGTTTACATAGTATTGTTGTATAAGGTTGGCATCTATCTGCATTGACTCACTCTGCTCATTCACACGGCATACGCCGTCGCCGGTACTCGTGTGCGATTACCCGATTACCCGACAATCGCGTCACGTTGCGCTCAGTCGCACAGTCGCGTGTGACCGGCAAACCCGGTAGTGGAAAGCCGCCAACAATTCTATTCTAGGATACGTCCAGACAAACAGTAAGCGTCTTGTTTATATGACATTCGTAGAAGTAGATTACTATTTTTCTAGTCAAGCGTGGAAAATTGCGGATTAGGAAAATTATTAAAAGTAGGAACGATTGCTGAAGTTACTTGTGATGCCTAATTCATTTGTTAAATTATTTTAAAAATTTTAAGTAATTAGTGAAGAAGTACATAGATTAGTATTTTAGAAAAATACTTTTTATTTATGCGTATAAAATTCTTGATTAGGAAAATTACAAAAATTAGGAACGATCGCTGAAGTTAGTTATATTTAAAAGTTAATTAGGTGCTGTATATGCGCTAAAATGTGTTTTATAGTTGTTTAATTTTATAATTAGGCGAATTATGCGACGAGTGTTATTTTGTTATCTCATCCTGTGTGAGGTGCTTTATGTATCTACTTAATATAAGGCATTAACTTTAAATAATAATTCAATAGTTTTTGTTATCTGAGTCGGCAGTCATCACTTAAGTAATAAAAAAAATATAAAATTAACATACCAATCGCGTCTTTAAATATGTTCTTACAACGTCTATTATATCAGTTAATTAATTTCAATTCACTGACTATTCAAAATCCATACGATACATACAGAGACTCAGAAGGAAATTAAGAATTTGATCATTATTTTAGCACTAGCATTAGCTCAGGGAAAGGAACCATTAGAATTTTGTCATATAGATCTTAACCCTTTACGTAATACATACGGAACACCTGTGAGTTATGCTTATTCGCTTATGCGAGCTTATTAAGTAGAATTTTTAATCATAATAAAAGAATCACAAAATGTTTTAAAGTCATTTTTTTTTTTAATCCTCTCTTAGGTTTAAGGTTTTAGTGGCATTTAATTTAAATTAATTTAATAATAATAAATCAATCATTTAGTATTAACAATATGATGCCGTTAAATCAATGTATCAAAAATTTTTAGGCCCACCGCACATTTTGCTTTCACTTGGGGCTACTAAATGCAATCATCCAAATTGAGAAATTGAATCTCAAAATACTTAATATTAATGAAGTCTGACACTTACAAAACTTGTTGAAAATTTGTGAATACTTTAGCATCGCGTAAAGCCAACAAAAGAGTTTCCCTTAAAAAAATATTTTCATTTTTAATTAAAATATTCAAACTTAAAAACTTTATCTATCTATGTAAATACTAAATATATAATAAAACACAAAAAAAATTTGTACGGATGTCCTTTATAGACTGAAACCATCCAACTATTAGGCCTCAAAATGGTTTTAATTGAAAGGCAATAATCCGAAGGTAATTTGAGACTTCTAAAACAATGCATTAGGCACGTTTTAGATTTGCGACTTATTCCATACAATATTTTTTTGTGTAGTAGCACACGCAGGGTATCCATTATTAATATTTTTGTATACCATTAATCAAAAATTTATACACATTGACGTCAGTTCCGTAACATTAACGGTTAATGAAGTTCCATTCCGTTACAGAAGCGGTTGAATGACGCGCTCTTATATTAGTCATTTTGATTTCATTGGTATTTCGAACTTGTTTTTTTTAACTTTTTTTTATTAAAATAATATAATTATATAGTTTGTATTATTTAGGAATAGTGTTGATCAGAAGGTTGTGTCTACGATTTTGAAAACTTGTTATAATTTTCAAATTTTCAATACTGTGAAATTCATCAATTTACTTTAACATAGTACCAGTAACAAATGTTTACCATTAATCTTATATTGGTTACATAATATATAGGTACTAAGAGGACAGCCCAAGCATGTAATAAATCTTTTTAACTCTTTATAATACTGATAAGGGTTTAACGCCCGATTTATTTATATTACAATACAGCAATTAACGATACAGAAATATATAGATAAATAGATAAAACGTGAAATTATGCAAGTGATTTCTTCAAGTTCTAAAATTGTTTACAAAAATATCCCGGGATTCCGTACATTTTCGAAGATATACCTAATATTCGTATTTTTTTATGATTTTTTCACCCCTAAGTCAATATACATGAAGCAGAAGGGGTATTCTATGGTATTAGTTATTCAGTAATATTCCTTTTACTTTGCACCATGATATATTTTCAGTTCTAACGTTCACATCAATATTCCAAAGTACTTCCTCACTACGTGATCAATAATCATCAGTAGCTCGAGCACGAATATTTGCGAGAAAGTATTCGTATGGTTAACGTAAGCAATTTGTCAAATTTGTATGGCATTTTAGTACCATTTACGTACGATAGGGGCGCTTTTGAAAAAATGCCATTCAAATTGCTTACGTTAACCATACGAATACTTTCTCGCAAATATTCGTGCTCGAGCTACTGTTCTCTCTTACTGACCATTCCTTAATCTAAATATGACATGACATTTCTTATATGCCAGCCTCTGCATCGGACAAGCGTTATAGAATAAAGAGGTCCGTCCCTGGACCTTCACTGGAGATTCGTGGCCTCGCCAAAACACAAACGGCACTGAAACACTGAAAGAAAAAAATCTAAATATCATTGCTATGGGACTTATGGGGATCTAAGGGATCTAAAACATAAAGGTACACGTGTTTTTTAGCTCATGTGATAAACAAAATAAATGTTTTATTACATTACATTACTAAATTACATTATTATAACGTAGCCATAATTGACCGTAAATTATGGCTGCGTTTATAAAGGATGATTCTAGAAACGAAAAAAAACTAAAACAAACATACGAAACGAAACGAGGGTTATTACTAGTCGCGAGAAAAACTAACCCTGGGAAAGTAATAAAAAACTAATGATGTTGGCTTCGCAGATGATTAATTCGCACAGCAACCGGTTATCGAACCCTGCACTCTAATAACTCGAGTTACTCGACCGCTGTTTAAAAGTAATGCGGTAGATGTACATAGATTATAAAAACAGGATAAGTTAGGAACGAAGCCATCCGGAATACAGTTTAGAGTATAATTTATTTATTTAAATTAAATCAAATTCATATCACGTTTATTGTGGAATACTAGTCTGACATGATATCATTATACACGTTAAAAATTTAGTATTTTATAATTATTTATTTTACACCCACGTTAATTTAGTATTTAACAATTAATTATTTTACAGTACGAATAGGGCAACATATTCTATAAGTAATAATAAGGTATGCATATCTTCAAAGTGCATTGTTTATAATTGTTAATTTTAACTTATATCTCTTGTGCATTTTACCTCAATTTATATTTCCCTCACCTTTCAATATTTTTTCTTTTCTTCACTTCATAATTCTTAAGACTGTCTGGAAGATAGCTGTGTGTGATCGTTTAAAAAACTTCAGAATTACTTAAATTATGATTAGTTGCTGCCCACTAATACGTATTATTTTAAAGAAATAAAAAAATTCTAACAGTTTCTGCTTGCAATGGAAATAATTATTGACAAAAAATAACCGACTTCAAAATAACTCAAAAACTACTTGCTATATCTTGCTATCTCGCTCAAATTTAAGTGGGACCACATGAAAGCACCAGCTTTCGATTAAAAAAGAATCATCAAAATCGGTTCACCCAGTCAAAAGTTCTGAGGTAACAAATATAAAAAAATGAGTCAAATTGAATACCTCCTCCTTTTTTGAAGTCGGTTAAAAACAAAGGGACAAACAGAAAAACAGACTACTCAGTGATCTAGAACAGGTTTAAATTTTTTATCGCAGTGCGGAACCCTAATATAGAACCGAAGGAGATTGATTAATTCATCGTCTTATCTATACGTAATTAAGTGATAAGTACTTAGTATCGCATGGTTAGCATTGATGGGTTTATAGTCTAGGGATTTAGACGGTATTCAATATTGGACCTAGGTTTGTACGTAGGTACTCCTTACTTCAACTTGAGGAAAGAATAATGATTTATTATTAATGATGATTCGGCAATTTTATATCTTGGATCGTAACTTTTAAGTAACAGACGAAATAGTTTAGTGGGTACTAATAAAGTAAAATAAAAAATAAAACATTTATGTTGGTATCACTGTATATTGGTAAAACTGATGTATTTACTTGTAAATAAACTAAAGTATTTTATTTTAGTTTCGTTCATTTTATTTTAGTTCAAGTAATTAAAATATACTTGAATTAAAAGAAACTAAAATAAAATATTTTTTAGTCTGCTAAAAATATAGAAAATGGAAAGGCAAACTAAAGAAAGTGATAAAACTGTTTTGTTTTAAATTAGCCTTTTTATGTCTATACTAATCCTACTAATATTATAAATGTGAAAGTTTGGATGTTTGGATGTTTGGATGTTTGGATGTTTGGATGTTTGTGACTCAATCACGCAAAAACGGCTGAACGGATATGGATAAAATTTGGCACACGGATAGCTTTCAACCTAACTTACCGGATAGGCTACTTTTTATCCCGGAAAATATACCTGTTCCTGAGGGATAAGAGGTACAATTTAGTCATAGAAAAACAGTTTGCCGTTTTTCGTCACACTGACATGACAGATGAATGAAATAAAAATGGCCGAACTTCAATCAGCTGATTAAGTGATTAAGTTGTTATATGGTTAATTGTTTTTAATAACTAACATTACACCAATTGTGCGGAGATGCACATTGTGATAATTTTTATCATAGAATGCGAGGTTTAGTAGCCATCGATCTTATATGAAATGAAATAAATCAACAAAACAATTTTTGTGGAAAACTAAGGCTGCTTACATACTAGCGTTTGTAAAGCGCTTCATGCACCCAATGAGCAATCAATGAGTTACAAATAATAATAATTTTACGATAAAGAAAATTACTGGTAGCTTATCATTGAATTATAATGTAGTAAAGTACCAGAACAGACAGCGCGAACAAAATTTGTGTCGCGTCGGTAGATTCTGTTTTTAAATCGAACGAATCCATTGAAAATTGAAGCCTACTGCAGCCAATTTATTGGGCCAAACATAGTATTCGCTGTATCGGTTCTATACGCCAGTAATAATACTTCAATGTAGCCTATCAAGTTTTTTCCTACCTTTCAATAAGAAGTGCTATCGAAGTATTATAATATATCGTATCAGGTGTAATTGATTGCAAAAGATCATCAAATTTGGTTTTTAACATTCGTAAATGTCTTTCTATTTTTTTATATTTACTTTATAGTAAAAAATATTAATTTTCCTGAACCGATTGAGCAAGTCATTATTAAAATGTCGGATGAGTGGGTACGTCTTTAAAATCCTAGTGCGGTTTTAGCCTAATGTCAAAATTGCTTTATTTTTCTATAGCTGTGCATGCGTTTAGGCCAGTAATTTTTTGAATCACTGATTTTAGTCATGGATATATTACTCTAACTGGATATATAACTTCGTAGTTGTACCTGAAGATCGATGATGGCATAAAATAATGACCATTTTTGTATTGTGTCCATGTTATCTTTAGTCCCAGGATATAATTATCTTTCGATTGTGATTTTTATATTGGTTTAAAAACATCTAAGGTGAAATTATAATAGAGATGTACCATAATAAAATTGTGTACCTTTTATTATGGTACATCTATAATGTGTACCTTAATTTTCAATTTAATATTAATGCAATTACTTAAATTAGGTAATTTTGAAGAAATTCTTATAAAATGTAGATTATTTCAATATTATTTTTGCCACCAGAAGAATTACATATAGAAAACATTTTGAAGAACCGTATCAAAATAGGACATAATTTTTCTAAGTGTGTACACCCTACAATTATGAAGGACAACCTCAATCCGGCCTGTGATTGGTCGAATGGTCATTCCGATATGACGTCATTGATCTTCAGGTACCTCTATAAAGTCTATGATCCAGACAGAGTAATATATCCATGATTTTAGTTAATACGAGTAAATTCTGTTTATGAAGCAATTTGGATTATGCTTTTTTGTATAACATTGGGTATTTTGTCAAGTAAATCCTATTGAAATTCAGTGAGGAGCTGATGATGGTATCTGGAGATAAAGAGTACTAAATATCTGGAGATAAAGGAACTCCTCAATGGTAGAAAAAAATAGGTAGAACGGTGTTTAAAGATATTTTGTTTTCGTTATCGTTGACACTGTAAAATCAGCTCTTCATTGACCAACTAAGGGTCTCATGACGTGTCTTGGAGAACAAATAGGTAACTCCTGAAAGGGTGCAATTTACTTAACAGGAATAAAAAAATATTTCTTATTCAAAACCAGTACATTAATGACCAACTTAAGGCCTGCTGGTGTACTTATCTTGGAGGCTAAATATGTGAATCTCGAACGGATGGGAATATCTGAACAAGATTTAAAAATATTTTTGTTAGTAACGTTGAAATTGCAAAGCCTATATACATCATTGAGCAACTTGAGCCTGATGGTGTATCTTGGGTACACAAAATAATTATGCCATGCCATTAAAACGCAGACGTGTCTGTTCACCGCAAAACGGAGCCTGTTCACCTTGGCTCCTATTTTCCGGAGTGTATCCCTGGAATGCACCGACCGCCTACAGTTATTGGAAGTCGAAGTTTCATAACCTCAACTATGAAAGGTTCATCGAATCCAAAGCTAAAGTGGCTGCAAGAAAACTTGGGGTCCTTGCAAGGGTGCGCCAGTACTTTTTTTTATGAAAATAGCCGGAAAACGAGCTGACGATCCACCTGATGGTAAGTGGCTATCGTCGCCCATAGACATCAGCAACACCAAAGGCATCATTGATGCGTTGCCGGCCAAGAAAGAGTGAAGAAAGAAAAGGAAAGAACTGGCTCTCAAGCCCCCAGCCGGAACACTACGAGTCGTTTGGCGGCTGACTCATGCTCGGGGGTGGTAGCTATCCAGGCAAACCCCATAGAGAAATAATAATAGTAATAATGGTATTAATTAAGAATTAAAATCAATATTACCAATATAATCCCTCAAGGGGCCCTACCACCAGCGGGTACTTCTCACTGAGGTAGATTTTAACAATATATAAAGCTCAGGTTCGCCCATGTGTGGAGTACTGCTGTCACATTTGGGGCGGTGCCGCAAAATGTCACCTTTCAGCCTTAGATTCGATGGAGAGGCGTGCAATGAGGTTCATTAACGACCCAGACTTGGTGGTAACCAACCTGCAAAGCCTCGCACACAGGCGGAGAGTAGCCAGCCTCTCGGCATTCTACAGGATGCATTTTGGAGATTGTGCTCAGGAATTGCATGAACTAATTCCCTCATCCCCGTTCCTCCATCGAACAACCCGTCGTATGGCAAGCATCCATCCATATGTCCTGAATATCCCACCGCTGCGAACGGTGCAATACACGTCTTCTTTCATACTGCGTGCCGTGAAGGACTGGAATAGCTTGCCTGCGTGGGTGTTCCCGTCCAACTACAATGTAGGTGTCTTCAAGAAAAGAGTGAATAGGCATTTATTAAGTTAGTGCATTCACCATCTTGGACTTCATCGCCACTTACCGTCAGATGGGATTGTTGTCAAGCACTTATTTTATGTAAAAAATGGAACTTTTATGTGAAATAAGCTAATGCTTAACTAAAAAGCCACCTGATGGTAAGCGGGAATGAAGTATGGGTGGTAAAGCGCACTAACTTACTAAAAGCCTATTCTCTCTTTACTTGAAGACACCCGTATTATAAGAGTAAGAGCCAAGATGAAAGGGCTCTTTTGCCGGTGAATTGACACGCTTGAGTTTTTGTGACGTTGAATCTCACAAAGTTGGTATGCCAGACCCAATCGAAGGCCTTTGAGATGTCAAGAAAAACGGCTAGCTCTTCCCTATTTTTCTCGAGGGCCTCGTCCCAGATGTGAGGGGCATACGCTAGAAGTTCTCCCGTCGACCGGTTTCGGCGGAACCCGTACTGCCTGTCGCGAAGAACATCATTGTATTCTAGATATACCATGAGGCGCTTGCTAAATATACATAATAAAAGCAGTAATTACATGGGTGATTGTTGTTGTTGGTAACATTCACATTGCAAAACCAGTACAACATTGACTTAGGGCCAGATAGTGATCTTAGAGATAAAATAATATGTAATTCCTGATCGGGTGGCAATAACGGAAACACTTTTTTTAAATATTACATAGTTGGTTGTACTTTAACATTGCAAAACTAGCATATTATTGACCAAACTTAGGGCCTGGTGGTGTATCTTGAAGACCAAATAATTATGTAACACCTGAACGAACGGAAATAACGAAATTGATTTCTAAGATATTTGTTGTTGTTTTTTAAACCATTTTTAAAATGAAATTAAGTGAATGTTTCTTATTCACTGATGCTTAAACCATGATTCATGGCTTAAACTGCTAAACGAATTTAGTTTCACTTTGGCTCCCAGATATTTAATATCCCGCATTAAAGGATAGGGTACTTTTTATATCGGGGATAGATTTTACTATAATACGAGTACTTATGGTATTTATTTTGTATTCCGATATTTCGACCCAGTTGCATGGATCGTGTTCCATGGTGGTAAAGTTTAAAACTGGGTGAGTTAAGTTTAAAATTTTATATCGGGGATAGACCGTTCCCTCAAGATAAGTGGTATAATTAAAAATGGCTAGAATAGATGTTTTATCATTTCTTTTATTGATCATACTCTTCATTCCTCTAAAGATCCTATTCTGAAGTCCACGCAGACGAAGTCGCGGGTAGAAGCTAGTATTATTATAAAGCTGAACAGTTTGTTTGGTTGAACGCGCTAATCTTAGGAACTACTGGTTCGAATTGAGAAATTCTTTTTGTGTTGGATAGTCCATTTATCAAGGAAGGCTTTAGGCTATATATTTTAGTAGTTAGTTTTTTCCTCAACGCGGGTGAAACCGCGAGGCACATCTAGTAATAATATAAAATGATTTTATCCTGCCATCAAGATATTTATTGATTCCAAACACAATGACATTAAGATAAAAAAAATGCGGGAAAAGAGCCGACTTCAGAATTGTTTGTACCTACCACGTCGTCTTTATTAAGTGGTATTTACCACACAAGTCACAAACGTACTCACTTTGAATACCAACTCCTTATCAGTAGTTTATTTTATAGTTTTTTGCAAACTCCATTGTCTCTTTCACTTGCCTTAGTAACAAAAGAGATGGGGTACAATATGAACAGCTGTAGCGTGTTTCGATTGCGTACTGGAGTTTTTGCGATCATAAAATCGAATACCACAATTTTATTGATTGAGAAGTTAGTTGTTTGGGAAAAGTAAAAAAATCTGATAATAAAAAAATCCTACTTATATTATAAATGTAAAACTTTGTGAGCATTCATAAAAGTTTTTACTCATTCACGCATAAATTGATGAATGAATTTTCATGAAATTTAGCACACAGAGTATCTGTTTATATAGATAGGTATCTTGAATAACATATTGAGTAGGTCCTTATTATCCTTAAAGGCGGGCAACGCAGCGGACAGATCGCGGTGCGCTAGTAGAAAAAAAAACTATTGATATAACAATTTTTTTTGTACTTTTATATTATTCAAAAACATACTCAGACCCATACTAGGATTAGAAGTGTGACTTTTACGCACAAGATATAGTAAAAAATTATGATACACTGCTTCGACCGGCAATCGAACCTGAATCTATCTACTAAAGACTGAGCAAGTGAGCACAGGGCTCGTCCATGTATGTTAAATCAAAAATTGTTCCTAAATAAACAATAATAAACGCTAACACACTCATACCCCCGCAGTAGGTTATTACCTGTGTCGCGGGTGGCATGGACTACAAAAACACATCACAATAACACCCATGACCCGTGTACAAATATTTATCTGTCACATAAATATCTGCCCTGGCCGGGAATCGAACCCCGGATTCTTCCCTAGCAGGCAGGGACGCTACCAACTAGGCTACAGGGTCGTCAGTGTTCAATTTTAATTTATTATTAATAGAATTGATTCTAATATCGCTTCAGTTTACGACGCTTAGTATAAATTTATATTGAATTACTTTCGAACAAGGTAACATGTAGATAACATCCTAAATTATTTCAATTCTACATTGTATAAGTAAAATTATTTTACATATATGTACTCGTTTGCATATAATTACTTCTAAGTATGAAGTTTATTAATGTTAGTTTAAAAACCTCTTGTCATGTTCGTTACAAACCTTCAAGTTACTTAAAAATCTAAATTTGTTTTTTACACACATTGCATGCCAGCAGTGATAGCCTAGCGGTTAGAACGTTGGTCTCCCGAACGGGAGGGCCTGAGTTCAAATCCTGGCACGCACCTCTGATTTTCAAATATTATGTGCGTATTAGAAATTAATTATCACTTGCTTCGGTGAAGGAAAACATCGTGAGGAAACCTGCACATCGGAGAGTTCTCCATAAAGTTCTCAAAGGTGTGTGAAGTCTACCAATCCGCACTTGGCCAGCGTGGTAGACTATGGCCTGTACCCCTCACATTGTGAGAGGAGACCCCGAGCCCAGCAGTGGGACAGTTATGGGTTGTTGCTTTGCATGCCATAGATTTAGTGTCATCGATTATTTATATGATGTTATAGAATTAAAACATATAATATCGTAACTATGTAGCTATATGCTATGTAGCTAGTGTATTGGAATACTGCCAATGAGCGAATTCATTTAGGCGCCATTTGGGGCCATCCATAAATTACGTCACACGTTAGGGGGGGGGGAAGGGAGGGGGGTGATGTAGTGTGTAAAAAACATTTATCTATACTAATATATAAAGAGGAAAGATTTGATTTTTTGTTTGCATTGAATAGGCTCCGAAACTACTGAACCGATTTGAAAAATTCTTTCACTGTTGGGAAGCTACACTATCCCCGAGTAACATTATATTTTGAAAAAAAAATAATTAGGGATCCTTTATAAAACTCGAATAATGTAATCCAAGGTGTAAAAAAAATAAGAAAACCGAAGCAAAGCGAGGGTGGTTACTCGTTGGAAATAAAAACTAACAATAAGTGTAAAAAGCCTGCCTGCGAAGCGAGGGGTCCCGGGTTCGATTCCCGGCCGGGGCAGATATTTATGTGACAGATAAATATTTAAACTCGGTTCATGGGTATTATTGTGATGTGTTATATGTGTCGTCCATGCCACCAACGACACAGGTAAACCCTACTGCGGAGGATGAGTGTGTTAGCGTTTAGCGTTTACTACTAAAACAATGCATTAGGCACATTTTAGATTTTCATCCTTATCCATACAATTTTTTAGCGTAGTAGCAGATGTCGAGTATCCACTAGTTATTAAAAATATTGTTAATGATAATGTACCACAAAACCGGTATTTCATATCATTAACGGTTTGAGAACGTAAACAATTTTTGTTTTTATTCGCAAGCCCGTGTTACAAGACACAAGACTAAGTAATGTCTTCATAATAAACTGGATGGTAAAAAATTTAGTTTTTGTTTATTTAACTGTCAAATCTCAAAAAGTTCTGCAAGGATTGACATGTGGTTTTACCAGTAGATAATTATATGAAAAAGTATCTCAAATGTCCGATTAAGAATAGGGATGTTGAGTTGTTATAACTGCCTTTATTTTACATATAGTTTTGACGTCACGCTACGTCATTAACCGATACACAATATTATTTGCTGTCTTTTGAAGTTACTGATCTCATATTGGACTCACTGAAAATCAGCGCCGTAGCCAACGTACGACATTATGCTGAGTGAGCTCAATTTAGGCCACTGGATATAAACCTACAAACATAATTCAGCAATAATTTTATCATCTGTATGTTTTTTGTTTCGTTGTTTTTTTAGGGTTCCGAAGAAAAATCGGAACCGTCCGTCCGTCCGCCGTCCGAAACAAAGCGCCGAAACCCTTAGTGCTAGAAAGCTGTAATTTGGCATGGATATACATATTTATTAAGACTCTGGAATCGTAGAATAAAATAGTGGAAAACATTTTTATTTCAGGGTATCTCTCCTATAGGTAACGTGAGGATGATTTTTTATTCGTCACGTATCATATAGTGTAGGGTATCGTTGAAAAGGTCTTTCAAAAATATTATAGGTCTTCTAAGACTATTTTTAGAATTAGGGGTCCGTTTGCGAAATATTAGGCTTTAAAATGCTAATTTTGGTTAGAAACAAGTGTCCTCCCTGCTTGCTAAACGGTTGGAGTTGGACAAGTGAAAAAAATTTCATGAATAGGTTCTATGATGAATTTACAAGGAAAACTATCACGGCTGTGTTAGCATAAGTAGTTAATGAGTAATGGTCGATAAACATACTACTTCGGAACCCTACATAGCGCGTGACCTGACACACGCTTGCCCGTTTTTCCCCAATTTATTTCTTTTACACTTATCTTACTTTTAATTTAATTGTGTTCGTGTATGTATGGCTGTGGTGATAAAATTTATTTTATTCTATTCTAAGTCGATTGTAAGTCTATTGAACTTACATTACAATTTAGTTACTTGATAAATAGTATTGTTTATATCAGTTTTAATTAATTTATAATTGAATGTATTGTGATTGAATACGTCGAAATAATAATATTTTTCAACTTCCTATTAAACATAATATTATAATTATGTACATAATAAATATTATTAAATATAATTGGATCTCCTTATTAAGTGAATAAATTAATGTGTTAAAAGTATGTGTGTTATGCGAGTCACGTCGTATTATATTTATTTGCTAGCTGTTATGCGCGACTTCGTCCGCGTGGTATTTAACAAAAAAAATATTGTTCAGTTCGCAGAGTTTACGATAAATTAACTTATATTTATTTTTCTAAAACTATTTTTTTTCTAAAATAAAAGTAGCCTAAGTTACTTGTTACATCAGCTATCTGCCAGTGAAAGTCCCGTCAAAATCGGTCCAGCCATTTTAGAGATTAGCTTAAACATACAGACAGACAAGAATTGTAAAAAAGTTGATTTGGTATATGTATCGTGTATATGTTACCGGATATCTGTATAATTCAGCATTCTATACAATACCTAGGCAATGTATAGAATATCTAAAACGTTCAGGTAACGTTTTGAATATTATTTATTTTATACTTAGCCCAGGTATTCTATACAATACTCCATGCGTAGTTGGTAATGTGTGTAAAAGACGGTTCTCTAAGCTGCCTTTTCGCCGAAAATTGTTTGGCCGATTATCACTTGCCAACTAACATTTCGCAGAATTTTATTTCGCCGAATAATCATTTGCCAACTTATCACATTTTTTTTTAATTTCCCAACCTAACAGTTGCCAACTGTACGTTTGGTCTGCCTTTTATAATGACACTTTTCAAAAGGCCAACTTTCAAGTAGCGAATGTTTCAGTTAGAGTAATATTCATTTAGTTGTATATTGTTTATACACCTAGGTTTGTAAATTTGCGGTTCTTGTTATCTTTATTTATTTATTTATTTATTTATTATAGGATTACCAACATAAGATACAGTTTCATCATTTACAATACAAGTTGTTACTTATCATATTAAATCTTACTGTTCCTACAATTACAGGTAACCACAGCATGCTTTGCAAATAGTCATCTTCCGGTGACATATGCACTTTTAGGAAGAATTTAGGGGTTTTTGATACATAAAAAGGCTTCCAAACATCTCCGGCGCTGCGGGAAGTGCAGCCCCTCCGCCCTTGCGTAACAAACTGCAGGCACTCCATGCTCGCCTACGCAGCTTCGGCTTTTTGGTCGCCTGCGGCGACCAGCCTCAGCCGCTTCGGCTCACATGGTGCCTGCAGTTTGTTACAGCGGGCGGGGGCTGCTCTCCCTCCGCGCCTCCGGGGTTTACATTCACTCTAGGGGTAGGGCAGACTAGTACCACGTGGGGTCGGGGTTGACTAGGTCGGTTCTGTCACCAATTTTGAAAAATCTGAAGCTGTGTAGGCGAGCAGTGTAGTGTAGGAGCCATTAGACTGCATCTCTCCTTACCATCAAGTGTGATTTCGGTCAAGCATTAATTTAAAATGTATAAAAAATCTATTCATGCAGGTTATAATTTGTTTTGAGTGTGATTTTAAGTAAATTCTTAATTCCAACCTCCATCCAAGTTGACTATACATACCCAAATCTAACTTTATTCATTGCCGGTGGACCTGCAGGTATTCTGTACAGTAGTTGGGAAACGTATACATTACCTAGGCAAACTATGTAATGGTGATAATATTCATATAATTTAATACATTGCCAAAACGACCCAGGTATTATACACATTTCCTAGGAATTGTGTTGAATACCAGCATTATACAGATATCCGGTAACATATACATTCAAATGCACTTAGTAAAAAGCTGTTATATTAATTTTATAAACAAACACTCCAATTTTATTTATTTGTCTAGATAAAAGATTATTCGAGCAGGATTTTTTGTTGCGGTTCTTTCAAACTGACAAAAACTAATGGTATGATTATTCAAGTTATAAAATTAACTCACAAAAATTATTATATGCAACAAAAGTTTTCGAGTAAAACTATTCCTAGTATTTTTTTCGTATTTAACTAAAAACAATAGGTATTCCTTTTCATCAGTTTCTTTACTTTGATTTTGAATAAATATATATATTCGGCTTAGCCAAACGCCGATGGATGGATGGTTGAATGGGATGATGGAAGATAGAAAAGCGTGATGGAGTAACTATGCTCTCCATTGACTCCCATGAAAAGAGAATTCTGCTCTATTAGGGGGTCCAAGTGTGTGTCCAGTGACACTATGTCCGTGGACCCCCTTGGGGACTCATGTGGAATAGTAAGTGTCCGTAGCACCCCTAGGGGACCCAAGCAGGGGGTCCAAGTAGAATGCACCGGCCTTTAATAGATATCAAACGTAGCAATAAGTAGCATTTAACACTAGAAAGACGGGAGCAGTCATTTGACCGGATTTTCAATTTAAAAGTTTGATTATTCCAAAACTTTTTGACTCAATTTACTGATAATTTGTGACTTTTATTATTATGAATAGAATGTTAAAAATACATGACTAAAACATTCTTAATGTCTTTGTTTACTGTTTAAAGTGCTGATATACCGACAAAGACGGCGACAGTCATTTGGCTGCTATAACCTAAGTAGTGTTTATAATTGTAATATGAGGATACAAAAAAAAAATGTAAAAATCTGAATTGTTTTGTTTTATTAGTCAGTCGCTAGACTAAACTAGCTTAATATTGTACGGATTATTTAGAATATTGTGAATAAATTAGTGTAAAAATGTCTCGAAGACTCGAAAATAATGAAATACTTCATTTACTGCAAAACCTACCAGAAGATCAGTCGGAATGTGAATCTGAAAGTGCAGAACTTGATAGTGATGATGACTTTGTATTACCTGCTATAAGTTCGAGCTCTGATAGTGCAGACTCTGACCCAGAAGATCAGGCACCCCTTTGGAATTTACGTTACATTAGCAATAACAATAACCGTGTTCGTGGCAGGGGTAGGGGTCACCGTTTGCTTGCCAGTACTGCTCACGAGGAGGATTATCATTACACGGCCACAGACGGGACCACATGTACACTTCAGACGGTATCAACTCGAACTGGTCGCCGGGCTTGACAGAATATTGTTACTGAGCAGGCAGGGCCTATATCATTCACAAGAAGGAATTCCAAAGAAAATGTCGCAGATGCATGGAGACTATTTATTGACGAACATATTTTGAGACACATTCAAAAATGAACAAAAGAAGAACATTTTAACATTTTAGATCTAGCAAGAATCAATTCTTACATTTTATATAAGAAATTGACAGGAATAAACACAAAACGGAGGAAATTTATTTTGGATTTAGCGAGTGCACTTAGTAGAAATAATGAAATTGAAATAGGACTTTCCGGTTCTGAGCCTTTGTGTGTAGAACCTATGCCTTTAACTTCTAGATCTTCGTTACCGATCATCCAGGAGAATCGAAAAAGGTGGGAGTGTTATATTAGCAAATGTAAAAATAAAACTAATAAAGTATGCTGTGGTTGTAAAAAGCCGCTTTGTGGTTCTTGTAATAAAATTGAAATTTAAGTATAAAAATTGCAATTAAATATTACATTATGAGCATTATATTAGGATCAGTTCGTTGTAACATTTTTTTTACTTAGTAAAGAATTTTCTGACCACATTTCTGACAACAGTCATTTGACCGGCCGCCGTCTTTGTAGGTAGCAAAATTTTGCCGTCTTTCTAGTGTTAAACCTGTTAAAATATATTAGGAAAAACTGGCTCGCAACTATTCCAGTAGCCAACATAATATGAAGACAAGTCTGCTTAATATTCTGACCGCATAATCACCAATGTACGAATTACATGTTTTTGTTTGAGAATCTTATCTTAGTTACGAGTCTCATTATTTGATGGGAAAAGATAGGCGAGTGAATTCTACGAGTATTGTGTTCTTAGCAACGCGTAGTGGTCGAAAGACCATGATTAATATTGAAAATCCATTGAAAACCCTTGACATATACACATACATGTCGAATATACATGTCGAATGACATATACATGTCGAATTGAGAACCTCCTCCTTTTTTGTCGTCGGTTAATAAAAACATGAAAATTGATTTATTAGCTCAAGATTAGAAAGAAAATTTAACAGTAATGCGTTTTTTTTTAGAAAATTACCCCCTAAAGGGTTAATTAAGGGGATGCAATTTAGTATGGCAACTTTGTCAGTTTTGAAGGAAGAAGGGTGAAAATTTGTATATAAGTTTATAGTTACACAAACAACACAAAAAATAACTGTTTCGGTCTTCTCGAAATTCATCCCCTAAAGTAATACTTCGTCATTTTTGAGCTCAGAAATGTGAAAATTAATATGTAAGCTTATAGTTAGAAACAAAAATTAATTGTTATAGTTGTTACACGGGGAGGGGAGGAGAGCAGGTGTGGGAGAGGGAGAGGGAGAGGGAGAGGGAGAGGGAGAGGGAGAGGGAGAGGGAGAGGGAGAGGGAGAGGGAGAGAGAGAGGGAGAGGGAGAGGGAGAGGGAGAGGGAGAGGGAGAGGGAGAGGGAGAGGGAGAGGGAGAGGGAGAGGGAGAGGGAGAGGGAGAGGGAGAGGGAGAGGGAGAGGGAGAGGGAGAGGGAGAGGGAGAGGGAGAGGGAGAGGGAGAGGGAGAGGGAGAGGGAGAGGGAGAGGGAGAGGGAGAGGGAGAGGGAGAGGGAGAGGGAGAGGGAGAGGGAGAGGGAGAGGGAGAGGGAGAGGGAGAGGGAGAGGGAGAGGGAGAGGGAGAGGGAGAGGGAGAGGGAGAGGGAGAGGGAGAGGGAGAGGGAGAGGGAGAGGGAGGAGATATGCTAAGAATGGCTGTACCTATTTGAATGATCTCTGATTTGTTACATTCAAAGTTATATCATATTATAAGGTTTCACTTCTGTCGGCACTCCCGGAGTGCCACTGTTTTTTTGTGTTGTCCATGCCACCTGCGATACAAGGAATCCTTCTGGGTGTGGTGTGCAAGCATTTATTAATTTATTCCAGTATTATTATTTTTTTGATCTGAAGGTTTTCCGCGTTAAAATTGCTATCTAATCTTTCTAACTACATAACATATAAGAACTGGAACTGACGCGACAAGTAACAAAGCGTGGAATAAAGTTAAACTTATCCGAAAAGCAATTTTAATCGCTTCAAGTAATCGTCAATCGCTTAGTATGAGACACTATATTTAGTCACGTTACGTGATTATCATTTTATACACGATGAGTAAACCCACTGGTTATTACTACGCGTAACAATTTGATTTTTAACGCACGTTAAATCCTATTCGAAGTAAACATTAGTCAATGGATTAAATTAATGACATTATGATTAGTATAATAATTTCTCAGACCTAGTAAAAAGTAATTGCTTGGATTAGATTAACGCAATCGATTAAGGTAATCGCTCCAGTGATCGTCTGTTCACCTACGACCGCGACATTTAGATATTCAAAAACATCTGCTAATTAACAACAGAGCGACAACAACTTAACAACCACTATTTTTAATGTTGTATTTATTTCAAATGTGGTGAAAATTTTTTTCTACCTAAACCGATTCTTATAAATTCTGCCCTTACATTGATTTCAACTTGATAAAAAAAGGTCAGTGTACGTGCAATTGATATTTGTAAATTATGGTCTTTCTCACCGAGTGACGAAACACAACTCCGGACAAAAGACGTGTTTTGATGAATTAAAAATTACAATAACGAAAAATGATTAATTTACTTTTAAGGTTCATAACCTTACCAAATAAAAGAAAAAGGCGGATTTACTTAATGCTAAAATTATTGTGACAGAGTCAACTTAGTTTTATACTTAGTAAGTAACCGACAAACTTAACAAGTTAACGATCTACCTGATGGTAAGCCAGCATCGCCCATGAACATCAGCAACATGAAAGGTATCACGGAAGTATTAAAGTTTCATTGATGACCCGTGTGGCGTGATAGTTACTATGCCAGATCGCCGTGCCCGGGTTCGATTCCCAGTACACAGAAATAATGACTTTAAATTTCTGTTTTCGGTCTAGTTGTGTGGGTTGCCTTTTTGTATTTTCCATGGCATCCAAGACACAGGGAACCCCAGTTTGGGGCTGAGTGTATCAAAGTCAAAATCATAATGCAATTGTTCCACTGTTGGGCTCGGGTCTTCTCTCGCAATGTGAGAGGTACAGGCCATAGTTTGCCACGCTAGCCAAGTGTGGATTGGTAGAATACCTACTCTAATAATAATTTTGTTCAAGAGGTAGATATAAGTGTGGAGCCTTTATTTATTTATTTAAATACCAAAAGGAATAGAAAGAAAGAAGTAATATTAAATGATAAAGACGCGTGGAAATGACCAGCTCTTACTTTTAATTTAATTGTGTTCGTGTATGTATGGCTGTGGTGATAAAATTTATTTTATTCTATTCTAAGTCGATTGTAAGTCTATTGAACTTACATTACAATTTAGTTACTTGATAAATAGTATTGTTTATATCAGTTTTAATTAATTTATAATTGAATGTATTGTGATTGAATACGTCGAAATAATAATATTTTTCAACTTCCTATTAAACATAATATTATAATTATGTACATAATAAATATTATTAAATATAATTGGATCTCCTTATTAAGTGAATAAATTAATGTGTTAAAAGTATGTGTGTTATGCGAGTCACGTCGTATTATATTTATTTGCTAGCTGTTATGCGCGACTTCGTCCGCGTGGTATTTAACAAAAAAAATATTGTTCAGTTCGCAGAGTTTACGATAAATTAACTTATATTTATTTTTCTAAAACTATTTTTTTTCTAAAATAAAAGTAGCCTAAGTTACTTGTTACATCAGCTATCTGCCAGTGAAAGTCCCGTCAAAATCGGTCCAGCCATTTTAGAGATTAGCTTAAACATACAGACAGACAAGAATTGTAAAAAAGTTGATTTGGTATATGTATCGTGTATATGTTACCGGATATCTGTATAATTCAGCATTCTATACAATACCTAGGCAATGTATAGAATATCTAAAACGTTCAGGTAACGTTTTGAATATTATTTATTTTATACTTAGCCCAGGTATTCTATACAATACTCCATGCGTAGTTGGTAATGTGTGTAAAAGACGGTTCTCTAAGCTGCCTTTTCGCCGAAAATTGTTTGGCCGATTATCACTTGCCAACTAACATTTCGCAGAATTTTATTTCGCCGAATAATCATTTGCCAACTTATCACATTTTTTTTTAATTTCCCAACCTAACAGTTGCCAACTGTACGTTTGGTCTGCCTTTTATAATGACACTTTTCAAAAGGCCAACTTTCAAGTAGCGAATGTTTCAGTTAGAGTAATATTCATTTAGTTGTATATTGTTTATACACCTAGGTTTGTAAATTTGCGGTTCTTGTTATCTTTATTTATTTATTTATTTATTTATTATAGGATTACCAACATAAGATACAGTTTCATCATTTACAATACAAGTTGTTACTTATCATATTAAATCTTACTGTTCCTACAATTACAGGTAACCACAGCATGCTTTGCAAATAGTCATCTTCCGGTGACATATGCACTTTTAGGAAGAATTTAGGGGTTTTTGATACATAAAAAGGCTTCCAAACATCTCCGGCGCTGCGGGAAGTGCAGCCCCTCCGCCCTTGCGTAACAAACTGCAGGCACTCCATGCTCGCCTACGCAGCTTCGGCTTTTTGGTCGCCTGCGGCGACCAGCCTCAGCCGCTTCGGCTCACATGGTGCCTGCAGTTTGTTACAGCGGGCGGGGGCTGCTCTCCCTCCGCGCCTCCGGGGTTTACATTCACTCTAGGGGTAGGGCAGACTAGTACCACGTGGGGTCGGGGTTGACTAGGTCGGTTCTGTCACCAATTTTGAAAAATCTGAAGCTGTGTAGGCGAGCAGTGTAGTGTAGGAGCCATTAGACTGCATCTCTCCTTACCATCAAGTGTGATTTCGGTCAAGCATTAATTTAAAATGTATAAAAAATCTATTCATGCAGGTTATAATTTGTTTTGAGTGTGATTTTAAGTAAATTCTTAATTCCAACCTCCATCCAAGTTGACTATACATACCCAAATCTAACTTTATTCATTGCCGGTGGACCTGCAGGTATTCTGTACAGTAGTTGGGAAACGTATACATTACCTAGGCAAACTATGTAATGGTGATAATATTCATATAATTTAATACATTGCCAAAACGACCCAGGTATTATACACATTTCCTAGGAATTGTGTTGAATACCAGCATTATACAGATATCCGGTAACATATACATTCAAATGCACTTAGTAAAAAGCTGTTATATTAATTTTATAAACAAACACTCCAATTTTATTTATTTGTCTAGATAAAAGATTATTCGAGCAGGATTTTTTGTTGCGGTTCTTTCAAACTGACAAAAACTAATGGTATGATTATTCAAGTTATAAAATTAACTCACAAAAATTATTATATGCAACAAAAGTTTTCGAGTAAAACTATTCCTAGTATTTTTTTCGTATTTAACTAAAAACAATAGGTATTCCTTTTCATCAGTTTCTTTACTTTGATTTTGAATAAATATATATATTCGGCTTAGCCAAACGCCGATGGATGGATGGTTGAATGGGATGATGGAAGATAGAAAAGCGTGATGGAGTAACTATGCTCTCCATTGACTCCCATGAAAAGAGAATTCTGCTCTATTAGGGGGTCCAAGTGTGTGTCCAGTGACACTATGTCCGTGGACCCCCTTGGGGACTCATGTGGAATAGTAAGTGTCCGTAGCACCCCTAGGGGACCCAAGCAGGGGGTCCAAGTAGAATGCACCGGCCTTTAATAGATATCAAACGTAGCAATAAGTAGCATTTAAACCTGTTAAAATATATTAGGAAAAACTGGCTCGCAACTATTCCAGTAGCCAACATAATATGAAGACAAGTCTGCTTAATATTCTGACCGCATAATCACCAATGTACGAATTACATGTTTTTGTTTGAGAATCTTATCTTAGTTACGAGTCTCATTATTTGATGGGAAAAGATAGGCGAGTGAATTCTACGAGTATTGTGTTCTTAGCAACGCGTAGTGGTCGAAAGACCATGATTAATATTGAAAATCCATTGAAAACCCTTGACATATACACATACATGTCGAATATACATGTCGAATGACATATACATGTCGAATTGAGAACCTCCTCCTTTTTTGTCGTCGGTTAATAAAAACATGAAAATTGATTTATTAGCTCAAGATTAGAAAGAAAATTTAACAGTAATGCGTTTTTTTTTAGAAAATTACCCCCTAAAGGGTTAATTAAGGGGATGCAATTTAGTATGGCAACTTTGTCAGTTTTGAAGGAAGAAGGGTGAAAATTTGTATATAAGTTTATAGTTACACAAACAACACAAAAAATAACTGTTTCGGTCTTCTCGAAATTCATCCCCTAAAGTAATACTTCGTCATTTTTGAGCTCAGAAATGTGAAAATTAATATGTAAGCTTATAGTTAGAAACAAAAATTAATTGTTATAGTTGTTACACGGGGAGGGGAGGAGAGCAGGTGTGGGAGAGGGAGAGGGAGAGGGAGAGGGAGAGGGAGAGGGAGAGGGAGAGGGAGAGGGAGAGAGAGAGGGAGAGGGAGAGGGAGAGGGAGAGGGAGAGGGAGAGGGAGAGGGAGAGGGAGAGGGAGAGGGAGAGGGAGAGGGAGAGGGAGAGGGAGAGGGAGAGGGAGAGGGAGAGGGAGAGGGAGAGGGAGAGGGAGAGGGAGAGGGAGAGGGAGAGGGAGAGGGAGAGGGAGAGGGAGAGGGAGAGGGAGAGGGAGAGGGAGAGGGAGAGGGAGAGGGAGAGGGAGAGGGAGAGGGAGAGGGAGAGGGAGAGGGAGAGGGAGAGGGAGAGGGAGAGGGAGAGGGAGAGGGAGAGGGAGAGGGAGAGGGAGAGGGAGAGGGAGAGGGAGAGGGAGAGGGAGGAGATATGCTAAGAATGGCTGTACCTATTTGAATGATCTCTGATTTGTTACATTCAAAGTTATATCATATTATAAGGTTTCACTTCTGTCGGCACTCCCGGAGTGCCACTGTTTTTTTGTGTTGTCCATGCCACCTGCGATACAAGGAATCCTTCTGGGTGTGGTGTGCAAGCATTTATTAATTTATTCCAGTATTATTATTTTTTTGATCTGAAGGTTTTCCGCGTTAAAATTGCTATCTAATCTTTCTAACTACATAACATATAAGAACTGGAACTGACGCGACAAGTAACAAAGCGTGGAATAAAGTTAAACTTATCCGAAAAGCAATTTTAATCGCTTCAAGTAATCGTCAATCGCTTAGTATGAGACACTATATTTAGTCACGTTACGTGATTATCATTTTATACACGATGAGTAAACCCACTGGTTATTACTACGCGTAACAATTTGATTTTTAACGCACGTTAAATCCTATTCGAAGTAAACATTAGTCAATGGATTAAATTAATGACATTATGATTAGTATAATAATTTCTCAGACCTAGTAAAAAGTAATTGCTTGGATTAGATTAACGCAATCGATTAAGGTAATCGCTCCAGTGATCGTCTGTTCACCTACGACCGCGACATTTAGATATTCAAAAACATCTGCTAATTAACAACAGAGCGACAACAACTTAACAACCACTATTTTTAATGTTGTATTTATTTCAAATGTGGTGAAAATTTTTTTCTACCTAAACCGATTCTTATAAATTCTGCCCTTACATTGATTTCAACTTGATAAAAAAAGGTCAGTGTACGTGCAATTGATATTTGTAAATTATGGTCTTTCTCACCGAGTGACGAAACACAACTCCGGACAAAAGACGTGTTTTGATGAATTAAAAATTACAATAACGAAAAATGATTAATTTACTTTTAAGGTTCATAACCTTACCAAATAAAAGAAAAAGGCGGATTTACTTAATGCTAAAATTATTGTGACAGAGTCAACTTAGTTTTATACTTAGTAAGTAACCGACAAACTTAACAAGTTAACGATCTACCTGATGGTAAGCCAGCATCGCCCATGAACATCAGCAACATGAAAGGTATCACGGAAGTATTAAAGTTTCATTGATGACCCGTGTGGCGTGATAGTTACTATGCCAGATCGCCGTGCCCGGGTTCGATTCCCAGTACACAGAAATAATGACTTTAAATTTCTGTTTTCGGTCTAGTTGTGTGGGTTGCCTTTTTGTATTTTCCATGGCATCCAAGACACAGGGAACCCCAGTTTGGGGCTGAGTGTATCAAAGTCAAAATCATAATGCAATTGTTCCACTGTTGGGCTCGGGTCTTCTCTCGCAATGTGAGAGGTACAGGCCATAGTTTGCCACGCTAGCCAAGTGTGGATTGGTAGAATACCTACTCTAATAATAATTTTGTTCAAGAGGTAGATATAAGTGTGGAGCCTTTATTTATTTATTTAAATACCAAAAGGAATAGAAAGAAAGAAGTAATATTAAATGATAAAGACGCGTGGAAATGACCAGCTCTGCAACCAGTTCCGTTCAAGTTAGTGATATTCTTTTGTAATAAATATACCAATGTATTTTTATTTCTAAAAGTTGTGCTGAGGAGTTTCTTTACGGCTTTTCTTCTCCTCCAGGACAAAGCATTGACTCCGGTATTCTCTACAGCTCTAATAGCGGTTTTAAGTGACTTTTATTTCTAGTCCCACGAACAAAACCTCATCATTACTGCTATGACCACGTCGAAATTTTGCTTATCAACGCGTATCATTAAGAGTCCTGTCTCGTATGGGATTTACACATGCCGTGGTAGAAACCAGTACGGTTCACAGCGTCTTACCAAGGTCACCGAGGACTGAAGTATACGTCACACTTTTTGTTGCAAATGTTTCTTGTGAGCCACTGACGGGTATAAAAACTACATTGAACATTAGAGAATGACTTTTGAATAACATTTTTAACGTGTTGCGATTTTGTATGTTTAAATACGAATTTTGTTTAAGACATGGGTATATTTCTAAGAGATTGGATGAAGCAGGGGAGAATTAAAGAAAAAATTAAATTACACTGAAATATTATTATTTATTTTACTAACGAAAAGTTACAGTATTAAAAATTTTACTAAAATAATAATCGAATTTAAGAAAGCATGTTTCGAAAAACATTATACCAAAATCGCCATACATTACACTTACAATATACATATGTCACTTGAGAAGTGCTCTCAAATTTATAGGATCCCATCATTAGAAATGAGTTTTGATAAATATTACCTCGTTTGCATAACTATTACCTACCTACCAGGAAAATTGAGACTAAAAATCCAAAATTTAGAGCAGTTAACATGTATGCCAGTTTGCTTACATCTTACAGTTTGCTTACACCTTACAGTTTACTTAGTCCGATTTACACGTATTAAGTAGTTACTATATTTGAGTCAAACTCGTATCATAATACTTGTCAACAAATCATTAAAATTCCTTTATAGGGTTTTCACAAACTGATTTTGTATTTCGCACACCAAATAACTATTAAAGAACTAAATAATCATTATAACGTTTGTGACATCTTCATTATTTTACTATTGACCTATAACAACAACACACTAAGAGAAAACGACGTAAAAACCAACATCTTAAAACAATTTTCATCATTGAATAACTCACGCTCGCACATCCTTAATTTCGTGAAGCGACTTGTAACCTTTGCACAAAATTATTTTTTACGGTCTGCCTGCCTATGACTATAAATAGAAATGACTACGAAAACCTCACAGCTATAATGGCGCTTACATGATTTGCAACTTGGTCGTATTATATTACGAAATACAGTGAAATCAACTTATCGGTGACTTTAAGGAGGGCGCTGCCGGACGCATTGGACCAATCATAGTGCGCTATTAGTAAGTTTTGAATGGGATGGCATTAGTTCCAATTTTCGCCACGGCACAAATAAGTTCTTCAGAGATGGCACTGTACAGATTATACAGATATTTCATTCCACTCAATATGCATGAGCATAAAGTTATTTATAAGTTAAATTTCATTAAAAAAAGCCGAGTAACATTTTATATTTATGTTTATGTATTTTAAAACAGTCTATATCGATTTTATGCGTAACTATTCCGTGTTATTTTAAACTTTTGCAAAGTAAATATTATGTTTAAAAAGAAATTAAATTATAAAGAGTGGAATGGAACGCGACTTGCAAACTCCAGATTTAGTTCAAACGCACTTTATACGACCAAAAGTTTCATGCACCTGTTTGTTTGTGGTTGCTAGGCAACACAGTGATTACGTAAATTCTGATCCGAATGTGAATATAGTGTAGTTAACTAAATTTTAACTAAAAAGTTACTAAATTATCTGTTTACACTTATTAATTTACTTAAAATGAAATATGTTATCTACTTGACTACTCAATACCAATGATATTTAAAAAATATAGATACCTTACAAATCAATCAAAAATATGTTCCGAAAAGAGCTACAACACACACACGTTTATTTTTTGTTTCATTACACCAATCACATTGGTATAATACACGAAGGCATTTTAACGCTACATGTCAAAAAAAACTTCTGACAACAACAAAAGCATGCGTATCGTTTTGTATTGACAGAGCGACTACGAGCAGAACGGTCAATTGCCTGTTCTTACGCTCTTCATCGTCGGCGCGCTAGTGATATATCTACCTCTTTTTTACATTATAATATCATTGCTTAATACGTGTTAACCGAACATTAAGCTTATCATGCTATTAATATGCTTATCAATAATCCGCTTACCTATAAGTTGTTTTTGTAATGAGGCTGACATTGAAGGTTACCGCTTACACTTATGGTGCTTCGCTTATCACATGTTTATATCCAAAACAATCTTCTCAGCATAACATACATGGACAATTTACCTGTCGAAGATTGGTGATGTGTCACTGGAGCAAGTACCTTAACTAAAAGAGGTATACAAATTAATAAAGCATTAAAAATAAAATATTAAAGTTTTTACGTTTCTTCTACCCAGTATAGGTATGTAAGTAAGAAAGAATGAGTAAAAGGGATTCTTTATCCCCTCCAAGCCCCTTTTATTTGTGGTCCTTGATAGTGGGTAAGAAGCGTTGGAAGTTCTATGGCCGTCGGAAGGTTTCAACTTATTGATTGCTATCTACAGTATCTAACCAGTCTTATTACACGGAAGTGCTGAAGAAAATCTTGTATCGGTCACCCATACAGCTACGAACTGCGGCTGTAGTTGCTTAGGCTTACGTTTATTAACTGACTTCAAAAAAAGGAGGTGGTCCCACTTAAATTTTATTGTGATCTGACAATGGCATCCATGAGAAAACCATATAAGTCTTAAATTTGCATTAAGTATGTGCGCGACAAATGGACGAATAACTCAATATCATGCCAACGAATTTCAATGATTTTTTTTTAATCGAAATCAGGTGCTTGTCATGTAGTCCCACATAAATTTGAACGAGATCTGACAAGAAGTTTTTGAGTAACTTGGAAGTCGGTTATTTTTTGTTAGTAAAATTTTAATTATACACTTAAGGAAATAGCTAGCAATAAGAATGGATTGTGGGAGTTTTAACCTCTGAGGGTGTAAAAATAAATATATGAGGCGGGTGAAAAACATTGTCATAAGTCTTGAAATTTAATCTTTAATAATAATAAATAAACAAGTACCACCTTTAGAGCATATCATAGTACCCGGATGACAGAGCTTTTCTCGGTATTTTTTTTTGGTAAATCGAGTTTTTTGCAAATCATTGGCTTAGTGTTGCTTAACAACGCCATCTACTGAAGTAACTTTAGTGTTGCTACTCGCCAATAGATGTCAGAAATAGTCTATTGTAGCAGTTTTTATTGCCTAAAAACCCGGATAAAACGAAATTTTCTAAAAATTTATCCTAGCTAGATCGATTTATCGCCCCCGAAACCCCCTGCATACTAAATTTCATAAAAATCGCTGGAGCCATTTCCGAGATTCAGAATATATATTTATACTTACAAGAATTGTCGTTTAAAAGTATTAGATAGATCGACGGTCCCTACGTACATAACGACATGTCAAAAATGGCATTTTTTTTACTGCACAATTGGCTTTAAATTTTCCATAATTTGCACAGTCCTGTATTTTTTTTATTTTTTTATATTACGTATTTAACGTCATTTACAAAACGTATATGAGAACAAGTATTACATTTACAACGGATAAGTGTCGTAGATGCGGATATCTATACGTATCGTTTCGTAGGGTGTTTTGAAATGCGCGCCACTCGGTGCGAACGCGGTCTTGTCTGACATAACGTCATTCACGGCGGAAGTTCCCCAATGTCATGTCGATGCTTGTTCGCGTGGTAAAATATTAATGTTTTGATGCAGTTTAGATTTAGTGGTGTGATTTAGTTATAAGACAAGTATTCATAATATTACCTGCAACAATACTGCAAAACATGAATAACAGTTGATCAAAGTTATTGGTGGATATTGCAAACTCCAGAAATGATATTTTATGCGTTTCTGAAGCACAAGACTTAATTAATTATATTATTATTATAATTATTTATAATTCTATTTTATAAACTGTTTTCTTCTTTCCTGCGTATAAAAAGGTATCATAGACATGTCTGACTTGCTTTTATATTAATGTCAGCGTAGAAACAGTCATCTATCAGTTTTTCTAAGAAAATATAAAAAAAGAAAATATGTATAAATACCATTATAAAGTTCCTAAAGCTAATAAAACTTTAAAGAAAAAAAAAATTATAATTATACATATAATTATTTCCAGAGCGGTTTGAACATAAATAACGCTCTCCTGTAAACCTCGGTTTTTGACATGTCTTTATGTACGTAGGGACCGTCGAGATATCATCTAAGCCCGGCCATCTTAAGCGAAGCCGTAAGCAGTTGCTCGTTCAAATTGAATTTTTCAATAAAACTAATCGGTTTTATCCTGTACATAAACTACAGGCATTCGTGACTTTTCTCTATAATATTTCCATTGCCATCTTAGTATGTAACCAATATTGAATTGTAACCATTGTAACTAACATATTATTGTCTTTAAACAACGTATTATAATACCATATTGTGTGGAAGTCATGCACTAAACTCGTGTATACTATGAAAAATAGGAATTATTGATTCTCACGAATCTTACTGTGTAAAATAATATAAATCGAGATTACAACGTAGTTATTTCTCTTTGTTTTAGCGTATTAAACATTCTATTTGCGGTTAAAAGATATAATCTTTGGACTATAAATGGTGATGGGAAATCGTAGATGTGTGGAGATAAAATAAACTCTTTGTTTTTTATCGATCTACGTACAGCATAGTGCCATTTCGATAATGTTCGTAGATTTGTTACAAATAAATTGACATATTATAGTAAAATCTAGCAAGCAGTTTTCTTTATGGTAAGATTTATCGTCGTCCATTGGTAATACCGCATAATCAAACAAACGCGTTAATACCCGCGGTTGAAAAATAGTTTTCCAGTAGGTAATATTGCCTTCCGTAATAGTTTAAGATTTACCTATTGAACAAAAACATTAGGAACTGTGCCCACGAGATCGTTCGCGTGGGAGTTTTTCCCGCGTAGATCCCGATCCCGTGGAATTTCGAAATAAAATGTAGCCATAATATAGTTACATAATATGGCCTTATAACCTCTTGCATCTTCCAGTGAAACAAACCGACTTTGTGAAATTGAAGTATAATGTCATAGAACAGACATCTCGAACAAAATGTGTGTCCCGCTGGGAGGTTCTATTTTCAAAATTGAGCCCCCGTTCTCCTTTCAAGTAGTGATAGCCTAGCGGTTAGAACGTTGGTCTCCCAAACGAAGGGGGCCGAGTTCAAATCCTGGCACGCACCTCTAATTTTCAAATATTATGTGCGTATTAGAAGTTAATTATCACTTGCTTCGGTGAAGGAAAACATCGTGAGGAAACCTGCACACCGGAGAGTTCTCCTTAAAGTTCTCAAAGGTGTGTGAAGTCTACCAATTCGCACTTGGCCAGCGTGGTAGACTATGGCCTAACACCCCTCATATTGTGAGAGGAGACCCCGAGCCCAGCAGTGGGACAGTTATGGGTTGTTGCTTTGCTTTTCTCCTTTCAAAATCGAATGAATCCATTATAAATTGAAGCCGATCGGCGCCAATTCATTGGGACATACATTGTGTTCGCGGTGTCGGTTCTATATGCTAGTAATAATACTTCAATGCTTTGTGACCGTATAATATTGGTATAGATTTTAGTAATTTCTTATTTTTTATCTATACTAATATATAAAGAGGAAAGATTTGATTTTTTGTTTGCATTGAATAGGCTCCGAAACTACTGAACCGATTTGAAAAATTCTTTCACTGTTGGGAAGCTACACTATCCCCGAGTAACATAGGCTATATTATATTTTCAAAAAAAATAGGGATCCCTAATAATCTATACTAATATATAAAGAGGAAAGATTTGATTTTTTGTTTGCATTGAATAGGCTCCGAAACTACTGAACCGATTTGAAAAATTCTTTCACTATTGGGAAGCTACACTATCCCCGAGTAACATAGGCTATATTATATTTTCAAAAAAAATAGGGATCCCTAATAATCTATACTAATATATAAAGAGGAAAGATTTTGATTTTTTGTTTGCATTGAATAGGCTCCGAAACTACTGAACCGATTTGAAAAATTCTTTCACTGTTGGGAAGCTACACTATCCCCGAGTAACATAGGCTATATTATATTTTCAAAAAAAATAGGGATCCCTAATAATCTATACTAATATATAAAGAGGAAAGATTTTGATTTTTTGTTTGCATTGAATAGGCTCCGAAACTACTGAACCGATTTGAAAAATTCTTTTACTGTTGGGAAGCTACACTATCCCCGAGTAACATAGGCTATATTATATTTTCAAAAAAATTAGGGATCCCTAATAAAACTCCAATAATGTAACCCAAGGTGTAAAAAAATAAGAAAACCGAAGCAAAGCGAGGGCGGTTACTCGTGTATTTATAAAAGCCTAAAAATTGTATTAAAAACGAATATTCTTTCATTCCAGATTCAAAATGCATACCGGGTGGTTAGCATGGGAGTGCATAGTGTTTGGTTTGTTTATCTGTGTGACGTCACTGGCGCCACTGTGGCGTCGGAAGCGCGACGCTAGCGCCGCAGGTGGCAACGCGAAGCGCGCGTACATCTTCGCTGGGGGAGGCGTGTCCACGCTCGCCATGGTACTCTCAGTGGCTAGAGGGACGCTTGGTGTACGGTCTTTTATTGGTGAGTGTTGAATACTGACAGTTTGAATCTACGTCAACCAGCTTAGAGGCCAACCATAAATTACGTCACATGTTGGGGAGGGGGGTCAATGAAGTGTGACATTGTGTGACAAGGGGTGGAAGGGGGTCCTAAAGTGACGTCACATTTCAAAATCGAATAATTGGAATGTATATGTAAATATTAAAGAAAATATTGGAAATAAAACTTATTTCGGAACTGCTGTTTTAATTTAATAATTTGTAGATGTAATATTTCATAATATGCGACGTCACACTAGGGGGGAGGTCTCACAAATGTGACCGGCTGTGACAAGGGGGGGAGGGGTCAAAAAGTCATGAAATTAGTGTGACGTAATTTATGGATTGCCCCTTATACACAACTGGAGGTTTTTCGAAAGTATCTGAAGACTTATCACGTGACGTTGGATGTGTTATATGTGTCGTTCATACCAGCCGCGACACTGGTAAAAATCTACTGCGGGGGGGTATGACTGTGAAAGCGTTTTTTATTATTACTTTTATATTACTTTTTTTCATGTCTCTTTTAAACTCATTTTTTTGTTTTTTTTTTTATGCTACTTAATTGTTTTAAAACTTTTGCCGAAGATCATTATATCAATCCGTAAAAAGTGCATGAAAAACGTGCATTACATACTTTTTGAGAATATCACGCACAAATATATAGAAATTGTTTCATGGCAGTAACCGATAAAAGATTTATGTATTTTCTATCAACACTTCTTCAATCAATCGTTTTTTATTGAACAAAACCAAATTATTGTTAATTAGGTATTTCAAACGGGTCATTTCATCAATGAACCGCACTATAAATAATTTATAAATCAGTAGAATCACTAAAACTGATTTATTAAAATAATAAGAGAAATAATTGATTGTCGAATGAATCGTCGCATTAATTGATTTAATCACACTCTCTGTAGTAATATTGACTTTAATTTCAAATTAAATTCTTATTCTTATTTATTAATTATTAACTAGCTGACCCGGCGAACTTCGTATCACCTAACAAACTATTATTTTTTCTAAAATAAAAGTAGCCTTAATTACTCCTTGTTACATCAGCTATCTGCCGGTGAAAGTCCCGTCAAAATCGTTCAAGCCATTTCAGAGACTAGCTGGAACAAACAGACAGACAGACAAAAATTGTGAAAAATGTTGTTTTGGTATATGTACCGTGTATACATCCAAATGCAGTTAGTAAAAGCGGTTGTTTTAATATTACAAACAGACACTCCAATTTTATTTATTTGTATAGATGTATAGATATATAGATTTCATTTGCACTATGCACAGTAACATTACAGGTCCTTCACCTAATGAGGTAGTATATAAATTTATTTGCTAATTGCCGATAACTAATAAATTGTTTCAATGCCTGTTTTATTTTCCATTGAATTAATTATCTGAATTTTAACTAACTATTTGAGTAATGACTCGCTTGTCAAATCATTAATTAAAAGATCATTAGCCCTTTACCTTTAATCCGTGTAAATAATTTTAAACGTTTTCGAAAACTAATTAAAATTAAATCTAGGGATGATGATTTTATGATTCTCCCACCATTTTGGAAAAGTGTTTCGTCATTGAGGAAAAGAAACGGCGAAGAAAACTCCTAAGCACATGTTTTCTTAAATCTTTTTTATTTATTTGTATAGATGAAGTAACGGCAACCCTTTGTCGCGTATAAAAAAGAGAATTAGTGGTGGTATTCGCTAATATACGACTAATGTGGGTTATAAGTGCATAGAGAGGAAAGTCAAATTCTACGCGAACAAATCATTTGTATGAATTACAATAAATGGTCTACTCCTTCGGCTCTCGTAGATACACTGAACTATTGGATCAAGGACCTCTTGCAGGCTTATCCTGTGGGATGTCTGTTCGAAATAAAAGATGGTAGTTAGGACCAGATATTATATTGGTAAAAATCGCGAGTTACATGGCGGCTCGGTCCGCAGAGACAATGTTAAAGCATGCAAATTTAGGCTAGGTTATGTGACGTTAACAGAGTTCTATTTACGCTATCCGTGATAACGGTAGGGCAACGGTGCCCGTGGAATACGTCGCGCACTGATTCTACACTTTCTGGCCAGATAATAGGTTATTTAAATTGACTTACATGGTACCATGAACGCATCACTCCGCACGCGTAATATAGACGAACGAAGAACGGTTGTCTGCCGGGCGTGACGTCGCTGGGTGGCGCGCCTCGAAGCTGAAGCGTGATGGCAAGGGTTGCAGCTGCATCCAGGATGGTAAGCGCAGGCAGGCGGATGAAAGAAACGTGCGGTGCGTGGTGTGGCGTGATCATGCAAGAAGACGGCAGCGGTAGCAGTAGGGCGCGGTGAGTCCTTGGGATCATCTACTGGTTGGGATGACCAGCAGACGCTAGAAAACTAGCCCTGCGGACGCCCGTCTAAAGCAAAGCCATCACGGCGTGACGTGGCGTGGCGTGGAGAGCACTCCAGGAGAGAGCTCTTCATCGAGTATGTCATCGGCACCTGGAGACGACGAAACCCTTCCTAGCCGGTGATCTCGCGTTCGCGAAGCGGGAGGAGTCCCGGTCCATCATGTAGAAATAAAGTTATGTGGAACACGGTCGTGAAGTTCTAAGATGGCGGCGGTCCCATGACGCGCCGTACGATGAATTACGGAATAAGTACTCTAAGTTACATCAAAGAAAGCGGGTGGCGACCCAGCTCGATTAGGGAAAGTTAAACATTGCGAGAAGCGTACTCGCTACTGAATAAAAACTCAGGCAAAACTGTACATTTTCAAAGGAATGTGGCGGAGGCCATGCGGAGCCTTGCCGTCCAAAATGAGCCGGTCAGTCGCGCAGGACGACACGCGTATCCTGCGCGAGCGCTTGAGCCGAACTGATTCATCTGTTCGTTCGATAACATCCGTCGATATCGGAAATCGTACATCGCTCACTGCTCACAGAGTACAAAACGTTTAACAGCCACAGACTTCAGTTAATATGATGATTTATGATAATTGAAATTATTAAATAATTCATATCAGGAATGTTACTAATATTCCTTTATGCGAAAATATATGAGTACATCGTAGAACGGATGTTTAATTGCGGAGAAACAAATAAAGGAATGTATCACCATAGACAAACGTCTGGCTGAATGTGATGATATCAAAACGCAATAAATACCACTCTAGTCTATGCTTTGAATGAGTTATAAGTTGTCAAAAATATTAGAAATTAGATTATCACGAATCTCTAATCTAATATAATATTCAAGAAGACGAATTTATGACGATTCCAAAGATACCTATAACGTCTAAATTCTGTTCGGTAGTTATCGAGCAGTTTCCATACGAATGTCATCGCCCTTGTTGAATGTTCGTAATGTAATAATTAAACAAATATAGCGTTAAACTAAGAGCTGAAAACTATTCTAGATTGTACTAAGCGATGCCAATACTAAAATAGACAAGAACGATGGAAACCCATGCGTTTCATTGCATTTCAACCAAAGTAGTAGGTATTTACAAATACACTGCTACAATACCCCCCTTCGAACAAAAGAGGCTAACTGCCGGTTAGCCGACACAGCCGGGGTTACCGAAAAAAAAACTTTTAACCCTAAGTTAAAGTTTTTACTATCACTAGGAACTAGCCTTAGCAATACTGAAGTTCAGAATTTAATGAAATAAAAGCTTAACACCTATCTTTTAAACTAACATCTATATCTAATTAGATAGTCTAAATTAATGGAGGGCCCCCATTTAAAACTACAAAGATGTAACAACTAAGGTATAATATCCTAGAAGTAACCATAATGCTATACCTACCCAGTATGTATACGGCTACTCGGTATTGAGTATTATCTAAAGTAATAAACCTAGTATTTAATACTATTTATTGATAGAAAAAAAGTATGGTAAGTAATATCAACTAAATTAAGCAAGCTTAAATATACCAAGTTTATTTAAAATTACTATGTAAGTATAATGATACATTTACTTAATATATGTATGATATACTTCTAAAGGGAACCACAGTGCTGGCCAAGCGACTGGGAAAAGGTAACATCAGCTCATCATCGAATGATAGCTGGTTATTGTCAAAGTCCAGAAAATTATGAGTGATGACTCATACAAGAGATTGTAAGTAAGAAATAAGATTAGGGTAATCTTAAGTTCTTCAAGAAAAAAACTTGTTCTCCATTATTGTGGGAACAATGAAAGATCAAAACTGATAAAAATTGTGTTTCCAAGGAAAAAAAATATGTGTATACACACACCACTTTTCATTTTCATGAATAGTGCAAAAAAATGTACATTTAAGTACCAAAAGTGAAACAAGTGAAAACTTAATTTCAATTGTTTAAAGAAAAGTACTGAACCGATTTTGATCAAACAAACAGTACTGAGTTTCTTGGAGTACACAGGTACAAAAACTTTTAAGTTTTGTCCAAAAAGGTGAGAATAAGAAAATCTCAAAATATGACATAAAATTGAAATTTTGTCACACTGAAAAAAGAAAAAATACTTGCACATGTTATACGCCTTGTGGCACTTTTATAATGTCCTTTACATGATATTTCCCAATACTTTTTGTGTCAATTTCCTCTAATTGGTAAACAACATCAGATAGTTTGTCAACTATTTTACATTTGACAAACCTCGGTGCTAGTTTAGCTGAGAAAAACTTTGCTGCGTTTGACTGTACAAAGTTACGCCTCCACACTATGTCACCAACGCGTAGCCTGAGCTCTCGGCGACGCTGGTTATATCTGTGAGCGTTCTGTTTGTACGCCTTGGTCAGTGCACAGCTTACACGTTGGAAGATATCTGACAGGTCATTTAAGGACTGAGCTGTTATGTTCCTAGGTGTTGGTTCGATTTCATCATCCGAATGTGGAGCAGTGCCTCTTAAGATGTGCATTGCACCGTCGGCGATGAGTTCTCGACCTCGAGCCAAAAAGTATGGTGTATAACCAGTAGCAAGATTAATTGTAGTATTTAAGTATAGTTGTATTTGAGGGAGAAATGTCGGCCATTTCCGGTGATCCTCTTCAACTAAAATACTTAATTTTTCAAAAACCGCGTGTCTAAAATGTACATATGTAAAGGTTGATTCGAGCTTTGTTTATGATCCCTAATTTGTTTATCTAAAACATTGTCGTTATCAAAGGCTGTAAAGAATGATTTAAATTTAATCTGTAAATCGTCTAAAGTGACTACTGAATCTCTGATTTGCCTATAATAGTCGAGGGCTTTGCCTCCTAAGAGATCTGAAAAACATTTGACAACTTTTGATTCCGGAATATCCCTGCATCTCATACAATCGTTAATCCGCAAGAAAAAATCCACTAAACTTGAATCGCCTGTGAACTTTAAATTCCACGATTTTAGATTGTCATCCCTCATCACATAAGTAACCCTATTATCTGGTTGACTTTGGACAGGTTGATTATAATTTGAACCATGAAACAAAGAGGCTGATGTTTGTGGCTGTGAGATGGGTTTATCCCTATGCGTCACATTACTAAAAGATTCTTTTAAATCTGGATCATCAGTTAAGTTATCGCTCGAGTCATGAAAAGCTTCTTCAAGTGGGGTCGCCATTATTACAAAATAGTTGTGAAAACAACTTTTTAGTTTTGGTAAATAAACAGTGTTTGCACGAAAAGAAAAGGCTGGTATATTCCAGACCTCGCTAACAATATAGTCGAGGGCTGTGATATCCAGAGAAAAAAAATTGCAAGTACAATAATAAAATTTTTATAATTATTGTTTGCGACTGCTAAAAAATATACAAACCTGTAAGTTTGTCAAAAAAATCAATGTTCCGTTAAGGAAACATTCCAAAGAATGCAAACCAAAATTCACTGTTTAGTTACCAAACGGTACTGGAGAATAGTTTCTCTTGTACAAAAATATGACAACTCAAAAAAAATTACCAAAAGTTGATGTAAAAAGTAACTTCACCGAAAAAGAAGAAAAAAATATCCCAAACAGAATCCACAGGATAAGGATAATTAAATATGTTCGGGCGCCATTGTCGCGTATAAAAAAGAAGTGTAGTAGCAACAATGAACTATAAGAATGTGGATGTCTATTTGGAATAAAAGATGGTAGTTAGGACCAGATATTATATTGGTAAAAATCGCGAGTTACATGGCGGCTCGGTCCGCAGAGACAATGTTAAAGCATGCAAATTTAGGCTAGGTTATGTGACGTTAACAGAGTTCTATTTACGCTATCCGTGATAACGGTAGGGCAACGGTGCCCGTGGAATACGTCGCGCACTGATTCTACACTTTCTGGCCAGATAATAGGTTATTTAAATTGACTTACATGGTACCATGAACGCATCACTCCGCACGCGTAATATAGACGAACGAAGAACGGTTGTCTGCCGGGCGTGACGTCGCTGGGTGGCGCGCCTCGAAGCTGAAGCGTGATGGCAAGGGTTGCAGCTGCATCCAGGATGGTAAGCGCAGGCAGGCGGATGAAAGAAACGTGCGGTGCGTGGTGTGGCGTGATCATGCAAGAAGACGGCAGCGGTAGCAGTAGGGCGCGGTGAGTCCTTGGGATCATCTACTGGTTGGGATGACCAGCAGACGCTAGAAAACTAGCCCTGCGGACGCCCGTCTAAAGCAAAGCCATCACGGCGTGACGTGGCGTGGCGTGGAGAGCACTCCAGGAGAGAGCTCTTCATCGAGTATGTCATCGGCACCTGGAGACGACGAAACCCTTCCTAGCCGGTGATCTCGCGTTCGCGAAGCGGGAGGAGTCCCGGTCCATCATGTAGAAATAAAGTTATGTGGAACACGGTCGTGAAGTTCTAAGATGGCGGCGGTCCCATGACGCGCCGTACGATGAATTACGGAATAAGTACTCTAAGTTACATCAAAGAAAGCGGGTGGCGACCCAGCTCGATTAGGGAAAGTTAAACATTGCGAGAAGCGTACTCGCTACTGAATAAAAACTCAGGCAAAACTGTACATTTTCAAAGGAATGTGGCGGAGGCCATGCGGAGCCTTGCCGTCCAAAATGAGCCGGTCAGTCGCGCAGGACGACACGCGTATCCTGCGCGAGCGCTTGAGCCGAACTGATTCATCTGTTCGTTCGATAACATCCGTCGATATCGGAAATCGTACATCGCTCACTGCTCACAGAGTACAAAACGTTTAACAGCCACAGACTTCAGTTAATATGATGATTTATGATAATTGAAATTATTAAATAATTCATATCAGGAATGTTACTAATATTCCTTTATGCGAAAATATATGAGTACATCGTAGAACGGATGTTTAATTGCGGAGAAACAAATAAAGGAATGTATCACCATAGACAAACGTCTGGCTGAATGTGATGATATCAAAACGCAATAAATACCACTCTAGTCTATGCTTTGAATGAGTTATAAGTTGTCAAAAATATTAGAAATTAGATTATCACGAATCTCTAATCTAATATAATATTCAAGAAGACGAATTTATGACGATTCCAAAGATACCTATAACGTCTAAATTCTGTTCGGTAGTTATCGAGCAGTTTCCATACGAATGTCATCGCCCTTGTTGAATGTTCGTAATGTAATAATTAAACAAATATAGCGTTAAACTAAGAGCTGAAAACTATTCTAGATTGTACTAAGCGATGCCAATACTAAAATAGACAAGAACGATGGAAACCCATGCGTTTCATTGCATTTCAACCAAAGTAGTAGGTATTTACAAATACACTGCTACACCTTATAGCGTGAATTCGACTGTCTATCTGCCTGTCCGTTTCTATTACTTAATATAAGCAGACTTGAAAAACATTCAAATTAAAACTCCTCAGCACTTCTTTTAAAATAATGAAAAGTTACATAAATTAATATGTTCTAACTTACGCGGAACTGGATGCGGCATTTTCCAGACGTCTTTGTCTATATTAATATTAGTATTAGGAAAGATTTGATTGTTTGTTTGCATTGAATAAGCTCCGAAACTACTGAACCGATTTGAAAATTCTTTCACTCTTGCAAAGCTACACTATCCCCGGGTGACATAGGCTATATTATATTTGAAAAAAATTAGGGATCCTTAATTAAACTCCAATAATATAACCCAAGGTGTAAAAAAATAAGAAAACCGAAGCAAAGCGTGGGCGGTTACTCGTCATTAATATCTTCATTTATGCTACTGAATGTCATCTGTAATTTCAATTGTAACTTTGGCTATTAATCTGCTAAAAATTTGGAAAATGATAGATAAATTACATCCAACTAGGTTGTATTATAAGGTAAAATAGTGATGAATAATTAATTAACCTACTTCACTTCAAAATGAAAACATTCTAAAATTGCACGGAAAAATTCTAACAAAGAAAATGCTTTTTGTATACAGATTGCATTAAATTTATTACAGCACGCAACTGTTTATACTCGCACTGTCCTCTAAGAATAAATAACGTAGTTATAACCTGGCTAAGTTTATGACTACAGTAAATATCTTTTTTTATTTGGAGACTCTCAATTCGACTATATTTTTTAGGGTTCCGAAGCAAAATAGGTACCTTTATAGTTTCGTCATGTTTGTCCGAAGCAACGCGCCGCCGAGACTTACGCCCCAACTCAGAGTTACTAACGGTTACTTTAATCATCCTTAGTAAAGAATCACAATAAAAAATTTATACTAAGGAGCAATTTAAGTAACCGTTAGTGACTCTGAGTTGGGGCATTAGTGTTAGAAAGCTGTAATTTGGCGTGGATATACATATTTATTAAAACTCCAGAATCATAGAGTAAAATATTGAAAAATATTTTTTTAAGGATACCTCCCCTACAAATAACGGTGACGTCGACTTTATTCACCTGAGTTAATTCACCCAGGTGTCTTAAGTCTACTTTTAGTGTACCTTATTCACCTATTAACGCCAGATGAATTTTTTATTCGTCGCGTATCCTATTGTGTGTGGTCTCGTTGAAAAGGTCTTTCAGAAAAGTATGGCTCTTTTAAGATCATTTTTGAAATTAAAGGTCCGTTTGCAAAATATTTGGTTTTAAAATGCTAATTTTGGTTACAGTCAAGTGCCCTCCCCGCTGCTGGCTAAACGGTTGAAGTTGGACAAGTGAAACATTTCCTAAAAATAGGTTATATGATAAATTTACAAGGAAAACTATCACGGATATTTGAGCATAAGTAGTTAATGAGTAATAGTCGATAAACTTACTACTTCGGAACCTTACATTGCGCGTGGCCTGACACGCACTTTCCTGGTTTTATTTTGTGTTTTTGTATTACAAGCTTTATATTAGCTTCACTTGTATGTTTGTAACCGACTCCTTTGGATTTGATTTTGACCCACTTCAAACGGTCAGATTTTTTTCAATTTTCGTAGAATTATCGAGGACAGATGACAATTCAATATTTAGAGAAAAAAAGAAAGAAAGAAAGAAAAAAACCTAAATTTCGTTTAAAAAATCAATCTAAAAAATGAAAAAATAAATAACAGTAAAAAAAAAACTAAAAATAAACACGCTTTTATAGAAAATTCTACTAAAAAAATAGAAAATAAATTTGAATTAAGAATCGTATAATTGTAAAAAAAGCGTGGGGTGCTTTCCCTTCTACTCATTGACACCATGCACGCAATGCAATTACACGCTTTTTTTCTATTTCTTAGTTGGATTTTCTATAAAAGCGTGTTTTTTTTTAGTTTTTTTTAACTATTATTTTTTTTTTGTGTTTACACCTCATAACTTTTTACTGGGTAATTTTTCATTTATAATTTTTGACTAATCACTAATTTTAAAGCCGTTTATTTTTGACTATATTTATTTTATTAAACGGTTTTATTTAGCTTACCTTCTTTATGTGGGTCAAATCTTGCTTTAACCTAATTACATCCTCTTCCTCTTATCCTACGAAGTTGAAAGTCATTCTTGCCCCCTTAGCCAAAACACAAACGCTTCGTTTCTAATCTCTTTCTACGATTGCTTACGCTTTAGCGTTTGCGATTGTAGAAAGCGATATTCGTTCGTTTAGATCACGTGACTTATCGTTCGCTCCTTACATTTTTCAAGCGTTAGCAATTGTAGAAAGGTGTCTTGGCTAGGCCCCCTGTTTGATAACAATCCATTTTAGTGGCATGACCAGTAGCTCGAGCACGAATATTTGCGAGAAAGTATTCGTATGGTTAACGTAAGCAATTTGTATGGCATTTTTTCAAAAGCGCCCCTATCGTACGTAAATGGTACTAAAATGCCATACAAATTGCTTACGTTAACCATACGAATACTTTCTCGCAAATATTCGTGCTCGAGCTACTGATACTACACACAGGTTTGGCTCCAGACGTAAGAACACCTATTATGGTTTACAGTAAAGTCACATTTTTTCATACCAACATTGGCAGTATAAAACCATGTGTTTCGTTTTCAAACTATTAATCTATACATATATACAAATAAATAAAATTGGAGTGTCTGTTTGTAATATTAAAATAACCGCTTTTTACTAAGTGCATTTGGATGTATACACGGTACATATAGCAAAACAACATTTTTCACAATTTTTGTCTGTCTGTCTGTCTGTTTGTTCCGGCTATTCTCTGAAATGGCTAGACCGATTTTGACGGGACTTTCACTGGCAGATAGCTGATATAATAAGGAGTAACTTAGGCTACTTTTAGTTTAGAAAACAAATAGTTTGTTAATCGATACGAAGTTCGCCGGGTCAGCTAGTTTATAATATTATTTTTAAACGCAGGTATTGGGTATTTCAAGCATGTTTCAAACAAATGTACTTGTTACCAATTTGTTACTTGATATATCATTGCATGTCGTTTCAATAAATCAAACTAATAATAATAAAAAATAATCTGTAGAGAGATAAGAAAGTAGCTAAAAACTAATTAATATAAAAATATACTATCACCGTTATAACATTAAACATGTGCTATTATGAACATAACATACGAACGATATCAACTTCAGTAATAACAATATTACAATATAATAACCGTGATGCGATCCAGCTAAAGCGATTTGCTAAGTAAAGCGATTACAAAGCACTGTTAAGCGTAAAATTGTAGCAACACTCGTCAACTACACAATTATACTGATTGTAGACAAATTGTCCCTCGTTGTATAACATTTATTGTAAAACGACAAATTTCCTGTCGTGTATGTTGTACAATGATGTTGTATTAGACATGTCTTAATTGACTTCACAGATTATGATGGTGTTGCTAATGTCCATGGAGAATCACTTCAGGTTTGTCAGCTCGTTTGTCTGGCTGACAGATGTGAAACATCGAAATGCGTCGCCACGATCGCCAAGTCTAAAATCAGGTTTATCCCTCGCGTAAAGATGTTTCACATCAATCATTAAGATAAATTATCTTAATAAATCAAAGGGTGGCGTGTTAATAACTAGTTCTACATAATTATGAACATTCGAGACCCTTCAAAAGAAAACATATACGGTGATAAAACGCTTTGTTTTTTTTTTATGGAAATAGCCGACAGTCGCGAAATCGGCCAAGAAAGAGCGAAGAAAAAGAAAGAAAGAAAGTCTAGTAATGTCTGGTAATGTCTAGTTTTACCTTGACCTACAATGAGCCGATAATAGCTTGAAGATAATTTCTTCCGGTTGTTTATCGAAGGAGACTCTTAGTAGACAATTAGACATACAGTCAAGGTTCATCAGTTTATTTTGATAAAGTCATTAAAAAAGGTTACTGTGGACTTATGGGACTTACTGAGTAGTGGACTTACCCAACCTATATTATAAAATAAATGCTGCAGAAACGTGTGCATCCTATTTAATACGATGAGTTCATTATTAAGTTTATCTCGTAATTTTTTGCAAAGTAAAATCTATGTAGCAATTTTTAGGGTTTCCAAGAGTAAAATCGGAACCCTTATAGTTTCGTCATGTCCGTCCGTCCGTTTGTCCGTTCATCAGTCCAAAGCAAAGCGCCGAGACCCTTAGTACTAGAAAGCTGTAATTTGGCATGGATATCCATATTTATTAAAACTCCAGAATCGTAGAAAAAAATATTGAAAAACATTTTTTTTTCAGGGTACCTCCCCTACAGGTAACGTGAGGAAGAATTTTTTATTCATCACGTACCATATAGTGTGGGGTATCGTTGAAAAGGTCTTCCAAAATTATTATCGATCTTTTTAGACCCTTTTTGGAATTAGGGGTCCGTTTTTTATGCTTTGAGCAGGCAGACGAGCAGACGGGTCACCTAATTTGTTCGCGATGTCTGTTCTAGTACTTTAGTACATTATAGTATATTCGTTCACTGTACATTATACTTTAATGTCATATGTCATATGTCAATATAGTAGGATAATATCCGTAGGATTCACGGACGTAATCCCAAGAACAAGCTCAGTGAAGCACCCATAGTAATACCAACTCTCTATTCGTACAAGTACACACACCCACACATTGACACTTCACTACTTCAATCGCGAACCAAAAATTACGCACACATGGTAAGCGGGCGGCCATTGCTATGCTTCACTCTCGATTAGACGAGGTTACTTCCGTCTTTTTTCAGGTCCGTGGTAGGATTAAAGTAATATATTTTTTAAATTGGTTAAAAAACTTTTCGACGCGGCGAAGCGACGTCTTATGTTTGGTTAATCTCACTCCTCAAAAGAAGCCATACGACAGTTTGCAGTCACAATAACGTAACGTGACCAAAGATATTAAGCAAAGACTTCTGACAGATTTGCCCGCACGTGGTGCCTGTCTGAAGGGTTGAAGTTTGAAGCTTGTCTTGTGGACATAAACAATTAAAATAAGTAAATAATATGTCAGCTGTATTGTCTGATAAGATGTTTATGTATGTAAACATCTTATGAGTATTATATAATTGTCTCCGGAATGGGATCTCACCATATGCGCAGGATGTCTTCCACGGGGGTTTTAGTGGGTAGAAATCCCACATTACCCCCAACCTGTAGGTTCGTGTAGGTGGAAGATTCCCCCTCGAAAAAAAAGATATCCAACGGATGATTATAATAGTTGATTAGATTTTTTTTTATGGAATTTTGATAACAACAAGCTCTCTCGTTACGTTAGATTTTTTTTAATGTGTTCCTCAAAAGTGCCTCTTTATTAAAAAATTTAGGATGTTTAGGTCAGAGGAATTGATGAAGATCCAGTAGAAGGGATGAAGATCAAGTAGTTGGGAAAAAATAGTGTGTTTAAGGTACAAACAAACGTCCCAAAACCCAAGAATATACATTTATCTATGTAGTGACGAGTGCGACCTCGTGTGATTACCATGCCGGATCAACGTCCGAAGGGTCTTGGGTTCGATTCCCAGTGAGGCGCAAATAATGATGACTTTGAATTTCTGCTACAATTGTGTAGCGTCATTTGTAATTTATCATTTATTTATCAATTTTCCCCAGCTGGGAGTCGAATTTGGGAACCCTAGCTTCGAAGAGATAATTAAATAATTATTTTTTGACAAAAAATAAAACCAACGAAAAAAAACTGAAAAGCGAAAAATAAAATAAACCATTTATAGTCAAAATTATCTAAGATGCCCATAATGATAGCTGCTATTTATTAATATGAACTAACCTTGTATGGGTGTCTTTGAGTGAAATGGAATATTTATTTACTTGACATGAATAGTTGAATACTTACGGACAAAAGATTTTGCCACAATTTGTTAAAAATTCCTACTCATTTTCATTGGCGTTGACTATAAATCATATTAAACGTTAAAATCTAGTAAAAATCCCATCACATCATAATTTATGCAAAATTTAATAAAAATATACGACGTCGAAACAATCTTATATGAAGAAGCCTAAATCTAATCTGACGTAGGGTGATGTGACGGCTTGAAACCGTTTATAAAACCAATCATAACCGATACATTACTATAATCGAAATTTGAAAATGAAAATTGATTAATTTAATTACATTGTTAAAAATGATTTGTTTGCATTTGAATTTAAAATAAGGTACCCAATAATACCACGACGAAATGGACATTTTTCATTATGTATGGGCACTTCGCCATCCATGGACAGTAACTGCAGATACTATGTTATATGTAATTATGTATTTAAGGTTGCGGTAAATATTTTTTTTTCAACAAAATAATAATTATGTATACATGAATGTGTCTTACGAAATAAGCAAGAATTTATTCACTGTAGTTTTTTCCTGATGCTCATAATATAATATTATGTCAAAATATTATTATGAAACTGAGCGGGACTTTCATTCTATCATGATCTATCTTTCTTTCTTTTTCTTCTCTCTTTCTTGGCCGGCAACGCACCAGTGATGCTTTTGGTGTTGTTGATGTTCATGGGCGAATGGATAAAAGAATATTTTATTGAAGTCGTAAATAAGTACATATTGATAATATGCGTTACGAGATAGCTCATTCGAGGTAGTAGGTAGGTAACTAGGTACCTAAATATTACGGTTTTTAGTTTAAAATTTAATTATCGAATCGATGAGAAGGTCTTATAATTTTGAATCGATTATTTGTTAAAATTGGTTTCTTTCGTGAACCGATTTTTTCGTACATCTCTAATGTCACTGTGATGGCAAACGACAAATTGGGCTTCTTAGTTCGCGGTGACTATAGTATTATAAATTAAGATCCTAAATTAACTGAAAATAAATAATTTCGAGACCGTGCCAAACAAACAAACAAACAAAATTAATTACGTAAAGTTCATTTTATAAGGGCAGTGGCATGCAATGCACACGGCAGCAGCAGCGCGGCGCACATCTTTTCACCGTTTGTTTTTTCATTGGTTTGGCACCGCCTCAAAATTATTTATTTTCAGTTAATTTAGGATCTTAATTTATAATACTAAATGGTTTATTTTATTTTTCGCTTTTCAGTTTTTTTTCGTTGGTTTTATTTTTTGTCAAAAAATAATTATTTTTTAATTTTTAGTTGCTATGAAAATTATTAAGTTATTGGTGATATATTCAGTTACCAGGTAAAAATATAGTAGTTGAAACATAAATCATCTCCTATTCTCGTACCTTTAAGGGTAAAATTTTCTTTCCAAATTTAAACAAGAGTAACTTCAAGGTATACAATATTCAATAAAAAAAGAATCATCGAAATCGGATCATCCAGTACAAAGTTATTGGGGTAACGGGCAAAAATTCCGTGGGTGAATAATCAATCATCCCCTATTTTCGTACCTTTAGGGTAGGAATAAAATTTTCAAAAAAATATGGGACCAACTTCAAGATATACCCTATCCATTAAAAAAAGAATGATCAAAATCGGAACACCCTGTGCCGATTGCTGAGTGATCATATATAAAAAAAAAATATACGCGTCGAATTGAGAACCTCCTCCTTTTTTTTCGTCGGTTAAAAAAAACCCAACTGCGTAAAAAATTAAGAAAAAAAGCAAGCCCAGTAGTTTAGAATGTTGTTAAAAGTAATACTGAACAACTACACCATAGAAGGATTGACAGTCGGGACCTATTCTTCAACCAATCAAATCTTGTTTGTTTTTTCCCAAGCAGCCCTGTTAAATTTAAATGGGTTCCCGACTGTTAATTCTACTATGGTAGAGTTGTTCAGTATTTTTTACGCAGTCGGGTGTTTTGTTTTTTTTTTTATTTTTTTTTCCAATCTTTAGTTAGGATTCATTGACTACTTTATTAGGATTATAAGATAGTAAAATTCGCAATGTTGTTATTTTATTAAGAGAGTTAATATATAGCGAGAATAGTTGTTTAAAATATTTTAAATCGTTATAATTATATCCTAAACTGTTACTTAAAATGAAAAATAATATAAGGAACCTAAAAATCATTTTTAAATGCATATTCAACGATACCCTACTTGACTTAGTTCGACGATATGTTTGTTTTTATTTTGAAAATATTATGACGTCTGGTTGTCATTGTGACGATTTTTTTATCATGTCTCTAGTAGCACTCGCAAGGTTAAGACGAATCGATTGACGTAAGAATCATCAAAATCCATCAACGCGTTTGGTCTCTACAACGCCACAAGAACAAACATAGATAGACTGATAAACCATTACCCTTCTTTGCGTCGCGCAGTCGGGTAAAAAATATAAAATACGAGTAACCGCCCTCGCTTTGCTTCGGTTTTCTTATTTTTTTTTTACACTTTGGGTTACATTATTGGAGTTTTATTAAGGATCCCAAATTTTATTTGAAAATATAATATAGCCTATTCACCCGGGGATAGTGTAGCTTCCCAACAGTGAAAGAATTTTTCAAATCGGTTTCGGAGCTTTCAATGCAAACAAACAATCAAATCTTTCCTCTTTATAATATTAGTATAGATAAAGAAACTACCGAATATTTGTTGGACAAAATTTGAATAAGACATGAATATTTATAAAAAATACTATCTATTTTAGTAGGTATAGGAATGTTTTTATTCGGAAGTTCAGGCGGAAGTAGAAAAGTTTCCTGAAGATATTTTGGATTGACTTCCCTCCAAAACAGTTCATAGTTTGGTTTGACATTATAGCGAAGATTAAGGTCATTGGATCAATTAAAATTAAAATTCAACCAATTCCGTTAACTTCAAGAAGCGCGATAAATGGATACCTACAGACGGATTACAATATAATTATGATCTATAGAATTATAATTTGTCGTCAATAAGATAATCTAGCTGACCTTGTCATAAATAAGCGACGAACTTCAACTTTTTAACATCATCTGAATAATATAACCATTTATATACGTAACATAGTAGTAGATAAGCGGCGCGTACTACTACGCAAAAAACGTTGTATGGAAAAAGTCGAAAATCTATACAAATAAATAAAATTGGAGTGTCTGTTTGTAATATTAAAATAACCGCTTTCTACTAAATACATTTGGATGTATACACGGTACATATGCAAAACAACATTTTTCACAATTTTTGTCTCTCCGTCTGTCTGTCTGTCTGCCTGTCTGATTGTTCTGGCTAATCTCTGAAATGGCTGGACCGATTTTGACGGGACTTTCACTGGCAGATAGTTGATGTAACAAGGAGTAACTTAGACTACTTTTATTTTAGAAAAAAAATAGTTTTTAAGCAATACGAGGTTCGCCGGGTCAGCTAGTCGAAAATATGCCTAAATGACTATGAGTGGTCAAAAAGTCATGAAATTAGTGTGACGTAATTATAGATGGCCACTAATACATTGTTTTAGTGGTCTTAAACTATTTTCGCACTGCCTTTCACATGAAATCATTTTGGGACTTATCGGTTGCATGGTTTCAGAGTCTGTAAAGGGGTTTTTTGTGTTTTATATAATTAAAGATCGGCCTTTATTTTGTTATTTATTCACGAGAATAGCTGTTTATGTGAGTCCATGCGCGATAAAATAAATACGGAACAATTTTATCAATGAATAATTGCTGGAGAAAGGAGGCAGGAACATAAATCAATATGGTTTTATCTTTATTTATTTATGTCAATAACCGGTACATAGATCTGTAAGGCTATTCTGTTTTGTAACTCGACAGCGGAATCCGCGATGAGTGTCAAACTTCAAACGACTAAAGATAGCATTTTGACACTCATCGCGGATTCCGCTGTCGAGTTACACAACAGAATAGCCTTACTGTTTATGGTATGTTTGCGTTATACTGACGTATCACTGACGAATGACGACAGCATTGTAACTTATAGTGGCTGAGGCGGCTTTCCCGTATAATTATGTGAATGGATCATGAACTTCATCGACACTTACCATCAGGTGGTTTAACACTTGACATGTATAATAATGTAATAGAATCTGAATTTTATATTTTATTGATCAATATAATAATATAGAATTGTATGCTGTATTTGGATTATTTTTGTTTCTCTTCTTAAGTTATTGTGACCTAATAATAGTAGAAACAATATTTAGCAATTTTTAAAATTTCAAATTTTAGGAATATTAGCCCAGTCTGTTTTGAAACTTAAAATAAATTTGACCGCCTTCTCGGTATCGATTGAACTGAAATTCTGAACTCAGTAAATCAATACTCTTGACATTGGCCATTGGGGTGGTACTGGGTGGTACACTTGGCCTTCTACGTCACGTTCTGAAGTCACGAATTAGTAAATATAAGTTAACTAGCTGCCCGGACAGACTTCGTTCTGTCAAAAGTTTTTTTTTAATTAAAACCTTCCGTGTGCCTTAATGGAGATGTAAACAGATGTATTTTTCAAGTTGGATCAAACTGCACAAGGTGTGCAAATTTGATTAAAATAGGTTAAGTACTTTAAGAGTCCATCCCAGACAAACAACGTGACACGTAATTTATAATATATTAAGATTACTGGGTACAAGTCGCTGTTCCTCATAGAAATACAACAGAAAACTAAACAAAAACAATTTTTTTTTTGTAAAACATTGTGCAGATTTGATCATAAAATACAATGCTTAAGAAATTCAATTAAACATTCATGATCTCAACAGTCATCAAGACGACGAATAAAACAAAGACGTAGTCCCAACATATCATCTTAAAATAATTACATGGATAAATGTTATCGCTGTCAGTCCCTGCACTTCTATCTTTTGTAATAAATAGGTTTCACTGGGAAAATAATAGGATAGGTACACTTTAATAGTGTCGTGTTCTTTTTAAATCATTTTAGCGGGATTTGCAACTAGACGACTATATTATAAATATAGGATATAAAAAACGGACATCGTTTTTTTTCCTTCTACCACCATTTGTCAGGCAAGTGCTATGTCAAGGAAGAGATGAAAAGGCGCAAGAAACTCTTGTAACAAACCTATCCAATTCAACCTAAGATCCTGTCCTCTGTTTCCAGGGTTCCCATCCGAGCTGGTGTACTTCGGGTCAGCGATGTGGGAGACGCTGTACGGCATCATGCTGGCCTTCCCCGTCGTGTGCGCCGTCTTCATCCCGGTCTACTACAGACTGCACTCCAACTCCGTGTACGAATATCTTCAGGTTGGTACTTGGAGCAAAAGATTGTTCAAGTAGCAGTAGAAGAATTAAGTTTTTTTATAACCTTTTAAAGTCTGACGAGAAAGGAGACGCTCCACCTGATGGTAAGTGATCACCGTTGCCTATGGACATGAGCAATACCAGAGGAATCGCCAATGCATCGCGGGCCCTGAAGGAAAACTCTTTACACCTTCCAGTTACAAAACTTTCTTTCTTTTCTTTTCTCTTTCGTGGCCGGTAACGCATAAGATTGGTGTTGCCGATGTCCATGGGCGACGATAGGCACTTACTATTAGCTCGATCGTCAGCTCGTTTGCCAGCTAATTCCATAAAAAATAGAGAAGAAAAGAAAGCAACCAATTTAATATTATTAGTTTGAGAACTTGAGGAAAAATAATCTCAAAATTAGCACTTGTCAAAATGATCGGTGATGCATTTGGTAGTTAGTATAATTTAGTTATGTCTTTGAAGTCTGGTTCACACGTATTAAGAAGTTAAGTAGATAACTAAATTATAACTAAATTTTAAGTGAATAACTTTTAGTGCGCGTCCAAAGGTAATAATTTAGTAAAGCTCTTTAGTTCATACAATTCTTCAAAAGCTACTTAATCACTTAAGCATTTTACTAAATTTTTACTCAAAAGTGCCTGTCCAAACGTGTTAGGTGATAAGCCCCGCCCACCTACTTAACAGAAAATAGAAAAATTTCTAAATTACTTGTTTACTTGCGTACTAAATTTTAATTACTTTTGGCGAATTGGCAATTTACATGTATTAACTTACTTAAAATTTAGTTAACTACTTAACTACTTAATACGTGTAAACCGAACATGAGCGACGTTGACTTACCATCAGGTCGTCATCTCAATCGTGAATTTTATTGTCGACTAGTAACATAAAAAAATACAATCTTAAAAAGGATGCTTTAAATCGACTCTTTTTCGGTCCACTGATTCGAATCTCTGGCAGCTTTAAAAGGAGTCTTTCGATGTTTGTTCGAATTCGATTTGACGTCTGGTTAGACGAGGGTTACAGAGGATTATTAAGAACAAGTAACAGCCCTCGCTTTGCTTCGGTTTTCTTATTCTTTTTACACCTTGGGTTACATTATTGGAGTTTTATTAAGGATCCCTAATTTTTTTGAAAATATAGTATAGCCTATGTTACTCGGGGATAGTGTAGCTTCCCAACAGTGAAAGAATTTTTCAAATCTGTTCAGTAGTTTCGGAGCCTATTCAATGCAAACAAAAAATCAAATCTTTCCTCTTTATTTATTAGTATAGATATAAGCTCTTCAAAGATACGAGTACAAGATAAAAGGTTCAATCGGAATGGTTAATACGAAATTTTGTCTTGTCTTAAAAATAAATGCTAACACGCTCATAATGCAGTAGATTATTTATCTGTGTCGCGGGTGGCATCGACGACACATATAAGACATCACCATCACACCTATGACCCGAGTACACATATTTATCTGTCACAAAAATATCTGTCCCGGCCGGGAATCGAACCCGGGACCCCTCGCTTGGCAGGCAGGGTCACTACCAAAATGGTTAAAAGCATGCGTTACAATGACTTAAAAGTGAATTTTTCCTTTTCAGATTAATATTACCTTAATATCTATGTAATGTAGGTTATATTTATAATCTTCAGCAGGGTCATGTTTAATATTCAAATATTTATTGAAGATAAAGTAGATTTTTCCGGTTGCCAAAAATGATAACATAATATTCGGTCAAGGGTGAAAGAACTTCGTTCTTACTTGCAATCTCTAGATGAAAGTATTCTACATCCTCCTTACTATCCTAGATAGATAGATAGATAGATAACTCTTTATTGTTTGCACACCACAGAATAAACAGTCATACGAGGAGAACAGAATAATTAATAAGCACAAAACAACAGGCGGCCTTATCGCTACATAGCGATTTCTTCCAGGCAACCTAATTAGAAGGAAACTTAAGTAACACATAGAGGGTATCGGCGTGCATAAATTCAAAAGAGACTATAAAACAGAAAAAATAAAATCAATAGAGAACAAATACAAAAAAAAAATTATTAAAACTAAAAAATAAATAAATTTAAAATAATCCATACGACAGCAGTGAAAGGAAAAACTAACATTCTTCACCACAGTAGTGAAAGGCAGAGGGAGTAGGTAATAAGAACAAAGGAGTGGAAGAACAAAGTATGTAGATGAAAAAATCTGAGTACATGAGAAAAGATTGAAAGACAACAGAGAACAGAAGTAAAGAAATTAGCAAAGTTACATAGATAGATAGTGCTCTTTAACTAATTTATTAAAGGATTTGATATTTTGCGCTTTTCGAATGTGGGTAGGTAAGGAGTTCCACAAACGTACAGCTGAGACAGTAAAAGATTTATGATAAAAGGACGTGAAATGACTAGGAGTATGTAGGACAAGGTTGTGTGAGGAGCGAAGCACATGATTGTGAGTAAGACAACGATACTCAAAGTTGTTTCTCAGATAACTAGGAGAAAATGGATTAAATAGCGTAGAGTACAGAGCAGAAAGTAAATGGCTATTCCGGCGAAGACGGATTGGGAGCCACTTGAGTTTAGCACGAAATTCTGAGATATGGTCATACTTGCGAAGCCCAAATATGAACCTAATGCAAACGTTTTGAAGGCGCTCAAGCTTGTTAAGTTGCTCCTCTGTAATATTATAGTAACATATATCAGCATAGTCAATAATCGGGCAAAGTAAAGATGTGGCGAGGTTAATTTTAGTGGATGTCGGGAGGAAGTTCCGCAATCTACGTAGACTACCTAGTGCCGCAAATAATTTCCGGCTGACGTCGTTGATTTGAGGACCCCACGAAAGATTAGAATCCATAAGGATACCTAAGTTCTTAACGACCTTGGAGAATGGAATATGGACCCCATCAAAAAGTACATGGGGTAGTTGTGCCCAATCTATTCTAGCTGTTAACCGAGACCCGCCAATAATAATGAGTTGGGTTTTGGTTGGGTTAACTTTAAGTCCGTAAGCTTTGCTCCATTCAGCAATTCGAGTCAGATCCATGTTCAAGGTAGAAATTGCTATGGGCAAGTCATTTAAGGACGCTTGCGTATAAATTTGTAAGTCATCGGCATACAGGTGGTAGGAGGAAGTTATGTTGAAGTTAAGTTATCCTACTCATATTATAAAAGTATGTATATATGTGTATATGTATATATGTGAAAGTTTGTATGTATATTTGTTACTCTTTCACGTAAAAACTACTGAATGGATTTCCGTGAAATTTAGCACACAGGTGGACCATCATCTGGAATAAGATAAGCGGCACTTACTATCCCGAAAACACGGACAAAGCCGCGGAAAGAAAGTATTAGTAATACACGATGATATTCAAAAAAATATAGATACGTTATACCCTTACAAATCGACCAAAAAATCTGTTCCGGAAAGAGCTACAACACTCACACGTTTATCTTTTGTTTCACTACACCAATTACATTGGTATAATACACGAAGACATTTTAACGCTGTATGTCAAATTTCAAGCATTTCTGACAACAACAAAAGCATGCGTATCGTCTTGTATTGACAGAGCGACTACGAGCAGAACGGTCAATTGCCTGTTCTTACGCTCTTCATCGTGTCGGCGCGCTAGTGACATATCTACCTCTTTTTACATTATAATATCTTTGGTAGTACAAAGATATGCTCTTTTTTTCCGTTTAAAAATTATCGACGTTCATATCGAATGTGATTAGCGATCTGTTATCGACCTACAGTTATCTAGATTTCATCACTAATTTCCTTCACACAAAGCTATAAATAAACTAAATAGGTAGTTACGTAAATTGTTTTTAAATATAGTCTAGTACGGTAACCTACTTATTTAGGTTACGTTATCTGAGTATTTAACCTACAAATGTTTCCTTTGGAAGTTTTTAATGAACTCGGAACAATCAATTTCTTATCTTAATCTTTTAATTTGTTGTTTACAATAATAACGTTAGGTAAATTGATGGCTCTAACCCTTGAGGGTAGGGCGAGATTGTTTTTCAGCGCCCTTTGGTCGACGCTTTCTCTTCAAATATTATTACCTATACACGGACCTAAAAAAACGGACGTCATCCCAACAACAAATTCAGTGAAGCACCCATAGTAATACCAACTCTCTATTCGTAAGAACAAGTACACACATCCACACATTGACACCATATTGCTTCAATCGCGAATCAAAAATTACGCACACATGGTAAGCGGACGGCCATTGCTATGCTTCACTCTCGATTAGACGAGGTTACGTCCGTCTTTTTTTCAGGTCCGTGTACCTATATTATACAGTCGAAGTCAAAGTCAAAATATTTTATTCATAATAGGTTTCACTGCAATGACATACTTATTTATGCACGACATATTTTTTCTACCTATCAGCATTTCGAAAGGGTGCTTTGTCATGGAGAAGAAAACCGTAAAGAATCTCTTCGTCACATCTATAGAAAAAATTGCAAAAAAGAAAATTACACATTTAAAAAAACTACTTTTTGGTTCGAAAGGAAATTAGATTATAGTGCTGAAAATATAATGAAATTCAAATCGGCGATTGGAGCATTATCCTTCGAAGAGGTACTTACAGAAAATAATGCAAATGAATCTCTTAATTATTTTCATGACTGTCTTACTTTATTTCATAAACTCTGTATTCCATCTATCTCAGTAAAAATTGTAAATAAACCAACAAAAATTAAATGAATTTCAAAAAGTCTAAAAAAATGTTGTGTCAGGAAAAGAAAACTGTACCTAACTTATCATCTATGTAACTCTAATAAAAAGCGGAACAAAACTAGATACATTAACTATTCTCAAATTCTTAAGAAATGTATATTAAAAGCACAACAAATCGAAAATAAAAAATATTTAAAACGCTCTAAAAACACTGCAAAGGCAGCGTGGCGAATAATTAAAAATGAAACTCAAGATCATCAGACTGGACAGGAGATTACTGAAATAAATATTAATGACAAACAAATTAAGGAACCATTAAAAATATGTAGAACTTTTCATGAATACTTTATTAATGTAGGTAACCAGGTTAATAATACTAATACACACATAAATACTTTGACAAATAAAGGAAACACTATATTCTTAACTGCAACCAACGAACAGAAGTATATAATATTATTATGTCCCTAAATAATACAAAATCAACAGGATATGACTTAATTAACGTAACCATATTAAAATTAATAGCAGTATACATAAGTCGACCTTTGAGTTACATTATAAACCAATCATTTTTACAAGGTATCTTCCCAGATAAACTAAAGATATCAGTTGTAAAACCTATATATAAAAAAGGTAATCCTAAGAATATTAATAACTATAGACCAATCACTCTAATACCTATACTTTCAAAAATTATGGAAAAAGCTATGTATACTAGATTATATGATTTTATAATAAAAACAAGAGTCCTAAACGATGAACAATACGGTTTCATAAAAAATAAATCAACCACACTTGCATGTTTCTCCTTAGTAAAATATATTACAGAAAGTTTGAATGATGGTGTACCTCTCACAGCATTGTTTTTAGATATGAGCAAAGCATTTGACTTGGTTTGTCATGAAAAGCTGCTAAATAAATTATACAGATACGGCATAAGAGGTGTATGCTTGGATTGGTTAAAAAAATACTTAACAAATAGAAAACAATGCATAGAAATATCTAGGATAGTTAACAAACAAAAATATATACCTATTTATCAATCTGAATATAAATGCAATAATACTGGAGTCCCCCAAGGAAGCATTCTTGGACCTCTATTGTTCATTTTATATATAAACGATTTCCCTAATTACATTGACGAAACATGTATTTTATTTGCAGACGATACAACATTATTGATAAAATGCACTGACGAAAAAAATTACAACGACAAAATTAAATTGACATTAAATAATACTATATCTTGGCTTACTGACAATAATTTAAAAATCAATATTAGCAAAACTAAAATTATTCAATTTCAATATCTAAATAGCAAAATACCTAAAATTGACATATCAATAAATAATTATCAAATTGAAAATGTGGACACAACATTATTTTTAGGAATCCACATAGATAAATATTTAAAATGGGACGTGCACATTAATACAATTATAAATAAACTGGATAAATTCACCTTTGTGCAAAAACGCCTCCGGTAAACAGTGTCCATAGAAGCGGCTCTGACAGCATATCATGGTTATATTGCATCAGTCCTACGGTATGGTTTAGTAATTTGGGGTAATACAAGGACAATAGATAAAGGTCTGACGGTCATGGACTGACGACCTGAAGAAGACAGCGGGCATCCGCTGGATTCAGACGGCTCAGGACCGGTCAGAGTGGCGCAAGTTAGGGGAGGCCTATGTCCAGCAGTGGACCTCTAAGGGCTGATGGATGGATGGATGGATGAGATAAAGGTCTTAAGTTTCAAAAACGTTGTATAAGATCTATTTGTAGTTTAGGTCCATTAGACAGCTGCAGACAACATTTTAAAAACCTCAAAATATTACCCTCAAAATATTTACATATGAAATATGTCTGCTAGTGTCCAAAAATAGACAATTATTTAAGACTTACAGCGAAGTTGGTCTTAATAGATGTAGGCACAAAAATAAATTATGACTACCGAGACAACGACTTAAACAATTCCAACAAAACGCATATTGCATGGCAGTCCGCGTATTTAAACACCTGCCTGACAAATATTCCAAACTTACAACCAAAAACTTAAAAAAAAATACTTAATATGTTGCTAAGTAAACAATACTATGACTTAAAAGAATATTTTAAAGATAAGTTTATAAAAGATTTCGGATAATTTTATGATTAAATTATTTTAACGGACATGCAGATTTTAGTCACATTATGTTATTATTATTTTAGATAAAATTATTTAGACGATTAGAGATTAGTAATATTATTATTAGTTTATAGAATATATATTTTTTTATTTGTAATTTATTTTGACATTTGTACGCTGGTTCCACCGGCAAAGTGTGCTGGAATGTAATATGAAACTGTTTACGACCTAATATGTACGCATACTTGAACAAATAAATTCATTAATTCATTAATTCATTAATTCATTAATTCATTAATTCATTCATTCATTCATTCATTCATAAATACATAATTACTAATCTGAGCGGAACTGGTTGCAGAGCTGGCCATTTTCATGCGTCTTTGTCATTCAAATACTCGTCTACACTACCTATAATATTATTATTAACTTAAGGTAAATTGACGTTTAGAATACTTTTGAATCATACCATGACTAATACTAAATTAAATATTTTAAATGAAACTAGATACCTACTTACTATTTGTGTATTGTTATACGCGTATTTCAACCTAGGGGGCCATCCATAAATTATGTCACACGTTAGCGGGAGGAGGGGGGGGTCCATGTAGTGTGATATTATTTGACAAGTGGTGGGTTCCTAAATTTCGTGACGTCACATTTAAAAATCGAATATTAGTACTAATTTCAGAACTGCTGTTTTAATTTAATAATTTCTAGGTGTAAAATTTCATAATATGTGATTAAAGATCAAGGATTACGACATGGACGTGCAAAGTTTCATTTTAATTCGTATGACGGTTCGCGCGTGTTGAATTTACAAACAGCCAGACATGTTGACAAACTGTCACATTCATGATATTAGGGGTAGGGACAACTCAACGGAACAACCACGACAGGTTCAAGGATAGTACGATTTAATGTTTATCAAAACGCCTGATGGAAATAAATAAATAATAAATAAATAAATAACGCTTCACACTCATAGCCCCACTAGGATTCCTGTGTCGTGGGTGTCATGGACAACACACAGAGACAAGAACACACACACCTAGACCGAGAACAGACGTTCAACCTCATCATTGAAATTCTGGGAATCGAACCCAGGACCCTTGGCGCGATAATCGGGCATGGTAACCAATGCGCCACACGGGTCGTCAAATAAATAGCAGTTATCTGTTTTTGGTGTAGATATGATTTGGTTATTCTTATCAGAGTTGCATCGAGCGTATTTCTAACATAACGTGCTATTAATATAGGTAAATCTATTATGTAATAATTTATAAAAAAACTATTGATGTAAATACATCACAGATGACTCAAAGTCACCAATCTTGTCACAATATAAATGTGTACATTGTCCTATTGTTTGTGATTATATATCATAGTCACAGTCATGCGTTGTTGTGCAATTAGCGTTGCCTTCTGTAATGATTGTATGAGACCGCTCTTTAATGCTAAGCTCGTTAATTTGTCCTTGTTGGTATTTTGTTATCAGTATCGTAACAAATATGTGTAACAAGTGAAGAGTTTAAAAAACTAGATACAAGGTTTTATAGTGTCAATGTAGATACTAAAGAAAAAAACCGGGCAAGTTCGTGTCAGGTCATGCGCAATGTAGGGTTCCGAAGTAATAAGTTTATTGACTATTACTCATTAACTACTTTCGCTAATATAGCCGTAATAGTTTTCCTTGTAAATTCATCATAAATATCTAATCTATTCCGATTTTACTTCGGAACCCTAAAAATTGGGACTCTTAACCATAAACGAATTCCCTCGGCTGGAGACAAACCTGTGTGTAGTATAAGGCTATTCTGTTTTGTAACTCGACAGCGGAATCTGCGATGAGTTTCAAAATTGAAGTTCGAGTTCGAGACTCACTTCACTTCGCAAGTGCGTACTAGATGATTAGAGAATGACATATCAAGATGATACAAGTTCGCTTTCATTGTCATCAGAACTAAAGCGTTATGTAAAATTTCAACTCCTTAGGACAAGAGGAATTAGGTCTAATTAGGCTTGCACAGCCTTCCGTAACTTGCGCCACTCTGGCCTGGCCTTCTGAATCCAGCGGATGCCCGCTGTCTTCTTCAGGTCGTCAGTCCACCTGGTCGGGAGGCTCAGGACCGGTCAGAGTGGTGCAAGTTAGGCCTATGTCCAGTGGACGTCCAAGGGCTGATGGATGGATGGATGGATGCTTGCAAGATTTGACCCAAACAAATAAACAGCAAACAGCGCTAGCCAAAAAAACGTTTAAAAAGATACGTGCCGATTAGGTATTATTTAAAACTAGCTGACCCGGCGAACTTCGTATCGCCTAACAAACTGTTTTTTTTCTAAAATAAAAGTAGCCTAAGTTACCCCTTGTTACATCAGCTACCTGCTAGTGAAGTCCCGTCAAAATCGGTCCAGCCATTTCAGAGATTAGCCGGAACAAACGACAGACAAAAATTGCAAAAAAAAATGTTGTTTTGTATATGTAGTGTATACATCCACATGCACTTAGTAAAAAGCGGTTATTTTAATATTACAAACAGACACTCCAACTTTATTTACTTGTATAGATTGTATAGATGTATTGATTGAAACGTATTTTCATTCCCTCTCTTCCAGATGCGTTTCGGCTCAACCTCGGTCCGTCGGATCGCAGCGGCAACATTTCTCCTGCGCCAGACCCTGAACTTGGCAGTGACGGTGTACACTCCAACAGTAGCTCTACACGCCGTGCTGGCGTTACCACACTGGGCTTCGGCAGCAGCGCTCACCATCGTCGCTATCGTCTTCAATCTGCTGGGAGGATTGGCTGCAGCTATACGGTAAATACAGCGCTCTGCTTGAGGCTTTCTCCGTGTTTTCGGGTTAACAGCACCCTGTATCTTAGTCCAGATCATGGTCTACCTCTATACATGGTGTACCTGTGCTAAATTTCATCAAAATCTGTACAGTAGTTTTTGCGTGAAAGAGTAACAGACATACGTACGTTTAGGTCACACTGTGCTATAATAGTAAACAAAACTCGTGACTTACCTTGGCTAATATTGCACGGCTGTAACGTTAGTACCAAAACACCGTGCAGCACCACGATCGGATCTATTACTTACTAGAATTATTAGTAATAGACCACATTACGCACCTTTTACTAAAAAGCGTTACTTTACGCATGGAAAAGCGTGACTTATAAGAGCGCTTAGGTCACTGTGTGATATGAAACCGTACCGTATTTTTACTCTCGCTGAGTAGTTCTTTTCATGCAATTATTCTTCGTCACGATGATGACCTAATGACGTAGGTAAAGAACTAATTGTGGACACTTAGAGATGAAGCGATATTCTTTATTGGTCCCTATTACATGTTACGTGGCTAGGTGTCCATTTGTAGGTGTGTGTGGGCTGAAATGGACGTTTCCTGAAGGAAGATCCCACCCAGTTGTTGTCACTCTTTATAATGAAATGATTTTTTATGTATGGAAGTACTAATGATGCAGTTTGACTTGTGTTATATGGCCATTATGATCTGTTTCTGAATTCACTGGAATAATCGAATTGCCAAGTCCAATTCAATGATTTCCTTTATTCCCTGATTATCCATTCATTTTATTACTGTGAATTGATGAACATTATTCCCCTTAGTACAAAAAGGGGTGACTTTTTTAGGATTTAATTTCCAAAAAATCTAGGTAACCGTAAGACATACTCCTTAACACGTTCGATGCGAAACCAGGTCGAAAACATGTTGTACATGACTCGCTTGCAGTGCGGCTAAGAAAAACATAGACTTCTCTGTGGTGCGAAAGGCATAACTTCGGTTTGCTTTGGTGTAGGAAGGAGATGAATATATATCTAAGATGTGCTTCTAAAGTAGAGTTCAAAGGAGTGGCCAGCTTATTACCAGATTTTTTAGATCTGGTACCGCACTGAAGAAATAAAATATAAATACAGTGCGGTACCGTGTAGAATGCACCTGGTACCTCCGCGCACCTTGTACCGCACCCTGCGCTAGCTTTACGTGGCCAGTGTTGTGTTGCAGTCGATAAAACGCACGCATCCGTCAACATGTCTTCAAAGAAAAGGTGCCGAAAAAAGATCGATTTCAACTTTGATGTTGATGACAACAAAGATAACAGCAAAATGAAATCAAATTATAGATTGTTATATCAAAAACAGGAAAGTCATCAATAGATACGTAATAAACGTTCTCCGTGTTATAACAAAAAAACCTACGTGCAGATGAAAAAAAAAGGTATAATGTACCACGAATGTCTAGCTTTTTTGAAATAACACGGTCAATGTTTGAGTGAAATGAGAAGGTTATAAGCAGATGAGCCACTTGTCTAGTTACTGCATACAACTTTTTAGACCTAAATCTACTTTTTGTTCGAGTTTCTTAATAGGTTAGACCTATTATCACGTGTATTACTCGTATAAGAGAAATTGTATTAATAACTAATTATTAGAAATTGTAGAAAAAAATATTGAAGCTTTTTTAGAAAACAGCGTGGAAACTGACACAGGTAATTTTTGAAAACTAATATCAACAATATATTTTATTCACGCGCCTATGTTTTCCATTATTGAAAGATTGCACACACACAGACACACACACGAACACATATATAAATTCGTTAATAATACATATATTTTTTCAGAGCCTGCCCCGAAACTAAGTAAACTCCATCTGGTAAAGGGTGACAAGAAAAGAAATTGTGTCAGATGTTACGAAAAATTACGAACCTTTTTAACAAGCCGACAAAAAAGTAAAAAAAAAATACGAAATGTGCTGAGTGTCAAAAATACTTCTGTTTACCTTGTTTTAATGAAAAACATTGAATATAATAATTTTTTTCTTTTATAATAAACCTTACATAAAGTTATCGATATTTTTACTTTTCAACTCTAAAATATGTGCAAAAATTCCCGTGTTCAGTGCGGTACAAGGCGTAAATGACATTGTAACTAATTTTAGCTACAGATTCTAAACAAAATAAGCTGTTCACGTACGCCTTCAGATTTATATAAATCACTTCATTATAGATAATGTCCAAGGCAAAAAATTATATATTTTTTGTTAAAATGATGCCAAAAACAGACTTTAGTTTCTGAAACGCTACATGGTCTAATAGAACTTGTATCGCCACAATGAAAGGTTTAGGACCAGGTTGAAAACATCTTGTACCGCAGTAATGGAAAGAAATAAAAAATGGGTGCCGCTGCGAACGTATTAAGAGATTCTAAAAGACAAGGTAATGCTGTAAATTGATGATCCTTTAACAGCTACGACGTGAACTTTACAGAGCCGACGTGATCCAAACTCTAACCATGGTGCTGGTGAGTGGAGTGTTCATCGTACAAGCAACAGTCAGAGCCGGGGGTCCTGCGACGGTCATCAAGGAAAACATTGATGGTGGACGACTACACTTCTTCAAGTAAGGACCTTTCCTTCTTTATCATCTCTCTTCTTGGCCGGCTACGCATCAATAATGTCATTGGTGTCGCTGATGTCCATCGACGATAGCCAGTTATCATCAGGTTGATCGTCAGCTCGTTTGCAGGCTATATCATTAAAAAAAATTGTTTACGCCCATAGTTTAAGTATTTGTTTAAAGTCGCAGCCCGAAGAATTTAGTACATTTGTACCTAACTGAAGGTTTGACGGAGAGTATTATCACTTGTGCTCTTCCGTTCTTCATTTTTACCATTAGTACAACTAGTTAAGCCATGGCAGAGGCTTTACAGTTTCGAACACTTTTAATTGACCGATAGTATTCACTGGAGTTAAGCAGTGGAATATGATCTATGCCTCCTCAATTACGTGCAATGGTTCATTTAAGTACCAAAGCAATTTTGAACTTTTGCTACTAGCTTCATCCAAAATCCTACTGCGACTAAAGTTCTTGAACATAGTCTCTCTTACGGCAAGCCATCAAACAGACTATCACCGTTTCATAAAATTCTTTCAAATTTTTCTTAATTTTTCTTTTTAACTTTCTCATAATACTTCTTTATTTTACAGCTTTACCTGGGACCCGACTGTCCGTGTCGACACCTTGTCAGCGCTTATCGGCCAGCTCTTCATGTCTGTTTCCATCTACGGCTGCCAACAAACCTTTGTCCAGCGCTACTGTTCCATGGACAGCGAAGCTCGAGTACGAAGAACCCTTTTGACCAACGTCCCGGCTGTCTTCATCCTCTTCAGTCTCTCCTGGGTTGTTGGCATGGCTATCTACGCCGTGTATAGATACTGTGATCCTCTGCTCGGAGGAAGGATAGTGGCTCCTGATGAAGTCCTTGCCTATTACGTCCAAGATCAGTTTACGTTTCTGCCGGGCATGCTGGGATTGTTTTTGGGTAGTCTGTTCAATGGAGCGCTGAGGTAAGTTAACTTCTTAGAACTCGTCGTTAAATATAAGTACTATTATGTCTTCTGTGGTTAAATTAAAATTAAATTAATTTTGCCGTCCAGTGACTTCATTTTCTTGATCACACTGTCAGTGCAACTAAACATCGATAAATGTGGTTCAAATACCTAAATAGTTCCTTTTTTAATTATTCGATGGCTTACAGAAAATAACATGCTCAAAACAGCACAGCATTTTCAGTATTTGCTCTTTTTTATTTTCCTTAGTTTAGGTATGTATTGAATGAACTATCAGTAACTATTGTACATTGCAAGTACCAGCTTTTTAAATTTGACTTTGGTTTCTTGCAGTTTCTTGGTGTCAAATGTGAATTCTCTATCAACTGTGACGTGGGAAGACTTCGTGTCTGCTGCACCAGCCTTCAAGGGAATCAGCGACAAACAGCAGTTGACCATCATCAAGATCATTGGAATTGTATATAGTCAGTATTAAATTAACGAAATTGTTACTACTAAACTAATGACTTCGAACGACTACTACAGTAGGATGCTAATGGTTAAAATATATTTTATGCCTACTTTGAGGACTGAATACGAGTATTCTCTGTATCGTGGGTGCCACGGACACACATAGAGACAAGGACACATTAGACATAGAACATTTATTTGACTACTAGTAAGTGTTTGTTCCGACCAGGAAACGAACTCCGCTTTGCTAGCATTGTAGCATCGAAACTACCACATCGACCACAGGTTATTGCTTCCAAAGATTTCCACATACTCGTATATGTCATGTCAGTTGAGTTTTTGCATTCCAAGCTTATTGATATGTCTTACTTTCAGGCTTTCTAATCCTGGGCCTATCTCTCTGCGTGGGTTCAGTAGGCGGCGTCGTCGAAGGTTCTCTCCTAGTAACGTCAGCAACGTCAGGGGCGTTGTTAGGAGTGTTCTTGCTAGCCGCCCTGTTTCCGATGGCTAACGGCAAGGGGGCGTTGTGGGGTATGATAGCCGCGCATGCCATCACGGCCTGGATGGCTACCGGACGGCTGATGTACGTCAACGATGATCTTGCTATGTTGCCGCTTTCTGTTGAGGTGAGTTCTTAATAATAGTGGCTGGCTTATTAATTTTTAAACATTTAACTTATTAATCAATACAGATATGAACAGTAGGAACTCTCATCAGTGACAATGTCTACTGAGCTTGGCCACTTTTTCACATTTTGGAAGCATTAGCCGTATTGGGGCGGCTTAGAATACTAACCCCAATCCCACGCCGAATGGGTGTCATAAAAGGCGACTAAATCCGGCCCGCTGGTGGTAGGGCCCCTCGAAGGATTATATTGGTAATATTGATTTTAATTGTCAATTAATTAATCAATACCATTATTACTATTATTATTTCTCTATGGGGTTCGCCTGGATAGCTACCACCCTTGAGCATTAGTCAGCCGCCAAACGACTCGTCGTGTTCCGGCTGGGGGCTTTAGAGCCAGTTCTATCTTTCGTTTTCTTCTTTCTTGGCCGGCAACGTATCGGTGATGCTTTTGGTGTTGCGGATGTCCATGGGCTACGATAGCTACTTAACGTCAGGTGGATCGTCAACTTTTTTGCCGGCAATTTCCATAAAAAACATTATTTTCCAGAAATGCTCCAACATATCAGCCAGCGTGTTATCGCCGAAGCCGCTGCCCGTAGCCGTCAACCAGACGCTGGCCAGATTGGCGCCGCTGCTGAAGGAAATCGAGAGTACCCGCGTTCCGATACCGCCTGTCGAAACACCCTTGTACGTATAGTCATTAAATAAACATCCATACTTTTTCTCTTTTGGATTCTCTACTTAATTAGATGATTTTTTTATAGAAATAGCCGGCAAACGAACAAACGATCCACCTGATGGTAAGTGGCTTTCTCACCCATGGACATCAACAACACCAAAGGCATCACTGATGCTTTGCTGGCCAAGAAAGAGAGTCATTTCGTGGCTGATTCAATCAATAGGGTGTTAGCTATCCAGGTGGACCCGTGGAGAAATAATAAAATAATAATAGTTTATGAAGTTTTGTGGATGAATAAGTGATGGTGTGAGAGCTTATCTTGGACAGTTTAATGCACTTGGCAATACAGAATACAGTCTGTTATATTATAAGTTCATAATGAGCTAGTTGTATGGGTGGGAACAAAATTGCTTGACAGTTTCGGACCTTCGGGAAGCACTTAAAGCCGTCAATCTCGGTTGTTATCGCAAGAAAACAATCGTTCAGCTAAGTCGGATGCCTTATGGTGGCATAAAAACATCTAACACTTGGGTTGGCCACTAATCCCTCTACCAGTCCTCACTGGAGGAGCGTGGTGGAGTATCCTCTAGTCTCTAGACCTCGTCAAGAGAAGAGACCCATGTTTAATAGTGGGTCATTAATGCGTTGAAGCCACTATCTTAAAATCGCACTAAAAGCCTACTCCAAAATAATTATTATAGAGATTTCATTGATACAGCGTAGGTAATTATTTTGTTTCAGTTTCAACGCACTTATGGTACTGTACTCTGTATCATACATGTGGTATGCTGTCATCGGCACCTTCGTTTGCGTGATACTAGGTAATGTCATAGGTTACTTCACTGCAAGCGAAAGCGACATCTTCGAAGAACGACTCCTCCATCCCTTAGTGGCGAAATTCGCTCGCAAACTTCCCGGAAAGAAGCGTTCGTTCACCGGTGATAAGAGTGAAAAAACTCAAGAGGATAACGAACCTTCAGACAAAACTATAGAGACTGTTGTTGAGGAAGAGAAATCTCAACAGCCAGTATTTACTACGAGTACGAGTGGTAGACTATTTGAAACGTATGACAACTCGTCACCTTTACCTGTTAGAACGAGATTGTGAGGTACATTGCGTTTTTTGTACTGTTAGTAATTTAGATTTGTTTGCAATAATCTCAATAGATTATGTGTGTTATTCGATTTTCGAGTGTGAGAGATGACTTTGATAAAGTCTGAATAGTTAGTGATGGATTGTAATTACAGAATTATGGATTATTTATTTTATAAAGATATTTTTGGGTCATTTGTTATTTTAATTTTGTTATGTATTTAAGTGATTTTGAATGCCCTAGTTTAAATTGGTTATGGAACACGCTAAAATAGAATATGCTTATCGAATTTAATTATTGAAAAATCCATTACGTTATTGCTTTAAAGATATTCTTATATATTTTCTGGTTTAGTTCTTACGAACTGAATTATTGTAATTTTAAGTAAGTATATAAGTAAAAAATCATTCGGTCTGAATAATGTGTCAAATATTTAAAATTTGGACATAAAATAAACGATTTTTCTTTTCCGCATCTTAAATTGAAACTTGGCTGGGGCACTTCCGTTCTCCTAATATCATTGCTAATTATTTTAAATTATGTAAATGATAAAATTAATTGTTTTTGTTCATTGAAGTATTATTACTAGCGTATAGAACAGACACCGCGAACATCGGGTTCGGGGGTATGCATTGCAGACGGCCGGCTTCATTTCATTCTGTCACTCGGCCGCGCTCATGGCGGCCACATGGCAAAATTGTGACAAAATAACATTTCAAAAATACCGTAATACGTTGAAAGATGCTGTAATATTCAGTCAACTATGAAAAAAAAGATAGTTGTGTTACTTACCATCGGCAAGGAAACAAAATATTGACTTACATCAACCAAACGAATTTATTTTATTAATGTGCAATGTTCCCGCCATTTTTGAATGAAAAAACAGAGCAGAGCTTGTAAAGGTTTGGTGACTGCTTGTCGTGGTTCGGCGAGTGTCATTATACAAAGTTACTCTGTGACAAGTGTGTAAAGACGCCCTCTAGAGTTTTAAAAAATAACGGAGGGGGAGCCCGGTGGTGGGACACTCATTTTGTTCGAGATGTCTGTTCTATGTCATTATACTTCAATGTTTTTGTACAAGAATTACTTAAATCCTTGTGATATAGTGTTAAATACTTTATTTGTAAATAAAATTTATACGGTATTGTATTTAAACAGAATTAAGGTAAGTGTAATAATAAATGCAATTGTAGCAATAATTGTTAATATTCGTTATTTAATTAAGTTAACTATAATATTTGCATGATTATTTGTTGAAATAAGTATGGCAGTAATTGATTGAATGAATGGTTAAAATTATTATCAACATTTATTATTTTTGACCAATATATTTAAAAAAAAAATATGTATCGTAATACGTAAGAGTAGTCTTCTTGCCTATATCATAAAAAGAAATGCGTACGCTTTGGTCATTTCGCTAAAATCACGTACGAGTAGTATAATAATTTTATTCTACAATGTGCTAACCCTCAAAGTTCATCCCAGAACGCCATTGTGAACTTGGGAAAATAAATGTGTCTTTTCATAAAGCATTTCCCAGTGATATAGTAACTTTGCCTCACTACTACTAGGGTTGTGTAGTTGTTTAATTTTTTCTATATTTATTTTTTGTAGGTTTCCGAAAACAATTTACAGGGATATTTATAAGTTTAGCTAATCGGTTTAAGATTCTGCATGCCACTCAAACGGTTAAGGTTCTAATATAAAAAATCTGTGCGAATGAATGCGTGTTAAAAATAATTTGTTACAATGTGGCCACCACGCAAAATTGATGGTTTTGCTATGAACTATATTATGTATATAAAGCAATACAAAGTAAATACATAAAATGTAATATGAGTATGGTTCCTAGGGTTATATGTCCGTCCAAAATGATAATATACATTTAAAAAATTATAACTAATGGTGTTTCGTAAATATTCAATATTAATATGTTTTGATATTTTATAAATGAGTACAAAAATATTATATATTATAAATACACTTAATGATTACCAAAGTTAATAATATATTGGATATGTACAATAAATCAATCAATCAAACTACGTCGCAAGCAAATTCTTATATGGTTTTCAAAAATAACGCACTGCGTGCTTGTTTCCAATATCATTTACCTCGAAATGTGCCGTTACAACCAAGAACTTTATATATCTGGACGGCAAGCTTCGAAAAGATACCTGAAGATGGATCACGTGATATTGGATGAATTTCTGCTCCCTATCATCGGTCGAAGTTACACACCTACGAATGACTACGAGTCTCAAGGTTAATGTAAATCAGGTCTATGATTGGTCGAGATTGCATCCAATGTCACGTGATCCTTCTTCAGGTACCTCTTCGAAGCTTGACGTTCAGATATGTGTATAATATATGTATATAGTAAAGTTTTGTGTAACAAAGTAACAACCAATAAAACTACCCAGTGCAAAAATAATTGCTGTCAACAATTTTACTTTTTCAATGTTGTTGCCATATTTCATTATTGTAGACACGCGTATATATGTGATATTATTCAGTATTAGGATAAAAAGGGATTGAATATAATGAGCGTGTGGTATTTTGTGCTGTAAAATAAATATAGATTGTAAGCATAGAGAGAAAATTAAAAGGAAAATAAAAGTTATTTATTTTGCATGTATTTTTTGTTTTATTAACTATTTATATATCTTATCCATATACGTATTAGAAATTAATTATCATCTACTTCAAAGAAAGCATACTAAGGAAAGTATGACTAAAAGTTCTTCTTAATATTTTGTAAAGTACCTAATAAAGTTTAAAAAAGCGATTTTCATTTTATTGTAATCCCCAAAACTAAATGGCTGGAGTGAAGTTAGTACTACAAATGCGCACTACTACAACGCGCATGGGAACGCGCGGGTGGTCGCAGTTGACGCCGCCTCCCCCCGCGGTCATCGTTAGTCCCAGCTGATATAATACGTTCTGCGCATTGACTCACGCCTAGCTTCAGCCCAGCCAAAATGATTGGGGAGTACTGGTGTCTGTGTTCCGTGGGGAGTATAGTACTCCTTAAATTATTCAATCTATGATCAATGTTGAATGAGCCTAAGTCCTGTTTAAGTTTAATTTTAATAATAAAAAAATAAATTGTTTCTTACATAATAATATCAAGAGAATTATCGGAATTAGATATTCTCTGTGAAATTCTCGTCCATGACAAAGCACTTTTGCAAAAAGCTGGTTGATTAAAAAAATGACGTGGATAAGTGTATCAATGATACCTATATGAATAAATGATTTTGAATCTGAATTTGAATTCATTCAAGTCTTTGCTATTATTTGAAACAAACGCAATAAAAATAATTGAAAGCAGCTTAAAATTGCTTGTAATGTACTGAGCATGCTTATTGCGGTAGAAACTTGGCTGGGAACACAACCGTGCTTGGAAACAATAAAAAGCAAGTAATATGGATGGCATATAATATTTTAAAAATAGTTTATTGATTTTGTTTTAAAAGATGTAGTAAATAATACAATCGTCATATATTTAATACCTACCTAATGACCAATTTTTATTAAGCATGCGGAATCTTGGTTCAAAAACTTATTTCACGGCACAGTCAACAATAAATTAAACCTTTTCCTTGAATAAATCCAGTTGATATGATTTCCTTGAAATTCATTATCTTATGAAACGAATTTATTCATTTGGTCTTTTTGTATTTTACATAGTTGAATTTAATAACTACGAAAATTTAATAATTTCGTGCGCTTATTCAGTAAAATTTAAATCCCACGAATAGGGTTACTCACAGGAAAAAATACTGCTGATATCTTTTTACTCCACTAAGTATAAAAGCTTTTTGCCTTGAGGCTGAGCAGAAAAGATCAAGCCTACCCCTTTACCATTCGGCATTTGAACGACGTAATGATTGGCTAAAAAGTGTCACGTGACCGCTTTGGTAATACGAATTTGACGTTTACACTGGAACATAGCTGGAATTCCATCCATCCATCCATCAGCTCTTAGAGGTCCACTACTGGACATAGGCCTCCCCTAACTTGCGCCACTCTGACCAGTCCTGAGCCTTCTGAATCCAGCGGATGCCCGCTGTATTCTTCAGGTCGTCAGTCCACCTGGTCGGGGGCGTCATATGCTGCTTTTTCCGAGACGTGGGCGTCATTCGAGGACCTTTCTTCCCCAACGGTTATCGGTCCTTCGCACTATGTGGCCAGCCCATTGCCACTTCTAGCTGGAATTAAGAGTTCATAATTATAGACCGCCGGCTGGAGTGGCCGGGGTTGACATTTAATAACTGACTTCAAAAAAGGAGGAGCTTCTCAATTCGGTTGTTTTTCTTTTATGAAAAATTATGATATTTGAAAGAAAAAGAATGGTGTCATGCTTTGCAACGAGCAAGACGGCAACCCTAAAAGCAATCACCGAAGCCTTAAATATTATAATATATTCGTTTGAGGTCCGCAGGTCACAGGAACCTCAAACAAGGGCTCAAGACATTGTAGTTTAATAGTTACTTGTCCACGAGCGGTTGAATAATTCATCGGGATCCAACCGGGGCTGAGGTAACTGGGGTTTGATTGTCTTGTTCCAATTATTGTTCGGTTTGGGCTTGGGTGGAGACTGGAGGCTGAAGGTTTGATAATTTTAGTGAGAATAAATTTGTTCTACGCTTTTCGCGTTCAAGTGATAGGTATAGGGATACATAGAGGATTTTAAGGTAGTGGTGTGATTGCGTACGTGTAGCGTAAGAGGTATATATCAATCGTGACCTATAGATTCAGCCACGGCGTGGCCGCACATGAGACAGAGAATTTCCGTTTCTTTGAGGTTATTTTAAAGAAAATGTAACAAAATTTAACAAGCAACCCAAAATACTGCTACCCAACATCGTAATTCAATTTATATACATACTTAAACTTACTGCGATTTTCTGCTTAAAAACAAACTGAAACTTTAAATCTCCAATTAATCAACTCTTCATTGTTTGTCACAACTCACCATTGTTTGCACTTGTGACAAACAATTATGTATAACGTAATCGGCCACGGTGAAGGGGACAAAAAATAATATTTTCAAGTATGAGAGAATCTACTGGTTCTAAATTTATGATCGTGACCTTCTATAAAACATTTTCCCAAATAAGATATTAAGATCAAGCTGAGATCACGTACAATATCTGGACACCACAACACAAGGCTTGGCTAATGCAACTATCATATAAAGAAACTGAAAACTTACTTCTTACTTGCAGTAATATCTAATATGTTAATTAAATGCAAAACGCTCGCGAATCATCACACACACACACACACACACACACACACACACACACACACACACACACACACACACACACACACACACACACACACACGCACGCACGCACGCACGCACGCACGCACGCACGCACACACACACACACAATGTCTATGTAATTGATGTCTTTTTGTGTTAATACTTGTATTATATATACATATATATGTGTAACGAGAGAGGTTTGAACCTAGTTTCCCACAACACAGGGAATCCTAGTGTGGGAGCTAGTAATCAAATTATTCTGTGTAACAAAGGATATGAAATAAATATTTTTTCATTTTCATTTTCATTTTCATTTTCATTTTCATTTCAAGGATACAATATATTTATTATGTTTAGGTAATTTTCTCTTCGATATTTAGGTACTGTCTCAATACTGCGGTTCATCAAACTTAAATAATAATATATGCTGTTTTTAAACTATTTCTTACTCAATTTAAACAACGAGATTTTTACCATCAATGCTTCATTAAAATATTTTGATGACATTAAAAGTATTGTTTAAACCATTCCAATTAACAACGAGTCTTTGTGATTTTCTTTTATAACTTTCAAATCGAAAACCCTCTCGTATCAATAACTTTAATAATTTTCTTCAATACAAAAGCTTTACTTATAATGAGGTAGAAACCAATTAATTTGTCAACCAATTACGTCTGCTAATACACAAAGGCAATTCTAATGTCTTTACCATTCTTCGATAAACAAATCTCATTTCCAATTTTTCGAGAGCCATTACTAAATCATTTGTTGTCGGCAATTTTGTAAATTGCCAACAAATAAAAAAGGTTTGCTTTATGTTCAGGTAGAGCAATGAAATGATAGAGGTGTCAAGTAACCCTATAAGATATAATAGTTACCTAAACAAGAATAAGATGAGGAATAATTTTCGACAATGCAATTTTTTTTTCACTTTCTCAAACAGTAGCACAACAGATATTAAGTAGGTAATAAGTATATTAATTATAATATATATATTAATTATAATATATTAATTATAATTACATATTAATCTAACTTAAGAAATGGTCGCGAAGTCGCGAACCAATACCGTTTGCCGCAGTTTACCACAGATTACTCATTGAAAGTGAAGCAGCAAATAACTTCCAACATTTGGGTTGGCTATTTATTCCACTATTCTGCTCAGGAACAGCGTGGATATACTCTAGGCCTGTCATGATGAGAGACCCGTGCCCTGTATTGTGCCATTCATGGGTTGAGTCCACCCAGGCTTAAGGATAATTGCTTTGGGTTAAGAACTATAAAAGACAAAAAGGGTGCGTGTACTTTTGTACGCGCGTGAGAAGTTATACTTCTTCAATATTCAAGTCACTAATATAATAAAATATTACTTGTGTACTACCTGTGTTTACACAAGTACAAACTAGATGGCGTTGTTCACCAACCTGAATCAGGTTGTTGAGACTCTTTTGTATAAGTAATAACATTAAATTTTAAAAGAGGTAAAGGTAATTAGAAGCTAGGGCCATCTATCCAGTGCTTTCATACCCCCTCCATGGTAACGCAAACGTTTAACGCAACCTTTTTGCAAGTCGCATAAGAAGTATAACTTCAAAAATATCATAAGCTTGTAAAACATCCACATATTTTACCGGGTGGGGATAAACAGATCAAACGTAAGGGGTGTACGGTAATAACAGGATTTATTTTGGGTTAGGTGAACCACAGACACCATAATATCTAGCAGTGTAGACATGCCTAATGAATAGTTTTAATTTTCCACCATGAAATAAACTTACTTTTAAAGAATAAATTTTATTCCCAGTATTCGACGTGATGGGACTCGACGTAAAGGGAACCAATCTTATCATTGTTTGAGATACATAAAAGAAAAATAAGAAATATTGTTTTAAGTTCTTCAAACAGTTCCATATTTATCAAATAATAACAGGCAATAAAATACTAATGCTCTATAGGTTTCTTTTTCGATAACTTATTATACATAATACTAGCTGCCCGGACAGACTTCCTTCTGTCAAAAGTTTTTTTTATTAAAACCTTCCGTCTATCATATCTTTCAAGTTGGATCAAACTGCACACGGTGTGCAAATTAGATTAAAATCGGTTAAGTAGTTTAGGAGTTCATCGCGGACAAACAACGTGACACGTTATTTATATACATAATATATTAAGATGTAGGTACCTATGTATTTGGCAGCTTGGAAGCAAATAAGTGATTTTCATAAAGAAAATAAATATGCGTTAAATATTTCCATATTTTATGTGCTCTGTGGTAAGTGTAGCTCCCCGAGACCAAAAGCACATTAATGTTAAGGGACGATCGATTGTATTATATATTTTTGTATTCTAAGTTATACTTATGTAAGTAGAATAAGATAAGATCGAAAAAGATCAGAATGAAATATGAAGACTGTTACTGGCGCTGATGGCAACAGAGGCTACTTATGTACAGACTGTTAAATGGTTGTTGAACCAAATATGTATATTAAACTAAGGTAAACTCCCTTGGTTTGCTTGGTTAACCTTTCGGTGTCCACACTCGTATGGACGGTATTTTTTTAATCGACCTAACCTTTTTTATTTGTTAATTGATTAAAATAAAACAAACACTAAAGGAGGTGGCCAACATCTGTATGGGCGTTTGCCCCACTTGTGAAGTATAATGTACACATTTTATTTTTACCTTACATTAAAGCTTACAATATCTACTTTGATAATATTATCAATAAAAATCTGTAAAACTCGGGATTCTCCTTTTACGAGCAGTTTTAGCTCTTGTAGGTTGACAGTTTGATAAACATAAGTAATCGTGGAAAAGTGTTTTAAAGAGAGATTTTTATATTAAATACAAACTATTTATCTTTTGGATAATTCATTTATTTATTTTACTTTAATTATGACGTGCCCACCCCAAATACCAAACTAATGTAATCACATGAAAATGCCATAAGTACCTGTACTGCAGTGATCCATTCTACCAATATGGATTGAAGGTTTCTTGCTAGCGAAGATATTGAGTGACGTGCCATGCACTCAATATCAACCGCACAATTAATGCACCTCATGCAATGATGTTGTATGTATACCTCATGACAAAAAATCAAACACAATTATTATTTTGTAGAAATCACACTCAAAAATCTTCTTTTGGCATTTGACAAATGGCAATATAGCATTCGTATTTCTGTCAGTCAATTGTCAACCTCCAGTGATAGCAATGGAGGTAGTAGAAGATTAAGTGTATACAACACAACTTATTATTATTGTTAATTTATTATAACTACTCACTGCAGAGTTCAGAAGAAAATTAAAATTCTAGTTATGTTATTATAAACGGAAAACATGTCTTTTCAGAGGACTAAAACCTTGTACAAATAAACGTATTTTAACCATTTCCAGGGCAGTGTATACAACACAACTTATTATTATTGTTAATTTATTATAACTACTCACTGCGGAGTTCAGAAGAAAATTAAAATTCTAGTTATATTATAATAAACGGAAAACATGTCTTTTCTGAGGACTAAAACCTTGTACAAATAAACGTATTTTAACTATTTCCGGGGCACATGTTGGCCACCTCCTTTCAATCCAAACTTACTAGAATACATCAGTTAAACCGCATCTAAATCCGTTTAGTTGTTCCTGGGTTTAGCCGGAACACAAAATGCACAAACTGAAAAAAAAAATACTTTTTTTCATGTGTTGATAATATTATTAAATATTTTGTAACGTTGTGAACTGTGTTAAGTTTAAAGAATTGTTTGCTAAAATTTTGTTTAAACATTTTGTTTAAGCTATCAACTACTTGCAGCAGTGTTGTAAGCATCTCTACTCAAAGTAATGGTACGTTGTATGTTGTATCCATTTAAGTTCTGATTCTACAATCAATTTTCAACCTTACACTCTCAGAGATAAGACACACGGAACAAGATTTTGTGAGATGCAAAAGCATTGTAAAGAACATGGACACCTTAACAAAGGCAAAAGCACTACAAATGTCGTGCAGTGGATATAGCACCTTGTTCCGTCAGGATAAGGTCGATGTTTCAATGCATTTGTTGTCAATTTTCGGTACTTTCATGCACAAAAAGTCATTTGCCGTGTTCATTGTGGGTAGTTTTAATTTCTCTCGTTTTTAACGCAGATGCGGGCTGGTTGTTATTTTTTTGAGGACTTTATTGTTTTAATTATAACTACCTGTACACGGTACCGTAGAAAAACTGCACGAGTAATTTTCGGTAGTTTCGTGTACAAAAATCATTAACCGTGTTCTATGTGGGTAGTTTTATCTTCTCAGTTTTAACGCAAATGCGGGCTGGGTTGTTATTTTGCTGCGGATTTTGGAGTTTATTGTACGGCCGGACGGACGAATATTACGAAACTGTAAAGGTTACATTATGACTATACCTTTAATATCCTTTTGACTATACAGAACCTGCAGATTATTATAAACTAGCTGACCCGGCGAACTTCGTATCATCTAATAAACTATTTTTTTTCTAAAGTAAAAGTAGCCTAAGTTACTCCTTGTTACATCAGCTATCTGCCAGTGACAGTCCCATCAAAATCGGTCCAGCCGTTTCAGAGATTAGCCGGAACAAACAGACAGACGAGAGACAGAAGAGCAGTGATAGCCTAGCGGTTAGAACGTTGGTCTCCCGAACGAAGGGGCCCGAGTTCAAATCCTGGCACGCACCTCTAATTTTCAAATATTATGTGCGTATTAGAAGTTAATTATCACTTGCTTCGGTGAAGGAAAACATCGTGAGGAAACCTGCACACCGGAGAGTTCTCCATAAAGTTCTCAAAGGTGTGTGAAGTCTACCAATCCGCACTTGGCAAGCGTGGTAGACTATGGCCTAATACCCCTCACATTGTGAGAGGAGACCCCGAGCCCAGCAGTGGGACAATTATGGGTTGTTGCTTTAAACAGACAGACAGACAGACAAAAATTGTAAAAAATGTTGTTTTGGTATATGTACCGTGTGTATACATCCAAATGCACTTAGTAAAAAGCGATTATTTTTAAATTACAAACAGACACTCAAATTTTATTTATTTGTATAGATGTATAAATGTATAGATTACCTACATACTGTTTTTGTGTAGTAGAAAGTCACCAAATTAATGATTTGATCACTAATATGTTAACAGAAGAAATCCAAGATTACGAATTGGTTTAACCTAAACTGGACTCCCTTTACGCGATCGTGATCAGTAGCCAGTAATATGTATGAATTGTGTATGTACGACTATCTTACAAGCCAGCCATCCAAATAATATTGCAACATTGTTAAACCCGTCGTTATTAATCAAATACAGACTAATCTCAGTTATCATGATAAATAGTTTTAATCAAGAGTACCTACAGCCCGTTCTAAGCTAGGAGATTACTACTGCTCGAGTTACTGACTTAGCACTAACGCCAAGTAGAGTTATATGGGTGATTAATTCGATGCAGATAATGTTTACAGTTTACAGCCTAGTGGGGTGACGTTAGCGTTGTGCTCTGAAGGCCTGCGTTTGACTTCCACACTGCTTTTAACTGACTTCAAATTCGGTTGTTTTTTTTATATGTTTTTTTACCATAGAACTCCGTCTCTCAGTATACATAGATTCCAGATTAGTTCCATATTAATTAATTAATAATAATTTAAATAAATAAATTATTTAATAAATTATTAAATATTTTGTTTATCCACTTTATTAGCAACGAGTAACCGGCAACCGCCCTTGCTTTGCTTCGGTTTTCTTATTTTCCTATTTTATATTAAAATTATTTTCTTATTTAATATTAAAATTAGGATCCCTAATTTTTGAATATATAATATAGCCTGTGTCACCCGGGGATAGTGTAGCTTCCCAACAGTGAAAGAATTTTTTAAATCGGTTCAGTAGTTTCGGAGCCTGTTCAATGCAACAAAAAATCAAATCTTTCCTCTTTATAATATTAGTATAGATTATCTACGAAGTCCCGAGGTGATCTCAATTACGAATAGGAGCCCGTGCCCTATTTGTCGTTAAATTATACTATGTAAAATACTACTACTTTCAGGTCAAAAAATATTACTTTTGTATTTCAATGAAAGGAATATAAAGTCTGAAATAAAAAGCAAAGGTGCTTTCCGGTCCTGCGTCGTCATAAAAACAAATAGTCGAGTTATTTCGCTTCCCGTAAGATCAGTTTCAAAGCCAGGCCTCGGGTATGTTTGAAATAATATCCATATTGAAATACTCTTTACATTGAACATTGTAGTCTGGATAGGGATTCTAAGCAAGTATCGCAAGTTTTTTTTCAAGTGCAATTTCTATTAGTATATTGAGTATACCGACGATGTGGAAACGGGGTTAAAAACACTGTAGATTTAGTGAAATTTTTAATCGTTACGTAAAAGTTACAAAAATTCTCAAGATTTGAATAATAATATACCTACAGTTTTTTTTTCGAAAAGGGGTAAATATGGATTATGCATAGCATGGTTGATGTGCTCGACTAGCCTTATGTTCGAAGAAGCAATGGTCCAATGAATATTTTAATCATATTGTGTTCCAAACAAGCAAACTATAACCAAAAAAGATTTAATTATTTTTTATAAACAGTATATATTATTAATAAATAGGTTTCTTAGGAAAAAAGAGTAAAAAAGTTTCACTTTAACGTGTACGCAACTTATACGCACACACTTTTTATATGAATAGCCTACAACCATTCGTATCCATGCGTCCATATGCAGGGGGGCCACTTGATGGTAAGTGGTAATCGTCACTCATGGATAAGTATAAAGAAAGAAAGAAAGAATTTAAATTTTATTAATTTATCAGTTCTTTTGAGTCATTTCCAGTAACAATAAGATCCACAGCAACGAATGATACTTTGCAGAAGTTTCAACAATTGAGAGAAGTTCCACGAAAGCCAGATATTGAAAACGTTGACTGCCAGTTCAATTTATCGGCAAGCAGCTGTAAATTGGAACTTAACAGAGTAACTTTACATCCATTATAATTATTATTATCCTATCCTATTTCCTACTGGTGTACGGAAGTTTGTTTCTCCTACATGAAACAGCAGCTAGTGAAAGGATTTTCATTAAAAGGTCTTTTTGCCACTTTTTACCACTCATCCAAACACCGGCCGCGCCTGCTGTTGCTTTACTTTGCCGATCACTTAGTACCGACAGAAGCCGCCGGGCTATGAGCGCTACCCTTTGAGTACGGAACCCTACAAAGCTCTAACGTAATCGTAAATGGTACCTTTAAAAGCGAATATCCTTATTTATACCAATAAATAAAGTTGGTTCTGTTTGTAATATTAAAACAAATACTTTTTACTAAGTGCATTTGGATGTATACACGGTACTTATATACCAAAACAACATTTTTCACAATTTTTGTCTGTCTGTTTGTCTGTCTATTTGTTCCGGCTAATCTCTGAAATGGCTGGACCAATTTTGACGGGACTTTCACTAGCAGATAGTTAATGTAACAAGGAGTAACTTAGGCTATTTTTATTTTAGAAAAAAAAAATGTTTGTTAGGCGATACGAAGTTCGCCGGGTCAGCTAGTAGGTCTTATACATGTCATAATCAAACAAACGTAGATACGTCAGGTAAGACATCGCCGTATTTAGTTGCACAGTTCTGGCTCATGTCGTATCCGAAGCATGAAATGGATTTTCCGAGCTGGCACGTCGCATACCGTGTGACAATGACAAAACGCGATGCGTTGTTATGGTGTTTAAGGCTTGCTTACACCAAACATGAGATTATTAGTGACTTTTTTTATGCCTTAAGCAGGCAAACGAGCAGACGGGTCACCTGAAGGTAAGTGACCACCGCCGCCCATGGACATTAGCAACATTATGGGCGTCACCAATGCGTTGCCGGCCTCGAAGAAAAGAAAAGATCCGCTTCTTGAAGGACCCCATGTCATTGCTTAGCGGGAACACCAATGCAAGAAGTTCGTTTCACAGTTTACATGTCCGTGGCAGGAAATTACGTGAAAACCGAACTGTGGATGAACGCCAGGTATTTAGGTGGTGTTGATGGAATCTGGTATGTGAAGTGCGGTGACGGAAATCAACCGCAGGTATTAAACTAAACAGTTCTTCAGAACACTGCCCTCTAGAATACGCATAGCGAGCCTACGTCTCTCCTCACATTAAGCGATTCTAATCCGTCTGTAAGCTTGGGATCGTCGACAAGACGAATGGCTCGTCGTTGAATTCGATCAAACGTGTCCACTTGGCCAGCTGGGGCTCCGGCCCAAAGATGGGAACAGTACTCCATGTGTGGTCAAATTTGTGCCTTATAGAGCATCAAGCAGACGTAATCACATGTTCAATACCTTCCATTTAGCTGGCTGGGGGGACACTTGAATCTTACCAAAATTAGCACTTTGAAATTGGAATATTTCACAAACAGATCCCTGAATCGAAAAATGTATTTGCAGATTCTCAATAATTTAAAAATACCTTTACAACGATACCCCACATTATGGGGTAGACGAGAAAAAAATAATTCATCCTATATCCAATATTTCCCCGCATTTCCCGGGATTATAAGTACCCCAAATCTTATTTCAAATCATTGGCTACCTGAGTGCTAAATTTTATGAAAATCCGTTCAGTAACTTTTGCGTGAAAAAGTAACCAACATCCATACACCCTCACAAACGTTTCCATCCATCCATCCATCAGCCTTTGGAGGTCCACTACTGAACATAGGCCTCCCCTAACTTCGCCAAACTGACCGGTCCTGAGCCTTCTGAATCCAGCGGATACCCGCTGTCTTCTTCAGGTCGTCGGTCCACTTGGTCGGGGGGCGTCCTGTGCTCCTTTTACCGAGGCGTGGTCTCCATTCGAGGACCTTTCTTCCCGAACGGTTATCGGTCCTTCGAACTATGTGGCCAGCCCATTGCCACAGACGTTTTCATTTATAATATTAGTAGGATAAGGAGAGGACTAACTAATATGTCACCAATATCCTTTCAAAGGATAAAAAGAAAAATCATTGCGTCAGTGTACACAAGCCTTAACTTAAGGCACCGCACAGCTACTGAGTCGACATTATTAATAACAGCGGGGGAGGCACGGTTGTGCCGTATCAATTAAACTGGAGATTAAGGTTCTATTCTTTAGAGTGCAAGGCGGTGCGGGCCAAGTTCGTTCTGAGTAATTTTAACGATTGCATTACGTTTGATACATATCACTTTCATTCCACATCAAGTGTTCATTTATTTAAGAATAGGATTAGTTTTACATTTTATGCACCTAACTACGAGTATGTTGAAAGTTATAGACTTGAATTTATGTTAAACAAAGTTGTTGTACATACGTACTAAAAACATCTGATCCTAAGCGAAAAATATAATGCTGAAAGGGTACAACTCGTCAATAATAACAATCTACTGTAATTGGTTTAAGTGAGATTGTGGAAGGAAACTTATAACGAGTTTTCCGGTATCAACTATAACGAAGGATTCAGCAAAGAAATATCATCAAGTTGAAGTTCAATCTTATTTTGAGGAGGTAAGTTTTAAAATCGAATAAATCTGTTTACAGACCTGATCTCTCTCTATTGCATTTATTTGTTTGTTTCGAAGCGGTTTCTTATAAAACAATTCTTGGCCTTAATTGCAAAGGTATAAGGTTTAAAATCAAAGCGATGTTGTAGTTTTAAAGGATCTTGAAGGAATATTTCTATTTGCTGTGCCATTTCCGACCGCAGTTTGATTACTTGTGCCTTTGAAACAAAATAAACTTTAATGAACTGCTTCAGAAATATATCGGAAAATATAAAATATTTTATGAAATTAATTGTATGTTTGTTTTTGCTGTAAGTAATTAAATTAAATTTAAGTAATTTAATTAAAATGAAATGCGTAATGCGTAAAGTAATGAGTAGTTTAACTGGAAAATAAGATTATACAACATTGTTAGTTTTAATAATCTTAAAAGTTATTAGTACTTAGTTATTACCTAGTATAGTATTTTTGTATAATTGACACCACAGACATAATATAGGTACTAGAGATTGACACTATTACATATTATACGTGGTAGAATGGTCTTCTATACTTATAAGTTTAACACCTATGTAAAACTACATTCTGGCAATAAAATGATTTGATTTGATTTAAGAGTATCTATTGTGAGGAATTTGCTTATTTTGTATATTAATGATGTCCACGAAGTCATAGCTTTATTCTATTAAAGTTATCTAAGATGTTGTTTTATTCGGGCCAGTGAATGTGGATAGAACTCAGAAAACTAAGATTGATGCCATTGAAGTACATACAACGTCATAGAACAGACAGACATCTCGAACAAAATATGTGTCCCGCCGGGAGGTTCTATTTACAAAATTGAGCCCCCGTTCTCCTTTCAAAATCGAACGAATTCATTGAAAATTGAAGCCGATCGGCGCCAATACATTGGGACATAGTGTTCGCGGTGTTGGTTCTATATGCTAGTAATAATACTTCAATGATTGATACAAAGGAATTCTGTTAAGTTAAGCCTAAATTAATAGACTAAAAATAAACGAATGTGCCTAATTTTATTTATAGAAGGAGGCAAACCAAGGTTTCAAACAATGAAATGAGCCAAACTTTTACTCATTAAATTCCTGATAGAATTGAATAGAATTTCATGCAGGTGCTCGCTCCCCACATAGGAACATACATACATACATAAACTAATAAAGATAGATATATGTTTATAGAATAATTTAATTTCTGTTTTTTTTTTTTTTAATATTATAAATTTTGTAACTCATATTCTAATTAATTTAATTATTTTTTTTTGTAATGACGATGATGTCTTATTCCGTGCTGTCGTTGCCTATAACTATTCCAACACTTACCTTGTACTTTTACGTAATGTAAACTTAAAATATTATTGTGTATGGAATGTTGGTGACCTAAATAAATAAATAAATAAACACATTACCCTTCTTTGCATCGCTCCGTCGGATAAAAACAACGTCAAGTAATCGTCATCGAAAACAAAGGGATTAACGAGGCAGTACATCACAAGCAGATCGCTATAAAAATTCACCCTCCCAATGTTTCACGGGGCCCATTAGCGTCGGTTTTGCCACTAAATGGATTTATTGGTCGTACGCTCGTAAACGCAGTTAGAATACGCGTTACGCACTAAGCGTTTTTACGCTTGCAAAGTACCGCCACCTGCTGAACACAAGACTGATTTTAACCATTAACTTCATTGTAGCGATGGGCGACTCGACGAAAACTCGAGTAACTCGAGTAAACTCTTTGGTCGAGTAACGATTTAACGTACTCCAGTAAACTCATCTGACTCAACTCAGCGACGACCGCGTGGTTCAACTCGGTCGGTGTTAATCGTCGAGTTCGTCGACTTCGTCGAGTTGCCGCCGACGCGCGTTGCGTCGCAACGATCTTACACGCGCGCTATACTTACTCGCGAATATACTTAGTTAGCGAGTATACTTACTCGTGAGTATATTTACTCGCGAGCTCACGACTATACTCGCTGCTCGTAATTATTGACACCGAGCTTACTCGAGTTTATTCGAGTTTTTACTCGAATAAACGGTTACTTTTGCTCGAGTAACTCGAGTTGTAAAAAGTATTACTCGGCCCATCACTACTTTATTGATACATCTGGTCGATAAGCTTCGAAGCAGTACGGTAGAGGTACGATACGGTTCGAAGAGGTGAAAACGGATTAAGTGATATTGAATGAATATCTGCGTCATAACATTGGTGAAAGTTGCACACTGAAATCGTAAGAGATGAGAAGATATTTGTATCGTAACGTAGTTAAAATCGTACTGATGCTCCTACGAATATTAAAAATGTGTTTGTACTACGCGTTCACTCCAAGTTTGCCCTCGTCGACCGTTACGATTTAACGGCTAACGGTACTGTAGACAAAAAAGTAATCAAATAATTTCACTAACTTAAATAACAAATTACGTTTGCCACTGTGTAAAACATTTTCTAATTTAGTCATTGTAGCGACAAAAATCAACGAACGTAAAATAAATCAATAGAAAAATAATTTATCGAAAGTAACATCAAAATCAACAACGAACTCAAGAACGCAAGCGCCGCATGGGACCTCAAAAATACGCGACTAGTGTTGCTGTCCGTACTAAATGAGCTGCGGTATGAAGAAGTGGGACGGGAGGTAAGGGCAAACTTGGAGTGAACGCGTAGTAGAAATGTTTGGATGTTTGTACTTTCATCAAGCGTTAACCAGTACGGATTAAGATGAAACTTGGATCATTAATATCCAGGATTAGAAAAAAGGATAGTTTTGATGCTGGTATGTTCTACGGGGTAATTTGGAGGTGTTTTGTTTGCAATTTCGTCTTGAAACCACTTGACCGCGGTAGAAGTCGCGGGTTGAAACTGGTCCTTGTAATATGTATTATTTCGAATTTTCTTTGTGACTTGTGGCTGTTAGTTGCCCGTTCACGTAAAAAGTAATGAACGGATTTTCATGAAATATAGCACACGGATAGATCATGATCCCTTTTGTTAACCTCTGCATCTTTCCACACTGAATCAAAGTCGTAATTATATTATGTTGAAAAACTAGTTAATAAATAGGCCAACAGAAAATAGTAAAGTTCTGTGTAGGTATATTTAATATAATACTTATGGTGTACAATCAATAAAGAGATTATAAATAAATAAATAAAATAAATAAATTCAATAATTGAAGAGAATTACTAGAAAAAATACGAGCGTAGGACAAAGAATATCGATGATTATTTTTCCGACCCAAATATCGACCAATAGAATTGCACCATTCGACGTCACGTGGTACAACCTACATGGTATTATACTGATAATTTTTTGAAAATTTTCTCTGGTAGTTGCTATATATAAAAAACAAAACATGATCCAGTCAAATTAACCACACGTCAAACTGACAGGTTGAATTCAACGGAAAAATAATCCCCCGAATACCACACGAGCTTCAAAATTATCTGGCATTTCCCTCAAGGTTCCCTGCAAACAAATAAAATCGTCAAGTATTTCAGGAAAAATCACGAGCGCTTCGCGCTCGTGATTTTTTAACCTGAAAAACTTGACTCCTTCATTTGTTTGCAACGAACCTATCGGGAAATACCCGATAATTTTAAAGCTCTTGTGGTATTATAAGTGAAAATTTTACACCATTATAAATGTTATTTACGATCATGTATGCCACATTCACTGTAGCGTTCACACTTTAAACTCAATTTCCATAAAATTCTCAGCATCGTTTCAACACAGTATTACCTATCGGAAAAACAATTTAATATGATTCACGCGGAAAATGAAAAAGGGCAATATATTATGTGTTTTTTGGAGAAACTCTTGGAAAGTATAATTATTCTGGTATTACACTCAAAGTACCTCGTAAGGATGTCTTTTAAAACCGTCAGTGAATAAACATACAGTTACATGAAAATTTACAACTTTTTTAGTAGCCAGTTGACAAACAAGCTAATGATTCACCTGATGGTAAGTGGTAAGGTTATCACCAAAGTTATCACCGATGCGTTGCCGACCGGTGAACAGAGCTGATGATGTGAAGAAGACAAGAAGTTTCCGTTGGATACAAAAAACTCAGAACTGATCAGAGTGGCGCGAGGAAGAACATGACTTTATCCAGCAGTGGCCTTGTAAAGGCTAATAGATGGATAGCATGGTACGGAGGCCGGACGACGCGGTTTGCATTGTCATTCATTATGCGCACCGCGAAGGATTGGAATAGCTTGCCTGTGTCCGCGGTCCCGCCCACCTATCACGTGGATGTCTTCAAGAAAAGAGTGAATAGGCTTTTACTAAGTTAGTGCGCTGACCATCCTGGACTACATCTCCACTTACCTTCAGGTGGATTGTGGTCAAGCATTATCTTATTTTAAGTAAAAAAGCCAAACAATAAAACATGTCAGGGCCAACGCTTCGTCTAAATCGGACCTAAACAAAAGTTATGTCCGATCATTCAACTTGTGATTTGGTGCCACTTTGAGAGAATTGAATTGGCTTTGATAAGAAAGCGGCCTAATGGTTCGAACATCGATCTCTCGCTTGGCTTCTAATCCTGCTCGCGCCCCTTATTTTCAGTTATATAACACCGTGTAATAAGCAATTGCTTATGTGAAGAATAATTCATCGCGAAACTTGGTTCCAGAGTTCTTAATAATGTCATTTGTCTTCCTTGAAGGTAACTGAAACACGTCGCAGAGCCAGTATATTATGGTCTTAAAAGTAAAATTATGATGCTTATAAAAGCTATTTTTTTATCAAAAAAAAAAACTATAATGTGATATTAGAAAAATTGTATATTCAAATTATTCTATTGCGACTTTTTATTATTTTACTAGTAGATTGGTAGGTATACTTACACTAGGCGCGTGAGTTGAATGCAATCCGGGTCTGAGGTGAGGGGCGGGAGCGTGCCCCCTCCACCCGTTACTTCTTGCCGCGAACGCCCGGAGTGTAGTGTCAAAGTAGTGTTGTCTTTGATAATTATCGCGCGCATTCGTTGATATCGATTCAGTTATATTTAGTGTGCTTGAAAGTAAATCTTAAAAACTTATGTTTAATCAATAATAGCTTTGCCCCGTACCCTCTGTATTGTTTCAGGGTTTAATTTAAATACATAGGTACTAAAAATCAGACCAATCAGTTCAACTAATTTATCAGATTTTATTCTTTATCAAAAGTTTTAGTAGTTACGTACGCGTACGTGGTAACGAACATTCATATTTATGATTATATTATGTTAAATTTCTAATTTCAATTTATCGACATAATTATCACTAATTAGGTCACAACACTAGCCGCATTCCTAAGCTATGCGTTCAACTCGCGCGGCTACTGTAGTTAACGACAATTTTTTCGATTCGCTGTGAGGACTGGTTGCTAATTCTATTATGAATAACTTATTTTACGTTTTTCATCTTCTTCCAAAATTAATGAAAAGTCTAATCAAAATCTAAAATTTTTGGGTACAAGAAGCAACATTAATTAATCCAATACATTTTCATTATACGCTTCATAAAATTCAAAAGCTTAAGAATGAATATCTCAGTAACTCTATGAAGCTTAAAGGAAAGCTGAAAGGCACTCAGTTCTAAGCTTTGAGTACAAAGTAACCATTCGACAGTAAAACAAGAACCACTACGGTGAAAGATTGAGGAAAAGAAAAAAGATGGAGAAAAGGAACAAAATCTATCTATCTTCTATTACATGCTACGGCTGGTTAGCATCAGTTCTCAGTGCTCACTGGGTACGAGTCTTATATTGCCCAAAAAGTTAAATTTTACAGCTTTATTACTGTACGAGTAACCGCCCGCGCTTTGCTTCGGTTTTCTTATTTTTTTACACCTTGGGTTACATAATTGAAGTTTTATTAAGGATCCCAAATTTTTTTGAAAATATAATATAGCCTATGTCACCCGGGGATAGTGTAGCTTCCCAACAGTGAAAGAATTTTTTCAAATCGGTTCAGTTGTTTCGGAGCCTATTCAATGCAAACAAAAAATCAAATCTTTCCTGTTTATAATATAAGTATAATTGTTAATAGAGGCATTTAATTTCTAAAAACTCCTACGAAAGATCTGAATTTATTGAAAGACGAAGAAAGATGAAAGTAGGAGAATGAATTGTGGCTCTTTTAGGTTTCGCAGATCCCTTAATAAATTAATATAGGCTTACTTTTCTAGTATTGTTTCGTTTTTTGTCCCACGGAAAATCACCCATAAAAGGGTCTGAACTCAGAATCCAACTGAATTAATTAAAAGGTATTACAGAACTTATAAATATTCAAGCCCTTAAAGGAACAATTGGGGATATATACGTAAGTTGGGAGAAAAATATTTCCGGATGAAATCGCGGGAACAACAAAGTTTCTTCACCATTTCACACTTACGATTTACGGGAGTCGAATTTGACGTTTTACCCGGTATTAATCGGTAATTAATCGGTTATTAATCGGTTATTAATCGGTTATCTACCCGTTCATCGCTTCTCGCTTACAAAATTCACACGTTCACAGTGAGACGAAGGTTTCCATACCGATCGAGTTAAGCTTAATTTTATTGAAGTTTATGTACGATATAAAACTTTTATAGTATATCGGCGATAACCATTTCTTTATAACATGTTCTGTTCATGGGTCACAGAAATTTTATTATCCAATTCACAGAATAGCGTTAAATGAAAAAATACTGTCTATAAAACATACGTCTTTACTTTCAGGCGATGCGAATGAAGACTATGCTATCGTTTAAAATTATTTCTATCTAACCTAATCAAAAACGTTTTAACGTTTGACTCATGAAAAATATAAAATTAGTGCTTAACAATTGTTTCCAAAGGGGTAATATTTCAGATAATTACATACTTACATAGATTTAGTACACAATGTTCATCATTTATTTTAGCTTTTTATGTGAGTATAGTACAATACAATACAATATAATCTAAATTTTACTAACAAAAAATAACCGACTTCAAAGTCTCAAAAACTACTTGTCAGATCTCGTTCAAATTTATGTGAGACCACATGACAAGCATCTGCTTTCGATTAAAAAAAGAATCATCGAAATCGGTTGGCGTGATATTGAGTTATTCGTCAATTTCTCGCGCACATCTTAGCACAAATTTACGACTTATGTGGTTTTCTCATGGATGCCATTGTCAAATTTCAATAAAATTTATGTGGGACCACATGACAGCCACCAGCTTTCGATTAAAAAAAGAATCATCAAAATCGGTTCGCCCAGTCCAAAGTTCTGAGGTAACAAACATAAAAAAAATACAGTCGAATTGAGAACCTCCTCCTTTTTTGAAGTCGGTTAAAAATATCTCTTTATTGTAAAGTCACCAGTAAAGTAATAGAAAATTACAAAATATCTTACAATTAATTAATACACAAGGTACAGACAATAGGCGGCCTTATCGCTAAGATCAATCTCTTGCAGGCAACCAAGTCTTGTGAAATTTAACAGAGAAAACCCAGTCAAGACAACAAGGTTAACAAGAAAACCAGTGTATATGAAGTATATAGTACCTACTTAGTAAAGAGATTTTTCTGCCAGGCGAGGTATGTTGCCCGGAGAGCGGCCTCACTCGGACCGAACTGATCTAGTTTGGAATCTTGGATGTGTGCGAGCGATCTTGAAAACTTCCAGAGCGTTATTTAGGTCTGGCATGTTATCACCACGTAACATGTAGGGCAATTCGCCACACCTATTATACTACGTACATTATATCTAGATAAGCAAAGCCCAAACGAAATAATTTACGGCCGGTCTCATTAATATGCTATCAGAATTAAACACAAAGTTTTTTTTTTATAATTTCTAGAATTCTTTTTTATAATAAAAACTATAAAAAAGTATAAAAGTATAAAAAATCTTAATGTAATATGCAAAAACGAACAGTTTCAGAGGGATGTAAAAACCAGAGATAGAAATGTCACTGAATTGTTATCTACCGATGATGTGAATTCTGTTTGCTTACTTTTATTTTATTTTGATTAAAGAGACAGCAGTTACCGGTAGATCAAACTTTACTTTTTATCTCTGGTATGTACCAGAGTTTAACCGGTGGTATAGTATTAAAACCAGCAGTTAACGGTCATAGTATTTTATATCATTTGCACGGCACAAACTAGTTACTACCAACTGAGCTACAGTATCATCAAAGTTACAAATTTCACTTCTAACTTCACAAATTAACTGGGGTTCAATAACAATCGAATAATAAACAATAATGACAAAACTTAGAATTGTGGTGAACAGCATCATAACTATAATACTAATTTGTGTAGACACATTGTTATTCTGTGCTACAACTTTAACTATTAGCAGTTAATATCTGTCCTTAACTGTTTATTCAATAACAATACTATCAAAGCTAGTAGCAGAATATTCAAAGCAATTTCGCTCTGAATATCCAATTAGGAGTATTATGTGCAGCCTGCATCCTTTTAGTAACTAATACTAGAATTAGTATTCGTAATGATTTTTGTATTGCTGTATTTAGTACTACTATTACACGTGCAATATACATATTTTTAATAGCTGACCCGGCGAACTTCGTATCGCCTAACAAACTATTTTTTTCTAAAATAAAAGTAGCCTAAGTTACTCCTTGTTACATCAGCTATCTGCCAGTGAAAGTCCTATCAAAATCAGTCCAACTCTTTCAGAGATTAGCCGGAACAAACAGACAGAAAGATAGACAAAAATTGTAAAAAATGTTGTTTTGGTATATGTACCGTGTATACATCCAAATGCACTTAGTAAAAAGCGGTTATTGTAATATTACAAACAGACACTCCAATTTTATTTATTTGTATAGACTAGAGCTCTTCCCGCGGCTTTGCCTGCGTTTTCCGGGATAATAAGTACCTTATATCCTATTCCAGATTATGGTCTACTTGTGCGCTAAATTTTATGAAAATTCGGTAGTTTTTGCGTGTGACTAACAAACATTCTCACAAACTTTCACATTTATAATATTAGTGTTGATGTAATGTAATGTTACTTGCCAACAAAAGAGCTGACGATCCCCCTGATGATAAGTGGCAACCATCGCCCATGGACATCAGCAACACCAAAGGAATCATCAATACAGCACAGAACCAAGAAAAAAAAATGTGTGTCAGCTTCAACGCACGTTTGGAGATAAATGCCATCTAGTTTGCAATCGTCAAATCAGTAATAACGGATGAAGATTATGATGATAATGCTGATGCGGATGCTGCTGATGATGATGGTGCTGATGATGATGATGGTGCTGATGCTGATGATGATATTTCACATCATCAGAATGGGATGTATCAAGATTATTATTATCATTAGAGGGCGTTGTTCCTGATCAGCCTTCCAGCGCCATCTAGATTCTGTGTTATGAATTAAAAACATAACGCATAACGTTACGCATATGTAACGCATAATTTTACTCCTCAACAATTTCATACCGCGGGCTTAAGAAAAACGATTCTAAAGAAGTTGAACTCCAATAGGTGTTGAATCTAAATTTAACTTTATCTAAATCTAAATTTACCTATGTGTACGAGTATAACAATATACAGATTGGGAATCATAACATTAACTTACGATTGAATTTATGAAATGTCACGTGACGCTTAATAACACGTTATTAGTAATTATGTCATAAAGGTGCGTTTATATAGATACATATAAGTACGCGAATAGGCTTCAACAAGTTATTCGGACAACTGTTAAGGAAATTTCAAAGATATTCCATTGTAAGTACCTTAAAGTACCCTTTGGGAAGCTCTCAAAAAGTAAAATGGATTCATCGTTTCCTTGACGGTCAGCAAATGCATCAGTAAAACTCAGAATGAACTGAAATGTACATAAAACATACTTAGCCATTAGAATGTTCAGTTGACGAAGGTTAAATTAATATCAGAAATAAATGCCCCAGGGCTGGTTGATTAACGTAATTTGTTACTCTAGGGTTGCCACGTCGGTTTTTATTGTTATTCATTCCATCTTCTTATAAAATACCAACAGTAACTTTCAGGCTTTAACTGTTTGTTTTATTTTCGGGCATCTTTGAAATAAGTTCAAAAGTTATGCCAACTTTTATCAAAAAATGTTTTTCTTTTAATAAATAGATTACAGTGCCATCCAATCTGGACCAGTAAACAATCTTTTTTCGTATCATTTTAAGTATTGTGGGAATAAAAAAATCCTTTGATTAATCGTTTTGAAGTCACGAGTACACGAATTAGTTGACACGTCATCAAATATGTATCTCAACTATGTATCTAAAGTAACTTAGTAAGTAAGTGACTCCATCTTTCATTACTACATTTTAACATCTGCTATGACCTGCTTTGCAGACTTATTCAGCTTAAAAAGAAAAACAGTGACAACCCTATGAATCCCCAAGAACAGCCCTTAATCAAAACAAGAAGAGTAGTCTAGGAATGTACGGTAATATGGCATAGCTACTGAAGGAAGAGAATTTGTTATTATAGGCTACTGGAGTTGTAAGGATTTTCCAACATAAATCATTATTTTTAATAAAACACCCATCACAAAAGATGTATTATTAGGAATACATAATATAACGATAGCCTTTTTTATGGAAATAGCCGGCAAACGAGCTGACAATCCACCTGATGGTAAGTGGCACTCGTTGCCCATGGACATCAGCAATATCAAGGGCATCACTGATGCGTTGCCGGCCAAGAAAGAGAAGAGAAAGAAAGAAAGAACTGGCTCTCAAGCCCTCAGCCGGAACACGACGAGTCGTTTGGCGGCTGACTCATGCTTAAGGGTGGTAGCTATCCTGGCGAACCCCATGGAGAAATAATAATAGTAATAATGGTATTAAATAACAATTAAAATCAATATTACCAATATAATCCCTCGAGGGGCCCTACCACCAGCGAGCCGGATTTAGTCACCTCTTACGACACCCATCCGGCGTGGCATTGGGGTTAGTATTCTAAGCCACCCCTATACGGCTAAATACCGCATCCCCTAGTTGATAAATACCTGCACGTAGAGCAAGATTTTTGTTTAATTTGAAAGGGTATTTATTTCCAGATTGGTCCCATAATTTTTCGTATTTTCCTGATCCAAATTTAATGTAATAAAGGATTCATCAAGAATTTAAAGAACTCTTCAAATACTACTTTCCACTATGATTATTTTGATGTAGGTTTTTGGAAAACTGTTTCTCTGAAGTTAGTTATATATATATATACTTTTTTGTAAAATTATCTTTTTACTAACAGAACACACAATTTTAGTCAAAACCTCGTCAAAGTTGTAAGAAGATATTGCCTTGGCTCTCTAATCACCACCTATTTACACAATTCTTCTGATCCTAACGTCCTTATTAATCTTTTTAATCAAACGTCAACGTTTCAATTAGGTACCTAATATCTCATCACGATTGTGCCATAATCCGCAGAAGCTATTATCCGCGCATTATTTCCAGTTTCGCGCGGCGAGGCAGTAAAAATAGATTACATCGTTCCCTCTTCGTATTACTTCTTATCTTCGTAGCTTTGAGATGGCTGTATTAGCTCATATCTTTGCTTTTTGTAGCGTTTATTTAGTAGTATAGTATCTAACTCAACCCCGCTACGCCTCGTTAAATCATGCGCGAATACAGTATTCGTATTCGAAACACTTTTTTACTTATTTTTATCGCTTTCACGTTCCATCCATCCATCCATCAGCCCTTAGAGGTCCACTGCTGGACATAGGCCTCCCCTAACTTGCGCCACTCTGACCGGTCCTGAGCCTTCTGAATCCAGCGGATGCCCGCTGTCTTCTTCAGGTCGTCAGTCCACCTGGTCGGGGGGCGTCCTATGCTCCTTTTTCCGAGACGTGGGCGCCATTCCAGGACCTTTCTTCCCCAACGGTTATCGGTCCTTCGAACTATGTGGCCAGCCCATTGCCACTTCAGCCGGCTAATTCTTTGAGCTATGTCGGTTACCCTTGTTCGTCTACGGATCTCCTCATTTCTGATGCGATCACGTAGAGAAATACCGAGCATAGCCCTCTCCATAGCCCGCTGCGCAACTCTGAGCTTGTGGATCAGGCCAATAGTAAAGCACCACGTCTCGGATCCGTATGTCATCACTGGCAACACACACTGCTCGAACACCTTCGACTTCAGGCACTGAGGTAGTGTTTTGGACGACAAGATATGACGCAGTTTCCCGAACGCAGCCCATCCGAGTTGGATTCTACGAGTGACTTCTTTCTCGAAGTTGGACTTACCCATCTGGATCACTTGTCCCAGGTAATTGTATTCGTCTACAACTTCAAGAGCAGCGCCGTCAACCACAACCGGTACGGGTGTGACATGGACATTTGACATGATTTTCGTCTTGTCCATGTTCATCTTAAGACCCACCTGTTTTGAGGCGCTGTTCAAGTCCCCGAGCATTGTACCAAGTTCTTCCAGGGAACCCGCCAGGATGACTATATCATCGGCATATCGCAGGTGTGTGATGTATTCGCCATTGATGTTAATGCCGCGTCGTTTCCACTCCATCAGCTTGAACACGTCTTCCAACGCAGCGGTGAACAGTTTTGGGGATATGACATCCCCTTGCCTGACACCTCTCTGCAGTTGGATGGGGTTCGTTGCTGTGTCGTGTACTCTGACGGACATGGTGGCTGATGAGTACAAACACTTCAACACCTCGATATACCGGTAGTCGATCCGGCACCGCTGGAGAGAATTTAGTACCGCCCAGGTCTCGATAGAATCAAAGGCTTTCTCATAGTCCACATAGGCAACACACAATGGCAGATTATACTCCTCGGTCTTTTGTATAATCTGCCGCAGTGTGTGTATATGGTCTATGGTGCTGTAGCCTTTTCGGAATCCTGCTTGTTCGGGAGGCTGGAAGTCGTCAAGCCTGCGTGCAATGCGATTTGTGAGCACCCTCGAAAACAGCTTATAAACAGCTTTCACGTTAACTTCTTTCTTTCTTTCTCTATTTATTCTCTGGTGACGCATCAGTGATGCCTTTGGTGTCGCTGATGTCCATGGGCGACGATAGCCACTTACCATCAAGTGCCGTCAGCTCGTTCGTAAGCCATTTCCATAAAAAAAGTGCAGGGCAAGGTAAGTCTAACTATTAATTAAATAACAGTATTCACTTACAACTATGGATCCCATAAAAATGTGCAAAAAGTAAAATGTACTAACTACCTAAAAGACAATTTTTTACGTCGAAGCTTTTATGCTTAGTAGAAGTCTGAACATAATATTGTTTTATTGATGTGAAACTTTCCGTTAAACCTTATAATGGTAGATAATAATGATTTCTTTCAACGACCGGGCGACCTTATCTCGATCGGAAGAATAAACTTTGGCGTTTTTTGCTCAATTAAGCTTTTTGCTTTTTCCTTTTCTTGTTTAATCGACTTCATGAAACTGAACTCTTAATCGTGATTGGCTGAGTGTTGTCAAGGATTTTGGAGATCATTATTAACATCATCATTACTTCTCTCTTCTCTCTCGTGAAGAGTACAGGCGATCATGAAATCAGTCTACCATGCTGATAAATTGTGGATTCTGAAGGAACGAGGGAAGTCTGCACTTCACACACCTTTGAGAAAATTTTGGAAAACTCTCAGGTGTACTTTTTTCACGATATTTTCCTTCAGCGAGGCAAGTGATAATTAATTTAAATTTTTTTTAAAGATTTTAGGTACATGTCTGGTTCAAATACCCAGAGTCCTTGCACAAGACCAGTGTTTAAACAACTAGGCTATCACCTGCACTCTAATTTTAAATTTTAAGAAGTAATTCCGTGCTTCGGAGGGCACCTAAAACCATTGGTCCCGGTGGTTATCGTAATAGTGGTTAAGACAAAGCTATGTTCACTGTGATGTGACACTTGAATTAGGCACTAACCTCCACATGAGGTGAGACCTGTACTGAGTAGCGGGCTAATAATGTGTAGAAACAATGATAAAAAAAAATTGTATGTCAGCTCCGACGCACAACTGGCTCATTCTGTATCATTACATGGCGTTATTATTGACAACGCCATCTAGATTCTGTGTTACGAATAATTACAAACATAACGCATAACGTAACAGAGAAGGTTTGACTTTACTCCTCCTAAAATTTCATACCACGGGCTTAAATATAAAAATCGATTCTACAGGAGTTAAACTACAAAAATTATATTACTCAAACACAACTTTTGTATAAACGGACTTCAGGAATTATCGCTCTACGCATTACAAAAATATTACCCCCAAAGAAAAATGATTAATGACGAAACATATCATTTTCGGTTCATGTATGTACCTACTGGCTTATCAGATCCCCACGGCCATTATAAATCGATTCCGCTGATATTATACTGGGGCTTGGTGCGTGAGTAAATTGGTATGTTTTAGGGTTCTGTAGTCAAATTGCGTAAAATGTTATTTTAGTAGCGGAATAAAAATATGGCAGTTTATCAGCCAAGGTCTGAAAAGATTAGGCAAACACACGAACTATTTCGTGCTACATTCAAGTAAAAAACGAATCCACGTTATTTTGATGGACCTAAAATTATATGTATAAATGAATTATTGAATTTAAACTTAGATAAGTATAAATTATTAAGGCTATGCATATAGCGAGAAACTACTTATTCAGTAAAGTAACTTCATTGTAAATTATGTATGTGTATGCCTTTTTATCCAAATAAAGAATTAGCAGTTGCGTGATTGAATAAAAATATAACCTATCTTACGAAAAAAATCTTATTAGTAGAAAAGTTAACAATGATTCGAGCAACTAATTCAAACACGGATTATTTGAGCTACGAAACGCAACGCTTTGTACAAGTTATGATTGCAATGTATTTAAAGTTTCCGAGTAAAATATGCAATTTACCCGTCTGCGTGGTATCCTGCGTATTAAATGTACAGACATACTCGTATCTACAAGGCGACTTTGACACGACAAAAAAGCGCACGTGTCGCAGCGTTGTCGCAACACAAAGTAATAATTCAAAATTCAAAAACAATTTGTTCAAGTAGGTAGATATCATGGATAATGTATTCATGATATTATCATGATAAGCATGTTATTTTTTTTTAATTTACCAATAAAATTATCGTTGTGTCCTAACGGCGCTGCGATAGACGCTAGTCAGAAAAATGTCGTGTAAATGATACTATCAATTTTCATACAAAATTGCGCCCGCGATCGTCGTTGTGCGATTTTTATTCGTATCGCTGTCGCATGTGTGAACAGGCTTAGAGGATGCTTCCCTCCTGGTATCAGCAGGTACTTGTAGCAGCGAGAGACTTATATTTTGTATGTCTAAATAGGATATCCACAACGAAGTTATAGGGTGTCGAAAATGGCCTGAATTGCTTCGAGAAAAGGATGGTACGGCCGTGCCGCTTTTTTGCTCGACTTGGCGGGGGCACTACCGTGCCCCCAGATATTAGCTTCATATTTTTAGCTTTAATCACAGCTGTTATGCAAACGTACATTGCGTTTGGTTTAGAAATAGTTGTAGATTTTTTAACTTTGTTTTAATACATTACGTTTGGCAATGTAATAACGCGCTTCGTTTTGTTATTTGCAATTTAATAAAATATTAAAGTTATAGTTTATGGTTTAAAAAACCCTAAAAACTAAAAAAACACGCTCAAACTATGATTTTTTTTAAGGAAATAGCCGGCAAATGACCTGACGATCCACCTGATGGTAAGTGGCTATTGTCGCCCATGGACATCAGCAACACCAATTATTAATTATTGTATTGTCATCTCTTTGAAAATTTTGAAGCTGATCAGATTTCTTGAAATTGGTGAAAATTAACATTGAAAGACATACATACATATTATATGTCAAGCTATTAAAGCGTGTAAAAAATAAAGAAAACACAAAATGACAATAATTTAAAGATTTACGAACTACTCATATGAAAAAATGTAATATCTATATACAGATTTTTATCGCAGGTGTTTTACACGTGGATCCCAATAGCCATTTTCTAATAAACTTTTTTATTCCAAACGAAATAACGAACCTTCACCCTATCGCAGGAAAAGGTCTGGCTCCGACGTAATTCGATTGGGGGCGATCGAGTGGGACATCGGGCTTTCTAGTTTTAATTTGATGAAGTTAACACTTCAAGGAAGGCTTTCAAGCAATTAGACCGGGACTTTGGTTTCAGTATTTCTTATAGGTATACCTAAGATGATATAATTTGCTAACGGTTTGAATTGCACGAACCGTGATACAAAATTATCTACTACAATGACATATATGACAAAAATTACCGACTTCAAAATAACTTAAAAACTACTCGTCAGATCTCGCTCAAATTTAAGTGGGACCACATGAAAAGCTTTCGATTAAAAAAAGAATCATTAAAATCGGTTCATCCAGTCGAAAGTTCCGAGGTAACAAACAAACAAAAAAACAGTCCAATTGAATAACTCCTTCTTTTTTGAAGTCTTTTAAAAAGATAAATAATATTTCCTAGACAGGAAGCCAATTGATGGAAATGTTAAATTGAAACTCATGCCATATTCCACCTGGGGGCTTGAGAGCCAGTTCTTTCTTTCTTTTTCTTCTCTCTTTTTTGGCTGGATGCCTTCGGAGTCGCTGATGTCCATGGGTGACGGTGGTCACTTACCATCAGATGGATCATTAAATCGTTTGTCGGCTATTTCTTTAAAAAAATAGCGCAGACGGGAATCAAATTAACAGAAATGTTATATTGAATTTTAGGAAAAACTGACATTATATAAATTTCATTTCATTTAATTAAACTGAGGACCTCTCTTGGCTGGAAAAAGATCAAATTAGAGCCTGAATCGTAGACGAATAATTTCTGAATGGTTTTCGTTATTGTTTCATAACAAAAGATTTATCTATTTTATCTTTGATTCTATTACTCGTGTAGCTGCTATTGAACTGGACGAGGATAAACCGAACAAGTACATAGGTAAGGTTACATTTAGATTTCGGTCATTCAGTCAATCGATCAATATTGAAGTTATACTTCTTGCGACTTGCAAAAAGGTTGCGTTAAACGTTTGCGCTACCATGGAGGGGGTATGAAAGCACTGGATTATTTATACAAATCTCACAGAGTCTCAACAGCGTGATTCAGGTCACCAGGTAAACATAGGTAGTACACAAGTAATATTTTATTATATTAGTGACTTGAATATTGAAGAAGTATAACTTCTCACGCGCGTACAAAAGTACACGCACCCTTTTTTTATTTGCAGGATAAGTATACATCGCTTGTTACATAGTCGTTTTATCATTGTTACAGAGCTCCTATTCCAGCCAATTAGGTGTGCAAAATGAACTTAGCAAAGCAGCTTCTTCTTATTACGATAAGGAAGGTAGCAATGTTTGAAAATCTCATCCCAGTCCATTCATTGAAAACTAGCTGACCCGGCGTACTTCGTATCGCCGAACAAACGTATTTCTAAAATAAAAGTAGCCTAAGTTACTCCTTGTTACATCAGCTATCTGCCAGTGAAAGTCCTGTCAAAATCGGTCCAGCCGTTTCAGAGATTAGCCGGAACAATAAGACAGACAGACAGACAAAAATGGTACAAGTTGTTGTTTTGGTATATGTACCGTGTACATATCCAATTGCACTTAGTAAAAAGCGGTTATTTTAAAATTACAAACAGACACTGCAATTTTATTTATTTGTATTTGTATAGATAATTGTTAATTGTTAATAATTAAGAGCTTTTGCTTCGTTGTGTAAATTTTTAATCAATAGGTAATCATGTTAAATGATCTTTGTTGCTATTAGCGCTCGCCAATTTTCAATTATTGGTACAATTTCCCGTAATTTGTTCGGAATGAAATGTGATGCTGCACTGGTGAGCTCGTCGAATGAATTATAAATTAACAATAGGAAACCGATTTGATTTGGAAAAACGTTTTTTGAAAAAGTATTGTTTACTTCCAAAATATTGATAAATTGGGCAAGATAGTTAATAAAATTACGCAAGGAATGTCTGATGATCTTTTTAAAAATCCATACATAAACTTTCATTCCTCAAGGGAGCCTTTGTTTCCTAAAATATTTTTAATATCCCAGAAATTGGTAATAAGTATACGAATTTCTATACATATGCTATTATTATGATTCCCTGTCAGGATTTTGCACAGACGTCATTTAAAAAAATTGTTTCAAAGATTTAACTCGTCATTTAAGTGCTATCTAATTGAAATTTTAAAATTCATTGTACAGAAAAAAGCCCATTGAGTTCTACTATTAGTATACCTACTTACATTTTTATCACACGTTACACAGTAGTATTTGAATTAAATATAAAATTACACGGATTAATTAACTTGTGGACGACGATGTCGTTAATATAAAAGTACATCTTCAATCACTAACATTAGTAATCGAATATGTAAATGCTTCTTTTTCAAATACTAATATTATAAGTGTGAAAGTTCGTATGGATATTCGTTACTTTTTCACGCAAAAACTGCTGAACGTATTTTCATGAAATTTAGCATACAGATAGACCGTGATTTGGAAATACATATAGGGTACGTAATATCTCGGAAAACACAGACAAAACCGCAGACAGAGAGTTATTGTATCCATAAACTATTGTACGTATCTCTGCTTCGGAAACTGAACATCATTCGAGTACCATCACGTAGCGTTGCGAAGAGGCGCGTATCATTGGCCCAATACCGTGGACACACGTTCCATTACCGCGTGTGACACTTCACTGTAACTTACAGGAATTTGTTTTCAATACCTATGTTAGATTAACTAACCTAACAGGAAGGTCTATAATTTGTTGAATATTTTTATTGATTTATAAGCAGTGATAGCGTAGCGGTTAGAATGTTGGTCTCCCGAACGAAGGGGCCCGAGTTCAAATCCTGGCACGCACCTCTAATTTTCAAATATTATGTGCGTATTAGAAGTTAATTTTATCACTTGCTTCGGTGAAGGAAAACATCGTGAGGAAACCTGCACACCGGAGAGTTCTCCATAAAGTTCTCAAAGGTGTGTGAAGTCTACCATTCCGCACTTGGCCAGCGTGAAAGGAGACCCCGAGCACAGCAGTGGAACAAATATGGGTTATTGCTTTTTGCTTGCTTATTTTTATTGATTATACGAACTTACCTTTACGTGAAATTATATAATAATTATGCGAGCTGCTCAATTCGAAACGATTAATGTTTAATAGCAGTATTATTTCTTTTTCACGGCCTTTAACAGGAAAAATTTAAAGAAAAAATTATTACTTAATATCAATCAATAATTTTATATCTTGTTGGATTCTCGGCTACAATATTAAAACTCAAAAAAGACAGGTAAAAACCTACTGCGGTGGTATGAGTGTGTAAACGTTTATTATTATTGTTATTATTTTTTCGGATATTGGCTATTTCCACCTACAATTTTAATATACAAAAAGTAAAAAATTCGCTTAACTCCTAGGTAATTAAAATAAGAACAATTTAAGCGCTTAGTACCCACTGTAAACTGACATTAATGAATGGAAAGGTTTGAAAATAACGAAAATGTTCTGTAACTTGAATACGAAATAGTTGGAAGAAATAGAACAAAACAAAAAGCGACCTCAGAGAAATACAACTTCTTACATTTACTATTTCTCTTATTTTATATATATATTTCTTTAGTTCCGTAAAAGCGATTGGGTTTCAGTTGAATCGAGTTGAAACTCAATAAAAACTGATTTGTTATTATATCGAATAGCTCTCTCCTTAAATATTTCTTAGTTATGATTTAATATAGTATTGCGTTAGAGTGATACTTTAAAGGATAACATTTTCGCCATATTGGCGGCTTAAAATACTAACCCAATCCCACGCCGGATGGGTGTCGTAAAAGGCGACTAAATCCGGCCCGCTGGTGGTAGGACCCCTTGAGGGATTATATTAGTAATATTGATTTTAATTATTAATTAATACCATTATTACTATTATTATTTCTCCATGGGGTTCGCCTGGATAGCTACCACCCTTGAACATGAGTCAGCCGCCAAACGACTCGTCGTGTTCCGGCTGGGGGCTTGAGAGCCAGTTCTTTCTTTCTTTTTTTCTCTCTTTCTTGGCCGGCAACGCATCGGTGATGCCTTTGGTGTTGCTGATGTCCATGGGCGACGATAGCCACTTACCATCAGGCGGATCGTCAGCTCGTTTGCCGGCTATTTCTATAAAAAAAAAAACATATCGTACAAAAATTATTTAATCAAGCAATCCGTCTGTTATTTCTTTCCTTCTCCTCAAAACGGAACCCTTAAAGTTTCGTAATGTCCGTCCGGCCGTACGCAGCATAGCGCAGAGACCTTTTATTAGTGCTATAAAATAGTAATTTAGCATGTTCGAATAAACAATTTAATTATTTAAGGTAAGTTTGTTAATCAATTCAGTTTATACATATAAGAACAATATTTATTTATTTATTTTATTATTCATCATTAGCAACTTAAGTAACATTACAGGTCCTTAACCTAATGCGTTAGTATATTAATTTATTTGCTAATTGTTAGTCAATATAATATATTAATACATTATTTGTCTAATATAATCATAATAATTATTAAATTATAATCTTACAATTTTAATACTTAGTCAAGCAAATTATTACTATATTATATATTTTATTATTTTTATTTTATTTTATTTAATAAACATCCTATATAATCAGTCTAATAAATTACCTAATATTCGATGTTCGGTTCTACAAGGGTTTTTGCATACTATATAATTAACAAACCAACTTATTCCTTAGTTTAAATATAAATATGTAACTATTCCACATTCCACTACTCAACTTTAAAATAATCGGTGGTCAATGGTGTTGGTAGCAACATAAGTACTTTTGTGTCATAAATTATATATTTAAGAGACTATAATATTGTTAACCGTTTGTTGACCCAAATAAATGAAAAAAAGAAAAAAAAGGGTGCGCGAGTCCAACTCACACTTATCTAGTTTTTTGTACATAAAATACAAAGCTTATAAAGAACTATAATATCTACCATAAAGAAATAGCTTTCGCAACTGCGGTACGAGCAGTTTCTACAAAGAATTTCTGTTAAAGGAAAAGCTAAGAATCCTAGGATCATCTTTCTCAAGGCATTCCACTGTCATTGTCTTAACAAGAATGTATGGCGCGGATGCCCCAAACCTTTTTCTATCGAAGCTGAATGACCCCCTAGAGACTTGTGCGCTGACTTGGAATATTCCCGACTCCATTACAAGGGACACTTGTGGGAATTTTTGAGGTTTGTTAACTAGAAAAGTATAAGTTTAAAAATTAAAACTTGACTTTATAGCCACTTTAATAAGTGCTGTTACACTATCCAAATTTAAAGGTAGTTTGTTCAAAATTCAATATCTTTTTGTAATAACTATAATTATATTATAATATTTCTCTTTTATCTTTTTAATGTAAAAATTTTGTATTTTTTTGTCTTTTTGTAAATACCTATTTTAAACACGTCTGTTTTAAAGCTTGTTATGTTCATCTGTAACTGACTGTCCATTTATTGCAATCATGTTCTGTACTCTCAATTTATTTGTTTGTGCTTTCAAATGTCTCAGTCGTTGATGAACTTTAAAATAAAATAAAAAATAAATAAACAATTGTGACGCCACAATGTATATGTGCAGACGATGAAGACACTTCTAATGATACATTTTGTCGAATTATGATAAGTAGTTTAGAAGTTTGCGGGAACAGTACTACAATGTACAATTTCTTGATCAATCATAGCCCTCTTTTTGACTTCGCCGTAGTTAATAAAAAAAAAATTAAAAATAACAATTTGTAGCCGGCTTACGCCCCAACTCAGAGTCACTAATGGTTACTTAAATCACTCCTTAGTACATAATTCCCATGGTGGTTCTTTACTAAGGAGCAATTAAAGTAACCGTTAGTGTCTGTGAGTTGGGGCGTTAGATAGCTTGTTGTTAGATATTGCCATACAATATTAAGCAACTGATAAATACACGCTTACTACGATTTCCTACGTTGCAAGATAAATGAGGTATACAAATATCATAAAACTCAAGTGTTAGCGTGCTTTCTATTATTACAGTGTAAAGTACCCTTGGGGCTATTATTTTGTACTTATTGTGAATATAAGTATGGTGTTGACTAAAATATACTACTAACATCAGTCGCCACTTGGTGGCGCCAGTGAGCATATTGACGACATTGATGTCGACGTTAGAGCATAGAACTGAGGAATCGAGACATTCGCCATTCGACAGTCAACCTGGATGGTCGCATGCAAACCCGAGGCAAAGGTTACTTCTCTGTTGAAGTCTGTGATTTTAGTGATAACTTATTTTGTGATAAATATAATGGAAAGTGTGATTAAAATAATTGTGAAATATCGTCGTTTTATTGGGCCGAGCCTACAGTTCAGAAGAAGGGATGGACAGATAGAAGAATCTCTCGCCACGCCCCAAAGAGATAAAAACGTGAGTATTTTATTATTTTTTCCTGATGACACGTGCTGAATTTAGGAAAATGGAGAACTATGCGATTATTTTTGAAGGTTAAATGTCTAGCCACGCCACAAAGAGGTGAGGTGAAATAAAAATGTGAGTAATTTTTTTTCTCTCTTACTTCTGATGACACGTGTCGAAATTGGAAAAATGAAGAAATATAATGGGTTTTTTTTTCTAATTTGCGCTTGCTCTTCAATATTTTTGTCTGTCCGATAACGGATGCGAGTTGAAAGTCAGATTTTATTGTGTGCAGTTGATCATAATATATGTAAATAGAAAAACAACAAACACCATGAAAAGTGTACTAAACAGATGCTTTATGTATGTGGCAGCCATTGCATAGTAAGTTATTATTGAGCAGTCAAGGATTAAGGACGTTGCGCACGCGCTTCACATGTTCAGGTGGAACGTTGGTTAAAAAGTAATCGTTCCGTATCCAAGTGATCCGTTAATATTATAACTAGTAATTGTTGATTTTGTAATCTGTATATGAATGTCTTTTGAATCTACGATTTATTTTCATTATAATGAAGGCCTGATCCCCTCACCCGCCTACCCACGTAAATAATCATGGATACGCAAGAAGACACCGATGTGCCTTTTATTTAATAAAGAAGGGAAGAAAACCAATAAAACTTCCAGGTTATTAAGTAATTTTTATTAGCTAGACTAGAACTGATAATACAAAAGCCTACCTTTTATTATTAGCTACTGAATCAATGTATCAAATTGAATGATAAACGAACTGTGAAACAAGCATCCAAAATATTGCTCCGCTATGATGTGGCGACTTTTATAGAGTAGGTACATAATTACATATTAAGTTTCCTTCAATCCACGGCCAACAACGCGCTTGAGCTCCCTCCATGTCCCGCGAATACATCAATAATTATCAACCTAATAGTTAAATGGGTACTGTAATGCAATGTAAGAATTTTGGAAGCCAAAGATTAAATAAACACCAAGATATATTTCTTACAGGATTTTTTTTATTACTTGAGTATTAGCTAAAGAGGTCACCCAATACAATATTATGTGTATGGTAGTTTCAACTTGATGATACTCTGAAGAGATGGACGTGATGGTAAATCATGAGATGGACAATACAATTATTCTGCCGTTATTGAATCTCCTTGACTTTGAGATCGTTTTGCTTTATTTTGTTTAGCTAAATTAAACCAAGTGGTGGGTTAACTTTATCTATATACTGGTTGCCCGGACGGACTACGTTCTGTCAGTGGTTTTTTATTATTATTTTGAGATGTACGCTATCCTATCTTTCAGGTTGGATCGAACTGCACACGATGTGCAAATTTGATTGAGAGTCCGTTGCGGACGGACGGCGTGACACGTGATTTATATATGTCGGAAATCAGTAATTTCAAATCATAAAATGGAACGTCAAGCTGGAAATAGCTTGGGTGTATTCGGAAGTTGAAGATGGCAGCACCGTGCAAATTGTCTACTGTCATTTGAGTACACGCGGTGGTGGGGGTCACAGAGGACAGCTATTGACTTGCCAACCGGCAGCGGGCACTCTTTAGACAGCCTCCGAGCTGAGCGGACGATAAAGTAGAACGTCGTTATTATGGCCGAGTTTAATTTGCATTAGCATTGCACAACGTTTACTTTATGGAGAGCACAACTGGGTACAGTGTGTACTGATGGACTGCGATCGAGCAGGTATTGCGTGTGTTGACCAGTCACTAGCGCGTTATGCCGGAGCCAGCGAGAAGTGCACGTGGACTGTTTTCTATGCACAGTCATACCCTTTGCGAAGAGTAGCACCCATGCGGCTGTGATGGTTCGCTTCTGATGAGATAGGTCATAGTGCCAGCGATTGGCGGATTTATCACACGGGTTTTAATAAGCGCGAGAGGCGCGGGCAAGTTGTGGAGCCGGGATGGCTGTGAGTGTGCAATGCGACGTGTGAATTATGGTTGGTTACCCGGAATGCCGCACCGCGATGTAAATCCGACTTCACCGCGTTCCATTAGCGATTGGTTATGTTATTCGAGCGACATAGTAATCTGTTCAAAACCATGTGTATCAGTAGTAATTGCCTACTAAATTAGTAGCAAGTGTAAAACATGTGTTTCAATGGGTTTCTAAGTAAAATGATGAAAACGCCCACAGTTTATTATTTTCTGGACCACCTATCTGCGACATCAGATCGTGGGATAATGAATCCGAATTTCAGGTTTTTCAGATGGCTATCTTGATATGATATTACAAACAGTGGACGGCGAACATGTCAAATAAGGATTCGTTTGAGGTTATAAACGTAAGGAAAGTAAGACAGCGATTCGGTATGGCATTTTTATTTCATTATTATTATTATTATTGGTAAGCTCCTGCAGCCAGCATGTTATCTCGCAGCGAACATAGCTAGAGCTCTTCATCTATCACGAACAGATGCTTGATGAACATCCTCGTTGACTGACGCGTTGGCAACAGCTTTCCTTATTATCTGCCTGAACTCCTGGCCAACACTGCTCTCAGTGTCCAGGCAACGCCTGGTTGTCATATCCGTGGCGTCTTTGTGGCGCGTTACATAGCACCAGGATCATGCGTTTCTTTTGCTGAGTATGGTGCCGAGTTACCGAGTAACCGGGTGTATTAAAATAAAAGTTATTTTCTAAATGGCGCACAATTAAAAAAAAAAATAGTTACCTTAGGTGAAAGAGGTAACAAGCTATTGCGATAGTGCAATCCCCCACATGGATGGCATCTTTGTTCTCATTTGTTTAATTTAATTACCCTTACTGAATTACATTTTATTTTAATTTCTATTCGATGACTGCAAGCGACAAAATAATAAAAGGTATCACTAAGCAGAATCAGAACATCCGATAGTATTTTTGTGTAATATCTTGACTTCCAGTGTAAATGGTGCCGTCATCTTGAACTGTAAAAACACTTGACAGAATGTACAAAGTTAAGGTCTCGTGGATTCGATTTTTAATAAAAATATTGTGCTTCTTGTAGCATCTAGGTTTTCCTGAAAATAGGACTGATCGGAAAGAATTTAAAGTGGAGGTGAAAGTGTTTAAAGTGGAGGTGTGCGTAAACAACAAATCGTTTCGCTTTATTTGTGCTTGATTCAACGAAGTGTTATAAAGTCTTTGCACAGTATCTTTCATCGTAGTTATTATTAATTTGCGCTAACAGAGTTGTTCAAAATCAGTGCAAGTATATTGTTTTGTGAAACTAGAAGCATTCTGTAAATGAGATAAAGAATTTTCTGTTTTCTAACATCTTGTTATTATTTAATTTATCGTCTACCCTCAGTTCATAAAAATAACGTTTAGAAATTTCGTGTCTTGTCGTTGTTTTTTTTGTGTGTTTCAGATAAACTAAGTGACAGTGACTGTTGTATGGACATGCAAGCTTGGAAATAACCAAGAGGCTATCATTGCGATTGCGGCGTAATGATACCGGGCATCAATGCAGGTAGCGTTTGTTGATAGTGATACTGTTGGGAGCGTATCCGGCTTCTTGCACTATGGCTTGCAATTACCATCAGAGACGATGACATGATTATAACAGGTGATCTGTATTGTTTCTTTTCTTTGTGGCTTAACTAAACAATAATTATTCCTTGTCGAGTTTGTGATAATTATGCGATTTCGCATTTGATATTTGATAGTTACCTGGGTTTGGATACTTGACGATTTCTGGTAACAAAGGATCTGGTAACAAAGATCACTGGTCTTTGCTCACCCAACATTGAGTAACTGGCACCAAATGAGTGAAGAATAGACGTTTTGTTACTTACAAGAAACATCTAAAGATAATTATTACTTTACTGAAGAGTTGTGCTGTTTTTGAATTATCTTTAAAACAGACAGGATGACATAGTGAGAAAATGTAATAGGTGAAGTTTCTTTTTTTTTTTGATTTTTAAAATATTGCTTAAGATACCTAACGTCGTCAAAGTAGAAACGTACCATGGCTAGTTGCCAGTTCCGTCAGATGCACCATGATCTTTGTGTGTGATAATTATATTAGGTAAAAGTTAAAGTGCTTAAATATTACTAAAATTAACACATCTTTTCTTAGTGACAATATCAAATTATAGTATGCACTTTATGATAGATAAGGAATTAAATCAAGAAACCCTTTTCTCAATCTTCACTGCTACTGAAACCTGTAATTGCTCACAGATTAAACAGTCAACTGATTGACGTAATATAAAATGTACCCATCGCAAAGTAACTCAATTAAGGTGACTTACAAAATTCATTAACAGCTATGCTGCAGTAAGCTGGTTCTTTGGCAAGGGAATATTATTGTGGTCGTATCACATATTATCATGGGGAACGTCATAATAGCTGTCACTACCTTCTCAGCTAGTTCAGAAAGACTGTTTGAAACAGGTGATCTGCATTTCACAGTAATAACGTTTTAATTCGGCAGGTAGGTACTCTTTTGCCGCAGTGTTACGCTTAAACGGGCTACCTACGTAATTTTCTTAAAAAAATAATAATTTCGAGTAAACACTCGTAAGGGTGGTGAATGTACATGTATATTGGTCGCGTAATGTCTAGTTTTTATTTTATTTTATTATGTAGTCAATTTCAGTGTACAAACCAAATTGGAAAATAATAATTTGTTGGTTGTATCCTGGAGATGCCTTTCACTTTCTTCGACAATTGATTTGTTGGTTTACCATATAGTGAGAGGTCACAGTAATAGTAATCAATCGGTATTGAGTTCTAAAATTCATAGAGTAACTATTTGAATGAATCTTATTGAAATTAATTGTTGCTGTGTTGAATTTTGTCCAATGTAAGCATTCAATGGTAATGCAAAGAACAAGCTACCTATTTTTTTTTGTTGCGGAAATTATTTATTGTCCTGGGGAACGCGGTACGCAGTCAACTTTGATAGAAGTCTGATTTTGGAGGAAACCAGAGACGTTTTCTGGGGGAATTACACCATAATTTTTTTATTTTTATTCTTGAAATTATCAGCTTACTTAGTCGTTCTTTGACCACGACTATGAAGTAACTACGTTAAGTGTAAATTTTGGTTGAAAATTCGTTCAATGTTGAAATAATTTTTGGTGAAATTCAAATACCTTAGTCAATTTAGTCATACAAGGTGAAAATAACTTGACAGAGTGACATTGTTTTCGGTTGGTTTTTAATGATGCGTGGAACGAATTGTTTGAAAATCACACATTATATTGACATCACAAATTGAGTCAGACATTTTTGGTAGAATATTTCAATTTTACGAATTAACTCATTTATGAGCTATTTTAGTACTTGTGAAGTACTCGAAATATTTACGCAATAACCTCGATGCATGGGCTTAGCTACCACTAGCTACCACCTAGTTGGCTTAAGACGATAACTGTACAGCCCTAGTGTGATTCGATGCTGACGATTCTTTTTTTTCTTTTTTTTTACGAGCGCAGGTTCAGTGGATGCGTCGACCAATAGATGCTAAAAGACCATTACGTTCTACTCTGATCAGGGGCCAGGGTCAACGCTGACCCTCAACAATTTAGATATGGCTATAGAAATTTAATGCCTCAATGATCAAGTAGCTTTCCAGTAGATCAGGAAAGGCCGAGCTAAAGAGATACTTTTGTTTGTTTTCTTGTTACAGATTAACCATGATAGTGAATTTACTCTATGATGTATACAGCGTTCCGATTCAAGAGCTCACAAGCTTGTTCGATGGTTTATACACCATCGCGAGTATGGGATCACAAAGCACCCACGAGGACGTGGGGCCTGTCATGATGGCCGTGTCGGAAATCAGTAATTTCAAATCATAAAATGGAACGTCAAGCTGGAAATAGCTTGGGTGTATTCGGAAGTTGAAGATGGCAGCACCGTGCAAATTGTCTACTGTCATTTGAGTACACGCGGTGGTGGGGGTCACAGAGGACAGCTATTGACTTGCCAACCGGCAGCGGGCACTCTTTAGACAGCCTCCGAGCTGAGCGGACGATAAAGTAGAACGTCGTTATTATGGCCGAGTTTAATTTGCATTAGCATTGCACAACGTTTACTTTATGGAGAGCACAACTGGGTACAGTGTGTACTGATGGACTGCGATCGAGCAGGTATTGCGTGTGTTGACCAGTCACTAGCGCGTTATGCCGGAGCCAGCGAGAAGTGCACGTGGACTGTTTTCTATGCACAGTCATACCCTTTGCGAAGAGTAGCACCCATGCGGCTGTGATGGTTCGCTTCTGATGAGATAGATCATAGTGCCAGCGATTGGCGGATTTATCACACGGGTTTTAATAAGCGCGAGAGGCGCGGGCAAGTTGTGGAGCCGGGATGGCTGTGAGTGTGCAATGCGACGTGTGAATTATGGTTGGTTACCCGGAATGCCGCACCGCGATGTAAATCCGACTTCACCGCGTTCCATTAGCGATTGGTTATGTTATTCGAGCGACATAGTAATCTGTTCAAAACCATGTGTATCAGTAGTAATTGCCTACTAAATTAGTAGCAAGTGTAAAACATGTGTTTCAATGGGTTTCTAAGTAAAATGATGAAAACGCCCACAGTTTATTATTTTCTGGACCACCTATCTGCGACATATATATTAATATTATATAAACCGCAAAAAATGCTTGTACGGATGTCTTCTATATACTTTGAAACCATTCAACTGATCTTTCTAACTTCAAAATGGTTTCATTTGAAACGCAGCGAAGATGGTTTGAGACCATTAAAATGATTATTAAGCATTAGGCACATTTTCGATTTCCGACTTTTCCTTTATACAATCTTTAGCCTAGTGGAACACGCCGGGTATCCGCTAGTTTCTCATAAAACAATTGTCACATATGAAATCGCAACATACCAACCATTATAGCAAATCCGAAAATGAACATGCGGGTAGTTACACAAAAATCTTTTGCTGTCATCAAAGAACCTTTCCGAATTGTTGGTGGTTATGAAAGAAAAATGACGTGACGATATTATATCATGGAGTGCTTATGATTTATGTCTATTTGCGTTGGCGTATGAATTCGCACTTATACAGTATTTATAAGTTTCAGATTGAATATATACATCGGCGTCAGGGGGTACTGCGACAACACTGAAAACCACGATACTGACGAAATTCGATGAAAAACGATTAAGCACCTGGAGACCACCGGCACCAGAAAGCTCTGGTAAAGAACATGCAGTAAGTGAATTAAATCGAGTTGAATTGAATCAACTTGAAACAAATCGAGATTGATCGAATCGAATTGAATCCAATCGAGTTGAATCGAATCGAGTTGAATCAAATCGAATTGAGTCCAGTCGATTTGAATCGAAATGGATTGAATCGAGTTGAATCGAATTGAGTTGAATCGAATTGAGTTGAATCGAATTGAGTTGAATCCAATTGAGTTGGATCCAATTGAGTTGGATCCGATTGAGTTGGATCCGATTGAGTTGAATCCAATTGAGTTGAATCCAATTGAGTTGAATCCAATTGAGTTGAATCCGATTGAGTTGGATCCAATTGAGTTGAATTGTTGAATCGGAGAAAATTGAAATGAAGCAAATTGAAATGAAGCAAATTGAAATGAAGTTAATCGAAATGAAGCTAATCGAAATTAAGCTAATCGAAATGAAGCTAATCGATATGAAGCTAATCGATATGAAGCTAATCGATATGAAGCTAACCGATATGAAGCTAATCGATATGAAGCTAATCGATATGAAACTAATCGATATGAAGCTAATCGATATGAAGCTAATCGATATGAAGCTAATCGATATGAAGCTAACCGATATGAAGCTAATCGATATGAAGCCAATCGAAATGAAGCTAATCGAAATGAAGCTAATCGATATGAAGCTAATCGAAATGAAGCTAATCGATATGAAGCTAATCGATATGAAGCTAATCGATATGAAGCTAATCGATATGAAGCTAATCGATATGAAGCTAATCGATATGAAGCTAACCGATATGAAGCTAATCGATATGAAGCTAATCGAAAGGCGTCAACTGAATTGCATTAATTGAAATGGATAGAAATGAATGATAATTTGAAATAAAATGATGAATTTGATGAACGATAGGAGACAAGACGATAGGAGACAAGACGATAGGAGACAAGACGATAGGAGACAAGACGATAATACGAGACTAGACGACATGACTAATACTTTTCAGGACCCTACGAACAGACCCCTCTTTCTCACTGATCACTCTGGGCACGTGCCCAGGGCCCCGTGATTGATAGGGGCCCCCTAGATGCTGCCAGCTCACTAAACGATAACCGATATTTATTACCGAAAAACTTTTTTTAATTCGAATAAATCGAACCTAAATTACTGACTACAATACCAATTTGCTTATTAGCTTTTGCATAAAGCTAGAGGCTTGCATATCACTTTTTTTGTTTATTCTAACAAAATAGTGTTTTGACACAGTCATTGGGGCCCCATTAACTTAATATGCCCAGGGCCTCCAGTAGGTTAAAGACGGCCTTGCCTACGAAACAGACAATATTTGATGAAAATATACACTTGAACCACCACCGGAGAGCTAGAGCAACGGTGAGAAAACTGAGATACGTTCCGGCGGTGAGCTTGAGCGACGACCGATGCGTATGCGATATCACCACGGTAATGATATGGTTCACTGAATTTCTCAGACGGTGAGCAAGAGCGACGTCTGAGGTGCTGCCAAAATGACAGTCCGAGCGATGAGCCTGAGCAACGGTCGGGTTTAGTGAACCAAGTGGAAAAGCTTGGTCGTGACGGACGGTGTGGTGAGCTTGAGCGACACTCCCCATCGCGGCCAAGTATGAATTGAGAGATGGATCTGATCAGAGAAGAGAGCCAAGTAAGGAGCATGACCGACGCATGAAGACGTCCCACGCGGCAAGGTGGCTGGCGATTTGAACACGTACCGCAACCGTAAAGGTTTGATAGTAGGTAGCTCTAACAATAATAGTTATTATAGACTTATTAAGCCATTTTATAGATGTTATGAAAGGTTTTTCTGGGTCGAGTAGCCACTGTGTGGAGAGTGTAACTATATAGCTTCGGTATGATCATCGATTCATGTAACAAGGTTGAAATATCCGTAGTTATAATAATACACAACTTTCATTATTAGTAGTCAATTTTTTGCTTGATTGAAAGAAAATTTGAAATATTGTGTTATTTCCCATTATTCAGTTAATATGACCCTAATATTAGATCTTAGCAGAATAGTGTGCAAAGTTTACTTCATAGAATACTCATTAAAAGTTTTATATTTTTACATATTGAACATACTCGTAGATGATTACGATGAAAGTCATTAAGTTGAAAGTATAAAGTACCTATTGAACTTGAAAACGAAAATGAATATCGAAATAACAATTGTAATATATGACCGCTCTTACGAAATAAAGATTTTTATAGATGTATATTATGATATCGATCAAGATTTTTCTTATAGATTTATATCAAGTGTATGATATCGATTTGATCATATTATATTTAAAATTTTTTTCGAAGGCTCAAAAATTTATTTGAGAAGGATAGTAATTGTTCTTGGGACACTATTATTAAGATCTATTAGTTTTGATTAATAACACAGTTGTGATCAATATATCTATGAAAACTCATTTTCATATAGATACAGCCATAGCAATATTAGCATTTATCATAATTTCTTGGATTGTTTAAAACTTTGATGGAGAGCACGTTTAGATGTTGATTGTACAGTATTGAATGCAAAATATAATGTGTATCACGTACGAGGACGTACGAAAAGTCAGATGGCCGAGCTGTTAGCGTGCTTTCTATTATTACAGTGTAAAGTACCCTTGGGGCTATTATTTTGTACTTATTGTGAATATAAGTATGGTGTTGACTAAAATATACTACTAACATCAGTCGCCACTTGGTGGCGCCAGTGAGCATATTGACGACATTGATGTCGACGTTAGAGCATAGAACTGAGGAATCGAGACATTCGCCATTCGACAGTCGACCTGGATGGTCGCATGCAAACCCGAGGCAAAGGTTACTTCTCTGTTGAAGTCTGTGATTTTAGTGATAACTTATTTTGTGATAAATATAATGGAAAGTGTGATTAAAATAATTGTGAAATATCGTCGTTTTATTGGGCCGAGCCTACACAAGTGCCAAGCACAAAAAGGTCTGTGTCAGCTTCGACGCTCGACTGGAGTATAACGCCATGGTGATGATGATGATGATGATGTTTCACATCATCAGAATAGAAGGTAACAAGATTATTATTATCATTAGATGGCGTTGTTACTGATCAGCCATTCAACGCCATCTAGATTCTATGTTATGAATTACAAACAACGCATAAGGTAATGGGAAAAAATTGATTTTACTCCTCATAAAATTTCATACCACGGGCTTAATTAATATTAAATTCAATTCAATTCAAAAATAATTTATTTCAAATAGGCCACTTTATGGCGCTTTTGACACGTCATAATCCGTACAGTAAGATTAATAAAAAACATTAAAATCAGTACAATAAAATATTAAAATAAAATACTAATTGAAAAAACTAAAAAATTCATAGATAAAAAGTTAAACTCCAAAAATATGTCATATAATTATTTGCTCAATAACTACATCGCCACTTACCATCAGGTGGGATAGTAGTCAAGCATTAACTTATAAGATATAAAAAAAATCTGGAATCATTGTTAAGCACATGAATAACCATAAACCTAACTCCTTATACATGCTAAGATATAATTTTTCACCATCGTCATAATTATTATGTTATATAATCCACTTATTATGTAAATTTGAGTTTCAGAGCAATACTTATGAACTAATGAGGTCAGCCAGAGGTATTCGTACAAGTACCTACTTTCAACAAAGCCGTACAGTGGCCCATTAGACAACAAAGCGTACTTCAACATTAAATAGATTGTCGTAGTCGAAATAGGACCGCAATACAACTAATAGGATTCTTGAGTCAGCTCCGTACCTGTAACTTGGTCGTTTGTTGTGGTGAATTAAGGCTAGATATTCCAGCACAGGTGCCTTACTGAGTTTTTTTAAAACATCTGAGACAGAAAATGTTGAGACAGAGCTTCAAATTCAAAGTCACTGAACACTTCATCAAGAATTGGGGTGTAAGCTTCCTGTAGGTCTCGTCAACTTATTGATTGATTATTGATTAGTCTAACATATCTTATGAAGTACATAAGTAGATTTGTATTTTATGTATTTACCTTACCTTATGTATTCTATAATACTTTTTTATGTATTTCAATTTATTTTGCAGAATAACATTGTCATTTATTTTCACGCTCATATATTGGTATTTGTACTTATTATCACTATACATTATCATTTCATTATTATCACTATATATTTTATCGTATTTTCCGTATTCCGTTTCCTTTTTCTATTCATTCTACTTTTACTTTCAGTTTGTATTTTGTCCGTATTTTGTACCGCCTTCGCTGTTCTCTGTTTAAACCAAAGGTCGACTGGCAGAGAATGCTTATAGCATTAAGTCCACCTTTTGTACCACTTAGCTTTAAGGGTATAATAAAGTGTAAATAAATAAATAAATAAATAAATAAAATGTTTTTTTTTTTTATAAAAAAATGTATAAGGGATCCGGTCTACATAAAGTCGCTCGCAGTTACAAAATGTAATGAATTTCACTCGATAAAAAAACCTCAAAGTTAATCCTTTTTATTACCCGATTGCCAGCAAGGGTTGTTTTTCGCGCATATCTTGTATTTATGTATGTTTGCATGTAATATTCTTTGGTACCTCGTATCTTCCAATTACTCGAAAAGGAAAAAAGAAGTTCACTTTTAAATCCTCGCTAGCCCTCATCCATGCCAGGTTTTTTGTAGCCATCCCTATAACATCTTGTTCGCAATCAAACAGTTTCAATTTTTCCAAAATTTTTGAAGTGAAGTCTGGGCAGGATATTTTTTTTTGCCAACCCACTCGCAACATCTTTTTTAGTATCCTAAATTATATATAAAACCCTTCCATCCATTAAAGCGACAAGTGAAGATCGCGCCTAGTTCGGATCTTATTAAACCAAGTCATTTGGCGGCTGACTGAAACAAGCAAGAAAGTGGTAACTATGTATCCAGGATAATCTAAATTTTACTAACAAAAAATAACCGACTTCAAACTCTCAAAAACTACTTTTCAGATCTCGTTCAAATTTATGTGGGACTACATGACAAGCACCTGCTTTCGATTAAAAAATAATCTTCGAAATCGGTTGGCGTGATATTGAGTTATTCGTCAATTTGTCGCGCACATCTAAACACAAATTTACGACTTATGTGGTTTTCTCATGGATGCCATTGTCAGATCTCAATAAAATTTATGTGGGACCATATGACAGCCACCAGCTTTTGATTAAAAAACAATCATCAAAATCGGTTCGCCCAGTCCAAAGTTCTGAAGTAACAAACATAAAAAAAATACAGTCGAATTGAGAACCTCCTCCTTTTTTTGAAATCGGTTAAAAATATTCTAAGCCACCCTGTTACGGATTTTTTAAATGTAACTTTATTTTGTAAGTGTTAAGTAATTAATTTACATTGCGAGCAGTGATAGCCTAGCGGTTAGAACGTTGGTCCCCCGAACGAAGGGGCCCGAGTTCAAATCCTGGCACGCACCTCTAATTTTCAAATATTATGAGCGTATTAGAAGTTAATTATCACTTTCTTCGGTGAAGGAAAACATAGTGAGGAAACCTGCACACCGGAGAGACCTCCATAAAGTTCTCAAATGTGTGAGAAGTCTACCAATCCGCACTTGGCCAGCGTGGTAGACTATTGCCTAATACCCCTCACATTGTTAGAGGAGACCCCGAGCCCAGCAGTGGGACAATTATGGGTTGTTGCTTTTGCTTTGCTTTTTAATTTACATTTATGTCTGTACGTCATTTTTAATCAGACCAGAATCAGATTATTTCAAGACCCGCCCTAGTGGTAGATCTCAGGTTCTCTCAGAATAAACTCTCGGTCTTATGAGGGATCGACGAGAACTATGTGTGCAGTCTCCAACCTCTATGAGGGAATACCGACGGCTCAACGAACAGATCTCCAAGTGCAGGTGACGCGATTTGCGGAAACAACGCAAATCGTGTAAAAAACACAATTGACCGAAACCAGGGCTTAAAAGTGTTCGCCAGGGATTTGTCTATTAGGCAAAGTCATCTTACGAAGTTGAACACCGAGTCCGGCACCATGGTTTCGTCAAAACCCGAAGTCCTGAGGGAAACTGAGAGATACTACGGACGGTTGTATGCCTCCTCTCATGCTCCACCTCCCCGCGAGGAGAGCGACAAGCGAGCTAAACTGAACCGACACTACACAGAGGATATCCCGGACGTCAGCCTGTATGAGATTAAAGAGGCTCTCAAACAGCTTAAAAACAACAAGGCACCGGGAGAACAGCCCTTTTGAAGAACTACAGGCCCATTACACTTCTGAGCCACGTTTATAAAATATCTTTTGCTTAAAAGCTGATTGGGCCTTGCCTGTTAAGTCGATCACAGACGTCCAAAGTCTATATCAATAAAAACCTTATCGTGTCACTCGTAATCAAGACAGAATTTACTCAATTTACCCAACATGTAAATAAACACGCAATCTCGTCACCCCTTAATAGCGTTGAGCTCGTAAATCAATTCGGGGGCCGGTAATTACGCGAATCGTACGAAATATTCGTGTGTGTGAAGCTTTGGGTTCAGTAGAGGCTGGTTTTGTAGGAGGTTCATCATCTTTTTATATATGTATATATATATAGCCTGAAGGGCAGACGAAAAAGCTTACGGGCCACCTGATGGTAAGTGGTTACCGTCGCCCATGACATGACGACATGAGCAACACCAGAGGAATCGCCAATGTAACGCCAGCCCTGAAGGAGAACTCTTTTTACACCTTTTTTGAAGAATCCCATGTCATAGCGCTCCGGGAATACGTCAGAAGGAAGTCTCTCGTTATCTGTTTGTCTCCCTTCTGTCAGCTAACTTCTTTGTATTAGTATCTCATCAGTGATTTGTGCGTCCTATAGTGATCTCTACTTTTCCTAGTACCACTAGGCATTCAATGTGTTTACTGTCTCGTGGTGCGGGCGCTTCATTTAATGGAAAACAAAATGCAAATCCAACGATGCCACTTCATGGATAGATTTTGTAGGTACTTTAAGCATGGTACAAGTATACCATCTTATTCGCACTTTACCATCCACGACTTCATTTCCGCTTACCATCAGGTGGTTTTGTGGTCAAGTACTATACTTATTCTGCATAAAAAAAGCAAGCTGCAAGCAAACGACAATTGACGCGTTCACGTGGACAGAAGACCTTCCTCGGCCTAGGCCTAGGCCTGAGGCCTCGTCGTAAGTATGTACCACGAGCAGGGAAATTCACTAGACTACAAATATAAAACAAGTTCCATATAAAGTCAAATTAAAAGTCAAAATATTTTATTCATATAGGTATCACAGATACACTTATGTATGTCATAATTTTTATCTATCAGCTTTTTGGAAGGGTGCTTTGTCGTGGAGGAGAAGAAAAGCCGTAAAAAAACTCCTCAGTATTACAATTAGTACAATATTAGGTATTATTGATATCAAATGTTAGTAACACAGAAGCAGATTTTTTATACAAAACGAGAAGTCACTCAGTCACGGACATCATTCCACTACCCAAATTCTCGAGTTAGAAAGTTGAATTTTCGCACAGTGTCCTTTATAGTGTCGATAAATGTGATGACCGGATTATACGAAATTCCCATGTGATAGACAATAGATAGGATTTATTTATATATCCAATTATACGTGTCTTGTAATGGTATATTTAATTTGAAGTCTTATTCCCGTAATAAATATTGCGGCAATTCACCAAAATCATGCGAGCGTAGCACAAGCAATTATGTATTTAATTTAATTATATTCTCCGTAGCATATTTAACGGTATACGTAGCCGATGTTGTTAAGGCAATCGACAGTCCCAATGTACTACGAATATTGTTACTTCTATGTTATTGCTTTATTCGACGTTACTGAGCCATTCAATTTCACGTAATTTCCAAACGTTATTCAGTTAAAGGATCTATCAATACCGTACTGTCTAAACGCTATGTTATAATGGCTCGTTAAAAATATAATAATAACGACTAAAATAATGATGACCTAATATTGTCTTTAACTTCATCTACTAATTATATTTTGAGCTACAATTCTAGTGGGTGTTATTTCGTCGACTATAAAAGTAAATTACATTCAACTATTTAAATCTGTACTGGGATGTATCAGCCTTATAAATTACGAGTAACCGCCCTCGCTTTGCTTCGGTTTTTCTTATTTTTTACACCTTGGGTTACATTATTGGAGTTTTATTAAGGATCCCTAATTTTTTTGAAAATATAATATAGCCTATGTTACTCGGGGATAGTGTAGCTTTCCAATAGTGAAAGAATTTTTGAAATCGGTTCAGTAGTTTCGGAGCCTATTCAATGCAAACAAAAAATCAAATCTTTCCTCTTTATATATTAGTATAGATTACCGCCTGGTTACGATGGTAATAAAATTACTTACCGTCGTCAATGGACATAAGTTGCAAGGAATCTGTGGGTCACCACAGAACGTTATCTGTTGAATGAAGATTTTAGTGATTTTTTGTGACCAGATAACTACTTCGTCAGCCTAGTAAAATCGCTAAGATACACAGTAGAGGAATTATTGCAAAGGAAAGTCACGCTTAAAGGAAAGTTCAAATTTTTAAGCTCAACTAAGAAGTTTTTAGACCGCTTTTTATTTGTAATCAAGTTAAGAAAAGTTTTATCAAGCTAAGTTTTATAGATTTCTTTAACACTCTTCAGTGATTCTAATATTCCTATGTGTAAACAAATATTCAATTTCATAGTATGTTTGCAACGTAAGTGGATAGGTATAGAAAAAAGAACGAAATATCTCAGTTGCCCCGAACACCCATAAAAGCATCTTTGGAGGTACATTCGGGAAGTATAGCCCTTCTGAGACGGAGCGCTATAAAATCGCACGGGATTTTGAGAGTGTGATACACACGATCATTTAAAATGGCCAACAATTATCATCATTTTTACTTTAATCATTAAGTCTTCTCACTTTTCTACTCACTAAGAACTTTTCCACGATAAGCCAGGAAAAGTTGTCGCAAGGTTACGGTAAACTACACTTTGACTGAAAAAAAAGCATGGAAATAAACTTTATATCATCAAATGGCTAATATAAATATAATAACATAGGGCTAATTTAAAAAATACTGGCTGGTTTAAACCTTCAATAAACAATTACCTTTAAATGCATGCTAATACTTGTAGCATTAGCTTTTAAAGTAAATGAGAGATTGTTCTGACAACATTGGAATTGTAATGCTGACTATTTAATAATAAATAAATAAATAACGCTACACACTCATAGCCCCACACTAGGATTCCCTGTGTCGTGGGTGTCATGGACAACACACTAGACAAGGACATTCACACCCAGACCGAGAACAGAAATTCAAACTCATCATTCAAATTTCCGCCTCGCTGGGAATCAAACCCACGACCCTTGGTGCGGCGATCCGGCATGGTAACCATTGCGCCACACGGGTCGTCTAAATATTTTCGCCAATTTAGCCTTGATGCCAACCCTCCCGTGCTCGTGGTGAAACCTATTGAACAATGGCACCAGGCTTTATACATAAAAATAGAATCACTTGTGTTAAAAACTCAACTTGCAGGCGAGGGTTATTACAGCATAGTTGAATATTTAAATAAGAAGAACGCATGAAAATGACCAGCTTATAGTTAATAGTATCAGGCGTTACTTTGCGGAAATCCATTATTATTAATGACTCCGTTAATTATGACCAGCTTTGCAACCAGTTCTGCTCAGGATACCTATTTTTGTAATAAATATAATTGTGAGTTTAAAAGATGTGCTGAGGAGTTTCTTTATGGAATTCTTCTCTTCCATCACAAATTACCTTTCCGAAATGCTGTTAGTTTAAAAAATGCTTAAGTATATCAGTGATACCTACATTAATAAGTGATTTTGAATTTTACAGAAAACTTTAAATTTCATCATAGTGACTCTTTTTTACTTAAAATAAGTTAATGCTTAACCACAATCCCACCTGATGGTAAGTAGAGATGTGGTCCAGGATGGTGAGCGCACTAACTTACTAAAAGCCTTTTCACTCTTTTCTTGAAGACATCCACGTCATAGGTGGGCGAGAACGCAGATGCAGGCAAGCTATTCCAATCCTTCGCGGTGCGCATAATGAATGACGATGCAAACCGCGTCATCCATACGGACGACGACGGCGGGAAGTTCACGACGAAAGGATGGATAACCACCGTGCGTCGTGTCGTGTTGTAAGAACTAAGCGTCAATGTGTTTCGTTCTCGAGGACTCGACAATTTTATTTATTCAGCTTCTAGGGCGGGCGGTTAAGAGGCTTTATTTGGAATCTGGAGGTTTTCTGCGTTAACATGTTTAGTGAAAGTTAAATTGTAAATTCTGTATTGACCTGCATTAATATATACGTGTAAACGACGTCTACTTGATTTTCTTAAATGTTTACTTGAGGTTGATGTTAGACGATGAGTGAATATGTGATGAGTGAGTGTTGCAAAAAGATGTACTGTTGAAAACTGTTCAATCTTGCAATATCTATGTATGTGACTTTGTATACTTGTCTGTTTTATTGTTACATCGTCAGGTCCGACATCTTTTTTATCTGACTAACCGTCACGATTACTTAGCTTTAGTGAACAGATTTTCATGTTATTTTTCTGTTTAGTAACACTTTATTTTTAATGTGCACATAAATCGAGTAAGATTTTCTGTATCTTGCTGCAGGATTATGCTCTCATGCTGTTAACTTTTGTGGAGTTCCCTTGTGAGAAGTAGCAGGATCAGATTATAATTAATTCAAATGCAACCAAAATTTTTTTGTAACTGGATGAATTTTATCTTTAATAATTGCTTGAGAGAAAAACAAAGCAATTTTGTTTTTTCTAACTCTGTCTTATGGTTATAAGAGGACCATCAGATTCTGATCTACTATTGGTAAAAATATTCTCCCAAATCAAAAGGTAACTAACACAGAAACTTATCAAATAGCATTTCACCCATTTCTCCTTTATAGTAGTTCATGACCATTAAAACTGAACTACTCTATTTGCCTGATAAATGGTCATTTAAAGTTGAAACAACGCTTCAAGTTTTTCAATTATCTGGCCGTAGAACGGTGTTGGTATCACTTCAAATGAACTGCTCAGCAAATGACACTACACATCACAGTGGGGTAAGATCGGATACGGTATATCTATTTGTTTATACTTGGCACAATCCTAAATTACGAAAAAACAGTATAAAAAAAATATACATCAAATTGCATTATTATGTATAACCAACCTATATTTGAGAAGTTTCCTCAAGAGAAAATTCTTCATTAATTTTCCAAGTCAGACGGAGTTTTGTTTATCAAACAAAATAATACAACCAAATTGAGAACTTCCTTCTTTACTGAAGTATCCCCCTCAGTTCGGTTCGAAGTTCGGTTGAAACGTTAGTACACTGAAGTTACAAGTGGCTATCGATCGGGACGTCGGATACGTCCAAACTAATCTCACTCCCTCCATCAACCCGCACTGGGGCAGCGTGGTGGAGTATGCTCTAAGCCTGCTTAAGAGGAGAGACCCGTGCCCAGTAGTGGGCCATTAATGGGTTAGTTATAATTGACGAGGCCATGGCACCAGGTCTGTGAAACACCCAATAATCTGGTTAATTTACACCTTCCGTAATCAACAGGAAAGTTCTTTTCAAATGGTCAGTTACTGTTTTCCCTATCTGCCTCTACTACTAGGTTCATCGTTATTACAACCCTGAAGTATTTTAATATTTTTCCGCTTTACTCCGCTTCCTTCTAGGTTGGTAATGGCAAATGATTCATCTTCTGCATGATTTTGAATGTCAATTGTATATGGATTACACTAAAATTATAAACAATCGGAACCCAAGGACAAACACTTATAATTAGCAATCCAAATTTTCTCCTACTAAAACTAGAGACGACGTTTTTAATGCGTTACTCTATCTACTAAGCTATACGTCTTACGATCTTGGTATTTAAATCTCTTAAACGTTGTAAAAATGTGACGACATTAGGAACATTACTAGAGCTTCTAGACAAAAATCTTTTCTGTAAACGCTTACGCCAAACGCACAATGAAAAAAGTCATGTAATGTTATTCCCATACATCTTAAGGGCAGCGTTTGGCGTGAGCGTTTACAGAAAAGAGTTTTGCCTAGAGGCTTAGGGGCGCATCCAATCAAAAAGGGACTGATTGGCTCCACGGCACGCTTAACTTTGATTAGCCCCTCGCTACTTCACAGCTCAAACACAAAGGGGGCAATTGGTTCCACTCCATTTCAGCCACAGAATTAGAGACAATCAGAAATGGCTTTGGCGGTTTCTGATAGCAGCACAACGGAGGATAATTAGGTGACAAAATGTTCGTTAGATTACAAAATGATCTCGGTGGAGCGTCAATACATTCCGTGTTTTGTAAGCTATGCCAAAGTTTATTAAAAAACATAAATTTTGCCGGATAGATTCAAGTAAATGTAATCGTCGAACCCATTGAAGAAATTGTTGAAAGACAAACGACTGATACATTTTCCGAAGATTTCGTATGTGATGTGATAGGCATAAGTGATGGGGTAGCCATAATCTATTTGACTGGCTCAATGATGGATCAAACGACTTACCTGACGGTTAGTGGTCACCATCACCCATAGATACATAAAACCAAAGGTATCACCGTTGAACGCCAATGAAGAAAGAAAGACCTGGTTCTCAAGTCCCCACCCAGAATACGACGAGTCGTGGAGCTGACTCAAATAGGAGGGTGAAAAGTCAGACCAAAGAAGAATTTGAGACTAAAATTTACCAACACTGACTTCCTTTGCGATTGGCAGACTTTGCATACTTCTTATTCAGCCTTCGGCGAATTAATTTTTAGTTTTTTATAATAGCTTGCGCGCAGGTTTTAAGAATAAAACTCAAGAATCTGAAGAAGACCTATGTTTAGAGCACAGGCCTACTCGTATGTATTGCTTACACGTGTAGAACAGGGATCAGCCCACATAATATAAGATTACGACCGGTAATCTCCTGTCTGACCCCTGTCACTCGCATCCCTTCTTTAAAATAACCAAATTTGCATAATTTAATGATTTGTGTCGCTGTGTCCAGCCGTGTGGAACAAAATACGTGTTTGGTGGAATTGTGCCATCATGTGCAAGTTGACTATGATGTGAAGAAGGAAGTTATACAAATGAAATTCTGTTCATTAAATCGAATATGTTCGTGTATCCTTTTGGAGTACGGAACGGTTGTATCTAGAAACAAATAGATGGTAAATAGTAATGATAAACTTTGATTAGATACTGCGCGCAATATATTTTTATGTAAATACAGTAGGACAAATGAGCAAAATGGTCACGATTCCTCTTGAATATATAATCGATCTGAAGGGCCCAGCACCAGAGCTGGAGTAGACCGGATTTAGTCATCTCTTTTGACACGCATCCCAACAATTGGGGTTAGTATTCTAAGCTGCCCCAACAGCTCTTCTAAAGACTTCTTCTTCTGGCAATGGAACACTGTGGTAGACCTAATAGCGTCTGCTCATCAAGTAGTTGATCTTCCATGTCATATTTTTACCCGACTGCCAGAAAAGGTTATGTTTTTCGCGCGTATCTTGTATGTATTATATGTATGTATTATGTGTAATATTCTTTACTACCTCGTATCTTCCAAACCGTTGGACCGATTTATATTATTATAATTAAGATATCGTTAGATGCGTCTTGACAGCCCGAGCGTTTTTAGATAAGTAAAATTAGAAAAAAGCAAATAGGTATATAGACTGTCAGATACCTTATCAGAAGTATCGAAAAATAAAAATAAATCTATACTAATATATAAAGAGGAAAGATTTGATTTTTTGTTTGCATTGAATAGGCTCCGAAACTACTGAACCGATTTCAAAAATTCTTTCACTGTTGGGAAGCTACACTATCCCCGAGTAACATAGGCTATATTATATTTTGAAAAAAATTAGGGATCCTTAATAAAACTCCAATAAGTTGTAAAAAAATAAGAAAACCGAAGCAAAGCGAGGGCGGTTACTCGTCTAATATAAATCGAATACTGCAATAAGGGTATTAAATTAAAAAGTTCATCATAAGGATTTCAAAAAAGTATAATTATGATGTTTTTTTGCACTCGGGTTTTTTATTTATCTATACAATACAAATAGATAAAATTAGAGTGTCTGTTTGTAATATTAAAATAACCGTTTTTTACATTTTTACGCTTTTAACGCGATTTTGACGGGACTTTCACTGGGGTTCGAAGTTCGCCGGGTCAGCTAGTTTCTACATAAACTAGTTTCTACAAGGCCTTAGAGAGACAAAGTTTGTATAAAATAGTATTTAATACCTTCCGTATTCTCTCCAAGAACAACTTGAAGAAGAACTTTACATCAGTTTATTTTTTTGAAAGTTGGAAAGAAATTACCACTTAAGGAAGCCCGCGCGTTGCAGTTTCTAACTAGAGTGTACTTATATTTCCTACCGCGTTTTATAGTGATGCTTCGTAGTTTGACCGTCCCGAGTGGTTTGTGGCTAAGAACTTGGAGGGTTGCTGTGAAGTATAGTGTATTTCTTTAATAATGCCTTAATCACCTGTAATTTAAGGCATTATTAAAGAAATACACTAGACTTCACCTGTAATTTAAGTGTCGGCAAAGATTTTTTATTTCTTAATACTAAAATTGCATGTGTTTACTTGCTTCTTATGAATCAGTGATAGAGTAGACAAGATTTTTTAAATACTGTAAATGTCTATTATTGTAAGCGTAGTCAATGATTATTACCATACATTGTTCCTCAAATGCTTCTTATAATAAATGAATGGTTCTGATAGGCTAGGTTTTCAGGATCAAAAATCAGTTCCTAATGAACTATTTAATAGTTTCAAGCCCTATAATTTCATGACTGTATAAAATATCTCTGGATTTTCCCGATTAATATAAACTAGAGGTTTATAATCTTCCATTTTTATCGCAGAAAAAGCTCTCAGCGCTGGCATTTAATTAATCCATGATCGAACACTGCTGCAGAAATTGTGGAGAAAGTATAATAATCAATTTACTCATTCTATAGCATAACTATTTAAGGATTAAAGCGAGCTTGGCAGTTTGCTGTTCTGTTGCCTTCATAAAAATATACCATTCCTTACATAATGTACGATCAATTTATTATTTGATTAAGGGCTTGTTTCACAATCTTCAAGTAAGTCCGAAGTAAGCTATTCGTTGGTTAAGTTGACATTTCGTGTATGTAAAATGACACTTTAACGTCACTTTAACCGGCGAATAGCTTATTCAGGACTCTACTTGAAGATTGTGAAACAAGCCCTTAGTATCCTTACATCCTTCATATTTTTCAGTTGGCGCACTTACTATGTTTTCCGGGGTAATAAGTACCCTCGTGCCTGTTTGCTAAAATTTCATGAAAATCCGTTCAGCAGTTGTGCGTGAAAGAATAACAAAAAACCACAGACCTAAACAAAAGACGGACGTAATCCCAACAACAAATTCAGTGAAGCACCCATAGCATAGATTACATCAAAAATTACGCATACATGGTAAGCGGGCGGCCATTGCTATGCTTCACTCTCGATAAGGCTTCCCGCCCACGTCAGTCTTTTAGTAGGACTGATAATCGGGCCGATTTTTCCTGCCATATTATTTCTGACCGACTTTTTGTAGGACGTGTGCGTTGCTCTATTGCTATCAGTACGTTCTATTTTTCTCCTACAAACAATCGGTCACTGATTATCGGACGTGGGCGGGAAGCGTTAGACGAGGTTACGTCCATCTTTTTTTCAGGGCCGTGCAAAAAACTATATAAACTTCCACATTTATAATACAGGGTGGCGCCAAAGTTGTCACCCGATGTTCTTTGATTGTAGTTTTTAATAAATGAAAAAGCGGCCAAGTGCGAGTTGGACTCGCCCATGAAGGGTTCCGTAGCAGCAAGTAACATAATATAATAATTCTTGTAGTTCGTTGTAACTTTGATCAATGTTTTTTGCGGTTTACGATTTATGACGTATTAAAAAAAACTACTTACTAGATCTCATTCAAACCAATTTTCGTTGGAAGTTTGCTTGGTAATTTACATCCTCGGACGGACGGACGGACGGACGGACGGACGGACGGACGGACGGACGGACGGACGGACGGACGGACGGACGGACGGACGGACGGACGGACGGACGGACGGACGGACGGACGGACGGACGGACGGACGGACGGACGGACGGACGGACGGACGGACGGACGGACGGACGGACGGACGGACGGACGGACGGACGGACGGACGGACGGACGGACAGACAGACAGACAGACAGACAGACAGACAGACAGACAGACAGACAGACAGACAGACAGACAGACAGACAGACAGACAGACAGACAGACAGACAGACAGACAGACAGACAGACAGACAGACCGACAGACAGACCGACATGACGAATCTATAAGGGTTCCGTTTTTTGCCATTCGGCTACGGAACCCTAAAAATTTTAGATTTGCTATTGTAGTGTTCTTATTATACTTATTTTAAATATGCTACCTAACGGCTAGTAATAATGATGTAAAATTAAAAATCTTTCAGTGTCCATGTCGGGGACATAGATAATTCATTTTGATTACTAGGAGTTCAGAAACTCGCATCTACAAACTCAACGGTTATGCGGAATAGCAAAAGTTTTATTTGCGTAACGAATATACTCGAACAGACTACCAAGTTTATCATAGAGAAATCGTGTTAAATCGGGTCGATACGGTACAGATGTTGAAACATATTTACTTACTGTATTAACATAATTATTAAATCAATCCATTAATGGTGGACTACTGAGCACGGGTCCTTCCTCTTGAAGAGACCTAGGGGGCCATCCATAAAGTACGTGACACGTTAGAGGGGGGGGGGGGGGGGGGTCAATGTAGTGTGACATTGGGGGCCATCCATAAATTACGTCACACTAATTTCATGACTTTTTGACCCCTACCCCCCCTTGTCACAGCTGGTCACATTTCTGAGACCTCCCCCCCTAGTGTGACGTCACATATTATGAAATTTTACACCTAGAAATTATTAAATTAAAACACCAGTTCCGAAATAAGTTTTATTTCCATTATTTTTTTTAAATATTTACCTATACATACCAATCATTCGATTTTGAAATGTGACGTCACGAAATTTAGGACCCCCTCCCACCCCTTGTCACACAATGACACCCCCCCCCTCCCCCCTAACGTGTGACGTAATTTATGGATGGCCCCTTGTGTGACAAGGGGTGGGATGGGGACCTATAATTCGTGACGTATCATTTCAAAATCGAATAATTGCTATGTATAAGTAAATATTAAAAAACAATGGAAACAAAACTTATTTCGGAACTGCTGTTTTAATTTAATAATTTCTAGTTGTAAAATTTCATAATACGTGACGTCACACTAGGGGGGGAGGTCTCACAAATGTGACCAGCTGTGACAAGGAGGGGGACCGGTCAAAAAGTGTGAAAAATTAGTGTGACGTAATTTATGGATGACCTCTGGAAAACACTACCACGCTGCTCCAGTGTGTATTGGTGGAGGGGTTAGTGGCCAACCCAAGTGTCGAAAGCTTACATGCTACCCGAAGGCCTCCGAGATGATTGACAACACTGTACTCTTAGATAACAACGGGAATTTTAGAATTTTGGTCTGTTTTTTTTTTGTGCGTTTGTTCCGACTATTCTGGTCAACCGTCAAGGTATTGTAGTAAGTCTAACTGTGTTTTTATTGCAATCAGCTACTAAAATTTATGATAATTTACAGAATCCTGTCTCATCTTTCACACAAATAAAATTTCTACGAACTAATCATTGAATTATAATGTCATAGAACAGACATCTCGAACAAAATGTGTGTCCCGCCGGGAGATTCTGTTTTTAAAATTGAGCCCCCGTTCTCCTTTCAAATTCGAATGAATCCATTGAAAATTGAAGCCGATCGGCGCCAATTCATTGGGACATACATTGTGTTCGCGGTGTCGTTTCTATATGCCAATAATAATACTTCAATGGAACTAATAATAATATTAAACCAAAGTTTCAATTCATTAGTCGGTGCTTTATGCAAAATTGCTAAATGTAATAATTGTGTTCAGCGATTGAGATCCTATCGAAAAATTTATGTAACAGATAAGAATAGGCCATGAATACATTCAAAAACTTTATCTAAATTATTAACTATAAAACGGTCAGGTACCTTCGAAAAGTAGCAAAGTTTGGAAGATAACGATGACATATTGAAATTATGATATGAGAGATATTTGAATGTAAAGTAGGTATATTTAATTTGTTCATTATTCAACAAACTATTTTATATGGAGAGTACACAATAAAGTAAAGGGATGATAAAGTAAGTGACGGGCATACTTTTTAGTGTTCCGTACGAAAAAATAAAAATCGGAACCATTATAAGATAACTCGTGCGTCTGGGCGACCGCCATTCACAGCCAATTTGCTCCGAAATTGCTGGATCAAATGAGTTGAAATTTGGTACTCATATGCTTTTTTGTAACCCAAAGACGGAAGTACAAAAAACAACAGAATTTTGAAAAAAAAAATTAAGGAAATCAAAATTAAACAAAAACTTTTTGCAAACCGTATCGCGTGGCATGTCAAATGAAACGGCTTCTTGTACGAATCTCAAATATATTTTTTTATAGTTCTGCTACGGATAGTTTTAAAATTATTCAAGAAAGAACGAAAATTAAAGACGAAAATTGACCATTCCCCCCATCCTTATCTCCAAAACGCCTAAGGCTAGAATTTTGAAAAAAAAATACGTAGAATATGTAGTTCTTTACTTAAATATTACAGGAAAATAAATAAGAAGTCTATGGTCTTAAAAGTGGTAAAAATAAATAAAATACAAAAAAATAACGGTCAATAGATAATTAACGTACGGAATCCTCTCCACGCGAGTTTAACTCGCACTTGTGCAGTTTGTTTATAGTGACTAACAGGAAAACCTAACAATCCTGATGGTAAGTAGCCACCGTCACCCATGGACATCAGCAACACCAAAGACATCACAGATACGTTGTCAACCAAGATAAAAAAAAAGAAGACCAGGCTCCTAAGCCCTTAGCCGGAACATGAAGTTGTTTGGTGTGTGACATTGTTTTTTTTTTAATGGAAATAGCTAATAGCTGCAGATAACAATCAACTTGATGGTAAGTGGCTATCATCGCCCATGAACATCAGCAACACTAAAAGCATCACTGATGCGCTGCCGACCAAGAAAGAGAGAAGAAAAGAAAGCATACGCAAGTAGGTGATAACTTACATACATACATACTTTTCCCAACTGTTTCTTTCGCCATTTCTTCTCCTCCTTGTCAAAATACTTTTCCGAAATGGTGGTAGATAAAAAAATACGTGCATGAGTTTATCAGTGATACCTATACGAGTATGAATAAATGATTTTCACTTTGTTTCTCATACCTGTATTATGCACGATCTTTTAGCAAGTTGAGCAAGTAGCAAAAACAGGGTCATTTCATTTCATTTCGATCTATTATTGCCTATCTACGTGCTAAAGTTTTATACCTATCTCAGCCTCAGGTGGCCAACTTTCTAATATAGTAGATTGACGATAGAAGCCTGTATAGAAATTATTTTTTCTACCGTTTATTTTGCACGAATGTAGAATAATGATTTGCCCATAGATTAAATATACAATTAGAAGTGCCATATCCAATTATTTTGTACTGGCGTTTGGTGTCGTTAAACTTCCACAAATGACTACTAATTTGATTATTGATGTATGAAGTTATATTATTACACACACATGTAAAACATATACCTACGCACACGTAAAAAGGTAAAGTGTAACAGACCATTTCAAAAAAGTTTTTTATTTTTATTTTAAGTACACTAAGACTCAAAGCAGGAAAAATTAAGGAATTGCAAAATAATGAGCATAAACAAAACCAATTTACTTACAAATTAATTTTTTTAAGTAATGTTATGTTTTTAAGTAAAAATTTTGCGCCATTTTTTTAATAACAATAACAATAGTTATATTACTATCACAACAGTAATAATAATTTCATTATATAAGATGAATTAACGTATCAGAATTAACTTATAAATTATTGCGAGATTTGGGCAGCAAATTGCTTAAATGAGCGCAATACTGCATCACATTGACCTGACAGCCTGACTCGAACAAGTAGCTAATCGACCGAGTTAAGCAACTTCGTTCGCGGTCGGTAGTTAACCCATCGATCAGAATTGTCAGTTAATCGTTCGATCATCAATTAGCCAGCCGTCAGCGTATGCAACGACAGTTTTGAATTATCATAGTAAAGCTGAGGTATTTCCTGAATATTGCATTATAAGAATTAGTATTGAATTCAGGGAGATATAATAAGCTCTTAATAAGGTTACGTTGATAATATAAACGTGATAATAAGTTGAAACGATGACTGCTTGTGTATATTATAAGGGGCCATCCATAAATTACGTCACACGCTAGGGGGAGGGGGAGGAGTCGATGTAGTGAGACATTGTGTGACAAGGCGTGGGAGGGGGTCCTTATTTCGTGACATCACATTTCAAAATCGAATGGTTGGTATATAGGCAAATATTAATATACAATTAATGGAAATAAAACTTATTTTGGAACTGCTGTTTTAATTTAATAATTTCTAGGTGTAAAATTTTATAATATGTGACCTCACACTGGAGGGGGGGGAGGTCTCACATATGTGACCAGCTGTGACAAGGAGGGGAGACGGGTCAAAAAGTCGTGAAATTAGTGTGACGTAATTTATGGATGGCGGCCCCTAAGGGATAGATCACAAATAAAGCTCTGATGGATGTCGCGGCAAATTTTATGTTATGTAAAGTTATGTTTTGCTACTGTTTATAAGTCAAATTTAATTAATTATTACACGGGAGTCGATATGTAGTTGAAGTTCGATCGTAATTCAATGTGGTAAAAGGTTACTAAAAATACAAAGGTTTTCCCATCCCTTATTAATATTTATTTATTTATTTATTTCAAAATCAACAGCTTTTGACCGTTAAATATAAACGAAACTTATAATATAGGTCTTAAAGCCAATATCGGATTTACATTTTACTTATTTTTCTTAAATTGTCACAAAGTAATCACCATTGTGTGTGTGTGTGTGTGACGTTTGACGTTCACGTTTGAAAGAAGTTTTATTAGACGATATGACGGGACTCCCTCTATATACTTCTATCATCTGTCTTAAAATGTTCCATCTGTACGGGATATTGATTGCCAAGTTAACCGACACAGTTCATTTACAAGATGTAATTCAGCTTCCTATCTTGTTACAACTAACAATACCATATTTACTTATTTTGGCGAAATAAATGTTTCTTCTTCTTCTTCTTCTTCATTTAGATGCACACTATACCGTATTTGATTTAGACGTCGTTCTACTAAACATGTAGCAGGTTACTATGATATCTACCGAACGCTGTCCTTGCCGAGGCGCTAATGTTCGGTTTACACGTATTAAGTAGTTAAGTAGATAACTAAATTTTAAGTAAATTAATACGTGTAAACGGACAATTTATAAAATTTCGTACACAAGTAAACAAGTAATTTAGAAATTTTCCCGTTAAGTAGGTGGGCGGGGCTTATCACTTAGCACGTTTTTACAGGCACTTTTTAGTTAAAAATTTGTAAAATGCTTAAGTAATTAAATAGGTTGTGGAGAATTCTATGAACTAAAAAGCTTTACTGAATTATTACGTTTGGACGCGCACTAAAATTATTCAGTTAAAATTTAGTTATCTACTTAACTGCTTAATACGTGTAAACCGGACTTAATGGTTTTCCACGCTAGCTTCTGTATTGTGTCAAGGGTACATGATAGGTCACTTTTGTCTAAAGTAAAATGCTGCTACAAATACATAAATATAGATATTATTACATTAATTTTTACGGTGTACTTTTTATTCCTTAAGTAAAAATGACAGAGAGGGGCAGAAATGGTGGTGTGTGGGCTGCGAGCAGAGTTATAAATAGAGCCGTTTTTGTTATAATTATCTTTGTTATACTCTATTGTAGTAGAGCAGAGTAGTCTACTCCGCTAGTAGAGCGGATAAGAGCAGAGCAGAGCAGAGCAGTACGCAGAGCTGGCTGGCTTGTTGGCATAGAAAAATGAATCGGTTTTGAAAAATGAGATTGAGAAAATATTTAGTGTTATGAAAAACGTCACTGAATAAAATTGTTGCAAATAGTGTGAGCGTATTTAATTTCCGGGTAAAAATATTAAAAAAAGTTAACAAAAAAAATTCGATTAAATTGAAAATATGCGTTTATCCCACTATTTCCATTATTTATTTCCGTTATATTGAGTGGACTACTCCGTCACTAATCTGCTCTAAACCATCGGTCTATGTCTTTTTTACGTGCCATTTCTACTTATATTTTTATCTATGGACGCTTCGAGGGGTTGTTACGTTTATCTGCTTAGTGCAAAGGCCTTTGTTCAATTATACCTTAGATTCAAAGTATTTGAAACCTTTATCGTAGAATATCTATACATATGGATAGGTACATATTGATACGGTAATTTTATACAAGTACGTGTATCGATAAAAAGGGTTGAAGATTAGGAAGAGATTTTTTGTGCGAAAAGGTTTTGTCGAATTTTATAAAAGTAACGTTTTTTAGGGTTCGTTGTTGTGCGTCTATCTGTCTTCCATGTTTTTTTTTATTTTTTTTATTTATCTTACATGCTAATCTCCTTCGGCAGGTCCGAAGACCTTGAATACAATGATATTTAATATGTTATTAATAATAACGATACTACAATAATTATAATACATAATTATGTCTTCCATTTACGTAATCCGATTTTTTGCACTTTAATCTTATTTAAAAATCTTGTGTCATGGTATTTGCAGTCGCAATTTTCCGAAACAGCTCGACCGATTTTAATGATTTTTTGTGTATATTTGATAGATACGAGAAGAGATCATAAGGTACGTTTCATACCGCTAGGTGATTAGAGTTTCTAGGGATCGGGATTTACAAGGGAAATGCTCTCATGTGAACGAAGTTGCGGGCACAGCTAGTTAAATGTATAAAATACAGATATATCGCATATTCTTTTGTTTTATGGAAATGGCCGGCATACGATCTGACGTTCCACCAGTTGGTAAGTGCTATCGTCGCCCATGGATATCATCTATCAGCAACACCGAAGGCATCACTGATTCGTTGGTGGCCAAGAAACAAAAAAGAAAAGGAAGGTTCATTTTATTAAACAATGGATTTTCGCAAAGTAACGCCTGATACTATTAACTGAAGGTTCATTTTAAAAGGAGGGAGAAAAGCCAGGTAGGTTAGGAATCCTGTCGCTTTCAAATTCAAATTCAAAATCATTTATTCATGTAGGTATCACTGATACACTTATGCACGTAATTTTTTTTAATCAACTACCTTTTCGGAAGGATGCTTTGTTATGGACGAGAAGAAAAGCGACGAGTATTGTAGAAATAACCTTTATGGTAAAATAACCTACACGCTCTTCTTAGCGAGAAGCAATACAGAAATTTCGTAAAATAAAAAAATGTAATGCAAATTCAGTCCTGTTACAATTTTGTTGTTTTTAGTATGAAGGTATATATGTTTTGTTTTTACTAGCGATATTGTAAATATCGAATGGCACGGTCCAATCAAATGAACACATTTGAATGCGTCAGTAAAGATTGTTTTACTACCGATGGGAACATCAAAGGGTTCGATCCAACGATATTTTATTTACCGTGAAAATACAGTTTCAATTTTATCTTTTGTTATTATTTCCTACTAATATTATAAATGTCAAAGTTTATATGAATGTTAATCACTCTTTGCAAAATGTAATGAAGAGATTTTTCATGAAATTTCATGAAATAAATACCCTATGTCCTATTACAAATCAATGTCTACTCGTGTGCTAAATAAATTTCATGAAAATCTGCCCGTGAGAAATCGGACGTCGTACTTTATAAAATTCATAAACATAAACAAAACTTAATTTTTATCGTTTACAGTAAATATTTTCTATTCAATTTCTATCGCACCTTTTCACGCTTTGTCAGAACCTTTACAGAACTGCTTTGTTTTAAAATCTACAAAGCGCTAGAAAGGCCCCATGACTCCTACATAGTTGTCGCTTCTTGTTTCACGGCTTTAAAATGTTATTTGATTTCCAGTTTTGTTGAATTGAAATTGAATGAATAATAGATAGAATACAGACGATGAAAGCTATGCAATAAAAACCATATATGTTATGATGTGACTTGGTTTTTAGTGACTTAAGTAGTCTTTTTTACCCACGACGGACGGAACGGAATGGAGATCTAAAGTTAAAGGTTGTTTGTTTGTATGTATGTTGTTTTACCGTATGTTATTATTAAAAAAAAGCAGTGATAGCCTAGCGGTTAGAACGTTGGTCTCCCGAACAGAGGGGTCCGAGTTCAAATCCTGGCACGCACCTCTAATTTTCAAATATTATGTCCGTATTAGAAGCTAATTATCACTTGCTTCGGTGAAGGAAAACATCGTGAGGAAACCTGCACACCGGAGAGTTCTCCATAAAGTTCTCAAAGGTGTGGTAAGTCTACCGATCCGCACTTGGCCAGCGTGGTAGACTATGTCTTTGTCAGCCTCTCACATTGTGAGAGGAGACCCCGAGTCCAGCAGTGGGACAATTATGTTTTGTTGCTTATTATTTATAACCAACTTCAAAAAAGGAGGAGGCATTCAATTTGACTGTAAGTATTTTTTATTTTTTTTTATGTTTGTTATCTGAGAACTTTTGACTGGGTGAACCTATTTTGATGATTCTTTTTTTAATCGAAAGCTGGTGCTTGTCATGTGGTCCCACTTATTGACTGGTAATCTTTCCATGGTTTAGTTGTTTAGTATTACTCTTAACAACATTGTAAATAAACTACTGGGCTTATTTTTTTCTTTTTAGAATTTTTACGCAGTCGGGTTTTTTGTTTTATTTTTTAATTATTTTTTTATTATGAAATCTACTGGGCCGATTTCATAGCAGTTTTTTGCATTCAAAAGGTATCATTATAGAGCAGGTTCATGGATATGTTTTATGGCGGTAGACCACCAGGGGCGCTGCTGACCTAAAACGATGTGGGTTTTTGCAAAATTTTTAACTTTATTTTTTTTATCCTTGCGAAATGTGTGACTTAAGATGTAAGTCAGTAAGTTATGACATCGGCGTGACGACTCAGGCTGTTAACTTTCTTCAAAACTTACCTGATGTAAAGGATATTTAGTCAAGTTTTTAATATCGCAAAGAAAAATTCCTTCGTAAGAACAAACGTCCTGTTTCAATGTTAGTTCATGTAATGGTGTCCTGACGGACTCTTTGGGAGAGAACGCCAGAGCCCTATATAAGTTTGCCAGTATTATATTAAGACGCAAAAACTGAATAGGATTACCTATGTAACTTGTTACAGAGCGAATTGTCGTCTTTAAATAAAGAAAAAAAAAGCGGCCAAGTGCGAGTCGGACTCGCCCATGAAGGGTTCCGTAGCAGCAAGTAACATAATATAAAAGTTCTTGTAGTTCGTTGTAACTTTGATCAATGTTTTTTGCGGTTTACGATTTATGACGTATTAAAAAAAAACTACTTACTAGATCTCATTCAAACCAATTTTCGTTGGAAGTTTTCATGGTAATATACATCATATATTTTTTTTAGTTTTATCATTCTCTTATTTTAGAAGTTACAGGGGGGGGGACACACATTTTACCACTTTGGAAGTGTCTCTTGCGCAAACTATTCAGTTTAGAAAAAATTGATATTAGAAACCTCAATATCATTTTTAAAGACCTATCCATAGATACCCCACACGAATGGTTTTGATGAAAAAAATATTTTTGAGTTTCAGTTCAAAGTATGGGGAACCCCCAAAATTTACTGTCTTTTTTCTATTTTTGTGTGAAAATCTTAATGCGGTTCACAGAATACATCTACTTACCAAGTTTCAACAGTATAGCTCTTATAGTTTCGGAAAAAAGTGGCTGTGACATACGGACGGACAGACAGACAGACAGACAGACAGACAGACATGACGAATCCATAAGGGTTCCGTTTTTTGCCAATCGGCTACGGAACCCTAAAAACGATCTACAAATGACACCAAGTTAAAATGAGTAAGAACACTCAAACGTGAAATAAAAAAAAGCTAAGCCGCTTCTAATGAAATATTAAGCATTCTCATTGCAGCTGAGAGGCTATTCTGAGTACTTTAAAGTAAGTCGCTCGGAAAAGATAAGACTTTTTATTCGAATTATTTTATGGAGAAGAACGAAAATTGTATCAACCTCAAACAAATTCAAGGAAATTTTACATAAAAATATAGTTTTAATAGTTTATGAATTGGTTCATCGTGCGGTTTTGCGTGTAAGCGGTACATATTCTTCTTCAGTTACTCAATAGAAAAATAAGGAAGGTATAAATAAATAAGGCAGTGCGTTGTATTTTTGTTTATGTTACTACTTAGTAGTCGACAAGAAAGCTATCCATATTAAGAAATAAATTAGTTTTGATTTGATTTGATCTACTTAATGGTAAATGGCCACCGTTGCTCATGGACCTCAGCAACGTCAGACGCACCATAATTGATGATGCCGACCATGAAAAAGAAGTGCAAAAGAAACAAAGTACTGGCTTAAAAGCCCCGAGGAACACGACGAATGGTTTGGCGGCTGACTCAAGGAGGTGGTAGCTAGACAGACTTCATATGCAAATTAATATCAGTAATTAAATCAATGATTAATAAATTAATAATCATACTAATATTATAAATGTGAATGTAAGTTTGTTTGTTACGCTTTCACGCAAAAACTAGTTAACCGATTTGGCTGAAATTTGGAATTTGGAGATAGCCTATAACCTAGATTAAAACATAGGCTACGTTGTATCCCGGAAAAAATCAGAATTCCCGCGGGATTTGTAAAAATCGATCTCTACCGCGGGCGAAGCTGCGGGCAACAGCTAGTAATAATATAATTCTTATGTGAAGTCAGTATTAAGTCATTAATCCTTATAAAACAGCATATTACAGTTTCGATTTGGTCACTTGTATCAATCGAATCTGACCTATTCTGTCTTTTGAATTCACCGGATCCTTTCTGTCTTCTTCTGTCAGTTTCTGTTAATTACCTGACGTATTTGTAATACACAAGTATCTTTTTAATATTGCTATCGATTTACAAATCACTGCAGTCACAATTTAACCTTTTATAAAATAAATTACACTGAATTTATCCACTGCCATGTTGGACTGAACGTTCGAATTTCCTGCGAACACAAATCTTGTTCATTCCGACACTTGTACTACAATAATTTACAGCTGGCGATGGTACAGAAGATGAAATAAGACACTGAGATTCGTGACTCGCCTTCTATAAAGTTGTTAACTTGTACTTATTAATACCTAAAAGGTAGCTTACAAATGTAACTATGTAACGGTTAACTATACATTAAAAAAAAAAAAATGAGAGGTGTCAAGGGACACCCGGATAGAACGAAATTCCTTTCGATTAATACTAAGCGACCAGAAGTCTTCGAGGGTGCGACATCAGTGATACTGTACAATCATAGTATGTGGCTGTCTTATTCACTCTTCGGTATTTAGCATAGGCACAACAGGGACGTCCATATCACGATCATGCACATTAAGCTATTATTGCCATTTCTCCCGTCATGCCAATCAATATGCGGAAGAGCGACAGTGATAGAAGAAATCCATCACTGCCACTCTGACAAGTGTCTTGTCAGAGCACCTAGTAGCTTGCTACTAGGTGAACAAAGCCAATGAGAAATTTAATACCCCCGATTTGTTTTGGCACACTTGCTGCATGTTTTACTATCCTAGTACTTACTGCAAGAAACGAAAATATCTGGCTTGCTTTCTATAAGAGAGAGAGAGAGAGAGACAGACAGAGAAACATGCGCACGCCGCACGACATGTAACGACGCCGCACGAGTTGTAACGACTAACGACGGTAAAAAGTGTCGTTACAACTTTTCGTTACCAAATTTTCCGCCTAGCCCCCTTTCGCAACGCGCGATAAGGAACTTAGTTCCAAAAGAAACCGCGTCATAATTGGTCCATTCGTTTTGAAGCTACGATGCCACAGATAGACACAGATACGTCAAACTTATAACACCCCTCTTTTTGCGTCCGTCGTTAAAACCCATGTTATTTCTTTTCTTTTCTTTATTTCTACGGAAATGAAAATGTAAAACCCTTTTTTATAGTTTTATAGTCGAATCAAGTAGAAAAAAAAACACTGTCTAGTTCTATAGTCCAGTGCCGATAGCTCTAAAAACGGTAAAAAGTGAAAGAAAGTTATAGTTCAATGAAACCTATTGCAAAAGGAAGATAATATAACGAAAATTATAGGAAAAATAAATTACGGGTGATCTGAGGTCGGGAAGTAGGGGGGAGGGGGGGTTTAAGGGTAAAAAATGGTTTATCTTGATTTCCGGAAAAACTACAAGTCCTATTGAAAAAAGTTAAATGACAAAGTTGTAGGTAATAAAAAGATCTACAACTTTAGTATTTACACTTTTTTACATGACCTCAAAATTTATGTGAAAAATTAAAAAAAACACGTTTTTCGTTTTTTATTTTTATCTTTTACAAAAAAAATTTTTTTCACGAAATTTGGTGAAAACTTACCTTTGTATGTCCTTAACATACTGTAATTTTTTTGATTCAAAAAAATATATTTTTTTCACCTTATTTTGACCTTATATCGAAAAAGCACCCTTATTTTCAGTCGAAAAAATCTGATTTTTTTTTTAAATTCGGGGGTCTTTTTGTTCGTTGGAATCTCTACTTTCGTTGGAATCAAAAAAAAAATACAGTATGTTAAGGACATACAAAGGTAAGTTTTCACCAAATTTCGTGAAAATTTTTTTTTTTTTGAAAAAGAAAAATAAAAAACCAAAAACGTGGTTTTTTGAATTTTTCACATAAATTTTGAGGTTATGTAAAAAAGTGTAAATACAAAAGTTCTTCTTATTACCTACAACTTTGCCATTAAACTTTTTTCAATAGGACTTGTAGTTTTTCCGGAAATAAAGATAAACCATTTTTTACCCTTAAAACCCCCCTTCCCCCCACTTCCTAACCTCAGATCGCCTGTAATTTATTTTTCCTATAATTTTCGTTATATTCTCTTCCTTTTGCAATGGGTTTCATCCTACTATAATTTTTTTTCGTTTCAAAAATTATCGACACTGGTCTACTATGGTTGTACAAAATCATAAAACCATTTTGTTCAGTTTAATAGTAGAAAAAAACAGCGAAATTCATTTTAAGACCTTAAAAGGTACTTTTTACTGCGCGTCGCAAAAGAGGGTTATGTGTTTATCAGTCCATGTATGTATGTATGTATGTATGTATGTATGTATGTATGTATGTATGTATGTATGTATGTATGTGTATGACCAAACGGGTTGCTTGACCAAACTTTACAACTCCATGTTATCGAAACTGATATAGCTATTGAACCCTAAATGATGGCACGAATTTAAATGAGTAACCTGAAAATTACATTCTGTTATTGTCGTTTACATCTAGGTTATTTCAATAGCGCTTTAAGCATGAACCGCATTTTATAAAAATGTATGAGTTTGCAAATTTGAACCAAAGCGGGGAACAGCGCTTTGACGCTGATATTGCAATATGAATTCAATATTGACTCAATGTGTCTCTTGTCGACTTCAGGAGGTATTGAATTGTATTGTGTTGTCAATATGTTGCGAATGGATGTGAAGGATGACTTGAATCGTTTAGGCCAGAGTTCCCCAAACTTTTTTGTGTCGTAGACCCCTTGCCATGTTTTTCCGTGTTGGGTAGACCCCCTACTTACCTGATATTGATTTCCTGTAAATTTCTAACTGTAGTGAAGTTTAGTGTTAAAAACTTAAAGTAAAACACATGTTAATTTATAAATTTATTAATTGAATTTAAATTAAAACTACTCAAAATAAAATTTTGTATCTGTTATGTAAAATATACGTAGCATTAAAATAAACATTTTTACAAGTTCGAAATGTATTGCGACCACAAAGCGAATACCAACATCCTACAACTTACACAATTTTATAAACATATATAATATTTTTTTTACTTTATAGGTACTTTTATAAATAATGTATATGTTTTGATATTACATATAAGATAGTATGATGTAAGTAAATAGGTAATATCAGTGTATGTGTTGAGATCCACTATCGTGGAGCCCCATTTTCATTTCATGGACCCCCAAATTTTTTTTCGCTGACGTAGACCCCTTGCAGGTTGTCATAGACCCCTAGGGGTCGATATAGACCACTTTGGGAATCACTGGTTTAGGCGAACATTTCTTATAAATGACGACTTATATGTAGCACTATTGCGTATATAGCGCTACTGAAAGACTACCATGCCGCTATCAACTACTGTTTTGATAACATTCATGATTATTTCGAGTGACATTGTTTTTTGAAGTGATCCTATTGTATCCTTTTGAGGTACGAAACCCTAAAAATTTCCCAACATTACACTCAACAATTTTTTTGAGTTGCGTTGCCCAATCAATTACTTACAAGTCTCTAGTCGTTAGAGAAAGCGTTTCAAGATATTAGGGTTATTTGCATTAAGGTTTCTTGCATTAAGTTTACACTGAAGCCCTCGTCGGTAAAAGCCAATAAATAAACCTTATCTTGATGGTAAGCATTGAACTATTTTATTACTAGCGTACACTAACGGACACCGCAAACCCGATGTTCGCACAATGAACTGTTGCCAATTGGCAACTGTTTTCAATGAATTGAGTCGATTTTGAAAAGAGAATGGAGGGAATGGGTACCGCTCGGCGTGACAAAAATTTTTTTGCGGTTCTAGTACGTAATAGTACATAGTAGTTAAAAATTGTTTGATGGTAAGAATAATAATCTGATGTTACTCCGACACTTGTCCACGGTAACTTCAAGACAAGTTGTGCATTATTACTAGTGTTACGTCCTAACGGAGTTATAAACCGGTGTCGCTAGATGGCGCTTTGCTTGATAGTTTAGTTCATTCATTAGTAGCTCAGTGACAAGTCAGTCTTTACTTGGAGCTCGGAGAAGACGCTTGTTCCTCTACTAACAGTGATTATTAAAATATAATATTGGTTTATTATACCAAATCAGAATACTTGTGGTTCGTTGAACACGACAACTTGTGTGAATGGCAATACAATATTTGATTATTGTTGTTGGCAACATTGTAGAATGATGAGAACTATGGTCTTGTAAAAAATGTGTAATGGCGGTCGTCCTGAGAAATAGAAACTACGAACATTAAAAAAGGTGTATTTATTTCAAGTCCTAACAGGTTATGGGCCCAGTGCTTATAAATCTGTTTTTAGGTGAAGAAAAAGCCAAGAACAAAAATAAATCATTGTATGGGGACGCTACACGGAGTGATTTACATGTAGTGTAAATTACCTGTCCACGTGTAGTCGAAAAATTGAGGTTGGTCGGCGAAATAATATTGAAGCGGTGTCTGAAGGAGGTCGTGCGGAGGTTAAGTACGGCATCAGGCTCACGCGGGGATAGCGATAACGACGACTGACGTGCTCGGAGAAACATAATGGGAGAATCAATACATACAATGGCGGTGGCGTCGAACGTCATAAGGTTAGAAGGACAAAAGAACTGGAATGTCTGGAAGTTCCAGGTAGCTGTGACATTGAAAGGCGCGGATGTGTTCCTTGTAGTGAATGGAAACGAAAAGAAACCTGAAATAAATACATCGGAGTGGACAAAGAAAGATGTGAAAGCCCAATCAATTATAGTTTCAAGATTGAGTGAAGCGTCAATGGTTCATGTATTGACTTGCGAAACGGCGGCCGAAATGTGGCTTAAGCTTCACAGTATTTATGAAGCTAAGTCAGCTACTAGCACTATGATGCTACAACAACGGTTTCTGCAGTGTAAATTTGAAGATGGTGAACTCTCAGTATTCCTAGCCAAGGTTGGAGAGATGGCTTGTCAATTAAAACAAGCTGGAGAAGAAGTGTCTGAGAAATTCCTAATAACTAAAGTTTTATTGGCATTACCCGAGTCATACAGCCACTTCATTTCTGCATGGGAGTCGGTGGAAACTTCGAAACAAAAATATGATGACCTGGTAGCAAGGTTGCTTGTTGAAGAAGAGCGAATGAAATCAAAAAGTGATGAAGGAGATAACATGGCATTATTTATGAAGAGGCGAGGTGGATTTATCAAAAAATGCTACAAGTGTGGAAAACCAGGACATTTTTCCAAAGCATGTAAAAATGGCATAGAAAGCAGGAAATGCTTTGGATGTGGAGCAGTAGGACACCTAAAAAATGAGTGCCCTAAGCGTACAAACTTTGAAAAGTATGGCACTGGACGTACATTGAAAGGATACTCCGGAAATGCATTCACAGTTGCTATGACAACAGATACAGAGAATAAATTGAAAAGTCTATCTAACCAGTGCTGGTTGATTGACAGTGGTGCGAGTCAACACATGACAGGGAATAGCTCGCTATTTGAAAACTATCAAACAGTGTCAAATAGATCTGTAGTTGTCGGAGATGGAAGAAACTTACCTGTTGTTGGCGTTGGAGATGTAAAACTTAACATATTTAATGGGGAAGCCTATACAGAGGCAATATTAAATAATGTGCTGCATGTGCCTAATATCAAAATGAACTTGTTTTCCATACCTAGTGCGACCAAAAAAGGTTATGAGGTGATAATGTCGGATGGACAATGTTTGTTCTACAAAAATAATGTGCTGTGTGCTATTGGTTACAATGATGGAAATTATTACACATTGAAGGTGTCAAGTGATGTAGGGGTTGCGGCAATTTCTACTTTAACTGAGTGGCATGAGAGACTTTGTCATCAAAATATTGACCATGTTAAGCAAGTTCTGAACAAAAACAACATTAAATATACAGGAGAAAATTCAAAATGTGTTTCATGCGTAGAAGGTAAGATGCACAAATTACCATTTTACAGAAGAGAGCAGCATACAAATGCTACATTAGAGCTGGTACATGCTGACCTGTGCGGCCCTATGGAAGTTGAGAGTATAGGGGGTTCTAAATACTTTTTATTGATAAAGGATGATTATTCAAATTTCCGGGTAGTATATTTTGTACAAAAGAAGAGTGAAGTTTTTGGAAAGATAAAGCATTTCGTTACTTGGGCGGAAAGACAGACTAGTCTTAAAGTGAAGGTAATCCGAACAGATAACGGACGTGAATTCGTAAACAGAGACATGCAACGTTTTGTTGAAGATAGAGGAATAAATCATCAGACAACGGTACCCTACACTCCTCAACAGAATGGGAAAGTAGAGAGAGACATGCGAACAACAGTAGAAGCAGCGAGGTCGATGCTCAAAAATAAAAATCTAACAAAACATTTGTGGGCGGAAGCCGTGAATACCGCTGTGTACATATTAAATAAAACATCAAAAAGTAGGGTTCCAGAAATGACACCTCATGAAATATTCTATAAGCGGGACTTTGACATCCGGAGCCTACGTGGAATATTTGGTGAACAAGTGTATGTTCACATTCCAAAAACAAATAGACAGAAATGGGATGTAAAAGGAGGTACTCAGTTTCAAAAATTAAGAGATAAATTGTTTAGCAATTAGTTTTTTTTGTTAAGGTCAAGTATATTGTTAGGGGATGTCTTAATTAGTGAAAGTCTAATAATTTTGTTTCAAATATTTTATTGAGGGGAGGTGTGAATGGCAATACAATATTTGATTATTGTTGTTGGCAACATTGTAGAATGATGAGAACTATGGTCTTGTAAAAAATGTGTAATGGCGGTCGTCCTGAGAAATAGAAACTACGAACATTAAAAAAGGTGTATTTATTTCAAGTCCTAACAACTTGTAACCCCCTTCGCTTTCCCTTGGGCAATCTTTAATACTCACTTGAGACAAAATTTAGACAGGAATAGGATTCTTTATTTTAACAAACATTATTTGTAAGCCAATTGAATTAAAAGACACAACATTACCCAACATTAATTTTTTTCTGATTAGCGAGAACAAAATGCCGAGGCGAATAATTCATTTATAAATACTTCTAATGTAAGAAAAATGTCACAATATCGATGAATTACATTTTTATTAATTGTAGATTTATTAATTAGAAAAAAAAAATCGTAAACTCGTAGCCGGCTTTCGAACCCAATTTCCAATTCATGTTAAAACATTTAACAAATTACTTTAAAAAGGTAGGGCGATAAAAATATATCACAGTGGGATTAACCTGGGTTGTACTAGTACCTTCAATAAAACGGTACTAGCGCCAATGCTTCGTCCATTTGATTAGTCACCAAGGGTATAGCTACTTCTTGCATGGACGACACGACGACATTTTCAACATAATTTAAGTTTTTTTTCAAAAGATGTGAAAAGAAGTTGTTTTCTCAGTTTTTCTTCTTTTAATGAGGCAGCTTTCAGAAACGGGTGTGATTCAAAAGAATTGACGTCCATAAATGTATTGATTAACATCTGCAGTCCTGCAAGAAATGATTTGAATTTGAGTTGTGAGCATAATTAATGAGTTAAATTTAAATGCATTACCTACTTATTAAATTTTGTTTTATTGGTAGCAAAATCTGTTGAATAAAAGTATAATATCATAAATAAAAAGACAATACAGCAAAGAAACTTACCACGATACTTAACAATGCCGTATTATAAATCCCGCCAAAACGACCTTAAAGACCATTTAAATGTAGGCCAACCGTCAAGCAAACGTAATTCGACGAAAAGCTGCGAGAAGGAATTACTATAGAGAGCCGTTTAGCACTTCTCATTCATTCATTCATTAAAATTGGTGCTATGTAATGAAATTTAAAATTTTAACCTACTTTACTTTTATTACGACCCGTATCAATGGTTACCATGCTGGATAGCCGTTTGATTAGTCCTGGGTAGAAACTTGAATGATGAGTTTATACTTCTTTTCTAGATCTAGGTATGTGAGTTATTTTCTATGTGTGTTGTGTGTCAATCCTAATGTGGGGTTATGAATGACATGTCGTTGATAATGAAGTCTTATAAATAATTCTTAATGATTAATACACGAATTTTAACAATTAATTGTTAATTGGCCAATAAAATTGTTCGGTACTGTCCGTAACATAAGATTTTAATGTAATTATTATCTCCCATGTAGTAAAGCCGAGATAATATTGACATAATGATATACATGTTTGTTTTATGTTTATTTTTATGTTTTACCGGCTCTCGGTATAACCGACAGACAAGGCTTTTGAACGTTATTGTTTGATTCTTATACGATTCTTAATACTAACAGAGTCCAGCCTCTTCCAACAGGAAGTACCCGAAGCCATAAACTCGTTCCTTGGTTTTCCAAGGTTCAATTCAAAAATGGAAATAGTCTAACGGTGTCATTTATCAGCCAGTTTCTATAAATTTTGGTGGACTCTATTTGTATTTTTAGTCATTGTCACGGGAATCCATTGCATTATATTACTCCGTATCGTCAACAGTACTGCAGAATATAATGTTTGTAGAGCGACTTTTTTAATGTTTTACGAATAAAATTACTAACCTTTTATTGAAACGCGATAAGCTGTAGCTAATTATTGCTTACATTTTTGTTAATAAGGCTTTTTTATATCCTTATAAGGACTGATGTAAAGGTGAAGAGGCATCTTTAGGGTAGATTCAATCTACCGTGGTAAATTGCAATGTAAATCGTTCATTAAGTAGGACGGGACTAAGCAACGTAGTGTCAACTTACCCTGACGACGGCTTAGAGACGAAACACGTGTTGGTTCAGATATGAGTATTGGTAGGTATATACTTTTACTTGTGGTTGCTTTTTTCTTGTGGGAGGGAGGAAATTGGCACGTACTCGTATGTCCTGAAGTTGATCGGCGAAGTTAAGCAACAGTGGGCGCGGTCGGTAGTGGGAACGGGTTGGCTTTCTTGATCGTTTCCGTGCCTCGGAGAGGATGTAAGACGTCGATTGAAATGAAATGAAATAAAATGAAATGAAATAATCTTTTATTCTTGTAGATATCACTGATACACTGCACGTAATTTTTTTAAAAATTTACCGTTGTTGTCATAATACAGCAGTCGTTAGCTACGGCGAAGACCTTCGTACGGCATGTAAACTTCCGACACTTGGGTTAGCCAGTAACTCTTCCGGGTATCCGCACTGGAGCAGCGTAATAGAAAAAATAATTATGCTGCAGGTCTCTTCATGAATTTTACCAAGAAAAAAATAACCGACTTCAAAATAACTCAAAAACCATTCGTCAGATTTAGTTAAAATTTAAATGAAACCATATGACAAGCACCAGCTTTCGATTAAAAAAGAATTATCAAAATCGGTTCACCCAGTTCAAAGTTCTGAGGTAACAAACATAAAAAATGCAATCGAATGAAATACCTCCTCCTTTTTTGAAGTCGGTTAATAAGGAGGTACCCATGCTCAGTAGTTGACGCATACAAGAAACAACACTAAGACTTGCAAACAAGACTAATACGTATACTAACGTCTCTATTGATACCATATTAATAAATACCTAGTCTAGCCATAAATACTGTTACAAACACTTCACTAAATATATTTTTTTGGAATTAATATATCTGTAAATTAATTATATAAAAACAAAGGTAGTTAAATGTTAATTAAAGTTTTGTTTCGGTTATTCAAAATACCCTCCCTGGTTTTGAATGTAGGGCCTCAACCTCTTAGGCCAGTCGTCAATCGTAGCATGTACAAGGTTCGTATCTATATCAGCCACTGCTTTAATCATGGATGCTTTCAGAAACTTAAAATTTTGGTGAGATTTAGCGCATGCTTTCTGTTGTTGCCATATTTTGTTTCCAACGGATGTAAGTCTGTGCTTTAAGAGGGCCCCTCGTTGTGCGCTATAAAGTAAATTTTATGACCAATCAGCCAGTTTTGTATCCTGCTTTCTGATGATCTGGCGCTGAATCTTATTGGAATACTTATTGTGGATTTTCGATAATTTTTTGAAAAAGATGTTCCACAATCTTTGCAAGGACAGTATTTTGATACTCAAAAATACTGGGCTTCACTTCTTTTTCACAGAGAAATATCACAGATGAGCCCGAATATGAGACTCCAAGTCAAACCATGATTGACGTAGGATAATGCCCACGCTGGATTATTGGCATACGCCTGGTTGCATCTTTGTTCACGTGGGCATAATATTTTATCACTTTGTTTTTTTGTAACTTTCTTCAATGCCAAAAATTTTTTCGTTTGAAATAAGAATTTGGCGGTTTTTTTTTCTCGCGTACCTTCTTAACAAAGCTGGTCATCTCTCGAGCCTTAATTTTTTTGGAGGTTCATTACGGAAATTCCCTGTGTGTCGTCGATAAGCTCTGGGTACAAGGTCTTCATTTAACATTCATTTGATGGTAGTTTTTCTTAACCCTACCTGAAGAGCTAAATTTTTTTGCTTCCGGACGGGAATTCGTTTAATTCGCGCCTGTACCTCTTTGGTGATCGCTGGCGTTCTAACCGTGCAAGGTTGGGCGCTTCTTCTACGGTTTTCGAAGCTCGAAACTTCAGGGAATCATTTGATAGTACGATAAAAAAAATCCATGAGTTATTTTTAAAATTTTCAGCAATTTAAAAACCTCAAGCTGCATTGCTGTAGCGGTGCAACTTAATAACCCGTGTGTGTCTTATTTTAACGTCCACTCATTTTTTTATTAAATGACACAATATCAATTATTTCTTTATTTCAAGATAGTGCAAAATTTCCTCATTCGTAATCAATCGAAACATTTCTCGCTAGTATTTGGTACTTAAATTAAACAAGGCTGTAACAGTATATCTGGCAAGACTATGTAATATAACTGAAATTTATATATTTTGATTTTTTTTATGGAAACAGCCGGCAAACGAGCTGACGATCCACCTGATGGTAAGTGGATATCGCCCATGGACATCTGCAACACCAAAGGCATCACCAATGCGTTGCCGGCCAAGAAAGAAAGAACTGGCTCTCAAGCCAGTTGGCGGCTGACTCATGCTCAAAGGTGGTAGCTATCCAGGCGAACCCCATGGAGAAATAATAATAGTAATAATGGTATAATGACCATTTGTTCATTTCACCACCAACTACTACAATATAAACTAATAATTATTACCTAAACGATGGTAATTAATACTATAATCTCAATTACAATATTTAACGTTAATATCAAACCTTTAAACAACATGGAATTAAATTTAACGGCACGTTCATTAAAACTACCCTCCAAATAGTCGAAATTAAAACTCGGATCGGGCGGTAATTTCATTTCGGGCATATATAATTGAGGCAGTTAGACACGAATCGGGCATTTATCGCCGCCATCTAGATTGGGTAAACAGTTACAGAGATGAACGGACAAGGGTAACGAATCAGTGATTTACTCTTTACAGCTAAATTAAATTTTGTTATTATTGCCTTACGTAAATGGGTTCAAGATAACACTTAATTTCTTTGAGATTCTTAATCTGTGAAGGCTTAGGATATTATATAGAAATGTATTAAGTAATAATACATTTAAATTCAATGATTAAAATAGATAGATAACTCTTTATTGTTTGCACACCACATATTATACAATCGTACAAGGATAACAGTTAAGTTGGAAGAACAAAACAAGAGGAGGCCTTATCGCTACATAGTGATTTCTTCCAAGCAACCTAGAAGAAGGATACTTAAGTCAAAAAAAACGTAGAGGGCATATAGGGCGTAAAGTCACCAATAGCCGGCAAACGAGCTGACGATTCACCTGATAGTAAGTGGCCTATCGTCGCCCATAGACATCAGTAACCCCAAAGGCATCAGTGATGCGTTGCCGGCCAGGAAAGAGAGAAGAAAAAGGGAGAAAGAACTGGCTCTCAAGCTCCCAGCCGGAACACGACGAGTCGTTTGGCGGCTGACTCATGCTCGAGGGTGGTAGCTAGAGGTGGTAGTTTTAAGATTAAGGTGTATAAGGTGAAATTGTTTTATTTAAAACTAGTGCTTTGTGCCCTTTTTCCGGGATTATAAGTACTTTATCTTATTCCAGATCATGGTACCTATCTGTGTGCTGAATTTCATGAAAATCCGTTGAGTAGTTTTTGGGTAAAAGAGTAACAAACATCATACATCCTTCCAAGAAGGAAATTAAAGGAGAAGAAGAGAAGAAGGAAAGAAAGAACTTGCTCTCAAACCCCGGAACAATATCATTGACTGCATTACATACTAGTCCACCCCCTGGATACAATGTAAAGAAGTACAGAGGTTCTAGAAGTTGATATATCCTTAATAAATATGTAAAGCATTGCTCTATATGTTTGAGGGTATTCTACGGCGGGACTTGGGTCGGAAAAGATAAACCTTGTACATAAATTCAGCCACGTCAGCGATAAGCCGGTTTTGCTGGCGACCCCCTACTGCTGTCCTTGTGTTACACCGAAGCGTAAGAAATTCAGTTTAAATTAGGTAGGCAAAAATATAAGGTTTTTGTTTTATAAGTAGCTGAGAAAGCAATCAGTCGAGAAATATATCAGAAAACCAAAGACATTTCTGGAATTAAAAAAATAACAGAAGAAACATAGAAATAAAATAGTAGCTCTCAACGCAAAGGCGTATATGACTGTTTAGGTGAATACTAGAGATACTGTAAAGCGAGAAAAGACAAATACTGGAATAACGCATAGAATCATACATCCATAATGTACAGAAGATTTTCATATGGCTAATGAAGTTTCCATATCAATAAAATCCATATACGAAATTGAAGATTTTAGAAGTTAACGATTCTAAATAATCAAAGAATCACCGCTGCTTAAAACCTCATCCTTCTGTTTCCTACTCATTAAAACGGGATTCTCACATAAAATAAATTGTTTATTATAAAAAAAATTCCTCAGCATGAAAATCTAAATAATACCTATAATATTGAGTTGTTCATTTAAAAAAAAATATTTTTTTAATGTATTTTAAATCTTTAACACAAATTATATTAATTGGCATTGTTAAAAACGCTTAAAAACTATTTTTAATATTAATAATAATGAATTCAAAATTGATAAAAGTTCAAAAAGAATCCCGTGACTACAAAGGCACCAGATTCGGTCGCCAAGTTAGTGACGTCATTTTGTTAAAGCAATTACACAGTGTTAGAAGCTTCTACGTGAATTGAGTAAAAATATCCGGAATTTAGTGCAAAAAGATATTCATAACACGTAATTTTATTGTAAATTTAAATTTTAAATTATTTATTCTTCATTAAATATTATAATAAAACTCTCTATTGATTGTACACACTAAATAAATTTAGATACCTAAGGTTACACTGTTTACTGGTAAATCGTGTCTGGGAGAAATCAGGGCAGGGTGTTAGGGGTATAAATCAGGGTTGTATGATAAAATTATATTTCATTTATCATACAACTAGCTTCTACCCGCGAATTCGTCTACCTAAATTTCACATATGGATCCTGAGAGAAGTGAAGAATGTGATTAATAAAAAAATGCACAATGCAATACTACAGAAATTCTATGCTAGTAGTAGGTACATACATATGATGACCCTATAGCCTAGTCGATAGCGATTCGATCCAGCCTGCGAAGTGAGGGTCCCAGGTTCAATTCCCGGCCATATCTAATAAAATGTGACAAATAATTATTTGTACTCGGGTCTTGGGTGTTATAGTGACGTATTATTTGTGTTGACCATGCCACCCGCGACACAGGGAAACCTACTGCGGTGGTATGGGTCTGTACGCGCTTTGTACATTAAACTGGTACAATATATAATTTTTTTTGTCTCCGAAATACGCCAAGTTGGTCAATGATCACGACTCGTGTGGCGAATCGTTACCACTCCAGATCGCTAAGTCAAGGGTCCTGGGTTCGATACCATGCGAGGTGGATGCTGCGAGATGGTTTGAATGATTAGTTTGTATTTCTGTTCTTGGTCTGAGTGTGTGTCCTTGTGTTGTCTATGGCACCCACGACACTGGGTATCCTAGTATGGGGCTATGAGTGTGAAGCGTTTATTTATTTATGTACCTACTGGTTTTACAATGTTAACGATAATATTATCTAATATCTTCAAACACGGTTCCGTTTTACTCTACCTACCATTGTTCTACCACGTGTTCCACTTTGTAGCCCCAGGACCCATCATCAGATCCTCATTGAATTTGAGTAGGATCAACGTTGCAAAATTCCTAACCTGATAAAATAAAACCATGAGTTGTTTCATTAAAAAAGCGGCCAAGTGCGAGTCGGACTCGCTCATGAAGGGTTCCGTAGCAGCAAGTAACATAATATAAAAGTTCTTGTAGTTCGTTCTAACTTTGATCAATGTTTTTTGCGGTTTACGATTTATGACGTATTAAAAAAAAACTACTTACTAAATATCATTCAAACCAATTTTCGTTGGAAGTTTTCATGGTAATGTACATCCTATATTTTTTTTAGTTTTATCATTCTCTTATTTTAGAAGTTACAGGGGGGGGGGACACACATTTTACCACTTTGGAAGTGTCTCTCGCGCAAACTATTCAGTTTAGAAAAAAATGATATTAGATACCTCAACATCATTTTTGAAGACCTATCTATAGATACCCCACACGTATGGGTTTGATGAAAAAAACATTTTTGAGTTTCAGTTCTAAGTATGGGGAACCCCCAAAATTTAGTGTTTTTTTTCTATTTTTGTATGAAAATCTTAATGCGGTTCACAGAATACATCTACTCACCAAGTTTCAACAGTATAGCTCTTATAGTTTCGGAAAAAAGTGGCTGTGACATACGGACGGACAGACAGACAGACAGACAGACAGACAGACAGACAGACAGACAGACAGACATGACGAATCTATAAGGGTTCCGTTTTTTGCCATTCGGCTACGGAACCCTAAAAACGGACATGTGCGTGTCAGGCCACGGGCAATGTAAGGTTCCGAAGTAAATAGTAAGTTTATCGACTATGACTCATACTTATGTTTTCCATAGCCGTGATAGTTTTCCTTGTAAATTCATCATATACCCTATTTTTGAGAATTTTTTCACTTGTCTAACTCCAACCGTTTAGTCAACAGTTGGGGGGGACACTTGACTGTAACCAAAATTAGCACTTTAAAGCCAAACATTTTGCAAACGGACCCCTAATTCCAAAAATGGTCCATGCCAAATTACAGCTTTCTACCACTAAGGGTCTGGGCGCTTTGCTTCGGACAGACGGACAGACGGACAGACGGACAGACGGACAGACGGACAGACGGACAGACGGACAGACGGACAGACGGACGGACAGACGGACGGACGGACGGATATGACGAAACTATAAGGATTCCGATTTTACTTCGAAACCCTAAAAACGAATCTATGAACGAAAACTAAAATTTTACCTCTTACTCCTCGGGAAAACCGAAAAGGTCACAGGTACACATTTAACACTATCTTTGGGGTGTTTTTTTTGTAGTATTCCCACGTAATGGTACAAAACAAGCACGATAACTTTTAAGGTTTAGCATTTTTGATATATTTATCAATATATTGACGATAATATCAAGATTTTATCAGTTAAAAGTCAAATCACAGTATCAGCTGTATGCTGCAATGAATAGCAATTAACAAAGTAACGTCACACGCGCGCTCGGGTCTATTCGGGAATTGTCGGCGTGTTTTCGGTACTGGATTCAAAAACGTATTTTTGATTTGATGTAACTTTTAAATTATAGCGAATAAAAAAAAACTAAAATAACTTTGTTATAAAACTTATATATGAACTTTCCATTTAAAACAAAAAAAATATTTTAGGAAACAACTCAATTATCATAATCAGAATCTAGGATATATCTTACAAAAACAATAAAACCGTCGCAAACACCTATCCAATGCACTTATTACTTCACGAGCTCCATTACCTTTACCAGATTCAGTTACTATTTTCGTTGGTTCGCTTCAATGTAACACACAGCCTCGAATATACACAGTTGCTACAACACGAGATTCTTGGTTTATGGTAATAGAATTAGCAAATCTTCGCTGTTTAGAAACGTTATGACCAAGAAGTTATCGATTTCCGAAGAAACTCGTGACTACAAGTGCATTTAGGATTAAACTTATTGATGTGTTCATGAAACACAAACAAATCACTTATGCCCCGTATTAAAATTCTCTTTCGCAGGCGAATCTTTAACACGGCAACACGATTACCACCTTAATTAATTTTATAACTTTATTAATTGAACTATTTGTACCAATGTTGCTATTTCTTATTTTGCAAATTAATCTTGCAATAAATCACATTTGCATAATAAAAGCCGAGACTGAAGGCTTAACATGGGCTCCGAAGCTTAGAACTGCACTGTACAGGCCAAGCGGCAACTGCGATCGTCAAGAAATATTTTATTGTGCAGGAAATACTTTTAAATTAAGTTTTTTTTTATATATTACATTTTTAGTAATTGGCTGCCAACGCCTCGTAAAGTATAGTAAACTACAATCTTCATATTAATACGAGCTGTAAATTAAATAACTATAGTTCTGAAATTCTCTCAGAGATGGCGCCACAGGTAGGTGTCGATTAATATCTGATATATAGCGAACTGTATGGTTTTATCCCACCTGAAAAATGCCTCAACGCCCCTAAAGAATTTTCACTTTAGAACCCAAGCGATTTTTTGAGTTTTTGTTGATGACAGTAATTCAAATGAATAATAAAATTATGAATAATCATATAATATTTTGTGTTATGTGCTCATGCCTGTGTGATAGACAGCCTCGCTTATTTACCCGAGTTGCTTTGACACGAGAATCTTGCAGTCTTATAATAGAATTAACAAATCCTTGCTTTGAACACACACCGAGACCTTATTGATTGTCAAATGTATACTTAAGCAACGTGAAAGACAAACAGTAGCCTTTGGTTAAGTATTCAACGTAATTTGGCTGAGTTACATGTGTGAGTAATCGGTTTGATTAACTTAGATAATCTGTATTGAAATCAGATTAGTTAACATGTAACAATTTAGTAAATTAATTACATGTAGTACTCGTTCATTTGTTGTATTATTAAGATGAAGTTATTAAAAAATTATAACGATTTTCATCTGCTGATTATTAAGTTATTATTTCGGATACTTTGTTTAAACAATACTGAGAACAACGTTTAACGCTGAAAAATCACTTTCAAGTGAAATTTGTAAAAAACAATTTTTCCCACATAAACAACGTATGTTATAAATAAATTTATAGCAAAACAAGATCAGATTTTTATGTAAAGAAATAAATATCCTACTCATATGGGGCCATCCATAAATTACGTCACACTAATTTCATGACTTTTGACCCCTACCCCTCCTTGTCACAGCTGGTCACATTTGTGAGACCTCCCTCCCTAGTGTGACGTCACATATTATGAAATTTTACAACTAGAAATTATTAAATTAAAACAGCAGTTCCAAAATAAGTTTTATTTCCATTAATTGTTTTTTTTAATATTTACCTATAGATACTAATTATTCGATTTTGAAATGTGACGTCACGAAATTTAGGACCCCCTCCCACCTCTTGTCACACAATGTCACACTTGATGGACACCCCCCTAACGTGTGACGTAATTTATGGATGGCCCGTATTTCGACTATTAATGAATGCAAAAGTTTGAGTGGACCTATGAATGTTTGTTACTCTTTCGAGTAAAAATTACTGGATGGATTTTCTGGAACTGGGATAAGATAAGGTACTTAGTTCCCCTGAAAACGCGGGCAAAGCATTGAGCGGAGTCATTCATAAATTAATATTCAAAACTTTTACATTGAATAAAAACAATTCGAGTTCCTGTTTTAGTGTTACAAAAATACTTGTGTAAGGTTCGTTAAAAACTGGCAACATTAATAAAATATCTGTATAAAAACAACGAAATATAATCTATGGCGGGAGGTGGCAATAGTGGCTTGGATATGACAGATCAATTAGAGGTTATGAAAAAATAATGATGGCTAACTTGACAAAAATAATAAATTGGCAATGAGCAATCGAGATATTATAACATGTTTAGATTCAAGCAATTGTACAAAAGTATAGCGATAAATATAACATATGGTACCCATCTATGGAGTTTTCTTACATATCAGCAGTGGTAAGTACACGGTACGCTCACAAATTTCTTATAATACGTATTAAAATCTGCGATTATAATTCACGGAAGGCTACAAGATTATCTTGTAATTTATTCTTTCATCTGAGCTTGTAAGTTTTTAAAAGTGTCCTTTTAAGAATAAGACTAGGTACTTAAATAGTTTACAAGAAAACTATCCGATTGTTGTTGAACTACATCTCGGCTGTTCGAGTTCATAATAATAAATAATAATATGATTTGAACATTTGAATTTGAACCGGTTCTGATCTGAATTACACACCTATTGTATTGTATCAATAGCTTTGTCATTTGATAACAGATAACATTACATACTCTATTAAAACCGCGTCAGGGAAATATATTTTACATGCAAATTAAGCGTAAGTATGTATCGTTGTAATCATGAAGTTATAATAAATAAAATTTGATGAAACAGAAACAACATCTTAATGTCATTGTTTTAAAAACAATTGGCACATAATATTAACTAATTATAATGTCTAATCTCAAAAACACAAAACGAGAATAAAGCGTTTCGTTTAAATGGAATATTATAATTCATATGGGTTAATATAGTTTGATACAAGTCTGTTTTAACAGAGTTTACGGTGCTAGTTGTTACATGGTACCTAAGGTGTATTTATTAATTTATTTGGATTGCCAACGCAAGAAACAGTACAACAAGCTTGAAATCAACGCACATTACAGATGTATAGGTACATAACTGCTCTTTCAGTTATAGGCAATCACAGCATGCGTTGTGTTACAGTTGTACTACACACAATCTACATTACTTTTTAATTATCATCACAATACAATTAGGTATTTGCTTATAATATAAACTGAATTAAATAATGACATTAGAATATTTATAAATCAAAAAAATCAAAATGTCACAATAATCATGAAGCTATATGCTTAGTATTATCAATATAACTTAGTATTATCAGATTACAATAAATTGAATTAGTTAATGTCAGTGGAATATTAATAAATTAGCATGTCAATATGATCACAAGAAAAGTACAACATAATATAATTTGGTCAAAATTTATGAAGGTGCATCACATATTATTTTTGAAATTTAGTAAAGGTATCAAAATGTATATCTATATCTGGCATTTTATTTGTATACTCGTTATAAAGATGAGATAGACGGACTATAGGAGAATCTCGACCCAGGTTGGTTTTGCAGAATTTGGATGCAAATAAAGAGCATGGCATTAAATAGAGTCTTGGTATTTTAAAAGGTGTATACATAATTATAGGTCTAAGTTTGAGTGACTAAGATTCACATTAATCACATTTTGTTTTAAATAGGGTACATTATTTATATTTGTAGCATTAAAATATTTAAAATAATAGTGCATGAAGTAATTTTCCACAACAGAAATAAGAATAAATTATGGCTATGAATAAAATTTATACATTCATTTATTATTTCCATAAATAGGTAGTAGAGGGAAAAAGTTTTCACTTTTATTTATTTTACCATTCATATATGTTATTTAAAGTATTTTTCATTGAGGCATCTTGGTTCCTGTTAGATACCTCGTTTTGTAAAATATACAATATACTCCTTTTATACAACTATCGCCGACAGATGTCTATGTATGTGGGTACAATGGAGGAATAGATAGAGGAAAAAAAAACATAATTATTAACTGTTCCATTATTTGAATGTAAAACTTTTAAAATTTTAAACAATTAAGTTTGGTAGACACATTAACTACATAATATGTTTAAATACTTGATATTTGTGTTACTTATTAAAAGTATATTATAACTACTGACCTACTAGCGATAAACCTAGGCAGAATGTTAAAATTATCGAAATGCAGCAGCTATATTGTTTCGAAATTATAAATTATAAAACATAATTTTATGAATATGAACATTATGATTATTATTGAAGATAGCTGTTATTTTTCAAGAATAATTCGTGACGTTTCAGTAACTGTCCCACGCAGCTTTTATTAGAACACCATTGGTTTTGGTTTGAATAGACTAAAATAAATTGATCAAAGTGTATTATTTTATCAATTATAGGCAAATTAACTTTTTATTTTATGACTAAGGAAACAATATGTGCAATGATCATGTCAGAGAATACATAGAATCATTTTTATATCTTAGATGTTAACCATGATGGTTATTGGTGGTTTTCCAAATGGTTTATTTTCGTTGATTTACTAGTTTCCAATGGTTCAATCTGCATTCCAATTACCTACATTAAGTTAAATATATTATTTTCAATATCATGAAACTTGTCCTTGATCATGTTGCTATAAGCAGGATATTTATCAATGGTTTAATTAAAGCTTTGAATCCTGCAAATGGTTAGACTGAGTCATTGCCCCATATTTTAATACTTTCGCCTATAGATACTTTTAATTGTAGTATCTGTTGTTTCCCATAATGAAACAGAAATTGAAAAAGCTAATGTGAAACACTAACATCAGCAAAATTAATTTATTTTGATGAGCAATACTAAAGGTATAATACAAGTAAATAAAGGTAAGTTGAATGTTATAAACCGAGTTTGGAAGTTTAATAGACAACTCAAATAGAGATGCTGAAATACTGACTGAAATTGTAATACCTACTTTGGAAAAAGTATTCCATGCGATGTCCACTATTTACTACAGGTAAAGTAACTTACTTGACATTTTGACTGCACAACTCTGTTGGATTAACTACACAGGAGATAAAGATAACACAGAAACCAGAAATGAATCCTATTATCCATAGATATCATATTATCCATATGCAGAATGAAGCCTATTTCCATGGCTTATTTATTTGATTGTTTATAAAATATATTTTGTTTTCATATACCTACCTTTAGAATGATTGATGATATGGTGTGTCGAATTTATGAAATCAATGGTTTGGTTGGTGACTTTTAATATTGTTATTATCATTGTAAATGCATTGGTAATAATGTAGAATAATTTATAATTATTCAAGAATAATATCTTAATACAAATAATGAAAATTTGATGTAATACAAAATGGTACTCTTTTTGAAGTTGCTTTAATAAATTAAACCTAGTTCACCAAAATTTTTATTTACTGACTGTACAGTGCAGGCATTATTTTTATAATTATATCTAACGTGTTGCGATGCAAGGTACATCGCTTGATTTTTATGTGTTCCAGATGTCATGACATGGCATGATGATAAGAATTCTTATATAAGCTGTGAAGCACCAGACCCCATCTGGTGAGCTCACCAGTAGAAATTCAGTTATGTGTGACCGTGCACCTAGGTGCACCTACAGACTTCTATCCAAAGCAGTACACGCAGAAAAACAGAGGTGATCTGTATCCGTATTTCTATTATTAATTTAGTGAAAATTGGCTATGTTCTATATATATGTCTATTTTTATATTAGTAAAATGTTAAAATAGCTTATTTGAATATCCTATTTTGTGAACATAAATCTATCAAAAAGGATATGTGACGCTCAATAATTGAAAGATCATCATAATCAAAAATGATGTCACCAATTGTTTGGATAAATATTATATCAGTTGTTTTGTCAATAATTTCATTTATAACTGTTAGCTCTTGATAGAGTATGTAAAATACCAGAGAATCAAGGCTTAACGGATTAATATTGCATCAAGTATTTGTGATCATGACGAGAGTGATTAAGTTGCATGATGATTGGACTGTACTGGAGGTTTTCATGTAACCGTGGCCCCAGTACGGGCAAGTGGTGACCGCAACACACATAACAGTTTAGCGTTGAATCGAAAATAATTAAGCGTTGCAGCATATGTAACTTAGTGATTTGATATATGGAATGGAAACAGAACAATCTGAAATATTTTAATAAATAATGAAACTTGAGTTATTGTTAAAAGAAACAAATTAATAAACAAGGAACATAAATCAAAAGATCTATTGCATTAGATACTGCATTATGAATGAAAAGGATGATATGTAGGTATAAGAAAATACAATATATTCTAACTATTGTTTTGTTGTCTGTGAGTCCTAGACAACACACCTCGTTGGAAATGATCAACGACAACATTCGGCGACGCCTCCGCGGAATCCTGAAGTGTGTGGTGACCACGTTACTAGACGAAGTCGGAGCCAAGTTCGAGATGACATGCGGCAGACGATGGACCAAGTGACTGGGAGAGGTTCATGAAGCTTGCCAGGAGTGGACGCGGTGCAGCCTGCAGCCTCCTGGTGCGGCTAGATCAGAGGCTCAGTCTGCTCATTGGACAGGTCCACGGGAGTTTAATTTCAAACAGTTACTGGTAGGTTCGCCTATGTTTTCAAATTGTTAAATGGCTACACTATCAGCTGATATAAGTAAAATAGTGATTTATGGCAACATATTGTATGAATGTATTCGTAATTTAAACTGGATTAGACAAATTGGAACTTAATGATGGACATAATATCATATAATTTGAGTTAATGTATGATCATTTTATAGCTACCATGTGATTATAACTCATTACCAAAACTATAATGAAGTATATGGAGGGGATGTTGACACTATCAGTAAATTATAATAAATTTATGTTTAAAGTGTTAAGGAAACATTTAAACACCTAAAATATTATTCTTTTGTCGAAATCAATCACAATAAATTAAATATGATTATTTTAAAAATGTTATAATTAGTACTCATTGTCACGTGACTTCAAACGCCATTTTGAGCTTATGACGTCATTGTTCGTATTTTATATGCAAGTGCAACTAATTACAGTCGACAGATAGTATGGAATATCGGCTAGTGACGTCACGTGACGTTTTTGGTGGATTTGAAAATTATTTATATTTATCAATTGTTGTCTTTAAATTGAAAATTATTATTTTTATAATATTTTTTCATGAATCATAAGGTTATATCTATAAAATTAAATTGAACTTCAAAATTAGTCAACATCCCTATTGTATCAGCTCTTCTTCTAGCTTTGATTTATACTGGACAACTAGAAGTAATTATTTTAATAAGATGCAATAGGTACTTATTTATGATCAGTGTTCTTGCGTGTTTCAATAATGGAAGTTTATCTGATTTGATTTATACAACTAACTTATGTTCTTTTGTGACGATATGTGTTTAAAGATGATAACAGTTGAAATTTTAGAAATTAATGTGATACAATTGGTTGTTGGAACGGATCCGTATAAATCCCGGTGTACTTTAATTCCAACTTTGATGTCCTCCAATAGGCGACGCCCTAAGCCGAGGTTCGAACCCCACAGTGGGTGCCCTTTGGACGTCCTTTACTCTCGAGTTGTGGAACTATCACCCCATTTCATAATATGCCTTACCGGCTGAACTCTCAAGGCACGCCCACCTGTCCACCTAAAGCTGTTAGGTCGATAGGGCCTCCAGTTACTATTCATAAAAAGAAATACCTTGGTTTGACCTCAACATTTATTTTGCACTAGTGAATATAACGAGTATAACGAATATAACGAGTGCATCGTTTCGCTTCGATAAGCCCAGACTCGATAAATGTATAGACAGTACTTTTTCGTGAACCGATTAAAATAAAACAAACATTGAATGTTAACCTGAGCTTACTACATACGTTAGTGAAAACCGCAATGAAAGTCGTTCTTGAGATTTGCCGGAACAAATGCATAGATAAACAGTTAAGCAAACAAAAAATACAACATTATTATTTGAATTGAATAGAATTCACACGGGATATGAATTTCAGGGGTAAAAGGTTGAGTCGGATGGGCCCGCGCCCATTTGATTATAGACCTAACCCACTGATCCCGAGGGGTAAAAGGTTGCGTCAGATGAGCCCGGGCCATTTGATTATAGACCTAACCCACTAGTCTCGAGGGGTAAAAGGTTGCGTCAGATGGGTCCGCGCCCATGTGATTATAGACCTAACCCACTAATCTCGAGGGGTAAAAGGTTGCGTCAGATGAGCCCGGGCCATTTGATTATAGACCTAACCCACTAGTCTCGAGGGGTAAAAGGTTGCGTCAGATGGGCCCGCGCCCATTTGATTATAGACCTAACCCACTAGTCTCGAGGGGTAAAAGGTTGCGTCAGATGAGCCCGGGCCATTTGATTATAGACCTAACCCACTAATCTCGAGGGGTAAAAGGTTGCGTCGGATGGGCCCGCGCCTATTTGATTATAGACCTAACCCACTAGTCTCGAGGGGTAAAAGGTTGCGTCATATGGGACCGCGCCCATGTGATTATAGACCTAACCCAATGATCTCGAGGGGTAAAAGGTTGCGTCGGATGGGCCCGCGCCCATTTGATTATAGACCTAACCCACTGATCTCGAGGGGTAAAAGGTTGCGTCGGACGGGCCCGGGCCTATCTGATTATAGACCTAACCCACTGATCTTGCCATTATTTAAAGAAAGAAAGAAAGAAAAGTTTATTTCATCCAAATTAACTACAGCAACAAATTATAGCAAAAATTTATTTAGTGGTTATCGGGTAACCTCAGATGGGTTCGGGCACATGTAATTAGAGATCTGTATAAAATCTGCAGTGCGCGCATTATTTAAAGATATTCGGTTGTGTAGGAACAGATATGTGTAAAACTTATTCTGATGAAATAGTAACAATTAGTAAGGAATAAATTCTTCATAGTAACTAAACACTGTTATTATCTTTATTCAAAAGCTTTATATTAACTTTTAATATCCATTATTTTGTCTACGACATAAATTGACAAATTGTAAGAGTTGCATAGATTTGCAGAATTGTAAATAGAGTTTGACTACTGTGAAGTAGTAATTTGATGTCTACACGTCTTATAGAGTAAGATTTTTAAATTTCAAGGTGATACAAGAATTTGATGGGATGTGCAAATCTGATGGATTTGCAAAATCCGTAAAATACAGAAATTTTGTTAAATATGATTCTTGTAGATACTTATTGTATTTTTGTAGCTTGCAAATGTACCTTTTAACGTGTTTGTTAAATATGATTCTTGTACATACTTATTGTATTTTTATAACTTGCAAATGTACCTTTTGACGTGTTTGTTAAATATGATTTTTGTAGATACTTATTGTATTCTTATAACTTGCAAATGTACCTTTTGACATGTTTGTTAAATATGATTCTTGTAGATACTTATTGTATTTTTGTAGCTTGCAAACGTACCTTTTGACGTGTTTGTTAATACTCAATAATTGCATAATTCGATAGTTGACTTATAATATGACAAGAAAGCCAATTATTATTATCATCATAATTTTATGTCAATTTTTTTTTACTCTTGTTTTTGTAAAGATTTTATTGAATATGCTATTTTATAAGCTAGCTATGTCATCCCTCGCCAAGTGTAAGGTTACTTATTTTTACTCTAGATCTGTGTATGGGGACATACACCTGTTCAGGATGGACGAGTGTAAGGTTCGTTAAAAACTGGCAACATTAATAAAATATCTGTATAAAAACAACGAAATATAATCTATGGCGGGAGGTGGCAATAGTGGCTTGGATATGACAGATCAATTAGAGGTTATGAAAAAATAATGATGGCTAACTTGACAAAAATAATAAATTGGCAATGAGCAATCGAGATATTATAACATGTTTAGATTCAAGCAATTGTACAAAAGTATAGCGATAAATATAACATATGGTACCCATCTATGGAGTTTTCTTACACTTGTAACATTTTCTGATTGCGAATTTATTTATTTTTTGTATTTATTTTATTAACTGGATGACAAAAAACTAAGCGTAATTTTTACAGTTTGTCGGATAAAATGTAAAATTATTAAATTCCAATCGGAGTGCAAAACTCTCGTCTATGTATAATAGAGTAAGGTGAGGCACAATCTATACAAATAAATAAAATTGGAGTATCTGTTTGTAATATTAAAATAACCGCTTTTTACTAAGTGCATTTGGATATATACGCGGTACATATACCAAAACAACATTTTTCACAATTTTTGTCTGTCTGTCTGTCCGTCCGTCCGTCCGTCCGTCCGTCCGTCCGTCCGTCCGTCCGTCCGTCCGTCCGTCTGTCTGTCTGTCTGTTTGTTTCGGCTAATGTCTGAAATGCCTGTACCGATTTTGACGGGAGTTTCACTGGCAGATAGCTGATGAAACGAGGAGTAACTTAGACTACTTTTATTTTAGAAAAAAAAATAGTTTATTATACCCTGCGTGTTTTGCAGCCGAAACAAATGTAAACAAACCATAAAAATAATTTTCTAGGGTTTTCACCAACTGACATGAATTTGTACACCTAATGCGTTTTATATAGACAAACTACTCACGTTATTTGTGAATTCTTAAATAAGTACATATTGATCGTTAACAATCATAAACTCCGAGTAAACGTGGAAACAAACAAAATTAAATAATTCTGTCATTATTCAAACACTTTGTTGTGACAACCTTATTTCCATGATGCGATTTGAAACCTTTTAACATATTGTAAAATTTTACGATGCCTATAAATAGAAATGACTACCAAAATCTTTACAGAGTTATGGTGCTAACTTACTTTGCAATTTGGTCGTATTATTTTCCGAAGTTTAGATCGGACGGAATTTACTAATCTGTGGTATGGACGACACGGACGTTTCATTACACACGGTAACTGTAAAAGTATTATTTATTATAATAAATTAAACAATGACAGTAATGGTTTTCTTTATATAAATGAATTTCGCTACACGATATTTAGGTAACAGCAACTAATCTAAGCGGATTTAAATTATTTTAAGCTTGTATTATTTTATTTTTATTATTTTAATACCCAATTCCAATTTTGGGGGACAATAATTTAAAGGAACGGAACGTACGAAACGAAATAATATGATATGGCTGATTGGCCAGATTGGCTGACGTGACGTCGCGCGTCGTCCGCTATTTGCAGCAAGCAAAATAATTACTCAAATAACAAACTGAATATTTGGAAAGGTCAAGAAGTTATCATAAACATAGAAAAATGTGAAATAGTTATGTGGAGGCGAAAATACTTGTGTCTCATTGCTAAAATGAGGGAAGAAGGCCGTAAAATATATTATACTGATGAAACATGGCATAACGAAGGTACCGTACATATTCACTAATTTATATATTATTTAACAGGCTATATTATTATTCACAATCAATCCTTTTAAAATGAAAGCTCCTCAGAATTAATCCAGACCATTAATGCCCTGGCCAAGTGCGACTTCAATATCTTTGAGAACTATTATGTAGGTTTACTTACTATTATGTCTTGATATCTGCCAATCCACACTTGGCCAGCGTGGTGGACAATGGCCTAAACTTCTCATTCTAAGAGAAGACCCATGCTCAATAGTGGGACTTGATGGGTCGAGATTATGATGATAATATATAATAATATGTTTTAAGCAATACATTAATGGAGCTAAAGCTGTGGGTAAAGTATTGTAAAAAATATAATATAATTATGTGATAATCTAATTTAAAAAGCATACATTCTTTAATTTTTAGGTCATACAAAAAGTATGGTTTGGCAAGATTTGAGCATCACTTCAAGCCGTGAAGCTTTCCGAGAAGGGTTGTCGATGGGTTTAAAAGGACCTTCTGGAAAAGGAAAGCATTTAATAATAGTGCATATTGGTATGTTTTTTCAGTTTATTGAATAATTGTCATGTCCAAAACTGTACAACTGTACAAAAATTAATCTGTAAAAAAATTAATACATAGTTTAACATCCATGACCAAAGTATGTAAAAATATTTATCTGTGAAATAAATATCTGCCCCAGCTGGGACTCGAACATGTTATCCACAGCTCGGCAGTTAGTGTCACTGATCACCGTGCCACAGCTCCTTCAATATAATGTATCTGTTTTTTTCTTTTCAGGTAATGTAGATGGATTTTTAGAAGAGGGCCATTTAATTTTTGAATGCCAAAAGGAGATGGGGATTACCACAAGGAGATGAATGTTACTAACAATCTATGGTTGTACCAACATGTGATAAAGTTTTGTATATTTATTCATGTTTCAGTTACTGTCCTTGAAGAACTGAACTTGAAGAGTTTAAAACTTTATAGTCATTTTACCTTAATAGTCATATTTATTTTGTTAAATTATAATTTTGAAATAAAATTGTAAAAAATACAGTTTTTTTGTTACTTCACCCTATCACTCTATAGCTGCAACCGTGTGCCACCAACAACTCAGTGGCTCATAACAGGGCACAGGTCTCCTCATAGCTGACACCTATGTTAACACCTCAATGCTGCTTAAGTACGGGGCACCTCCACTGAGGAGGAAGGTTAGTAGTCAGTCTTCAAGCTTTAATAATGTCGACTAATTAACGAGTATATACTCGTCAATTACTTAGCCCATAAGGTCGATCAAGAAGTTTTTTGCCACTACAGTCGTTTATTCATTACATATTCCAAATGCTGGCCATACCATAGCAAGCATTGCTTAACTCTGACGATTGGAACTCGATCGAACGATGGCGAAGCTCTCGTGGTCCCGTTTTACAACACTATTCTACTAAAGTACACATAAAATAAATGCATATTATACTTTATCTTTGAAAGTAAAACAATGTAATTACGTACAGTACGGCCGCTGTATCTTGGCGCGTCTGAACATAGGCTTTGCGAACTTTAGCGCATGTAAGACAGAGATGGCAACACGAACATGCTAACGTATGACTGAGACACAATACACCGCGTATCGAGTATTGGCGAATTATGTTACTGCGCAGACTTCTGCGCGAAGTTCAGACGCGCCAAGATACAGCGGCCGAAGTATACGTAAGCTATTTTAAGGTTAGGGTATAAAGGTTTAAATATGAAATCAATATTTATAATACTGTCTTTTAATGTATTTTATGCATTAACTTATCATTAAATTAGTTGATTTATTAGTAGCAAAGATTAAGAAATAAACGAAAAAAATAAATATTCTCATAAAACCACAAAAAGTTTTATATCCCTGGTTGTCAGTGGTTGCTAGGCAACGGTTTGTCATTAAACATTTCGGCTCCAAGGCGCGCAGAGTATAGGCGATACGAAGTTTGCCGGGTCATCTAGTATGACATAATTAGTATTTATGTTAGAGCAGTAGTTTTCTCATCTATACTAATAATCTATACTAATATATAAAGAGGAAAGATTTGATTTTTTGTTTGCATTGAATAGGCTCCGAAACTACTGAACCGATTTGAGAAATTCTTTCACTGTTAGGAAGCTACACTATCCCCGAGTAACATAGGCTATATTAAAAAAAAAAATTAGGGATCCTTAATAAAACTTCAATAATGTAACCCAAGGTATAAAAAAATAAGAAAACCGAAGCAAAGCGAGGGCGGTTACTCGTAATATATAAAGAGGAAAGATTTGATTTTTTGTTTGCATTGAATAGGCTCCAAAATTACTGAACCGATTTCAAAAATTCTTTCACTGTTGGGAAGCTACACTATCCCCGAGTAACATCTAGGCTATATTATATTTTCAAAAAAATTAGGGATCCTTAATAAAACTCCAATAAGTTGTAAAAAAAATAAGAAAACCGAAGCAAAGCGAGGGCGGTTACTCGTCTGTAATATTTTGCCCCGACTTACCCTATTACAGGTGTTATATATTTATTATAGGTTGTATAATTCTTTAATATGTATTAAAATTAGTCATGTATTCACATTTTATTCAACGCACTTTATTATTATCGCATAAACAACATACAAATGTAAATTACAGAGAACATTACTGATTTTCATTATCATTGAAAATGAGTTTCAGGAAATCCGTTCTTCGGGTGAGAGAGTTCGTGAAATGAAATTTATGTTTTAATACGTTCAATGCGTTTATGTAAAGTTCATTTTATGCAGTTGTAAAAACAAATCAGGCGCTCCACCCACTGAAGACGCGTCCCGCCGCGGTGCGCGGAGCGACAGATAACGCGCGCGGCGACGGAGGCGCAGATCTGCCTTACCTAGCGGTGTAATCTGCTCCCCCGCGCGGTGTAGCAGACTACGACGGCATAAACTCATATGTTCACCGCGCGATCTGTCATATCCCGCGGTACGCCCCGCGCTCCCGCGCATATCGGCAGAAACTGCGCGTGGGGCCGCCTTCCCGCGCGTCTCCGCGTCGGCAGTGTGAAGTGCTAGGCGTGATTTCTATATAAATTGAGATATTTGCATACAATGGTAAAATCTGCCATCCCGCGCCCCGTCGCGGTGCGCGGTGCAGTGGGTGGAGCGCCTAAAAGTTTGAATCGAGTTTGCATTAATAAACGTAACTTAATTTCGTTTATTTTTATTTTGTCATGAATTAAAATTTTTGGTATTATTGGTGGGGTAATAAAAACAATTACGTGCATAAGTTATCAGGGGTAATAAAGATGAATAAAGATTTTTTTTATTTATTCAATTTACTTGGCGATAAAGGATTAATGGGTTTTCGTACAATTCAAAATCTTCTTTCTTATTCATTTTCTTCTCCATTTCCTACTTCATTTTTAACTCCACATCTGTGTAAAAAAAAGTGTCAACGGTATATATCATAATCAACGGGTTGCAAGGAAAAAGTTTAACCATTGACTCATAAAAGCTGCGACTTAATCATCACTCACATCACAGATTCCTAGAATGGCTATTTCTTTACGTTGCTCAACGCACAAACTTAACAAGCCAGCATCAAAAGCATCGATATTTCACAATCGACAGTTGGAAAAGTTATTTCGCGAACTTGAGTTATTTACGGGTAGAACAATCGTGAGTTCGCTAAGAGGACATGACTTCGCTTTCGAGAGAAACTTTGAAGTTATAAAGTAGGTACGACTTAAGGCATTATATAATTGATATTCCAGTATATCTAAGTCACGGACGTAACCTTGTCTAATCAAGAGTGAAGCATAGCAATGACAGCTCGCTTACCATGTGTGCGTAATTTTGTAATTTTTGATTCGCGATGGTGTCAATGTCATAGCAGTATGGTGTCAATGTGTGGGTGTGTGTACTTGTACGAATACAGAGTTGGTATTACTATGGGTGCTTCACTGAATTTGTTCTTGGGATTACGTCCGTCTTTTTTTTACGTCCGTGATCTAAGTATGCTTATTGTTTAACTCTAAAGTAGCCCAAATCCGTAATAACTAATGTTGTAGTGAAGGTCTCTCGTGTTTTTTATGACTTTTAACGCATCGATGATACTTAGCATTAATAGGTGAGTTGTTAGTCTGTTTGTTGGCTATTTATTAGATACGAGTAACCGCCCTCGCTTTGCTTCGCTTTTCTTTTTTTTTACACCTTGGGTTACATTATTGGAGTTTTGTTAAGGATCCCTAATTTTTTTCAAAATATAATATAGCCTTTGTCACCCGGGGATAGTGTAGCTTCCCAACAGTGAAAGAATTTTTCAAATCGGTTCAGTAGTTTCGGAGCCTATTCAATGCAAACAAAAAATCAAATCTTTCCTCTTTATATATTAGTATAGATTATGCTTTCGCTATAGGAATACTTAGTATGAAGGATACTAAGTAGTTAACCGGGCAAGTGCGTGTCAGGCCACGCGCAATGTAGGGTTCTGAAGTAGAAAGTTTATCGACTATCTATTACTCATTAACTACATAAGCTAATACGAGTATAGCGTGATAGTTTTCCTTGTAAATTCATCATATAAACTATTTTTGAGAATTTTTTCACTTGTCCAAATATATACCGTTTAGCCGGCAGGGGGGGGGGACACTTGACTCTTACCAAAATTAGCACTTTAAAGCTAAATATTTCGTAAAGGAACCCCTAATTCCAAAAATAGTCTAAGAAGACCCATAATATTTTTGAAATTTTAACGATACCCCACACTACAGGGTTCGCGACGAATAAAAAATTCATTTTCACGTTACCTGCAGTTGAGGTACCCTGAAAACAATTTTTTTCAATATATTATTCCACAATTCTAGCGTTATAATAAATATGTATATCCACGCCAAATAACAGCTTTCTAGCCCTAAGAGTCTCGTTGCTTTTCTTTGGACAGACGGATGGACAGACGGACGGATGGACATGACGATACTAAAAGGGTTCCAATTTTACTTCGAAACCCTAAAAAGCTATACTTAAAATATACCAACAGAATTTCTTTGAAATACTTATACCTCTTTTTAAAATCACACATTTAAATATAAGGGAGGTTAAACATTTATACGTATAAATAAATATTCTTGTATTACCTCCATCGCTACTCAAATATGAGAAAGTAAGATCCGGAGTTAAAATTGATTTGCATAGCCAGACGAATGGAAAATTGAAAATGTATGAAACCACACAAAGATACCGGGTTTCATAATTAAACATCGTCGTTGTAGATTTCTCAGAATATATGGTAGCTTTTTGAAGTTATACTTCTTAGGCGCGTTACGAAATAAATGGAAAAAATTATGAGAGTGAAATTTTAAGATTTGTGACACGACACGTTTATTTTTCATTTTATTTATTTTCTTGTTTTTTTAAATATTCTTTTTTTTAATATTGTTTTTTGAATATTGTTCTTTTTGAATGTTGTTTATTTATTATTTTTTGTTTTTTTTAGAAATTTTTTAAAAGAGTTTTGAACTTTTTTTGAATTTATTTTTGAAATCTTTTTATTATTTTTTTATTAATTTTTAATTTTTTTATGAATTTTTTTATTGCTTTTGGAAATTGTTTATTTTGAAATGGTTTTTTTGAAATTATTTTTTTGATGCCAAAGAAGTATAACTTTTCACGCGCGTACACATAACACGCGTACACGTTTATGTTTATTGATAGATGAGTTTGTTTTAATTTTTAAATTATTACTAGTTACGTGTTTCGGTTGCAGTGACGATGAGCCAGCAATAATACGAATTACTTTTGTAGCCGACAATGCATCGGTGAAATCTTTGTTGTTGTTACTGATATCCATATCTTCTTTTTTAATGGGAAGATCCGGAAAACGAGCTGAGGATCCATCTCATAGTAAGTAGCTATTGTCACTCATGGACGTCACCGACACAATAGGCGTCACTGATGTGTTGACTGCACTGATCAAGAGAGCAGAAAAAAAAAGAAAGATCTCGCTCTCAAGCCCCCAGCCGGAACACCATGAGTCGTTCGGTGGCTGACTCAAACAAGAGGGACCTCATCTATACATCTATACAAATAAATAAAATTTGAGTGTCTGTTTGTAATATTAAAATAACCGCTTTTTACTAAGTGCATTTTTATGTGTACACGGTACATATACCAAAACAACATTTTTCACAATTTTTGTCTGTCTGTGTGTCTGTCTATTTGTTTGTTCCGGCTAATCTCTGAAATGGCTGGACCGATTTTGACGGGACTTTTACTGGCAGATAGCTGATGTAACAAGGAGTAACTTAGGCTACTTTTATTTTAGAAAAAAGTTTGTTAAGCGATACGAAGTTCGCCGGGTCAGCTAGTGGAGAAATAATAATAGTATCAATGAACTATTAAAATAAATATTACTAATACAATCTCTCCAAGGGAGCCTACCACCTGTGGGCCGGATTTAGTTGCCTCTTACGACACCGATCCGGTGTGAGATTGGGGTAAGTATTCTAATCATATACCAATACGGCTAAAATATGCCATGTCTGATGACTTACCATCAGGACACTTGGGGGCCATCCATAAATTACGTCACATGTTAGGGGGGGGGGGGGGTCGATGTAATGTGACACTGTATGACAAGGGGTGGGGGGGTCCTAAATTTCATGACGTCACATTCCAAAATCGAATAATTGGTATGTATAGGCAAATATTAAAAAACAATAAATGGAAATAAAACTTATTTCGGAACTGTTGTTTTAATTTAATAATTTCTCGGTTTAAAATTTCATAATATGTGACGTCACTCTAGGGGGGGAGGTCTCACAAATGTTAGCTGTGACAAGGGGGGGAGGGGTCAAAAAGTCATGAAATTAGTGTGACGTAATTTATGGATGGCCCCTTGTCGGCGACGTAAAAAATTGTATTATCGTTAACATACCATAAATCCGGTTAAGATTTTACCCTTATAGATTTATGACCTTGTTTAGAATTAATTTATAGTGTAACATGCCTTGTAGAACGACCGGGAGCAGTAACTTTAATATTAACGACGGCGGAAATAAAGTGAATAACCGTTCTTTACTAATTGGCTTATAGGCCCGTCCGTAGTGGTTAATACTTTAACTCGTTTGAAAGATATGTTATTTTTACAATCTTTTTTTTTAAATAACATAAAAGTAGTGTTTAACTTGTAGAATACTGATCCAGATGTAATGCCGGTAGACTAGGGTGTCGTAAAAGGTGACAGAAGTCGGGTTCTTGGTTGTGGGGCGTAGTGTAATGATTATTATGTTGTTAGTAGGTAGGTATTATCAGGCCAAGCGAAGCGAGCCCTACACTATCCCACAATGTATGCATTTTTGTGGTACACTTTATTAAGAAACTATCACACGTTCAGGTTTGGGCTTTGACATAGTATTTTATATTCATATCTAGATGTGTTATCTATCATAAAAATATTATTTTATTCACATTAAAAAAAAAAGGTTATAACAATTTTCATAAGAAATTGGGGATTCTGGCTTACGGTCATTCAACATAATCTAAGTTTTAGTTTTCAGTTTAAAGTGAATCATTCAGCTTGAAAGCGCGCTAGAGAGGCGCCTAGCTTAGATTTTTATTCTATTTCTAACGCCATCTGTAAGAAAACTAAACCTATCAGCTATTTACATAAAAATACGACTAGGCTTCTATATAGTTCTATGCTGACGGTAAAGATAGCTAAAAAGCTTAAAAGCCTTCAAGTATCTTATCACTATAGTGAAAATAATTATTACATTTTGACGTGAGGTTTGGTCTCTGAATTTCCGTATTCGCTGTGAATCGCTCCAGGCCGTCTACCACTCGAGGGTAATAAGCTGTCACTCATATCAAGTTGCCAACATACCTGAAATTAATGGCATGTCAATAATTACGCGTACTAACAACAAGCCAAGGAACAAGGTCATAACGTCTTGGTAATTAGAAGATCAATCAGCAGTGATAGCCTAGCGGTTAGAACGTTGGTCTCCCGAACGAAGGGGCCCGAGTTCAAATCCTGGCACGCACCTCTAATTTTCACATATTATGTGAGTATTAGAAGTTAATTATCACTTGCTTCGGTGAAGGGTTTTCCTTCGTGAGGAAACCTGCACACCGGAGAGTTCTCCATAAAGTTCTCAAAGGTGTGTGAAGTCTACCAATCCGCACTTAGCCAGCGTGGTAGACTATGGCCTAATACCTCACACATTGTGAGAGGAGACCCCGAGCCCAGCAGTGGGACAATAATGGGTTGTTGCTTGTTGTCTATAAAGAGACCAAAACATAATTTTTGTCCTGAATAACGTCTTTTAGGGAATCAACTCCTCATGTTTCTCCATCGCCGTTTGTAAGTTGATAGAAAATGCTGTTAGCATATCGTACCTTGTTTTGTTGAGTGCAATAAAGTATCTTTATTTCAATTCAATTTTCTTCCATCGGCAGGCAAATAAAAATATGATAATGAAATCGGGGATATAGTTTTTTTTACTTGATTGGCGCTCAAGCCCCCAGCCGGAACACGACAAGTCGTTTTGCGACTGTCTCAAGCAAGGCGCACCCATTGAAGAAAATAATAATAGTAATAATGTTATCAATGAACTACTGAAATCATTTGACGCTCGCAGATTGTTTTAAAGTAGTTTAAACTAATTTAAATAACCAGTCTATAACACCATCGGTAGTAATTATCACCGTGTTTTTGATGTAGCTTAAATATACAACTCAGCATTGCTTCTTGGTGCCTAAAATAACATCTTACGTTATGAACTTAACACTGTTTCAATTGTTCTTCCGTTATGCCAACTTAAACTTATAAAATATATGCTTTTGAAGCTTAAGGAGCGTTTGGCGAAAAATATAAGAGTAATTTTTTTAAGATGCGACAGCCAAAAAGTGACACTTACCCCTTACTTATAAGTACCTCTCGCTCACACCCATGAACTAGCAATCCAAAACAACTCCAACGAATGCTATGCACCTAATATCACGCACCTTCATCATGTCGAGTTTTGGCTGTCACATCGTAAAAAAATTAGTCTCATATTTTTTTTCAAACGTCCCATAAGAAATAGTATAACTTCAAATATACAAAAATAACAATATTCGATTAACGTAAACGCTACACCGTACAGCATTGCCCTGTGGAAATACTGCATCTAAGACGATGCAAGTAAAATATAAATTTATGTAAATAAATGCGCAGGTCTTATGTCATAATTTTGTTCCGTTGACACAGTTTCAAAATACGAGAACTAAATCTATTTAATATGCTGCACAGTAAATGATTCCTAGAATGGCTATTTCTTTACGTTGCTCAACGCACAAACTTAACAAGCCAGCATCAAAAGCATCGATATTTCACAATCGACAGTTGGAAAAGTTATTTCGCGAACTTGAGTTATTTACGGGTAGAACAATCGTGAGTTCGCTAAGAGGACATGACTTCGCTTTCGAGAGAAACTTTGAAGTTATAAAGTAGGTACGACTTAAGGCATTATATAATTGATATTCCAGTATATCTAAGTCACGGACGTAACCTTGTCTAATCAAGAGTGAAGCATAGCAATGACAGCTCGCTTACCATGTGTGCGTAATTTTGTAATTTTTGATTCGCGATGGTGTCAATGTCATAGCAGTATGGTGTCAATGTGTGGGTGTGTGTACTTGTACGAATACAGAGTTGGTATTACTATGGGTGCTTCACTGAATTTGTTCTTGGGATTACGTCCGTCTTTTTTTTACGTCCGTGATCTAAGTATGCTTATTGTTTAACTCTAAAGTAGCCCAAATCCGTAATAACTAATGTTGTAGTGAAGGTCTCTCGTGTTTTTTATGACTTTTAACGCATCGATGATACTTAGCATTAATAGGTGAGTTGTTAGTCTGTTTGTTGGCTATTTATTAGATACGAGTAACCGCCCTCGCTTTGCTTCGCTTTTCTTTTTTTTTACACCTTGGGTTACATTATTGGAGTTTTGTTAAGGATCCCTAATTTTTTTCAAAATATAATATAGCCTTTGTCACCCGGGGATAGTGTAGCTTCCCAACAGTGAAAGAATTTTTCAAATCGGTTCAGTAGTTTCGGAGCCTATTCAATGCAAACAAAAAATCAAATCTTTCCTCTTTATATATTAGTATAGATTATGCTTTCGCTATAGGAATACTTAGTATGAAGGATACTAAGTAGTTAACCGGGCAAGTGCGTGTCAGGCCACGCGCAATGTAGGGTTCTGAAGTAGAAAGTTTATCGACTATCTATTACTCATTAACTACATAAGCTAATACGAGTATAGCGTGATAGTTTTCCTTGTAAATTCATCATATAAACTATTTTTGAGAATTTTTTCACTTGTCCAAATATATACCGTTTAGCCGGCAGGGGGGGGGGACACTTGACTCTTACCAAAATTAGCACTTTAAAGCTAAATATTTCGTAAAGGAACCCCTAATTCCAAAAATAGTCTAAGAAGACCCATAATATTTTTGAAATTTTAACGATACCCCACACTACAGGGTTCGCGACGAATAAAAAATTCATTTTCACGTTACCTGCAGTTGAGGTACCCTGAAAACAATTTTTTTCAATATATTATTCCACAATTCTAGCGTTATAATAAATATGTATATCCACGCCAAATAACAGCTTTCTAGCCCTAAGAGTCTCGTTGCTTTTCTTTGGACAGACGGATGGACAGACGGACGGATGGACATGACGATACTAAAAGGGTTCCAATTTTACTTCGAAACCCTAAAAAGCTATACTTAAAATATACCAACAGAATTTCTTTGAAATACTTATACCTCTTTTTAAAATCACACATTTAAATATAAGGGAGGTTAAACATTTATACGTATAAATAAATATTCTTGTATTACCTCCATCGCTACTCAAATATGAGAAAGTAAGATCCGGAGTTAAAATTGATTTGCATAGCCAGACGAATGGAAAATTGAAAATGTATGAAACCACACAAAGATACCGGGTTTCATAATTAAACATCGTCGTTGTAGATTTCTCAGAATATATGGTAGCTTTTTGAAGTTATACTTCTTAGGCGCGTTACGAAATAAATGGAAAAAATTATGAGAGTGAAATTTTAAGATTTGTGACACGACACGTTTATTTTTCATTTTATTTATTTTCTTGTTTTTTTAAATATTCTTTTTTTTAATATTGTTTTTTGAATATTGTTCTTTTTGAATGTTGTTTATTTATTATTTTTTGTTTTTTTTAGAAATTTTTTAAAAGAGTTTTGAACTTTTTTTGAATTTATTTTTGAAATCTTTTTATTATTTTTTTATTAATTTTTAATTTTTTTATGAATTTTTTTATTGCTTTTGGAAATTGTTTATTTTGAAATGGTTTTTTTGAAATTATTTTTTTGATGCCAAAGAAGTATAACTTTTCACGCGCGTACACATAACACGCGTACACGTTTATGTTTATTGATAGATGAGTTTGTTTTAATTTTTAAATTATTACTAGTTACGTGTTTCGGTTGCAGTGACGATGAGCCAGCAATAATACGAATTACTTTTGTAGCCGACAATGCATCGGTGAAATCTTTGTTGTTGTTACTGATATCCATATCTTCTTTTTTAATGGGAAGATCCGGAAAACGAGCTGAGGATCCATCTCATAGTAAGTAGCTATTGTCACTCATGGACGTCACCGACACAATAGGCGTCACTGATGTGTTGACTGCACTGATCAAGAGAGCAGAAAAAAAAAGAAAGATCTCGCTCTCAAGCCCCCAGCCGGAACACCATGAGTCGTTCGGTGGCTGACTCAAACAAGAGGGACCTCATCTATACATCTATACAAATAAATAAAATTTGAGTGTCTGTTTGTAATATTAAAATAACCGCTTTTTACTAAGTGCATTTTTATGTGTACACGGTACATATACCAAAACAACATTTTTCACAATTTTTGTCTGTCTGTGTGTCTGTCTATTTGTTTGTTCCGGCTAATCTCTGAAATGGCTGGACCGATTTTGACGGGACTTTTACTGGCAGATAGCTGATGTAACAAGGAGTAACTTAGGCTACTTTTATTTTAGAAAAAAGTTTGTTAAGCGATACGAAGTTCGCCGGGTCAGCTAGTGGAGAAATAATAATAGTATCAATGAACTATTAAAATAAATATTACTAATACAATCTCTCCAAGGGAGCCTACCACCTGTGGGCCGGATTTAGTTGCCTCTTACGACACCGATCCGGTGTGAGATTGGGGTAAGTATTCTAATCATATACCAATACGGCTAAAATATGCCATGTCTGATGACTTACCATCAGGACACTTGGGGGCCATCCATAAATTACGTCACATGTTAGGGGGGGGGGGGTCGATGTAATGTGACACTGTATGACAAGGGGTGGGGGGGTCCTAAATTTCATGACGTCACATTCCAAAATCGAATAATTGGTATGTATAGGCAAATATTAAAAAACAATAAATGGAAATAAAACTTATTTCGGAACTGTTGTTTTAATTTAATAATTTCTCGGTTTAAAATTTCATAATATGTGACGTCACTCTAGGGGGGGAGGTCTCACAAATGTTAGCTGTGACAAGGGGGGGAGGGGTCAAAAAGTCATGAAATTAGTGTGACGTAATTTATGGATGGCCCCTTGTCGGCGACGTAAAAAATTGTATTATCGTTAACATACCATAAATCCGGTTAAGATTTTACCCTTATAGATTTATGACCTTGTTTAGAATTAATTTATAGTGTAACATGCCTTGTAGAACGACCGGGAGCAGTAACTTTAATATTAACGACGGCGGAAATAAAGTGAATAACCGTTCTTTACTAATTGGCTTATAGGCCCGTCCGTAGTGGTTAATACTTTAACTCGTTTGAAAGATATGTTATTTTTACAATCTTTTTTTTTAAATAACATAAAAGTAGTGTTTAACTTGTAGAATACTGATCCAGATGTAATGCCGGTAGACTAGGGTGTCGTAAAAGGTGACAGAAGTCGGGTTCTTGGTTGTGGGGCGTAGTGTAATGATTATTATGTTGTTAGTAGGTAGGTATTATCAGGCCAAGCGAAGCGAGCCCTACACTATCCCACAATGTATGCATTTTTGTGGTACACTTTATTAAGAAACTATCACACGTTCAGGTTTGGGCTTTGACATAGTATTTTATATTCATATCTAGATGTGTTATCTATCATAAAAATATTATTTTATTCACATTAAAAAAAAAAGGTTATAACAATTTTCATAAGAAATTGGGGATTCTGGCTTACGGTCATTCAACATAATCTAAGTTTTAGTTTTCAGTTTAAAGTGAATCATTCAGCTTGAAAGCGCGCTAGAGAGGCGCCTAGCTTAGATTTTTATTCTATTTCTAACGCCATCTGTAAGAAAACTAAACCTATCAGCTATTTACATAAAAATACGACTAGGCTTCTATATAGTTCTATGCTGACGGTAAAGATAGCTAAAAAGCTTAAAAGCCTTCAAGTATCTTATCACTATAGTGAAAATAATTATTACATTTTGACGTGAGGTTTGGTCTCTGAATTTCCGTATTCGCTGTGAATCGCTCCAGGCCGTCTACCACTCGAGGGTAATAAGCTGTCACTCATATCAAGTTGCCAACATACCTGAAATTAATGGCATGTCAATAATTACGCGTACTAACAACAAGCCAAGGAACAAGGTCATAACGTCTTGGTAATTAGAAGATCAATCAGCAGTGATAGCCTAGCGGTTAGAACGTTGGTCTCCCGAACGAAGGGGCCCGAGTTCAAATCCTGGCACGCACCTCTAATTTTCACATATTATGTGAGTATTAGAAGTTAATTATCACTTGCTTCGGTGAAGGGTTTTCCTTCGTGAGGAAACCTGCACACCGGAGAGTTCTCCATAAAGTTCTCAAAGGTGTGTGAAGTCTACCAATCCGCACTTAGCCAGCGTGGTAGACTATGGCCTAATACCTCACACATTGTGAGAGGAGACCCCGAGCCCAGCAGTGGGACAATAATGGGTTGTTGCTTGTTGTCTATAAAGAGACCAAAACATAATTTTTGTCCTGAATAACGTCTTTTAGGGAATCAACTCCTCATGTTTCTCCATCGCCGTTTGTAAGTTGATAGAAAATGCTGTTAGCATATCGTACCTTGTTTTGTTGAGTGCAATAAAGTATCTTTATTTCAATTCAATTTTCTTCCATCGGCAGGCAAATAAAAATATGATAATGAAATCGGGGATATAGTTTTTTTTACTTGATTGGCGCTCAAGCCCCCAGCCGGAACACGACAAGTCGTTTTGCGACTGTCTCAAGCAAGGCGCACCCATTGAAGAAAATAATAATAGTAATAATGTTATCAATGAACTACTGAAATCATTTGACGCTCGCAGATTGTTTTAAAGTAGTTTAAACTAATTTAAATAACCAGTCTATAACACCATCGGTAGTAATTATCACCGTGTTTTTGATGTAGCTTAAATATACAACTCAGCATTGCTTCTTGGTGCCTAAAATAACATCTTACGTTATGAACTTAACACTGTTTCAATTGTTCGTCCGTTATGCCAACTTAAACTTATAAAATATATGCTTTTGAAGCTTAAGGAGCGTTTGGCGAAAAATATAAGAGTAATTTTTTTAAGATGCGACAGCCAAAAAGTGACACTTACCCCTTACTTATAAGTACCTCTCGCTCACACCCATGAACTAGCAATCCAAAACAACTCCAACGAATGCTATGCACCTAATATCACGCACCTTCATCATGTCGAGTTTTGGCTGTCACATCGTAAAAAAATTAGTCTCATATTTTTTTTCAAACGTCCCATAAGAAATAGTATAACTTCAAATATACAAAAATAACAATATTCGATTAACGTAAACGCTACACCGTACAGCATTGCCCTGTGGAAATACTGCATCTAAGACGATGCAAGTAAAATATAAATTTATGTAAATAAATGCGCAGGTCTTATGTCACAATTTTGTTCCGTTGACACAGTTTCAAAATACGAGAACTAAATCTATTTAATATGCTGCACAGTAAATGAGGTCGGAATGTAATTTTTGCTATAGAGGGGTAAGAGACGGTGAATTTTTAAATTAACTAACGACACCGAGGCTTTGCAGAATAGCACAGAAAGCCTAGAAATATATTGATCTGATTGCTATCAAAGTTCAAAAAATCACTGAAAATTTTGGTTTAAATGATACAATGTGTTTAAACTAATGATATACGTTTTGCCCTTACAATGTAACCAAAATATCTGTTCCGAAAAGAGCTACAACACACACGTTTATCTTTTGTTTCACTACACCAATCATATTGGTATAATACACGAAGGCATTTTAACGCTGTATGTAAATGTCAAGCACTTCTGACAACAACAAAAGCGTGCGTATCGTCTTGTATTGACAGAGCGACTACGAGCAGAACGGTCAATTGCCTGTTCTTACGCTCTTCATCGTCGGCGCGCTAGTGACATATAGCTACCTCTTTTTTACATTATAATAACATTGACAGACTAGCGGAAAAACATGTCTACCTGTGTGCTAAACATCCATACACCCTACAAACATACTTTCATATTTAAAATGTTAGTAGGTTTTGTTGCTTACCATCAAACAATACTTACGGAAAAAAAACATATATTAAAACACCTGATGATCTTTGATTAGTGAGCAAAGATTTTATTACTAACCATGTTTGACAATATCTTAAAAGCTAACTTGCTAAAGTTTGTACAAAAACCTTAAAAGACTTGAAATATTCACAGTATAGAAAATTCATGATTTGAAACTTATGTAACTCATCGTCGATAGAACACATTAAAGTAAAAAGTATAGAAAAAACTGAAGAGTGAACGCTTTTTAAGACTGAACGCCCTACATAAATATTCTCAGACGTGTAAGTTTATAAAGATTTTCAGTGTTAAGTCCCGTTTACACGGATTAAGTAGTTAAGAAGATAACTAAATTTTGCATGCTCTTTAGTTTACTCATGAATCAAAATGAATGATCAGAAACAACGCAGAAAAATCTTGACAACTTAATTTTAACTAAATTTTAAGTAAAAAGTGTCTGTTCTAAAGTGTTAAGTGTTAAGCCCCGCCCACCAACTTAAGAGAAAAATATAAATATTTCCAATTTATATGTGCATTTGCGAACTTTTTATCTGTTTATTGGTGACCCTGTAGCCTAGTTGGTAGCGACGCTGCCTGCGAAGCGAGGGATCCCGGGTTCGATTCCCGGTCGGGGCCGATATTTATGTGACAGATTGTACAGATTTATTTGTACTCGGGTCATAGTTGTTAGTGTGATGTATTATATATGTCGTCCATGCCACCCACGACACAGGTAAATAACCTACTGCGAGGGTATGAGTGTGTAATCGTTTATTTATTTTTTTATGGAAATAGCCAGCAAATGATCCACCTGATGGTAAGTGACTATTGTCGCCTATGAACATCAGCAACCAAAAGCATCTCTGATGCGTTGCCGGCCAACAAAGAGAGAAGAAAAGGAAGAAATAACTGGCTCTCAAGCCATTATTACATTATTATTATTGTTTACCCATTTTTTTATGGAAATAGCTGGCAAACAAGCCGACGATCCACTTGATATTTAAGTGGTTATCGTCGCCCATGGACATCAGCAACACCAAAAGCATCACTGATGTGTTGCCAGCCATGAAGGAGAGAAGAAAAAAGAAAGAAAGAAATGGCTCTCAAGCCCCCAGCCGGAACACAACGAGTCGTTTGGCAACTAACTCGTGCTCAAGGGTGGTAACTATCCAGGCGAACCCCATGGAGAAATAATAATAGTAAAAATGGTATTAATTAAAATTAAAATCAATATTACCAATATAATCCTTTGAGGCCCTACCACGAGCGGGCCGGATTTAGTCGCCTCTTACGACACCCATCCGGCATGGGATTGGGGTTAGTATCCTAAGCCACCCCAATACGGCAAAGAACACGTATTAATTCACTTAATTTTAGTTATCTACTTATCTACTTAATAAGTGTAAACTGGACTTTACAGCGAGGAGCTTCAAGTGCTTTTGTTAAGTGCTTGCTAAAATCACTTAAAGCCTTATTAATCGTCGACAATGCACTTTAAGTAAATTTATAACATTGAGGCTTCATGTAGTGTAAGCGTAAGTTTTCTTGGTAATGTTTTCTAAAACTATTCCTAGTTTTACATTACATACATTTTCATGTCGGTTTATCATTTATTTTTTAAATGAAATAGCCAGCAAAGAATGAATAAAGATATTATGTCATTTATCCAAAACATAATTAATCGAACCTAAGACTTTGCTGAGCAAAGGTTCTATATCTGAATTAAATAGGTAATCTGTTAAATAGCTGTATTAAAAGCACCTGTGGATTAGAATTAGAACACGATTTTCTCATGGAATTATAGAAGTGTACAAGAATAGCTAAAAATCTCACGTTATATTATTTGAAAACCACTTAAATAAATTCAAAGTCTAAGCCGTTTTAGTAAGTGTAACCATTTAACAATTGGGAGATTAACGGCTAAATTTGGAGATTAGATAAGAAAAACGAACTGAATTTTGAAATAACCTTTAAGGGTTCATAGATTAATTAATCAACTATTAAATAATTAAGTAAAGAGATTTGTATACTTAACTATAATTGTCGGTAAACTGACTTCCGCCCCAACTCAGATCAGATCACAATACAAATTCTGTACTAAGGAGCGATTTAACTAACCTTTAGTGACTCTGAGCTGGGGCGTAAGTGCAATTGTCACCATCACCTGTGGACACAAGGCATCACCGACTCACGATTAGGGTAGTTTCACGGACCTAAAAAAAAGACGGACGTAATCCCAAGAACAAATTCAGAGAAGCACCCATAGTAATACCAACTCTCTATTCGTACAAGTACATACACATTGACACTTCACTGCTTCAATCGCGAATCAAAAATTACGCACACATGGTAAGCTGGCGGCCATTGCTATGCTTCACTCTCGATTAGACGAGGTTACGTCCGTCTTTTTTTCAGGTCCGTGGGTAGTTTTAAAACATTTAACAGTAGCAGCAGGCATTCAAATTACTATATCAATATTCGACGCAATATTTTTTGTGCAAATTATTATAATAACTGAAAACCCGGCCAAGTGCGTGTCAGGTCACGCGCAATGTCGAGTTCGGTAGTTAAAAGTCGATCGACTACTACCCGCTTACTACTATCTTAATAGCCTGGTCTGATAGTTTTATTTCATGTAGTTTAAATCAATGATATTATAACGTAAAAAGAGGTAGATATGTCACTAGCGTGCCGACGATGAAGAGCGTAAGAACAGGCAATTGACCGTTCTGCTCGTAGTCGCTCTGTCAATACAAGACGATACGCACGCTTTTGTTGTTGTCAGAAGTGCATGACATTTGACATACAGCGTTAAAATGCCTTCGTGTGTTATACCAATATGATTGGTGTAGTGAAAGAAAAGATAAACGTGTGTATGTTGTAGCTCTTTTCGGAACAGATTTTTTGGTTGATTTGTAAGGGTATAACGTAACTATATTTTTTAAATATCATTGTATTCTGTCATATTTACAGTGATAAAAGTCAGGCCTTAAAAATTTATGGCTGAGTCATGGTTTTTCATGTAATCATTGTTATCGTTGATGGATGGAATAGTAATTTATTGCACTCAATTAAAGTGCATTTTTTCTTTTTTCAGTTTTCTTCAAAAATATTATGATTAAGAAGTAAATAAGAAATATTGGCGTGAATAGATTTTAAACCTACCATTAATTTATATTATACTCAGATATTATAGCAGTTTTCCGTTTATCCCTAGTAAAATCATATCTTCGTAATGAAGGCTCCTGAAGCGGTAATAAAACTAATTCAGTAGGCAACGGATATTACGTTTCACAAAGCCATACTTTAATACCTCTCGCTAATGATACCGCGAGTCAGTAGGGATTTTTTTATTTCTGAATAAATTCATGAATAAATCTGTATTTTTAATCTTAGGGAATTTTGTCCAAGACAATTTTTTTCTAAAAAACTGTGGCTTCGTTAAGGCTGTGACAAGCTTGGGAACCGTTTCAGAAACTTTCCAAGCTTGTTGGAGGTCATTTCATAATTTAAAGATAACTTGTGTGAGATAACTCTAGTATTTTAGTAGAGTGGCATAAATCTAGAACTATGTAAAACCATATGGAAATTGATCTGAAATAAGATATATGGTACTTATTTTCACAGAAAACGCGGGCGAAGCCACGGGCAGAGCACTAGTGTATTGTAGTGTATATGTTCCGGCTAATCTTTGAAATGGCTAGATCGATTTTGACGGGACTTTCACTGGCAGATAGCTGGTGTAATAAGGAGTAACTTAGACTACTTTTATTTTTGAAAAAAAAAATTAGTTTGTTAGGCGATACGAAGTTCGCCGGGTCAGCTAGTCTTGTATATTTTGGGGTCTAATTTGTTCTCCATGCCACTCACATAGGGAATCGTAGTGAGAAAGTAAATTTAAATTACCGAAACACTCTTGGAACTGAATTAGAAAGGCTATTCTGTTTTGTAATTGACAGCGGAATCCGCGATGACTTTCAAAATGGAAGTTAAAGCGCGAGACTCACTTCACTTCGCAAGTGCGTACTAGATGATTAGAGAATGACATAATACCGAGGCCATCTTTAGTCGTTTGACGTTCGAGTTCGAGACTCACTTCACTTCGCAAGTGCGTACTAGATGATTAGAGAATGACATATCAAGATCTCGAACTCGAACTTCAATTTTGAAACTCATCGCGGATTCCGCTGTCGAGTTACAAAACAGAATAGCCTTGCTGAACAGTTACCGGCTGTAAAAAATAACTGTTAAAAAGTAAATCTTTTGCTTTACCTACGATTTAGCATCACTTTTAAGAACTTCATTAAAAATACCGTTGGGTGCTGCGCTGGTATTTCTTAATTTTTAGGGTTCCGTAGCCGAATGGCAAAAAACGGAACCCTTATGGATTCGTCATGTCTGTCTGTCTGTCTGTCTGTCTGTCTGTCTGTCTGTCTGTCTGTCTGTCCGTCCGTATGTCACAGCCACTTTTTTCCGAAAATATAAGAGCTATACTGTTGAAACTTGGTGAGTAGATGTATTCTGTGAACCGCATTAAGATTTTCAGACAAAAATAGAAAAAAAACAATAAATTTTGGGGGTTCCCCATACTTAGAACTGAAACTCAAAAATGTTTTTTTCATCAAACCCATACGTGTGGGGTATCTATGGATAGGTATTCAAAAATGATATTGAGGTTTCTAATATCATTTTTTTCTAAACTGAATAGTTTGCGCGAGAGACACTTCCAAAGTGGTAAAATGTGTGTCCCCCCCCCTGTAACTTCTAAAATAAGAGAATGATAAAACTAAAAAAAATATATGATGTACATTACCATGAAAACTTCCAACGAAAATTGGTTTGAATGATATTTAGTAAGTAGTTTTTTTTTAATACGTCATAAATCGTAAACCACAAAAAACATTGATCAAAGTTACAACGAACTACAAGAACTTTTATATTATGTTACTTGCTGCTACGGAACCCTTCATGGGCGAGTCCAACTCGCACTTGGCTTTTTAATTTACTACCAACACTAATGAAGCAAAACTCTGCTTATTCCCTGCTCTCAAATTAAGTTAATAACTTTACAAAATAACAAGGCGAGCAACACAACTACATAATGAAAGTGTTTGTCATTTCATTATTATTTTTTGCCTACATTTATTTTGGAGTCATGTGGCGGTGACGTGCGTCGCGAGAAATAGCTGCATTTACTTTTGTGTACAAAGTATCTTTTACGCTGGCTTTTGGTACGGGAATTTTCATTTATACAAGTATAAAACTTCACAAAATCTTGACAAGGAAAACTAAGACGTGACGCCTTGTGTGGCGCAATGTTTACCATGCCGGATCGCCGCACCGAGGGTCCTGGGTTCGATTCCCAGCGAGGCGGAAATTTGAAAGATGAGTTTGAATTTCTGTTCTCGGTCTGGGTGTGAATGTCCTTGTCTAGTGTGTTGTCCATGGCTCCCACGACACAGGGAATCCTAGTGTGGGGCTGTGAGTGTGAAGCGTTATAAGCGTTATTATTACTTGTTAGACAATGAATAAAACACAACAGTTAATTGGATTGTTTGATAAACGCTACTCACAACCAGTTTTCATTGGAGCAGATCGTGGTGGAGTATGGAATGGGCTTTAAGAAGAGACATCCGTGTTTTAACAAATAAAACAAATAATAAACGCTAACACACTCATACCCCCGCAATAGGTTTTTACCTGTGTCGCGGGTGGCACGGACATTAATTTAAATCTAATTAACGCTAAGGTTACCTTATCCCACGGACTTAAAAATAAAGACAGATGTAATCCCAAGAACAAATTCAGCGAAGCACCCATAGTAATACCAACTCTCTATTCGTACAAGTACACACACCCACACATTGACACCATACTGCGTCAATCGCGAATCAAAAATTACGCACACATGGTAAGCGGGCGGCCATGCTATGCTTCACTCTTGATTAGACGAGGTTACGTCAGTCTTTTTTTCAGGTCCATGCCTAAACCTTAAAGTTTCCATGAAGTTTTCCACAAAAATGTAGTTGTGTAATAGTGTAGGGCTTAATTCATTCGTCCAATGAAGTAAAAAAGTCTTGCTTTAAATGAGTCATGTAGGGTTGAAAGTGCAGAAATTCAAGACCGCGAAATTTCCGTTACATGATGATTTGAATAGAAAGTGTAGGTAATTCTAACATTTAACTTCTACCGCCAACCGCTAAACAACTTTGTTTAAAAAAACGTTTGTGTATTTATGTACGTACGAAAGAAGTTATACTTCTTTGGTGTAACAGAACAAAAATAGCTAAATATATCATCCCGTATGCCACAACTCTTTGTTTGTATAATTCTTCATAAAAAAATAATCGACTTCAAAATTATGGATAACTCAAAAACTACTTGTCAAATCTCTCTCAAATTAAAATGGGACCCATCACAAGCACCAGCTTTCGATAAAAAAAATAATCATCATAATCGGTTTACATAGTCGAAAGTTCTGAGTTAACAAACATAAAAAATATATAAAAATACAGTCGAATTGAATACCTTCCCTTTTTTGAAGTCGGTTAAAAAGGAATCAGTTATCAGCTAACTTCATCATGTCGTTTTTCGGCTGTCGTTGTGCGCGCATATCGTAAAAACTTTACTCTCATTTTTTTTCCAAACACGCCAGGTATAGCTCCAAAAATCAAAGGTAAAAACTTTTGTGGTAAATACCATGCACAATGTAAACATTTGTAAAACCTACTTCGAATAAAAAATATATCATTAATATACGTGAATCAATATCGAAGAAAATTTTGATAGTAGCGATTGAAATAATAATAAATTTAAAAATATTGTGTCAAATGATTTTGTTAGAGAAATCTATGTTTTTAAAAAATGGGAAAGTTAGTACAAAACTGATTCAAAAGAATAAAACCATACCAGCGAATACCGACCTTATCTTTCAAGGTCTTCATTAAGAGAGACTTCATCCAGCAACTCATTACTAAATATAGTTCTATAGAAAACATCTCGTTCAAAATAAACCTTTATATTGTGAGTGGAGGGTTGGTTTTGGGTTGGGCTATTTACCCAAGTATTTGTCAACTTCATTTGCCACAAGGCTAATGAGTAGTAGGCTTAGACACAAAAATCTCTTTATTAATTCTGAGCGCCTGGTAGATCGGAACTACGGCATTGAGGCGTGACTCATCAAATATGTTTTATGAAAGAAGCATGGACCATCATGGTAAGACACCGTGATTCATGTGATCTATAATACCAAATGAATCGACGCATTGGCGGTCTTAAATCGCGGTAGATCAACTTTACAGTAAAATAATCTAAATTTTACTAACAAAAAATAACCGACTTCAAAGTTACTCAAAAACTTCTTGTCAGATCTCGTTAAAATTTATGTGGGACTACATGACAAGCACCTGCTTTCGATCAAAAAAGAATCATCAAAATCAGTTGGCGTAATATTGAGCTATTCGCCCATTTGTGGCGAACATACTTAATACAAATTTAAGTCTTATATGGTTTTCTCATAGATGCCATTGTCAAATCTCAATAAAATTTAAGTGGGACCACATGACAAGCAGCAGCTTTTGATTGAAAAAAGAATCATCAAAATCGGTTCACCCAGTCAAAAGTTCTGAGGTAAGAAACATAAAAAAATACAGTCGAATTATGAACCTCCTCCTTTTTTTGAAGTTGGTTAAAAAGTTATAGTATAAATGTATTAAAACAATTGTGACTGTACTGTTAATCGTTAAGGAAGTTCCCTCATCGGAACCATATCAATCTGAGAAATTTCAACTCCGTAGGATACGAGGAAGTCGTTCTGATTCAGCTTGCAAGATTTAGAAGCTCCGTTTCTCTATGAAATTAGAAGATAACCGAATAGAGTCAGACGAGCTAGCTATCTAAGTGATCACCATCAATTTGCTCGTCCGACCGATTCTTCGCCGACCAAAAATATATCACTGAACCGGCCAAAAATAGAAGCGGAGGACCCACATGAATTTTGTCTCTCCGACACTGCGACTGAAATACGTAAAAAATATATCACGCACGTACCTGATAAAATTTAGAAAAGCGGCCAAGTGCGAGTCGGACTCGCCCATGAAGGGTTCCGTAGCAGCAAGTAACATAATATAAAAGTTCTTGTAGTTCGTTGTAACTTTGATCAATGTTTTTTGCAGTTTACGATTTATGACGTATTAAAAAAAAACTACTTACTAGATCTCATTCAAACCAATTTTCGTTGGAAGTTTGCTTGGTAATGTACATTATATATTTTTTTTAGTTATATCATTCCCTTATTTTAGAAGTTACAGGGGGGGGGGACACACATTTTACCACTTTGGAAGTGTCTCTCGCGCAAACTATTCAGTTCAGAAAAAAATGATATTAGAAACCTCAATATCATTTTTGAAGACCTATTCATAGATACCCCACACGCATGGGTTTGATGAAAAAAACATTTTTGAGTTTCAGTTTTAAGTATGGGGAACCCCCAAAATTTATTGCTTTTTTTTAGAGACCGACCGAAGTTTCGGTTTCGGTTTCGGTTTCGGCCAGTTTCGGCCAAAAAATCTAGTTTCGGTTTCGGTTTCGGTTTTGGCAAAATTTGGCCGAAACCGAAACCGAAACCGAAACTCTGTGTTCGTGAATTGTCGTGCGTAATTTCGTCGTCGTGCTAAATTCGCGGCTAACTCGTGGGCACTGACTTTTCAAGTGAAGTCATTAATTTAACATGTTTATTTTATTTGTTCATTAATTAATTGACAGGGAGCTTTGGCGCTCATTTGCATAGGCCTATGTTGAGCATAGGACTTTAATTTTATTGTTTTTTTTTTCATCTTATCTAACACCATTTAACTGTCTGTAGGTATATACCATCATCGTCATAGCCATATAATGAAACTGAAACTGTACTAATATTTGAGTAAAACTTTTAATAGGGGTATGTATTAGCCATAATAGATTAAATAAAAATTATTTTTTGTTTATTTGTCTGTGCGTTTGTTCCGGCTAATCTCAGGAACGGCTTAACAGATTTAGCTGCGGTTTTCACTGACTTATACATATTGTAGTGAGCTTGGATTAACATTTAGTGTTCGTTTTATTTCAAACGGTTCACAAATAAATTACGTTATGTAAATTTCGCTTATACTTACATTTATTGGGTGAGGCCCGACAGTTTGATATACACTAAACATAGCTAAGAACACTTTCGATTTAGTCACCTTCGTTTCTCCGTTTGGGAGCGACGATGCACAGACATACAACAGATACATAGATACGTCAAACTTATAACACCCCTCTTTTTCGTCGGGGGTTAAAACAGCGCCCATTCATAAGTACATTTTTTTCGAGTTTATGCCGTCTATGTATTAAGATATAAGTTTATCGAACTCAAGGCACGTACTACTATACAAATGTGTAAAAAACACGCTATATTTCAATACCTATAGGTACTGAAATACCTATAGGTACTTCAGTATATATGTACCTATATATAGAGTATCCCGTAAGTAGTGGATCTACGTTAGCGGACAGATAGCTTGAGGGTTGACCTGCCAAATGTCAAAAAATGCCCTTTGTAAAATTTCAACAATTCGGTTCCTTTACCCTACTTTTTTTTGTTGAGTCTACAAATGAGCAGCTCAAAAAATACCTTAAGGGTGTGGCCAAACGAGCATATTTTTTGAGCTGTGCGTTGCGTAAAATAGCGTAAATCGTAAAATCGTATATAATATAAATTCCATCAATTCAATTTGAACTTTTGTATGAAACCAGCTCATTTCACGTGACTCACAGCTCCAAAAAAACGCTCGTTTGGCCTCACTCTAAGTTTCGGTTTCGGTTTCGGTTTCGGCCGAAACTGGAACTAAGGCCGAAGGTTCGGTTTCGGTTTCGGTTTCGGCTGAAAAACCAGTTTCGGTCGGACTCTACTTTTTTTCTATTTTTGTGTAAAAATCTTAATGCGGTTCACAGAATACATCTACCTACCAAGTTTCAATGGTATAGCTCTTATAGTTTCGGAAAAAAGTGGCTGTGACATACGGACGGACAGACAGACAGACAGACAGACAGACAGACAGACAGACAGACAGACAGACAGACATGACGAATCCATAAGGGTTCCGTTTTTTGCCATTCGGCTACGGAACCCTAAAAATGATATAGGTATACACCATAATGATTGAAAGGAAATAAAAACTGAAACATGTACAAGAAAATAAAGAAACGCAAACAACTATGTTTCTAAATTATGATGTTGAATTGTGTTGAATAAACATATTATTTAGACAGGCAATAAGAATGAGTCTTCTCTTATCCGATCTGATTCAGTACAATCTATGAAATGGGACAATAAAAGAAGAATATTTTTAAGCAGCTGAGGTAGGCAAAACATAGCCACAATTAGGTAGTCATGTATTTTAGAATTTTAAACGGACTTCAAAAGAGGAGGAGGTATTCAATACGACTATATTTTTTTATGTTTGTTACCTTAGAACTTTTGATTGGGTGAACCGATTTTAATGATTCTTTTATTAATCGAAAGCTGGTGCTTGTCATGTAGTTTCACTTAAATTTGAGTGAGATCTGACAAGTAATTTCTGAGTTATCTCTAATTTTGATGTCAGTTATTCTTTGTCAAGAATTATTCTCACTCTTATCTATAGCTCTGTTACAGCTAATGTTACAAAAAACTTAACCTCTCATTGATGTAAGATCGTAAGCTTCGGATATATATGTATTGGTGTTAGTTGTATTTCTGTTGGTTCAGAAAAAAGATAATCGTGTCAACTTAGCGATCTAGTTTAAACATTTTATCTAATGTAAATTTTGGGTCATAGGTTTTTCGAAGCGAAAAAATATTTTACAGTGACTGATACATAATAACATTGTGAACGTTATCAGTTATCATTTAGCTACTTTATGACAGCAGAGTCCCAAAAATATTTCACCGAATATCCTACAAAAATGGCAAAAAATCTGTACATTGTTCATATATTACCAGGCAGCGAGAAAGATAGGGTCGAATAACACCATTACCTGTAATATACGTCCCACGGGCAGGCTTCTACGCAATCATCTTGCTTATTATATCGAGGTGGAAATTTCACGGGTTTTACGAGTTTTTATTTTACCACCACATCCAAATAATTGTTATTTTTACCCGCTTCACGCAGACTTTCTATACGTTATGTAAATGTAATGAAAAAAGCGGCCAAGCGCGAGTTGGACTCGCCCATGAAGGGTTCCGTAGCAGCAAGTAACATAATATAAAAGTTCTTGTAGTTCGTTGTAACTTTGATCAATGTTTTTTGCGGTTTACGATTTATGACGTATAAAAAAAAACTACTTACTATATCTTATTCAAACCAATTTCCGTAGGAAGTTTGCATGGTAGTGTACATCATATATTTTTTTTAGTTTTATCATTCTCTTATTTTAGAAGTTACGGGGGGAGGGGGGGGGGACACACATTTTACCACTTTGGAAGTGTCTCTCGCGCAAACTATTCAGTTTAGAAAAAAAATATATTAGAAACCTCAATATAATTTTTGAAGACCTATCCATAGATACCCCACACGTATGGGTTTGATGAAAAAAACATTTTTGAGTTTCAGTTCTAAGTATGGGGAACCCCCAAAATTTATTGTTTTTTTTCTATTTTTGTGTGAAAATCTTAATGCGGTTCACAGAATACATCTACTTACCAAGTTTTAATGGTATAGCTCTTATAGTTTCGGAAAAAAGTGGCTGTGACATACGGACGGACAGACAGATAGACAGACAGACAGACATGACGAATCCATAAGGGTTCCGTTTTTTGCCATTCGGCTACGGAACCCTAAAAACAATATAATGATGCATAAAATGATAAAACATGATGTGGCTTTTATTAACTTTTTATAGATCTACTAAAACAATGCATTAGGCACATTTTCGATAGTAGCACAAGCTGGGTATTCACTAGTAAAAAATATTAAAGAAAAAGAAAATCGTAATAAGTTTCGACGTGATCCCATCCAATGTTAATCTGTTTATAACTCAAGTAGAAAACCCATAAAACAATAGAGTCCCACAGTTTACAGCACAAAGGGAACATTTACATAATCTTTCCATTAGCAATGCCGAGAGCCATGAATATTTATTGAGACTAGTTATAGTCCGGTCAATTTAGACATTCGAAGGTGCATAAATTCACAACAAGCTGAAAATCAGTAAGATTGTTCAAAACATAATTATAAATAAAATTTTTAAGTTCCCCATCATTCCCGTGTATGGAAAAAAAAAAAATATTCAAGGTCAAAGGTCAAAAAAATGAGTTTTTCGCGATTTTCAGCAAAACGGTAAGTTTTATCATAAAGTACCTCAGACAAAAATTGTAGATCATTAAATTATCTATAAAAATGTACCAATACTTTTTTTCCTACGAGCCACCGTTTCTGAGATATAACGATTCAAAAACGCGCTAAGTACACTACCATGAGGTAGCAGGGTAAACGTGTGCATATTATGACGATAAAAACTTACAAGTTTTTGAATCCTTATATCTCAGAAACGGTGGCTCGTAGGAAAAAAAATATTGACACATTTTTGTAAATAATTTTATGATCTATAATTTTTGTCTGGGGTACTTTATGATAAAACTTACCGTTTTGCTGAAAATCGCGAAAAACTCATTTTTTTGACCTTTGACCTTGAATTTTTTTTTTCCACACGGGAATGATGGGGAACTCAAAACTTTTATTTATAAATATGTTTTGAACAATCTTACTGATTTTCAGCTTGTTGGGAATTTATGTACCTTCACTATAATTTTTTGGTTTTTTTTTTTTTTTTATGCTTTTAGCAGGCAAACGAGCAGCCGGGTCACCTGATGGTAAGTGATCACCGCCGCCCATGGACATTAGCAACACTGGGGGCGTTACCAACGCGTTGCCGGCCAAGAAAATGACGATAGACCCGCTTTTTGAAGGACCCCATGTCATAGCTTAGAGGGAACACCGATGCAGGAAGTTTGTTCCATAGTTTACACGTACGAGGTAGAAAATTACGTGAGAACCGAACTGTGGACGAATGCCAGGTATCCAGGTGATGTTGGTGGAACCTGGAACCCCGTGATGTGCGGTGTCGAAAACCAACTGCAGGTATTAAGCCAAATAGTTCTTCAGAACATTCCCCATTGTACAGACGGTAGAATACGCAGAGAGAACCTACATCTCTCCTCAATTCGAGTGATTCTAGTCCGTCTGTAGGCATGGGATCGTCGACAAGACGAATAGCTCGCCGTTGAATTCGATTGAACGGATCCACTTGGCTAGCTGGGGCTCCAGCCCAAAGGTGGGAGCAGTACTCCATGTGTGGTCGAATTTGCGCCTTATAGAGCATCAACCTGTGCTTAGGCGTGAAGTACTGCTTAGCTCTGTTGAGCACTCCCAATTTCTTTGCGGCTAGTTTGGCCTTACCAACCAAGTGGTCTCGAAACTGAACTTCATTCGAGATGTCGACACCAAGGATCCCAATGCTTTTAGAGATGTTAAGAGGAATGTTCTGGAACTGTGGTGCTATGACAAATGGGGTTTTTTTAGTGGTTAACGCGCAAACTTGTGTCTTCTCGGGGTTGAACTGGACTAAATTTAGTCTGCCCCATTCTGAGACCCGCTCCAGAGATGTCTCGACTTCAGACACAAGTTTCATCCGCTTCTCCTCAATCTGCACCCGAGAAAGGTTTGCTCGGCCTGTATAACGGGCGTCACCCGTGCTGTCATCAGCATAGCAATGAATATTCTCGATGTCCAGCATATCATTGATATGCATGATGAACAGTGTAGGTGAAAGCCCAGAGCCTTGTGGGACGCCAGCATTTATGGGCTTCGTATCTGAGCATGTTCCGTCAACGACGACCTTGATGCTCCGCTCCGATAAAAAACTGGCAATCCATTTGCACATTTTCTCGGGTACTCCGTAGGAAGGCAGTTTAGACAATAATGCCTTATGCCACACCCTATCGAAGGCCTTTGCAACATCCAAACTTACAGCCAATGCTTCTCCCTTGCTCTCGATTGCTTCTGCCCAGCAATGAGTAAGGTATACTAAAAGATCGCCAGCTGACCTGCCGTGGCGGAAACCGTATTGACGGTCACTAATCAGCTGGCGATCTTCTAGATACCGGAGCAGTTGAGTGTTTATTATACGCTCCATTAGTTTGGAGAGCAGAGAGGTTATGGCGATTGGTCTGTAGTTGGATGGATTTGACCTGTCTCCCTTTTTGGGAATAGGGTGGACCAGAGCTACCTTCCATGGAGACGGGACAATGCCGGCAGAATAAGAGAGTTGGAATAGGCGCGTTAAAACCGGGGTCAACTCCGGAGCGCACGTTTTTAGCACAATAGCAGGTATACCATCTGGCCCATTCGACTTGTTGATGTCAAGGGAAAAAAGAGCTTGACGCACGGCATTCTGTGTGAAATGCACGTCAGGCATCAGCTCACCACACTGTGGGATGGTTGGCGGTGTGTTACCCCCATCATCAACAGTTGAATTCGACGCAAAGAGGGTGCCCAGTATTTCGGCTTTCTCTTTTGCGGTGTGGGCCAGGGTATTATCTGCTCTGCGCAAAGGAGGAAGGGACGATACACAGAAATTGCCTTGAATGGCTTTGGCCAGAGACCAGAACGCTCGGCTACCACACGGATAGCTCAGCAGTCTCTTGCCGGTTCTGTTAATGTGCTTGAATTTTGCCTTGGCTATTTGCTTTTTTGAGGACCACGAGGCAGCATTAAATTTCTTTTTCAGCCGACTCACAGATGCGTCTCCGAGCTCACGCGCCACAACCCAATCCTGAAAAGCAGATTGCTTCAGGCTTATTGCCTTAAAGCAGTTTCTGTCAAACCAGGCTTGGGTTTTACCACCAACGGGTACCACAGAGTTTGGAATGTAACATTCCATGCCCTGGAGTACCACATCGGCTATGGAAAGCGCACAAGCATCGGGATCAGCTGAAGAGAAACAAATGCGCCTCCACGGGTACGATGAATAAAATTCCCGCAAACCATCCCAGTCCGCCGATCCAAAATGCCAGACCCGACGAGACGCGCAAGGTCGTCTGTCAACGGGTTGTGCCAATCGTACCCAAGATCGTACGAGGCAGTGATCAGACGAACCAAGCGGCGCCTCGACGGATACAGCATAATCGTTAGGGTGGGAGGTTAGCAGGAGGTCCAAGGTGGAAGCAGCATGGCCGTCAATGTCAGGGATCCGAGTTGGGCTGGACACCAACTGACTGAGGCCATTAGCCAAGGCAAAGCTCTGAGCAGATTTCCCTGCGTAATCCGTTGTACGTGATCCTAGCCACTCAACATGATGGGCGTTGAAGTCACCCAGGACCACCACTTCGGCACGAGGGATCTGCTCTTGCACATAGTCGATCGCCCCTTGAACGTGCTCGTAGAGTCGATCAACTTCGGTATTGCCGCTGTGAGACCTGTACAAACCGATGTAGACACGTGTCTGACCACCATGGTCCACGCGTACACAGATGGTGGACAGGTCTCTTCCTTCAAGAAAGTCGAGACGTTGACAACAAATATCATCTCGAGAAAACAAACAGACACCGGCGTGTGGTATAAATTTGTGTTCAAATTTATACCCCGGATAATGGAGGTAGGAAGTTTCTTCTCGAGCTGATATTTGTGTCTCCGTCAGAAAGAATAAGGCCGGCCTCGACGTTTCAAGATGGTGGTGAACGGCGTTGAGGTTTGAATGTAAGCCCCTAATATTACAAAAGTCCACAAGAAATGTGGAAGGGGGTGCCGCTGGTTTTAACTTTTTTCCTTTTTTCGACTTTCTCATTTTTGCTTGCGGGGAAGAATTGAAAGAATAGGAGTAGTGCATCGTCAGCACTACCCGAGTCAAAGAGTAGTCACAAAAAACTATCTCGGAAAGGTGGGTAGTCTGAGTCACTGGCTCGGCGGACGGAAGGACCCCCGATCCGACCCGCGATTAAAGTCCTCGTCCACATCCGGCTCCCTAACCGGCAAGAAAATTAATCGACGGGCTTTTGACATTGGCGGCGGGACAGCCTCCCAGGGCGGGATCACCTGGGTTCGGGTCCCCTACAACCAACGGGCGCCAGCGGTAACGTTTCATCGGCTCTCCCTGGCTGCCGAGCCAGTCCATCATGCCCAACCGCACGAGATCAGTTGCCAATGACAATACCGGACTCGGAAGACACCAACAGAAGTACACCTCTCCAGGACGGGTGACAGACGAAGAATGGGAGGGAAAATGTATAAAAGATGGGGGAGAAAGAAGAGAAGAGGACTGGCTCTCCGACACTACAACCGAAACACGTTAGAGAACATTTCACGGCTGACTCTAGAAGGAGGGTGGTAGCTATCCAGGCGAACCCCATGGAGAAATAATAATAGCAATAATGGTATTAATTAACAATTAAAATCAATATTACCAATATAATCTCTCGAGGGGCCCTACCACCAGCGTGCCGGATTTAGTCGCCTTCTACGGGATTGGGGTTAGTATTCTAAGCCGCCCCAATACGGCTAATTTGACCGGACTATTAAGCTGTATCGGGTAACATAAATGGCGCTGAGACGGACCGATGACTTCTGAAAGGTACAGTGTTTGACTTTATACGTGTTTGACTTTATGCGTTTTTGACCTTAAAGTGGGGAATTCACTAGACAGACATCCCCACGGGCAAGTCTGCAGACAAGCCCGCCGGGCCTCGCTACTATAGGACTGTGCAATGTTTGCTAGTGTATGGCCGTTGCAGTCAGTCTGGCAGACTTGTCTGTTGCTTGTCCGCGCGATCTCATTTTGTCTGCGGGGGCACAGACATGTCCGTATGTGAGTGGTCACCGCGGGCTGTCTGTTCACAGACCCGAGAGCGACAGCAACTAGGACAGACGTCCCTATCTGATTTTATTTATCTAACTGTGGAGTACATGCGAATAAAATGAGTTTTAATGAAAATGAAACAATCTGGACAGAATTCCTAGCGGAATATAGAACATATCCATGTTTATGGAAAATAAAAAGCAAAGAATTAATGAACTCCGAATTACGAAATGCTGCCTACCAAAATTTTATAAATAGATGTAAAGAAATATACCTCGATGCTAATTTAGCTTACGTTAAGAAAATTAATAAAAAAAAATAAAAAACAAAAAACGTTGCTGCGTAAAAAAAAACTAAAAAAAGAAAAATAAGCCCAGTAGTTTAGAATGTTGTTAATAGTCGGAACCCATTTTTAATTTTCAACTAATGAAATCTTGTTTGTTTTTTCCAGCAACCCTGTAAAATTTAAATGGGTCCCGACTGTAAATCCTTCTATGGTTTACTTGTTCAGTAATACTTTTAACAACATTCTAAACTACTACTTTTTTATTTTACCCTTTTTAGTTAGGATTCATTGAATTCTTTATTAGACGAAGAAAATCGCAATGTTTTTATTTCATTAAGGGAGTTAATAAATTAGCGTGAATGATTGTTTAAACAACTTTAAATCGTTATAATATATTCTAATAGTCAAACAGTACATATTAATGCAGCACCAGCAATTATAGCGATTTTCCTTCGTTGCGTTGTCATTATATTGTGTACGCACAACACAACTAATCGTTACGCCGCTCCAACATAAACTGATAAGTCTGTGTAGTGTATTGTGGCGACAGACATGCCCGGCCAGACTGCCCGCGGGCAAGTCCGCGTAGTGTATTCTCCGTTTAAGAGTATAATCCCCTAATTTAAGTGTCGAATTAAACAAATTCTTTACTTAAAGGAAATTTAAATTTTGTGACTTTTTTCAGTCGATTTTTATAATTATCTCCTGATTTTCTCTTTCAGGGACCATGAAAACAAAACAGAATTAAAAATACATAAAATAATTATCTGTATGTACTTAAAATCTAATCGCTAATTAACATTAAAGTTACTACATTATTATGTTATTTTCTCTGTTTAAAATTAATATAATTATTAAGTAAGCTTGATAATATTATTTCATTATTCGATACCATTAAAATTAAAGTAGCTATATAATTACAAAGTATTATGTTATTCACTTTTAAATATTGTAATTATATATTTTATGTGGCTTCCTTCAACTTACTGAAACTTATAGATCACGTTTCTGTCATGATTAAATCGACATAAACTCTTCTTCAATTCGCAGTGGGTGCAGGAAGGCTATTCTTTTTTGTAACTTGACAGCGGAGTTTCAAAATTGACGTTCGAGTTCTAGGATCACTTCTCTCTCTTCGCAAGTGCCGTACTAGATGATTAGAGGATGACATATTTATTATTCTCGATCATCGAATTACGTCACCGTCGAAGCTCGTGTCCAATTGTCAAACGAAAAGTTAGTCAAGACAAGAGCTATCGCGTTCTCGAGTAAACTAAAGATTTTTGAAATAAAAATAAGTTATTTTTGTTATATTTTAGTTATTAGGTACTAATAAATACCATGGCTCGTTTATTTGTGTTCAATTATTTATTTAATTTTACCGATTCGTTTATTCATACCGAGGCGAGGCCATCTTTAGTCGTTTGACGTTTGAGTTCGAGACTCCCTTCACTTCGCAAGTGCGTACCAAATGATTCGAGAATCACATATCAAGATCTCGGACTCGAACTTCAATTTTGACACTCATCGCGGAATCCGCTGTCAAGTTACAAAACTGAATAGCCCTGCTGGTAAGAGTGAGAGGCGTAAGTGAGAGAGAGAGAGCAGGTTAGAAGGGTTATTGGCATGTGGCGGAAGTAATTAAGCTGCATCCGATATGGCTTAGCGACTGATAACTATAGCAACTGGGACTGACAGCTTGATGAACCCTCTGAGTGTCTGTAGTACGTTAGTGTTCAAGAACCTTTATATTTTTCACTAAAGTGATTCCTTCACACCGTTTGCCTTCGTATCTTTTTTTCAAATAAACATTTTTTAAACAGTACAAGATGAAAAAAGCGTACATAACGACGTAATATTTGACGACCCATGTGACGCAATAGTTACCATGCCGGATCGCCCTACCAAGAGTCCTGGGTTCGATTCCACGCATGACTACAAATGACGCACATAGCCGTTAAATACATTTGTGCACATATGTGCATAAAATCTATCACAAAACTGTCTGTCGACCACAATATAACTTTGTCAATAAAACTATATCCAATAAATCCTGAAAGCTTTCAACCCCAAGCTCGCTAACTAACCGCCGCTCTCATTTCCCCCGGAAAGATCGCGTCCGGCCCAGAATATCTCGGAATATTCCCAACTCCAACTTTCCCAAGGCTGGAAAAAGTAGAACTGATATTCAAAGTCACAAATCAAACTATTTATCAACACTAAACTACTCAGTTTCGATGTTACTGATATGGGAATTACTCTCCAGGATTGTGATATTTATTCAGGGTTCCGTGTGTTTATAGTCATGGGAATTTGTAGAAGTTTCAGTCAGTGTGTAAAGAATATGATTTGTGTTTTTTCTTTATGCGAACAATTTTTATCAGATTACAGTGAAACTTTGGCGATGGCGATGCGTGAACCCCTAAAGTTTCTAAATTAATGACCTGATCGTGAAGTCATTACCGTTGCTAGGGCGCGGCGGTGACAATGGCACCAGGCACAAGCCAGGCGCACTGGATGGCGCAGAAATCCAAGATCAAATTTTCGATCATGGAAAAACGTATGTTTATAAAAGTCCACACAGGTCTCTTCAATGAGGACAACTCCTCAATGGCTTACAGCACGGAAATCACACGTTGTATACACTGTTAACATTCTTTACACATTTAAGAAAAATAGGGTTCCGAAGGTGAACTGAATTACCTGCCATTTTAACACAATTGGGATTAAATATTATTAATCTAAGATTGGTTCCCCAAAGCTAAACAAGGGCGAATTTTATCGAAATGTTATTTAAATACATTGAAGTATTATTACTAGCGTATAGAACAGACACCGCGAACACAATGTATGTTCCAATGAATTGGCGCCGCGCGGCTTCAATTTCCAATGGATTCGTTCGATTTTGAAAGGAGAACAGGGGCTCAATTTTGAAAATAGAACCTCCCGGCGGGGACACACATTTTGTTTGAGATGTCTTCTCTATGCATTTACCTCAATGTTTAAATATACCTTTTTTCCATAGATCCATAATAACTTCCGTAGGAAAATAGCCTTCGATAAAGGATACTGCAACTTCACCGCATTTTCTCGTACGTCAAAAATCTAGTTGATATTATTATTATCAGATTATTCCATCGAGCCTCATCTGCAAGTGTTTCAGCTAAAAAATACTAATACTTTTACATAGTCAAATCCCTTAAGTAAGACGACAAACATAATTCGAATACAAAATTTAGTTAAACGATATTGTTTTCTTTATGCTGTACATTGCTGATTTCATGAGCGAAATAGTGTTGAAGTTTTAGTAAATCCAGTAATGGACACTGAAATCGAATAAATGACAAGTAATGGTGAATCAGAATAAATCTCCCACTTAGTTGATTGCCCCGCTATACGAAATTTAAAATGTATCTCACGTTGAAGGGTTCCCTATACCTATTTCTAGCTGAATAGCGGATCTACGGACGTAGATAAAAATGAAATGGGAATTAGTTAAAAATAATGGACAAAAGTTAAAAGCATTTTTAAATTAAAGATAAAATTTTATTTCGAGTTCATTGTAGATAATGTTATTAAGGACGGACAAATTTACTTTCTCTGGGGTTCGAGAAATATTAGTTTTTAATCAAAATTTACACGCTACACCACCAAAATTCATGGAGTTTATCCAAGAGTATTTGAGTTTTTCCGAGAGTATTTGAGTTTTTACGAGGGTATTTGAGTTTTTCCGAGAATATTTGAGTTTTTCCGAGAATATCTTGATAGCGGTGAATAATTGTCGTGGTAATGACGACTTTCATAAGTAATCCGACAAAACGAGCTAGTTTCCCTTTGCTTAACACTATTTTTACAACGTGTGAGTAAAATATTCATTTCTATTACTTATTGAGTACATGCAGCGATTTTACTGTAACCCAGACGTATCCGTGCACAAATCAGGCGATCAATCTGGCACCACGTCGTATCGTGCGAAGCTTATAAAAAAATTATCCACGCCTACGCGTAAAGAGGGGATGATTTCTCACCTACCCAAAAGTTTGGGGCTTAATAGATAGGTCATAGGAGGGTTTGCAAAGACTTTTTTCGGTCCAGGAATTCATTTGCAAAATTTTAATTTAGTGCACTAAATTGAAAATGGTTTGTTTTTAGACATGTAAAAAATTCATGACAGCGGAAGATACATCTATACTAATATATAAAGAGGAAAGATTTGATTTTTTGTTTGCATTGAATAGGCTCCGAAACTACTAAACCGATTTCAAAAATTCTTTCACTGTTGGGAAGCTACACTATCCCCGAGTAACATAGGCTATATTATATATTCAAAAAAATTAGGGATCCTTAATAGAACTCCAATAATGTAACCCAAGGTGTAAAAAAAATAAGAAAACCGAAGCAAAGCGAGGGCGGTTACTCGTGTCTAATAAATGACGAATTAAAAGTGAAACTGTCTTAATGAGTAACAATAAATAATTATTCGATTAAGTTACAACTACGTGTGTTTAAGTACCTTAAGGTGCTCATAGTCGATACGCACTTGGTCGTTTATTTGTCATTAAAAAATAAACTACAGATCCATAAAAATAAATTCAAAAACGATTCCCTGAGCAAGAACAGGAATAACCAAGATTGACTGAATTAATGTAAAAGCTTGTCAAACTTCTTGAAAGTCGAGTACAAACCAAAACAAAATTGTTTTGGACTTGTTATAATATGAAGATTGATGATTGAATTTCTCACTACATTATGTTACACGAAATGAAGTAAAGTGTTTCAAGGACGTTTTATTTAATGCTGTGGACGTACCAGGATGAATGGAAATGCCGGGTAAATGAAATGGCTTGCAATTTTATGCTTCTGCAATAGTATTCGGATTTAACGAAACATGTCTTTAAAAAGTAAATCTTGTTTGATATATTGAGTAGTTAATTAGGAGCAAGTAATTGAATATCCATTATTTTTCAAGTGGAATTGCAGTTATAGTCCAACAACCACCGCCTGTTTTTTAGTGAGTAATAACAGGCTGAATCTTCGTAAGCAGGTTCAGTTCGACGATACGCCAAAGTTTTTCCTCTGAAAATTCTCGATAGAGGTCAATGATATTATAATCTATAAAAGAGGTATGTCACTAGCGCGCCGACGATGAAGAGTGTAAGAACAGGCAACTGACCGTTCTGCTCGTAGTCGCTCTGTCAATACAAGACGATACGCACGCATTTGTTGTTGTCAGAAATGCTTGATATTTAACATACAGAGTGAAAATGCCTTCGTGTATTATACCAATATGATTGGTGTAGTGAAACAAAAGATAAAGTTTGTGTGTTGTAGCTCTTTTCAGGACAGATTTTTTGGTTGATTTGTAAGGGTGTAACGTATCTATATTTATATATCATTGATAGAGGGTAGCTATGTAGATAGCAAGTATAAAACATGTCTATTTGGTGGGGTGTCGAAATTGTCTGTATAACAGTAAGATTTTTTAAATATTGATGAGGTAATTGGACGATAAACTAGGAAAAAAATTGTCCTTCAAAATGGATGATTTGACTCCGAATATGTCCAAATAACAAGGAAACAGATTACAGAACAAATTAAAGAATAACAAGAACACGACGAGTCGTTTGGCGGCTGACTCACGCTCAAGGGTGGTAGCTATCCAGGCGAACCCCATGGGGAAACAATAATATTAATTAACAATTAGCAACAATGGTATTAATTAACAATCCAAATCAATATTACTAGTATAATCCCTCGAGGGTCCTACCACCAGCAGGCCGGATTTAGTCGCCTGTTACGATACCCATCCTATATATATATTCTAAGTCGCCCCAATATGGCTAAACACAATTATTTCGTTACAGAATCAGATGGTGTTTATTCTGATTATTGCGACGAAGATGATGATGTTGAAGACGAAACTGATGAATCGTTGACATCGGAATCCAACGACGATATTGGTCCAGCGGTTTGGAAGATGTGAGGTAATAAAGAATATTACATGCATACATAAATATAGTACATACAAGATACATACAAGTACATACATACATCGTACATACAAGATACGGAGGAAAAATATAACACTTCCTGGCACTCGGGTAAAAATAAACTTCAAATTTTGTATTTAGCTGTTGGCGGCTGAGAAGATTTTATGGTATGGAGCCATCCCTGAGCGCGGCAGTTAAGTTGTGATGGAGTTTTGAACGAGGTATCATAATTGAATACGTGTACCGTGTGTATACATGTCCGCAATGTTACCCATCAAAGATTTCTTCGTCTGGAGTCAACCCTGAGCATTATCAACCGAATTAAAGCAGTTAAAGCAATTAACTGGAACTAAAGATAACTGGAAATAGTTCTACTCGTAATATAGCTAGCAAGTTTAGACCCATACTCGCTAAGTGTTACGTAAAATGGCATTTCTCTTATTGGTTTTACCCCCGTATTCAAGAACAATACTTGTTTAAGTAAAGAAGCAATACTATGCGGAGTAAGGCATTTCTCAGTGCGTTCGTCATGGCAACCCTTCTGTTTCACAGTCGACCCTTAAGTATCACTTGGCTGTGCGGACGCAGAGGCTGTATACAGCCCTCTTATTGGTCCATTTGATGCGGCTAACTTCACTCTAGTCATTTGACACAAGCAAAAGACAAAGATAACAATACAAACAATCGATCCTTTCTTTCTATTTTGATAGAAGTCAAACCAACACTATGCGTTCGGTAAAGTAGCTCGGCAGCTACTTTATCGATTTTGACAAACGCACAGCGAAGGACTTCAATCAAGTATTGTTTACGAAATGATTTTAATGCCACTATGCACTCGCAAACACTGTGAGAGCTCACAGTGTTGTTCTTGAATACGGGGGTTATTAGTGAACAACAAATATTATAAATAAATTAATGTATAGACTAATGTAAAAATGTAATATTGACAGATATAATATAATAATATAAACATGAACTATTATTACAATAAAATTCGCATGCCTTATATGGTGGAATGTGGAGGACAGAATATAATTAATTTTTAAACATTGTTATGTACCCACTTTCAAGCGAATAAATGAATTTGAATTTAAAAACGTTGACAATCGATTTCAGAAGGAGGCGTAGTCAGGTGCACGAGCACCTTGAATAAACTGAGTTATGGACCTAGAGTTTTGCGATGACAGCTTAATTATTTAAAGTTTAAAGTTGCACCAACCATAGACCTATACGTATATACTATACTAGACAGGCTGTTCAGTACTAAAAGTTTCGACACCTACGTTGACACCAGATAGTGCCAACGCATTTCAGTCGGCTGCGAGCAAGTGAGACAAGTAGATGTCATTTTTGAACAACCCCGACCGTTCCAGAACATATAATAAACGTCTTCATTATTTACATTTGAACTTTATTTGAGTTTATTTAAATCATAATTTTATTAGTAAATAACTATATTTTTACTTACATTTTTAAAAAAATATTTAGTGCAAAATATTTGATGTCCGCCATCTTGAACCGAACTTGACCGAACGAAGCGCTGTCACAGAGTATGAAAAATGCTTGAAAAATGTCACACGGATTTTGTTCGGAACAGCCCGTCTATATATTTAAGTCTATGGCACCAACAAACTAACTCAAGGATCTACCGTTGAATTCTGAGCACTGGACCTAAACTAGAAGAGTGCCATGATAGCTTACTTCTTTAAAGCTTTGACGACCCTGTAGCCTAGTTGGTAGCTACCCTGCCTGCGAAGCGAGGGGTCCCGGGTTCGATTCTCGGCCGGGGCAGATATTTATGTGACAGGTAAGGGTGTGATTGTGATTATATGTGTCGTCCATGCCTACTGCGGGGGTGTGAGTGTGTTAGCGTTTATTTAAAGCTTAGAGTTGCACTGCCAGCATAAATAATTCCAAGCTCATTCAGTATTTATACAGATCAGATAGGGATAAGGATTTATTCGTTTAGGTCGAAGCTGTGAATATATCAGGGCGCTGTGTGCTGTGGATATGTAAATCCATTGGTTTTCTGTGTCATACTGGTGTGGTAACGTTTTATTATTCACTTGTTTTCCTGGGACGTGTCGGTTTGTGTGTACTGACGAGGACGTTTTCAGTTTTTTAATTGATGTCAAAAAAGGTTTTTAATTCGGCTGTATATACTTTTTTTTTCTTTTAGTAGATACAAAAATAATAGATTTAAGAAGATAATCATGTATGGAAGTTTGATCCATAAGTGACCTCAATATACTATTGGTGATTCTCATAATATTATATTTCTTTGAAGTCGATAATTATTTGATACCAATATGCTAATAATTCCTTGCACTAGTTAACCATCGATAATCGTGTCACATTTTATAGAAATAACTGGCCAACGAGCTGATGATCTACCTGATGGCAAGTGGCTATCGTCACCCATGGACATCAGCGAAACGAAAGGCATCACTGATGCGTTGTCGGTTAAGAAGGAGAAAAGAAAAAGAAAGAAATACAATAATTTGTGTTAAGTTATAGGTGGTTTGTAATCCATGAATGTTGGTTGAACCATATTATGCTCCCTGCTGAACAACCAAAGATCCAACCTGACTGATGATGCCTCCCAGACTCACTAAACCACTTAACCAAACGTATTTTTACAGGCATCACCAAATTCACGAAACTATTCATTTCCAATTCGAAGCTTAGAGCTCTAACAAAACCTTGAAGCATCGTAACGAAAACCCAATCCATGTCGATTCAAATGGATTTTCAAACATTTTTTATTCAAAAAACATTTGTACAGCATTCGATTCGTTAAATCACCACAGTAGTCTATAAAATGAATTGAAAATGCCAGTAAAACAAAGCAAACACACTCCGAACTTTTTGTAGCAATCGAAAACATAGATGACATACTATTATGAGTATATTGATAATATAAATATTTATAATATTCATTATTCATTTCATTTCATTTCATTCATTGTGAATTGAATGAATTATTTGAATCTATTCAGTGGTTTCCGTCTTATGCTTCAATAGACAGACATAACTTTAATAATCTAAATTTTACTAACAAAAAATAACTGACTTCAAAGTTACTCTAAAACTACTTGTCAGATCTCGTTCAAATTTATGTGGAATTACCTGCCAAGCACCTGCTTTCGATTACAAAAAGAATCATCGAAATCGGTTGGCGTGATATTGAGTTATTCGTGCATTTGTCGCGCTTACTTAATACAAATTTAAGACTTATAATTATGGTTTTATCATGGATGCCATTGTTAGATCTCAATAAAATTTATATGGAACTACATGACAGCCACCAGCTTTTGATTAAAAAAAGAATCATCAAAATCGGTTTGCCCAGTCCAAAGTTCTGAGGTAATGAACATAAAAATAAAAAAAATACAGTCGAATTGAGAACCTCCTCCTTTTTTTGAAGTCGGTTAAAAATTGATTTTGTTCTATGTTTAAGGGTTCCGATTTTTCTTCAGAACCCTAAAATGCGGAAAAAAATAGTAACCCTTTTATCATTTTGTCTATAAATCCAAAAGAAGTTTCATCTTAATACATTCAAATTAACCTGTTAACCGAGCGGGACGTTTAAATACGTCAAACGTCAACAATAGCGTGTACGGGTAGGACGTATGAATACGTCCTCGAAACGTGTTACGTGGTGGAACGTATAGTAATTTCTTAATTCGATATTTCCATATTTTTGTTAGTACCTATTGTTTTCTATTAGTTTGTAACGAAAAAATATATATTTCATAGTCTTTTCATTTATTTTAAGCATAAATAAAAAATAAAAAAATAATATGAACGTATTGACACGTCCTAGTGAAAGAGCTCGCGCCCGTTACAAAGTACGTAATTAAAAAGGGAACTCCCCGATTAACAGGTTAACTGGATTCCGAGGTTTAAACCTAGCGAGACTATTATAAACGCAAGAAATCTGCTTCCCAGAGTGAATTAACAGTACGTACAAATGAAGTTAAATATACGTATTGTAATCGCTTTAACCAGTTAATGCCGTGGGCTATACACCTATCGTAAACCTGTTAACCCTTCTTACACACGTGACGATTAGGTTACCTACAACCTACAAAGGACGTGGTTTGTGGTCGACCATTTCTACATGTATAGCAGATGAGATTGGGTCAAATACATATATATACCGATATTGTACGTATTGAATTCAGGAAGGAAATCTGTTCGCTCTTCTGGCTGTTAGATGTGTAATATAGCTTGCTCATACTTTGTAAGGGTGAAGTGTGTTTTTTCATAGGGGAAACTAAAAATAACGCTACACACTCACAGCTCCACACTAGGATTCCCTGTGTCGTGGGTGCCATGGACAACACACAGAGACAAGAACACTCACACCCAGACCGAGAACAGAAATTCAAACTCATCATTCAAATTTCCGTCTTGCTGGGAATCGAACCTAGGACCCATGGCACGGTGTTCCGGCATGGTATCCATTAAGCCTAATCAAAAAACATTGGTTTATTTAGGTCTTGTTTTTTATAAGGGGCTTGCCATTTTATAAGTCGTTTGCCATTTTATAAGGCGTTTACCATTTTATAAGGCGACTTACTTTGATTTAAAAAGAAGAGAAGGAATAGACAATGGTTTAAGGCGCGGTGTGATCTCAATATTCACAAAACTGGGTTTCTTTGGTGCTCGAGTACGAGGAAACACAATGAAAATATCGCACGCAAAAAATACAGAGCATAGAAAAAGGTCTAAAGAATAATGTTAACCGAATAGAATATTAAATTGTTGTGTAATATTTCCAATAAAAAATCGTAATTTGCTATACAAAAATAAACTTAATCGTCGACGTTCTCTGTATTTTCAGCGGTAACAACATATTTTTTTTTGAGAATCTAATATGTATATGGTTTTATTAAAACTTAAACCGGACAGATATTGAATTTAATGTGTATATTCTGAATAATCTAAGAAAAACCCTCAAATTAAATGTTTATTCGCAATCTAGTTACATTGTTAGCAAAAATATGCTCTGCAATTTTGAACCCTATTCAGCGTCACGTAAATGTAACATTAGATTAACGCAGATATGCGGTTGTGTGAGTGAAATCAACGTTTTAAAATCGTAGTCATACCGCGCCTTAATAACATTTTTGAAATAAATATCAAAATTGGTTTATTTAGGTCTTTTTAATATTTATTTCAAAAATTTAATATTATTTAACCATTTTTTTTGGCCCTATCTTCTTTTTAAATCAAAGTTAGCAATCGCCTTATAAAATGCCAACTTAAGAGAAATTTAAAAAATATTTATCGCTGGTAAAATGGGTGGTCTGTGTGCCATTAGAAAGATAAGACAGTTTGCTGACGTGAAAGCTAGACTCTAGACTTGTTTATTTTACCTATTTCCATAGTCGTATGTCTTACCCTATCTTGATGTAGGGTACAAGCGACTGCCACTGAACCATATAAAATTTTAAATGCTGATCGAAAAACTTTGCTAGGAACTACGTCACTTTCGAAATATACTTATTGAAATATACATATACACTTTAGCATGTGATTTTAAAGCTTATTTATCCCGAATAGTGCACATGCGATATTACACGTGCTCATATTTATAATCATTTTATTGCACAAATTGTTGTAACTTATGTGTCTGACGCGCTAATTCAGTCATTAACGGTTACTTAAAGACTCCTTAGTACAGAATTTGGTGATTCATTACTAAGGAGCGATTTAAGTAACCGTTAGTGACTCTGAGTTCGGGCGTTAGGGCTTCTTTCTTTCTTTCTCTTCCTTCTAAGTCGGTAACGCATCGGTGATGTCTAAGGTGTTACTGATGTCCATTGGGGATGACCACTTACCTTCAGGTGGTGCGTCTGCTTAATTATTCATTTATTTATGAATAAAAGACGAGGAAGACCCGTGAGCGCGATGGTTACCATGCTGGATCCCAGCGCCAAGGGTCGTGGATTCGATTCCCAGCGAGGCGGAAATTTGAATGAGTTTGAATTTCTGTTCTCGGTCTGGGTGTGAGTGTTCTTGTCTCTGTGTGTTGTCCATGACACCCACGACACATGGAATCCTAGTGTGGGGCTATGAGTGTGAAGCGTTATTAATTTATTATTTACATTTCTTATTCCCTTAAAGCCAAGTGGTACAAAAGAACGTAATGCTATTAATTCTTTGCCATTCGAACTTTAGTATTATGTCAGCTGTTGACATAAAAATATCCTACCTAAACCCACCTGTGGGAAAACAAAGGGTAAATAGGTTAAAGAGCAGAAGGAAAATAGCCTCAAACACCGTGGCCTTGTTAGGAACGAGTGCCGACAATCCATCACTGTGATCGCTCTCTCATTAGTTACGTGCGAGTTTAACCGCACATGTGTTTCAGAAAATCGGTTTTACGTCAGGAATAGATTATTTAGAGTTATTTTGTTTTATATTGAGATAGTTTTGTTAATCAGGGAATTGGTTTGTGAGTTTAGGTTTAATAAAAAAACAGCTTGTCAAATCAAATATCAATTATGATTATAATTAGCTTTTGCCCGCAGCTTCGCCCGTGGTAGAGATCGATTTTTTACAAATCTTACTTTAAAATTCTTCTTTTACTTAGTTAGATTTAGTTGCCTATGACTTAACTAATTTACATGTAAGTATCATATTTTGATAGCGTGATGAATGATAAATGAATTTTACTAACGCCATCTATTAACAACATCCGGAACTAAATATTTAGCAACTAACAAAATATCGATCTTCCCATGGGGATGTTTTACCGCGGTAAAAAGTAGCCTACGTTACTCTCTACCTTCCTCACTATCTCCATACACAAAAACCATACCTTATAACAGCTTCGTTGCGACGTGAAAGACGGACAAATAAACAAACAAACAAACTTTCACATTTATAATATTAGTATGGAGTATGGATAAAACACCGTGTTCTTAAATTGTGCACACGTTTGTTTCGATCGCTTTTTATAAAGTAACTAGCTGTGCCCCGCAGTTTCACCCGCGTTAATTTGTGGAAAAAACAAACTACTAAAATTCTTCTTACTATTAGCCTTCCTCGATGAATGGACTATCAAACACAAAAATAATTTTTGAATTCGAACCAGTGTCTGAGATTAGCGCGTTAAACCAAACAAACATACTCTTCAGCTTTATAATACTAAAATATAGATTACAAAGTTTCAGTTAATATCCACTCTTTTTTATAATTCCCATTTTAATATCCTCTCTTCCCATGCGATACATTGATAATGTTTGCAAACATAATTCTCTACCATTTCCTTTTGATACCATTCAGTGCACCTAAAAAAGCCAAAAATTATTCAACAAATTAAATCATGTAACACTATTTAAATTTAGATGCGGATTTAATAAGGCCTTATTTAGTTAGTCACCAGTTTGTCAAATGTTCATCCCAAAGCAAACATGAATACCTGCATATTCTGCATAGTTGATACATTACGAACTCTGAACACGAGCTATTTAGCAAGTTCTCTGCTCGCGATCGAATGTAAACAGCGGTGTTTGTTGACACCGAGTGTTTGTCCGGCATTACCGATGGCATGTTGCTCTAAGTGTTCTAAACAGGAATTATACATGAGTTTGCTGACGGTTTAACATTTTAAATTGGGTCACGTTATCACATAATAATAAAAATTTAATAAAATTCTCGTGTCACCGTGTTAGAAGTTGAACTCCTCCGAAACGGCTCGACCGATTTTCGTGAATCTTTGCGTGCATATAGGCTTGGGTTGAGAATCGGACAACATCTATTTTTCATCCCCCTCCCCCTAAAAAATTTTTGGCAGAACAACGTTTGCCCGGTCAGCTAGTCTTATATATAAAATTCTCATGTCACGGTGTTAGAAGTTGAACTCCTCCGAAACGGCTCGACCGATTTTCGTGAATCTTTGCGTGCATATAGGCTTGGGTTGAGAATCGGACAACATCTATTTTTCATACCCCTACCCCTCAAAAAATTTTGGCAGAACAACGTTTGCCCGGTCAGCTAGTATATAATATAAAAGAATACCCAATAAATCAGCGATATCCGAATCAAGGATAAAAAGCACCCAATATCTTATTCCAGATAGTGGTATACATGTGGCATGCAAAGACATAACCGATACGTTGCCAAAAAAGAAAGAAGAGAGAAAAGAAGAGAAGAAAAGAAAAAATGAACTCTTTCCCAAGAACCAGCCGGAACACGACAAGTCGTTTTAGCGGCTCAGTCTACCATTAAGGTGGTAGCTGTACAGACTGTAATAGAAAAGTTTTAGTCAGGTTTAAGTTTAAAGAAATCACTATCACTTGCATGAGAACGTAACAGAACTAGTAAAAATATTTTTACAGTTCGTCATCACACTGGCAAACACTAGAACAAATAACTAATAATTAAATTTGCATAACAGTTAAAACTTTTTACCTAATACAATATTTTCAAACATAAAAACCCATTTAACGCATTGTTTCATTTACTTTTAATTATATATTGAGCAAGTTCTTTTTATATGTGAGGGTAATTTGTCTCTCAATATTTCCTTCACACAGTTGAGTTAGAAAGTTTTCTATAAAGTCTAAAATGATATAGCGTTTTACCTTGAAAGGGCCTATTCATCCTTGCTTTGAAGATGCTCACATTATAATTAGACGGGAAACGGACATAGGTAAGGCAATTAATGCCCTTTGCAGTACGTATTATAAAATAAGAGGCTAAGTGCTTTGTCCGGGAGGGACGTTAACAACAAAAGGGTCCGGGATTCGTAACATCTGATAGTAAGGTAGGGGGAATTAAAATTACCAGTAAAATGAACGCTCTGTCTATATGTTATTCAGAAAAAGTATTACTGTATTATTTAATTAATGATAACCTTGAACATATTTTTAGGTAACCCATTCGCGAAACATTTCTTTACATAATAATATTTTGATAAAAATACTTTTTATCCAGTAAGCAAATGGGTGGAGGCTTCTCATTCGGATCCTCTACTATAAGTTTAACTCCCATACAATGTATCTACAATGTACATATAATATAATACTTTGACCACATTTTCTGGGATAAGTGTGTGAAGATGTATGGATGTTTGTGCAGATGTGCAACCAGGTAAACAATGATCTGGTATAAAAAGGGTACGTGTACTTTTGTACGCGCGTGAGAAGTTATACTTCTTTGACATAATTAAGTAAATATTAAATTTAATAACGTGTATCACTTTCAATTATCTTTCAAATCTATTTTTGTACTAAATAAAAATAAAACGGTGATAACTAACGCCACCTCTTAACGTAATATGAAGCGTTAAACGTTTAACGCAACAGTGCATTCATACCCCCTCCATGGTAGCTTTAAACTTTTAACGCAACCTTGTTGGAAGTCGCGAAGTATAACTTCAAAAATAGGGCACTACTATACAAGAAAACGCAGGTAAAGCTGTTGACAGAACACTAGCAGGAAATCAATGAAGTGGTAAAAGAAATAATCTGAAACATAAAAATATACCTCAAAGTCGTGAGTCGTTAGTCTTTACTCAGATAATATAAAGCATTATAAAATTAAATGTTATTTTCATTCAGCCTCATCTTTTTTTCGATATAGATCTTTATTTTATAAAAACAGTTAAAGAATATTGGAATCACAATACAATAAAAATCGTATTCCGCAATTCCAAATGTCTGCATGCAACTGGTCTAGCCATTATTATTATAAACTGAATTTTAAACGCAGAATTCGTTGTCGAACAAAATGAAATAAAGTTGCGTTCACATTTTTATGGCATTTTCATTTGGCTCGTCCATGAACTTTAATAGAGACATTTATTTTACAAAGGACTTTTGTCATTTAAAATTGTTATTTTTGATTGTGAGAAGTGGGAGTGAGTTTATTTTCATTGTCAATGGCCCCCAAGACACAGGGAATCCTAGTGGGGCTATAAGTGTGTAGAGTTTTTATTTACTTATTTTTACGTTAGTAGCCGCCCTCGCTTTGCTTTGGTTTTCATCTAGATCACAATTTTTAGGGTTCTGAACGAGAAAACGAAAAACGGAACCCTTATAGGATGACTCGTGTGTCTTGGCGACCGCGAATTTTGATGAAAAAAATGAGTTGAAATTTGGTACTAATTTGCTCTTTTGTGACTCAAAGACACATACAGAAGTAGTAGATATAGTAGATATAGTATACAGAAAACAAATGAATTTTGAAAACAATTTTAACGAAATCAAAATAAAAAAACTTGAGAGGTGTCAAGGGACACCCGGATGGAACGAAGTTCCTTGCAGTAACTACTAGGATAGCAAAAACATGCAGCAAGTGTGCCAAAACAAATCTGGGGTATTAAATTTCTCATCGGCTTTGTTCACCTAATAGCTTGCTACTCGCTTGCATGTTTTTGCTATCCTAGTACTTACTACAAGAAACGAAAATATCTGGCTTGCTTTCTATAAGAGAGAGAGAGAGAGAGAGAGAGACAGATAGAGAAACATGCGCACGCCGCACGACATTTAACGACGCCGCAAGAGTTGTAACGACTAACGACGGCAAAAAGTGTCGTTACAACTTTTCGTTACCAAATTTTCCGCCTAGCCCCCTTTCGCAACGCGCGATAAGCAACTTCGTTCTAATAAAAAACTGTTCGTATACCGTATTGTGTGGCATATCAAATGAAAGGGGTTATTGTAAGGATCTCAAATAATTATTTTTGTCATAGTTCTACAATGGACAGCTTTAAAATTATTCAAGAAAGAACGAAAATTGAAGACGAAAATTGACCATTCCCTCCTTATTTCCGTAACTATTGAGGCTAAAATTTTGTGAGAAATACAGAAAATAGTTCTTTACTTATATATTACACTAGCTTCTACCCGCGACTTCGTCTGCGTGGACTTGAGGAGAATTAGTAATCAAAAGAGATCCCGGCCAAATGCGAATTAGAGTTGCGCACCGAGGGTTCTGTCCAAACTTACAGAACCGAATCACCTGGCTGCATAGGTGAATAAAGTCTACTAAAAGTAAACTTACCTGGGTGAATTAACTCAGGCGAAGGCAAAGTCGATGGCACCGAACATGAGAGCCATGTTAAATCATTCAGTAACAAACTTAACTTTGCCGCTGGAAAACTGTCGTCCCCATATATGGACATAGCGATCAATTAACCAAATACTATTATTCAATCAATTAACCAAAAACTTAAACTTATTCAAGTTTGTTTGGAATTATGCCTCCACGCATTACTAAGATAATAAGGTTGACAGACAGACAGACAGACAGACAGACAGACAGACAGACAGACAGACAGACAGACAGACAGACAGACAGACAGACAGACAAAGAAATGATCCTATAAGGGATATTTTTTCTTTTGAAGAACAATACCCTAAAAAATATACAAAAATTCTAGGTATGTAGTAGGTAGCACATACATAAAAGCAGTCAAAATAATAATTATAACCTGTAAACACAACTTCCATACTAAATTATTATACCCCTTTTCCTAAAGGAGTAGATCCATCCCTGAGCCTCGAACTCGAACGACTCGATCCCGACGAACATGCAACCTATTTTTTAATGCGGGATATGAAATAACTGGGAGCCAAATTTCTACTTAGAAAATTATCTTAATTTAAGAAATATTTGTGAGATTTTATATACACGTACACCATGATCCAGAATTGGTCAACGTTGTACTGGTTTTGCAATGTCAACGTTACCAACTACAATATTCTTAAAAACGTTAAGTAATTCCCACCCATTCTAGAGTAACATTCTGAGAGTAATATTCTATCTCTAAGATACACGACTACACCCTGAATCGGTCAACGATGTACTGGTTTTATAATGTCAGTATCGTCACTGGAAAGGCAATAATACTAAAGCTCCATTTTGGCGAAAATGAGTTATATACATCGTTGGATTGGAAAAAATAATCCAAGTACTGGAATACTGGACTGCTCCTATTTATTCATAGACTAGCTTCTACCCGCGACTTCGTCTGCGTGGACTTGAGGAGAATTAGTAATCAAAAGAGATCCCGGCCAAATGCGAATTAGAGTTGCGCACCGAGGGTTCTGTCCAAACTTACAGAACCGAATCACCTGGCTGCATAGGTGAATAAAGTCTACTAAAAGTAAACTTACCTGGGTGAATTAACTCAGGCGAAGGCAAAGTCGATGGCACCGAACATGAGAGCCATGTTAAATCATTCAGTAACAAACTTAACTTTGCCGCTGGAAAACTGTCGTCCCCATATATGGACATAGCGATCAATTAACCAAATACTATTATTCAATCAATTAACCAAAAACTTAAACTTATTCAAGTTTGTTTGGAATTATGCCTCCACGCATTACTAAGATAATAAGGTTGACAGACAGACAGACAGACAGACAGACAGACAGACAGACAGACAGACAGACAGACAGACAGACAGACAGACAGACAGACAAAGAAATGATCCTATAAGGGATATTTTTTCTTTTGAAGAACAATACCCTAAAAAATATACAAAAATTCTAGGTATGTAGTAGGTAGCACATACATAAAAGCAGTCAAAATAATAATTATAACCTGTAAACACAACTTCCATACTAAATTATTATACCCCTTTTCCTAAAGGAGTAGATCCATCCCTGAGCCTCGAACTCGAACGACTCGATCCCGACGAACATGCAACCTATTTTTTAATGCGGGATATGAAATAACTGGGAGCCAAATTTCTACTTAGAAAATTATCTTAATTTAAGAAATATTTGTGAGATTTTATATACACGTACACCATGATCCAGAATTGGTCAACGTTGTACTGGTTTTGCAATGTCAACGTTACCAACTACAATATTCTTAAAAACGTTAAGTAATTCCCACCCATTCTAGAGTAACATTCTGAGAGTAATATTCTATCTCTAAGATACACGACTACACCCTGAATCGGTCAACGATGTACTGGTTTTATAATGTCAGTATCGTCACTGGAAAGGCAATAATACTAAAGCTCCATTTTGGCGAAAATGAGTTATATACATCGTTGGATTGGAAAAAATAATCCAAGTACTGGAATACTGGACTGCTCCTATTTATTCATAGATGTCGACAATGTTTTCCACGTAAGTATAAACAGCCAAATCTAACCTAATCGAATTCTTCTTCCATTTGAATTACTTAAGTGTTTTCTTGGCACTACTTCTTCCTTCATTGTGACTTATAATGTGTGTTAAGATTATGTTTTTTTTTTGTTTTTCTCTGACCAAGTAATAATGTCTGTAAGACGGTCCCGATTCTGTTCACCAGATCACGTATATCGGGTGGTTTAGCAGGTACCTGAGATGTACCATATTATTAGGTTTTTCTGTCAATGTTTGATCGCACTGACCACGGGCAACGGGAGTCGCTCAGGGACGTCTCGTCCCTACACTTGAATGCCTAAGTGTTAAACGCTTCTGTGGAAATTCAGAAGTCAGAAGAGGCCCCCGATCATCTGCGGGGTTTCGCAACCGCGACACCAGCTAGATTTATGGTAATGAAAGGATCCCCTACGCAATAGCCCACCTCTCAACCGGAAGACTCTATTCTCCTGAATTTTTTCCTGAATAACTCTGGGGTTTTTAAGTGTATCTTCCAACTACGTAAGGCCGAGCTTTTCGCCCAAGAACCTGGTCCAAATGCCACAAGTATATATTATTAGTAGAAAACGTTTTAAAAGAAACTTATTGTTTTTAACTACTTCAAAGTTTGTGGATAAGACAGCGTGTTATTAGTTTATTTTTACTACTATGGCGTGTGGCGCAATGGTTACCATGCCGGATCGCCGCACCAAGGGTCCTGGGTTCGATTCCCAGCGAGGCGGAAATTTGAATGATGAATTTGAATTTCTGTTCTCGGTCTGGGTATGAATGTCCTTGTCTAGTGTGTTGTCCATGGCACCCACGACACAGGGAATCCTAGTGTGGGGCTATGAGTGTGTGGCGTTATTACTATTTATATAGCTCGATATATCTTAATTAAAAGCTTTGTTACATCATAAACAATTGTCTCTAAACTTTATAGGATGGAAATTCAATCATCTTGATAATTTATTATTTTTTCTTTCTTTTATTTTCTTTCTTGGATGACAACGCATGATGCCTTTAAATCTGATCACGGACGACTCATTCTTCTATGGAAAACGGTGACCATTTACAATCAGGTGACTCGTCTGCTCTTACGTGGCTATTCGCAAATTCAAAAGTATTTTAGTTATTTGTATTACACTTACGTCCGGTCATAAAATTGCCTATGCCGGCCGTCTTGGTAGTCATTGACTATTAGGTGACAGCAGTAGATGGTTATTCGCAAATATTTTAATTTCTTACTCATTTTGATTATTAAATATGTAAAGGATTTGTATTTTTATTATTATCTCCTATGTGCCTATTTCTACATTACAGTAAGGAAATCTAAATTATACATATAATATTTTGTCGGAATTTAAGATTTTTATTTATTTACAAAAAAAAAACATTATAATTATGGTAAATTTACTAAATTGTGTCATAATAGATATTATCGTTAACTGTGGATCAGCCACACCATCATACAGTGAATCTATATTAATCCGATAACAAAATATAACTTAGTTATGTCTAATGAGCAAATTTAATTAAAACCCCAATGTTTGACGACCCTGTAGCCTAGTTGGTAGCACCCTGCCTGCAAAGCAAGGGGTCCCGGATTCGATTCTCGGCTGGGGCAGATATTTATATTTACTTAAAACTCCAATGTTTGACGACCCTGTAGCCTAGTTGGTAGCGACCCTGCCTGCGAAGCAAGGGGTCCCGGGTTCGATTCCCGGCTGGGGCAGATATTTACGTGATGGATAAATATTTGTTCTCGGGTCATGGGTGTTTCTTACTTACGTGTCGTCCATGTCATCTGCGACACAGATTAAAACCTACTGCGGGGGGTATGAGTGTGTAAGCGTTTATTTATTTATTTTAAATATTTAAAATAGGTACACATTAATTTCAATAAAAGATTTATTCACGGTATAATAGCTTTATGTCTTGTTCTCAGACCTACTTAGTTACCTAAACTGACATCTGTTGTTGATTAGCAGAACTAATTCACTGCAAAATCATAAATAAAAAAAAAATGTACACTCTGATTTTTTTTAAGAAATAACGAATATTTCCGATACTAAACCGTCTTTTATATCCCTCTATCGGGTACTTTCACAATTTCTTGCTGTTATGTGGCGTATCAAAAAGTCCTATCTATTGATATCTCGGCTTTTAAGCGACGTATCACAATAAAACGTACACCAGATTTTAAGTTAGACCACCAGCAACACAACTGTGAAAACCGCATTCAATTTCATCCAGTAGTTTTGGCGTGATGCGGTGTCAAACATACAGACAGACAAGATTTCTAAAAATGACAGATTTGCAATCTATTGCTCTTATTGAGTCCCCTGATATCAAATTTTCTTAAATATCTTCAATGTACAGACATTATCGAGTTACTGTTTTATTATATTATATAATCCTAGACTTACCACGTAGTGAACTATATAATTGTTCTCCCAGAAGGAGGCGAGATGGGACTTTGTTGTCTATGGCGGGTTTTCTCCATCCCCCCCCGACACCTCGGGAAAAATCTGACATTTCACATTTTCAAGATGGCGGCCGCTCTGTGATTTTCAACTTTTTTGTTTATGGCTTTTTGCGGGATTTTTTTGGGTAGTTTCGTAAAGTTTTGAGGGAGAGTTACGAAAACTTTGGAAAAAATTTAAAAAACAAGATGGCCGCCGAGATATTCGAGTTTGAAATTTTTCGATTTTAGAGGTCACTTTGCGGGGTCGCATCGGGGTGGTTTTTCAACATTTTTAAAATATTTTTTTAGTGTTGTCTCGAATGTATCCTCAATTTTAATAGTTTGGGGATATTTATTTTTTCGACAAGATGGCGGACGCAGTGGCGGCCATTTTGAAAAATGTACGAAAAACGACGTTTTTTGGGTGAATTTTTCTTCAGGTTGGCAACATTTGAGCGGGTGTCTTTGTTCCAGGCGGTTATGTAACTTGACCCAAAGTGTTGCCAGGTTGAGTTTTTTTTTCTTTTGTTGGTACATTTTTTTGGACTTTTTATTCAAAAATGTGAAAAGTAGAAGGAGCAATATTTTTAATCAAAATGTCACACGGGCAAGCGTGTCGTGGTCGTCGTAATGACATTTGACCATTTTCGTCGATGTCGACTGGCAACACTGGCTGCTGGAATTTTTTTTTCGTTTTACGAAAAGTCGAATTGATCTCCCAGAAGGAGTGGTGGGGGGTGGGTACAATGTATGGGGGAATTTTTGGTTTGCCTCCGTGTCTATGGGAAAAATCCGACCTTTCAAAAATCCAAGATGGCGGCCGAGTCGAAATGACCAACTTTTTTTTTCACTATGCACTTACCCGAGATTGGTGTCGTTTTCGGCTAATGTTGGGAAATGTGTTACGATGAAAATGGAAAAAAATAAAAAAACAAGATGGCCGCCGAGATATTTTACTTTAAAATTTTTCAATTTTGGAGGTGACTTTGCGGGGTCGGATTGCAATGGGTTTTCAACTTTTTTTCGATTTTTTTTCCGCTGTTGCCTCAGGTCTATCCCCAATTTTGACGATTGGGGTATATTTTTTTTTTCTTAAAGATGGCGGATCCTATGGCGGCCATTTTGCAAAATGTACAAAAAATTGCATTTTTTGAGGTAAAAAATTTTGAGGTTGGCAATATTTGAGGGGGTCACTTTGTATTGGGCGGTTGTGAGGCTTGGTCTGAAGTGTTGCCAGGTTACGTTAATTTTTTTTTCATTCATACATTTTTGTGAACTTTCTATTCAAAAATATAAAAAGTAGAAGGAGAAACATTTTTAATCAAAAAATTGCACTAAACACATTCACGTGGCCGTCGTAATGACATTTGACCATTTTCATCAAAAATAACTGGCAACACTGGCTGCTGGATTTTTTTTTCACGTTTTTTCACATTTCGAATAGCCCAGCCGAAAGTATCGGTGGGGGGTAATAATAATGTACTAAAAAGTTTCTTGATTATCTATGGTCATTACAGGAAAAATACGACCATTTGAAAATTCAAGATGGCCGCCGCTCAGCGATTGTCAACTTTTTGTTTACTTTTAGCACCTACCCGACATTGGTGTTGTTTTCGGCTAATCTTGGGACGACTAATACGAAAAAGTTGAAAAAAATTGAAAAAACAAGATGGCCGCCGAGATATTTTAGTTTGAAATTTTTCAATTTTCGAGGTGTCTTTGCGGGGTCGCATCGCGGTGGTGTTTTAACATTTTTGCGATATTTTTCCTCTGTTGGCTCTGGTCTATCCTCAATTTTGACATGTTGGATATATTTTTTTTTTCGACAAGATGGCGGATCCCGTGGTGGCCATTTTGTAAAATATACGAAAAATTGCATTTTTTGAAGGAAAAAATTTGTAGGTTGGCAACATTTGAGGGGGTCACTTTGTATGGGGTGGTTGTTGGGCTTGGTCTGAAGTATTGCCAGGTTACGTTGATTTTTTTGTCATTCGTACATTTTTGTGAACTTTCTATTCAAAAATGTAAAAAGTAGAAGGAGAAACATTTTTAATCAAAAAATTACACCACAAAATTTTTTGTGGGCGTTGTAATGACATTTGACCATTTTCATTTCAATCAACTGGCAACACTGGAGTCCAGAATTTTTTTCACTTTTCGAGTAGTTGAGCCGAAACTATAGATCAAGGGTATAAAAAATGTATGGGAGATATTTTTAAATTAATATACTCGTTTTAGAAAAACTATAAAATTTCAGTGTTGCCATACAAAAAATAATAATTTTCATACAAATTTATTTTTGGATCGAATATTTCGTTATTATAATGTTTGGGGCGTTTGTAGGTACTAACATTTTGTACATTTTGGTGAAAAAAAATTTCAGTGTTGCCATATAAAAAATAATTATTTTCATACAAATGTATTCTTTTTTCGAATGTTTGAGGCTGTTGTCTCCATTTGATGGCTTTATAATGTATGAGGCGTTTGTAGGTACTATAGGACCGGACACGTTGGTGTAACCAATGTTTGGTCATGCCATACAAAAAATAATAATTTTAATACAAATGAATTTTTTGTATGTAATATTTCAGGCTTTTGTCTCCTTTTGATGTCATTAAAATGTATACGACGTTTGTTGCTACTGATAGATCGGTCACATCCGTGTAAACGTGTTTCAGTGTTGACATAAAAATGACAAACTTTCAGTGTTGCCATACAAAAAAATATAATTTTCATACAAATGTATTCTTTATTCGAATGTTTGAGGCTGTTGTCCCCATTTGATGTCTTTACAATGTATGAGGCATTTGTAGGTACTAAGGGACCGGACACGTTGGTGTAACCAATAAATAGTGATGCCATACAAAAAATAATAATTTTCATACAAATTAATTTTTGAATGTAATATTTCAGGCTTTTGTCTCCTTTTGATGTCATTAAAATGTATACGACGTTTGTTGCTACTGATAGATCGCTCACATAAGTGTAAACGTGTTTCAGTGTTGCTTTAAAAAATGATAAATTCTATTTTTGCATTTGCATACATACTAAAATTGCAGCTAAAAATTTATTAAAAAATAACACGTCATGACGCAGAATATCAATTTAAGTCCGTTTTATTATTTTACGCCTAAACAGATCTTCATAGATTGTAGTTAATAACCCTCTCAATCACCTTAGCATTAAAAGAAACTGCATCATAATCGGTTCATTCATTTAGGAGATACACATTGTTAAAAGCTTCTTACGCCCAGTAGCTGTGTTACTACAAAACGGTCTTAAAATTTTTCCCTAACGACATTGCTTCTCACCGCATTTCATTTTTCTTGATCCACGGGAACGTAAACTTAAGCATTTAGGGGATAGGTTTTGATTACCTTGCGAGAGTCAAAATAACTAGAAAAATAGGGCATAAACAAAGAGTTTTATGATAGCGTTGACTTTTAAAAGCTTGATTTTTTCACAACTCTAAGGGATTGCACAGCAGACCTAATAATTCGAAATTAATTTCAAATTAATACCTCCACGTATTCCTTACTGAAAGGTTTTTGATAGACACACATACAGACAGGCGGACCTTTTACCTCAAAAGGAAAAACGGAACGGAACCCTAAAAATAATAATATAAAAAATCTAAGCTACAGGCACATTAAACATCCATACTAAATTATACCCCGTATTCTGATAGAACAAATTAATTTCGTCATAAACTATCTCTGAAACAATTTTATCCGAATCCGTTTAGCCGTATTAGCGTGATTGAATAAAAACATCCAAATTTTCACTATAAATATATTGGTAGGATTTACATACTTTCCAAGTACGTGGTAAGTATTACAGTACCTATGTATATTAAAACTATTTTTTATAATGTATTAAATATAAAAACGGAATATTTACGCCTTACCACTGAGGTTTTCCACTCTTATTCTCTGGAACCTATCATCTCTTTATCGCCCATCATCAAATCCTTCCTATATTAAAAGAGGACTTGCGTAGAGAACTTAGGGTTCTGTAGTTGTAAGTTTATCAACTTCAATCAATAACTATGTATTAGCTAACATTCCCATAAGAGTTTTCCTTTTATATTCATCATACTAATTATGCTCCTCTCCCTCTCGCTCTCCCTCTCGCTCTCCCTCTCGCTCTCTCTCTCGCTCTCCCTCTCGCTCTTTCTCTAGCTCTCCCTCTCCCTCTCCTGCTCCCTCTCCCTCTCCCACTCGCTCTCCCTCTTGCTCTCCTCTCCCCCTCGCTCTCCCTCTCCCTCTTCCTCTCCTTCTCCCACTCCCGATCCCTAATCATAATCATTCTTTATTTGTGATCTCCTCTCCCGCTTCACGTCCCTCTCCCGCACCCGGTCCCTCTATCGCTTTCTGTCCCCCTCTTTCTCCCTCCCTGCTCCCTGCCCGTCTCCCTCTCCTTCTCTCGCTCTCGTTACCTCGCTCGCTTCCTTTCCCTCTCCCCTCCCCCTCCCGTCAAAAAAATAATGTGAAGCCGAACATGTCGCAAACAGACCCGTGAATCGAAAAATGTTCGCAGTCCAATTATATTTTTGAAAAAACATTTTTTTTTTATTTGTTCTTTTGCAGAAGAAAAAGGCACGCGCGCTGCTTTAGCAGCGCGCGCCCCACGCAAAACCTAGTAATATATATAGATGTCGACAATGTTTTCCACGTAAGTATAAACAGCCAAATCTAACCTAATCGAATTCTTCTTCCATTTGAATTACTTAAGTGTTTTCTTGGCACTACTTCTTCCTTCATTGTGACTTATAATGTGTGTTAAGATTATGTTTTTTTTTTGTTTTTCTCTGACCAAGTAATAATGTCTGTAAGACGGTCCCGATTCTGTTCACCAGATCACGTATATCGGGTGGTTTAGCAGGTACCTGAGATGTACCATATTATTAGGTTTTTCTGTCAATGTTTGATCGCACTGACCACGGGCAACGGGAGTCGCTCAGGGACGTCTCGTCCCTACACTTGAATGCCTAAGTGTTAAACGCTTCTGTGGAAATTCAGAAGTCAGAAGAGGCCCCCGATCATCTGCGGGGTTTCGCAACCGCGACACCAGCTAGATTTATGGTAATGAAAGGATCCCCTACGCAATAGCCCACCTCTCAACCGGAAGACTCTATTCTCCTGAATTTTTTCCTGAATAACTCTGGGGTTTTTAAGTGTATCTTCCAACTACGTAAGGCCGAGCTTTTCGCCCAAGAACCTGGTCCAAATGCCACAAGTATATATTATTAGTAGAAAACGTTTTAAAAGAAACTTATTGTTTTTAACTACTTCAAAGTTTGTGGATAAGACAGCGTGTTATTAGTTTATTTTTACTACTATGGCGTGTGGCGCAATGGTTACCATGCCGGATCGCCGCACCAAGGGTCCTGGGTTCGATTCCCAGCGAGGCGGAAATTTGAATGATGAATTTGAATTTCTGTTCTCGGTCTGGGTATGAATGTCCTTGTCTAGTGTGTTGTCCATGGCACCCACGACACAGGGAATCCTAGTGTGGGGCTATGAGTGTGTGGCGTTATTACTATTTATATAGCTCGATATATCTTAATTAAAAGCTTTGTTACATCATAAACAATTGTCTCTAAACTTTATAGGATGGAAATTCAATCATCTTGATAATTTATTATTTTTTCTTTCTTTTATTTTCTTTCTTGGATGACAACGCATGATGCCTTTAAATCTGATCACGGACGACTCATTCTTCTATGGAAAACGGTGACCATTTACAATCAGGTGACTCGTCTGCTCTTACGTGGCTATTCGCAAATTCAAAAGTATTTTAGTTATTTGTATTACACTTACGTCCGGTCATAAAATTGCCTATGCCGGCCGTCTTGGTAGTCATTGACTATTAGGTGACAGCAGTAGATGGTTATTCGCAAATATTTTAATTTCTTACTCATTTTGATTATTAAATATGTAAAGGATTTGTATTTTTATTATTATCTCCTATGTGCCTATTTCTACATTACAGTAAGGAAATCTAAATTATACATATAATATTTTGTCGGAATTTAAGATTTTTATTTATTTACAAAAAAAAAACATTATAATTATGGTAAATTTACTAAATTGTGTCATAATAGATATTATCGTTAACTGTGGATCAGCCACACCATCATACAGTGAATCTATATTAATCCGATAACAAAATATAACTTAGTTATGTCTAATGAGCAAATTTAATTAAAACCCCAATGTTTGACGACCCTGTAGCCTAGTTGGTAGCACCCTGCCTGCAAAGCAAGGGGTCCCGGATTCGATTCTCGGCTGGGGCAGATATTTATATTTACTTAAAACTCCAATGTTTGACGACCCTGTAGCCTAGTTGGTAGCGACCCTGCCTGCGAAGCAAGGGGTCCCGGGTTCGATTCCCGGCTGGGGCAGATATTTACGTGATGGATAAATATTTGTTCTCGGGTCATGGGTGTTTCTTACTTACGTGTCGTCCATGTCATCTGCGACACAGATTAAAACCTACTGCGGGGGGTATGAGTGTGTAAGCGTTTATTTATTTATTTTAAATATTTAAAATAGGTACACATTAATTTCAATAAAAGATTTATTCACGGTATAATAGCTTTATGTCTTGTTCTCAGACCTACTTAGTTACCTAAACTGACATCTGTTGTTGATTAGCAGAACTAATTCACTGCAAAATCATAAATAAAAAAAAAATGTACACTCTGATTTTTTTTAAGAAATAACGAATATTTCCGATACTAAACCGTCTTTTATATCCCTCTATCGGGTACTTTCACAATTTCTTGCTGTTATGTGGCGTATCAAAAAGTCCTATCTATTGATATCTCGGCTTTTAAGCGACGTATCACAATAAAACGTACACCAGATTTTAAGTTAGACCACCAGCAACACAACTGTGAAAACCGCATTCAATTTCATCCAGTAGTTTTGGCGTGATGCGGTGTCAAACATACAGACAGACAAGATTTCTAAAAATGACAGATTTGCAATCTATTGCTCTTATTGAGTCCCCTGATATCAAATTTTCTTAAATATCTTCAATGTACAGACATTATCGAGTTACTGTTTTATAATATATATAGATGTCGACAATGTTTTCCACGTAAGTATAAACAGCCAAATCTAACCTAATCGAATTCTTCTTCCATTTGAATTACTTAAGTGTTTTCTTGGCACTACTTCTTCCTTCATTGTGACTTATAATGTGTGTTAAGATTATGTTTTTTTTTTGTTTTTCTCTGACCAAGTAATAATGTCTGTAAGACGGTCCCGATTCTGTTCACCAGATCACGTATATCGGGTGGTTTAGCAGGTACCTGAGATGTACCATATTATTAGGTTTTTCTGTCAATGTTTGATCGCACTGACCACGGGCAACGGGAGTCGCTCAGGGACGTCTCGTCCCTACACTTGAATGCCTAAGTGTTAAACGCTTCTGTGGAAATTCAGAAGTCAGAAGAGGCCCCCGATCATCTGCGGGGTTTCGCAACCGCGACACCAGCTAGATTTATGGTAATGAAAGGATCCCCTACGCAATAGCCCACCTCTCAACCGGAAGACTCTATTCTCCTGAATTTTTTCCTGAATAACTCTGGGGTTTTTAAGTGTATCTTCCAACTACGTAAGGCCGAGCTTTTCGCCCAAGAACCTGGTCCAAATGCCACAAGTATATATTATTAGTAGAAAACGTTTTAAAAGAAACTTATTGTTTTTAACTACTTCAAAGTTTGTGGATAAGACAGCGTGTTATTAGTTTATTTTTACTACTATGGCGTGTGGCGCAATGGTTACCATGCCGGATCGCCGCACCAAGGGTCCTGGGTTCGATTCCCAGCGAGGCGGAAATTTGAATGATGAATTTGAATTTCTGTTCTCGGTCTGGGTATGAATGTCCTTGTCTAGTGTGTTGTCCATGGCACCCACGACACAGGGAATCCTAGTGTGGGGCTATGAGTGTGTGGCGTTATTACTATTTATATAGCTCGATATATCTTAATTAAAAGCTTTGTTACATCATAAACAATTGTCTCTAAACTTTATAGGATGGAAATTCAATCATCTTGATAATTTATTATTTTTTCTTTCTTTTATTTTCTTTCTTGGATGACAACGCATGATGCCTTTAAATCTGATCACGGACGACTCATTCTTCTATGGAAAACGGTGACCATTTACAATCAGGTGACTCGTCTGCTCTTACGTGGCTATTCGCAAATTCAAAAGTATTTTAGTTATTTGTATTACACTTACGTCCGGTCATAAAATTGCCTATGCCGGCCGTCTTGGTAGTCATTGACTATTAGGTGACAGCAGTAGATGGTTATTCGCAAATATTTTAATTTCTTACTCATTTTGATTATTAAATATGTAAAGGATTTGTATTTTTATTATTATCTCCTATGTGCCTATTTCTACATTACAGTAAGGAAATCTAAATTATACATATAATATTTTGTCGGAATTTAAGATTTTTATTTATTTACAAAAAAAAAACATTATAATTATGGTAAATTTACTAAATTGTGTCATAATAGATATTATCGTTAACTGTGGATCAGCCACACCATCATACAGTGAATCTATATTAATCCGATAACAAAATATAACTTAGTTATGTCTAATGAGCAAATTTAATTAAAACCCCAATGTTTGACGACCCTGTAGCCTAGTTGGTAGCACCCTGCCTGCAAAGCAAGGGGTCCCGGATTCGATTCTCGGCTGGGGCAGATATTTATATTTACTTAAAACTCCAATGTTTGACGACCCTGTAGCCTAGTTGGTAGCGACCCTGCCTGCGAAGCAAGGGGTCCCGGGTTCGATTCCCGGCTGGGGCAGATATTTACGTGATGGATAAATATTTGTTCTCGGGTCATGGGTGTTTCTTACTTACGTGTCGTCCATGTCATCTGCGACACAGATTAAAACCTACTGCGGGGGGTATGAGTGTGTAAGCGTTTATTTATTTATTTTAAATATTTAAAATAGGTACACATTAATTTCAATAAAAGATTTATTCACGGTATAATAGCTTTATGTCTTGTTCTCAGACCTACTTAGTTACCTAAACTGACATCTGTTGTTGATTAGCAGAACTAATTCACTGCAAAATCATAAATAAAAAAAAAATGTACACTCTGATTTTTTTTAAGAAATAACGAATATTTCCGATACTAAACCGTCTTTTATATCCCTCTATCGGGTACTTTCACAATTTCTTGCTGTTATGTGGCGTATCAAAAAGTCCTATCTATTGATATCTCGGCTTTTAAGCGACGTATCACAATAAAACGTACACCAGATTTTAAGTTAGACCACCAGCAACACAACTGTGAAAACCGCATTCAATTTCATCCAGTAGTTTTGGCGTGATGCGGTGTCAAACATACAGACAGACAAGATTTCTAAAAATGACAGATTTGCAATCTATTGCTCTTATTGAGTCCCCTGATATCAAATTTTCTTAAATATCTTCAATGTACAGACATTATCGAGTTACTGTTTTATAATATATATAGATTACAGGAAAACCTATAAGATGTCTATGGGTTTAAAAAAGGGCAAAAATGAATAAAATAGAAAAATAATGGTAAATAGTCAAGTTTATTTTAAAATAAAATGTAGCCCATGTTATTCAGAACACTAGAGCATCTTACTGGTGAAAGAATTTTTGAAATTGGTCCAGTACTTTATGTGTTTATCCGTTACAAACAAACTAACAAAAAATCAAAACATTCCTATTTACAATATTTGTTTGATCATTTTATATAATCTGATTGAGATGTTGAAACATATGCCCTGTTAAAACGACTTCTATAATGATGTAAATTACGCAATTTCTTATCTCCTTGTATACTCCTGAACTGTAAATCCTTCATGTTGTAACATCGTGGTACGCGCTGCGGTCTCCATTACTTGAGACTGCGGTGTAGCTATTGCCCCATGGGGAATAACACGCAGTTGCAGTGGAGTTAAAGTAAAAGTGACGTGCAGCGATGCCATTTTATTACGGACTTGATAGTTGTAGTATGAAACCGTATGTAGGTTTATTTTACAAGCAACTATTATAAATTAAAAAAAAAACCTGCTTGCTGTCAAAAAAACTATCATGATATATCTTTTTGAAATCCTTATGGTGACCTCTTTAATGTGACACCCGTATTGCAATATTCGTTTTATTTTAATTTTTGATACTTCAAACGATGGCATCTCACAGCCACCATATTTGTTTTTTTTTAATTTCACGTATCTAAGATAACATTTGGATTGTCAAAACGAATCTAACGATATCTTAATTATGTAAATCCGTTCAGCGGTTTGGAAGATACTAAGTAAAGAATATTACACACTGCATACAACCTACGTGCGAAAAACATAACCCTTCCTTGGCAGTCGGGTAAAAATACAGATGCATCGACTTTTGTTACAGTCCAAAAGGCGCCTTGCTTATTGTTGGACATCAGTTTCTACCAGACAACCTTTAAAACGGAGAAAATAGTATTTATTAATTATTTATTTGTTATTGGATTACCAACATAATAATTATGATAAAATATGAAACATTCGTAATACAAGTAGTTTTTAATATCATAATTATCTTATGGAGGCCATACACGGTCAAGTGTACTTGATCAAGTCTGCAGTTTGACTTGTCAAATTTGCAGTTTGACTTGACGCACCATCCTGTGTGCATGGGAAAGATATATGGCCAGCGTACACATCCCCTCATCCTGAGCGCAGAGTATGTTTTCAGTCACATCGAGCATGGCCGTAACCGCACTCCTACATAGCTATACCGTGGCCATACACGATCAAATATACTGGATGCCGCGTCAAGTCCGCTTGACGCTTGATCAAGTACACTTGATCGTGTGATGGCCTCCATTATTACAGTTGTCACAATTTATTTGTATGGAAGGTGTATAAGTATATTCAGCAAGTGTTTTAGTGGTTCTCGTTCAGGCTTCAAGCCATTTCTCTTGTCGACGATCTCAAGCTCATAGACGGACTAGAGTCGTTTGAGTTGAGGAGAGATGTAGGCTCTCTCTGCGTATTCTACCGTCTGTAGATACAATGGGGAATGTTCTGAAGAACTGTTTGGTTTTAATTTGATTTGGACCTGCGGTTGATTTTCGTCACCGCACATCACGGTGTACCAGGTTCCATCAACATCACCTGGATACCTGGCATTCGTCCACAGTTCGGATCTCACGTAATTTTCTACCTCGCATGTGTATACTATTGAACGAACTTCCTACATCGGTGTTTCCTCAAAGCTATGACATCCTTCCAAAAAACGGATCTATCGTTTCCTTCTTGGCGGGCATTGCGCATGGCGCGTTGGTGACGCCCCCAGTGTTGCTAATGTCCATGGGAGACGTTGATCACTAACTGTCAGGTGACCCGTCTGCTCGTTTGCCTGCTCATAACATAAAAAAGGCTATTGTAAGTTGGTTATTTTACTGTTAAAATTATAATTATTATCAACAAAGATTTCACATGAATCCCAACCAGTTACCTCCCACACTTATGAATAGTGAGTACCGTTGTCATTGCGGTCTGTCTCCCCCCCTGTGCTGTTATGGAACCCACAAGGGATTCGTGACAAGGATGCAGCTTGTATTCTGTTCAAGTATTTATCCCATCGCTAACGTTACATGATAGACTTCGAACTAGTACGAGATAACTGACGTTTGTAAAGGTTTTGCTTATGTTTTGTGTTTTTCATTTATTTCTAAGAATTATTTGTTTTGGTGGGATAGCCAAAACTTTTTATTACTGGTAATACATACTATTTACGTTTGTAAGTTTTTACTTTTATAGTTGAAACAAAGTTTTTCGTACAATGCCTTGGGAACAAATAAACTTATTCAATAGTTTTTGAGGAAATTCGAAGAAAGTCTAGATTTTACATTAAATTAATATCTAAGAATATTTTTACGTATTAATGTAATTAAAGGTAAAATGCATCTACTTTTGACTTTTATAGCGTTTATAATACACAATGTTTTGTTCTAACATTTCAGTATGACTGTGGCAATGATAAAATTATTAACTTGTATAAATTACAACGTTTAAGTCTAATTACTAAAGAGTAATTTATATAACGTAAAGACGTTACAAATTAAAAATAAATAATCTTAAATTAAAACAGTTTTATTTAAACATAGCTAAGAACACTCTCGATTAAGTCACGTTTCAGACAAAATAAATAAGATCAAAATTGTTTCATCCATTTGAGAGTTTGAAGTCGGTAATTTTAAAATGGTCACAGTATAGAACATAATTCTGGACAAAAATTAACCGACTTCAAAATTAAGGATAACTCAGAAACTACTTGTCAGATCTCGTTCAAATTGAAGTGGTTCTACATGACAAGCATTAGCTGTCGATTAAAAAAAGAATCATCAAAATCGGTTCACCCAGTCGAAAGTTTTGAGGTAACAAACATAAAAAAACAGTTGAATTGACTATCTCATTCTTTTTTGAAGTTAGTTAAAAACTAGAACTTTTCTTCCTTACATACTCGTAATCCTGAATTGTGAACGCTGTTTTAACTTTAAAGTCTTGCTTTGGCTTTACGATACTTTGTTCTGAACTCCGGCGATACACCATCGCGCTTCCGGAGGGATTTAGTATAAGAAATGTTATGTACCCATAAATATAAATTTCGAAGTTCCCGTTTTTAAAAGAAATGAAATGAGCTTTTTTATACATATGTTACCGGATATCTGTATAATGCTGGTATTCAACACAATTCCTAGGAAAAGTGTATAATACCTGGGTCGTTTTGGCAATGTATTAAATTATATGAATATTATCACCATTACATAGTTTGCCTAGGTAATGTATACGTTTCCCAACTACTGTACAGAATACCTGCAGATCCACCGGCAATGAATAAAGTTAGATTTGGGTATGTATAGTCAACTTGGATGGAGGTTGGAATTAAGAATTTACTTAAAAACACACTCAAAACAAATTATAACTGCATGAATAGATATTTTTTTATACATTTTAAATTAATGCTTGACCGAAATCACACTTGATGGTAACGAGAGATGCAGTCTAATGGCTCCTACACTACACTGCTCGCCTACGCAGCTTCGGATTTTCAAAATTGGTGACAGAACCGACTTAGTCAACCCCGACCCCACGTGGTACTAGTCTGCCCTACCCCTAGAGTGAATGTAAACCCCGGAGGCGCGGAGGGAGAGCAGCCCCCGCCCGCTGTAACAAACTGCAGGCACCATGTGAGCCGAAGCGGCTGAGGCTGGTCGCCGCAGGCGACCAAAAAGCCGAAGCTGCGCAGGCGAGCATGGAGTGCCTGCAGTTTGTTACGCAAGGGCGGAGGGGCTGCACTTCCCGCAGCGCCGGAGATGTTTCGAAGCCTTTTTATGTATCAAAAACCCCTAAATTCTCCCTAAAAGTGCATATGTCACCGGAAGATGACAATTTGCAAAGCATGCTGTGGTTACCTGTAATTGTAGGAACAGTAAGATTTAATGTGATAAGTAACAACTTGTATTGCAAATGATGAAACTGTATCTTATGTTGGTAATCCTATAATAAATAAATAAAGATAACAAGAACCGCAAATTTACAAACCTAGGCCTATAAACAATATACAACCAAATGAATATTACTCTAACTGAAACATTCGCTACTTGAAAGTTGGCCTTTTGAAAAGTGTCATTATAAAAGGCAGACCAAACGTACAGTTGGCAACTGTTAGGTTGGGAAATTAAAAAAAATGTGATAAGTTGGCAAATGATTATTCGGCGAAATAAAATTCAGCGAAACGTTAGTTGGCAAGTGATAATCGGCCAAACAATTTTCGGCGAAAAGGCAGAGAACCGTCTTTTACACACATTACCAACTACGCATGGAGTATTGTATAGAATGCCTGGGCTAAGTATGAAATAAATAATATTCAAAACGTTACCTGAACGTTTTAGATATTCTATACATTGCCTAGGTATTGTATAGAATGCTGAATTATACAGATATCCGGTAACACATATAAATCGAGGTGCCTACGTTACCCATGGACTACGAACTGGCTGGACCGATTGTGATGGAATTAATTAAAATATGACCTGAGTTAGATCGTTGGTAAAATTTATATCATTATAGAGTAATTTAACTAATAATTATATGCAACTATTATGACAATGCATTTTTATGATAATGGTGGCCACCATACTATGCTCAGAGTCGGCTCCAGACGAGGGAACTCCTCATCATACGTAAACTGTCATGCATCTAATACAAAACCAGGTGCTTGCGTGGGAGACCATCATTGACCGGGATGAACAGCACCAGGTAGGTATCATGGCAAAGGTATATTATACTCTGGCTTCAATCCATTATTGGCCCAATACAGCACGGGTCTTTCCTCTTCAAGAGGCCCGGAGCATACTCCACTACGCTGCTCCACTGCCGATTGGTGGTGGGGTTTGTAACCACACCCGCTGTTGCCTTGGTCGATCACTTAGAATCGATAAATCTTAGCATTAAGCTCGCCTTTTATACCAACTGTATTAGGTATAAAGCAACATAATTGTCCCACTGCTGGGCTCCGGGTCTCCTGTGAGGGGTATTAGGCCATAGTCTACCACGCTAGCCAAGTGCGGATTGGTAGACTTCACACACCTTTGAGAACTTCATGGAGAACTCTCCGGTGCGCAGGTTTCCTCACGATGTTTTCCTTTACCGAAGCAAGTGATAATTAACTTCTAATACGCGCATAATATTTGAAAATCAGAGGTGCGTGTCAGGATTTGAACTTGGGCGGAAACTGTATTAGGTATAATAAAGTTTAAATAAATAAATAAATCGAAACAGGCCAAGTTATAAGCGGTTTAAAATTCATACCTAGTCAGTAATTTATTGTACCTAGGAAAATGAAATAACTTTATAAATCATGTTTTCCCGGCTTACTATTTTAGTGTAGTAAATGGTTAATTAAACCACTCCACATACGCTTCAACTTAAAACAACCCTCTATAAACAACTAATCCTCCTTGAATAGCCGGTGTTATTAGTAAAGTTTGCAGACCGGATTAAAGGACCGAAAAGCGACGAGGCCTCTGGGAAACTATTTTCTGTAATCTTTATCATTGGGGGAATGAATTTGGGAAGTAGGGGGTAGACTTTTATGGATACTACTAGACGAGGTATTCTGATTATCTGAATTTTACCAAAAATAATAACAAACTTCAAAGAAACCATAGTCGAAGTCAATTAAAAATCTAAATTTTCCGACTTTAAAGAAACCTTAGTCGAAGTCAATTAAATACGCATGATTAGCGATAACTCAAAAAGTAATAGAGAAATTTCGCTCAAATTTAAATGGGAATACAGGACAACCACCAGCTTTCGAATATTATAAGAATCACCGAAATCGGTACACCCAGTAAAAAGTAAACAAAATCGGTACACACATATAAAAATAAAGTCGAATTGAGAACCTTCTCCTTTTTAACTGACTTCAAAAAAGAAGGAGGTATTTAATTCGGCTGTATTTTCTTTTTTTTTATGTTCTTTACCTCAGAACCTACGACTGGGTGAACCAATTTTGACGATTCTTTTTTAATCGAAAGCTGGTGCTTGTCCTTGGTGTTGTCCCACTTAAATTTGAGCTAGATCCGACAAGTAGTTTTTGACTAATTTTGAAGTCGGTTATTTTTTTCTTGGTAAAATTCAGATTATTTTGATTTTTGTTAAAAAGCGTGGGAGTTTGACGTCTGTCAGCACTATTATGGCTTGCACGTTATTCATTGTCAGTATTTATATGGTTTTCTGTTGGCAACGCGTCGGTGGTACGTTTGGCGTAATTAAATTTCATTGGCAACGGTGACTATATACCACAAAGATATTTTACCATAGATATGTTATGTCCATACATTTCGAGGTTTAATTTTCGATCCGCGATGACATGTCATAATTGTCAAAGCATAACATAGAATAGTCAGGCAGAAGGGAATAAAAGAAATAGTATCGATTAGGCATAATATTATTATTGTGATTTAACATTTTGAAATTATATTGCATTTATTAAGATTAAGAAATTTGGCCCGTAAAAGACAATTTTATAAGAATAAAAAAATCGCGATTTGGGCTTTGCTTAGAACATTCAGTACATTTTACGAGTTATTCGGGATATACTTTCGGAAAAATTACAAAGTTACATTAATTGCACTTTTAGGGAAAATTTAACGGTTTTTGATTCACAAACAGGCTTCCGAATATCAAATGGATACTGTACGCGCTGAAAAGCGTGACTTTAGTGCGCGTTTAGGTCACAGTGTGTTTACAACAATGTAAAGTTTATTTTAAAATAATTTAAAAATTGAATTGAAAAATACACGTGTTAGATTTATTTTTATTTTGAATCCTTTCTCTCCAACCCTCGTATAATATGGAAGTGGAATGAAAATAGTTCTAGTTATCCAGGATTTGACCAACAAGCTTTAGAAGATTTAAAAAAGATTAAATTGCAGGAAAAGAATATTGTGTACACTTATTGCTGATGAAATAACTGTTATAGCGTAGGCATCCAGTTGGCTTCACTGTGAAATTTTTGAACTATGCTTATTCAACGACTTATAGCTCATCACTTGGAAATCTAGGAAAAAAAATTAAAAATAATGAAAGATAAAAGAATATTTAACGTTTTTATTTTACAAACAATCTAAAACCTGATATCATGTCTTAGATTTCATTTGGTTCAATTTACGAAATATCTTCACTACCTATTATGCCTCCAATTTACTTCTGCCATATTAGTCTATGACGAATGCCATGTGCCATATTAAAATTTTTATTTTAATCAATTTTAAAAGAAATATTCTATATTAGTAACAAAATTTAACATAAAGTTTTATGTATTTACCTATGGTATGTAACTCTATCATTCTTATTCAATTTGAAGAAATGATTTTTGCAAAATCTCAAAACACAACTCGGCATTTTTATGACAACTATAGACAGCCTCACTCTAAGGCAGCTATCAACTGTCTACAATGAAATTCCTACACTTGACTAGATTCGACTGACTTAATTTCAACGCCCTCTCGGCATATCTACCTCACTATACATACAACATCATTGATATACCATTAGAATTGTCTGCTTGTTTTTTGGATATTTACAAGAATATAATATACGAGTAACCGCCCTCGCTTTGCTTCGGTTTTCTTATTTTTTTTACACCTTGGGTTACATTATTGGAGTTTAATTAATCCCTAATTTTTTTGAAAATATAATATAGCCTGTGTCACCCGGGGATAGTGTAGCTTCCCAATAGTGAAAAGATTTTTCAAATCGGTTCAGTAGTTTCGGAGCCTATACAATGCAAACAAACAAATCTTTCTTTATAATATTAGTATAGATTAGGTATGATGTTTAGAAAACGACTGATACCCTTCAAGAGCGAACTTGTAGGTTAATTTTCGATGTCCGTCGTACACTAATAAATTTCAAGATGACTGTTGAACTTAACTGTACAAATAAAATTGTAACAGTATCATCAAAACTAAAATACCCAGCGCCTGATTAAAATGGCCGAGCATAGTTCTAAGTCCTCGTAGACAAAGTTGCTCGCAACTACTAAATTAATAGCTCGATATCTTGTTGAAGTTCTCTCCTGTAAAAGCTATTAAAACTATGGCGGACAAGTGGCCAGTAGCAAATTGAAGGCACAATAACTTTACAACACAACAAAGTTATCTTTAACAAACATTATTATGCGTTTTAAAGCGCGTAAGAAGTAGTAAAAGCCCCAAATTGTAATGCTTAAACATTTATTTTGTCTGCAATGTCGCTTGCATTAAGCGTTACAAATACGATGAGAGGTAGAACCTACTTTCTTTCTTCTTCTTGGCCGACAGCAGTGATGCTTTTAGTGTCGCCGATGTCCATGGACGAAGTTATCCACTTACCATCAGGTGGATCGTCAGATCGTTTGTCGAATATTTCCATAAAAAAATGTATTGCACTACAAATTGCAGCGATGTTATTTTAATTTATTTGCGAATTGTTATTGAAATTTTTCTGAAATCCTATACACAGCCACGCGCTTCATTCTGAACAAAATACGTTACCAAAACGTGTAATTGAAAACACCGGCCAGTGTACAGCTTTATGTCTATTAAAATTCAAAACGCGTTCAGATATATTGCTCTACAGTGAACTTTACACTACTCTATGATACTACTACACACTACTACTCTACACTATGCTACACTACTGGCGAGGAGTATCTATCATCTTCTACTCATGAAGAGGTAGAGTATACCTCACAACGCTGCTCCAGTGCGGATTGTTATCCACCAATCCTGACTTATCCTTGACTTATCCAAGTCAGGGGCCCTTTTCAGAAATTTTCATGCCACCCGAAGGCCTCCGAAATGACTTAACCACTGTTATCTTACGACAACAATCAGGACCGACGGCTTTACGTGCCCTCCGAAGCACGGAAACGCTCAAGAAATTTTTGCCACTAGCGGTCACCCATCCAACTACCGACCACGCCCGCTGCACGGACTTAAAAAAAGACGGACGTAATCCCAACAGCAAATTCAGTGAAGCACCCATAGTAATACCAACTCTCTATTCGTACAAGTAGGTACACACACCTACACATTGACACCATACTGCGTCAATCACGAACAAAAATTACGCACACATGGTAAGCGGGCGGCCATTGCTATGCTTCACTCTTGATTAGACGAGGTTACGTCCTTCTTTTTTTCAGGTCCGTGGCCCGCTGTCACTTTATTTTGTCAATAACATAGGATTGACATGAGCTGCAAGGCTATGGTCTTCATAGGTCATCTTGGTAACAGAGCATGCGTTAGCTTTTGCTAAACTTATTACATAAAAATATTGGTAATTAATCATCACTAGCTTCATTGAAGGAAAACATCGTAGGCAACCTAGAATTTTTACATAATATTCTCAAAGTTGCGTTAAGTCTGATTCACACTTGGCTAGAATGATAGACTAAGCTACTTCACATTGTGTGAAGAGACTTGCTGTGGAACAGCTCATGATAATGACTCCACAACTTCAACATTATAGTCGAATCAATACAAATATAACAACATTATAGTAGTAGCAGTGATAAAGCAAGCAGTTTTAGAACGTGGGGTTAGAACTTGGTCTCCCAAACGCAGGGGCCCGAGTTCAAATCCTGGCAAGCACCTCTAATTTTCAAATATTATGTGCGTATTAGAAGTTAATTATTATCACTTGCTTCGGTGAAGGAAAACATCGTGAGGAAACCTGAACACCGGAGAGTTCTCCATAATGTTCTCAAAGGTGTGTGAAGTCTATCAATCCGCACTTGGCCAGCGTGGTAGACCTGTACACATTGTAAGAGGAGACCCTGAGCCCAGCTAGGGTTAGTTAAGGGTTGTTGCTAACGTAGTAGCATACAATATTATAGATAATAGTACTACGTAGTTGTATTGCGACTCATATGACGCGATTCTGACTACTTCACACACACTCCAATTAAATATCGGCGCTTCAAGAGCCATTAGTTAGAAGCTGAGTGTTAGTAGATGTACTAGATTAAATTGATCTGCAGATATATTAAGGTCACCGGTTTAAGATAAAAGTTGCGTTGTACCTACCTACTTTTAGCGTTTTTAAATTAATTTGCTTAATTAATTAATTTAATTAATGACGACGGCGTTGTTCACGAACTTGAATCACGCTGTTGAGACTTTGTGAGATTTGTATGAGCAATAATATTAAATTTTAAAAGATGTAAAGATAATAAGAAACTAGGGCCATCTATTCAGTGCTTTCACACCCCCTCCATGGTAGCGCAACCGTTTAATGCAACCTTTTTACAAGTCGCATAAGAAGTAGGTATAACTTCAAAAGATAAACGTTTATGTGTTATAGCTCTTTTCGGAACAGATTTTTGGTTGATTTGTAAGGGCATAACGTATCTATATTTTTTCAAATATCATTACCCAGGTTCAAAATAAAAGAGAAGGTTCTCAAATCTGTTGAATTTTTAATGTTTGTAACTAATGACTCCATCATTTAAGTATGAAATAATTCGGAAAACTTTCATATTCGAAAGATTGTAATTTCTAGATTAGTCCCATTTTTATCAATATTCAATTACGTGGATCAGTTAGGAAACTTTTCAAATATTTATAGATACATATTATACGTATTTTGATAGATTCACTGTATCAAACGCAGTTGAACATCACTGAATTTATTCGAACTAATTATAGGTACCTACAGAGACTGCCCCCCGAATTCCTGTATGATAAGCATCTCACGCTGCAACGGTATCATACTGGATTGCCATTCAATGGGTCCTGGGTTCGATAGCCAGCGAGGCTTTAAGTTGAATGATGAGTTTGAATTTCTGTCCATAATTTGGGTGTGTATGTTATTTTCATGTGAGTTATCCATGGAATCCACGTTACAGGAATTCCTAGAGTGAATAGCGTTAATTATTTAATTATTGAGGTATTTATTAGGTCAAAGCATGCCCTATTGTAGCCCCGTAATGAGTTTAAGCAATTATTCTATCATAGAGCACTTTACCAGATAATTATTGGTATGTATCGTATTAGTCACGCCGGCTTTAGTTAACCACGGTCACGAATCTTTAGATAAGGAAAACAATTAGTTACTGCAAGAGATTATAAGAATGTCAAGTGATAAACGGACTATAGCGTAAAGAGTTCTGTATATCAGTTACACAAAAGTTCACAACATTCAAGTTGTTTTTTTTATATTAATTACTAGCTGACCCGGTGAACTTCGTATCGCCTAACAAACATTTTTTTTTTTCTAAAATAAAAGTAGTCTTAGTTACTCCTTGTTACATCAGCTATCTGCCAGTGAAAGTTCCGTCAAAATCGATCCAGCCATTTCGGAGATTAGCCGGAACAAGCAGACAGAGAGACTGACAGACAAAAATTGTGAAAAATGTTGTTTTGGTTGATTTTGGTTGAACTTAAGCGTAATTTCAAGTAATTTAAAATCGTTCTTACAATAATAAAACGTTGCAATCTTACAATAAAAAATAATTAAAGTGTTGCATGTAATAAAAATAACAATTCAATAATAATTATAACAATAATAATAATAAAATATATAAATAAATAAACGCTAACACACTCATACCCCCGCAGTAGGTTATTACCTGTATCGCGGGTGGCATGGACGACATATACTCGTATAACACATCACAAATAACACCCATGACCCGATTACAAATATTTATCTGTCACATAAATATCTGCCCCGGCCGGGAATCGAACCCGGGACCCCTTGCTTCGCAGGCAGGGTCGCTACCAACTAGGCCACAGGGTCGTCAGAAATAATGTTTAATAGTAACAATAATCAACATTTAAAGTAGTCAATAACGCAATGTAATTTTTATTTGTATATTTGTACACCACTATGTGGTAGAATAAGCAGATAGACCTACATTGTACAGTGTACACCCTTTAAATTACCTTATCCAACGCATAAATGATTTGATTTCATTTAATATGTCTATAAAAATATTAACTTCAAAACCGTACAAAAAACCTGTTAGATTTATTTAGGTTTCTTCGTATTACTACCAATAGTTTCTATTATGTTTTCTGTGGTAGGTATAACATCAAAGAAACTAACTAAATAATCAATTTCTATATAACCACGGACCTAAAAAAAAGACGGATGTAATCCCAACAACAAATTCAGTGAAGCACCCATAGTAATCCCATCTCTCTATTCGTACAAGTACACACACCCACACATTGACACCATACTGCGTCAATCGCGAATCAAAAATTACGCATGGTAAGCGGGTGGCCATTGCTATGCTTCACTCTCGAAGACGAGGTTACGTCCGTATAACATTCAAAATACCCATGGGATTCGAAGCTTCGCTTTCCGTGGAAGAGACGCGATAAAATCACTAATATTAGGTACTTTAAACTTCCATAAAGTAAAAAATATTACAAGAAGTATACGGGACCCTGGAGTGCTATGACAATAACGGCATCGACTGAACTTCCTTGAACTCTTATTTAAATATTTATGTTTTCCTCACGTTTATCGGAATCGTTTTAACCGACTTCAAAGGAAACTGCTTTGCGTATTTTTTTAATAAAAAAAGAAAATTGTATTTTAATATTAATACATTTCAATATATTTTGTAGCAATAAACATTTCATAAGCATAAGTAACATTATTGTGATGTTTTCTACCCCTTAGTTTATGTCATGGAGGATAGAGTAGCAGGAGCCATCTCTGTGTATGAAAAGTGTCCGTAAAAACGCGTCCAATTACGAGTGGCGCTGCGGTGCGGTCTACAACAGCTATGTTCGAATATCTATTTATCAGACACTAGCGCCATTAATTACGGGTGGCATAACTCAGCAAACTTCACTCCGTCTACAACAGCCAAGTTCATATATCTATTTTTCACAGACTAGCGTCATTCTGAAATGGCCATTTGCCCTCTATTTTCAGGAGACAGCTGGACACTTTTTTCAACTTTCCCCTCATAATATGAGATGGCCCTCCATGCTCTATGGTTTATGTCATGTTCCAACTTCCAACTGGGGGCTTGAGAATCTTAAATGACGCCCCTTACTAGGGCCTTAACTGATATTCATTGACAACGGTGACTCTTTTAGCTTGCTTGCTCTTTTATTGGAAATTTTATAATCAAATGCAAATTAATAAGTTTAGTAATTTAGAATTCATGATTAATTTATTTTAAACAAAAAAATAGATAATTATGAATATGTACTTACGTGAGTCTCCGGCAAGATGTCATTAATTTATCGATGGACATTTTTACATAAATAATACATATCTATCAGACATATATTATACAACATTAATGATGTAATCGTAAGTACCTAAATAACATACACGATTATCATTCCACGTGTTTGAGTACGCAAAATCAAGGTCGCATGGTTAGGTTAGACAATAAAAAAGAAAAATAAATTCATAAAAATGTTCTTTTTCATTTGAATCGTAACAACTGTGAATCGTAACATCGTAACTGCGATCGGCCATAAATTTTTTCACTTAGATTTTAATAGCACTTCAGTTTCACATAAGGGGTGCTTCAGAATGGAGTAGACCGTGTTAAAAGACAACTGTAATATTTCAGGTTTCGAACTTATTTTGTACGAGTGGTATTTATTTTCCATAATTTTTAACAATGATTTAAAAATGACCATATCCACTGTAATTCCGACAAAAAATTCTTCTAAATGGCTATTCTACGCTAAAAATTAAAGATAAATTTCATTAAAATCCAATCAGTAACTAGTTTTTGCGTGAAAGAGGAACAAACATCCACAGGTAAAAACTTTCAAATTTATAATAATTATTAATAGGATTAATAGAAAGAACTTTTGAGCACGTTAATAGCAGGATTCACATAAACTATGACATAGAACTCGAACAACGGAACGAAGATACATAAGATTAATTTACACATAATCGACATAACCTCGGAACGATATGAATGCATAATATTCATTGTATAATGCGTTCGTTTTGCTGCAATACTACGGATTTACGTATTGATTAAAATTATTTATTAAAATTTTTCCTCCGTATTTATTTAAATTTTAGCCGTATTGGGGCCGCTTAGAATACTGACCTTTCTTTTTCTTCTCTCTTTCCAGGCCGGCAATGAATAAGTGATGGCTTTGGTTTGGTGTCGCGGATGTCCGTGGTCGATGATAGCAGCTTACCATGACGTGGATTGTGGATGGCTTGTCGACTATTTCCATAAAAAAACTCCTAGACGACCTTCAAATGATATTCGATGAATAGGCCACAATGAAAATATAAAATAGATACTACTACTATATTACACTTTCTTTCTTTATCTTCTCTCTTTCTTGGCCGGCAACGCATCAGTGATTCCTTTGGTGTTGCTGATGTCCATGGGCGACGATAGCCACTTCCCATCAGGTGGATCGTCAGCTCGTTTGCCGGCTATTTCCATAAAAATAAAAAATATTACTAAAATCCATTATAAAATTTGTTCTTTAAGGTAAATGCTTTACCAATATTAATTCGCGTTACCGATCGTGATATTGCAGTCTGAACAAGGCCTAAACTATAAAAATAGCATTACTATTTCCGGCGCATGAAATAAAAACTTCTTGTCTTGCGGTCTTTTTGAGCTATAAAATTCAAAGTCAGAAACTTGTACATGGTGAACCAGCCAATAAACAAGTCAAAATCTCTTCCACCTATGTTGGTCCATGGCTAGACTAAGGCCTCTTCTAATATGCTCTACTATGACCGGTCTTAAGCCTTCTGAGGCCTAAATAACGTTAGTCCAACTGGTTGGGCGTCCTGTGCTCCTTATATCGAGGCGTAGTTTCCATTGAAGGATCTTTCTTCCCCGACGGTTATCAGTCTTTCGATACTATGTGGCCAGGCCATTGCCATCTTTATTATGCCTTATAAAGTGTAAAGGTCCTTCCATCTTAAGTCTTTTTAAAGCTCCCCTGCTCGTGATGCTTCCTACTGAACCACTTATAAGTTCCTCCTGAGTCGGGTTTTATTGGGTTCGGGTTCAGGTTTACACCAGTTTTGTAGTGTTTTACCAGCTAAAGTCTTACGCCCAAACTCAGAGTTACTAACGGTTACTTAAATCACTCCTTAGTACAGAATTTGTAAGGAGATTCTTTACTAAAGAGCAATTAAAGTTCTTAAATAACGTTTAATTGATGAAACCGGGTGTTATCAGGCAATAAACGAAGAGTATCCTTGTGCCTGTTGAATTGTATGTTTTATTTAGTATCCTGGCAGTCCTGACATATAACTACGACCACAGAGAGAGATCTATGTTCATAGTACTGAAGTGCTCTTTGATACGTGGTTTATAGAGATGATCTGAACATACGAAAGCATACACTCCAATCCAGCCTTATACGATATATAGTATATTATAAAAGAATTGCTCGATTAAAGGTATTAGATATTTTTTACCTCAACAGCCGAGGAACAAACAGATGAACACCTGATGGTGAGTGGCAAATATTTTGAATACAATAAAATGGTTTTCTAACATTCAATGAATTATTTATACCAATGACAATAGTTAATTATGTCACTTTATATCAGAAGTTACTTCGCGGAAACCCATTGTTATTATAGCAGTGTAAAAATATTATAAATATGAATATGCGTTGATAAGACAATTAAGCGTAGCTCATAGCCTGACAGAAGTGCTCAAAACCGTGTAAGCATTGAAGCAAAGCAAAAAGCAAAGCAACAACCCATAATTGTCCCATTGCTGGGCTCGGCGTCTCCTCTCACAATGTGAGGGGTATTAGGCCATAGTCTACCACGCTGGCCGAGGGCGGATTGGTAGACTTCAGACACCTTTAAGAACTTTATGGAAAACTCTCCGGTATGCAGGTTTCCTCACGATGTTTTCCTTCACCGAAACAAGTGATAACTAACTTCTAATACGCACATAATATTTGAAAATAAGAGGTGCGTGCCAGGATTTTGAACTCGGGCCCCTTCGTTCGGGAGACCAAAACCGCTAGACTATAGCATTGAAGGCCCGACAGAATTGCTCACACCTTGTCTATACTATTCTTAGGCTAACGACACTGCTCATGTTCTGTCAGAAGTGCTCAATGCTACGGTATTGCTCATAGCTCGACGATACTACGAGTATCGTATTCTAAGGTTCACGATATTGTTCATAATCTGGTGGAAGTTCTCATACACCTACAGGAGAACCCAAGCCGATAAACTACGGCTTATATCAATTTATGTCTTCGTAAGTGATTAATCTATAAATAGCCTAGTATAATAAAATAAAATATAATAGTAGATCTATAGATAGTCAATAAATTATAAAAATTATAACGTATTTATCGTTTAATCTATCCGTACCTACATTTACGATTTCATAACTTTAATTATTCCGTAGTAATCTTATAAAACATAACGTAAATATAAATAACATTCTTAACACCTTTATCAACGAATTAGTTATGTATGTAATTACCTACGGAGGAATGTGAGTATACATTACGTGTAATAAACAACACGTATTTTTTTAATATCTATTTTTTTTTTCAAATAACAGCAAATCGTAATTTTAGTGTTCATAGTCCACGCGGTCATTTTGATTCTAATTGTCCGTGTTCAGTGACTGGCGTGGTATTTTGCCACGATATGGGTACTTACGATATTTATTATGTACTTTTGCAATCTGAAAATCTGACTCTGACAACTTAGTCCAGTGCCGATAGCTCTAAAAACGGTAAAAAGTGGAAGAAAATTATAGTAGAATGAAACCTATTGCAAAAGAAAGAGAATATAACGAAAATTATAGGAAAAATAAATTACGGGCGATCTGAGGTCGGGAAGTGGGGGGGAGGGGGGGGTTTAAGGGTAAAAATGGTTTATCTCGATTTCCGGAAAAACTACAAGTCCTATTGAAAAAAAGTTAAATGTCAAAGTTGTAGGTAATAAAAAGATCTACAACTTTTGGATTTACACTTTTTTACATAACCTTAAAATGTATATGAAAAATTCAAAAAAACACGTTTTTGGTTTTTTATTTTTATCTTTCACAAAAAAGAAATCTTTTTTCACGAAATTTGGTGAAAACTTACCTTTGTGTGTCCTTAACATACTGTAATTTTTTTGATTCAAAAATATATATTTTTTCACCTTATTTTGACCTTATATCGAAAAAGCACCCCTATTTTCAGTCGAAAAATCTCAAGTCAAAATATGTGATTTTTTAAAAAAGTTGGTGGTTTTTTGTTCGGTGAAATCTCTACTTTCAAAGAAAATAAAAAAAATTAAATTACTTGTCTACTTGATTACTAAACTACTAAATTACTAAACTACTAAATTGTCCGTTTACATTTACACGTATTAATTTACTTAAAATGTAGTTAAAATTTAGTTAACTACTTAACTACTTAATACGTGTAAACCGAACATAAGAGACAGCCCTCAAACTCCCTGGCAAAGCACGAGGTGTCGTTTGGCGGCCTACTTGAAAAAATGGTAGCAGGCTTTTAGACTATTACCACGGAATTAATTTCAAAAATGGCAACCCAGATTTTGATTTAAAATCATCCGTGCAACTCGTGCGAGTGACGTTCAAATCACTATGGTTCACTGGTTTAAAAATCCATTAATAACAATTATTCAAATGAGATGAAAGGAAGTTCGCAACCATCATTAGGGGAAAATATAAAACCAGTTCATTCAGGGTTTAATTTGGGCTAACTCCGTTTTCTGTAATTGGGTTTGCTTTTTGTTTTAATCTAGACTACTCATGTTTATCTTATTGTTGGTATCGTGTCGTGACCTAATTCTGTTGTTTGTCATGCAAAGGGAATGCAATTAAACGCAGTGAAAAATATAGCCTCAATAAAAACTCATCTACAGTAATTCAATGAAAAAAGGTTGATTTTGTTTCCCTGTGTGATCTTTTGTAAAAAATATGTTTTTTTTTTAAGTGCAAAGACCAATTGTGATAATTAAACGCAGTTAAAATATAACAGTAATAAATACACCACACTTTATTTTTTAGGTAAAACTCTTAAAATTTTATGATACGATCTCATTTACCTATAGACATCTATCTGCAAGAGATTTTAAAGGGAACAATAGAAAACATTGTAAGGAAATATTTAAGTGCCGACATAGGGCGCGTTCCACTAGACGTTCACAACGATCAAAATGACCCATTTGGCGTTCCACTTGGCGACCACGGTCGTCATGGTCGCGACGAAAAGGTCATTGATGGCGTCATTAATTTTGCTCACGCTAAGCTCAAAACGACCCACCTGAAGGGGTGGGTCTAAGTGGTCGAAATATAGTGTTTCCAGATACGATGAAGTTACGGTAGATCTCTCGCTAGTTTTTAGACCTGGCAACACTGGGTAGAAATGGATGGTGATAGAAATTTGGCGCAATTTTATAAAACTTAAGGGTGGCGATGGAAAAAATAACTATATATAATTCGATAAGAGCTATTTTACTGGAAGTAGTAGTTTCTCCAGCAGATGCTCGGCGTGCGGTCACATGTTGATATAATTATGTAAATAATTGTAATGTTTAATTATAGCTTACAAATTATAATATAACCTCTAATCTAAGTTTCAGATTTGTTTTCAACATCACAGAGTACATTTTACTGATTACAACTATAAAAAATACATCTTGTTACGACTGAAATACCGACCACGCTGCGCCGCAAATGCAAATTTTTATTTTTATTACTTATCTACACTCTGAAACAAACTTAATTCATTAGTTTTTAAGAGTGTTAGATAGACAAAATTGTAAGACACAAATGTATGCTCAAATTAAATAAATTAATAAATAAATTTTGTATCAACGGCTAAAACGTGTAATTACTCTGTGGCTAAAACGCTCCCTATGCCCGTTCCACTTAGGTGTGTGAGTGTAACGCTCACAAGCTAGTGGAATAGAAAAAACCGCGGTCTTCAGAGTGATCGTTGTGAATGTCAAGTGGAACGCAGTCATAGTAAGTAAATATTATCTAGGGAATATAAAAACCACAGATAAGTCATATTTTGTTTAATATAATACATGAAGATATAATATTAAGTCTTCTAACCGTCAAGGTCTGCAAAGAAACAATTGGTTCTAGTTTTATTCATTACAAGCAAATTTTTATAATAATCTGTTTCCAGAGATAAATTCTGCAGACAAAAGGCAGAATGGAACAAAACATCGTCACAGAACGTGAAAAAGGCACAAATGTGCACAGATAAAAAAAATCGCGCGATTTCTGTGTCATTTCCCGCGTTTTCCCGACTGAAGGCCCCGGCCACAGCTCGCCAGCCAGTCACGATCGAGACGCCGAGAGAGCGCGTACGACGTTTTAACTCGTGTGTCATCTCCCGTAAAAATCTGATTGTCGTATGATCGCACTATTTTCGTCGCGGTGTAGTTATGAATTAATGGTGACAGTGGATTGAGAAAATCGTGTTGTGGATAAGTGGTTTAAATCGAGAAAAGATATTTTTGTGTAATTCGCGGGACGTCTGCAGCGACCAGTAAGTTTTTGTCTCAACTTTTTTATGCTTGTGGAAAATTATGCTTTAAAATTCGAACATAATTATGTATAGCCAGTGTTTTTTGTAGAACATTTTTTTACAGTCGCGATGTTATAGAAAAAAGCGTTGAAAGATAAGCTATTATGAAGTGGGATAAAAAATAGCGAAAAATTCGTATTTTTCTGAGTTTATTATTTTTTCTTTTGACCTATTTGCAGTCACGGATGTATAATTGATTGACATTTCCCATACCATTTTTCTAAACCTTTTACAATATTTTTATAACAGCTTTAGTAGTATAATCAAATAAGAGGAGTAAAATCAAATAAGATTACCAACACAGCTAACAAGCAGTCCGATGTCCCAAATTCGATTGACTCTTTGTAAAAATATTTGTTCAGGATTCGTTACTGACGACTGTATTATTATGTTGATTACTTTGTTAGGCATTTGGTCAATACGTTACTATTCTGCTACATAACTGAATAAATATTTCGGTATTCTGTTTCTAAGTGTTCAATATCAATTGTTTTGAATACGTACGAGTACTCACGGTTGTTTTTCGTAGCAATATTTTTATTTCTGCATAAATTGTCTACGATTCGACCGTGGTCACGTCACAAAATCGTGAGTACTTATTACAGTTAAATGTAGATATGACATAAGATAAAGAGGGATGTTGTCAGTTTGAGGTGTGTGTGTGTGTGTGTGTGTAGTCGTGTATGTCAGTGTATATGTAATCGTCTTAAATATCTCCTAAACAAGTGGACCGAAATATTGATTTGTAAGTTTCGTAAGTTTTGTAATTCAAGCCTCGTTTGCTGAGATGTTTAACTGTGTTTGGAAGTATCAGGGGTTCATTTATTTTTTAAGAAAGGATCTATTTTGTTAACCAATTTTTTTTTGGTGGCTATAAAACAGCTTTAGTGTTATTTATATAAGTATAAATAAATTAGGTTATTTTCATTTTATTATAACGGTACTGATATTATGGTAATTACATAAAAAATATTACTATGATCGAAACTTGCATAATTATTCATGTATCCCTCAATTTCAGTTATCATTATGCCTGATCTGCACCACTGGGAAAAACAATACTGGGGGAATACTCTTATTGTACAAATGTATCTTCAAAGATATGAATTTAATATATTTTTAAAAGATAACGTTAAGAAACTAACGAGTACCTAGCTATAACTGTTTTAGTATTTGTCATAATTATCATGTTATACTCAGATACTAAGTACTCATTATAAATATTCCTGCCTGGCTGGGAATGGAACCCAGGACCCTTTTAACGGTACCTTTATAGTTAATGGTTACCCATTATGCCCATATTACGACACACAGATCGCGAAGTAAATATTCAAGAACCAACATTATACTTAAATAAATGCAGGTTTGTTTCGAAATTTGATTAAAATCACCACATTTCAAACTCTGCTATCCCGTACACTTTCATTTATATAACATTTTTGTACGAAGTCGTAATTTTCCACCATTTTCCACAGTTGGCGAGCTTTTTGACCTACATTTGTTTCATTTCGGACCAGCTCTTTTAAATCAAATATCGTCAATTGAGTTGTTCATTTAAAAAAATATATATTTTTTTTAAATGTATTTTAAATCTTTAACACAAATTATATTAATTGGCATTGTTAAAAATGCTTAAAAACTATTTTAATATTAATAATAATGAATTCAAAATTGATAAAAGTTCAAAAAGAATCACGTGACTACAAACGCGCCAGATTTGGTCGCCATGTTAGTGACGTCATTTTGTTAAAGCAATTACACAGTGTTAGAAGCTTCTACGTGAATTGAGTAAAAATATCCGAAATTTAGTGCAAGAAGATATTCATACCACGTAATTTTATTGTAAATTTAAATGTTAAATGATTTATTCTTCATTAAATATTATAATAAAACTCTCTATTGATTGTACACACTAAATAAATTTAGATAAGGTGACACTGGTAACTGGTAAATCGTGTCTGGGAGAAATCAGGGCAGGGTGTTAGGGGTATAAATCAGGGTTGTATGATAAAATTATATTTCATTTATCATACAACTAGGTTCTACCCGCGACTTCGTCTACCTAAATTCCAGATATGGATCCTGAGAGAAGTGAAGAATGTGATTAATAAAAAAATGCACAATGCAATACAACAGAAATTCTATGCTAGTAGTAGGTACATACATATGATGACCCTATAGCCTAGTTGATAGCGATTCGATCCAGCCTGCGAAGTGAGGGTCCCAGGTTCAATTCCCGGCCATATCTAATAAAATGTGACAAATAATTATTTGTACTCGGGTCTTGGGTGTTATAGTGACGTGTTATTTGTGTTGACCATGCCACCCGCGACACAGGAAAACCTACTGCGGTGGTATGGGTCTGTACGCGCTTTATACATAAAACTGGTACAATATATATATTTTTTTGTCTCCGAAATACGCCAAGTTGGTCAATGATCACGACTCGTGTGGCGAATCGTTACCACTCCAGATCGCTAAGTCAAGGGTCCTGGTTTCGATTCGATGCGAGGTGGATGCTGCGAGATGGTTTGAATGATTAGTTTGTATTTCTGTTCTTGGTCTGAGTGTGTGTCCTTGTGTTGTCTATGGCACCCACGACACTGGGTATCCTAGTATGGGGCTATGAGTGTGAAGCGTTTATTTATTTATTTATGTACCTACTGGTTTTACAATGTTAACGATAATATTATTATCTAATATCTTCAAACACGGTTCCGTTTTACTCTACCTACCATTGTTCTACGACGTGTTCCACTTTGTAGCCCCAGGACCCATCATCAGATCCTCATTGAATTTGAGTAGGATCAACGTTGCAAAATTCCTAACCTAATAAAATAAAACCATGAGTTGTTTTATAAAAAAACGGGCATGTGCGTGTCAGGCCACGGGCAATGTAAGGTTCCGAAGTAGTAAGTTTATCGACTATGACTCATACTTATGTTAACATAGCAGTGATAGTTTTCCTTGTAAATTCATCATATAAGTACCCTATTTTTGAGAATTTTTTCACTTGTCTAATCCAACCGTTTAGTCAACAGTTGGGGACGACACTTGACTGTAACCAAAATTAGCACTTTAAAGCCAAACATTTTGCAAACGGACCCCTAATTCTAAAAATGGTCATACAAGACCCATAATATCTTTGGAAGACCTTTTCAACGATACTCCACAATATAGGGTAGGCGACGAATAAAAAAATCATCCTCACGTTGTCTGTAGGGGAGGTACCCTGAAAAAAAATGTTTTTCAATATTTAATTCTACGATTCTGGAGTTTTAATAAATATGTATATCCATGCCAAATTACAGCTTTCTAGCAGTAAGGGTCTGCCCGCTTTGCTTCGGACAGACGGACGGACGGATGGACGGACAGACGGACAGACGGACAGACAGACAGACGGACAGACGGACGGACGGACATGACGAAACTATAAGGATTCCGATTTTACTTCGGAACCCTAAAAGCGAATCTATGAACGAAAACTAAAATTTTACCTCTTACGCTTCCCGCCCACGTCCGATAATCGGTGACCGCTTTTTTTGTAGGAGAAAAATAGAACGTACTGATAGCAATGGTCGGTCAAAAAGTCGGTCAGAAATAATATGAAAGAAAAAATCGGCCCGGTTATCGGTCCTACAAAAAGACTGACGTGGGCGGGAAGCGTTTTTCCTCGGGAAAAGGTCACAGGTACACATTTAACATTATCTTTGGGGTGTTTTTTTGTAGTTTTCACACGTAATGGTACAAAACAAGCACGATAACTTTTAAGGTTTAGCATTTTTGATATATTTATCAATATATTGACGATAATATCAAGATTTTATCAGTTAAAAGTCAAATCACAGTATCAGCTGTATGCTGCAATGAATAGCAATTAACAAAGTGACGTCACACGCGCGCTCGGTTCTATTCGGGAATTGTCGGCGTGTTTTCGGTACTGGATTCAAAAACGTATTTTTGATTTGATGTAACTTTTAAATTATAGCGAATAAAAAAAAACTAAAATAACTTTGTTATAAAACTTATATATGAACTTTCCATTTATAACAAAAAAAAATTTTAGGAAACAACTCAATTCCGTGTCTTGGTTTAGTATAAAGTATAACTTTAAAATAGTTATTCATAAATATTCATATTTATATAAGTGGTTTTAACTTCTTGAATATAAAAAGTCAGTTTTTTATTGTGGAGACAGTTTTTTCTATGATTTTAAGTTGAAAATTGCAGTAAGTTTACTTAAAAAATATATAGAAATAAATAAAATTAATTTGACTCAAATATTCAAATCTTAAGTTTTAATAAATTACTCAATTTATATGCAATTCTTTTTTGTACTTTCTTGCTAGTGGGATGAAACGTAAACATAATATGTATATTGTTACTTGTGCCTTAAATCCGTCACTGCACTTGGAATTCGATCTGAAAATCTCTAGATAGGCTTGTAATAAAATTTTCGAATTCTTTTGTTACGCAAACCTAACTCGCAACGAAATTCAACTTCTCTCTTTTGATGTAAACGACGAACCAACCACCTGATGGTAAATAAATAAATAAATAAATAAATAAATAAATAAATAAATAAATAAACGCTATAACACTCATACCCCACAATAGGTTATTACCTGTGTCGCGGGTGGCATGGACGACACATATAACACATCACAATCACACCCATGACCTGAGTACAAATATATCTGTCACATAAATATTTGCGCTGTCCGGAAATCAAACCCGGGACCCCTCGCTTCGCAGGTAGGGTCGCTACCAACTAGGCTACAGGTAACACTGAAGGTATATGCATTGTCAGTCACAAATTTTACTGACTCCGTGAAGTCTACTCTTGTACCTCTTGCTTAAGTCAGCCGTGAAACGATTCATCGTGTTCCAGCGAGGAGCTTGAGGGCTGAGCTGACCCAGTTCTTTCTTTCTCCTCTCTCTTTCTTCTCTTCCTTTCTTCTCTTTCTTTCTTGGCCAACAACGCATCGCCGGTGCCTAAGGTGTTACTGATTTTCATTTAGCTTTTTACACAGAAAAGTAACAAACATACTTAAACATGTACTTATTTATGTACGCGCGTGAGAAGTTGATTGACATCAAAAAAAACCAATTTCAAAAAAACAATATTCAAAAAAAGAAATAAAATAAATAAAATCAATTTTTTTTTCAAAACGAGCGTTTTTCAAAACGCGCGTGACGTTTTTCGTCACCGTTGTTTTTGTGTCACCTTCCGTCTTACAAATCTTAAAATTTCACTCTCATCATTTTTTCCATTTATTTCATAACGTGCCTAAAGAAGTATAACTTCAAAAATGTACTCCTGCTTTCCACGTCGCCCTCACAAGTGCCTGTTATTTGAAGTGCAAAAAATATAATAATTAATAATTAGTTCCAATTAAACGGTTTAGAACAAAGCGGTCTTAATGATCCCAGTCAATTAAATAAAATAATTTATGTCAATTGAAGCGTGGGAAGGCAACACAATTTGTGTTTTAATTTTTGAATCCCACCAATTTATTTATAATTTAAGAATTAATTACCTATTCATACGTAAATTTATTTTCATAATTTACGTTTCATGTTTTAATAATATGCAAATGAAATGAAATATAATGTTGGAAACGTTGATTTCACAATTTAGTTAATTTAGTCCAACCTGTATTTTGAAAATGTAATTTTAAAAAATAAATAATCCGAGTATTCTTTATATTAATAGGCTAAGGGATAAAAAAAAATCCTTGCTAACGTCTTTCTTTGATATGCTTTGTTTAAAAAAAAATTGTTTTTACTATTTGCCTACACGAAACTATAAAGCATTAAGTTGTTTCCTTATCATTTTTACAAAGGAGGTTTTCTGAAGTTTTTTTTTATTGTAATAGATATCACTTGAATCTCAAAACCTAATAGAAATGGTATGTTATTTTGTTTCATCTTGACAAGATTATTTTAATTTTCAAATTTACCACAATTCCATATACATAAGTATATGTTGGCGAGCGATCTCTTTGTTTTTACAACGATCGGCCGATGCAGATGCTGTCATACAAGAAGTCATGAAGAAAAACTAAATATTTAGAATAAGGAATGTGTCAATCTATTTACGTGCGGGAGAATCTATGGGATTCGATTACTGATCACGGAGTAATAAAGATTGTTATTGATGTGAACGTTAGGAGAACTGGGAATATATCATGGAACAAAATAAAAGGAATATTATTGAATAAATCAACACCGTAGAATACCCCATCTGGTTTATATATATAAAAGTCGATCCCACAATTAAAATTATGAAGAGCAACGTTCATCTTTAACTCATCCTACGTCTTATGTGTGTCAAAAAATGTTCACTTGATAAAACGAAAACCTTATACAATTGTTCTTAATTTTATTTTCACTTTTTAGGGTTCCGTAGCCGAATGGCAAAAAACGGAACCCTTATGGATTCGTCATGTCTGTCTGTCTGTCTGTCTGTCCGTCCGTCCGTCCGTCCGTCCGTCCGTATGTCACAGCCACTTTTTTCCGAAACTATAAGAGCTATACCATTGAAACTTGGTAAGTAGATGTATTCTGTGAACTTCATTAAGATTTTCACACAAAAATGGAAAAAAAAAACAATTAATTTTGGGGGTTCCTCATACTTAGAACTAAAACTCAAAAATGTTTTTTTCATCAAACCCATACGTGTGGGATATCTATGGATAGGTCTTCAAAAATGATATTGAGGTTTTTAATATCATTTTTTTCTAAACTGAATAGTTTGCGCGAGAGACACTTCCAAAGTGGTAAAATGTGTGTCCCCCCCTGTAACTTCTAAAATAAGGGAATGATAAAACTAAAAAAAATATATGATGTACCTACATTACCAAGCAAACTTCCAACGAAAATTAGTTTGAATGAGATCTAGTAAGTAGTTTTTTTTAATACGTCATAAATCGTAAACCGCAAAAAACATTGATCAAAGTTACAACGAACTACAAGAACTTTTATATTATGTTACTTGCTGCTACGGAACCCTTCATGGGCGAGACCGACTCGCACTTGGCCGCTTTTTCATTATATCCATAAAAATAAGATTAAAAGCCCAATCCTAACGTCAAATCGTCTTTATTGCTACATTATTTTATTTTCAGATCCCTTTTATTCCCAAAGGCCTTAGCTGTGTTTTATACAAGTATTTTCTTATTCAAATTTAACCATTTATACTTTACCCTTAAGACCAATGTAAATGTAATGTACTTGGCGTAATCTCAGCGATTAGAGCCAAGCGAAAATTGTAAACATTGGTTTAAGAGTATGTATGGTTCATTTTGAACTGAACTTTTTTGGTATGGAACTAAACGAAGTTGACTGTATATTGGATAGATTGTATATTAGGTTGTCTGATTGTGATTTCTTCGGTGTTTCTGATAGCAGCAGCAATAGTGAATTTACCAGTGTGCTTGCATATTAGCTATTGAACTCAACTCTGAATAAAATGCTAGAAACAAGGCCTCTAATTAGATGCTAATATGTACCTACTTATGAATAACGAGTAACAGCCCTCGCTTTGTTTCGGTTTTCTTATTTTTTTACTCCTGGGTTACATTATTCGAGTTTTATTAGGGATCCCTATTTTTTTGAAAATATAATATAGCCTGTGTCACCCGGGGATAGTGTAGCTTCCCAACAGTGAAATAATTTTTCAAATCGGTTCAGTAGTTTCGGAGCTATTCAATGCAAATGAACAATCAAATCTTTCCTAATATGAATTGTTATTTTGTGGGCGATAGAAAAATTAATAAACGCTAGTACCTTCTAGTAGGCTTCCTTGTATCGCAGGTGGCATGAACAACACAAATAACATCACTATAACACCGATACCGAGTAGATACAGATTTTTATCTATCACATATCTTCCCCGGTCGGGATCGAACTCGGAACTCCTAGCTTCCCAGGCAGGGGTACGCAGCTAGGCTACGGGATCGTCAAAATATTTTTACTTACTTAAAGTTTTGAAAAAGTCATAACTGACAAGTTTACATTAGCCCATTCCTAATTATAGATAATACATATAAATGCTGAAACATCGTTATAGATTTTTACTATCCCTGTTAATTAATAACATTAAGATGTAGGCTACAGATGGGTACTGATTGGATTGTATAAAATTAAATGTTCATTTTTCAAATGTTCATTCATTAAAAGTTTTATGAAATGTTTGAAGAGAATTGTTGAACTTTAATTTATCAATTTATTGTCACCTACCACATGTTCTCACCATTACCTCGGGTTGACTGGTAGAGAATGCGAGTAAGCATTATGTCCGTCCATTGTAAACCTAACTTTAGGACGGTACAATAAAGATTAAATCGAGAAATAGAGATGTTTTTGCGAAATAGGTGATAAAACTCAGTAACGACTTCTTTTAAGGAGTATGTTAATGATGTCATTGTTTACGTTTATTTAATGGTCGCGGAGTAATAAATGAATGTTTTCAATCATCGTTTTGGCGTATTAAATATCTTTTGACTACAGCTTTCAGAAGTGGTCTTTTTAAACGTCATTTTTGAGAATTAACAATTACATTATGCACCTAAAATATGAATAAATGATAAATATCTATAATTATTCATAATTAAATTACATCTATAATATTATTTTACACTAAAACATTCCGTAATTATGAACATCACTCAATAATAAAACAAAATAATATAATAAATAACTGGCTTAGTAATAAAATACTCTGCAAGGAAGGCACATGAAAAGTTTATCGCTAAACATAACTATAATATCAAAATCGCCATAAATATACCTTTAAAGTTTGAATATTTTCCTCGATTTCCCATTTTCATAAAATAAATATGGAATGGACTTTTGATAATTTGATGAATATCTTGAATGTTGAATGTTTCCAGGAAAAAAGCTATTTTCCAATTTTGTGCCTACATGAAGGAATTCTGAGATAACAAAGATTAAAAAAAATACAAGCAAGGGAACCTCCTTTTTAGGGTTCCGAAGTAAAATCGGAACCCTTATAGTTTCGTCAAACACAGCTGTGTTTGCATCAGTGGTTAATGAGTAACAGTCGATAAACTTATTACTTCGGAACCCTACATTGCGCGTGGCCTGACACGCACTTGCCCGGATTTATTTGAATTCATTTAAAAATATGACATAAATGAGCGGGAAAGTAGGTACACAATATTGGTTAAATGTATAAAAAATTTGGTTACTTTTGAAATTCAGCTTACTTAAAATCAGGTAATAAAAATGATTTTATTTTCCCCCACTCTATAAAAAAAATAATAATAAATAAATAACGCCACACACTCATAGCCCCACAATAGGATTCCCTGTGTCGTGGGTGCCATGGACAACACACTAGACAAGGACATTCATACCCAGACCGAGAACAGAAATTCAAATTCATCATTCAAATTTCCGCCTCGCTGGGAATCGAACCCAGGACCCTTGGTGCGGCGATCCGGCATGGTAACCATTGCGCCACACGGGTCGTCAATAATAAATCAATAAAAATCAATAAAATCAATAAAAAAAAATACATTATAGGTAAATATTTTTTTTTATGGAAATTGCCGGCAAACGAGCTGACGATCCACCTGATGGTAAGTGGCTATCGTCGCCCATGGACATCAGCAACACCGAATTTCCCGCAATGAAATAATTTTATATTTACTCGCTCATGATCAGACATGTGAATAGCGATTTCAGTTGGAGTGTATTTCAATGTATCGCTGTGATTTCAGCATTGGTACTGCCCTGAGAGGATTTTGTAATGTTTACTTAGATTTAACAAAATGAATTAATTGAAGAAAATTGGGCTGTAAGGGGCTCCAAAATGATTTTTAAATGTCAATGTAAATCGTAAAATTTTTAAATGTTTTGCCCGCATTGACAGAGATCCAGAAGTGTTAGTAACATCATGACATGTTGGAGAAAATGACACGAATATTACTGAAAAGGGGCCATCCATAAATGACGTCACACGTTAGGGGGAAGGAGGGTCGATGCAGTGTGACATTGTGTGACAAGGGGTGGGAGGGGGTCCTAAATTTCGTGACGTCACATTTCAAAATCGAATAATTGGTATGTATAGGTAATGGTAAATATTAAAAATCAATTAATGGAAATAAACTTATTTCGGAACTGCTGTTTTAATTTATTAATTTCTAGGTGTATTTCATAATAAGTGACGTCACACTGGGGGGTGGGAGGACTCACAAATGTGACCAGCTGTGACAAGGAGGGGGGGAGGGGTCAAAAAGTCATGAAATTAGTGTGACGTAATTTATGGATGGCCCCAAAGCTTGCATACGACGATTTACGGCCTAACTAATGATACCTTATTTGTCAAATTATGATAATATTATGTAGTTTAAAAGTTCTACGAGAACATACATACACGGGCTGAAATCATAGTCTTCTTTTTTGTCGTAGTCGGGTAAAAACTTTGCCCGTATCTTGCACACTGTAGTCGTTCAAAACTTACTCTCACCGTGTAACATCTTATAGTTTTACACGTAAACTTATTTTATTCCGGAACGTATGTAACTACGTCTATCGAAACTTAAGAAACCACTGTGGAGACTTATAATACTACACATTCATAGCCCAATACTTGATGGGTGCCTGAGATGTATTCAAGATGTCGATCGCACTTATTAAAAGCCTATTCACTTTTTCTCAAAGATTCCCACCCATGGGGAACACACTAGAATTATTATTAATAGTACTACGAGTATACTGGGTGCCATGGACAACACACAATGAAAAGAACACACCCAGACCGAGAACAGAAATTCAAATTCATTATCAGAATTCGTGCCTGTAATTTTTAACTTCCTTTTTTTCATTGTTTTTTCATGTGGCTGTGAGATGCCATTGTTTGAATTTTCAGAATATAAAAATCAATGGAATAATGCAATATGGGTGGGTATGAAACTAACCCCCGTATTCAAGAACAATACTTGTCTAAGTAAAGAAGCAATACTATGCGAAGTAAGGCATTTCTCAGTGCGTTGGTCATGGCAAGCCTTCAGTTTCACAGTCGACCCTTAAGTATCACTTGGCTATGCGGACGCACGGAGCTGTATACAGCCCTCTTATTGGTCCATTTGATGCGGCTAACTTCACTCTAGTCATTTGACATAGGCAAAAGACAAAGATAACAATACAAATAATCGATCCTTTCTTTCTATTTTGATAGAAGTCAAAGCAACACTATGCGTTCGGTAAAGTAGCTCGGCAGCTACTTTATCGATTTTGACAAACGCACAGCGAAGGACTTCAATCAAGTATTGTTTACGAAATGGTTTGAATCACCCTATGCGTCCGTGAGCACTGTGAGACCTCATAGTATTGTTCTTGAATACGGGGGTAAAGAGCTCACCTTAAGGGTTTCAAAAAGGTTTATCTACATGATCGCTTTTAATTTTTTTTTGTGCAGTCGAATTTTTTTTTTAATATTCTAGTTTTGGTAAATTTTTCACAATTACACAAACGTACGATACAATCCAACGGTTTAATATTTACATTTAGAAGAAGAATATATCATAAGAACATTGTCGACTAATCCATTATCTTTATGTGTTGACGACAGTTAATGTATTTCTATGTGATGTGATATGGTGTAGGGCTTGACTTACTGAAAGTAATGTAGGACTTTTTAACCGACTTCAAAAAAAGGAGGAGGTTCTCAATTCGACTGTTTTTTTTATGTTTGTTACCTCAGAACTTTGGACTGGGCGAATCGATTTTGATGATTGTTTTTTTAATCGAAAGCTGGTTGCTGTCATGTGGTCCCACATAAATTTTATTGAGATCTGACAATGGCATCCATGAGAAAACCACATAAGTCGTAAATTTGTGTTAAGATGTGCGCGACAAATTGACGAATAACTCAATATCACGCCAACCGATTTCGATGATTCTTTTTTTAATCCAACGCAGGTGCTTGTCATGTGGTCCCACACAAATTTGAACGAGATCTGAAAAGTAGTTTTTGAGACTTTTAAGTCGGTTATTTTTTGTTAGTAAAATTTAGATTATTTGATGTCGTAGAAAAGCTGACGTTAACAATCGAAATCAATATTTAAAAAAAAGTAGTTTACAAAATAATATATTTTTACTGAAATATAATTTTATTGAAATATATATTTTTGTTTTGGGTCGGCGCTATATGTTTTTAGGGTTCCGAAGTATTTTTCCATACATCCTTAGTCTAGCCGTCATCTCTACGATACTCCCTTATCTTTCTTATCGTCTCTCACAAAATCCAGCCATCTCTTCTTTGGTTGCCCTCGTACCCATCGACCATCTACATACATCCTCAATCCTCATATCCGTACAATTCATTATAAGGCGGATTATAACATGGTTATAACTTAGACGTGTAAAAAGAAAATTTAAAATAAAATAGAAAAAGATTAACATGATAATCAAAACAGTATTATATCAATAAAACACCCTTTACGTACTGAAAATTCAAACAGCAAACGTGAAACGTTACCGGAGATTTCACTCTTACTCACTTTTTTCCTGTTCTCTGGCATAAATTTAAGTACAAGAATTTCTTTGAAGTCAGTTTCTGTTAAAAGCTAGACTTAAAATGTTTTTACCACTCTCCTTAGACCTATTTTCATCTTATTTTGTTCTTGACGAAAGTAGCTTGCGAGATTTTTTTGGTTAAGTGAGAAAAAAGACCGTTTGCATTATCCGAATGTTTCCTGGTGTTACTTGTTACTAGAAGGTACTTGGTCTTAGTACTTTTACTTTTATAAATAGTTAACTTTATCTTATGTCTCGGAAGAACGGAATCTTCACGCACAGAGACATTTTTATGTTTACTAGGATCGCTCCAAACATTACAGTCTTAAATAACTATTGTGAACTTAATATTTTTTTTATTGAGTTGGATGCAATTATTAAAAGCCAAATTTTCTTTTTTATTTGATTGTAACGATGAAATGTTTTGTATTGTAAGTGTACATAATAGCACAATGTCCTATGATCTCAGACATAAAAATTGTAAAAAAAAAGTGGCCAAGCGCGAGTCGGGCTCGCCCATGAAGGGTTCCGTAGCAGCAAGTAACATAATATAAAAGTTCTTGTAGTTCGTTGTAACTTTGATCAATGTTTTTTGCGGTTTACGATTTATGACGTATTAAAAAAAAAAAACTACTTACTAGATCTCATTCAAATCAATTTTCGTTGGAAGTTTTCATGGTAATGTACATCATATATTTTTTGTAGTTTTATCATTCTCTTATTTTAGAAGTTACAGGGGGGGACGACACATTTTACCACTTTGGAAGTGTCTCTCGCGCAAACTATTCAGTTTAGAAAAAAATGATATTATAACCTCAATATCATTTTTGAAGGCCTATCCATAGATACCCCACACGTATGGCTTTGATGAAAAAAACATTTTTGAGTTTCAGTTGTAAGTATGGGGAACCCCCAAATTTTATTGTTTTTTTTTCTATTTTTGTGTGAAAATCTTAATGCGGTTCACAGAATACATCTACTCACCAAGTTTCAACAATATAGCTCTTATAGTTTCGGAAAAAAGTGGCTGTGACATACGGACGGACAGACAGACAGACAGACAGACAGACAGACAGACAGACAGACAGAGAGACAGACAGACAGACAGACAGACAGACATGACGAATCCATAAGGGTTCCGTTTTTTGCCATTCGGCTACGGAACCCTAAAAAATATCTAAATTATGGTAATTTATGTTTTCCTCTGAACTTTCAATTACTTCGACTTTAATATCAACTACTGTAAGAACACTCCTTTGTATAAAACCACAGAAGCAATAGTAGTACATGATAAAACAAAGGCAGTATCGACGTACCGAAGAATCAATGACGATATATTAAAGATAATATTAAAAGATTAAAATCCTGTTAGATAAGTCCTTATAAATCAATAAGCGGAATTGAAATGTATGAATAATTTGAATGCAAAATAATTCCGCGTGGTGAGTGCGTGCGATGTTTTATAATATTTTATAGTATGCGTATGAATCAGAAACAAATCAATATTCAAATGCATCGTCAGCTAGTATTTCTGTACGTATTTTGTTTGCATGTAGTAATATTATTACATGATTAATCGATACTAAAGTCCGGTTTACACGTAATAAGTAGATAACTAAGTTCTAAGTAAATTAATACGTGTAAACAGACAATTTAGTAACTTTTTAGTTATAACTTCCACAGGATAATAACCAACTTATAATCTTAATTCTAACAAGACCAATTTTAGTCCTACAAAATTTTAAACTTAACTCATCGTGGACTTAACACGTTTCACGATTCATGCAACTGAGTCGAAATATCGATGTACAAAATAAATATCGTGAGTACCCGTAACATGTTTTCTACAGTCCTGTTTTAGGTTTATCATAGATGTCTATAAACGATCATAGCACTTTAAGCTCATTTGCTCTGACATAAAAAAAAGATAAGTTCCATCCATGAGATAAAGTGAATTCTTTGATCTCCAGTAAGAATACAATAATATAATACTAATAAGGTAAATGCGACAGTTTGTATGGCTGTTTTTACTCTTTCACGCAAAGACTACTGAACGAATTTTGATGAAATTTAGCACATATCCAGACCCTCAGATTTAATTTGAGTCTAGACCATCATCTGGAATAAGATATAGGGTACTTATTATCCTGGAAAACGCGGACGAAACCGTGGGCAGAGCGCTAGTTTTACAAAAAAAGCGGCCAAGTGCGAGTTGGACTCGCCCATGAAGGGTTCCGTAGCAGCAAGTAACATAATATAAAAGTTCTTGTACTTCATTGTAACTTTGATCGATGTTTTTTGCGGTTTACGATTTATGACGTATTAAAAAAAACTACTTACTAGTTCTCGTTCAAATCAATTTTCGTTGGTAGTTTGCACGGCAATGTACATACCTAATATATTTTTTTTAGTTTTATCATTCTCTTATTTTAGAAGTTACGGGGGGGGGGGGCACATTTTACCACTTTGGAAGTGTCTCTCGCGCAAACTATTCAATTTAGAAAAAAATGATATAAGAAACCTCAATATCATTTTCGAATACCTATCCATAGATACCCCACACGTATGGGTTTGATGAAAAAAATTTTTTTTGAGTTTCAGTTCTATGTATGGGGAACCCCCAAAATGTATTGCTTTTTTTCAATTTTTGTGTGAAAATCTTAACGCGATTTACGGTATACATCTACTGACCAAGTTTCAACAGTATAGTTTTTATAGTTTCGGAGAAAAGTGGCTGTGACGTACGGACGGACAGACAGACAGACAGACAGACAGACAGACAGACAGACAGACAGACAGACATGACGAATTTATAAGGGTTCCGTTTTTTGCCATTTGGCTACGGAACCCTAATAATGATACTTCCAGATCTGCAAGGCTATTCTGTTTTGTAACTCGACAGCGGAATCCGCGATGAGATTTAAAACTGAAGTTCGAGTTCGAGACCCACTTCACTTCGCAAGTGCGTGCAAGATGATTAGAGAATGACATATATGTATTCCGTAAGAATACCATACCGAGGCATTCTTTAGTCGTTTGAAGTTCGATTTCGAGACTCACTTTACTTCGCAAGTGCGTACTAGATGATTAGAGAATGACATATATTATGTATTCGGTCAGAATACCATACCGAGGCCATTTTTAGTCGTTTGAAGTTCGAGTTCGAGATTCACTTCACTTCGCAAGTGCGTACTAGATGATTAGATAATGACATATCAAGATGATACAAGTTCGCTTTCGAGTCTCACTTTAGTGAGCTTCGATTTCGAGTTTGTATTTTAGAGAATAGCCCTCCAGATAGCGATATCAGAAATAAGAATTTAAGCAAGCCTAAATATAACGATAGTTTATGGTGTGACATTAGCTCATGTAAATAAAACCTAGCCGTTTGTTTTTACAGGCCCAACTGTTCAAATAGAACACAAAATAATCTGACGCATGAAATATGTTCGGTGAAGGATTATTACCAAAATATTGGTTTTGTGCTACTGTTACGCGTATTTTGTATTCTTTTATATGGTACATGGAAATTTTCATAAATTGGAGTGAGTATTGGTTTTTACGATTTTGACCAATTAAAAATTACTGTGTTCGGTTGATTTTATAAATGTTTATTTATGAAACTGTAGTATCTCAGAAATCTTTAATTTTTAAATTGTACTTCTAGATTGGTCTAATTCTTATCAAACTTCTTTCTGATGATGAGATTTATTAGACTAGCTGACCCGGCGAACTTCGTATCGCCTAAGAATGTAAAATCGGTACAGCCGTTCTTAGCCGTTACAGTTTCTGTGTGCTCTTCCCTCTCCCTTTCCCTCTCCCTCTCCCTCTCCCTCTCACGCTCCCGCTCCCGTTCCCGCTAATAGCTATCTATCAACTACACATAACAAAATGTTACCTTATCCCGCAGGAACAGGTCTATTTTCCGGGATAAAAAGTATCCTATATCCATCCCCGAGCTTTATTTGATATCTGTATAAATAACTAATCTATCAACTACATATAACAAAAATTTACCTTATCCCACAGGAACAGGTCTATTTTCCGGGATAAAAAGTATCCTATGTTCGTCTCCTGATTCTAAGCTAACTCCCCACCAATTTTCAGCCAAATCAGTTCAGCCGTTCTTGAGTTATAAATAGTGTAATAAACACGACTTTATTTTATATATAGATATAATACATACTTAAATATAATTGTGTAGTGTTTCCACGAAATCAGGGTTAGACGCTTTGATGTTCAATTCCTTTCTTTTTGTGTTAGATAGTTCATTTATCGAGGAAGGCTTTAGGCTATCGGATTATTGGAAACTCGTGGAAGTCACTTTCATACAACCCGTGTGAAATATCAGGTCATGCACATTACAAAATGCAGTGTCATCAAAATTAAAGTAATATGTAAAATTTCAACCCCTTCGGATAAGTGGAAGTAGATTTAATTAGGCTTGCAAGATTTGGGCCAAACAAAGAAATAAACAGGGCAAGCTCAATAAAATATTTTAAAAACGAGTATAGTTTGTAGGGATAAATAGAAATTCTCTTGAATTCAAATTTTAAGGTGATATAAAAACGAAAAAATCCATTGTTGTCTATGCACATACCAATGAGCAAAATCGATGCTTTTTCAACTGGTATAAAACAGAGCACTCATGCAGATTTTTTGCTTTTGAATATGTCTGCATAAATCGTACGGGGTTGCTCTACCGAAATGAAAGTCTGCACGGCTCAAAAACGAAGGATTAGCTTGTTTGCAACACGCATTCCCAAATATTCCGAGCATCGGAATTGTGTTTGCCGATGCGCGAAATAGGAGTCCGTTTTCGAAGTTAAAAAGATAAAAACACGCCTAAGGGTATTCGTAAATAAGTGAAATATTTACAAACCGATTCTCAGATCAGATTTTTACAAGTGTCTCCGGAAATCATGATGACGTCATTGTTGTTTTTATAATAATTCTTTTCCACGTCTGTTTTTATAAATTCTAAAAAAATTGCATCTTTTTTTGCATCCACTTTAAAATAGTCCATTCCGAAGTTTAATTAATATCATTTTAAAAATTTTATTGATTAATTTGCCAAAAGTTTAATACTAATCTAACAAAAACAAAATCAGAATTTTTTATTCACGAATACTTATGCACGTCATTTATATATATACGTTATAGAGATATTATATATTATTTCGTACAGAGAAACAAGATATTTATATTTGTATTCTCCGCTTTTCTTACCTTAATTAAGTGAAAATATTCTGGAGCGGACTTTTATTCTCATACCGTATTGCAACTGGTTTAATCTCATCTCTTTAGAAAATCCATGTCATTGTTATTTAAAAAATCCGTTTTACGCCAAAGTTATTTTTAAATGCGAAATGGTCTTGAGAATAATCTTCAGAATGGTTGAGAAAAAATTATAAAGACATAAATATAACATTTACTGTTCTGGGTTTACGGTAAACAATAAAGCGACTTGTCGAATCGGTTAGTAAATAATCCAAAATAAGTCATGTTTGATTCTGTAATCTCCTATATAGGGTTAGTTTTTAGGGTCATTATTAAAAAATAAATAACAGGCACAATAAATAAATAAATTATAAATTATTGTATAAGATACTCAAAGGTTCTGAGTTATACTAAAGTATACTCTATTGATTAATAAACGCTAACACACTCATACCTCCGCAGTAGGTTATTACCTGTGTCGCGGGTGGCATGGACGACACATATCACACATCACAATCACACCCTGCACCCGAGTACAAATATTTATCTGTCATATAAATATCTGCCCCGGCTGGGAATCGAACCCGGGACCCCTCGCTTCGCAGGCAGGGTCGCTACCAACTAGGCTACAGGGTCTACAATGCAATAAATGAACAACGTAATACTTACAGATATTCCACAAGCATCGTAAAAGAACTTCTTTCGAATAAATCTAAATATCTATGTTGAAATTATTATTGCGAACCATTATTGGTTTATTTACGAGGCAGTGAATCTGAGCTAAAATTATCTCTTACTTAATCCCCACTTACACAATATTAGAAACAATATTTAGTAAATAAGCCTTTCTGAAGAACATTAATATTAGCTCTTATTTCACGGAACGGACATATTTCCTGTAAATAAAAAGAATCCTTAATTTTGTCCTAAATTGCTTACTTAGCTTCTTTAAAGGTTTTCGTGTAATGATCAATTATTAAAAAAACAAAAACCCGACTGCGTGTAAAACTGAAAAGAAAAAACAAGCCCAGTAGTTCAGAATGTAGTTAAAAGTAACACCGAACAACTACACGATAGAAGGATTAACAGTCGTAAGTAATCGTAAGTAACAAAATTGTAAGTAATCCGATAGACATAGTCCGATTACTCGCACGGTAGGAACAGTTCAGACTTGATTTTATTTCAATAATATGAGTTAAAACAATACTCGAATCATCCCATCGCAAATGCTGTCATAAAAGATTTCATGTTGGATTTGCTGACTGACTTCGTTATTTTAAAGCTGATATCTCACGACAAAATTTTAGGAGTCAGTCACATTTTGTCAACTTTATGACAAGTTTGTGACAAGTTTATTTTTGTTCTTGAAATATTTTTGTTTATTCCAGACTATAATCTGGTTGATGAGGCCACTTAAAGGAATTAGCTTGGAATTTTTCGACAGGTAATTTTTTTAATAATTGGTTATTAACAAGTTGTGGTTACTTGTTATTTTAATTATGTATGTATGTAAAATAAAATCTTACAAGTATCTACTAAACCGATTGAATTTTGTTCACTAGGTGTTACTCGCTTCATTCCTCTAATATCATTATAAATAAACACACTCATAGCCCCACACTAGGATTCCCTGTGTCGCGGGTGCCATGGACAATACACTAGACAAGGACATTTACACCCAGACCGAGAACAGAAATTCAAACTCATCATTCAAATTTCCGCCTCGCTGGGAATCGAACCCAGGACCCTTGGTGCGGCGTTCCGGCATGGTAACCATTGCGCCACACGGGTCGTCAAATTAAATTTAGTTTTTCATAAGAAATCTCATAATTCACTTAGAACGAGCTCACCAGCTTCTAAACGGTAGCATGTTTGGTTCAGTGACTTTTTAATGTAACAACAAATTCACCGTCCAAAAATATAATTATTTTTCAATAATTTGAACCATGAACTAAACATTTTATAGACCTAATCGGTTAATAGAGTTGTAATCACCTGTGTTAGGCGTGGGCGGAGATGAAGCATTTCGCATTTCATTCATAAAGCCTTTCTGTAATCAACGTTCATTATATCGATTTACGAACGGTATAGAATGTGTTAAATAATTATATAACATAATTTAAAACCCTGGTTCTACGAAATCAGTATCTACAACTTGCACTCGGCCGCGTTTTAATAAAATGTTTATCTAATGATTTCTCTATAACCGAACTAATTCAGCTATTCCAATTACGAAATTGGCCGGCTCCGATGTAGGCCGTAATATAAATCGGATGTGAAGTCTATTGAAACTTATCCAACCACGTTTCAGCGTAATGGGTCCCGGTAAATCGTTAGATGCGCTACCTGCTACTAAATGCTGGTAAACAAAGCAAAGCATTGCTATCATCAAATTTGACAGAATTTAGAATTTGAAAATTTTATTTGATAACTAGCTGACTCAGCAAACGTTCTGGCAAAAAACTGGATAGGGTTATCATGATTGACTAGCAGTATGAAATATACTTTACGGACCTGTTCTCATATCCTCTCAAATATCCACAAAACAATTCACAAAATCGATCGAGCCGTTTCGAAGGAATGCGAGCACACACTGTGACATGATATTTTATATATTAGATTAATCTTTTCTTAGGATTTAGGCTGTAGGTACTAGATTAAGGGACTTAGATACTTTTAGGGTTCCGTACGAAAAAAACAAAAAACGGAACCCTTATAGCATCACTCGTTTGTCTGGGCGAAATTAATATATATATATAACAACGACGCCTGGAAACTAGTGCCGCATCCAGTTCCGTGTAGGTTAGAAGATATTATGTAACTTTTCATGATTTTAAAAGATGTGCAAGGAGTTTCTTTCGGCTTTTCTTCTCCTCCATGACAAAGCACCTTTCCGAAAAGCTGGTAGATTAAAAAATGACGTGCATAAGTGTATCAGTGATACCTATATGAATAAAAGATTTTAATTTGATTTAATTTGATTAGATTTGACCGCCCTTCACACAAAATTTGCTCCGAAACTACTGAACCAAATTAGTTGTTTGGTACTCATGTACTTTTTTAAGACATCATCATTACTTACCTCGTGGGATTATGATCTAGCATTAATTAACGAATATCATTACATTAATAATATACCTTTTAACCAGTTATTTTTATACCATTTCAATTAATATATTAAGGGAATAGTACAAGTACCTATATTAGAAAAAAGAAAAATTACGTCACCGCGACCTTTCGATTCATCCATTGACCCTTCGATCATTCAAAGGGCAAGGGAATTTCTTTATCGGTCAGAACGTAAAAATTGAAAGGGTCGTACTTATGGAAGGGAAATACACGAGGGTCTAATTTTAACAATTCAAATAAGCGAGGCAGAAAATCACAACAGATTAACACTGCCCTGGCTTATTCATACCAATAAAGAAATAAAATAATTCTTTACAAAAAATAACCGACTTCAAAATTAGGGATAACTCAAAAACTGCTCGTCAGATGTCGCTCAAATTTAACTAGCACCACATGACAAGCATCAGCTTTTGACTAAAAAAAGAATCATCAAAATCGGTTCACGCAATCGAAAGTTCTAAGGTAACAAACATAAAAAATACAGTCGAATTGAATACCTCCTCCTTTTTTGAAGTCGGTTAAAAATATATAAAAATCTATTTCTACTTAAGTTTTGTAATTCGTATCTAAGCAGCAAAGCTAAGGAAAAACTATGCTACATTTTCATCCAATATTATAAGTAACAAAAGCAATATTAATAACAATATCAATATCAATATGCCCGTCTTCTTGATTTTTTGCAAGTAAGTAGTATGGGAATTGGCTTATAGATTTTCTGATTTAAGATTCTATTGTGAACCAGAAACCAATGACGAAAAGAGTAAAAGTATATATTCTTAATGGTATTATATGTATACGAAATTCTGTTCTTACATCTCGTTGATTTTACATAGGGAGTATACATTTGAATGAAAGTTAAATGTTCTTTGAATTGCTTGGAATTTGGTAATATTACTCTCTATTAAAGCGTCAAGATTTTGCATTTTTAGGGTTCCGATTTTATTCTGTGGTAAAATCGGAACCCTTATAGTTTCATCATGTCCGTCCATCCGTCTGTCCGTCCGTCTGTCCATCCATTTGATCGTCCGTCTGTCCATCCGTCTGTCTGTACGAAGCAGAGCGCCGAGAACCTTAGTGCTAGAAAACTGTTATTTGGCATGGATATACATATTTATTAAAGCTCCAGAACCGTAAAATAAAATATTGAAAAATATTTTTTTCAGGGTACCTGCCCTACAGGTACAGGTAACGTGAGGATAAATTTTTTATTCATCGCGTACCCTATAGTGTGAGGTATCGTTGAAAAGGTCGTCCAAAAACATTATGGGTCTTCTAAGATCATTTTTGGAATTAGGGGTCCGTTTGCGAAATACTTGGCTTTAAATTGCTAATTTAGGTTACAGTCAAGTGTCGTCGTCCCCCCCCCCCCCTGACGGCTAAATGGTTGGAGTTGGACAAGTGAAAAAATTCTCAAAAATAGGTTCTAATAAAAGGTAATAAAATTCATCAGGTAGCTTTTATTAAAAGTTTTATTATAATTTATAACGTACGTAAATAATATAACCATGCTTTCTCAATTGGTAATGTGTAATATTCCAAGTGGAGACCGTCATATATGTGGTGAATAAGGTATAATAAAAATTTTAAAAATTTTAATGTCAACGTAATAGAAGTGATCTGGCACATTAATACTTGACCAAAATTCTACCAGACAGCGATTAAGAAAGTTATTTAATGTTGCTAACCACTCCAAACTTTAGACCATCATGTTAGAAAATGAATTATGTTACTATCTATACTCGTGGCTGAATTCAGGCTTCGTAATTTTCAATGGCTAACGCCCAAACATGTAGTAGGCGGCGACTAACGTTTTCAACGTCAAAGAAATTAATGTTTCAGTCCATCAGAACTTACATTGGATTGTCTGTGGTGAGATAGATATTTATAGTACGTAGTTGGGTGATGAAAAGCATTGGGTTTTCACAAGCCAGCATAATATAATCTAAATTTTACTAACAAAAAATAACCAACTTCAAAGTTACTCTAAAAATACTTGTCAAATCTCGTTCAAATTTATGTGGGATTACGTGAAAAGCACCTGCTTCCAACTAAAAAAAGAATCATCGAAATCGGTTGGCGTGATATTGAGTTATTCGTCCATTTGTCGCGCTTACTTAATACAAATTTAAGACTTATATGGTTTTATCATGGATGCCAGTGTCACATCTCAATAAAATTTATATAGAATCACATGACAGCCACCAGCTTTCGATTAAAAAAAGAATCATCAAAATCGGTTCAACCAGTCCAAAGTTCTGAGGTAACAAACATAAAAAAACAGTCGAATTGAGAACCTACTCCTTTTTTTGAAGTCGGTTAAAAAACATTACATATCATTGCTTCATCCGATATCAATTTTTATAATAAGCTAGATTATATAATAATAAGCTAGATAGCTAGATTAGGGATGGCTTCAGACAGAGGATCTCCTGAAAGGTGAACAGGACAATCACTGAATTCTTTGCCTTGAATGATTTTGATTTTGACTTTGACTTTACCAGCTGCGGCCTGATTTTTTAAAAGTCCATAGTATAATCCATATTATTATATTGAATCAGCGTTATGTTTCCAGTGAACTTTAAGACGTGTCGCTCTAACGATGAGTTTATTGGTACTCCTCATTAATAAAACTTAACCTCATATATGAGTGCTCCAACTTCATTCTTTAGAAGCTATGAAGAATTTTCAACTGACTCTCGAACTTGGCAACCGAAACAAAACATTTCAAAGGTTATTTTTGCAGGGGACATCGAGGGAATTCTAGACTACGAGGGGCTAATGTATCAACAATGAATACCTTCAGAATTTGTGGTTTCATAGCACACTACTGAGTACGAGTCTCTTCCCTTGATGCCTAGAGTAATACTCCACCATGCTACCACCGATTCATAAAATGTTTTCATATGAAGAAGTTTGTAAAAACTATATTGATATGAAAGTTATTAATCTATCCTACTATCCTACTAAAATTATAAATGTGAATGTTTGCTTCTTCGGATGTTATATATTTTGTTTGTTACTTTTTCACGCGGATAATTTAAAAACTACTAAACAGATTTTCATGTAATTTTGCACACAAGTAGACCATGATCTGCAGTGACTTAAAGGGTACTTATTGTCCAGAAAAACGCGGAAAGCCACGAAGAGATCGCAAGTAACTCATAATAACAAGTTATGTTATATTATGTAGTTATGAATAGCCCTCTTTCCCCTACTGCTGTTTCAGCATTAGCATAGTTAGTTCTAAGAACGTAATGTGAAGGCTCAGCGAATGTGCTCGGCCCACCGGATGAGCCCACCATGGATGTAAAACAAGTATTAAACCAGCCTCCAAATCGGCAATACGTCTTTTTATTTCAGTCCAAATCCTGAATTTAATTAGTTTAATTTTAGTAATTATCTCTCAGGGCTGGGCAGGCTCGTAAGTGAAACACATATAGTCCCAATAAATAAAGATTATTTATACTAAACCAACACAAATACAGCACCAGTATTAATTATATTGGTAAGTAATAACCATTTTAATGCGTCAAAAGAAGTAAATGATGAAAAAATACATAATGATATGGCGATATCTTTCCCAAACTCTTCCTTGGACGCCCAGCTGACAGATGCATTTTTGTAAACAAACCAAACTGTCAAGATTTAAAAATTTAGAAGAAAAATGCATGTGCCAGCCAAGGGATATTGAACGAGGTATTACACCTAGTTACAACATCCAACTTATGACGTTATTGATTTTTCAGTACCGATCAATGGTACCGATGCCATAAATTCCAATTGTACTCGTATATCGGCATGTGCACATTTCATCTACGGCACCTAATTATAAATCGAATCAAGTCTCGATATTAAACAGCACTTTCCATTCTATCGGAGCATAGCCAAGCTGTTCAGAGCAGGTGGCGTTCACGTTGGTTAGCTAATTGCGATTGCATCAAACGATCGATCTGCATAAATATCGGCTTGGAGCGATCCACTGCTCGGTAACAATGTGGGGCGATAGATAAATTTGTCAGCTTGTTTAGGAATAAACTACTGGCAGCAGTGGCGACTTGCACTAGTTTAGATTCTGAATTTATAACGAGCTCTGCCCACGGTTTTGCTTGCATTTTTCAAAATAATAAGTACATTATGTTTTATTCCCGACTATGGTCTAGTTTTGGGCTAAATTTCACGATAATTTGTTCAGTAGCTTTTGCGTGAAAGAGGAACAAACATTCATACAAACTTTCACATTTTATTAACATGCTTTTATTAGCTTCATACGTATGTGCCTATGTGACGGAAACTTTGAACATGATTTTGACCTCCTTCTAAATGTCAGATTAAATCGAAATTTGGCATACCTATCAAGGACCGATGACAATTTAATATTTAAAAAAGAATAAAAAACACGCTTTTATAGAAAATCCAACAAAAAATAGAAAATAAATTTTACTAAATTTGAATTAAGAATAGTGTAAAAAAATAATAAATATAAATTAAGAATAGTGTAAATAAGAAAAAATATTTTATTGTAAAAAAAGCCACGACCTGCCCGCAATATGTCGATGATAGACAAACCGCTAACCTGACTAAAACTTAAAAATCATCGCCGGGAACTATTGTGTTAATAAATATCACTACTAAGAGTTTTTCTCAAATAATCTCCTATAAAACACTGATTATGTAACGTTTGTGGTTGCTTGTTTGACTTTAATCCCATCCGATGTAAAGTGGCGAGTTACTATTTAACTGAGTAGCTATTTAACTGTCAATAACTGACGTGTGACTTGATGACTTAGGGCTTGTTTCACAATCTTCAAGTAAGTCCGAAGTAAGCTATTCGTTGGTTAAGTTGACATTTCGTGTATGTAAAATGACACTATAACGTCACTTTAACCGGCGAATAGCTTATTCAGGACTCTACTTGAAGATTGTGAAACAAGCCCTTACTGTAATCTATACTATCCTGCGCGATACGGGAATTTTAGGCCTTCTGTCCACATAGACGCACGTAATGCTATCGTCAATCGTCGCTTGCTTGCATCTTGCGTAGTAAAAGTACGAAATCTGTCCACGGAGCAGTATCGTCGTGTTTGCCTATTGCCTGTGTTTCATTGTACAGCTTGCATGCAATCGACAAATAAATAGATTTGTCGTCAAATGAATTTTTTTTGCAAAATTCAGTTCTAATGATGGACTTGAAAAATTGAGTTGCACAAATATAATAGGCTCCTATACATGTAGCGATTTTGTATAGCGATTGTTTAGTGGTCCTTTATCAAAGACGTTTTCTTTGAAGTCGGCACGGACGTAAAAAAAGAACGGACGTAACCTTGTTTAATCGATAGTGAAGCATATCAATGACAGCTCGCTTACCATGTGTGCGTAATTTTGTAATTTTTGATTCGCGATGGTGTCAATGTCAAAGCAGTATGGTTTCAATGTGTGGGTGTGTGTACTTGTACGAATAGAGAGTTTGTATTACTATGGTGCTTCACTGAATTTGTTGTTGAGATTACGTCCGTCTTTTTTTTACGTCCGTGGAAGTCAGTTATTTTCTTTTGAATTTTTTTTGTATGTCAGTGAGCTATCAGTTCACACGCGGGCTTCGTTACTTGTTATAGTTCTGACATTATTGTAGCCTTGTAGAACATAAATACTTATTCTAGGGCCAATTGTATGATAGCGAACAAAACTGAGAATTTAACAAATTTCCCCGGGGCCATTTGTTCTGAGTGGATTCTTTTTTCGCAGTGCGGAATTGGACGACTCTTTATTGGCCGACATGACAACAACGGCATTGACAGCACTTGACAGCAGTTAGATTATTCTTTTAGGATGAGGCCAAACGAGTGTATTTTTTTGAGCTGTAAATCGCAAAAAATAAGTCACGTACGACACAACATGAGTTATGATTTTAGTATGAAATCGACTAATTTTTCGCGACGGAAAGCTCAAAAAGTGCGTTTGTTTGGCCTCCACCCTTAGCAACATAAAAACGGCACGGGGTGTTGCGTATTTAAATACAAGATGAGCTATACGCCACTTGCAAGCTCCCTTGGAAGTTAAAAGATTTAAAATAAACACTTATTTTAAATAAACGCAACACTCTCATAGCCCCACACTGAGATTCCCTGTGTCGTGGCTGCCATGGATAACACATACACTTACTGAGAACATAAATTTAAACTCATCATTCAAATTTAAATAAGAAGAAGAAGAAGAAATCAAATCCTGGCACGCACCTCTAATTTTCAAATATTATGCGCGTATTAGAAGTTAATTATCACTTGCTTCGGTGAAGGAAAACATCGTGAAGAAACCTGCACACCGAAGAGTTCTCCAAACGTGTGTATGGCCAGCGTAGTAGACTATGGCCTAATACCCCTCACATTGTAAGAGAAGACCCCGAGCCCAGCAGTGGGACAATTATGAGTTGTTGCTTTCATTCAAATTTCTGCGTCGCTGGGAATCAAACTCGTGTCATTGTTGTCCAGTGAAACATCATGTCAATGCCGTGTTGGTTAAAAAACGTCCATTGTAACATAGGAATATACTTTCTTCAACCGCATGGACGAGTATGTCACGCCAATTTACAACTCTATCGGCACTATTCGACATTGTTACGAAGTGTCTTTTGTTACGTAATTCAACTGCTCGGAACATACGACGACCCTGTAGCCTAGTTGGTAGCGACCCTGCCTGCGAAGCGAGGGGTCCCGGGTTCGAATCCCGGTAGGGGCAGATATTTATGCGACAGATAAATATTTGTACTCGGGTCATGGGTGTTATTGTGATGTGTTGTGTATCGTCCATGTCACCCGCAACACAGGTAATAACCTACTGCGGGGGTGTGAGTGTGTTAGCGTTTAGCTTTTTTTTTTATACATAAAATGACTTAAACTAGTCAACATTTATGATTTTCTTTTTAAATGCAACGGGTACTCAAGATTCGTATTGAGTAATACCGATTCCTAAATCTCGCCGTGACTACTTTGTCAAAGAGAAATCTTCCGCCAGGCGAGGTGTGTTGCCTGGGAGGCGGCTGTGCCCCAACTAATCTAGTTTTTTTCCCCTCCACGGGAGGGAGGCTGAGAATGCGTAATGCATACCAGCATAGCCGTCTGTGCTGTTTCTGTGGGACTCGCACCCACCAAACTCGGCCTGAAGTAGTTGGCTTTAGTCCTACGACCTCTAAGCCTTCATCGGAACATTTGTATGTTTACTAGCGATTTTGTAAACTTCGATAGCGTGATTCAGGTTGTCGTGACGTCACCGTGTGACGTATGCGCGTCGTCGCTACACTACGATCCATGTAACTGGGTCGAAATATCGGTATGATAAAATACGAATCTTAAGTACCAGTTGCATTTAAAATGTTTAGTGTCCGCGCACGGACGTGAAAAAAGAACGGACGTAACATTGTCTAATCGAGAGTGAAGCATAGCAATGACAGCTCGCTTACCATGTGTGCGTAATTTTTGATTCGCGATTGACATTTATGGTATCAGGGTGGTGTCAATGTGTGGGTGTGTGTACTTGTACGAATAGAGAGTTTGTATTACGATAGGTGCTTCACTGAATTTGTTCTTGGGATTACGTCTGTCTTCTTTTTACGTCCGTGTGTCCGCGATGATATAAGTTTAAAATCTTATTTACGTAAAACATTTTTGTCACCGAAGAAAATAAAAGAAGGAAAAACTATGTTTTAAAATAAAACTAAAATTGAATCATTTGAACATTATTAGAATAAAGAAGCTAAGCATGTTGCTGATTTTATAGTCGGTTGGTTGAATGACATTACAAGGCTGCTTAGTAAGAATAAAGACCCTATTCACTTTGTAAATAAATCCTTTTCTGTGTCATCATTTATTGACGTAAGGTGTACAAATGACTACATACTAAGCTTGGGATAAAACTATTAGTGTTTGTTTTGAAAAAAATAATTATGTTAAACTTGAAAAATCCCTTTCAAACATTTTTTGAGTACTGCTTCTGGTAAATGCCCGAAGTGAAGTGGCGATGGGTACTAGACTACTAATACTGTATGGATACTGGAACTGTATTTAATGCTTGTAGTGTGACTGTGAAGCATCTGGTAAAGCGGATAGCCGCTTGTCGAAAATCAACAAGCGTAAATGAATTCCGTAGTGTGCCATCAGGACTCATTAGCATCACTCTCGATTGACGCAACGTGTGAGGGCTATTTCCATAAAAAGGTGATTTGGTTAGCAGCTGGTTGGACAGCGAAATCTCCTATAAGTAATCCTTTTACTTTTGTCTACAAATTCTATTAGCTACGTCTGACGTAAGCCATATGTTATAGGAGCATAAGCGCGTACGTTTTTACGGCTAACCTCAAGCTCAAGTGGGTTTGCAAACAAAGATAAAATAATTTTGCATCTGCTTATCTTTTATCTAATTTACTTTTATATCTAAAATTAATTATGCCAACTTGTTGGAACTTTGATATCAGTATTTGCAGAATTTTATTCAATTTGGGATGAGTCTTGTTCCATTTCTTATCGCTGTTGTCAAGCATGACTTTTAATGCATGGGATCCACCCAAAGTCCTAAACGGAGACTACACGACGGGAGAGGAGATTATTTGTTCTGAGCAAACAATTGAATAAGTTATTTACATATCTCGTCTCCGGTTTCCGTGAATACGTTTGAGTAGTCAGTATACAGAATACTTATGTTTCATATTTATTTAGTGCAATTAAAACAGACACCTGAACTTGTCTCCTCACTGCTTTGATGGATACATTCTGGCTGCAAAACGTCTTCTCTGTTTTGCACTTTGCACGTTAACTCTCATTTGTAATTTATGATTAATCGAACTTATTTCAAGTGAAGCTCTATCTTAATTTGCTGCTTCCTCCGAAAAGATTAAAAATTCATCATTGTTTTGTTTCCTAATTTTTTAAGTGTAATTACGTATTTACTTTGATATTTTTTCCATATTATCCAAAAAAGATAAAAAGAGATGGCAATAGTATCAGTTACTGATTGAACACAAAGTGGAAGCCGCTCTAATTGATTGAAACATGGACGGGAATAATGCTCATTATTCGTCATTCGGTAACGAAGCGACAGGCTTCCACGATTAATTAAAACGGTGATAACAGGTAATGACAGGGAAGGGGTAGAGCAGGGCTGTCGAAAGGGTTGAATAAATCTAAATTAATTTTTAAATTCTGTGCCTGTTGTTCTGCAACCCTTTTGGCAAATGGTGTTTTATCACGAAGAAACAGTTGGCAATATTATTTTTTTCTTTACAAATAAAGCTACATATCTGTCTAACGTCTTTTAAAATGACCGTATTCTATAATGATAATAATAATAAAGCCTTTTTATTTCCATAACCTCAGTTTTTACATTGCTAGTAGTTTGTTAGTTGATATTTGTTAGTATTTACTTAATGACTAATTGTTAGTAATGTTAGTTTGTGGTATGGAGTGATATATGGACCCCTTCTTGGGTGAAGGCCTCCTCCATCTTCTTCAATAATAAGTGGAAATAAATTACTGAATGAATTACATTTTTGGTAAATTCTGTGCTTCCTGCAGAGTTAAGACCTTAAAATATTGATAAAGCGGACATCGTAAACATTACGTTTATAAATACATATAGATATTTAAAAGTCAACATCGAGTAAAATAAATTTATAAATTTTCATTAGTATGTTATAATCTGTATGTTTTTAGCCTCTATACTGTTCTACGAACTATTCCAATCATAGATTTATTCATCTTTTCATAATTGCGAATTACTAAATATTTCAATATAAAAGCCAGTTTATAAATCACCAACTGTTTATATAACTTCTATATAACTATTAATCAAATATAAAAAACTTCTGTTTTACATGCTTTTACGTAGTCGAGAAATCAGTCATGTGAACTAATGCCCACATTTAACTTTAATAGATATGGAAAAGTTACGATAATCGGATATAATGTACTTAGTTGTAATACGGCATTGATTTTTAAACTCATCATTATTAAATAAGTATATAGTAACTTAATAATTAAGTATTGTAATCATACACTCTCACCTCCGTATTTTAACTTGTAAACAAAGGTATCACTGCTGCGTTACCGGCCAAGAAAGAGAGAAGAAAAGGAAAGAAAGAACTGGCTCTCAAGCCCCCAGTCGGAACACAACGAGTCATTTGGCAGCTGACTCTAGGGTGTTATCCAGGCAAACCCCAAGGAGAAGTAATAATATGAATAATGGTATTGATCAACAATTAAAATCAATACTACAAATATCTCGCCTCTTACGACAACCATCTAGCGTGGGATTGGAGTTAGTATTCTAAGCCGCTCCAATACGGCTAATAGCTAATAGGACACACATGATTATAAAACATTTGATCTCAGAACCCTTTGCTAGACGATTACATGTGATAGCGACACGACTTCACAATCATGGAGTATCTATAGAGGTAAGGAAAACTGACTCATATACCTAGGGGGAAAGCTGAAAGTGTGTCCAGTTAGAAGCAGTAAACAATGGCAATATGGCGGATGCACAGGTGGTGTGATTATGACAGTTGGAGACGTTGACGTTAAACAGTGACAGTTCTGTATATCTAACTTCATCTGTTTATGTAGGTAGTCCTATATCCTGTTGCTACCGTGGCGCCACCAATTTAACGCTCTTTAAGGGACATTTTTGAAGTTATACTTCTTTAGGTGCATTATGGAATAAATGACAAAAACGATGAGTGAAATTTTAAGATTTGTAACACGGACGGTGACATGGTTTGGTGACATGGTTTTTGAATTTTTTTTTAAATTTTTTTTAAACATTGTTTTTGATTTTTCTTTTCAAATGATTTTTTGAAATTGTTTTTTTTTTAATTGTTTTTTTCATGCCAAAGAAGTATAACTTCTCACGCGCGTACATAAGTACACATTTATGTTTTTTCACAACAGAGACATTCCTCCTTACTTCTCCTCTATGATCGCAAGGACAATATGCCTGCTAGCAGTACCTACTACTATTATTTTGTAAGATTGTTTATGTAGATGATTATTACTCTTTCAAGCAAAAACTACTGATCGGATTTTCATGAAATTACGCAAACAGATAGACCATAATCTGGAATTGAGCTGTGGCTAGGCTAACTATTACCTAGGCTCTTCAAATAAACAATTCTTAAATCTTTGCCACTAACCATCGTAGAGTCAACTTACCCTGATGATCCTCCGTTTCGGGGCGAAATACGTGTTGGTGGTTGTATGTACTATGTTGGTACGTTATTTTAATAAAATTATTGTAGTGCATGTTACCATTGTGGGAGGGAGGGAGGTGCCACGCATGTCTTAAAGTATACCATCATACATTTTAACCGCGGATTGATGCAAAGTGGACTATAACTAACTTAACAATTCTTAAATCTTAAATAAACAGACAGTAATAGACTTAATTTCAGTGCCTTAACCAACAACGTTCGTTTCGAAAATGATTTGTATCATTCATATTCATATACACTAAGCTGATACAGTTAATTAAGGAGGTGGTAAAGGTAATAAACCAAATGTATTGTAAATTCAAAGCTCCCTTCGGTCACAAGTACTTAATCCATTGCTCCTGATTATACGGCTCTGACGTAACTTGGAATCAATATTGATGGATGCCGATTAAATTGAGACGATTGGAATCAGCCGTCTAATCAACGGATGTCAAGACGGTAAGGCGAAGGGTAAATCGATAGAAGATAGGGATAGGCAGGGACGACCCATGAAAAGTCAGAGAAAAAAAAGTTGATTTGTTCGTGGGATTGAAACGGAAAAAAATTAATTATTTTTGTATTTATGCCATTTTATCAGTTGAAGTATGTAGTGTGAGTGAAGTATATTTTATTTATGTAGTGCCAACAAACAAGTTTAATATCTTGGTGATGGTGAGTGGCTACCGTCATCCAAAGGATTACCGATGCGATGCCAAGAAAGTAGAGAAACACCTGACAGGTTTATTTACATTTGACGTCTACGAACATTAGATTAATGCCCGGTTTCTGAGTGTAACAGTTACATTCTTAAGAGTTATAGATTCAGTGATTTGAAGTATAAGATAAGCGTCGTTTATCTCACACCGATTTCTGAATGCGTAACGACATGTTCAATAACAATCAAACCGATAACCAGTTCCATTTTTTGGCACTAGATGGCTGTCTGCATGTAAAACTAATTTTAACATATTATTTCAACTGTAATTTACGTTTTATTAATAAAAATATTATTTTCGAAGGTTGCTAAATTATGTTTAATTTATAATGTGATAGTTTTAATATTAATTGACCGATGTATGATTGTTAATATAATTATCAAGATATAAAAAAATACTGATTGAAAAGTAACCGTAGCGTAAAATTGTAATGCGATGAAATTTGTTCCAACACTGACAATAGTCCGGTCAATTTAGACATTCAAAGGTGCATAAATTCCCAACAAGCTAAAAATCAGTGAGATTGTTCAAAACATAATTATAAATAAAATTTTTAAGTTCCCCATCATTCCCCTGTATGGAAAAAAAATATTCAAGGTCAAAGGTAAAAAAATGAGTTTTTCACAATTTTCAGCAAAACGGTAAGTTTTATCATAAAGTACCCCAGACAAAAATTATAGATTATAAAATTATCTATAAAAATGTATAAATACTTTTTTTTCCTACGAGCCACCGTTTCTGAGATATAACGATTCAAAAACGCGCTAAGTACACTACCATGAGGTAGGAGGTTAAACGTGTGCATATTATGACGATAAAAACTTGCAACTTTTTGAATCCCTATATCTCAGAAACGGTGGCTTGTAGGAAAAAAGTATTGACACATTTTAAAGATAATTTTATGATCTACAATTTTTGTTTAGGGTACTTTATGATAAAACTTACCGTTTTGCTGAAAATTGTGAAAAACTCATTTTTTTTACCTTTGACCTTGAATATTTTTTTTTCCACACACGGGAATGATGGGGAATTTAAAATTTTTATTTATAATTATGTTTTGAACAATCTTACTGATTTTCAGCTTGTTGGGAATTTATGCACCTTTACTATCAATTTTTGGTCTAAATTGACCGGACTACAATGTATATTTCCGATGTGTAACAGGAGTTAAAACGGAGCTAATGATATCAGTCAAATGTAAAGGTGTTTTTATGAAAACGATATCGGAATTTAAATTCTTCATCTGTAAATATTTCGAAGGGGTTTCTCCTACATCTTAAGTTCCTTGGTTCAGATATAAAAGAAATAAGTATACCTAGTCCAGTACTTCCAGATCAGATTCCGAAGAGCTGCTCGTATTAATTGTAGATATATACACTTAAACTATAAAATGTTTTTGGGTTTAAACAATAATGATTTTTTTCTTGCTATTAGTATTCACTAAAAAACAGGTAAAAACCTCAAGCTTTGTTTGCTTGTCATCAATGTGCACCAACAACTTAAAGAAACGTCACATCTGTGCGTCAAATGGCGTCATTTATTGTTATGGAACAGATAAACGCTGCAAAACGGTTAGTTAATTTAAGTCAAGTTCAAACGGAGTTTATCTAATAGCGTTGTTCAGAAACGCTTTTTCGGAAGTTATCGACGGAAGTTAGCGTTATTGAATAAGTAGATAAACCCCCGTCAAAATAACCTCAGAAACCGGGAGTCTTTGTCTTTCAGACAAAAAAAAAGGATCAAAATCGGTTAATCCGTTTGGGAGTTACGATGCCACAGACATATGTATAGACAGATACACAGATATAAAGATACACAGGTACACAGACACACAGATACACAGACACGTCAAACTTATAACACCCCTCTTTTCGTCAGGGGTGAAAAAGTTCTGGCTCTTAAGCCCCAGGTCGAATTACGGCAATTTGTTTGGCGGCTGACTAAAACAAGAACTAACTAGCTTGATTTTTAGTTGCGTAGCTGATCAGCGCAACCTAGTGGCCTTTTATCATCAGGGTATTACATTAAATTTTTGGATAATAATCAAAGCAAGCCGCTTTAATAGCGTGTTTCTGGCAAAGCTGCCAAGATACGGCCGTCTTATGTTTTTCTTTATGGAAATAACCTGCAAACGAGCTGACGATCCACCCGATGGTAAGTGCTATGCCCATGGACATCAGCAACATCAAAGGTATCACTGATGATTTGCCGGCCAAGAAAGAGGGAATGAAAGAAAGAAAGAACTGGCTTTCAGGCCAAGTTTAGTCTTAATGCTGCATCTTAGCGCTAGCAAAAACCATCATGCACCAATTTACCATTTCAGTTAACTTTTAACGCTTGTCTAGAAGTGATGGTAAAACAATACGCCATTTTGTAAAAACTCATCAAGGTATGTTTACTTGTGCACATTGATGAAAGCCTTGCGTGACGTCATCAGAGAACAAATCCATCATTTTGTACTCGATGTTTTCATATTATTTAGTGAACAAACAGTAGGTATCTAGCACTGTGTACTGCCTAGGTAGTTTTGGCTGAGCGCCAGTTTAGTTAAATTGTATATTTGCTTGGTGCTTTTGTTATCCTCCAACACAAATGGGTTTACTTGTCTTCGAAAGAGCATTTTGAACTATTTGGTAAAAAGAAACCATTTTTGGTTTGAGCACTGCAGTGCAATATACAATTCTTTTAAAAGTTTCTAATAGTTAAAAAAGTCGTAGAGAGTTTCAGACTTGGTTAAGACATTATTATTTGTGAGACCCAGATGAAGTGATGAGCTGGCCACATGGGAAGGACAAAAATAGGTCCTTAAAATTTAGACGCTTCGGTAAAAGAGCCCTTCGGCATAGCCTTCGGTATTCCTTCGGCCTTCCCTGAACCGGTAGATTACCGACCTGAAGAAGACAACGGGTTTCTGAATTGATAAGGCTCTGACTTATCCAGATTGACGAATGTTAGGGACGGCCTATGTCCAGCAGAGGACTTATAAAGGCTTATGGATTGTTGAGTAAATATGGGTCATTCGTAAGATACATCAAAACGGATAGCTGTTCACATATTTCATTCAAAATATCGTCATTTAATATGTCGTTAATATGATAATTTTAATCATTCCCACTTGAATGGATATTTGGATTCGTTAGTTTTGCATATAAGTGCCACACTAAATTTTATTTTATCAATTTGCCTCAATTTACCCCACTTCAGATAAGAGTATCTGTTTTTTTTAAAGACATAATAAAAATAAACGCTAACACACTCATACCCCTGCAGTAGGTTTTTACCTTTGTCGCGGGTGGCATGGACGACACATATCACATAACAATAACACCCATGACCCGAGTATAAAGATTTATCTGTCTCATAAATATTTGCCCCGACCGGGAATCGAACCCGGGAGCCCTCGGTTCGCAGGTAGGGTCGCTACCAACTAGGCTACAAGGTCATCGATGTATTAAGTATGTAAAATATCAAACTGAATTGTCACTATATGTGAGAGCGACCCGTACACATATTACATTTTTAACCGACTTCAAAAAAAGGAGGAGGTTCTCAATTCGACTGTATTTTTTTTTATATTTGTTACCTCAGAACTTTGGACTGGGCGAACCGATTTTGATGATTGTTTTTTTAATCGAAAGCTGGTGGCTGTCATGTGGTCCCACATAAATTTTATTGAGATCTGACAATGTCATCCATGAGAAAACCACATAAGTCGTTTTGTGTTAAGATGTGAGCGACAAATTGACGAATAACTCAATATCACGCCAACCGATTTCGATGATTCTTTTTTTAATCGAAAGCAGGTGCTTGTCATGTGGTCCCACATAAATTTGAACGAGATCTGAAAAGTAGTTTTTGAGACTTTGAAGTCGGTTATTTTTTGTTAGTAAAATTTAGATTATCGTAATGTCCAAATCCCTAAAGTAACATGTTTCGCAATATACGGCTAAAAGAAAAAAATACCTGTGCTATTTTGTGCCTTTTATTCTGCATATGCACCAACATTCCCGTAGAATTTTTAATTTTAGTTGGCAGAAAGCCAGCCTCTAGGCTATAATAGATGGTAGGTCTCTTTGACACCTCAAGAACACTGTATTTAAAGAAGATAAGTCATTAAAATTTGTTAAACTGAGATATAAATAAGTAAAATACATTTTGTAATTACTCAAATCCATGTAGTTTAGTGTTATTAAGATAAATAGATAATTGGTAAGATATTCATATATAGAAATGTACATAAAAAAGAACATAAATGTAAATGTAGATTTTTAACATTAAAACTTTTAAATTTTAAACATCTACGGGTTTTTTTTGTAAACTATAATATTATAAATAAGTAATGGATAAACTCAAAAATTACTGACTGATTTCAAAAATTCTTTTACACATTATCTTGAGTGCTAAAATCAATATTTGATTATAATTGGTTATATTTTTTATTTATATTTTATAATTAATATAATTATAAAATATATTTATATTTTGTATAATACAGGTAGCAGAACAACGTCTACCGGGACAGCTGGTACCAAATATAGCTAAGAACCTTCTCGATCACGTCAAACACAGACACGTCAAAATAACATCCCTCTTTTTGCGGTTAAAAAATATATTGAAAAAACTCGAAAGACGTCTCTATCACAGACAATGTATACATGTTATTAAATAGATAACAGAACAGACAAAAGGTAGAATAGGCGTAAAGATAGAAGTGGTATTTTTATTTCATTATTTAATCGTTTATAAGGCAATCCAACAGCGTTAAAGGTACAACCATTCGATACAATATTAACGCCCCAACTCAGAGTCACTAACGGTTACTTTAATCGCTCCTTAGTGAAGAATCGCAATCTGTACTAAAAATACCAAATACCTAATAATAAAATACCAAATCTGTACTAAGGAGCGATTTAAGTAACCCTTAGTGATTCTGAGTTGGGGCGTAAGATATACATACTTATGCCAAAAATGAATTACACAGTTAGTAACTTAGGTATTTACATAGTAATAAAATAATTTCGTTTGTTAATGTTGTGTGTGTGTGTATGTGTGTGCCGATGTATGAATGTGTATGTATGGATATTGTTATGGACCTAAGTATAATGTGGTATTAATGTTTTTGGCAAGCGACTTAAAATGTGATATCTTAGTTTGTTTATGCAGTGTCATGCGCTGAAGTTAATGTTCTTATGTAAGAGGCTAGCGGTCCGGATGCGGCTTTGCCCGCTTCGGGAATAATAAGTACCCTATATTATGTTATTCCAGATAAATTTCATGAAAATCACGGACCTGAAAAAAAGACGGACGTAACCTCGTCTTACCGAGAGTGAAGCATAGCAATGGCCGCCCGCTTACCATGTGTGCGTAATTTTTGATTCGCAATTGACAGTATGGTGTCAATGTTTGGGTGTGTGTACTTGTATGAATAGAGAGTTGGTTACTATGGGTGCTTCACTGAATTTGTTGTTGGGATTACGTCCGTCTTTTTTAGGTCCGTGATGAAAATCCGTTCAGAAGTTTTTGCTTGGATGAGTAACAAAAAACCGAGCAAGTGTTAACTGTCACGCGCATTGTAGAGTTCCGAAGTAGTAGTTTATCGACTATTACTAGTATTACTATATAACCCTAGAAAACCAATCTAACTTTCACATTTATAATGTTAGTAGGCTTTAGAACAAGGTTGTTCCTGTAAATTGCAACTCACCTAATTTAAACCGGTGCCACAATAGATTATTTATTTAACGTTGATATTTCAACACAGTTCAATCGTTGCAGTTAAAAAAATGGTTCTCTGTAAAGTCGGTTTACGGACGGTAGTTTAACGTGACAACGTCATGACAAAGCTCCGCTCCACTTAACTACGATCGCCTACGGCATCGGCTACGATACGCCGATCGTAGCTGATCGTGCCTCTCTCTCGCTTCTCGCGGAACGCTACATTTTTTCGTGCATGCGCCCGGCGTTCATCGTTTTAATAGACGTTATCACGTCAAAATAAACAACAGGTAGGTACAACTATAAACCTTATCTGCATTGGTAGTGATTGTGGCATAACACACTTATAAAAACTTCAACACAACAAATACCCAAGAACACACACTTTTATGTGTAAATAGCAGCCAAACGAGCCACTTGATGGATTGTCACTTGATGGTACCTACCTAAGTGGTCATATCGCCCATGGAAGAGCACCACAGATACAATGCCAAGAAAGAAAAGAGAAGAAAGAACATCGAGGAAGAATGGAGAATTGAGTCGAGTCTCAAGTCACTTAAGACTGTCCACTTGCTGAATGTGATGCCATCATATAAATATGTAGGCATCTACAAATAATTCAAATTAAAAATATATTGCATCTGAGGCACTACATTTCGTAATATGTGTTTTAAAACAATTTTGTAACTGGTCCGAAACGAAATATAGGTCAAAAAGCTCTGCAACTGTGGAAAATGGCGGAAAATTACGACTTCGTACAAAAATGTTATAAATGAAATTGTACGGGATAGTTGAGTTTGGAACGAGGTGATTTCAACGAAAAGATTATCATTTTCAAAGTCTATGTCTACCTTATTAATTTGGAGCATAAAGAAATTGACAATGAATAGTTTTTTATTATGCCACACGTCGTTACAATTTATGTAATTGATCTAAAGGCTAAATTAATTAAAGTTTATGTAATATTAGTAACGATTTTTAAAACATAATACAATGGAGTAAAATAATATTTGAAACACTTTTGTTTTCCAAAGGCAAACTAATCCTTACGTGGAAACCACACTTGTTAAAGCTTAGTTGCCAAGCCTACCTAAGTTTCATGCCCCCCGAAGGCCTCTGACACGAATTTACGACTATTATCTTTGGATAACAACTGGGACCGACGGCTTTACGCGCCCACTAAAACATCGAAGCGCTCAAGAAATATTTGCCATTAGTAGTCACCCATCCGACCGTGCCCACTTTTGCTTCCGTTGATCGCAAAAGATCGACTACTGATCACTTCCGACTATCTAAGACTGCCATGGAAACATGTAAAAATTAAATGAAAAAAATGCTTTTCCAAACCCTTTTAAGTTTATGCGTTTGTCTACTAGGACTGACGTGATTAAACTTTGTAGTATTGAGTCCAGCGATCAGTCACAGAAATGACTTGGAGCCATAATTTCACTCGTTCATCAGCAGTTCCAAACGCAGGACAGGTACTTCGACTTTACATTGACGCCCCTTATATCTATTAATACAAAAATATCTTACAACCACGGACGTAAAAAAAGAACGGACGTAACCTTGTATAATCGAGAGTGAAGCATAGCAATGACAGCTTGCTTACCATGTGTGCGTAATTTTGTAATTTTTGATTCGCCATGGTGTCAATTTCGTAGCAGTATGGTGTCAATGCGTGGGTATGTGTACTTGTACGAATACAGAGTTGGTATTACTATGGGTGCTTATTCAGTGAAGCACCAGTGTTCTTGGGATTACGTCCGACGTTTTTTTACGTCCGTGCTCACAATATGGGAACAATCATTATCACTAACAAATTATAATTAAAGCTGTTTGTTTTCCACGTTTTAATTAGATTTTACTCACTCGCTTTTGTACGTCTACGTCAGGCATGAAATTCTGTAATTAATTTTAAACATTTTAGAATGTGTTAAAAACCTGACGATATGAATTAAGTTTAATTAAACGAGGGAGAGAATAATCGATTGAGAAATTCGCAGAAATACGAGTGGGATGCAGGAAATTAAAAAAAAAATCTCACTCACACCGTATTTAAAAGCCCATACACAAACAATAAAATGTCTTACAATTAGTCTGTTTGAAGTGGTAGTATGTCGTATATGTATGTATGTAATCATCGTTTGTAATGTATCCCAGATATTAGAATAAAATTGTACTTACTCTTCAATGTTTTATTTCAAATTTTTTTTACGAAATAAGGTACTAATTATAACCACATAATATATAGAGCTCCATTTAACCTTTATTTCTAAAAAAAATACATTTTTAGAATCAATTAGAAAAGTTTATGGAAAATTCAACTTCTAAGGGTAATAAATAGTAGTTTTAAATGGAAACATTAATAACATTGTCTTTTGATTTGAATTTTGTACTTATACTGTTAAATAAAAACGAAGAAGCACTAAATAAGAAGAAGAAGCAGAAGTGCTATCAAAATTCATCACAAGAATAAAGGTTAAATCTACTTTTATGCAGTAAAGTTTAACGCAAGTGAAGCAAAAGTAGGCTTGTTAACAACAACATACATTACTTTGTTCCTTCAAACGTAGTTATTGAAAACATCATCAGTAAACAAACGTCAAACCGACCGTCAATCGTCATGGTTCTACAAGGGCTCTTATCACAAAACTTGACATCAGTATTGAATAACAACAAACACGTATTTCATAATACAACCTGGTTTTACGATTCCCCTACATTGTAATACAAACAAAGTTTACGGGATTAAAATGGCGTCTAGCAGACACGAATAATTTTACGCGAACACGCGACAAATAATAGAAAAACTAACCGGAAAAGTTCCGTTCTATTCTCAGTCTTATGTTATGGGTGATAGATATCAAATTTAAATGGTTGAAATCGACAGGTGTGCTCAACCTTTTCGCTTACTGAACCTATTGTCTTTATATGGAAGGCCGAAATCCGCTGCTTGCTTCTTTCGTTCCGCGTTTAAGTTATTTACATGACTATTCGTATTAGGTTGGCCATATTATTGATTTAAAACTGGGAAAAAGTTAAGGTCGTAGTGTAGATCGAATGGATTTTCCTAATATTTCTATATTAAACATTGAAAATATTCTTTAACCCCCTTTTTTAATCCTCCCTTTCCCTAGTGAGATGTCGTGACTGAGATTTGGCTGGCCCCTCCATCAACCTAATCTCACTTAATTTTTCAAAATATGTGTCGGTAGACTTTGGTTAAAAAAAATTGAAATGTAATTTTTCAGTATAATTTTATTTTGTGCACTTTGTTTTAGATGTCCAAGGTCCTATCAGTGGTACATTATAGAGAAGAAACCTATTTTCTCGCAATTTCTTCACTGTGTTTCTTGCGAAAAAAAAAGTGAGATTTGCCGAGACTTCCTCTCTCTCCGACGTAAGATTAGATGAGATTTGACTCGGCACCCTCCCCATCTGAAAGCCTCACGTAATTAATGGACGCCCCCTAGGCGAGAGAAAGAGAGAGATGGCGCTACTTTTTGCAAGTATCAAGAACATTTTTTTATGTGTATGTTCAGATGGGTCAGGCCTTTCTTTTGATTTTCTTTTGATCATTAGAATATATAAAAATAATGTCTTTAAATTTTTTGTCGCAGTATTACATATATTTTTTTCTGTTCCAGATTTTTTGATTCGATGTGCTTGGTGAGTGAGATTATTTTATATTTCTTCTAGAATAAATTAAGTATAATTAAATTACATTACAAAGATAGGTAACAAACTTGAATCATATTATTATTATCTACAAAATATTTTTTTTCAACAGTTACTACCTGATTTATATTTAGTTAAACAGTAAGTTCTCGAAATCTAAAGCAGTTAGAACTTATTCTCAGAATAACACAAACTATTTTACTCGAATCCGCCACTAGCACGTCACAAACTGCGAATTAAATAGTAAGCTATAAGCCTTGTTAGGCCCCTAATATTATGGTATTACCCGAGTGCACGACGCAAATGAGGGTAATGTGTTTATCAGTCTGATGTGGCGTTGTAGAGATCAAACGTGTTGACTGATTTTGATGATTCTTACGTCAATCGATTCGTCTTAACCTTGTAAGTGTTACTAAAGGCATCATAGTAATAAAAAAATACCACAGCGACCCCCAGACGCCATATTGACAAAATGAATATTATTTCATGTATTTTTTAGTTTTTTTACGCAGTCTGTTTTTTTATATATTTTTTCTTCTAATTATAATCTTCTCAGCTATTAGACGCTTAGTTAGAAAAAGTTTATGATTCTGAACTTTTTATTCAATTAATACGTAATACTTATGTTAAAAATAAGCTATAAATGGCGACATAAGGATATAATAAAATACTATTTTAATATTAAAAATCTAGCTGTTTCCTTGTTGAAAATACGTTGTTGACTTTTGACATTTGTCGGTGCTTACATTCCTGTGCCAAATTACGTCTTTTTATTCCACTTTCCATGCAACTTTTCTTAAGAAATATAATCATTTAATGCGAGCAAATCCTGGGAGATAGTGGTCAGTTGGATAGGAAAAAAAGCTTTAAAATAAAGGCATTACTTTTGCATTCCAAGCCAAAGGAATTCCAGCCATTGATTCAATTCCTTGCGGTTCTTACTGCGTGCTTTCCGCGTTCCTTTACAAATACCTTCGATATTATGTCGTCAGTCGTTTCTGAGATAATGCAATGAGGTTTAAGACCAAGACCAGTTGACATCACACATTTGAGAACAATATTGAGAACTCTCAAGTCGTGACAAGTAATTTGTAACACACAAATAATAAAAAAAATAGAAGTACATGCATCCAAACTTCTTTCATTTGTGACCAAATAAAACGAATGTGAATGATAGGCGAAACTTAACGTTATTCCAAATAGATTGTAATATAAACAGGTCTTGGCTCCGGTAACGAAGTTTGTCTTGTCTATATATCCAAAAGAATCTACACGAATTTGTACTCCAGACCTAATTCAAAATAAATCATTGCGCAATGTATGAAAAAAAAGACAAAATAATAAAAAGAAACATAAATCATGGTGCCTCTTCAATCCAGTCGACAACAGCAATTGCCATGCGTCGTCGGAGGACTGACAGCCATGATGATGACACGATGATCAGTGGTCTAAGTTATGAGCGGTCAGCTGTTAACGCTTGTCATAAAACACAAAGGAATCCAAAAGACTTTTGCGGCTTCAAACCTTCAAAAAGATCCCAAAAAATGTATTATTGTTTTTTTACTTTCGACAGCTTAATTTGTATAGAGTAAATAAAGTTATTGTCTCTCTGTGAGTTTAAGAGATTAGATATCTCAAAGACTGCACGAAATTTTACAGTTTCGGACGCAATCACTTTTTTGGAAGGATGAATTTCCTGTATCTAAAACGAAGCAGGACAAATGAACAATGGTAAAATATAAATTGTATAACATTCACAGTATCCTCACAATTTTTTTTTTCAACTGGACAGTATTTATTGACTCTTTAGGTCTTGACAACTTCACGCGACCTACAATCTGGATGGATAAGTGTGAGTTTCAGTGTATCGTCTAATGCTAAAAGTATATTCTATCTTTGAGAAATAGGTACTGAATGCTCTATCGGAGCAGACATTTATGTAACTGACAAACGTTTATTCTCTTGAGTTTTTAAGTTTAGAATTGATTGAAAAGTACCTGTACAAAACGCAGCAAGTCTTAAAATGAAAATTTTCTTTCTGAAAAGTTTTGGAAATAATTTAAAATCTTAGTATTATATTTTTACATGTGATTGATAAAATATAATGATTGTAATATGATAATTTTCATTCAATTCTTCATTTTTATTTTTACTTAAGCCACACGTTAACGAACTATTGTTTCGCAATGTCTGTCATTTTGTTTCTATGAGACTGTACTTTTTAGGATTCCGTAGTCAAAATGGATCCTCCCCGGCCCCGACAAGTAACGTGGGGATGAATTTTTTTTCTCGTCTACCACATAGTGTAGGGTATAATTTAAAAGGTTTTTCAACCATATTATGGGTCTACATATACCATTAATTCAGGTGTCTATTTGCGAAATAATAGACTTTGAATTGCTGATTTTGGCACCGCAGTTTTGTATTATGTTACAAGTACCTATACGTGCCGCGTTCAAAGTGTCGGGCAATTTCAGAAGGGCTACCATGCGCCACCGCGGCGCCAGCCGTGTCATACATTCGTAATCTGTCACACATGTCATTACAAAAAAAAGAAAACCCTGACGTTGTCAGAGAGGATAAGAGTTATGATTAGAATAAGAGGCAAAGTCAGATGAATATAACTGTTGACGATTAGCGCTGTGCGACCTGAATTACACTTTATTGTGTGGGAGCAAGAGTCACTATTTATTGAAATGATTTCGCGGAGTGATTCTTCTTTACCTTTAGGTACTATGTATTCTGTGGTTAAAGTAAAGTATCCCCTCCCCGTGCCAGCTAAAATGGTAGGTGGACATGTGAGAAAAATTACGGCAGTAGCAGGATTAATTTAAAAGAAAAACTATCACGTCTAAGTTAGCTTAAGAAGTTAAAGTAATAGTACAGTTATGTATTCTGTAGTAATCTATACTAATATATAAGGAGGAAAGATTAGATTTTTTGTTTGCATTGAATAGGCTCTGAAACTACTGAACCGATTTCAAAAATTCTTTCACTGTTGAGAAGCTACACTATCCCCAAGTAACATAGCTATATTATATTTTCAAAAAAATTAGGGATCCTTAATAAAACTCCAATAATGTGACCCAAGGTGTAAAAAAAAATAAGAAAACCGAAGCAAAGCGAGGGCAGTTACTCGTAGTCGATAAAGTTACAACTAGGCGCACAACATTGCGCGTGACCTGACACGCACTTGGCCGGTTTTCTGTGTAATATTTTACATGGGATTTTTTGCGAATAGTTCACACTTCACAAGCAGATTTGTTGCTTGTTTATTTTCTGTATATTCTAACAGTTCCTTTATTTACTCAGATATCACAATGGCTTTGGATTTGGTTCATGAATTACTACCGTTCTTTCCTCGGTTTTGGCCTCATTTTCCGGAATAATAAGTAACCTATGTCCTATTAAGATGGCGGTCTACCTGTGTGATAAGTTAAAGAGTATGTAAAAGAGTAACAAACATCCCGCAAGCTTTCACATTTACTATAAATGATTTATAGTGGGAAAGTGGGATTTAAACAAAAAAATGTGTGTGTCAGCTCCGACGCATGACTGGCGTTTAACGCCATGGTGATAATGATGATGATGATGATGAGGTCATCAAAATAGGATGTATCAAGATTATTACAATCATTAGATGGCGTTGTTACTGATCAGCCATCCAACGCCATCTAGATTCTGTGTTATAAACGCATAACGTAATGGAAAAGTTTGATTTTAATCCCCATAAAATCTCATACCACGGGTTTAAGTATGAAATCAATAGATAAGGAGTTAAACTTCAAAAATGGAAAAAAACGTTCCTATTAATTACAAAAAGGGTAAGTCTAAGTATCGTATTGTAGCTAATAGTGAATCTTATAAGTGAGCACTAATGCTCACTCAAAAATATTCCTAATATCTGGTTATAGCAGGGTTTTATTAAGGTCCATCGGTAATAGTTACAGTTTTCTCTTGTCAGAGAACAACGTTAACTATTATATCATTATAAGTTACTTCCTTAATGAGTTGTTTTATGTAGGTTATATAAGTATTGTAAAAAATAAAGTCTAAAGTGTAATGTTATGTATGAGATTACAATCTACTCTGGCATTGCTTTTATAATTATCTTTTTGCTTTAAACACAGCAGTTATTCCCAGAGATAAAAAATATTTAGTCATGGTAATTCAATTTTGATGTGAATGTGAGTATTAAAGCTGACATGACTTCTTTTCACAAGAAAAGTGATCTGCGTCCAAAACGGTGAACGCCAGTGAAACAAACCTTACCTCATGATACTTTATAAACGTCGTCTAATTGTTCAACATTGCATAATGCCAGCCGAGCAGATATCTATGCAGTAGTTACTAATCATTAAATTTTAAACTTCATCTCATTACAGTAAGGCTTAAAATTCTCTGTGTGTTCCCGACCCGTAGAACGGCATTGCGACGAGGTAATGCACCTTCGTGCAATACCGATCTATATGCTATACTGTTAAGGTTCATTATTAAATGGATGTTGATTTTAATCAAAGCTTTTAGAGCAGGCGAAGTAAGGCAGAAGGTTCCTAACTTTCTACGTCAAAAGCTCTTCGAGAGACATAGTGTAGGTACCTACGCTGTTGGCATGAAAACGATATTGTTTATCTCATCACTCCCAACGCTGGGCTTGGAAATACTTTATATGCAGGTGACTGGACTACAATCACGAAGATACAATTACTTTGTTAATAAATACTATTTAGTTGCTGCAATGGAGGGCCCATTGATATTTACTGTGTGTTGCAGTTGTGAGCAAACACAAGTCAAAATATGTGCGAAAATTCTAAGTCTTATAATTCTTATTTGTTCTTGTTCCTCTCCTTTGCTTACAAAATTAAACATAAAAAACCCTCACACACTTTTAATTTCTCCAAACACAACTAGTATAAATTTAAAAATTAACAAAAATTAAAAAACCCGCCTGCCATAAAGAAAGCTATCATGATATACCTTTTTTAAATACTTATGGTGAGCTCTTTGATTTAATACCCATAATGCGCTATTCGATTTATTTTTATTTTTTTATACTTCAAACAATGTCATCTCACAGCCACCGTATTTGTTTTTTTTAACTTCACTTATTTAAGAACACTTGAGTTATCAAGACGAATCTAACGATATCTTAATTATATAAATCCGTTGAAGGTTTAGAAGATATGAGGTAATAAAGAATATTATATGCATACATAGAAACATACATACAAGGTACGAGCGAAAAACTTGGCATTCGGGTAAAAAAAAACATCTAGATGGACAAGTTGTTTGATTTGAAAAGCGCATCAAATTTGGTTAATTTATTTAGGTAATGCCAATAGACAGACACTGATAATTGTACAGAATGACACGTCAAACTTATAATACTCCTCTTTTAACGTCGGGGTTTAAAGACCTAGATTGCCAATTCATCCTTCAGTCACAAAATCGTGTCTCTTGTCAGAGTTTTGTCAATTTAATTTTTATATAAACTTTTACTCCTTATTACTCCTTTCTGTGTATGTTCCCAAATCCTTTCTTATCCTAGGAGATAACTATCTCCTGCACCGTATAAAGAATTCTATCTTCTGTCATTATCTGTTCTGCTGTCATGATCCACTAGTTCAAGTTGTGCATTCTCAGTCAGTTAGTCACTGGTAGCGTTTAAGTTGATCAATGCTTGACAAGTGATCAAACAAATCATCTATATATGTATTATGATCATCAATTACTGGCCAAGAAGAAAACATCAAGAACTAATTGGTGGAATCAATGTTTCTTCAACATTGTAGTTGAATAGCGTGAAATTCTGGATGATCATAATGAAGTTATTCTTTTCCTATTATTATTTTTTCATCACTGACATCCTTGCCCCACAACATTCAGTAATCCGAAGGATATGGTGGAAGTGGAAGGTTTAGAATGACCGCTGTAATAAATAATAGCGGATTTGGCGCGTCTATCTCTGAGAGGGTTAAATCTGGGTGTAAATAAATCACTGTACACGTGCCACTGACGTGGCTTGATCGCAATTGACGCGTGATGCGGGTCAGGATTGCTCTGGACAGTATCAGAGACCCTTATCACTGTAACATTGATGATGATGCTTTATCCCTATATCTAGAGTAACCTAAGTGATCGACTGAGTTTAGGAAAGGTGTGGGTTGATAGATAAGTTATCAATTAGCTATGTAACTCTGCCTAGGGTAGTTTGCTGCTTCTTTTTCCGGATTCACTCACATTGGTCACTTCACCAAAACAAAGCACCTTTCCGAAATGCTGATAACTTAAAAAAATAGGTGCATAAGCATATCAGTGATACCTACATAAGTGGGTACCTGAATAGAAAGAAAGAAAGAAAGACGTTTATTTCTGTGGCCATTAGGTACATACATGAACATAGATAAAAAAAATACAAACAGACACAAAAAATAAAGAAAACAAGCGTCTTAGAAAAGCACTAAGTTTGAACCTGACTTCATGCAACTTCAGACTGTCAATATTGTGAGATTCAATGAAATTGCCCCGGGCTAACCCAGAAGCATGTTCTTGACGTCGGTTGATTGCAACTGACGCGAATGACGTAGGTCGGGAATTGAGTCTCGGGCTTAAATGTAGCACTGATTAGAATTTCACCCTCACACCGTATCATGGCCATCATGGGTGATGGTACAAATTGTTTTAGATCACCGGGTAGAAGTTTATTGCATGATTATAAGCTTATATCATCGCGGACCTAAACATTTTGAAAACACTCATAATTTTTGTATTTTGCACAAATATCGATATCGATAGATATTCGATCTACCTGAGTGATACCGGTGATATACAATACCTATGGTACCATAAAGTAGGGTATGAAGATATCGGTTTAAAATACAAAAATCGTGAATATCCGTTTGCATTCATTCAAATGTTTATTATAATCCCAAGCTCTGGAAAAACCGCCTAAACCATTGAGTATGCAAACCGATCTATTTCCACAGTTCCGTCAAACTAAGCCTTTATTCATGTCGCTATGTATGTATGTATTCAAAAAAGTGTGAAATCTAGTGTGAGAGATTTATTCAGGCTGTTGTATCATAGGTATGTGGGGCGCGAATAATACGGCGCGTTCACAATGCATCTCCCTCGTTGACAGAAAAACTAGGTTGGTGTGCTTGGAGGTAGGTTTAATTTGTTTTTCTATTAATTCCTATGTATGCTTTTTTTGTTAGTTGTGTGAGTGTTGCACATAAGTCTATGATAGCTTAAGTAAATTAATTAATAGTACTAAAGTCTGAATCTCAATGTCTGGTTACTTCCAGGCATAATGGAAGGTATGGTTAAAATATATAGAAAGTGAAGTCATTAAGGCTTCCCGCCCACGTCAGTGTATTTGTAGGTCCGATAATCGGTCCGATTTTTCCTACCATATTATTTCTGACCGACTTTTTGTAGGACGTGTGCGTTGCACTATTGCTATCAGTACGTTCTATTTTTCTCCTACAACAAATCGGCATCGATTATCGAACGTGGGCGGAAAACAAGGCGGATACTATTTAACTTATACATTGTAGTTTTGTATTTTTGTATTCAGCTACAAGCGAAATGAGATATATTTATGTAGGTATAATTATAAAACGAAGAAAATAACAGTATTCTCTGAAAATTCACCGTGAAACTTCAATCGGAAAAGTTTAAGTAGGCCTTTTAAAGTATTAAAAGCTTGCTTGAGACTGGTGGAGTTTCTAAAAATACCAAGTTTTATTTAGAATTCTGTATTTTTATTTCAAGTTATTTAGCTAGGGATGTTAATAATATCGTATCTAAGTGAAACACTTATCCGAAATTTTAGTACCTATTCTTTTTTTGTTTAATCTTATTACGAATTTGCATATTTTTAGAAGTTTAAGTTCTAGCAGATACAGCAACTTAGCTTGATACCGTTATGATTTTGTTTTGCGTCATAAATGTAAAGATGAATGATAATTTGGAGAAATCGGAAAAAATATTACTAACAGTCTTCTAGAGTATTTCTTAGACTTTTACAGTCATTCTTCTTTCTGCTACAACAGAAATTAACCGCATCGTATTACTTAATTTTGTCGTTTTGGTTTTGTTTTTTTTTTTAAGTTTGTTTTGCTATTTTATTTTTCTTGTATGTGTATTGTGACCATGTGCAATGAGTAAATACGTTTTTTCTTCTTTCTTTCTGTTTCTTCTCTCGTTCCTGACCTGCAACGCATCAGTAATGTCTTTGGTGTTGCTGATGTTCATGGGCGACGATAGCCACTTGCCATCAGATCACGGACCTAAAAAAAGACGGACGTAATCTCGATTAGAAATCGAGAGTGAAGCATAGCAATGGCCGCCCGCTTACCATGTGAGCGTAAGTTTTGATTCGCGAATGAAGCAGTGAAGTGTCAATGTGTGGGTGCGTGTACTTGTACAAATAGAGAGTTGTTATTACTATGGGTGCTTCACTGAATTTGTTGTTGGGATTACGTCCGTCTTTTTTTTAGGTCCGTGCATCAGATATACTTTTTTATTTCTAGACTGTCAGAAAGTATTTTAGGCAACGTAAACGCTAACGCTAAATAAATAAATAAACGCTAACACACTCATACCCCCGCAGTAGGTTATTACCTGTGTCGCGGGTGGCATGGACTACACATAACACATCACAATAACACCCATGACCCGAGTACAAATATTTATCTGCCACATAAATATCTGCCCCGGCCGGGAATCGAACCCGGGACCCCTCGCTTCGCAGGCAGGGTCGCTACCAACTAGGCTATAGGGTCGTCGTAACGTCTAAACGGACCGGCGCGTCAATTCCTAAGTCATCATAACCAACCTCTACTGGAAGGCTATACTGTTTTGTAACTTGACAGCGGAATCCGCGATGAGTTTCAAAATTGAAGTTCGAGTCCGAGATCTTGATATGTGATTCTCTAATCATCTGGTACGCACTTGCGAAGTGAAGGGAGTCTCGAACTCTAACTTCAATTTAGAAAACCATCGTGGATTCCGCTGTCAAGTTACAAAACAAAAGTGAACTTGCATCATATTGACATGTCATTATCTAATCATCTAATACGCACTCGCGAAGTGAAGTGATCCTAGAACTCGAACGTCAATTTTGAAACTCCGCTGTCAAGTTACAAAACAGAATAGCTGCTCTAAGATTCTAAGAAGCTATAACAATATAACTTTATTGTGGTTGTTGTTAGGAATCTCGGTAGCTGCAGAGTCCCGTCCCGTTGCACAATGAAAACGGGACACAAATGACACAATTGCGTGACGTTTTGATGTCTTTGTGTCTTTTACTGTGAGTGACGGCGGTGACAGATAGCGTTCTGACTGAAATTGTTGTTGAAAGACTATTGTAACAAGAATTAAAAATTTTAGACATACATTCGCTAATGCATGTAAGCGAACGTAAAGGTTTGTGGTATATTTGCGTCATCTAACATGACTTTCATCATGCTAACAATTTACGCCTTTGGATTTTTTTTAATAATAAGAAAAAAAAAGTGAATCCTCTTAGCCGCACCAGGATTCACGGTGTATCTCAGATTAAAGAACTTTTAATCTGAGTGTGGTATAAAGGCAAACAAGTAAGACATAAAACTCATGTTTTTTTGAAAGACGATGACAGCCAGGTAAGGACACTACCATGGTAAATCTACTGCCAGGATTAAATCGGTTGGAATAAAATCCACCGATCAACAGAATCTAAATCCATACATCTTGATCAATATGTGGGTACAACTATAAATATGGGATATTGGCTAGGATGCAGGAATGGAGTCCAATACATCCCAAATTAGAAAATAAAACGAATAATGGCAAACAAATCTCAACTGCAATGTTCAATTTTAATAATGAGTTCCGCAATCAGCAAATCGTCAGTAAAATTCTGAGTTATTTTATGCTGCGTTCATTACAATACTAGGGACATAGCACAATGGTTCATGACAAATAATAGGAGATGTACCAGAATATTTGATCAACTCAGCCTATCCTACTAATTAAAACACTTGAAATTGCGGCTTTTTCAAAAAACACCTTCGATGTAATAAGGATTATGGGAGCTAGCCAGTTTCCACCAAGCTTGAGTAATATTAAGCTTGGCGATACAAAGCTTAACTTCTAAAAGAACGGATTTAACGCCAAGGGCATCGTCGTGGTCCCTAACACACCAAAAGGTTCAGGGTATTCTATCACTCCCTTTTCCGACCCTAAAATGTAGGTACCCTAAAATTCATAGAGAAATACAAATATGTTGTGTTCCACCCTCTAGAACTCGCGTTGTAACGTAAAGGCCATCCTTTGTTTAATTTCCTTTTGAATACTGTTTTTGTCTGTTCTATTTCGGGGTAGAATAATTCTGTCGTAAATCGTGATGGATTGAATTAGGGATTACAGTGAAATTTTACGGCTAAGTCTGAATGAAAGTCGAGAATGGCTTTGTACTGTCAATGAATCCAGGAATATTTTCTTGGGTGCTATTGACTTCAGACAGGCTTTGAAAGTAACTATGTTTTGTGATTAGTTTTATTTCTGTTTTAAGTTTATTAATAGATTTTAATTTAGAAGTAGAGGGAAAAGGATTCCTCCAAGGTTATCATGGTAAATGTTTTATACATAATTTTTACCAAACTTTCCTTTGCAATTAATATTAAATATTCAACTATTAAATCTTCATTCAGAAAAATATTTAATCTCTTATGATGTGACGACAGAAAAGAAAACAGAGTTCCAATACGTTGAATCTAAAACCGCCCAAGGTGACCCAAACATATTAGTAGCAAGTTGAAGTTTTGCAATAGGAGAAAATGACCCGTTGATCTAGTTTGACATAGAGAAGTCAGAGCAATACAGTAATTAAATTTACTATCACTTCGCTTTTATTGAGCTTTTTTCGCTTCATTTTTTTCTATTTGTTCTTTATCATTTGAATTTTACTGATCTCTTTACTCCTTTATTTTCCGTAGTTAGATAATTTTACTGAAATGTTTTTCTTTCCTTTTCCTTGATAACTATGTAACTTTCAATGCGCACATAACTGTTAAACATTAGAGGTGGCATTATTCTATCTCAGGAGTTTGAGATAACTACGTATAAATAAATAAAATGAATAAAATAAGCCTTTATTTCTACATGTACTAAATTTTAATTTTTCTTTTATATTTATTAACACATCTACTAATATATATATTCACTATTTTCCTATATCTATCTTTGTTTTTTACTTATTTATATATTTCGCCTTCCGTGTAGTAGTCGCCTCTTTGACGTAGGCCTCCCCCATGACTCTCCAGTCTCCACAACTACGTATAAATCACTGCTAATAAAGGTTCTTAATAGAACTTTTGCTGCATAATACTTGTTACCTACAGATACTTCTAGTCCTTCAAATTTTTTCACCATATAAAAGAGTAGTGCGGTTACGTCCTGTCATTACAGAATGTGCATTATTTTTTGATTACTATTCAAATGTCAAGAAGTACAAATGGTACAATGCTTACGATATTTAACTTGAACTTGAAAAATTCATGGGTAATCTTTGTTTAACTATAGTGCAGAGGATCGGTTGTTTAAGATCATCATTCTATGTTACTGATATAATAAAGTCATTGGAAAAATTTGTGAAGATTATTGCATGTTTGTCTTTTTACGAAATACTAACCATTTGTATGAATTACGAGTAAGATGAAACTTGGCACATACGTAGTTCATGTATACGGTATACATAATTATACATATATCCCAGTTGTATGTTCCCTTGGAACGATTGTGATGTTATTTTAGGTATAAAAATGATGTATGTTAATTTTAAATTCCTAATTTATAAAAACACTAGCAAACGAGGGTTACACACGTAGGATTTAATTTAGAAAGGGTTAACGCCGACAGGCCATGACGTCAGAAGTTATATCATGACCATTCATCATACAAACTCCAAGCTAGACGTATCAAATAGCCGCGCGTATGTCTTGATTGATGTCATGTTGTGTCATTTGTTTCAATGTTCTTTTATAAAAATAGCCGGCAAACGAGCTGACGATCCACCTGATGGTAAGTGGCTATCGTCGCCCATGAACATCAGCAAAGGCATCACTGATGCGTTGCGCCCAAGAAAGAGAGAAGAAAGAACTGGCTCTCAAGCCCCTAGTCGGAAGATGACGAGTCGTTTGGCGGCTGTCTCATGATCAAGGGTTGTAGCTATCCAGGCAAACTCCATGGAAAAATAATAATAGTAATAATGATATTAATTAGCAATTAAAATCAATATTACTAATATAATCCCTCCAAGGGCCCTACCACCAGCCGGCCGGATTCAGTCGCCAACTGCTGTATTGTTCAGCAAACATTTTTGATCACTTTAAATGTATGAGTTTCCAATTATGACATTGTTACAAATTTTAACTTTAACTATAATTTTGAGTTGTATTTTATCTCCATATTTTTTGCACAACTAGACGATAAAAGATCTGACCAGTATGGCGGTAGTCTCCCATGGATATCAGTAAAATCGCAATTCCGTTGCCAACTAAAAAAGAAGAGGGAGAATGAAAGAACTGAAGCCATTTCACGGGAAACTGTCAGTAGTAATATTAATTGCAGTAATAATATTATAATAAAAAAGCGGTCGGTAGTTAGATGGGTAACCGCTAGTGGCAAAAATTCTTAAGCGCTTCTGTACTTCGGAGAGCACGTAAAGCCGTCGGTCCCGGTTGTTATCGTAAGATAACAGTCGTTAAGCCATGTCAGAGGCCCTCGAGCGGCATGAAAACTTCCGACCATTGGGTTGGCCACTAACCCCTCCACCAATCCGCACTGTAGCAGCGTGGTGGAGTATGCTCTAGTCCTCCTCAAAAGGGAAACCATTAATGGGTTGAAGAAGCCAATAATATAATCCTGATATGAAGCGTTACTATCAAGCAGACCGGTTTCTGTCGCCTCTTACAACGCCTTAGTATACCAGCATGGCATTGAAGTCGGTATTCTAATTCGTGCCCCGACACGCCTACAAAATCCAATTGATCGTTACATAGGGACTACAATAAGGGAAAATAGTTAAAAGTTGATCAGACTTATTTAGCTAGCGTGACAAGCTAGAGACGCCACAAGTGTGAACTAACGATTTTGTAATGTTTTGTGATACGAAGCCTGAAATACATATGCATATACATAGCAAAGCAGCTGAGCATAAAATCAGAGATGGTGAACGTATTCTACGTATACGTTCTCTGGTTAACGATACGTGATAATTTAACGAACAGCAAAATGGACTCCGTACAGATATATATGTGAAAAGATAACCAAGAACTTCTGACAAAGGTTTTCGCTAATGGTAATGACTTACGAATGTTCGGGATAGAAACTTTTAGGGTATTTAACCCGCCTTTGCTTAAGAATAACTACGTCTGTATTTCCGTGCTATATTCATAATAAGTATGGATTGCATAGTTTTGAGCCATTGGCTTCCAAAGATTTCGTCACTAAGGATTTTGTATGGGATAATTATATTTATCTGGGGGCACGGCAGTGCCCCCGCCAAGTCGAGCAAAAAAGCGGCACGGCCGTACCATCCTTTTCTCGAAGCAATTCAGGCCATTTTCGACCCCCTATAACTTCGTTGTGGATAAAGCTAGAAGCCTGAATTTTTTGTAACCAAGCAGGCATTGTATAAACACGGTATATTTCAAATTTCATTGAATTTGAACCAGCAGTTTAAGAATTATAACTAGTCAAAGTTTCTTAATTTCGTCACTCACTGACTGACTGACCGATCATCAAAACTCTAAGGCACTTCTAGCAGACATAGAAGCTTCAAATTTGGAACACAATTAGTGTTTAGTGTATAGATCAAGGGAAAACTAAAATATTTTGCAATTTCGGTCCAGTTTTATAGATACATCAACTGCATAAATAACTTTGTAATCCCATATAAATATATAGGATTACAAAGTTACATTTGCAGTGAATGAATCAGTGTACCTGTATATAATATAATGGAATAATAGGTGTAGATAGGTACCTAGATATAATTATGTTCAAAGGTAACTTGTAAAAGGAAAAAAAGTAGAACTATCTACAAAAAGAAATGAGATGCCATCAAAAACAAAACTTGTAAAAAAACCAAGTCTCGCAACTCAGTTCTTCTACCGTAAAAAGTTGTGAGATCCATGTAATACCAAGTCAGTTAATTTATTCAGTTCCTACTTAAGGGTCCTTCTGTCTTAAGTTGTTACGTAATTAGCTAACCTAACAAATAACAACATCTTATAGTGACCATATTATCAATATTAAAAATCTTTTATGTTTTAAATAAATAGATTGACTTGGCAATCGCACTAAACAATCAAATTTAATACAATATGTAGGTATTACTTGTGAGGTACATTGTGTTTTCATGCGATTGTCAAGTCGATCTATTTATTTAAAACATAAAAGATTTTTAATATTGATAATATGGTCACTATAAGATGTTGTTACTTGTTAGGTTAGCTAATTACGTAACAACTTAAGACAGAAGGACCCTTAAGTAGGAACTGAATAAATTAACTGACTTGGTATTACATGGATCTCACAACTTTTTACGGTAGAAGAACTGAGTTGCGAGACTTGGTTTTTTTACAAGTTTTGTTTTTGATGGCATTGTGTTTTGCTTGACGATATTCCAGGTTGTAATGGCTGTCGACCTCTTTTGTAGAGGTTACTACGCTGATTCTGAATCAATATTTAACTCACTTTTGAGAAAAACTGACTTACTATGAATGTCGATACAAAGGTAGAAAGAGATCGTAAATTTTTCAATTAAATGCTTCTCTTTTTATTATATTTGAGGTCGGTATTCTCAGTATAAGTAAGGATTTCTATACTAGGGAACACGCTTCACTATAATCCCGTAGTTTATTTAAAGTATATTACAGATGTACCTTTTTGAAAAGCAAAGGGACTTGATAGTTGACATACTTCTGTTTGTAATGTATTGTATGTACTGTTTGTAATATGAAAATGTATTTTTCATATTAAACTATATTTTTACACTCTTGTACAGTACAATTTAAAAAAAAAGCGGCCAAGTGCGAGTCGGACTCGCCCATGAAGGGTTCCGTAGCAGCCAGTAACATAATATAATTTTTTTTTGCGATTTACGATTTATGACGTATTAAAAAAAACTACTTACTAGATTTCGTTCAAATCAATTTTCGTTGGAAGTTTACATAGTAATATACATCATATATTTTTTTTAGTTTTATCATTCTCTTATTTTAGAAGTTACAGGGGGGGGGGACATACATTTTACCACTTTGGAAGTGTCTCTCGCGCAAACTATTCAATTTAGAAAAAAATGATATTAGAAACCTCCATATCATTTTTGAAGACCTATCCACAGATACCCCACACGTATGGGTTTGATGAAAAAAATTTTTTTGAGTTTCAGTTCTATGTATGGGGAACCCCCAAAATTTATTGTTTTTTTTCTATTTTTGTGTGACAATCTTAACGCGGTTTACAGAATACATCTACTTACCAAGTTTCAACAGTATAGTTCTTATAGTTTCGGAGAAAAGTGGCTGTGACATACGGACGGACAGACAGACAGACAGACAGACAGACAGACAGACATGACGAATCTATAAGGGTTCCGTTTTTTGCCATTTGGCTACGGAACCCTAAAAACACTGAATTTGTATTTGCGTAGTTATATTCAGAAATTAATATCAATCAACTCACAACAAGTACTCAACCTATAACAAAAATAATTAACGAGAAATTTCCGCATGAAAAAGAAATTATTAATAAAAAATAATTAAATCAATCAACAATAAACTTCAATAAAGTAACAAAGGATTTATCCAGGGTTGCTTTTTGAAAATTCAATTTTTTTTTCTATTTCTTCCAAAATATGGAAAAAACATGTATTTCAATAATCATCTGATTTTTAGGGTTCCGTAGCCAAATGGCAAAAAACGGAACGCTTATAAATTCGTCATGTCTGTCTGTCTGTCTGTCTGTCTGTCTGTCTGTCTGTCTGTCTGTCTGTCCGTCCGTATGTCACAGCCACTTTTCTCCGAAACTATAAGAACTATACTGTTGAAACTTGGTAAGGAGATGTATTCTGTAAACTGCGTTAAGATTTTTACACAAAAATAGAAAAAAAAATCAATAAATTTTGGGGTCCCCATACATAGAACTGAAACTCAAAATTTTTTTTTTCATCAAACCCATACGTGTGGGGTATCTATGGATAGGTCTTCAAAAATGATATTGAGGTTTCTAATATCATTTTTTTTAACTGAATAGTTTGCGCGAGAGACACTTCAAAAGTGGTAAAATGTGTGTCCCCCCCCCTGTAACTTCTAAAATAAGAGAATGATAAAACTAAAAAAAATATATGATGTACATTACCATGCAAACTTCCAACGAAAATTGATTTGAACGAGATCTAATAAGTAGTTTTTTTTAATACGTCATAAATCGTAAACCGCAAAAAACATCGATCAAAGTTACAACGAACTACAAGAACTTTTATATTATGTTACTTGCTGCTACGGAACCCTTCATGGGCGAGTCCGACTCGCACTTGGCCGCTTTTTTCGAAGTTCGGTTAATAGTAACGTACAGATTTAAAACACTGAATTTCGTGTTTCATCTGATTGGCTTCACCCATGAGTGCTTCTGTGCGCTTGGCTCGTAATTAAAGAGGCCTGGAATGTTCTCGTATTGAGTATTCGGTCCGCTGAAGAGGTTTTACCTACAAACGAGCAGAACCCTCTGATGGTAAGTAGTCACATCGACATACCTAAGGCACGTACCTTGTTATGCCAAGGCGCCATTGCTTCCTGCACATGGCGTTCTTACTTGTAATTCGACTTACTGAATCCTCAATTTTGTTGCATTTTTATTTTTCTTTACCTCCCACATCCGTTATTATTATATTATATATAATGAACCAATAGAGATTTTTTTTTTCTTTGAAAGGGTACGATGTACAGTTCAGTGGTGATGATTTTTTTCCCGTCTACTCTATGAAGTATATTTAAAAAGGTGTTTCCACCCCATTTATATTAGTCAAGGTGAGGCTAAATCTATCCGGTATGGATATAATTATGTCCGCTATTGGAATCGGTCCGAAAATAACCGTAAAACAAAATTAAATGCCATAATTTGAAATGCATTTAAAACATTTATTAAACACGAGTAACCGCCCTCGCTTTGCTTCGGTTTTCTTATTTTTTTTTACACCTTGGGTTAAATTATTGGAGTTTTATTAAGGATCCCTAATTTTTTTGAAAATATAATATAGCCTATGTTACCCGGGGATAGTTTAACTTCCCAACAGTGATAGAATTTTTCAAATCGGTTCAGTAGTTTCGGAGCCTATTCAATGCAAACAAAAAATCAAATCTTTCCTCTTTATATAATTAGTATAGATGAAATTATACATTTAAGTCCCCTTTAAAATGTAATATTGAATTTCGTAATAACTTAAAACGCAAAAATGTGATTATCTCTGTAACAGATGCAAGGTACTGCTACAAATTGGAGTAATAAAGTACACCCGGCCCCTTCCGGAACAAGAAATGTTAATTATGTTTATACTGTTTCTAATATCGTAGCCTTGTACGTCAACAATAAAATTAAATAAGGCGATAAGATTTTACATTTCATAAATAAAATTATAAATGTGCTTTAAAAAAAACTTACTTAATAAAATTATAAAATCAACATATATATATTTCTACAAAAATTCAACTGTGGTTGCAAGACTCAAATATTAGTTGATGAATTGACTTGAAATTTTCAATACAAGATAGTTTTAATAAACAGTGTGCGACTTTTGAATTTTCAACTAGAAAGGAAAATCGTAAGTGTTTGAACTTTTAGTGTATGCAATAAATTTATTAAGCCAGAGCCTTCGGGTGGTATAAAATTGATTTCCATTTATTGGCCAATTGGCTAAGCTCTTCAAACATCACTGGCGCAGTTTACGCTTCGTCTTCTTCTAGCATCTTCTCCAAAGTTTTTTCTTCATTGAACATCACGAATATTACTTAAGGAATAGTGCTGCTATACCGTAGTTATAAAATTTTGCAAAACAGTACTTAATACATCCAATTCACTGGTGTACATGCACCTTTAATAAGCTCCATGACACTGGCACACACACTTAAACGTTTGTCTGTAAACAATACATCATGTTTGTAGTCGTCCAATGCAGAAATGGCCAATGGGTTAAAGTCGAGCTGCGATAAACGACAGCATTCCCGTAGTGGGATAGCTAACGTTTCAAGTAGGTCAACAGCTTAAGGTCACGGTTCCAATGTATAGGGGAGCGTTGAAGAGGATCGATTACTCTTGATCGGTCATAACTACACAGTATCTCCACTAATTGAATGTCTCAATCAAATCATTTTTATCGCGATGAGGATTTTCACTTCGTATTTTGGAAGCAGTTATATCCGTATTGAGGCGGCTTAGAATACCGACCCTAATCCGGCGTGCTGACATACTAAGGTGTCGTAAAAAGTGACAGAAGCCGGCCCACTTGGTGGTAAGGATTATTTTATACCTAAATATTATATCATTACTAGTATTCTGGTATTATTTTATTAGTATCTTTCCATGAAGTCTGCCTGACTAGATACCAACCTCTGGCTTGAGTAAGCCGCAAAACGATTCGCCATGTTTCAACTGGGAGCTTGGGAGCCAGTTCTCTCCCTCTCTTCTTCTCCCTCTTCTTTTCCTTCTTTCAACGCATCGATGATGGCTTTGGTATTACTTATGTCCATGGGCGACGGTCGCTTACCATCAGTTGGACCGTCAGCTCATTTATCGACTAGTTACAATAAAAATATTCCATTCTAAGATGTCACTGCTTTAATAAATCTTTATATGTTATATGTCAAAGTAAAATGTGCACAATCAACGCCGAGTTAGGTTTAAAGTCATAAATCATATTCTTTGCTTTATTTATTTGGTGTTGACGCGAGTGAGACGTTTAGGGAAAGATATTTATTTGACAGATATGTACCTGTCACCGGGTCGTGGGTGTTTATAATGCGAAACGACAGAAATAAAATGAGTCAATTTCTATTAAAAACATTTAACGTAATCATTTAACAAAAACTGTATGTAACCTTCTCTTTCAAATCTTTTTCTCATCATAAAAGCTTGCAATGAGCGCTTGAAAAGCTAAAAGTAATACTGTTACTTTTAGCAACATTCTAGACTACTGGGCTTATTTTTTTTTCTTTTTTAGTTTTTTACGCAGTGGGATTTTATTTTTTTATTTTTTTATTTTACACTTTTTGGTTAGGATTAATTGACTTCTTTATTAGACGAAGCGAGAATGGTTGTTTAAACAATTTTAACTCGTTGTATATCTTAAACTGATACTTAAAATTAAAAATGATGAAAGGAACCTAATTTTTTTTTAATTTTTTTATTGAAATATAAAAATACCTATTTAACATTACCCCACTCGATAGGTTTTGAGAAAAAAATGTTTTGATGACAATATTGCGCCAAAAATCAGCCATTTTAATTTTTTTCACTCTCACTTTGTGTCACTCTCACAATTAAGACAAATTTAATGGCACCCTTTAAGCTAAAATCGATCAAGCAGTTTAGGCTACAGAGCTTGCCAAAGAAATATACATACATATGTACATAAAATATAATATACATACATATGTAAATATACATAAATATACATACATATGTAAATATACATAAATATACATACATTCGAAAAACATAACCCTCCTGATGCAGTTGGGTAAAAATGAAGTTGTTCGATTTCGCGTTAATATTTTTATTATTGTAATTATTTAATTATTCCTGTTGTTTGATAGTTCCTCGTTTGTTTACCGTAATACATAAAGTTTTTGGAGGTATTATGGTTTCTGTAATGAACAATGAATCTGACCCAATTTTGGCGATTTCCTTTATTGACAATTACTAGCAACTAATCCCATGAACCCTTAAGAAAAAGTTCTTTATCTTATCTTTTATAGATTTCCTTTAATTTACCATATTAATTGTAAAAGAGAATTTATCCTTATGATTGACCCTATCAGTTGATGCTATAAAAGTACAAGGTGTAGTTTTTTAGAATTTTAATGCAGTTTTGTTTCTTTACAAAAATAAATGAATGTTTAAGTGAAATTCGCTATCTCCAGTATTAAGAGTTATTTCCCTCCAGGTGGCGTTACAAAATTCACCCTGTATATTCCCTTTCATCATTTTCCAAGACTTTTAGACTTTCAACAAATAAGGTAATAAATAAGTATCTATTTCTATATTTTGTTCCGTAATACGACGTATCCCGCCCGCACGAACAGACAAACTAACAAGCAAATAGAATAAAACATCCAAAAAATATACAAAAAATATAATTGCTTTAAAGGTAAGGTCGCCCATTGTTTTGTGTTCCTTCCTTGTGCTCTTTATGTATATTATATTTTGGTGTACTAACAATAAAGTGTTAAATAAATAAATAAATAAAATATACTCTGTCGTTTACAATGAAAATAAAGACTATTTACGTTTAAAATTTCCAAAAACAATTTAATCACTTGATTCCCAATGAAATATGTATTATTAGCAAGAAAAGTTAGAACTTTAATGAACTACTGTAAAATTTTGATTATCGGCTGGTTTCCGTACTAGATAGTAATAAGTTGTCCGTCGATAGGGCACTACAACCAAGTCCACCACACCCATTCTTCTTACTGTGTCATATCTACTCTGACTACGGCTGCATTGGTATCCCTCACCTTGGTATAATGCTAAGTCTGAAAAAGACATTCAGTTAACATGAAAAACAAGCGCATTGGTCTAACGGCCCTATAAGGCCATAAACATGGGCCACTTTCCCCACCAATAAGCTTGAGCCAATTTCCACCAATAAACATGAGCCAATTCATCAATAAGCATGGTATAATCCCTGTACCGAAGTTTAACCACTCGGCTTAATCTACATTTTCCGTTATTGAGAGTCTTACCAGTTTTGACAGGAAATTACTTAAAATAAAAATTCTAAACGCAAGATTACCATTAGAATAGAATGTTCCATACAGTCCTTGATAACGATTAAGTCTACTGATACAGTTTCTGATGTCCATTGCGCACAAAGAATGGTAATTCCCCCAACCGTAATAAGTCAGAAGAAATGCGCATACCTCGTGAAAGTAGTTACTGTAACAAAATTCAATTCACTTTTAATAGTTTCTGAGGAAGAAGACACAAGAGAAAGGTAGAAAAGAGAAAGGTAGATAGGAGAAAGGAACATCAGGTGGATGTACCAGATGAGGGCAATGACGACCAGATACTCTATAGACCTTTAATGAAGATCCCTCTGTTAAAGACTTTTGTGGACTGTCTCCAGACCCCGTTGACTGACGAGTTGACGATCCACCAGACGGTAAGTGGCTATCAGAATTTGACTCGGTTTAAAAGGTTTTTAATAGGCGTTACAACCTACATCTGAAATATCTGTGTTCAAATAACGCATCTTCGATTTATCGCTGTAACGTAACTTGTCTAGCTGAATTTTAAGCAGCACACGATACGATAATGACAGCTTTTGTCACGACATCAGTTGGAGCCTGGCTGCTGACGATAACTATAATATCGTGTCGTTGTTGTCCAATGAGACAGCGTGCAGCACAATTTCATACTAATATGCCTGCACTGCTGTCGGTACCTGTATGAAAATATTTCGGTTCCACCTGTGATGAGTTATCTAAGTCCAGTTGCACTCTTTTTGTGATGTTTACACAAAAATGACCAGAAAAATACTTATATGATAAATAGTAATATTTACCACAAAAATACAGTTAAATACAAAATAAAAAAAGAAAGTACTCAAGGTTAAACTAGCACTGTTAGTTCGGGAACTAGATTTTTTAAATCTTGTTTTTGCTCTCCTTTAAAAAGATGATTTTTGACTTGTACCACCTTTCACAGGAGGCACATATTTAGTAACTGCAGTGTGGCAGAACTATTTAAATTGTAAAATTTGTCTGATTATCGTGTCGTCCAATGAAGAAGCGGTCAATAGCTGCCAAATTTTTCTGCTTACTTGTTTCGAATGCACCTCATAAGCTCGCCCTCACATGTGTAATATAGATCTTTATGTTTCACCGGTAGTTCATCGTAATCAATACCATCGAACTTGTAAAATGGCGTTGAGGAATCATACGGTATCACGTCTTTGTCTAGCGCTGGAAACGGAAATACTTCGGGTGGTTCGGGTATTTTATTCTTCTTCTTCGCAGGAGTACTGGACGTGAGAAGAACTGGAAGATAATCCATTACACAATTAACTTACTTCAAATAATAAACCGGAGATGTCAGGTTATGCACAATGTAGGGGTCCGTAGTTGTATGTTCATCGAGTATTACTCGCTAACCTAACTGTGATATTTTTCCTTTTAAATAATTCATCGTTATAATACCATTTCCGTGATTTTTTTCACATCTCCAACACCTATCATTTAGCTGTCATTAGACTTGACTCTAAACAAAATTAGCACTTTAAAGCCAAAATTTTTGCAAAAGCACCCCTCCAACCCCTTTTTCCAAAAAATTTCGTTGCAAGCCCATAATACATTTACACAATAAAATTGAAAGACGTTTTTAACACTACACCATGTTATGCTTTGTATATGAAATTGTTTACTGTATTATAAAAAACCGAATAATTCGGCCGAATATTCGGATTATTGAGTTTGAATTAGAAAAACCAAAACTAAATTTTATAACTTACTAAATAAGCAGAGGACTAGAAGAGTGAGATTCATTTCGTCAGCACTCAGAGGAGACCAACAATTGACTGCCTTCAGTGCGGCTGATGTTATCACTATCCAGTTAAAAGTTTTTATCAACTTTGCTGTTTAATGAGATCGTCCGCCGTAAACCCTATCTCAGATCTGAAGTTCATTAGCGTCTGTACTTAGTAATTAAATTTGAGTACAGACAATTACTATTGTTTAATGGATTCTCGACTCAATTTCCGTATTTATAGTGTTTTTAAAATGAGATTAGTGATCGTCTCCCCTTCAGTAAAGTTATGTCCTAGTACATTACATTACATGCGTATGGTAAATAACATTTAACCCGTTTTGTGGTTGCTCTGTGATCAATGCACAAACAGAATACGATTTGCATCTATGGATAAGTACATACCTATTGTGTATAAAAATTTCCGACAAATATCCCACGTAGTTTGACTCCTTACAGTGTTATTATAAATGGTATGGATCTATCTTCTTGAATAAGTGTATCTTCTTCTTCTTCATCTGAGAAAGTGACAATCCGCCAGCCCAACTGAAAGTTTAAATTAGTTTAATTTAAAGAATTCTTTGCCACTAGCAGTCACCCATCCAACTACCGACCGCGCCCGTTGTTGCTTAACTTTGTCGATCGCTTAGGATCTAGGCCGCCGGGCTATGAGAGCGAAAAATAATTTTTATAAGATGCTATGAGAGCGAAAAAAATCTTTATAAATTCACCATATTCTGCTGCACATAATCCTTTAAACAAAAAAGTACCATCATAGAACGTTACAGATCAAATGTGTATGTCCTTGACGATAAATATGAAGAATTGTTTATTTTATTCACTTAATTTTGTAATTTTATGTATCTTTTATTAATAGTGTGTATTGTGTTGTCTTTCGTAAATAAATAATATCTACTTAATTAACATTATTTATAAATATGTCTAAAACCCTAACCGAAGCGACGGACGTTATTACCATGGAAGTACTATAATTTGGCGTGATTCAGAGTACAATATTGTAGCGACATCTAATGTTTTTCTATGTTTCAATTACAAATGATTCTATTCTTATTTGAATTTAAATCATAAATATGTGACGTTCCGAATTTCAACAACATGTTTTATAATCATTGGTATGCAGAACAACTACACAATTGTGCTTGTGATACAATAAATATCCGATTATGTATGATACAATACATAAATCGAAATAACCATTCATGTCCGTCGGAAACTGAACCAGTGAATGAAATGAAAAGATTGCGCGATCAACGGAAGATTTGTAATTGGCAATCTGCGTGGCGGCCGTTTGTTGAAGCTAGAATCTGTGGATATGACTTTATTTTATTTTAATTTTTACAACTAAATAATGTTTAAAGTTAGTTTCCAAATAAAATATTTAAATTTACACTAAGCCCGCCTACTGTTCTTTTTCAATGCAATGTATTGTTTTTCATTTCATTTAATTTCGAACTCGATTTCATTATGTATACAGCTCCAAGTATCAAAATTTGCCTATGAAAATTGAATTCTTATTTTGCGTTAGTATACACAACAAAAACTAAATAATATTTAAAGTTAGTTTCCAAATAAAATATATAAATTTACATTAAGCCCGCCTACTGTTATTTTTCAATGCATTTCAGTGCTTTTAATTTCATTTAATTTCAAACTCGATGTCTCGATTTCATTATGTATGCAGATCCAAGTATCAAAATTTGCGTATTAGAACTGAATTCTTATTTTTACGTTCGTATAGACAACATAAATCTTTCAAACAAAAGCAACTAAATCAAAATCGGTTCATCCGTTCGAGAGCTACGATGACATGTAGACAGACAAACAGTGTTACAGAGTTACAGACACAAACGTAAAACTTATACCACCCCTCGTTTTCGCGTCGGGGGTTCAAAAAGAGACGGTTTAGGCGCAAAATGTCCGATTCGCATAATGTCCGATGGTCCTATTCTCAGAATGTCCTTTCCTTAAGATGTCCTATTCTTAGAAAGTCCCGACACGTGTTACGTGGGACACTACGTTAGAACGAAGTTCCTTCGTTTTTCACATTATTGTACCTTTGTAACGTTGGAAGCGGCTGACATTTATTTCGATTACAAAATAATATTAAATTTTCTATAATTACTCGTAGGTTATTAAACCTAATTAAAACATTTTCACCATAAAAAGGTTTCACCATATTCTTATCTAGCGCTCTGCCCACGTTTTCTGGAATAAGTACTCTATGTCTTATTCTAGATTATTGTCTACTTGTGCAGTAAACAGGATAATCACTTCAGTAGTTTTTAACCGACTTCAAAAAAGGATGAGGTATTCAATTCGACAGTATTTTTTTGAAGTAAAAACTTCTTTAGCATCGTTGTCATTTGAAAGTGAAACGAAATCGGGACAGCAAAAATGAGGAGGAGGGGTGGGAGAGGGAGAGGGAATTTAATGGTCTCTGACTTGTTAAACCTACCAGAACTATAAAAGTTAAAAGAAACAACAAAGTACGTGAATCACTGATTATTAGGCGATACGAAGTTCGCCAAGACGGCTAGTGTTAAATATTTATTTAATGATGCCAAAGAAGTATAACTTCTCACGCGCGTACAAAAATATTTATCTAGGTAAAATTCAAATTATTGCGTAAAAGAGTAACAAAGATCCAAACTAACTTTCAAATTCCTAATATTAGTAGTATAGATTTGAATACAAGAGATTTATGGAATGATATAAAATTCAGTGCCCTCATAAAATAAACACATCCATTAAACTCAATTTGATTCCGATATCATTGTTGACCTGTATTTCGATATTTCCTACCCACATTGTATCGCATTGGCTGTAATAAGCTTTTATGTTGCTAATTGTAAGTATGCGCTACGCTGGTTTGATTACTAATAGCGAGATATGAAATCGAATCGATATCGTAGTCGTGTGGTAAAGCAATTTAGGATTACGAGTGTGGGTTAGGTTTAAAGAATCTTTTCTGTGTTACCTCAAGTTCTTATAGTTAATTGTCATAATTTACACGATACTAAAACATAAAAATCATTTAAAAAAATAGTCAGTCTGCTTGTCTGTTTTGTTTGGGCTAATCTCTGGAACGACTAAACCGATTTTAATGAAACTTTAACAGCAAGATAGGGAAGGTAAAACTACCACGTGAACGAAGGCGCGGGCACAGCTAGACATAACTATAAATTATTTTTAAAGTAGCATAGGTTATGCCACCAAGACAATATAACAGAATGTTTAAAGAAGAACAAAAAATTTCCTGATTTACAAGGAGTTTCGCTCATATTAGTGAATACTTCTCTAATAAAATACACAAATATTTTAAATGATGCTAGAGTGTTTCATTCGCATTTGTCTCCTAAATGTTAAAGAAATTTTTCGAAATTGCAGCAAAAAATACCTGTTTGATTGTATTGGTGACACTTATTTTGAAGAAAAAGTATTATAATCTAAACCTCTAGTCGGGCTTAAAATAAAAAATTATGCGAGGATGATGTTTACACATATTTTTAGAGAAGGGAAAGATACTGATTTTTTATATTTTCCTACTTATCAATTTGAAGTATATCTAAAACCTGCGACACGAAATAATTAAATAACAGCAAAACCAACGAACCAATGTAATGCCGATTTCTCGGTCAGAGCTTGTTGGGTCGAAGCAGCAGACATCTCGTAAAATAACAAGGAATCCTGATAAATTACAAATCGATTTAATACCTGAACATGAAAACACTATATTTTAGCTGGATGGGTGTCGTAAGTTGCGACTATGATGGTATGATGCTGATGGGCCCTCGGAGGGATTATATTGGTTAAATGACCCAGACAAACAGAAAGACAGATAAATCGATAAAAATTTTAAAATAGTTTCTTTTACTATCGTGTAAATATGTAGCTATAAGCACTTGAGAAAACAAAAAGTTTAACGCCATCTAGTTTGCAATCGTCAAATCAGTAACAAATGATGATGATGATGATGTTTCACATCATCAGAATAGGATGTACCAAGATTATTATTATTAATTTAGATGGCGTTGTTACTACCATCTACATTCGGTATCATTCTGTAACAAAACGCGTAACGTAACGGAGAAACTTTTATTTTACTCCCTATACAATTATATGAAAATCAATAGATATTAGATAAACTGCAAAAAGTAAATTGTAATCACAGGCAGACACTTCAATTTCTTCATAATTATGTATTCATTGCTTATTATTCACAGACTTGACTGGATTCGACAATCCCCCACAGTCCGATTTATACCAGTTTGTCGATCCAAATTGTGGAACGAGCTTGACTCTGAGGTATTCCCTGCGCGGTTGTATGACACATCTATCCCTTCAAAATAAACTTCAGACTCGTGGCGCGAATGTATTCCTACATTGTAGACTTCTACTAAAATCGTTATAATTGACGGAAATATCGTGCTAATAAATTAATACACTTGTCCTACACTTGTGTTAATAAATTAATACACTGTCACTTTAAACTGGAAAACATGTCGGCTTGGACATGTGTTTCATTAGCTGTAAGTAGTAAGAAGTTAGTAAGTACTGCGTGGAACTGTAAGTACGAAAAATATTCCATGGGAGTTTCTTATCGTTTCTTTTTCCGGGACCACGCATGGTAGAGATTGGTGGATTTTATTTTTCAAATGTTTGAAAAACCAACTAAAAATATCCATTCATTCGTCGTTGAAAGCGAGAATAAACTGACATCCTGATGATTTCTAATTACCTAATTAGAAGACCCTGTTGACCAGATTGTGACCATTAAAAATCTCAGGTTCAATTCTCTGTCGGGGCAGACATTTATGTGTCAGTTATGTTGGTTCTCTGGTCATATGTATTTTTTTCATTTGGATAATTATAGTATTTTTTAAATTAAAACTTCTTTAGCATCGTTTTGATCTGTAAGTCGATGAAACGAAAAAACGACAGTAAAAAGAGACAGACACATAAATTCATAAGATGTAAGATGTATTCATAGATGGCGCGAGGAACAAGATAGAAGATTCGTTTTATATAGATGATAGAGATAGATAGAGGATAGATGGCGCTAGCTGCTCATTTTACTCTTCATAAAATGTTATGAGATGGCGTTAGTTACCACTGTTTTATTTTCTAACTTCGCATTACTATGATCATTACTAAAACCTACAATTATCATCTTCCCGAAATTTTACATTCGTCTCATTATCTCGAAACCAACATTTTTGAAGGTTTCACTTCTACCACGTGTGAATTGCACATATTTTCTATTTTTTGTTTCTTTTTCATTTCTCTTTCATTTCTCTTTCTTGGCCAGTAACGCATCAGTGATACCTTTGGTGTCGTTGACGTCCATTAGCCACTTAACATCAGGTGGACCGTCAGCTCGTCTGCCATCTATTTCCATTTAAAAAATACAGGCACCAATATTCTTTTGACGAGTTTGTAAAATTATCATGCAGCTACGTACTTACGTAGCATGTACGTATAATATAGTACCTAACTATATACAGTGATTATTACCACATCCACATTTTGTATCTCGTGAGATTTGCTACAACAGTCATTGTGCATTCATCCCAGTCCTGTGACGTCATCTCGCATAATTTCGTATACCGCTATCTTGTAAGTCATAAGTAATGTGTTATATTTTTGAATAATATTAGTAACAAATTGGTATATTTTACTGTGTTATGTAAAACGATAAATGATAAACAATAAAATGGTTAAGTAAAGTCAGTTTACAAACGGTAGTTTAACGTGACAACGTCATGACGAAGCTTCGCTCCGCTCCGCCCCGCTCCGCCCCGCCCCGCTCCGCTCCACTCAACTACGATCGCCTACGGCTCGCCTACGGCATCGGCTACGATACGCCGATCGTGCCTCTTTCTCGCTTTTGCCACTCTCTCGCTCGCGGAACGCGACATTTTTTCATAGATGCGCCCGGCGCTCATCGTTTTAATAGATGTTATCACGTCAATAATAATTAATCCTACATAATAAAACAAAACTGACTGATATTGACGTTCTTAGAATTACAAAAATTAGGACAGTTCCTTATTTTTGAAACAGATTTGTTAAAAATGTAAAACAAATGGGTTGTTGTAAACTCGTCACAAAGTAAAATAGAAACAATTTTGCACGGCAAAGTCATAAATAAACGAGTCATTGGATGTCTCATATTTTCACGTTATTAAAATTACATTCAGAATGCCAACGCTAGTTATAAAATTTATTTGTCATTTTATTACTCCATTGTGTAGCAATTCTAATTTACTTTCTTTCCAAATGGCAATAACAATGTACGAGTGCTGTCTCCTTATTAGAATTCTTTCATTGCTATTTGGCTACAGAACACTAATGGGAATTTCGATTGGGGTTTCTGTAACGTAACAAAGTACGTAAAATTATAATTATGCAGATATCTATGCTTCCTCGTGCTCACCAATTCCTAGATACTCGGATAGTGTGATATAATCTAATACCATGATTACTTCGATTTCTATTATTAGGTACCTTGTATTCTACAGTAGCACACATAATATCCAATCAATGATTCGCTTGGTATTGAGCGGGAATCGCATTATGGCCGTACACAATGTTCGCATAGAGAATGAACGCTTTGTTCGGTTCCCTACAGTGTACAACACAAGTACCTACAGCGTCATCGTATGTTTGCTGCGTTGCGGCTAGCGAAACGTTTTATGCCTTATTGCTTCCAGTTTCGTTTCTAATATTACACCTTTTATCAGTCTGTGATCTGGGTTAAGCGTAAATGAGCTAGCATATGTATTCTAAGCTTATAGTGCCTTTTGCAAATCTGTTTTTTTATTATGTTTCTGCGCATTACCATATAGCGATACAAAAACAAAGTTCCGAGCATTATCTTGTTGAATATTACTTACAATTGTTGAGAATAGTACGCTAGCATAGATTTGGTCATGGTCCAACTGGCTGATATGTTTTTAATTGAACATTTTAGCTATCTAATCGACACTATCCAAGCTAGTTACGCAAATATTGTTTCCTACGTACCATTGGCTACATTTAACGCATTCATTTACATTACTGTTCCTTTATTGATCATGTCAATTACAGTGAAACGTTTGAAGTAATGTATACTTAAATCGATTTTTGATCTTTAATTATCATTTAGGAGTCGGGGAATTTGAATGCTGGTTCCTAAATTAGATATCTATTACAGACATTTTTGTCAGATTAGTTAGGATTTGGCTCATCTTACTAGTAGATTATGTTTAAACAATATACCCAGTTTTAGATTTGATGTTTCCTAATTATAAAGTTTTGGATTTAATTTCTAATATATTTCTTTTATACATATGTACATATATTCATATACTATAAAGCTATGGTATAAAGCTAAATTTGACTTACAAATTTACAATCACAAAAATAGTTTATGTACCTTTGAATATTCAAACTTTGAGTTATCAATTTTGTCAAGTATTTTACTATCCAATACTCGGTGAGAACGGGAGCAACTATCTAATACGGCTGCTTTGAACCAATTATCCATCATTGTCTCGCCGTTGTCTGAGCAGCAGGGGCTCCTTTATTGGCTATTAAGACTGCTTCTCTAGCAGGCAAAAATAAAAAGGCCAGTGTCGGCAATTTAGCACTAAATTTTATCTGGCCGAGAAATTGTTTCAGGAATTATAACAATTTTGAAAAAAAATGTATAATGTTTCATATAAAATAATTGCTGTATAAAATAATAATGTTATTTGAAGTAGGGTAAGTCGGAACAAAATATGACACATAAGACAAATACAAATACTGACTAAATATCATATTGTGCTCCAACTTACCCTATTATACTTAGATAAGAGTGTTGCCATATCTGGTTTTTAAGAGATAATTAAAATTTTACATGTCAACATTCCCAAATCAATTTTTATTCCCATTTTGAATGATAAAACAGGACGGAAATAATGTAAAAATTAATATCTCACTCGGTTGTTGCTAATATAGATGGAGTCAAGTTCAAATTACGAAATTTATTTAATGTCGAAGATCCTGTGTGTTTTACATGCTGTAGTAGTTGTTGTACTTACGTGCTCACGTAATATTTGGATATAGTGATATGGTTGACTTGCATTAGCTCGTTACGACATCAGTAGGTAGGGAAACACGTCTGCTCTCGTCTACGGCTGTCTCGTGACTGACCCAGTGTTGCCCCACTACCCGTGCTCCCGAGATAACTACTGCTATAACTATAATAGCAGTACAAACACTACATCCCTTCCTTATTAAAATCTTTATTTAATCTGGAGCCCGATCCACAGTCAACTCTGCAGTTGATCGCAACTCAAGCCTTCAAAGGCCACTCCACGTCTACACCATTCAATATTTCAGCTACTTAGACAAACTCATTTGTAACACGCACTATATGTATGAAGCAGGCTACGGTTTGTAAACTGTAGCCTTCTGGGTGCCTTCACTAGCCTCAACAAACTCAAACTGTCATATGCATGTTTCGTATAGAATTACTTATGTAGATTATACCTTCACTGCAAATTATTTTAAACATTGAAACAACACCTGAGACCTCTTCCAGCATTTTTTCGTCTTACACCTTTCCCATTCTCACCCATTCTCCTTCTATCGTTATTAAATAATAATTATTTGCATCACCTCTTAGCTTTTCATACTTCCCTCTTTCTTCTCTCTTTGATCAAGATCGCCAAATTATTAGGTTTCATACCAACATACAAACGAACCTCGTCATTTCTGTCCTTAAATAGACAACTTACTGGTAAAACAAACACAGGAAATATGAGAAAGTCGATGAAAATTTATATTATTACTAAAAGTGGTTTACTGTCAACAACAAATTACGTACAGCTTACAACCTGCTTTCGTTTTTAAAGACTAAAGTCTTACTTGCGAGACTATCCTCTTATATTCGTAATATAAACTAGGTCCCACCGACGACCATAACACGCCAAACATGGCTAGACTCGCAACAGGAATTTCCTTTATTTAGGCGTCCTTTCTGAATGGGCCTAACGGACCCAACGGTGTCAGATATGAGTCAGACACTGCAGATACCAATCATTCACACACCAGTCATTTATTGAAATACCTCGTCTATTCATTATCTTTATTCTGCATCTCGACTCCATCACGCCAAATAACTAATATATTCACAAAATCACTACATTTTGTATGGTTTTCAAAGTTATGAGGGCCCATACTGCCGTCTAGTCAAGTAATGTATGTATGATTCTAAATTTCATGAGGTCACTACTTCCATCAAGTCAATGTATCAATCTCAATTTCATGGGGGCTCATAATGCCGACAACTCAGTAACGTATGATTTTCAATTTCATGAGGGCTCATATTGCCGACAGCTCAGTAATGTATGATTTTTAATTTCATGAGGGCTCATATTGCTGACAGCTCAGTAATGTATGATTTTCAATTTCATGAGGGCTCATATTGCCGACAGCTCAGTAATGTATGATTTTCAATTTCATAAGGGCTCATATTGCCGACAGCTCAGTAATGTATGATTTTCAATTTCATGAGGGCTCATATTGCCGACAGCTCAGTAATGTATGATTTTCAATTTCATGAGGGCTCATATTGCCGACAGCTCAGTAATGTATGATTTTCAATTTCATAAGGGCTCATATTGCCGACAGCTCAGTAATGTATGATTTTCAATTTCATGAGGGCTCATATTGCCGACAGCTCAGTAATGTATGATTTTCAATTTCATGAGGGCTCATACTGCCGACAACTCACTTCAACTCGGTAACGTATGATTTTCAATTTCATGAGGGTTCATACTGCCGACAACTCACTTCAACTCAGTAACGTATGATTTTCAATTTCATGAGGGCTCATACTGCCGACAACTCACTTCAACTCAGTAACGTATGATTTTCAATTTCATGAGGGCTCATACTGCCGACAACTCACTTCAACTCAGTAACGTATGATTTTCAATTTCATGAGGGCTCATACTGCCGACAACTCACTTCAACTCAGTAACGTATGATTTTCAATTTCATGAGGGCTCATACTGCCGACAACTCACTTCAACTCAGTAACGTATGATTTTCAATTTCATGAGGGCTCATACTGCCGACAACTCACTTCAACTCAGTAACGTATGATTTTCAATTTCATGAGGGCTCATACTGCCGACAACTCACTTCAACTCAGTAACGTATGATTTTCAATTTCATGAGGGCTCATACTGCCGACAACTGAGTTACGTATGTTTATGTTAAGCAAAACTAAACTTCATTATAATTACCTTTGGTTGATTTTACTCTGATTTCTCTGACTCTTCGAGTTAGAGTGCCTTTTAAATTTTACTTTCATTGTAACTTTAGCTTGAATACTATTTTTTCCTTTAACTCGGAGTTTAACTAAAACCACAAAAGAAATAATAGTATTTTTAAATAAGTACAGAAGGTGCACTAAGAAAAATTCCGAAAAATCATTTAAATAAATAGTGTCTCTGGCTCCAACGCAATAAAGTGTAATTCAGATCGCACAGCGCTAATCAAAACGCGTAATGAGTTGCCTTCCTTTCTAACACTGTCGCTTATCCTCTCTGGCAATGTCAGGGTTGCCTTTTTTTGAAAGAATAAAATTAATCTGAAAGTTTAGTGACATGTGTGATGACCTGAAGGAAACTAACATTTACAAAAGTTAATTCATTTTGTATTTTTTTCTGAAAGTTTATTTTTATGTGTTACACATGTATTATTATATATGTGTAAACGATAATTAAATATATATCAGTTCGGACTTGATTATTTAACATCTTACTGAAGAACACGCATCAACATATAGACAAACACCAAAATTTTTACTATGTGTGATAGATTACGAACGTGTGACTGCTATTATGAATTTTCTGAATTAGTAGGACATGTCCAACGTGGCATGTACCTACTTGTAACGTTATGGTAAAATGCGGAGTGCGCCAGGCCTGATATAACTTCAACTCGGACTATAGCTTAAACATTCACTAAACTTTATCTTTACCTTTACCCTTTTTACTTGAACTCAACATTACCTTGACCTCACTTTTTTTATGAACTTTTCTAGGTATTGTGACGGGTCATCTTATTGAAATGAAATTCCAAGTGGTTTACAACATTTAGCTGTAAATCGATACAAAACTACAATCGGTTTGCCTGCAAAACTATTTAAAGAGGACTTCTCGATTTATAACTAAATACATCCAGCTTAATAAATTTTTTTTTTTTTTTTGGACGTCAGGAGAGTTTCTCCTTCACGATTTTTGTGGAATTCTGTCAAAACCAAGCCTCGGCTTCTCCAGAGGTATGAATTTACTATGGTATATCAAATCGTGCGTCTTCAAAAGGGCGCTTTCCTCAGGCTACAATAATAAATAGCAAAATTTTAAACATTGCTGCACCCATTCGAACAAAATACAATTATTGTTCTCAATTTAAAAATAAAAACTTACTCCTTTTGCGCACGAATACTTCAATAACCAATATATAATATGATTTCCGTGACACAACTTAGTTTAATCACAGTAACAACACAAGAACGCGTCTAGCTCGCAAGCGCTTTTGACCCTCACTGCCTCAATAGATTCTATAAAATTCAACACAAAAACTAAATTAGAAAAATAAAATTGTCTCATCGTGAAGATTTGAACTCCGGTATCGCGGCTTGTATAATGGTTCCTAATAGGAACGATGATAGGAACTTCCTATCATCTCCCAATACGCAATGATACTCAAAAATATAGATACGTTATGCCCTTACAAACCAACCAAGAACTCCGTTCTGAAAAGAGCCACAACACACACACGCCCATCCTTTGCTTCACTACACTAATCACATTGGTACAATACACGAGGGCATTCTAACGCTGTATGTCAAATGTCAAGCACTTCTGACTACAACAAAAGCGTCATGTGTTAACAGAGCGACCACGACCATAACCGTCAATTACCCGCTCCTGCGCTCCTCGTCGTCGGCGCGCCAGTGATACATCCACCATAGAACCCTAACGTTGTTGCTATTCTTATGACGGAATAAATGTTTCTTTCTTTCTTACGCTACCGCCCATCAAACCAACTTTATTTATGATTACTCACTTTATGTTATTATATTTTCAGCCGTGTAGTACAGCCGTGATGGTCAGATACCAAAAGGAAAGACTGCTAAAGAATCACAAAGAACTTACAAGCTGAAATAGGGACCCGGCGCCGCAACGTTAAATTACGTTAACCGTATTACAACAGCTTGTGATAGTTTATGTATATTATTTTCAAAAGAAATACAAGTGCATGGCTGCATGTATACCTAGGCGGCTAGGCATGTATGTATGTTTGATACTGCCAATGCAATACTTTCATAACAGAACATAATTTTTCATCAAACAAGTTCAGTTCCGTTTTTTATCAGAATTCATATCAAAACGACTGCAATTATTTCATTTTATCATACCTACACATGTACTTTGTAACTAAAGCAAAACTACGTTTGAATGAAACCCAGGACCTGCGTAGAATATAACTAATAGTCATAACAACAGCTAATTTTATTGACAATCACCCTTACTGTTATAGTTTTATGGCAGCGAAGAAGCAAACTCACTCTCAACAATTAAACTTAACTTGCATGTGCTGCCATCTATAATGGTAGTAAAATCTATACTTTATAAAGTCGAAGAGTCCACCCGGCCGAACTCGCCAATCCCAGGAACCACCGGTTCGAACCGAAAAACTCCGTCCGACAATCCATTCACCGAGGAAGGCCACAGGCCATACAGCATCGTACCTCCAGCAGCCAGTCCCTTCCACAAACCAACGCGGGCGAAACGGCGTGGCACAGCTAGTCCTAAATAAATTTCACTAATTTAGGGAACCTTTCTCCTTTTATTCTTGAATATTTTAAGGTCCCTACTCCTTTATTTATGTTCATAATTTGTATAATGTTATCTCCTTTTTAGTACTAAGTGTTGTTGTGCAACACAGACACGCAAGAATGGATGCCGGACACAATTCGCACATTTAAAACAAAAATGGTGCTTTACAAAAATAGTAGTTTTTCAGTATAGCCATTCAAAGTTTTCAACTTAACATTGCGATCAATGTCTATAAAGAAAACTGAAATATATCGTTGCAATTAGCCTCTCTCGTCGGTTCGCCCAACCTACTTTTAGTTAGGCACTAAAACATGCTAGTAAATAAGTAGTTATTCAAAAAATATATTACCACACGCAATACGCCATTTATGTAGCAATCCCTCCAACAGATTGATACTGTGTATTATATTTAAAACGACACAGCTAAACACTAAATATCACTTCTTATTTTAAAACAAAACCTGTCTCGCTATCACTTTCAGCTAAATAAGTGACACTATATCCAAATTGTCATTTATGTTATTATTACTTCAGTAGCGTGAATCACGCTTATAACACAAAATGCCACTTTTTTTTCTCACGCACAGTTGTTTTTACAATGAATTGTGCAGGTAGCGGTAATGGCGGCAATTTTTATACCTAATTAGAGAGAGAACTTCGATAATTATGATGATTTTGCTCAATACGTTATTTAAAGTTACAGCACACATAAACAAATTCTCGAGATAACTATTCGGCACTAATATTAACATTCGTCTGTTGATTATTTCTTGCATCGACGTGTTATTTTCCTTCCAACTCTTCCTTTATCAACACAAAATAAAAATATTTACTGCACTGACCTTTTGACCTCGTCGCCATTATGTAGTAGTTGTTGTACTTACGTGCTCACGTAATATTTGGATATAGTGATATGGTTGACTTGCATTAGCTCGTTACGACACCAGTAGGTAGGGAAACACGTCTGCTCTCGTCTACGGCTGTCTCGTGACTGACCCAGTGTTGCCCCACTACCCGTGCTCCCGAGATAACTACTGCTATAACTATAATAGCAGTACAAACACTACACATGCCTTCTCGTGGCAAAACGTGTGACTTAAATAATTAACATAAACTCTTGTAATTCTATGATATTTTTTAAAGATATCGTACATCTGAGTAAAATTGGTAAGCACCTCTTGTCATAATTTAAAAAAAATTTTGGAGATTTTTCACAAATTATTTTTATAAGATACTTGACCGCATTTTCACAGGCAATAGTTTACAACTTTCGGATTTATTAATATAATGTAGGTATCTACTAAAACTTTATGTGCATATAAATCAGGTCAGCTCCAATCAGCCATCCTACAATTATGAATTGCGGTAGCTTGCCTAAGCGTACTACACGCTGCGTGATTCCCTAGTGGATAATTGACCCATTAATAAAACGGTTTGGTTGACATGCTGAAATAACCACAGACGAGCTGAATTAATAAGCAATTCTGGATACGTGACATCAAAATTTAGTGCTTTGATATATTATATGACTTCGATATGATATAAGTATGATAATGTATCGGTATGGTATACCTATTAATCTTTGTCTTACTCAACCGGTTGATCCCTACAATACAATACAACTTACAAGATACAATTTGATATGAGGGTCCAATGGATGAAGATGGAACCACCAGACAAAAAGCCTAAGACTAAGATCGACCAGCAGAAGTTCTCTATGGAACCAAGAACAATAAATATTTCACTGGTTTTTTTCTTTGTTTGCCTTTTCAACATATCAAATGCTTACAATAAAAAAAAAGAAAATAAAATAACGATGTCGGTATTTTTATCACGCTAAGGTTAAAACGAAGTTTGGATGTTATTGCGCGAATGAAGCATGAAGATGTATCATCGTTTAATAGAGTCCCGCTATCCTGTAAACAAGACAATTTATCACGAATATGCCATTGTCACTTACATTCGATTTTAAATTTTGTTTTGCTAACAAAAATGGAATATTCCTTCATACAATGAATACACTGATCAGGCACAGAGAACTTAACTCCCCATGTTTAAAAGAAAGATTACGGATGAATGCGAAAGGACTATGAAACGGATTTGATAAGACTTATTTAAATTACTGAACTGAATAAATCATGAAACCGTAATCAGATTTATTCTAAATTCAAAGGAGTTGGGTACGCAGAGCGTGTAGGTAGGGACTTTTCAGTAAAAAAGATTCAGAAAAAGATCCAAGAAGCAAATGGAAGATAGCAAAGTGGAAGATTTTGTTTTTCTCAAAGCTTCAAAGGCCAAAATCAACTAAGGATCTAGCGATAGCCCAAAGCAAGTAAGAGCTAGTTTCATAACAATTGCTATGGATTATATTGAAATTGGTGTAAAGTAATTTAATTCTGAATGTGACTACTAATAAGTACTAGTACAAATTCTGAATACAAGAATGATAAATCTACTTATACCATACAAGGCTATTGAATCCATGGACAATGTATCACTAATTTCAGGTATTATAAAATTAAAGAGCGTGTGTCAATTGTAGCTTTTAATTGACGTCAGTAATGCGACGGATGCTAGCAGCAGTAGAATGAGAATTAATTGGATGTGTTACATGCATTCCAATTACATGTTGCAAGTGTTGTATATTGAAATATTTCTGTATATAGGGATGATTACTGAAATTCATTAAAATTGAAATTTCCAATTTATCAATTAATAAGTGATAATTTTGAGTGTATACAATTTCATAGCAAAACTATGTAAGTAGTGTGTTTACGAATGAAAATCATTTTTTTAAACATAAACAGTTTTTGAAGAGTGCAAACTAAATGAATAAGAAGTGAAACAAAATATTGTTTATAAATAATAATAAAAAGCTATGATAATAGCAAAGATTTCTGCGACTGGAATGAACTGTGATATGTTTTAATGTATTTCGGTTGCAATGACGAAGAGTTCGGTTGTAATGACGGTTGCAATGATGAAGAGGTTATTACAGCCGGGACCCCTGCTTCCTTCTTGTTACGTCCCGAAATACTAATTCCGTTTTAGTTATAATCATTCTTTGCTAGCCAAAAGGACATAACAAAGATATACAATCAGAAAAAATAGTAATAATGAGTTACCGCACTTATCGGTTTTTATCAGTTAATGAAATAAATAACAACGATGTATAAAATAGAAAATGTTGGCCAAATAACTATGCAATATTCTGCAAAATAAATTTAATGAAGTTAGCAGAATGAGATACGATTTTGTTTACTGAAATGCAATCAAATTAGTTTTCACAATTTTGTTTGCGTTGTAATTTTCTGAGAACTTTGCAGTGTTGTAATAAATAACTTTCATAACTTTTTATTCAACTGGGGTATTTCAAATTATGCAATACTTACTCAACAAGATATAATAACAATGAACAATGATCTGATATTGTGCTAATAATATTAATATAATTTTTAAATAAAATTGTTCTTAACTCTAACCATTAAACTAGCAGACGGACAATAGGGGTTTATTGTAGCAAAACATAGATCTAGCAAGATCTGAAATCTGGTAAAATTAATTAGTTTTCTCTAATGTCACCCACGTGTTAATTTATATTTATATGACAATAGAAAGAATAATTAAACAACCCGTATTGTTAGTCAAAGACCAGCTCCAAAAGAAAGCTCATCTACTGGACTCTTATAAAGCCTAAGTTAATATCAAAGCAATTTCAAAACCTGTTAATGGTAATCCTATATGTACGAACTTCTATATTACAAACTTGGACACTGGAAAAGAAATCCCATAATTTCTGTACAGTATTTGTACATAATGGCTTTACGACCCATTTCTCTAGCATTGCTACTACACGAAATAGCAAAACTGGGAAAAAATGTTGGCAACTCTCAATTTATCTCTATTTATATGTCATAAACCATGTTCCAAGGATATCTCTATTTACCTACTCTCAAATATTGGCCATTCGCAACAGCGCAGGTCTGACAACTTGCTTCCTTCTTGATTAAGTTTGTCTCCCTTCCAATAACATTGTAGGCATAAAGATTGTGCGCCACAACCGACTGTGATCTAGTGACAATCAAAAATTAATAGAGGTATACTACCTTATTCGTATAACAAGCAAAATTTTAGAAAATTTATAAAGAGTTTTGTTTCTGTGTTATGAATAAAACATATTATAACAATACAATAGCTAAAATAGGATTATTAAGCGTTTATGTACAAGGCTGTTAGCACTTTGAAGAATGCTGTGTTTTTTCTTGGGATCTTATCATCTTAGTTGAGATGCTCATAGAGAAGTTTGAAAATGCTTGTTTTGTTGACAATCAAGTGATTCAAAGTACTAGAAAAGCTATCGTGAAAATATCGTCCTATTGTATTTCCATTCCTAAAATAAAGGAAATTTTGCGCTTCAATACATTCATAAAACAATCCATTGGATTTATTACCTATTTTTCGTCGCGTATAGCTTACCCATGTTGAATAGAACAATTTTATCCATATTCAATAAAATTGTTCGGTCATTTCAGGGTCGCGAAGTTTGCTTTCAGAGGCTACCTATTTAATCCAAACCATGTCATGGACACTAAGATCTGATTCGATATTATTATGCCATCAAAAACAAAACTTGTAAAAAAAACCAAGTCTCGCAACTCAGTTTTTCTACCGTAAAAAGTTGTGAGATCCATGTAATACCAAGTCGGTTAATTTATTCAGTTCCTACTTAAGGGTCCTTCTGTCTTAAGTTATCACGTAATTAGCTAACCTAACAAGTAACAACATCTTATAGTGACCATATTATCAATATTAAAAATCTTTTATGTTTTAAATAAATAGATCGACTTGACCATCGCATTTAAACACAATATATCTCACAAGTAATACCTACATATTATATTAAATTTGATTGTTTAGTGCGATTGCCAAGTCAATCTATTTATTTAAAACATAAAAGATTTTTAATATTGATAATATGGTCACTATAAGATGTTGTTACTTGTTAGGTTAGCTAATTACGTGATAACTTAGGACAGAAGGACCCTTAAGTAGGAACTGAATAAATTAACCGACTTGGTATTACATGGATCTCACAACTTTTTACGGTAGAAAAACTGAGTTGCGAGACTTGGTTTTTTTTACAAGTTTTGTTTTTGATGGCATCTCATTTCTTTTTGTAAATAGTTCTTTTTTTCCTTTTTCAAGTTACCTTTGAACATAATTATATCTAGGTACCTATCTACACCTATTATTCCATTATATTATATACAGGTACACTGATTCATTCACTGCAAATGTTACTTTGTTATACAGGTACAGTAATTCCTTAACTGCAAATGTAACTTTGTAATCCTATATATTTATATGGGATTACAAAGTTATTTATGCAGTTGATGTATCTAGAAAACTAGACCGAAATTGCAAAATGTTTTAGTTTTTCCTTGATCTATACACTAAACACTAATTGTGTTCCAAATTTGAAACTTCTATGTCTGCTAGAAGTGCCTTAGAGTTTTGATGATCGGTCAGTCAGTCAGTGAGTGACGAAATTAAGAAACTTTGACTAGTTATAATTCTTAAACTACTGGTTCAAATTGAATGAAATTTTAAATATAACGTGTTTATACAATGCCTGCTTGGTTACTAAAAATTCAGGCTTCTAGCTTTATCCACAACGAAGTTATAGGGGGTCGAAAATGGCCTGAATTGCTTCGAGAAAAGGATGGTACGGCCGTGCCGCTTTTTTGCTCGACTTGGCGGGGGCACTGCCGTGCCCCCAGATATGAGTGTTTGGAATAACACATTTTTATTCCGAAGCTATGATAGCTTAAGACATCACAAGGCTAAATACATCAAAGAAAGAGATTTCACTGATGTATTATATTGAGCTTGAATAACATTAAGTTTTTGCTTTATTTCAATTGATTCACAAATAAAAATATAATGATGTTACCAAGTGTAGTATAGTTATTAATAAAGTAGATTTCCCAAAGAGAAACGAGAGAGCTTATTACTGGTATGACAATAATCTATGATTGCTAAATTCTTATAAAAACGCGATTTACTTTCATTGTAAGATACTCTTCCAGCTACCACTCGAACACGACTAATTCAACAAACACAATATAGTTAGCAAGTAATATCATCCGAATAGCTTTATCTACGTGCTATTAACCAAAGCTTTTAAATACAATCTAATTTTCGTGTTCCTCTATGGGTAAAACTCAATTAGCTTGAAAGCGGCTTGACAGAAACTTCACTGTCTCACGAAGAATTTGTAGTATTTAAGATTATCTATACCGTTGTAGAGAGTAATTCGGATCGTTCGTAATTAACTGTTTTAGACACACTAACATAATTTTAGAAGTCATTATCATCATCATAACTCATAACTATTCCACTCTTGGGCTTAAAATGTGAAAGGCACCGGCCACAGACTACGACGATGGTCAAGTGCGGCCACTTCTTTGAGAATTCGAAGGTGCATAAATTCCCAACAAGCTGAAAATCAGTAAGATTATTCAAAACATAATTATAAATGGTGCAGATCCTTTGGCCTCGTAGTTAACCCTTCTAAAACTCAAATGATTATCTTAGGGAGCCCAAAAATGCTGTATAAAATTAATTTCAGTAAACTACCAGCAGTCACACTGAATGGCACTGTGATTGAATTCTCAGACACTGTCCGTAACCTAGGGATCACCTTTGACCGTTTTATGTCTTGGGCTCCTCAGATTAAAGAAGTCAGCCGTAAGCTTTTTGCTGCGCTAGGTCCGTTGCGCAGGTTGCGTAATTTACTACCAATCCCTACTAAAGTTATGCTTGCTCAATCTCTGCTCCTGCCTATCCTTGACTACGCTGATATTTGCTATCTGGATATCACTCAGGAGCAACTCAATAAACTTGAGCGACTCCAAAACCTTTGCATACGGTTTATTTTCGGACTTCGAAAATATGACCACATCTCCGAATTCCGAAACAAGCTCAAGTGGCTCCCAATCCGACTTCGCCGGAACACACATATCCTCTCTACTTTGTACTGTGTGCTATTCAGTCCCACCAGTCCACCTTACTTAAAGGAACGGTTCAACTATCGCTGCTCTTCGCACAACCGTTACCTTCGCTCTACCAATAATCTATCTCTCTGTACTCCTTCTCACTCCAATTCTTTCTTCCATATATCCTTTTCTGTTTATGCGGTCCAGCTCTGGAACTCACTCCCCGTCAAAATAAGAATTTCCCCTTCATTAGCCTCTTTTAAGAATCGTGTCAAAGAATACTACCTAAAATTGGAAGGACATTGACAACGACTATTTCATATTTTATGTCTTGGGCTATTTCATATTTCATTTGATTTTAACTGATTCTCATAATTACTATTAGTATAAACATCTTGGTTGCTTCAACATGGAAATTATTTGCTGTGTAGAGCTGCGTCTTTTTATGTGTGAACAATACTTACTTTTTTATGCGTGTGTAGCGTATATATGTGTATTATGTATTTTATCTTTTATAGTACATATATATATACTATATATATATATTAGTATATATAATTTTATATTCTATGAGTAGGATATTACACTTTGCACCCTACCAACATCCAATAAATTTTCCTTCGTCATCTTCCCAAAGGTTATCTGGAAGAAATCGCTATTTAGCGATAAGATCGCCTTTTGCGCACAAATTATATTAACATTGTTAAGTTTTTCTAACTTTGTAAATTTGGTGTGCAATAAAGTGTAATAAAAAAAAAAAATAAAAATAAAAATAAAAATTAAGTTCCCCATCATTCCCGTGTATGGAAAAAATTATTCAAGGTCAAAGGTCAAAAAAATGAGTTTTTTGCGATTTTCAGCAAAACGATAAGTTTTATCATAAAGTACCCCAGACAAAAATTGTAGATCATAAAATTATTTATAAAAATGTATCAATACTTTTTTCCTACGAGCCACCGTTTCTGAAATATAACGATTCAAAAACGCGCTAAGTACACTACCATCAGGTAGCAGGGTAAACGTGTGCATAATTATGACGATAAAACTTATAACTTTTTGAATCCTTATATCTCAGTTATACTATATATATATAATGATGGTGAACTTAATTTTTTTATTTATAATTATGTTTTGAACAATCTTACTGATTTTCAGCTTGTTGGGAATTTATGCACCTTTACTATAATTTTTTGGTCTAAATTGACCGGACTATAATATTATAGAGAACTCTTAGCTGGGCTGGTTTCCTTCGCCAATTGAAAATTAACTTTCAATACGTTCATAACTTTTAAAAAATTTATGTACGTTTGGAAATGTACGTTTGAAAGGTTTGGGCTTCCAAGTTTGGAAGACCAATTTCCAAACAACTAGGCTATCACTGCTACTGCTCCTAAAACATGTAAAATTGGCTGAGTCTTACCAGGCTCACCCCTAGGTCTGCGTGAAATTGTAAAGGGCGCTAGGGCCAACAGCTACTACTATTAAATAGAAAAAAAATGCGCCACATCACAGCCTATAAGAAGAAGCGACAAGAAACTTTTAGAAGAAAATATGATAATGCGCAGAGAAGGATCTCGTGTTCGATCACTAGACATTTATAACAGATAAATTTATTTGATTTCTGGTTATGTTTTTACATGATGTTTCATTCCGTCTACAATACAGAAGTTAGGGATTCTTATAGATTTATTTATGTCTCTGACAAAGTGATATAATTACTGATATTTTTAACCGACTTCAAAAAAGATTTGATGATTCTTCTTGTAATCGAAAGCTGGTACTTGTCATTTAGTCCCACTCAAATTTCAGCTAGATCTGACGAGTAGTTTTTGAGTTATTTTGAAGTCGGTTATTTTTTTCTTTTAAAAATGTTTCAATTATTCAACATGACTGTGCCTAGTCTATCTCACAAGTATAAAAGTATTATTTTCCTTTTCATTATTAACATTTTACTTACATAGTTGTTGACGCAGCGTTCACCATTTAATAACCCAAATGTTGCTCCACATATTGGAAAGTCATCATTCATATTCGTATCAGCGTATTCTCTCCTTACGCCCAAGCTATCGTTTTCACTTACTGGGTTGAATATCCTTACGATAAATCTTGCTTTGTTATTATTCTCACATTCATTACATAATGCTTATTAAATGTAACATCTCTTGAAATACTCTCCCGACTTTAAACATGCGAGTCAGCGTAATCTGTAAACATTTTGCTCTCTTATAAATTTTCTTGTAAACACGGGAGCAACAAATGTTTCTGAGAAGTAATTTCGTGCATTGAGCTCCTAATAGGGGACAAACACGACATCGGACAATTTAAATAATATGCCTAATTTTGTCGCAGCACTGACGATGCCGCTTCTAGAAACGGATGTATTAATGCTTCTACAACAGTTACTTTATAACGTTTAACATCTGATAAGACTGCAGTAGATTTGAGGGTACGGAGACTTTTAAACTCGATTTTAGAATTAAAATGTCTCTCGAACATATAACACAGAGTACATAAAGTTAATAGAGAGCGTGTCATGGCGTTTTTAATTTTTGCACACTCATTTCTATACTAAAATTCTACATACACATTTAGATAGAGAACAGAAATTTTAAGCTCATCATTCAAACCGCTTTCCTGATCGCCAGGGTCCTGGGTTCGATTCCCAGCAAGACATAAGTTTAAATGATGTGTCTGAATTTCTGTTCTCGGTTTGGGTGTATGTGTTCTCGCTCGTCTTTGTGTGTTGTCATTGACATTCACGGTAGGGAATCCTAGTGTGGGGCTATGAGTGTGAAGCGTCAGCGATATTTATAAACCACGGAATCCTACATTGCGCGTGGACTGAGACGCACTTGGCTGATTTTTATTAACCCCAGATGAAAAAAGAGAGGTGTTATAATTTTCACGTGTCTGAGTACCTGTAGATCTGTATGGTTGTCTATGGCATCGTAGCTTCCAAACGGATGAACCGATTTTGAGCTTGTTTTTTTTTTTGGTTGAAAGGTGACAATGGAAAATGTTCTTAGCTATGATTAGCGTAAAAAACTGTCGGGGGTTTTTTTAAATTTTAATTTGAGATTTATTATGATGTGAATGAAGTTCATTTACAATTTATTCGATTACGCTTTGCTTCAAAGGCTAACGTTTCATAGACTCGCATTTCTCAGTTTTCTTTGCGTTTCGGTCGTTCTGCCAAAGACTTTTTATTTCCCGATAAAATAAAAAAGTTTTAGTTACGCAGTCAACAATGTTTACTTTTATTTAACTGCAAAGGCGAAGAAATTTCAAGAAAACCTTCATTTGACAAAAGAAACGTGACGTGCCAGCATTTCTTTTACGAATGGAAGTTTCTTAAATGTAAAAGCATTTGATGAAAATGCACATCCATCCTCGGGGCGTCTATTATTTAAAATGTTGCAGTTTTTAAAAATTGTCGGATTATTTGTATTACGTTCAATGTACACACGTATTATTTATAGTAATATTTTCGTGTAATATTTATTTATTTGAATAAACTTGTTTTGCCTTAACCGTTCAAAATTGGACCATTATGGTCGTAGAAAATTTAACAGTTAACTTACAGTACTTAAGGTAAAACCATCTTACAAATTTGTTAAATAAATATATTATTATACTAATTTTTATAATTAAATAAATACTAATATAAGCAGTGATAGCCTAGCGGTTAGAACATTGGCCTCTTCGCCCGAGTTCAAATTCCGGCACGCACCTCTAATTTTCAAATATTATGTGCGTTTTAGAAGTTAATTATCACTTGCTTCGGTGAAGGTAAACATTGTGAGGAAACTTGCACATCGGAGAGTTCTCCATAATGTTCTCAAAGGTGTGTGACGTCTACCAATTCGTACTTGGCTAGCGTGGTAGACTATGGCCTAATACCTCTCATATTGTGAGAGGAGACTCCGAGCCCAGCGGTAGGACAATTATGGGTTGTTGGTTTGCTTTTTTTTGAAATAAATACTATACGCCGGAAACATGTTGGAAACTTGGGAGCCTGTTCTTTCCTTCTCTCTCTTTTCTTTCTTGGTCGGCAACGTATCGGTGATGCCTTTGTTATTACTGATGACCATGGCAACGGTGGCCATTTCCAATCTGATGTATCGTTAGGTCGTATAAATTTAAAAATTGAAAAAAAAAAAACCGCCTGCTACAAAAAGACTATCATGATATATAACTTTTTGAAATTCTCATGGCAATCTCATATTGCATTTTTTGATTTATTTTTAATTTTTGAGCCTTCAAACAATGGCACCTCACAGCCACCATATTTGATGTTTTTAATTTTTCTTATTAAAAACATTTGGGTTATCAAGACAAATCTAACGATATCTTAATTACATAAATCCATTCATTGGTTTGGAACATACAATGTAAGGTAATAAAGAATATTACATGCATACATACAAACATACATACAAAATACGCGTGAAACATTACCCTTCCTGGCAGTCGGGTAAAAATATTGTTCATTTATTCTACAGTCCAGTTGAAGTTAAATTCTTGTAGTAGCGTGCTACATCTATTTATCTTTGCCAATGTTTTTCTCTTTTCTTCATTCACTGTTTATTTGACGCTGAGAGAGAATTAAGAGCGTTTTTGTTTCGGCTTTTGTGCTTTGATTGAATCTGTACACTTGATCAATTAGGACGAAGATGTTGTTTTCGTATACATAATAGTTAGTGAGGTTTTTGTTAGCTCATCAATTAGCTGACATAATATATAATTTTTAGCCGTATTGTGGCGGTTTAGAATACTAACCCCAATCCCACGCCGATTGGTTGTCGTAAGAGGCGACTAAATCGGGCCCAATGGTGGTAGGGCCGCTCGAGGGATTATATTGCTAATATTGATTTGATTGTTAAGGAATACCGTTATTACTATTATTATTTCTCTATGGGGTTCGCCTGGATAGCTACCACCCTTGAGCATGATCGAGTCAGCCGCCAAACGACTCGTCGTGTTCCGGCTGGGGGCCTGAGAGCCAGTTCTATCTTTCTTTTTCTTCTTTCTTGGCCGGCAACGCATCGGTGATGCCTTTGGTGTCGCTGATGTCCATGGGCAACGATAGCCACTTACCATCAGGTGGATTGTCAGCTCGTTTGCCGGCTATTTCTATAAAAAAATTGATGAAACATTAAAATTGACTAACCTTTCGAAACATGTGTTCGTTGCAGCAGCAATACGATCGTATTTATCTTATTTATACGCCAGTCTCCTTCATTACGCAGAGGCGCCTCCCATGTCGGGTATTTCATTACATTACAGGATTGGGTAATTCGCGTGGGATAGTTAATACGTGCTCGGATTGTAAATCGAACTTACGCCAAGGATTAATATATGATTCCTGATAATTGTGGATAAGCCGCCTAACCAATCGTGGTTCAGTAAGTTTGAGAGACAGTTCTTTCTTACTTTCTTTCCTTCTGCTTTTTCTTTTTCTCTCGTCGTCGGTCTCTTGTTTCTCGTTGACTCTGTTCTCTCGTTGACTCTGTTCTCTCGTCTCTCGTTGTCTCCCTTCTCTCGTCTGTTGGTGACGGTGCTTACTTATCAGGTGGCCCATCTGTTTGTTCATAAGCTATTTGCATGAAATTAACTTTAAAAAATAACTGACGTCAAAGAAACAGTCTTTAAGAAGACATTATATCGTAATACGTAGATATACCTGTAATATTTGAGAAGTTCCCTCAATTCGTCATCCCATCTATTATGGCAAGTAGAATAAGCATTAAAAACAATCAAAAATCGTCAACAGCGGGCCTATTATGAACTTTTATAAAACCATTCTTGTTCCAGGCAATTCAATTATCGGGCTTGGAACGACGTATGATTGGCTAAAAAGTGTCACGTGACCGCTTTGGTAATACGAATTTGACGTTTACACTGGAACATGCCTGGAATTAAGAGTTCATAATAGACCCGCAGATGACGAAGTTCTGAGGTAAACATTTAAAAAAATACTACCAATTCTAGAACCTCTTTCCTTTTTCTGAAGCCGGTTAATAAAACGGGGTAATTCGAATCGGAAATCTGCGAACTTGTACCAAACTAACTACTTAAGTTGTTGAGTAAACTGTACCTAAGTACACAATAAGATTATTCGGCGCCGGATTTGCGAACTATTATCCATAATGCATTGCAAACCGACGACTACTACTAATTACTTACTAATTAGTCATTATTGAGGTCATAAATTATGAGTTTTAAATTAACTTTAATTTTTTTAATGGAAATAGCCGGCAAACGAGCTAACGATCCACCTGATGGTAAGTGGCGTACACCAAAGGCATCGCTGATGCCTTGCCGGCCAAGAAAGAAAGAAGAAACAGAAAGAAAGAACTGGCTCTGAAGCCCCCAGCCGAAACACGACGAGTTGTTTGGCGGCTGACTCACGCTCAAGTATGGTAGCTATCCAGGCGAACCCCATGGAGAAATAATAATAGTAATAATGGTATTAATCAGCAATTAAAATCAATATTATCATCCTAATCCCTCCGAGGGGACCTATCTCAAGCGGGCTGGATTTAGTCACCTCTTACGACACCCAATCGGCGTGGGATTGGAGTTAGTATTCTAAGTCGGCCCAATCCGGCAAATATTTAGTATTTAATTTAATACACAAATTGATATAACTTTTACAGTCCGGTTGCTGAAATAATGCTGCATGCACGGATTTGAAAAAAAGACGGACGTAACCTCGTCTAATCGAGAGTGAAGCATGCAATGGCCGCCCGCTTACCATGTGTGCGTAATTTTTTGATTCGCGATTGAAGCAGTATGGTGTCAATGTGTGGGTGTGTGTACTTGTACGAATAGAGAGTTGGTATTACTATGGATGCTTCACTGCATTTGTTACTGGGATTACGTCCGTCTTTTTTTAGGTCCGTGGCTGCATGCATTCTCTGTTGTTTGAAAGAAAATTAAGTATTGTTATTTGCGTTCAGGGAACAATGTTTTTAATTGTATTCCGGTTCCAGTGAAGTATTAGCATGCATATTTAACCATAGCGAAGACAACTTTCTCAATTTCTTGAAACAGGGAATATTGACGACCCTGTAGCCTAGTTGGTAAAAGGTAAAAGTCTCCCTGGATTTTTTTCCGCTTTTTCACGACCTATAGGGATAAGTTAGATAGATATACATTCGATAGCTTGTCTGTTCTTTTGTCAGCTGTCTGCATAAAAAACCTATCTATCCATAACCTCTGGTAACATTTGTAGGTAACGTTTATATTTATACCTTTACGTATCTACTAGTTTTTTGACAGTTACTAGTAAACTTACTGAAGATTACGGATATTGCTAGCAACGTTTTGGAGTTTAATCAGTTCATTCCAGGACCAACATCTACGTTACTCATAAATATTTGATTTCGGGTCTTGGTATAGACGTATGCCGTCATTTGTTTGCCGTGCAAAAACAGGGATTCCGGGAGTGTGTGTGAGTGAATGTTTGTCACTATAATAGGTTCCTAATTTTTTATTTCATCTTTTTCTCAACTAAATTTTCTTAAATTATTGTTTTTAGTTTCAATGTTTTTGTAGGGTAAAACACTGAAATTGTGACTTTAAATTGAAATAAAAAAAATAAGTTACTTTACGCTTATATCGCTGATACTCTCGAAAACATGGTTTATAGCTTTTAATGAAAAGTACATAAAGTTTTTAACAACGTAATTTTTGTTTTGTTTGCAGGTACGTTGGCATCAGTTATCTTCGTAAGTGCAAGTCATCTGGTAGTCGGATTAACGCATCTGAAGTAATTTATAAAGACTAGCGCTCAGCACGCGGTTTGCCCATGTTTTCTGGATAATAAGTACGCTTTATATTATTCCGGAATATGGTCGAACTGTGTGCAAAATTTCATGAAAATCCGTTCTGTAGGTTTGGAGTGAAAGAGTAATATACATTCATTAATCCTTAGAAATAAATGTTAGTAACACCACAGAAGAAATAATAGTACTTATATAAATAAGTACAGAAGGCGCATTAAGAAAAATTCCGAAAAAATATTTAAATAAATAGCGACTCTTGCTCCAACGCAATAAAGTGTAATTCAGGTCGCACAGCGCTAACCAAAAACGCGTAATGAGTTGCCTTCCTTTCTAACACTATCGCTTATCCTCTCTGGCAATGTCAGGGTTGTCTTTTTTGAAAGAATAAAATTAATCTGAAAGTTTAGTGACATGTTTGATGACATGAAGAAAAGTGACACGTATAAAAATTAATTAATTTTATATTTTTTTCTGAAAGTTTAATTTTTAATATGTGTGATAGATTACGAACGTATGACAGCCATTATGAATTTTCTGAATTAGTTTGGTCGAAGGTGGCATGTACTTAAAACGTCATAGCTAAAATGCGGAGTACACCAGGCCTGGTAACACTACAATTAGCTTTAGCGGGAAATATTTTATTGATCTCAAGGCATCCATTTTGTATTAGAGCAGAATGCCATGATGCAAGAAGAGGATGGTGATATTATGCAAAGCTTCCCAAAAAAATGTCACCGGTGTTATCAAACGATATTGTAGAAAGCTCTCCGTTCAATTTTTTTTTTCGTAGCTGTTGGAAAAATTACTTATTCAAGCGTCAATTTTATATTATATATTGAATTTAAAATGAAAATGTATGTTTTTATTTCATTAAACTAGATTAAAGTAATCTAGCAAAGTTGCCTCTGAAAAAAATAACATGGAGTAGTAGTTTTATTACAAAGTGTAAACCAAACCAATTTTGAATAAAAATATTTGAATTTTGAAAAACAAATTGAAAAACCAAAACTATTTTAATTGATTAAGCGTTTTTGCATTACAAACTTCTTCTTTTTTCTGTTTTCTATTCTTATTTAGGTATAGCTATTTTTAATTATAATTAAGATCTCAAACAAAATAACGATGAACCCTTCGGTCTGCAAGCTGTAAGCGCGGCGTTGCCTAACCGTAGCTGAGTCGACGTATCCGAGTTGCTGATCCGCTTTTTACATTAGGTTGACACCAGGTTGACACCGAGTTGACACCGGGTTGACACCGGGTTGACACCCGGTTGACACCAGGTTGACGGCGAGGTGAAAGGCAATAAGGTGACAATCCCTTTCAGAGTATATGCGCTATGTGCGATATGTGCTTTATGACCTTCAACAAAGAGGGTGGAAGCTATCCAGGTAATTCCCACGAAATATTAATGAACTACTAATTAATGAACTACTTAAATAAATATTACCAAATTAACTGGTATTTAATTTAATTTCCTTAGTATTTGGTGTTGAATAGATTGTTATTGTATGAAGCCAAGTTAACGATAAGTTGTGTATAAACTTAGACAGAATAGAGTGAAGCTATGAATAATTTATCGAGGTGTTTTGATCAAGTCACATAATTGAGTAAAATCGCGAGGATCTTTGAGACTTTAAACAAGTTAATTTACTTCAAAGATATCGTTTATTCCTGTAGCGAAACTGATTAGAATTGATTGTATGTTGATGTTAGCAAGATTAAAATAATCCTTACGTAATAATGTTGTTAGTTCCGTTTCATTGTTATTTAGCTCTGTTGGTATCACTTGTCACGTCTAGTAATTACTAGTAGGTATAACTAAAATTCAACATGCAGATGACCTTCTGAAATTAGTGATCATTGTTTTAATTGTAACAAACCACCTTCTGAAAATTATATGAGCTCATTTTCCTTTTTAACCGACTTCAAAAAAAGGAGGAGGTTCTCAATTCGACTGTATTTTTTTTATGTTTGTTACCTCTGAACTTTGGACTGGGCGAACCGATTTTGATGATTGTTTTTTTAATCGAAAGCTGGTGGCTGTCATGTAGTCTCACATAAATTTTATTGAGATCTGACAATGGCATCCATAAGAAAACCACATAAGTCGTAAATTTGTGTTAAGATGTGCGTGACAAATGGACGAATAACTCAATATCACGCCAACCGTTTTCGATGTTCAACTCGCTTTGCTTCGGTTTTCTTATTTTTTTTTATACCTTGGGTTACATTATTAGAGTTTTATTAAGGATCCCTAATTTTTTTGAAAATATGGTATAGCCTGTGTTACTCGGGGATAGCGTAGCTTCCCAACAGTGAAAAAATTTTTCAAATCGGTTCAGTAGTTTCGGAGCCTATTCAATGCAAACAAAAAATCAAATCTTTCCTCTTTATATATTAGTATAGATTTATATGTATATTTCAGTGGATGGCATTTATATGATTTTATACATATACAAAAAAACACTGCACTACATACTCATAGATCGACACTAGATTTCACCGTGTCCTGGGTACTATCGACAAATTGTGCATACAAACTGCCTCACTGGTAATCGAACCCAGGACCCATCGAGCGGTGGTCCGGCATAGTAACATAGTCACAAATGTCCTCACTGAAATTTTTATATTAAAATTATAATTCTCTACAAATAAAGTGTGATTCAGCTGAGAGCCCGTTGGTCCAATCAACTTAAACGATAGAAGCGTACCTTTGGGAAATCTGCAACTGTTATAGTCGGTGAAATGGTTATCATTAAAATTGTACTAACCCCAATGATCTACATTGCGCAAACATTTTTTTATGGAAATAGCTGGCAAACGAGCTGACGATGCAGCTGATGGTAAGTGGCTATCGTCGCCCATGGACATCAGCAACACCAAAGGCATCACCGATGCGTTGCCGGCCAAGAAAGAGAAGAAAAAGAAAGAAAGAAAGAACTGGCTCTCAAGCCCCCAGCCGGAACACGACGAATCGTTTGGCGGCTGACTCATGCTCAAGGGTGAAGAAGGAGAGAAGGGTCAAGAAAGGGAGAAGAAAAAGAAAGAAAGAAATTATATTAATATTAATGTCATTAATACACAATTTACGCATTTTTGTGACAATTGTTATAATCACCGTAATACGATGTCAACTGACAAATTTATGGGTTACATAAAGGGAAGTAATTTTGGACATGAACAATAATTTCATTATAAATAAATTGCTGGCCAAAATCGGCTGGGTCCTTTTTGGACCGCCGCGCCCCCATGGTCTGCGACAGCCCCGGCCAATACCTCTCAGTTGCAAGTGACGGATAGCAGAATCAAACTTGTGTCTAAAGTCGAGAACTCAGAAGTTAGGGTGTAAGTGTATTACAACAAATAATTAAACAATATTTTATTGATACTATTTCTTTTTATTCCTGACTGTACTTTTTAACCAAACTCGACGTAGGGGTAAAGAAGCGAAACAAGATTTTCGGCTCGACGTAGTGGGACTCGACGTAAAGGGAACCAACCTGCGTAAAGTTATAAAGGCCACTAAGGGCAACAGCAACTACTCATTCGGGGTACCTGTATCACAGGTGATGAACCAAGTGCAAGGCCCTTGCGACTTGTGAATGTAATGTTTTTATCAAAAAAAAATTGATATTTTTTTTATTTTTTTTTTGATTCGAAAAATGCAAAATGCAAGGAGAGGGTTAATGTAACATAATTTAATTACTTTTACTCGATTTCATTTAAATTGAAATAGAAAATATTTGGAAATGAATTGGTCCACCACCCAGAAAATGCAACACCCTTTTAGGGTTATTATTGTGTAAGATGTGATATGTGACTGTTATATACCATGTTATTACATATTTATACAATAAAGGTATTGAGTATTGGGTCCTGCATTATTTATAGCTCCCCGACATAACGACTTAATAAATATTTCACGGTTTTAAAACGGAGAAGCTAGCAAGTCTGCTAAAAACCCTACCACTGTGAATAAATACCGTCGGCAGATAGTACAGGTAAGTAGCAGCAGGTAGTACAGGTACGTCAGCAAAAAAGTTAGGTAGGTTTGTGCATCATGCCAACTAATTTGCTGACTGTATTTTGCTATCTTATCGCAGCTTTCGCTGAGTTCGGTCCTTTTTACGGCTTTATACTGCAGCATAGATCTCCTTTTTTAATCTACTTTAGAATTAATTATTGTAATGTTTCTTGATTTTGATTTTGTTCAATATATTTACACTTTGTTTTGTTGATTTATTTCTTTAAGATGTTTATTTTATTGTTTTCCTAATGCTGTGCGGTGAAAAGCCGTGAATATAGATTTTTTTTTCATTTCATTAAAGTCTATCTCTATGCTAAATTTCATAAAAATCCATTCAGTACTTTTTGCGTGAAAGAATAACAAACATCCTTCAGAAACTTACATTTATAATTTCAGCAGGTTAGGATTTCCTCCTTCACCATCACCTTTTTAGGGTTCCGTAGCCAAATGGCAAAAAACGGAACCCTTATAAATTCGTCATGTCTGTCTGTCTGTCCGTCCGTATGTCACAGCCACTTTTTTCCGAAACTATAAGAACTATACTATTGAAACTTGGTCAGTAGATGTATACCGTAAACCGCGTTAAGATTTTCACACAAAAATTGAAGAAAAACAATAATTTTTGGGGGTTCCCCATACATAGAACTGAAACTCAAAAATTTTTTTTTCATCAAACCCATACGTGTGGGGTATCTATGGATAGGTCTTCAAAAATTATGTTGAGGTTTCTGATATCATATTTTTCTAAATTGAATAGTTTGCGCGAGAGACACTTCCAAATTGGTAAAATGTGTGTCCCCCCCCCCCTGTAACTTCTAAAATAAGAGAATGATAAAACTAAAAAAAATATATGATGTACATTACCGTGCAAACTTCCAACGAAAATTGATTTGAACGAGATCGAGTAAGTAGTTTTTTTTTAATACGTCATAAATTGTAAACCACAAAAAACATCGATCAAAGTTACAATGAAGTACAAGAACTTTTATATTATGTTACTTGCTGCTACGAAACCCTTCATGGGCGAGTCCGACTCGCACTTGGCCGCTTTTGTTTTATACTATTCACAGAAACGCGTTGAACGTACAATGAAATCTTTCATAAATGGGAAGAGAGATAAATGCTAAAATTGAAAGCCTTCAAGGTAGACACTTAAAATGAAAAAATGTTGTGTATTTCTCTTTGCTGAAAAATCGCCGCTCGTCCACTCGGTCCAATGGACAAGCACCCTTACTGCAGCGTTACAATCAAGTAAATGGACCAGTATAAACATAGTACTGCGGATCTAGGCCAGCTCTACCTGAGACAAGGTTTCACTGACGAAATATTGTCACCTTTTCATTGATTGTTGCATTGTTTGGACTCGGTAAAATCTACAACAATACAAAACGGAGTTGAGGTTCTGTATTTAATTTTACCTCATCGTTTTGCTAAGATATCATAAGATTTGGGATACGAAACGGGTGTTCATGTCATAGTACAGTACGGCCGAGGTATCTTTTGGTCTGATCTGAGCTTCGCGCAGAACGTTGCGCAGTAACATAATTCGGAAATGCTCGGTACGTGGCGTATTATGTCTCAGTCACACGTCAGCATGTTCGTGTCGCTATCTCTGTCTTACATGCGCTAAAGTTCGCAGAGCCTATGTTCAGACGCGTCAAGATACGCCGGCCGTATTGTATGATGGTTTGAGTGCTCGTTTCTCGGCTAAGTGCATCTGGGTGGTACAAATACCAGTGACTTCTTCCTTTACTCGAGTTAGCCGTTAAACGACGGAACACGATGATTCCGAATTCTTACCTTATTTTTCTTCTGGGGGCTTGAGACTCAATTCTTACTGTATTTTTCTTCGCTCTTTCTCGGTCGGCAACGCATCAGTGATGCCTTTGGTGTCACTGATGTCCATGGACTACGATAGCCACTTACCATCAGGTGGACTGTCAGCTCGTTTGTCGGCTATTTTTATAAAAAAACAGGCAAAACTTGGCAACATAGTCTAGTCTGTTGTTCAACAGTTTGCATGTGGAGATGTTTAACTCAATGATTAATGAAGACCACCTCACAAGTTTTTAAGCCCCGACACAAAAGAGAGGAAGATTGACGTGTCTGTGTATCTGTATATCTGTGTATCTATGTGTTTGTGTATCTGTGGGTCTTTATGTCTGTATGTGGCATTGTAGCTCTCAAAAGGATAAACCGATTTTGATCTAGTTTTTTTTTTGTTTAAAAAATGTCTTAATCGAGAGTGTTCTTAGCTATTTTTAATATAAATAAAACGGTTGGTTTTTTTTTAATTTTAACTTAAGATTATAGTTATTTGCTGATGTTTTGTACTGAAATGTGCATTCGTGTTTTTCTTCCTTCCTTATATAGCAAATTCTCGATCTCTAACTTTTTGGTTGAAGTCGAGAATTGGAAAGCATGTCTTTGTCAAAGGGGGTTTCTCGAGTATAGTTTACTTAGGGTTGACAACTTTTCTAAAATAAATATACTGCCCTCTTTGGAAAAACGCGTGTCGTAGTCGCTATTATTTTGAGTATTTTTAAAGTTTACATGGAGCAGAAGTGCAGAAAGATTCATGTTATATTATCATAATTTTATGTTACAGACACATTTATTAAAGTAAAATGAAATATTAAATCCTTTGACAATTTGAAGTACCGTCGAATTTCTATCACGAGTATAATTTAAATATTAGATTTATTATAAACTTTTCTTAGATAATATTAATGGATATAATATACAAGACTTGATGATCTTTTGGCCCAATTGGTTGTGACTCATCCTGTGAAGCGAAATTGTCCCAGGTTCGATATACAGCCGGGGCAGACATTTAACAGATAAATGTTTGTACTCAGATTTTGCATTCGTGTCATTTGTGTCTCTTTGTAGCTCGGGGAACCCATATGACGACCCATGTGGCGCAATGGTTACCATGCCCAATCGCCGCACCAAGGGTCCTGGGTTCGATTTCCAGCGAAGCGGAAATTTGAATGATGAGTTTGAATTACTGTTCTCGGTCTGGGTGTGAATGTCCTTGTCTAGTGTGTTGTCCATGGCACCCACGTCACAGGGAATCCTAGTGTGGGGCTATAAGTGTGAAGCGTTATTTATTTATTTATTTAATGAGTAGCGAGTAGTAGTGTTCAAACTGCAACTGTGTTTGTCCTTTTTATAGTTTGTTGGATAAATGTGAAGACATTGTCTTTAAAAACTCAACAACAATACTCTTATCTGAGAATAAGGTACACTATGTCATGTATATGACATTTCCGGCAATAATATTGTTTTGCTCTTATCTGTCACGTTTTGCCCCGACTTCCCCTACATCAGATAAGAGTATTGCCCAATCTTGTTTTTTAATGTTTATTAAAATTCGAAATGTATTCACTATTATCCGACGCATCATAAATATTTTAATCCACGTGGCAACCCTAAGCATGCCCCAGTTCCCCGCTCCTCAGTTGCATTCGAACGCTGTATTTAATTACACCTTTAGTGACTGAAGTCGCTTTACTTTAACTCACTTTTGTTTGCTGCAACCCGTCATTAAATACTACTACCAATGACTGTATTCAATCGACCTCAAACTTGAGGTTTAGAGCTGAAACTATACAAAAGAACAAATGGTGCATATAAAGAAACAAGGTTTTATAGTTGCAATGATATTATATAGCAGCGATAGTCTAGCGGTTAGAACGTTGGTCTCCCGAACGCAAGGGCCCGAGTTCAAATCCTGGCACGCACCTCTAATTTTCAAATATTATGTGCGTATTAGAAGTTAATTATCACTTGCTTCGGTGAAGGAAACATCGTGAGGAAACCTGCACACCTGACAGTTCTCCATAAAGTTCTCAAAGGTGTGCGAAGTCTACCAATCCGCACTTGGCCAGCGTGGTGGACTATGGCCTAATACCCCTCAAATTGTGAGAGGAGACCTCGAGCCCAGCAGTGGGACAATTATGGGTTGTTGCTTTGCTTTGCTTTTATAGTGGCAATGTAGATAGGTACTATAGAAAAAAATTGGGACTGTGCTGTTAAGCATTAAGGAGTTCCCTCGGCTGGAGTCAAATATGTGTGTAGTATCAGGTCATGCTTATTACAAAAATGCATTGTCATCAGAACTAAAGCGATATGTTAAATTTTAATTCATTAAAATAAGTAAAAGTAGGTCTAATTAGGCTTGCAAGATTTGAATTAAAACAAACAGGATAACGCTTCCCGCCCACGTCAGACTTTTTGTAGGACCGATAATCGGGCCGATTTTTCCTGCCATATTATTTCTCCGATTTTTTCTTCCATATTATTTCTGACCGACTTTTTGACCGACTATTGCTATCAGTACGTTCTATTTTTCTCCTACAAAAAAGCGGTCACCGATTATCGGACGTGGGCGGGAAGCGTAAGAATAAAACCGTTTAAAAATGTGGAAGGAATTAAAATTGTCAAAGTAACCAATGATATTACAAAATATAGATATGTTATAACCTTACAAATCAACCAAAAAATCTGTTCCGAAAAGAGCTACAACACACACATGTTTATCTTTTGTTTCACTTCACCAATCACATTGGTATAATACACGAAGGCATTTTAACACTGTATGTCAAATGTCAAGGACTTCTGACAACAACAAAAGCATGCGTATCGTATTGACAAAGCGACTACGAGCAGAACGGTCAATTGCCTGTTCTTACGCTCTTCATCGTCAGCGCGATAGTCTACTCTAGATCTACCTCTTTTTTTTCATTATAATATCATTGAGAGTACAATGACAAATCGAATTGTGTGTACATTTTACTGTGATGGGAGTATAACGACGTAAGTTCTCTTCATAAGACGATATTTCCAATTCATAGTTAATCTGTATTTAGTTTTAAAAGCGGGTATTTAGTTTTAAAACTATCAAATTGTTTCAGTTGGTAATAATGTACTACCAACGACCGATTTATTACTTGATCACTGCGTGGGCAGGGGTCAACGACCAAATGATGTCAAGTGTATAGTAATTTTATCGTAAGTGCTTCATATTTGAACAAGCTTTAAACGAATAGACGGAATTTTGAAGGTTAATGCTAATAGCTGAAAATGGCGAAAGAAATGGCGTAAGTGGGCTAATAATGATCGTTCTTATAGTTCACAAATTCGATACCAAAATTGGACCGTTATAAGATAAGTTGTGTAAATCAATCAATCAATTTAACCTAGATAAGATATACAATCGTAATATTGGTTAGGTATTCTACTGTTTTGTGGAAAAATACTTCTACAACTAATCTATTTTCTTAAAAATATTTAACATTTTTCGTTACAATCCGGCAGATGGTTTCTGCTTGTACCAAAAGACTATTTACGCTTATTTTTATTATAATTAAATGCATAAAATTACTGATACGATAAGATTTTTATTCCAGACGAATCTAACGTATTCAGTATTAAAATAGTCATAATGTTTTTTATAAAAACAAATATTCAAAATCTGTTATGATTGAGAAGCTGTATAAATATACGAGTACAGTTATAAAAGAATTACATTTTATACATATGGTGGTTTCATCTTCATCAGTTCAAAACATGATTGCCACTCTTTGAATTTAGAAATACTTTGGCACTATTACATTATTATTATTATTATATTACTCTATACATGACTGCTGTGGAGATAGAGGAAGGATAAGTTAATAGCAGAATATAACATAAATCATATAAGTGACTTCTTATACTACAAAATAAGTTAGATAAAAATAAAATCGTCTGATTATCTTTAACGGAAATGGTTGAAAAACGAGCTGACGATCCAACTGAATGGTAAGTAGCTCTCGTCACCATGGACATCAGCGACACTAAAGATGTTACTGAAGCGTTGCCAGCCAAAAATGAGAAAAATAAAAGAAGAAAGAACTATCTCTCAAGCCCCCAGCAAGAACACGACAAGTCACACCAATAAGATACTCTCTACCAAATAAAACGACATATAATATAATATTATTTACTTACATCCAAGCGTCTGAAATGCTATATTAAGGTACATATAAATAAACGAGATATTGCGTAAAAACTGTGCAGGTACCTTGAATCTACAGCGACACATTTAAATACATCAACATTATCATATCATAACGTACAACGCCATGCGGGATAACTGGGATACGTTTTATTTTACTACGAAATGCCTGCAGCATTTTAGCGGGCCATTACGAGGCATGGGATTTTTCTCAAAATTGAAAAAGATGTATACTTGCAAGATGGTGATGGCTTTGCAACAAAGAATATTGTGTTGAAATTTCAAATATTTGGTTCATTAATACATCCCATATATGGGTAAGTATTTATACCTTATTGAAGCTGATCTTATTCTCATGTTATTTTATCATACCGTATCTAGTTTTACGTTAATAGGTACCAATACGTTAATGCGTAGACTAAATTCAAACAAATTATCCATATTTACTACAATATTATTTTTAAACTTGATTTTAGAGATTGAAGTTAACCAGTAGTGTTGGTTTAATAAACTTCGAAGAAATCAACTCTTCATGTCCATCATTCAGAGCGAATTGAAGATTTGTGATCTCTTAAAGGACTCTTAAGATTTTAGGGCAATAAGAATCTGGTTATTGTTGATTTGGACTATTTGGTCTGGAGGTTAAAATTGAAGAGAATAATCCTTGTGATGGTTTTGCTGTATATAAGTTTATTTTTGTTTGTATGTTGTGTATTTCTGTAAAAAAATGTGTGAATATCACAGATTATATTAAAACCTTAAAGATTTATGGTATGAATAAATAATAATTATTTATACGTCCTGATTATATAAGTGTTATTACTAAAGTCTAACTAATATTTAAACCCGTACTATTAGAGTAGAGTTGTTGTACGATATGGATACTTGTAATAAATATAATATCATGAATACTCGTAGATATGACGTAATCAAGACACATTAAGACTGAGCCCTGAGTGTTTGTAAAATATCCGTATATCATTATGTCTGAGAACACTTAGAAGATTAGTCAATTATTAAATAAACGCTATTATTAAATTATTAAATAAATGTTATTATTAAATTATTAAATAAATGTTATTATTACTGTACTCAATGTTTAAGTGTTCATTGAAACACTTTCCAAATCAAAAATATGAAAATTATTTTTAGAATAAATATATTAAGTGGATTAAAAACTTTTTCATCTCTTTAAGAATTTATAATATGGCATAGTATTTTTTTTTATGGTGAAGAAATTCAGAAAGCTACAAGTTAAAATTTGTAAATACAAACATGTTGTTTAAATACTTGGGTATTGCGGAAAATAAAACATTAATTAAAAGATATCATTGTGATGCAACCCTTACAATTAGTAACGCGGTCGTTTTAGACCACAGAGCAGTTTATTAAAAATAATAATTAGGCTAAGCTTTAATAAATTGACACGGGGGAGTTTAATAAAGATAAAAAGACAGCTTTTGGCACTTTGAACCAAAACTTACAGAAAAGAGGGTAATTGAATGAATAAATTTATAAAAACTCTTGTGAACCTGGCAAGAAATACCGGAATAAATTTGAATGTGCACGCGTTTCAACAATTTTACTATATGTTTAGATGTGAACTGATAATACTATTATTTGGCTGTCAGCCATGTCTACATTATAAGTGGGGACAAACTATTTTGGGATTAGTACAGTTGCCGATAGAAGAGTTTGACCACCCAAGGCCGGATTTCAGGGTCGACTTTCATGAAACGAGTTCAGGATATTCTAAGTTGACCATATTATAAAATTATTAAGTACTAGTTTAGCATACAGGGGCTAATCTGAAGTAGCTTAAGAGACAAAGTCCTTGTTGACAAAAGCAATGTTATTGATAATAATGTTTTGTATTTCATAAATTCTCTAAAATGCTCTTATTTTCTTCCTTTGATCTCAGATAAAAATTTTGGGTTGACAACAAAAAATTTTCAAAATCATGATTTTAGTCAAAAACAAATAAAGATCATGAGATCAAAAGAATGGAGACTCATGTTTTTTTCTAGGAGAACTTATATTTTATGTTCCAAGCTTACATAGTTTGAAATACATTAATTAAGAGAACAGTAAATTGTCTCGTAGAACGAGTGATTATCTCTATCAGAATAAAGTAAGTACCTAGAAAATATTATGATCTGCTAGATGAGAATACGCTGAGAATACCTTCGGGTTACTACAGTATTAGCTTCAGTTCCATCTGCTCTAAGTGTGTCATTGGCATGTGCTGAGTGAACCTGAACTGAATGCTATATTTATTATTTTCAGTCTTAATGCTAAAGAAGTTTGCACACTACAGCGTACCATATTATGACTACGCAAGAAACGTGTCAGAAAAAAAAATGTATAGAAAAGTATGACACTATTCCCACTAGACAGTTTCGTTACCTACCGTCCATATACTATGCACAGGGCGTCAGAAATTGTCGCTGAAAATATATGTATGTATATATGTCACAGATAAAATAAATTTCATTAAATCCCTAATTTCATTATTTCCATTATCATCTTGGAGATTTGATCAAATCACTAAAATTCTCTTGGGAAATTACCCAATACAATTTTTTATTCTTTATCTTGCGGAATGTGATCACATCTTTTAGGGATTTGATCAAATACAGTAGTAGAGCGCATGGTGATGCTTTTTGTCCCTGATACGCCCTGTCATGGTACATTACACTATAGCGGGAGTCTGCCAACTAGAATCTTCTACACTGTTATATTTACACTATTATCAAATTCAATGTCATCACTTGTCTCGTGAAAAATAACTCAATCACCTCATAGGCATAAACATTTAACAACTTTAATTTATCTTAATATGGTTTGATAAATTAAAAGATGGTCTTACGACGCAATATTCTCGAAATTAAATCTACAGTAGGCGTCCAAATCTAATGATTATTGGTTTGACACTGAAGCATCACAATTTGTAATGGAATGTCCCAATTGTTGTGCATGTCAATTGTTTAAAATTTAAATTAGACTCGTGTTGTTCATTAGTAAGTAATTTGTTTCAATATAAAATAAAATTGTTTGACATATTTTTGTGCACTGTATTAGATGAATAGTTAATACTCTAAACTCCAAGTTAGCTCGCACGGGTTCGATATTTTTACTTACTACTAAAAAGTAAGTTCTGTATTCGATCCGTATATCCGTGATTTTCTCAAAAAATACTTCTGATTTGTATAGTTGTTACAATATTTATATGCAGATACGAATTCAATACAATGTTATGCATGTGCCAAAATTATATTATTAATATGTTTTGAAATTTAGGGATCGTAAAATTAAATAATTATAAAAAGTGTTATGAGTTCCTGTGCATACACACAATGTACGCATCATATAGATATTAACATACCTAGGTATAACAATGTCAAATCAATAAAATAGAACAACAATATTCCTAATTCTCCTAACATATGCAATAAAGTAACACGTACGAGTAGTATTACTTCCGAAAGCATTAACTTCAATGTTTACTTGTGTTCCCGCAATCTGGAACGTCTAATGTCTTTAACTCTCGATTTAGTTCCATGTAGTTAGGTCACACTGACCTAAGCCAAGGTGTGCAATTTATAATTCCACAAACAAATACTCAAGATTATTGCCCTTGGAATCTAAATGGTCAACAGATTCTGGGTATTGCTCTTTTAGCGTTTTACAAGGTTTAGTGTCTATTATAATATCATTTTGAGCGATGACTTCTTAGATTTCTTGTAAAACGGAATATTTATCACCGTCAGCTCCAATGTTTTCTTGTACGTTGTACCAACTTTGTGTTGTATGTGTATAAATCATTTTACCGTCAATGGCTTCCTATATTCATGTTTGTGAAGAGGATCGTTTATAATTGTTTATGTCAGTAAAAAAGTTTATTTAACCATTTATTTGTGATTAATTTTTTAACACTGTTAAATTATTTTACTCGACGTGTCTTATTTGTCTTGTCACTATAATTTTGTAATGGTATTTAAAGTTTAAAAAAATAAAAGGGCTTTAATTTTTGACAAGAATATTTTAGTCATTAAGATTTGAATCGGAGATGAAAAGTACATTTCAATGAAACTTATTAAACAAATAAATAATAAAACGTCAGCAAAATATCCTTCTTCGTTTAAATTTAATTTCTCTTCTTGGCTATATTCCATCTTGCATTTTTCTGCTTCTACTTGATGCCAAGAAATCGATCGATGCGGTGTGACTATACCTTAAGCTGACGTCATTAGGATATCATGAGTACATTTGGCATGATACGATCTCATTCACCAGCGTAACAAATATATTTTCCGAATGCGCTTGCAAATGAACCAAATAGATGAAGATAGTTCAATGGATTAGCTTTGAATCATTCGAGTTGAAATAGGAGGTTATTATAACCTTGTGTGATATTCATCTTGTAAACATAATGATGTTTTAGAAATGATATGTTTGCATTTATATAATTTAGTCCAAAATAAATACAAATTAATATCAAAGTCATGTTTTAGATATATGATTTTATTTACACTCCAAAATAAATACGGATTTTAGGGAAATTATTTTCAGAAATCACAAAAAATCCGGAGTTTATCTAAACGTAATAATATCTCACACTCAGCGCTTCATTACTCCTCTTCATAAAAATAACAGAAAATATGACTAACAGATTAAAACAAGCGACACATTTCCGACAGTTTGTACAGATAACATACGGATTTATTATGATTGCGCGCGAAATTTTTACGCCATTTCCATGGTCTTCTAAAACACAAACTGACAGCTGTCATTCTGAAATAAACGCCTCTGTATGTTTTCTTTTCATTGTTGATGGTTTATGAGCTGTCAATCGCCAACTCATTATCTTCGACAATGTTCAGAATATTATTAGAATGAATTCGTCACCGGCTGTACTGGTATACTTTAAAACATGGAGGATAGAAGTAAAAAAGAACTGTCTCTATTGTCCATCAAACTGCGATAAATTGGTGGCGCCACAGTAGCAACAGGGTTTTGGACTACGCAAGTCTTTGCATTTATTGTTATATTGCAGGTATATTGGACTCTTACTGTCAAACTCGGCATCATATCATTCGTACCATACCCTTTGCCTCCTCCTCCTCGCGTCGTTGGCCTCACTGCTGAGGGTCGTGACTCCCTCCACGGATCACCTTCTCTTTGACGATGTTGCGCTATCGGTTCCTGTTATCGGCTACGTGTATGGCCTCATAAACTTTGCTACCTAATTCCAGGACCTTTTGCCTACGCTAACGCTGTTGTGGAGGATTTTAGAACTATTATTTACTGTTTACAGCTGGACACATTTTCATCTTTCCACCCAAATGAAACAGTTCTCCTTTACCTGTATCCTTCATACTTTAGAACATTTCATATGACAGATTTTGACATAATTCGAAAATGTAAGACTATTTATTTTATCAGTTCTCCTTTTTAATTAAAGAGATGAAGGACATAATTCACATCTGTAGCTAAGTATTTATTGCTTGTCAAAATGTTAAATGCCTCCCAATCTTAGTTATTTGTCGGCTTTTACTATGAAAACGTCGAAATTGTTTTAACCAAGTTAAATATTATACATCAGCTTGATAAAACAAGCCTCGGTACACAAAAAGGTAATTTTTATCGCATGATACGGTCACAATACGTCAGATATTACTGATTCAATAGAAACCCAATTACGATCTATACAATCTGTGGCTCCCGGAAAACTTCTGGACCAGCTATTAGTTACTATCTATACCTATCCAAAAAACACCACTTGATCGAAATTAATACCACGTATTGGAGCGGCCTAAACTGACCACAATCCCTTGCCAATAGACCAGGGTGTCGTACGAGCCGTGGAAAGCCATTCCCCCGGTCTTTCCTGATCAGTTTACTCTCAGAATATTTTTTTTACGAAGTTCTGAAGTCCTTTTGGTTGGATGGAACCCATTTCCATACCTGAACTTCCTGAAAAGAAAAACGGGAATCCCTATAGGATCACTTCCTTGTCTGCCCGTCTATCCGTCTGTATGAATATCTATGTATGAGGTATCAATTCTTTGTGGAACTGTGAAAATATTGGATCTAGATGAACACAATCAAAAATTATGTACGATTGTTTTTCCGCCAGTCACCGCAGTCTCACCAATCCATGTAACTGGGTCGAAATATCTGTTATAAAATACGAAACGTGATTACCCGTTGCATTTAAAATTAGAAAGTATACCTTATTTCGTACATGGCTAGTGACTTAGCATACCTACGACACCGTCTATGTTTTTCTTTAGTAAAAACCACTTTATTTCATCAGCTCCTTCGCTCAAAGGGATAGTAGATACAATTATTTTAGTCTAGACTGCAGCTCAGTCTTTATCACTTAACACCTATCTCGAAGTCTCCTTTGTGACTTATCTCAGCGTACTGGAACGTCGTGTTGCTAATCGGACTTAAGTGCAAAGATTTTTATTTAAAAACTCAGTTAATTCTCTAACAGCTTTTGAGTTTTCATAAATATTATTTTACATTTATATATTTTTATAGATTTGTTTTGAATTGATCGCATATTCAGATGAATATTAATCTATAGTTATTTAATTTTGTAATAATAATATATTAAAAAAAAACCGGATTCAAACAAAGCTATTAATTCTAATATCCGTTTCCATTTGCTTCGTCAAAAAATTATACAAAATAATACCTATGCATTACATTAAATTACGCAAATCGCTAGTCAGAAAAATTAATAATGATTTACAAATTTAATTTTATTCACCGATGATAAATATGTATAAATGAAAGAAATTTATAAAATCAACAGGAAAACGCTCTTAATCATATCGTTTATTTTTTCATTGGTAAGTATCTGGTCTATTTAGAGATTTGGAAAGAGTCCAACGCGACAACGAACCTGCTATGTCGCGTGTCGCACTATAAATATAAAATTTGTTGCTTATAACCTCAAATATTTATCTCGGATAACCATACGACTTGTGTCAATCATGTGAAAAAGACATATTTAATAAGCCTGTTTTGGTTATTGCATGGCTGACAGGCGAGCTGACAAGCCATCAGGGGGTAATCATATATCTCATGGGGCGCTTAACCTTTGTAAAATCCAATTCGGTATCAGTTGGCTAATTCTTCTGCAAAGCACACTTTTAACAATAATCTAGAAATATGATCGACAGTCTGAAATCAGACTAACGTAATTTTCCCATAATATTTTTTATGTAATTTTCCCTAATAACTTTGAATTTTCCTGAACTGTTTGGCAGGTTTGTAAATAAAAAGTTTTCAACCAGTCATAATAATCACTTTGATCGACATATTATTATGATTAATCAAAATCAAATCATGAGTACTATGAGTGATCCTTGCAAGAGATATTTTGCAATAAATAAAATAAATTAGTTCATTATTGGCTTGAGATATTATAGATTATTACATTTATAGATTATTGGATGCAATTTATACATGACGTGCAAAATCTAATCATTCTGTATTTCATGTATGTATACTAGTACATATATTAGGGGATATTATTAAGTTGGGCGACTTTTAGTGAGCTACATAATAATTTTATTATTGTAAGATGTAAGGGGAATTTATTCTTGATTCCAAGCCAAGCTTTCTTTCTTTTTCTGTTTTCTTTCTTGGTTGGCAACGCATCATTGATGCCCTTGGTGTTGCTAATGTCCATGGGCGACGATAACCACTTACCATCAGGTGAATCGTCAGTTCGTTCGCCGGCTGTTTCCGTAAAAAAAACCTGTTCATTGTGTATAAGCTCTTCTGCAAGATAGTGAGTTTGTTAAAACTCAGTTTGATATCGTATTCGTGTGTGGCACTGAGGTTTTTTACTAATAGACTACTGTGTTTCAGTTGTCCAGTTATGCTTTGCCTCAATGACGTCATTTTTATCAGTAAGCTACATACATAGTATAGCACTTACTACTCACCATCTGCTCATCTTTGCTAGCTGGTTATCATAAAAATGCCACAAATCAACTCAACGCCCACGAAAGTCCTGTAATAATTTATTTCCGTCTACTAATGTATTTGTATTACGTTTGTTTTGAAAATATTCAGCATCAATGTAGTAAGTATAAAACTTTGTCACTGACGAGCGAGGTGGGTGGCGCGCCAAAGTGTATAAATAAACCAAATTACGTTCGAAAGCAAATATATTAACGATGATGAGAATTATAAAATTGTCATGGAAGTAACTTTAACTTTTTCCTACTTATTGTTACCCTCCGTATAGTTTTTCGTGGTGTTTATCTTCCTGTTTATTATATCTATCTTCCTATCCTTATCATCTATTTATCCATAATCTAAAGCTGCCTATACGTAATCTACAACTGCCTTGACATAATCCACATCTTCCTATTTAAGCTATTTAACTAGCTATCTTTACTCTCTGTCTAGCTATCCATCTAGGTAGCCTACATCTATACCGTACGCTTCATCTACTTCTGTTCATATACTTATTTATCGACAAAAATGTAAGCAGATGCGCCATCTGCTTATTCGCAAACTCCACCTAACTATCCTTACTCTCCATCATGAGCATTGCTCCGTATCTGTAATTTTTATATGCCTATCCTTATTTCTATTTTGCACTTGAGCACATTCAAAGCGTTAGTAAATAATAGAATATTATTGGATATGTAAGCGGTATTAGAAACAAATTGCGTTGTAATTAAGCACTATAAGCAGCTGCTCTCTTCTTGCAATTACTTGTTCTTCGTCGATGCCATGATGATGCCATGCTTCTTAAACCTTGAATAAATTTTCCCTAGAACTTCCCGCTCATGATGTGGACGTCTTATTGAAGAGTGAATAGATTTTCACTAAGTTAGTACACTCACCATCGTTGACCACATCCCTAATTACCAACAGACTTACTTTTAAGTATTAAAAAAACCTTCGTAAACCGCTTACTTAATAGTGACGGAAACAATCGTACGTAATATACGCGCATAATTATGGAGACGCAATCTGACAGAGAAGAGGATATGGTTGTTCCGCGTCTAATTTACTATTTCCTGTACTAAATCCTTCTGTCTCATATAGTTCCAAGTCTAGTATCTAGAGTTACTTCATATAACGGCTATGTTATTACAATGTTTTTTTAAATATCAAATAACGTGCCTCTTTTTGGTAAACAAAACTGTGTACCTACATTCTACTTCAACATTGTACACCAATCAGTAATCTTAAAATGGACAAAATTTCTTGGATCCAACTTAATTCCAGTATTGTTTATCAGTTACACTGCCGTCGTTAAGAAAAAGGGCACAACGAATATTTTTTGCAAAATTGAGTTATTTACATATTCGGAATCAAGAAAAAAATGCCTATCTGTCTAATTATTCGTAGATTTTTAGGATCACGCTAAACAGGAAATACCTTAAGCTTAAAGGCCACAACTGAACTGTGACAGATGTGCTATTTTATTTAATGTTTACCAATACTAAACCTTAACATGTAATGTAAAAGAAAAGGTACAACTAGCATTTATACCTTCATGTATCATATTACATGTACTATTATGATCACTTTTTACTACAATGAAAAGGTATAGGTGAACAAAAGTGCTTTTCAATGTATTATTTTATATTTTATCATATAAAATATTACATTGAAAAGCCATATATGGAATTGTGCCTTTTATGACTTTTGTGACTTGATACTACTGATTTTATTTGGATTTTTAAACTCGATTTTCTCGCAATTTACAATATGTTAGAAAGTGCCCTTTTTGCTTATGACGGTAGAATAGTTATTTGAAAACTTTTCATAATTCTTCTAAAACTATTTCCGTAAACTGAGTTTGTAACTATTATGGCTTAAGAGCCGTTTTTAAGAAAACGTTAAACTTAAAATATAAATTACTGTTGAACATGTTCGGACAAATAAAACTCTCCTCATTCATTCATTATCAAACTAAAGAACGTTTTCCACCTATCCAATAAATATTCTGTTCCTATCCAGTAAATATTCTTCACCTATCCAATAAATATTCTACACGAAAATGTCGCTACGGCTTGAGCAACGAGTGGGCTAGCGAAAGCATTCGTTCTGTATACGAATAACTACTAGTAGTACATGACTTCTAAGTGTTATTTACATACACCCGTGACTACAAAATTTATTAAATTAGGTACGTCGTTTTACCGTTTGTAATGTGATGTAGATGTTTGGTTTAGCACAGGTTTAATGAGGCGAGTCTAATTTACGATATGAGTGCTGAAATATGCGGATACTAAATGTTTGCTTAAAAATATTGAGTTTAAATATACTTTTTATGTCAATCGTAATCAACATACAATGAGCCACCAATAGTCTGTCAGTAATTACCCTTATAATATTAAGGGCTTGTTTCACAATCTTCAAGTAAGTTCGAAGTAAGCTATTCGTTGGTTAAGTTGACATTTCGTGTATGTAAAATGACGCTTTAACGTCACTTTAACCGGCGAATAGCTTATTCAGGACTCTACTTGAAGATTGTAAAACAAGCCCTAAGTATAATGGTGGACATAATTTATGGACAACACAATATCGTCCATATTTTTAATACGCTTTTATTATTATTGTTTTTCTACTAAAAGTAAGATACACAGAAAAAGTTATCAAGTAGTTTGATAATAATTATTACTCGAATGTTTTTAATTAGGTTTTTTAAAATTGTCTATTTATATTGAATACTAGTTGTTACCCGCGACTTCATCCGCATGATATTTAACAAAAAACTTTTTGTTCTTTTTTCTAAAACAATTTTTTTCTAAATAAAAGTAGCCTAAGTTATTCCTTGTTACATGCTGCATCAGCTATATGCCAGTAAAAGTCCCGTCAAAATCGGTCCAGCCATTTCAGAGATTAGCCAGAACAAACAGACAGACAGATAGACAAACAGACAAACAGATAGACAGACAGACAGACAGACAAAAATTGTAAAAAATGTTATTTTGGTGTATGTACATCCAAATGCACTTAGTAAAAAGCGGTTATTTTAATATTACAAACAAACATTCCAATTTTATTTATTTGTATAGAGTATAGATGTATAGATAAAATGCTTAGTTAGCGATTTTAATAGATAACTTGCTATTTTAAAAACAACCTTTGCCTTTTACAATAGAGTTGAATCTTCGGTGAATACAATAAATATGAAAATTCCATTTTCCGTTTTCTTTCAACCTTACAGCTACGACATAAGGTTCACATTTGGCGATAGAGCCATGGAGCAGGTGGCTTCATAAGCGATGCAGAACTAATTCTCTATTGTTAATGTTTATAAGTACAGATAATCTTTGCATCCTTGTGTGGAAAATGATCTACGGTCATACGTCTTGCTAAATGATGTCTATAGTAGCTATTGTACTATAGTTTATTTTTAATAGAACCAAGAGTAGGAGACGTGTCGGCGGTAAGTCATCATTGTCCATGGACATCAATATCCTCATAGGTAGAAGATATAACTGATACGTTGTCGGCTAAGAAATCAAAGAGAAGAAAGGAAATATTGGCTATCAAGCCCTCAAACTCAAAAAGGTAATCCACAGCTTATCACAAGCAGTGGCATCCTGAATGACATTTGAAGGACAGTTACATCCTTTGGTTGCTTTAGCATCCTTTTGACTGCCTGATACTGCACAGGCAAGTAAAACCTAATCTATCTCGTATATATCGCTCACCTTGTAATATATTGGCACATCTACGTTTTTCGTATTTTACAGAAACGAGAATCAAAGATTTTATAAAAATGTTTGAAATTAATTTATGGGAAAAAAGATTTTCCGTTTTTTTTACAGTTTTTATGGGTTTGGTTACTAGTATAGACGTTAATACATATTTACCACTATGTAGATTATGCACTTTTAAACACGTGTGCCATATAAACTCAATTTCGCATTTTTTGCACATGAGCCAATATATTATTAGGTGAGCGATATGTAGTAGGTATGTTTACCTTAGGATATACCTAACACTTATTTTCCATGTAAACTTTTACTATACCAAACCTCAACTCACAGATGTACAAAGCCTTTCACGTATTAAGCCATAAAGTCTGAGAAATTGTTTATCAATTAGATTAGCACGGTACACAAGCCAATATAATTTGTAACGCAAAAGGACTGAATCCATTGAGGTACCGCGCACATTGTAATGAATAGCTTCAATCTATTGTTACATACATGGTTAATTATCACGTGGCCATGTGAACTACTTCCCTGGAGATTGGGTAACATTGCCGTGACCTATCATGCTAGAGTGCAATAGGATATTGTATTTAACGTCGTTTAGCTTTGGAGCCAGCTTCGACTACGTTCTTGCCAGATATATTTTATTATCTGTAACAAAAAAAAACTGCTGTCATTTGTAGTCTGTTATATCAGTTTGTTCCTTTCTCTATTGTAATTTTTTTTTTAAATTAAAGTCAGTGGTTTCCGAAAGTCATTGTTTTACTAATATCATAATATCATGTATCTCTCATAGCTGACGAAGCTACAAGTAATATATTATTGGGTTAGACGTGTCAATAAATAATTGGTGAACCCTACTTTACAAAAACGTTTAAAAAAAATTAACCACCTTCAAAATGAAAACAAAGAATGACTGTTTAAATGTTTTAAATATAACGTAATGAATCCCACAAGTATTTTTATTCTTAACTCTTGAAGACATAAGTTTTATGGGGATAATAAATCTACAGGGCACGGGTTTCTATTAGTCACTGACTCCTCAGTGCATGGTTCACAACGCTGTACTAGTGCATTCCATTTTGTGGTAACGTAACCATATTGACCATTTATCTAACCATAACATAAAAACAAGTTAATGGTTTAAAAACTAAATACACGCTTATTGTGTCAATGTACTAAAGCAAAAAAAAATGAGACTGTTGTAAACCGTTTAAGAATTTTTTCGTCCGGAGCCAAACCTGAGTTTATTATCCCAATCCCACGCCGGATGGGTGTCGTAAGAGGCGACTAAATCCGGCCCTCTGATGGTAGGGCCTTTCGAGGGATTCTATTGGTACTATTGATTTAAATTGTTAATTAATACCATTATTGCTATTATTATTTCTCCATGGGGTTTGCCTGGGAAGCTACCACCCTTTAGCATGAGTGAGCCGCCAAACGACTCGTCGTGTTCCGGCTGGGGGTTGAGAGCCAGTTCATTCTTTCTTTTTTTTCTCTTTTTCTTGGCCGGCAACGCATCAGTTATGCCTTTAGTGTTGCTGATGTCCATGGGCGACGATAGCCACTTACCATCAAGTGGATCGTCAGCTCGTTTGCCGGCTATTTCCATAAAAAAGGTCATACTTATCATAAAATGAATCAGAACTAATGAAAACAATAATGTATAAGGTCTAAGATAAGAAGAACTAGGTTCAATTAAGTTTGCTAGATTTGACCCACACAGCTAAAGAAAACCGTTTTTAATCTTTACGTCATGTTAATTTAAGATTATTTTTCCCAACGATAATAAGTAACAGAAAAATAAATCTTTGCTCAAGAACAAACAGCTTTCCCGGGTGTAACGTGTACGATGATATTGTGTTAGCCAAATAAGACAAGACAGTAATTGATACAAAATGATATTAAGCTCTGAGATAATCTTAATACCAAGCTACAGACTTTGTGAAGGTTGTTGATTACTTACATTGAAGTAAAGGGAGCAAAATTTATATTTTAACTGTAAAATGTAATTATTTCGATGTAAACCATGAGCGAGCATGCTGATCGGAATGACGATTGACATTTTTATGGGTAAAACATGAAGAAATGGTCTCAATGAAAAGATAAATGAATTGAATGACTATTCAGAACGCTCGTAATAAGATCAACGTTCTACGGATACCATAAAAACAAAATACCCAACTGTGCCATACGAAAATGCTTCAGAATTTTTCAATTTTCGTATGATATTTGGAATGTGGAGCGATAAATACTTTTATTACAATTCTATCTTGTCTGAAAAATCTAATAAAACATTGAACTTTTTTAAGACTTTTGAAGCTACAAACATACGAAAATTATTTTTTTCCAGTTCACGAAAAACTTAATCCGTTTTTGGGTCCAAGCAAAACACGTGGTGCCCCCTACTGAGCAAATGAAAAACGACGCATTATTTGTAGTGTACTTCACAGACATACATACATGTCTGTGAGTACACTACATTGTTTTGATCGTCAATTTAAAACTGTACGTTCAATAACATCACTTAGGCATTTAACGAGGCCAAAACATATCAACAAAATTGTGCCGTTTCATACGGCGTTACCATCTTTTCCCTACTTTACTGCCTTGGCTCGGCCACAACACCGTTATCCTTAGGGCCGGTGTATCACGACCTAAAATGATATTTCGCCCGAATATAGAATTTTTAGGTATGTGTTTGAACAGTAGCTATTAACTACAACTCAATAAATATTGTTGAAGATGTAGAATACCAATTTTATTGTTTTATAAATAGTATGTAAAGCTAAATAATTACGTACTTCATCAGTAAAAAAAATGGTTGTCTGTAAAGTCGGTATACGGACGGAGATTTAACGTGACAACGTCTGTTCGTGGTATAAGTTTAATTAAGAAAGAAATTTCTTTAATCTTATCCGACGCCAGAAACGCTCGCGTAGAAGAGAGACGCAAGGCGTGCGCCGGTCGAGCGAGCCTGTCTCTTTAATGCTGCGCGTGCATGGTAACGTTCCGGCAAATCTTACTTGGTCGTTACACAGTTTTCGTGAATGATACCCGTGTCAACCAATTTACAGACGTTGCCACGTCAATATATCTGTTAAACTTATAGTTTAGGTTATTTAGACGTGAATATGGATAACAACAAAATTATCTTTATTGTACATTAGAAGTTATATCTGGTACATTACAAAACTTAGTACAATAGTCGGTCTTATTAATTAATTAGCAATATCATCCAGACCAGACCCATTATAACAAATAAATGATTTTTGTTGTAACGAACATGTTTAAAACTTATGTAAGTCTATGTAGTAATCAATGAACAAAATATCTCTCTATAAACTCATCAAAATTTAGTAGATTAATTACAATCTAATCGCATCTCGTAACGTCACGTCTCAGGCTTACATAGATAAAATTTCACATTGCAATCGCACATACCAATGTAAATTTGCATCGCTGGGAACTATGTACGTACACTCGCTCATCGTTTCTCACCAGCAGTACGTACAGCGACTAAACCATTATTTCGCCCGAATATAGGATGTTTAAATGGGCCATGAATGACATTACACATCATTCTGGAACGCGACCGTCATATCAACATTATTATCTATTTAATTCAACGGCTTATCTCTAGATGTCCGTACTTTGCATAATAAAGTTCGTTATGCTAATAGCATATTAGTTACACTAGCTATTAGTTCATTCATTCGTGTAAGGAAACGCCATTTTCATCGCTTGCCAGGGTGGTACCATCATTGTCAATTCTGTCCTGAGCTCAAATAACAAGTCCTTTTGAGGTTGATTACAAAACATATAAGATTTCTAAATGATAAGGGAACATTCTTATACTACGTGACAATTTTGTAAACATTTTTTGTCCAAATTCAGTTGTTTACATTACACCTTTGTCTTTGGATCACAAAAAAGCACATGAGTACCAAATTTCAACTCATTTACTCCAGTAGTTATGGAGTAGCTTGTTTTTAGGGTTCCGTACAAATAAAAACTAATAACGGAACTCTTATACTTAGGATCAATCGTCGCAACGAAATCACAATTTGTTATTATAGTTCTGTAATAGATAATTTTCAATAATTCAACAAAAGTATCACGTAAGAATCAACGTACAAAACGCGAGTTTAACTCGCAATTGTAAATAAATTTTATGTTAGGATATGTTTTTTCTTAATTTCATTATAACGCACTTTTGGCGTCACGTGGCAAGCGCTGTATTTATAAACGCAAATGAGCCTGAGAGCTGTTTACAAAAAAATTTGCTACGTGACAACTTTGGTCTTCTCATATACTACGTTTGGTCACCGACGGGGGGAGGGGCGTAAAAAATTGTAAAACATGAGTCACGTAGTATGGGAATGGTCCCTAAGGACATATCGTCGCTGCGCGTGCGAATCCGCGTAAGAGCAACTTGTAAAGACCGCATATTTGCTTTTTGATTATTTTACAGGAGGAAGATAAAACTTAATTTCTCAGCGATTTTAATTCTTATTACCGACTGAACTTATCAGCTAGTTAAAATAAAGAAAGTTGTAAAGAACTAGCTGATAAGTTCAGTCGGTAATAAGAATTAATATCGCTGAGAAATTAAGTTTTATCTTCCTCCTGTAAAATCATCAAAAAGCAAATACGCGGTCTTTACAAGTTGCTCTTACGCGGATTCACAGGCGCAGCGACGATATTAGATTTATGGCGTCGACAATAGTCACAGCTCGACCAATCTAATAGTTCGAAGATTAGACTACCATATTATTTGAAAGAAGCAAACTATGACCACAAATTCGATCATTTACGTAATATTGCTCTAACGTTACCTATAACTAAATTACAATACAAATAATCTAAATTTTAGTAACAAAAAATAACCGACTTCAAAGTTACTCTATAACTACTTGTCAGATCTCGTTCAAATTTATGTGGGATTACGTGACAAGCACCTGCTTTCGATTAAAAAAAAGAATCATCGAAATCGGTTGGCGTGATATTGAGTTATTCGTCCATTTGTCGCGCTTACTTAATACAAATTTAAGACTTATATGGTTTTATCATGGATGCCATTGTCAGATCTCAATAAAATTTATATGGGACCACATGACAGCTACCAGCTTTCGATTGAAAAAAGAATCATCAAAATCGGTTCGCCCAGTCCAAACTTCTGAGGTAACAAACATAAAAAATACAGTCGAATTGAGAACCTCTTCCTTTTTTTGAAGTCGGTTAAAAATTATATTTTCTAATTTATTTAAATCTTGTGTAGGTAATTTTTGGGTCACCCTTTATTTGCTCTACCTGAAATGCTTTTTGAAATGAAACTCGTGAATAAACAGAAATTACTCTGTTCGCGCAATACAGCCTTAAAACATCAAACTGAAAATTGAAACATTCAATGAATAAACTGAATTCCAAACCAAACAGCAAACTCAAATCGAGATGAAATTATTACCTACACATTGAATGCATTAGATTTTTGCAATAAAATTCCATCTAAGTGTCTGTTCACACTTGCGACAACAACACGACAAAAAGTCGCACGTCTTAATAGTGTCGTTGCGAACTTGCGACAAATTGTGACGACCACAAAATTGTGGTTAAAGAATCTTTATTTCTCATAAGAATTAACAAATTCACTTACATGAGAACTTAACTCTGAGAAGGTACACTAAACAATAATTGTGACATAGCATGCAGAACACTTATAGACCTATTGACATAAACATTCACAAAATCAACAGCACTTAAAATACTCTTTAAAAAAAATCTTTAACATAGCATAACAAAATTAAAAGTGCAAATACAATACCAGTGTTATTGCGTTGTACATTTGAACTGCCAAATGTCGCATACGTGCATTAAACTATGCATTTTCATACTTTTCTTTACTTAAAGTGGGTTACTCAAAAAAGGTTTAAGTTAACGTTTCGGCTAAAGTTAAATTTAGCCTTTAAATATATTAAACTAGGTTGCTGATTGGTTAAATTTAAATTTAACTTCATGTCGAGCAATCCAGGGTTACACGACATCGTTTTGTGACATTTTCTCGCGCTGTCGCATCACTATCGCACGTTTGAGTAAAAACTTATCCTGAACGATATCCGAACGAAATTTAATTTCCACTGCAATATTTACGTATTTGGAATACGTTGCTGGAATCCCGACGGGGAGGCGTGGTATTCTGGAATACGGCTTTGTATAGAAGATATTAAATTCAGATGATATTCGAATACAACAATGAGGTGTGTTTATAATGCACGTATGGCTATTATCTTATACAAACGATAGTGTCCATCATTTTAATGATAGCCATTGGATACTTTCATGAACAATAAATGGATTTTTAAAAGCTTTGAAAACTCATATAACGATTTGTAACAAAAATTACAATGAGTATCATAAAAAAATATTACCAAAATTATAATATAGAGCAAATTAATACTCTAATTGAATTACTATAGAAATATGGCGATTAGTAGCTTTAGTGCCCTTCTTCTATTACTTAGAATATAAAAAATATATTACATATTACATCTTATTCCAGACTATCTGTGTGCAAAATTTTATGAACATCCATTCAGCAGTTTTTGCGTAAAAGTGTAACAAACATCCAAAGATCTCGTCTTTCACATGTATAATAAATTAGTAGGAAGAATATATGACATATTTCATAGAAAATATGACTGTATACCTCTCAATAATAAATTACTGAACTACACAGTTCCTTACGGGTCACGAAAGCGTAGAATTACCTCTGTTTGCCAATAGGAAGTGTTGTACTAAAGCTGGTAAGCGCTCACCTATGTATCAACTAATGAATGCATATAATGTAAAGGACAATGCCCATCTGTGCCCCAGAAATGCCCAGATAAAGTATATTACAAGATTGCTCTAATAAATAAAAACTAGAATTATGTTGTTAATTTTAAATCTTAAGAAGCACTGGATAAAAAATTAAATGAAAGTAATAGAAAATTAAGTTCCTAGTGAAAAACTAATAGCAATGCTGTCTGTAAGCGATAAAATGTATAAAAGACCAGTAGGAAGTTATCATGTTTAATGTCCAATATCTTTTGAACCGGTGCTTTATATGACATTAAATCTAGATATAATATAAATACTGTTAAAAAGTTATCATATGACATAGAGCTGCAATTTGGGCATTGCATGGCATTTCTGTCTTTCAGCTCCATACTAATATGGGCATGGTCCTTTCAATACTATAGACATTATCAACAGCTGTCCTGGTGCTTTCAGGAATTTAGTATTACACACTATTTGTAAGGAGTAACAATACATCTGTAATCAACCTCAAACGGGATTGGTTTAGTATTTGTTTTTTTTTCTTTGTATTTGTGAACATCGATCAGTTAAAGTTAAAAGTTTAAATTCAAAGATATATTAATATTGTATTAAGTATGTATAAATTTAAAGTTAAATTTTCTTTTGGTTGAATTTATTGCTGCTTCACTTTCAATGTATAATATTAAGAGTAATCTGTGGTTAACGGTATTGGTTCACAACCTAATATTAAGTCAGAACTACATTGTATTACTTAAGATCTGTTGTGTTACTGTTTGTTAACCTAAATAAATGAAAAAAAAAATCAATATTGAGCCCGGGAGTAGTTTCATTAAATTTGCACTTAAAATGTATTAAAAGACGCCTCGAGATAACAAGAACATCGCCAATATCCCAACGCGCGCCGGAGAGAAAATTCAAAATAAACAACGTGTGGTTATATGAACTTGAAAGGTTCGTTTATAGAGACGCTGATTAGCACAGAGTGATGGAAAAATCACGAAGGAGATTTTACCTTCTTCTAGTTCTAGCAAGAAAAGCAAAGTGATATTTGCTTTCAATAAGGCTTCCCGCCCACGTCCGATAATCGGTGACCGCTTTTTTGTAGGTGAAAAATAGAACGTACTGATAGCAATAGTGCAACGCACACGTCCTTCAACAAGTCGGTCAGAAATAAAATCGGTGCATTCCGACCGATATCGGTGAAAAATGGAACGTTCGGTTCTCACCGACTCACCGACATAGGGATGTTCGATCTAGGTGCCTTGTATCGATACTCTGGATCGATACGGATGGAGAGTAACGTAGGCTACTTTTTACCGCGGTAAAACATCCCCAGGCCATGGGAAGATCGACGTTTTGTTAGTTGCTAGATATTTAGTTCCAGACGTTGTTAATATATGGCGTTAGTGAAATTCATTTGCAAGTTCTGAATCACGCTATCAAATGATACATGTTTACTTAAGTCATAGGCAACTAAATCAAACTAAGTAAAAGTAATTAGGATTTGTAAAAAATTGATCTCTACCGCGAGCGAAGCTGCGGGCAAAAGCTAGTATGGTAATAAATAAAAGATGTAATTTTAAGTAGATATACCGTATAATTTAATATGATGTTTCGTATCGATCCAGAATCAAATAAAATATTTTATAGGAAATAAGGTTATGGCGCAAAGAAAACGTCAAGAGTTTAGGATTTTTAAATAATAACGGTATATTAATCCTTTATAAATTGGGAAGTGATACGTCTGTATCCTGTCAAGGAGATATCGAGAAGAAGAGCATGAGACTAAATGAGTGGCCTTTTATTAGGTCGGATTGAACAGGAAGCGTGAAGTAAATTGCAAGTTAAAAACCACATAGGTGGCGTTTCCGCCGGAAGTTATAAAGTCAACTACAGATTAATTTTTACAAATTAATTTAAAATAAATCAACATATTTTAAATAAGGTTATATAAACTATCGACAAGCTTAATTCAGTGGGTTTCTAAATAAAGATAGATCATTAAGCCAATCTTAAGATCAATCGTTTTAGATTAAATTTTATATCAGATTTAATTTTATTCAAAATATTGTATAAATAAATATTGAAAAAGCTTCTTAAGGTTTTTTTTTAAACAATGTGGTATGTAGTAGGACCATCATGTAAATAATAATATCTCACTTTATAGTGACCAGTACGCTCTATTTCTCCTACAAAAAAAATCGGTCACCGATATCGGTCGTGGTCGAATAGCGAGTCGGCCACAAAATCGGTCATAAGAATCGGAGGAAAAATCGGCCCGATTATCAGTCCTACAAAAAGTCGGACGTGGGCGGGAAGCGTAAACATTTTGAAAATAAAGTTTGGATTTTGTTTCTTTGTGTGTATGTCTGTGCGTGTGTGTCTGCGTGTATGTGTATAAAGTTGTGTTATTATTATGTTACGGAGTAAATTTATACGTCAAGTTAAACAACAGAGAAGAGTAGAAATGGTGAGGCATGGTAAAGGTTTTGTGAGAAGAGCTGTAAGCAGATCTTGAAGAATCTTGAAGAGAAGAAGAACTTAACTGTATAGGTGTTGGTATCATACTGGTGTTGATTGGTTGGCGTAGATATATTTTGCTATTTGGCTATAATTTGGTTTTTAAAAAAGAAGATTAAAGAAAGTATTTTGCGTCGTAAAGAATGTCATTGAATATCATTATTGTAAAGAGTGTGAGCGTATTATGTTAGCGTAATAATAGATTATTATAATTATAAAAAATATTTTGAACTAAGAGTAAAAGAGAGACACAGATAGGGAGAGAAGCGTTTCCGACTTCCGTTACTTGAAGATTTTTTTCAGTTAACTGTACCGCAAACCACAGAAACTTTCATACAATAAATATCCCAAATGACAACCAAAGCAAACGAAGTGAAGTGGTGAAGAAGAGAGAGGAAAAGTTTTTAAACTGCTTGTTTAGTTTTTCTTTTTTCCATAGAACTTGTAGTTTTGCTGGAAATCGAGATAAGCCGGTTTTATCCTTAAAAATTCACCCTCCTTCCCCACTTCCCAACCTCATTTTTATTACAAGCATTCCCTGATACTACAATCAGGTTTGGCTCAGGGGAACTCCTTAACGATTAAGAACGTTTCCACTATTAGACGGATTTTTTCCCAATTAAACCGCTTATTTCGTATTTAAACAACTATTTTACTAACAAGATTATTATAATCGCACCTTTAGTTGTTGTTATCTAAAAGCGTCATGTAGAGATGGAGGGAAATACAAATGAAGTCTATAACCGGAACGGTTATCGTCGAACAGATGTTTCCGATAATTACTTTACATAAAACGGCCGATAAAAGACTATTCGATGTGTCTTTTTAGGGGTCGGTAGTGAAAACGGAATTAAGTTTCGTCATGTCCATCTGTCCGTCCGCAGCGGAGTGCAGAGATTTTTAGACCTAGAAAGCTGTAATTTGGCATGGATGTGCATATATTCTTTAAAACTACAAAATGGTAGAATAAAATCGATAAAAAAATTATCAGGGTATTTTTTTTTGTTCCTCGTCTTCCCCATAGTGTAGGGTATCGTTGAAAAGGTCTTTCAGAAATATTATAGATCTGCAAAACCATTTTTCGATTCATCGGTCTGTTTACGAATATTTGGCTCTAAAATGCTAATTTTGATTAGAGTCAAATATCTACCCTCCTACCAGCTAAATGTGTTGGAAATTTGAAAAACTTCTCGGCAATAGCATATAATCATGATGAATTTAAAAGAAAAACTATTACGGCTAGGGCTTTAATAGTAGCTAGTGAGTAAGGGGCGGCTTAGGATACTAACCCCAATCCCACGCCGGATGGGTGTCGTAGGAGGGGACTAAATCCGGCCTGCTGGTGGTAGGGGCCTCGGAGGGATTATATTGGTAATATTGATTTTAATTGTTAATTAATAATTATTACTATCATTATTTCTCCATGGAGTTGACCTGGATAGCTACCACCCTTCAGCATGAGTCAGCCGCCAAACAACTGGTCGTGTTCCGGCTGGGGGCTTGAGAGCCAGTTCTTTCTTTCTTTTTTTCTTCTTTCTTTCTTTGCCGGCAACGCATCAGTGATGCCTTTGGTGCTACTGATGTTCATAGGCGAGATATCTACTTACCATCAGGTAATCAAAAAAATAATAACCGATTAACTACGGAACCTTATATTGAGTGTTGCATGACACGTACTTGGCCGGTTTTTTATGTAAACAGGCGATAAATGAGTAGCCAAGCAACCTGATGGTAAGTGGTCACCGTCGCCCATGGACATAGCAACACCAAAGGCTAAAGACAAAAATAAATGCAAACAATTTATATTAGTCGAAGTACTTAAAGGATTTTAATAGACGCCTATTTCATTTTCATTTGATCTGTAAACTTTGATTTAAATTGGAAATCTCGATTACGGTGTTTAATTATCCTGAATATTAATGATAAAATATTATAAATGGAGAATTTTGTGCTGAAAACCAAACAACTACTGGGATTGGATTTCAGTAAGATGTATTATCTACTTTATCCCGGAAAAGTTTAGGGATCCCGCGGGATTTGTAAAAACTCGATCTCTACCGCGGGCGTGCCGCGGGTAAAAGCTAGTAATATTATAAATGAGAAAGTTTGTGATGTATAATTATGTTTGTTTTTATGTATTAATGTCTGTTACTATTCAAGAATAAACTTCTGAATAATAAGGGTCTTCAAGAGAAGAACGAATATGCTTTTGTTAAGTTAGTGCTCACCATAGACTTCATCGCTTCTTACCATCACGTGGTATTGCATTGATTTATTAATTTATTAATTCGTATAGTTCACCAACGGTTATAATAATAATAATAATAATTTTATTTCAAGATACTCAGTCTCATTTGTTACTACTGCTTAATCTAAGTGTGTTAGTAACCTTAAAACTAATACTAAAAAACTAAAAAAACTAAATTAATTTAAATAGCAACTGCTGGGGGCATGCAGCCCACAGCAGTGCGTCATGTAGGGACAGTCCAGCCTGCCCGCTATCATTCTCAGGATGCTGTTGTGGCTGGCCCGCACCCGCCGCACAAGCGACGCTGCTCGCAGCCTCATCGTGGCCCAGAAGCAAGGCACACGAGCCTCTGCGAACATGCCAGATGCACTGCAGGAGCGGGGCAGCCCCATCAGCACCCTAAATGCGTTATTATATTGAATACGAAGGGCTCTATAGGTTCGTTGCGTATAACTCCTCCACAGGCTGCAGGTGTAGAAGGTGGTACAGAATGCTCTGAACAGTGTCAGCTTAACCTCTTTTGAGCAGCTAGCAAACCTGCGGGCAATCATATTAGCTCTGACCGACAGAGCCCTTCTCTCCCGTTCAATGTCCACATTGTCCCTGAGGTCCTCAGTAACTATCTGAATATGTTATAACTTTTCAAAATTATATAGGTTTATCAGACATTCGTAACAAACAATAAATGCACAACCACATAGAGGCAAACATCGCATTCTTGAAATAACAAAGCTAAAATAATATTAGGTTAGGCTTACAAAGTTTTGTTACAAAAATGGGTACATGTATCTCTGATTATGTACGTAATTAAAAAAAAAAGGTATTTAAAAGACATCTATAGAAAAGGAAAAAAAGGACTAATAAATCAAATTACATTTTGTTTAAAAGTTTCTGAAACTTAGTTAAAGATATAATATGTCAATGTCAGGGAATTCACTTTTAATAAGTACTATTATTTATGTCTTCTGTGCTTATAGTAAAGTTTGGTCATTCTAGGAATCGGGGAGTTTGAAGGAGCAAAGAAGGTTATTGGTTTACAAGGCACATGGTACGGTATTCGTAAATGGAGTTTAGAGACAAGTCGGGGACAACGCAAATGACAATTGATTTTGAATAATGATTGATGTTAATAAGTACCCTTTGTTCTCTCCCAGATCTCGGTTAACATGTGTGCTTAATTTCATGAAAATCCGTTCCGTGGTTTTCACGTGAAAGACTAACACACTTTCACATCTAGGGGCCATCCATAAATTACGTCACACTAATTTCATGACTTTTTGACCCCTCCCCCCCTCCTTGTCACAGCTGGTAACATTTGTGAGACCTCCCTCCCTAGTGTGACGTAACATATTATGAAATTTTACACTAGAAATTATAAAATTAAAACAGCAGTTCCGAAATAACTTTTATTTTCATTAATTGTTTTTTAATATTTACCTATACATATCAAGTATACGATTTTGAAACGAGACGTCACGAAATTTAGGACCCCCTCCCACCTCTTGTCACACAATGTCACTTGACGACCCGTGTGGCGCAATGGTTACCATACCGGATCGCCGCACCGGGGGTCCTGGGTTCGATTCCCAGCGAGGCGGAAATTTGAATGATGAGTTTGAATTTCTGTTCTCGGTCTGGGTGTGAATGTCCTTGTCTAGTGTGTTGTCCATGGCACCCACGACACAGGGAATCCTAGTGTGGGGCTGTGAGTGTGAAGCGTTATTTAAGCGTTATTTATTTTACTACGTCACCCCCCCCCCCCCCCCTCTCCTAACGTGTGACGTAATTTATGGATGGCCTCCTATCTATCTATATCAATATAAAAGGCAAGTGATTGACTAATGTATCAACGTACAGGCCAAAACCTTAGGGCTAGAAACATAAAATTTTGCACACGTATTCCTCTTATGACGTAGGCATCCACTAAGGAAGGATTTTTCAAAATTCAACCCCCAAGGGGGTGATGAGCATAATTTCCGCGAGCGAAGCTTCGGGCAACAGCTAGTTGCCTTAATTACAAGATTTACAAGTAATAACTATATCCAAACGGTTTCCCCCACCAGTGCGTGTCGACAGACAGTTTTACTATTGCGGTATTGCGTGATTCTGACTGTTACATAATATCTATAGATAATAATCATAATGAAGCTCGGTAATATAGCATTAAAAGCAAATCTATTGCAGTTATTTTTAAATAGAGAACTAAGAATCGATAGGTATTACATATTACATATTTACATATTTTAGTGTAAAGCAGACAAATTGAGCCGGATTTGGGCGGCCTAGAATACTGACGCCAATTATGATAGACTTTTTGACCCCTTCCCCCGTCCTTGTCACAGCTGGTCACATTTGTGAGACCTCCCCCCTAGTGTGACGTTACATATTTTGAAATTTTACACCTAGAAATTATTAAATTAAAGCAGCAATTCTCAAATAAGTTTTGTTTCCATTGTTTTTTAATATTTACCTATAGTACATACCAATCATTCGATTTAGAAATGTGACGTCATGAAATTTAGGACCCCCTTTATGGATGGCGCCTAATATATCTTTATCTATAGTAGATGGGTCAATTTCAAAAACGAATTTTCAGTGATTTTTAGAGTCAGCAAGGTGTCTTCCAAATCGTGTTGTAACAAGTAATGAAGTATACAAAATGCGCCACCGGTATTGCTTTTTTTTGTAGGACATTTTTAAGAGATGTTTTAAGAGCTGTTGCACTATCTTAAATTACTCCGTAAATATATGTTAGTTGTGTTATTTAATGTATTTTCTAAAAAAAAACATTCCTTTTCAATGAAATTTATTTACCAAATAATCTAAATTTTACTAACAAAAAATAACCGACTTCAAAATTACTCAAAAACTACTTGTCAGATCTCGTTAAAATTTATGTGAGAATACATGACAAGCACCTGCTTTCGATTAAAAAAAGAATCATCGAAATCGGTTAGCGTGATATTGAGTAATTCGTCCATTTGTCGCGCACATACTTAATGCAAATTTAAGACTTATATGATTTTCTCATGGATGCCATTGTCAGATCTCAATAAAATTTAAGTGGGACCACATGACAAGCACCAGCTTTCATTTAAAAAAACAATCATCAAAATCGGTTCACCCAGTCGAAAGTTCTGAGGTAACAAACATAAAAAAAAATACAGTCGAATTGAGAACCTCCTCCTTTTTTTGAAGTCGGTAAAAAAAAATAATTAATAAAATATAAAAAAATAATTATAAATGAAGTTCACACACACAGAGACAGTACACCGGAACTAGATTTTAGGTCTTAGTTATTTTTTTATTAAGAATCTATGTAATATATATACCTCTGAATACTTTACAATCGTGTAGATCACTATTTAAACTACTTACCTATATAAAATTATGCATAATTGTAGTTTACCTCCACACATTAATTTTCAACCTCGCCGTTTCAAAAATGCACTTGGGAAATTCACCCAGATAGTTTATCTAAACTGAAATCAATCAAAAAAATCAGAGAGATATTAGATCAATTACAAACGCATTGTTATCTAGAAACTTCTATTTAATTTGATAGATTTGTTCTGGTTAAAAACCATACAAATGTTGTTTAGATTAAAACTTTTTTCATCCCGTTTCCAATTACTTGCAAGGCGCGTCAGATGACATTGTGCGTAAATAAGTTTATTCTAGAGACAATGATTTGATTTCTATTTACTTTCTTAGGTGTTTAAGCAAATTATTTTAGATAAGTGTTTATATAGATTCCAGTGCAAATATTTGCTAAATGTTTGTAATAGATGCGTGGGTGTTTTAGGTTGGTATGGTGTTACCCACTTTACCCGTTACCAAAGTTCGTTTATTTATGGATTATTAAATGGTTTAATAAACAGCATTACAGTATTTTACTATGGTTAACATAAACTCGTTATAAATGGTTGACTTAGATTAAGAATTAAATGATATATAAATATAAATAATTATATGATAGTAAAATGGTTAGTGAGTATTTTGCGCCCGAGTGGCTGCTGGTTCCGTACTAACTATAATATTAAATTCAATGAATTAAGAAAAACATCGCGCGACAAACACTGCGATGCATTAATGCATGATCACTGAACTGTTCGGTGCAACTCCGAACGATATTGACTTATTTTATTTTTGTAATAACGATTTTAATAGTTAGAATTTATAGTTTAACTAACTGTGCAACGCGGTTTCACCCGCATTCATTTGTGGAAAAAACAAACTACTAAGTTATGATGTTATATAGCCTATAGCCTTCCTCGATAAATGGACTATCAAACACAAAAAAAAATCCAATTCGAACCAGCAGTTCCTGAGATTAGCGCGTGCAACCAAACAAACTCTTCAGCTTTATAATACATATTAGTATAGATTCATATTAATATTATAATGTCACCTAAAATTTATGTGAAATACACTAACGCATTAGGACACGCCTGTGATATTAGTGGTAATATTTTGGAATGAATAAATAATTAAATAAATAAACAATGTTATTAGTATCGTCATCGTATTTTAACCGACTTCAGAAAAGGACGTTATCAATTCGACACGTAAGTATTTAATATTAGAGTTTCAAAATATTGACTTTAAGGCTGAAGCTTCCAAAAGTGTACAAAATTTCAAAAGTTAAATATTGGATGTATTTTTGTTTTTCAAACGATTTCAACAAAACTAGTGATCGAATTGTAATTACTGTCGGTCTCTAATTATTTCTTACTTTTGAGTTAATTTTTTTAACCGATACAAAAAAGGAGGAGGTATTCATTTCGACTGTATTTTTTATGTTTGTTATCTCATAACTTTCGACTGGGTGAATCGATTTTGATGATTCTTTTTTTTAATCGAAAGCTGGTGCCTTTCATGAAGTCCCACTTAAATTTCGTCGGTTATTTTTTTCTTGGTAAAATCCAGATTTTATTGAAGTCTAACAGTTCATAATTAAGTTTAAAAAAATAAGTTGACTTTTTTATTTATTCTGAAACACTAAGCAAAAAATGTGAACACTCAATTCTAGCTACAACTTGCTATTTCTCGCTTTTGCGCTATTTGGCTATTTCACACCTAAACGCCTGTGGTGGCCTACACAACAATACAATATGAACGAGGAGGTGATAATTCCGTGCACGTAGCGTCAGGGGACAGGATAACGTTTATTGTTTTCACGTCAATGCCTCCCGAGGGGCGCTCGAACGCGGCGGGCGCCCGGCTCGGCATTCTCCTAAACGGAATAACGGAATAATTCACGGGAGAATAGCAATGATGGAGGATGCTCAATTAGTGGCGATAATTTTATATGACTGGAGAGGAATTCTGATATTGGGTGCTGAATTCTTTAATTAATATGCTAGCCTACTAATATTATAAATGTGAAAGTTTCTATGGATATTCGTCACTCTTTCACGCAAAAAATAATGAACGGATTTTCATGAAATTTAGCATACATATAGACCATGATCTGAAATAGGATATTGGCTACTTATTATATTATATATTTAAAATTGAAAATTGAAAATTATTTATTTCATAAACTTTTTTTACATAAAATCATGTACACTAGCTCCCACACTAGGATTCCCTGTGTCGTGGAAGACTAGGATTTTGCCACTCGTTATAAAATTACACAAGTTCATAATATTAGAAGAGAAGTTGAAGAACATGAAAACAAAAATAGTAATTTATAACTTAATCTAAATTAGAATTCTTACTTGCGTGTGTGTGTGCGTGTGTGTGTGATTATATGATATTAATTATTATATTATTAAAACGTGGACAAGCCGCAAGCAGAACACTAGACAATTCTTTTTTTCGAATGGATAGTTGCTGTTGGCTCTAGTGGATTTTATAGCTTCACGCGGACAGATGGGCGAGCCTGGAGAGGCTCAGCCGAGAAGACATATATGCGAGGTGGGAGTGATACCTCCACACCTCGAGAAGCAGGAGCATGCGACGCCCTAAAGGCACCCCTGTGGGGTTCAGTCCTTGGCTTAGAACGACGCTTGTTGGAGGACAATGTACAGCCCAAAGCAATGAAAAATGAAAAATGATTTATTCAGCAACCATCATTACACACAGTTTCAGTGTACTCTCCCACACTAGGATACCCTGTGTTGTAAGAAGCTAGGATTCACTCTCTCGTAACAAAAGTGGATACACAATCAAATATCTTAAGTTAATTAACTAAATTACTTAAAATTCAGAATGTTTACAGCAAAAAAATATCAAATGGACCTTAAATAAAACTTTACACTAAGGATCCTTGTGTAATATGGGGAGCACTAAGAACAGTTTTGATAACTAATCTCTTAAAGGGGTAAAACAAAACGGTGGGTCAAAGGTTATATTGTATTGTGGGTATAAATTATCACGGACGAAGTCACAGGGACTGGCTCGTAAATTATAGCTTATATCCTTCCTGAAAACCTTCCTTCCTAAAAACCTTTCTAGGTGAATGAATTTTTCAAATACGTGCCATGGTTTCGGAAATTACGTTCCACATATTAATACTCACAAAATTTGCCCTAATAATGATAATGTGAATAATGTATGTTTTTATGTATATTCAAGGACAAGAAAATGGCAATGAATTATTTTGAATACTGTTCATTCATTCCTTACCTACATTTGAGTTTCACTGAAAATTCGTCGTCATTCTTTCCGACTCATTAAGTGTTCAACTGTATAAAATTTCTGCTTCTTTTTCATTTCATTCTCAGTTATAATGAGGCATTGGAAAAATATAGATGAGGAAACGTTATCCACATCTAAGGCCTTCGGTCGGCGTAATACTAATTACCGATTTTCTGTTCTGTCCTAGACAATATACCTACTTTCTTCACCATAAGTAACTCCTGTCTAGCCCTTTTAGGGGTCAAAACTATTGTACCTGCTAAGAGTATTTATAGAATAAATATAAAAAAATCACACTACTCACTTCACTACTACGTCACACATCACACCTCTTCTCATATATACCTGCGAATCTGAGTTGCGAAGGAGGATTACAAATTATTTTTGAAGTTATACTTCTTACTTTCTTTGTTTTTGGTAACTCATTAAGTTATTCATTAAGCTGGATATAATGACGTTACTATCGCTATGATGAAGTGTACATCTTTGTAACAGAGAATATGCACTTGTTTTATATCAATCTACCAAGATGCTATCGTTAAACTAAAAAAAGTTTTATATAATGCCTAAACAACGTCCCCAATTGTAGCCTCTATAAAAAAGTGTATACTGCATGGCTCCAATAATCTTTAGTCATTTTCCAGACATCTTTAAATAATTAAATTTAAGACAATTTAAAACTCGATTAAAATAATTATTAATAAATAAATGACATTATTGTATTACTGACCAATTTCTAAGGCACTGAATAATGGAATATATTAATTAAATTGGCTATTGACATGAAATTAGTTATTAATATATTGATGATTTTCACCACCTACATATCAAAAATTGCACGCCTCTTGGACAACAATATTCAAAAAACAATATTCAAAAAAACTATATGAAAAAAATATATTAAAAAACAATATTAAAAAAATAATAATATATCTAATAAATATACTGGTCATCAAAAAAGTCGGCCCACCTGCATGTTAATAAACAAACAGGTTAAACAGCTTATCTGTGAAACAGTGGGTGGGTCGATTTTTTTGATGACCAGTGTATAATAATAATCATTTTTCGTCACCTTTTGTGTCACCGTCAACGTGTTACAAATCTTAAAATTTCACTCTCATCATTTTTTCCATTTATTTCGTAACGCGCCTACAGAAGTATAACTCAGATGAAGGACCACAAATATAAAAATGCTTTGAATACAAGTATTATACAAAAAAAGACTACATAAAAAGTATCAATTTGTCAGGGCGACGTCCTTGTTTCTCGAAGGCAAGCGAGGGCGGGTAAATCAGTATGAATTTAGGGATAATATTTTTAACTGGAGACATTTTTTAAGATTTTTGTTGCGGAATTTTAGTCTGTGCACGCGATGTTTTCGGATAGCACGGGACGAGTTGAACACGCAAGTTTATCGATCTTTAGTGTTTATGTAAACTTTGGTGCGTGGGATGCTACTGTGTAAACTGTATTTAAGAAAAAACGTGAAAATTGTTTGTCCTAAGTCTCTGTCTTGGAATTTAGGTTTTTCTTTTTCTATACAAGTAACGTAACTGATTTGAAAGAAACAGTCTTCGAGAAAATATAATAAAATATCCAAATCGCGATCATGTACTTATAATATTGGAGAAGTTCTCTAAATTCCTCACATAGATACCATCATCGGAATTTTGATAAATTCGGGACCAATCTACAAGTATACCCTTTCAAATAAAAAATAATTATAAAAATCGGTTCATAAATGACGGAGGATAAATAAATACTACCGAATTGAAACTCTCCTACTTTTTTAAATCGATTTATTATTAGTTAAGTAAAGACAAATTAAACTTTCACGCCTTTTTCCATACAAGTCTTAATATTCCCACTATTGTGGATGGCAGAAACACCACTAAAGCATCACGACCTGAGTACAGCATGCATCTATCATGGTCGGGATTCGACTCCGGGATTCACACAGTCGGTATTCGCAGGCAGCACTGTCAATTTGGTACGGGGTTGTGAATGATATGTTTGCACCTCCACATCATCTGCGACGACAGGTGATGACGAAAATCGTAGCGATTCATCATCACCTGTAATCGCCAATTGTGTGGAAGCGCCATAATAGTGCTAAGATTATGCAAAAGTGAATAAAAAAAAGCGTCTATTTATCAAAAATAACCTTCAGATTGTAGGTGAATAACTTCTTCCATAAACATCCATATTAATAATTATTTATCCCCTAATGAAGTAAAATGTAGGTAAAACCTTGTATGAGTAGGTACAAAAATAAACGTCTTGTTTACTTCAAACTTAATTCAATATTTTTTACTGACAATGAATTATTAAAATGTATAGCTTGCTATTAAAAAAGTCAATGTACGACAACACCCTTAAGTCTCCGTGGGGTAGGCTGAACTTTTATCCCCGTAAATAGGGGAGGGACGTCTCAAGGGCTGGAAATGACAAACGAATAATGTGATGCGATTAATCTAGACTCTCGGCTGAAACCTACCCTAAGCTCTATCAGGATGTGACATCATGTCGGATATGTGTCGGATACGGTGAATTCCACTGTATTTATTGACATTATTTATGACATTGATTGACATTATTATTGACTGTATTTATTATGATTTACACCTACAAAGTAATCACTGTGACAGGTATAATACAAATTAAATTCAAACATTATTATAAGTTTTACTTTAGTACACGTAAACGACATGGTAATAATGCAACATCAAAAGTTAACACACTCATATCCCCGCAGTAGGTAACACATTAAAATAAATTAAACATTAAACACTTATTTTTAGGAACGTTTACGTGTTACGACATAAAATAAATATTGGTACGTGAAGAGATTAGAGAAAACTCTTTTCGATTATTACTCACATATACATTATAGAGAAGAATACGAAACTTTCGAAATACATCCAATCCTGCTATATTATAAATGTGAAAGTTTGTTTGGATGTACGGATGTGTGTTACTCTTTCACGTAAAAACTACTGAACGGATTTTCATGAAGTTTTGCACACACGTTGACCATGATCTGGTAATAAGACACAGGATAGTTATTTTCCCGTAAAACACGGGAAAATCATTTGTAAATAACAAAACAACAATGTTATAAATGTTCGCGCGCCAATAAATATTTTCCTTCGGATATTTAGATTCGGTTCCTGCTACAGCGGAACTATTTGTTACATCCCTAAAATTCAGTTGTAATAAATCTGTAACCTATTTTTTCACTGAGATTCCATTTTGGGAGCTTGGACATTTCCTTGGTATATAGGTACATATTTTTATACTATGCTTGTAGAAGTAGCACGAAGTAGTGGTTTTGAGTGTACAGTGAGTGTAAAATATACATACTTATACTTACTTAAACCATAGACAGAGTCAAAGCACTAAAACGTAGCTTTTAAATTAGATCATTTTACGTTACTTTGCGGCAATCTTTTATTATTAAGTTAGTATTGGTCTAAACGATCTATGTCTGTGGTCTTAACATACTTTGCGACTACCATCCGTCCCACCATTGCAAAGTCAACTTACCCTGATGATGCTCCGTTTCAGAGCGAAACACGTGTTGTTGCATATGTTACCGGCAAAACCCGATTTCAGGTTAAACTAGTTTGGCCTAGGTCAAACTAGTTTATCCTACTCGTGTCAGGACAAACCAATTTGGCCTAGTCTAAACTAGTTGGGCCTAGGCCAGACTAGTTTGTCCCGACACGATTAGGCAAAACTAGTTTCTTGTCAGGCTAGTCGTTAGTTAGAGTAATATTCATTTAGTTGCATATTGTTTACCAAAATTATGTATTAAGTAAGGTTTCGGACCAATTTTATAAAGAAAACGACAAATCATTATAATTACAAAGTTGCATTGTATGCACTTTTAGGGATAATTCAGGGGTTTTTGATACACAAACAGGGTTCCAAACGTCTCCGGCACTGCGGGAAATGCAGCCCCTCCGCCCTTGCGTAACAAACTGCAGGCACTCCATGCTCGCCTACGCAGCTTCGGCTTTTTCCGGGTTTTGCCGGTAACACATACATACATAATATATGTATATGAGTAACCGCCCTCGCTTTGCTTCGGTTTTCTTATTTTTTTACACCTTGGGTTACATTATTGGAGTTTTATTAAGGATCTCTAATTTTTTTTTAAATATAATATAGCCTATGTCACCCGGGGATAGTGTAGCTTCCCAACAGTGAAAGAATTTTTCAAATCGGTTCAGTAGTTTCGGAGGCTATTCAATGCAAACAAACAATCAAATCTTTCCTCTTTATAATATTAGTATAGATAACATACTTAATGTTGGTATATACTTTTAATTAAGGTAGTGCATGTTACCACTGTGGGAGGGAGGGAGATGCGATGCATATCTTAAAGTAGGTATATATATATATTGGTATTATATATATTAGTATAATATATATATATTCCATCATGTTAGCCGCGGATTGTTGCAAAGTAGGCCTTCTTTTATTAAGGTATAGAACCCACCTTATATAAACATTATTAATCATTGATGATACGTTTGCAAGTTCATAACCTATGTTCATAATTTTACATGTCACAAATTGTAATATGAGTCATGTTCCTTCAGCGGATTACTCTTGACGTACGTGGTATTAAATTTTCCCCGTTTAGTTTGAATGTCTGGGGCTAGAAGGCCTGGAAGGAATGAATAAGGCTTTATTGCTCAAGTGAATTAGTCACGGGTTTAACTGCGTATTTCTTTGTTTTTTAAGGATTTTTAACCGACTTCAAAGATGAGGAGGTTATTTTTTGTTTTATATCAGAAAGCTGTTTTACGAAACAGTATTTAAAATAACAATTTAATAATTATTATACATGACTCATTTTAGTATTGACTGACTTTCACATAAAATAATATGAAGCTTACTCAATCAATGTCGCGGGCATGGACGACACGAATGAGACATAATAATAATAAAACATAATAAACACCTATGACAGTAAAAATAAAAGAGCAAAGATGTATTTGTCACAGAATCGAACCTGGGCCACCCAAACTAGGCAAAATTGCGACGAGGTTGGGCTATAGAATCATAATAAAACAAAACCACATTTCATAGCAATATGCTGTGTAGACCAATCAAAAAATGCGCCACCTGTTTTCCGTACATTTCATTTCATCCGAAACATTTCAGTAATAAATTTTAAAATCTCAAAAAACTTATATCGCAGCTGACACCTCGTAAAAGGCTTTTATTCCACGTTTTGGAGCGAAGCCAATACCATTCTAGTGTTGTGCAAACATCCTGCCAAAAAGAGGTTTTCTTATGACGCGATAAAGCGAAATAATAATATTTCTCATCATATTTATTCTATGTTGAGATGAGTTTACATTATTATGGTGCGTCCAGATCAGGAAGGCTATTCTGTTTTGTAACTTGACAGCGGAATCCGCGATGAGATTCAAAATTGAAGTTCGAGTCCGAGATCTTGATATGTGATTCTCTAATCATCTGGTACGCACTTGCGAAGTGAAGGGAGTCTCGAACTCTAACTTCAATTTAGAAACCCATCGTGGATTCCGCTGTCAAGTTACAAAACAAAAGTGAACTTGCATCATATTGACATGTCATTATCTAATCATCTAGTACGCACTTGCGAAGTGAAGTGATCCTAGAACTCGAACGTCAGTTTTGAAACTCCGCTGTCAAGTTACAAAACAGAATAGCCGTCCAGATGGCACATTCTTCTGCACGCACACTTATGAATAACTACTACCTATTTAACTTTACTTTAAGGACCATAATCCGTGTGGAAATACGTGAAATACACGCACGATTATTGCCACTTGTTAAAAGGATTCAAATTGAACTCCATTACATCCAGTATGGGCTTATTTTTCTTAATTAATGATGTTAAATAGGAAGGATAGCCTTTTCGAAGCAAAGCGAAGGTTACTAGGTCTAGAGGGGGGCTAAGCTATGGAGCTACAAACCATGCACATTTGACGGGCACCTTTTTCTACATAAAAAATGGTAAAAATAAAAAATAAAAAAAAACCGCCTTCTAGCAAAAAGCTATCATGATACCATTTTGAAATCCTTATGGTAAGTTCTTTAATTTAATACCCATATTTCATTATTCCATTTTTTTCTGATACTTCAATCAATAGCAACTCATAGCCACCATAATTATTTGTTTTTTTATTTTATTTTTCTAAGAACACTTGGGCTGTCAAGACGCATCTAAAGATATTTTAATTTTAATAAATTTGTCCAGCCGTTTGGAAGATATGATGTAGTAAAGAACACACATAAATACATGCATACATTCAAGATACGAAAAACGGAACCCATCCTAGGCAGTCGGGTAAAAAATCCTGAATTTAATTTCATAAAATATCAACTAGATTGCTGACAGTCATTGATAAGCGTTTGGAAACATAAAGTAAAAAGTTTAATTTCCACTAGCCGATTAAAATATAAAAGTATCGTCCACAAGAGCACACTTTTACTTACCTCTTACTTATAAATACCTCTCGCTCGCACCCACGACCCGGCGCGTGCTAGCAATCCAACCACGTACCTCTCGCTCGCACCCACGATCCGGCACGCGCTAGCAATTCAAAAAAAATTCCCGCGAATGTGCGCCTAGTCCATAGATAGTATCACGCACTTTCATCATGTCCCTTTTTGGCTATCGCATCGTAAAAATTTACTCTCATATTTTTTTCCAAATGCCGAGTAAAAAGTATAACTTCAAAAAACATTGTACATTTCACGCCCTACACTAGGTTTATCTTTGCAGGTGACATGAATGTACATACATGCATATAAGACATCAGAAACAGTCGCAACCCAATAAAAACTTTTGTTTTTTTTTAAAGTAAAACTAAAAAAATGGTACCTACTAAAAACTACTAAATTTCCTATTCATCCCTAATCATTATCATCTCTACCACTTACCATTAGGTGATTATACTCGGTTGTCAGCAATTTTACTGGCTGGCTTCAAGCTATTAATAACCCACTACTGAACATGGGTCTCTCATCTTGAGGAGGCCTGGAGTGGAGGCCCAATGTAGATTGGTGGAAGGATTAGGGGCCAACCCAAAGTTTAGAAGTATTCATGCCGGTCGCGGGCCTTCGATATGGCTTAACGATTCTTATTTTACGATAACAACCGGAACCAACGGTTTTACGTTCCCTCAGAGACACGGAAGCGTTTAATTATTTTTTGGTGAACAGTTTACGTTTTTTTTATTGTATATTCCTTGAGCTATCGTGGATGAAGACTTTATTTTCAACATTGATCACTAAATGTAAGAGATTGATTGGCAAATAGCTGAGATAACTTTATCGGATTAACGGGCGCAAACTGCAAAGCGAGTTCAGTAAAAACTCCCCGAACTTTGTTACAACGTACTGGCAGGCTTTAAAATTCCTTTCAGGTTTTATATTTTCGTGTTTTAACAGAAAATAATTGAAGGATGGTTCTCAATCTTTTTCACTCGGGTATCGCTTACGTTACTTTTTTTTATTTGAGCATTCTTTTGTTTTTCAGTTGGTCTCACAGCAAAAGTATCATCGACGCGTTTTCAGTGGCCAGCCAAATAGATAATTATACTTACCGCCTATCAAAAAGCGGTAAAACAGATACCCAAATTTAGATACTGCTATTGTTTCAAATCAAATAATTTATCTGTGACACTGGTAACAAAGGTTTACCAATAAAATAAAAATTATGCTCGACTCTTCTACTATGTGGTTGTGTAATTCGTGTAATTCGTGCCCGTATTCAAAAACAGCACTGTGTTCTCACATTGTTTGCGAGTGCATAATGGCATTAAAACCAGTTCATAAAAAATATTTGAGTGGAATCCATCGCTATGAGTTTGTCAAAATAGATAAAATAGCTGATGAGCTATTTTACCGAACGCATAGTTTTGGTTTGGCTTCTATCGAAATAGAAAGAAAGGATCGATTATTTGTACTGCTATCTTTGTCTTTTACCGTTGTCAAATGACTTGGAGTACCACGTGGAGTTTGACATATCAAAATATGGGCCAATTACAGGGCTCTATACAGCACCACGCGTCCGCTCAGTCAAGTAATACTTAAGTAGCGACTGTGAAACAGAAGACTTGCCATAACGAATGCACTGAGGAATGCCTTACTTCGCATAGTATTGCTTCTTTACTTATACAAGTATAGATCATGAATACGGTTATTAGTTTTATGTCTAGTGTTAATACGATAATATAAGAAATTAATCCATTATCTAACTGATATACAATGCAAAATAGGTGACAGTACATCAAATAAACAATTTTTATTGTAACACAATTGACAGTGTTCATCAGTCTAGTTAGCATCGACTCTGCCGAGCGAGATATCGAGAGTAAAATTTTTGACTGGCGAACATTTATGTGACAGATAAAATATTATTCTCTCCTAATTTTTGGATGTGCATGAAGTTTTATTTGTATAGTAACAACCGCCCACTTCGCATCGGGAAATCTAGCCACACGTCACACAAAAAATAATGAACGAAAACTGTATATGTGCGATTGTTTAGTGGCAATCTTTTTTGTGAAGCTATTGAAATAAAACAAAGCTTTATTCAATGAGTGGAAATTGAAACTACATCAATTAAACTGTTATTTCATTGTAGCAAGAAACGGGAACAAACGCACAGACAAAATTGTTAAAAGCATTGTTATATCATCTTTAGCGTATTTAAGCATTTTGGTTTCGCTGAAGTGAAACGAAGCGTGGACGAATTTAGCCAGTTATAATGGTTATTTTGATTAAAAATAACAACTAACGTAACATATTCCCAGATTGAGAACCGGTGTATTGGCCTATTATTTTCCGTGTGCCTTGGCTGGCCTTTATTGAAAAAGTTTGAAATATTTTCTACAATGGTTATCGGATGTGAGCAGTGGAGTCATAGTTGCAGAAGTTTTAAATATAATGACTTATTAATTATGACTCCTTGTTTCGCTGACTTAGCTTTTTAATTATTATTATATTACCACCGTCATCAATGGCTCATTAGTCGTTATTTTATTTTACAGTACCTACACATTTTTTAATAATTATTTTAGGCTTGACTTCTACGTGAATTATAGATCTCTTATTTTATATCGTTTTATTATAACGTATCGTTTTGTTTTATTATTAATGCATGCACTTGCAGTTCATTGAAGAAATCCATTTTAAATGAAGCGGTCTTACCTGTCAGTTTTCTCATTAATTATTTTACACTGGTGGTCGTGTTTTTAATTCCCGAAATGGATTTTTAATCATTAATGTATGGTTAGGGGTAGGAGAAAATAGTATTTTTAACCCCCGACGCAAAAAGAGGGTTAAAATAAGTTTGACGTGTCTGTGTGTCTACCTGTGGCATTGTAGTTCTAAACGAACAGACCGATTATGATGCGGTTTTTTTTGTTTGAAAGCTGACGTGATCGATGTGGTTCTTAGCTATCTTTAGTGTAAATTAAATCGGAGGTTTTTTAAATTTGAAAAATTATAGTTTATTATAATATTTGTACCTTTTAAAGGGATATAAACGTAACGAATTCATTTTAATGTATGTATCCTGCAACAATACCGTCGTACATTATTTTAATGCCCTTTTAATGCCCGATGCTATTATTCCAATATTAATTTTGTTTTTTATTTTCAGATTCCGAAACTACTAGCTTGGTAAGTGGAGCTGTTTTATCGATATAAGGTTCAGTAAAATAATAGTTCCAAAATACACACCTGATTATATTTGGAACCCTGTTCTAAGGTCTCCAGTTTAATTAGATTACAGCGCACACACTTCACAGTCTATGCCTCTGCCGCGTATATGTCGCAGTTCAATCATAAAACTGAGAATTTCATGAAAGTATCGGTCATTTCACGAAATGGAATTGGGTCTTCTCTAAAAATGAGATGGTTTAGTGCCGTAGTTAGTATACCACTCATTTTAAATTTGAGTCCCTCCTGTGGGAAATCTTTATGTTTTTATGAATTTGTACGTTACTGTCAAAATTCAAAATTCATACAGGTATCCCTAATACGATACATTTAAGCACATGCACCATGTCACTGTCTGCTGCTTGTATTTTATTGAAGTGTGCTGTACGACGCTGATGACGCTGATGTGATGCTGTATGTGTGAGGGCATAAAATCTAGTTCTTTCTTGTTTTCTCTCTTCTTAAAAGGCAACGCATCAGTAATGCCTTTGGTATTACTGATGTTTATAGACGACGACCCTTGACACGACCACGTTTCGTTTATCGGTTAATAACATAAATAAAGGTACCAATCAATTAAAAACATAATTTGAATTTTACCAAGAAAAAAATATCCGACTTCAAAATAACTCAAAAACTACAATGTTTTATGACAATAAGGCTAAGAACTCACGGAGCGATTTTCACCCGCGCCCGCTGCGGTGGCGGAAATTTTAAAAAACACGAATTTCAAAACTCACGAGACCGAAGTTTTGTGCGGTAGCGCAGCCGGTTGCGATTATCGCCCGCAAACCTGGCGGGCGAATATCGCAAGACGGGCGGTATTTACGATCTGTAACCCCACCCCCCTCCCCCCGGTGTCCACCGCGGTCGCCCACCAACCGACCGCAGAGCGTGCGGGAGCAACCCGCCGAGGCTGCGGCTGACCACGACCCGCGCGATTCTAGAAGTTGCCCGCCGGTGCAGCGGGCGCCGCGAATAAACCGCGCCCGCCGCGGACGTAAACCGCGTCGTGTAATATGCCGCTCGTTTTTACATACAAATCTGCATTCTACAGGAGCTGCGGGCCCGCTACCGCAGCGGGCGCGGGAGAAAATCGCTCAGTGAGTTCTTAGGCTAACTGAAAATCTAGCTCAAACTTAAGTGGCACTACATGACAAGCACCAGCTTTCGATTAAAAAAGAATCATCAAAATTGGTTCACCCAGTCGAAAGTTTTGAGTTAATTAACACAAAAAAATACCGTTGAATTGTATACCTCCCCCTTTTTCGAAGTCGGTTAAAAATTGATAACTCACGAGTAACAAAATATTTTCAAAAGAGTTATGTACGTATTCTGTGGGGTAACATCATTGGTTATCGCCCCAACAAAAATTTGATTATTTCATGAAATGCTCAACTTTTCATAACCAGACCACGACATATACATACATATAATATGGTATATATAGTATCGTTATGAAACGTGCCAGGTTGTTCATCAACGGAAGGTAGACTAAGTTTCAAAGCGAGTTACAACAGAATTGATAGATTTTATCGGTATAATGTGTTGCGTCGACTCTCATAACAACAGGCTTACTCGACGATTCGTGTCAGTCATAAAGGATTATTATCGTGGATGTGGTTCTTTAGGATGTAGCAAATGTTATGAAAGATTTGAACTAGAAAATTATGCAGAAAAGAAATGAATTTTTTGGTATTGATTTTTTAATTATTCTAATATGAAGTACCACTTACAGTCATATAGATAATATAACCCATATTATATATTGCTTAACCACCATTTTTTCGCTAAACTACATGAAAATCCGTTCAGTAGTTTTTGAGTGAAAGAATAACAAACATTCAAACATACATACAAACATACATGCTCACAAACTTTCACATTGACGACCCTGCCTGCGAAGCGAGGGGTCCTGAGTGCGACAATATAGTGGTTTTTAAGCTGAATAGTTAAAATTAATGACCGGCCATAAAGCGGACTTAACCTTCCGCTTGTCGAACGTATGAGCGGATTAACACTAAAATGTTCGTTAATTCCGGCAGTATTTTAAAAATGGAGACTGCATAAATTGCCGTGCAAAGCTTTTTATGTATATAACCTAATATAATAGGTTCTACATTATTCATAATTAATATTTGCTAGATTAAGGATTCTTTTTATACTCTTCTATGAAAGATATCAAGATACTCTAGAAGAATACCTTTGTTATACTGGGGGTATGAAAATTTTCTTTTTTTTTTCATTCCCTTTAGTAACTGATATTGATACGAGTAAGTAAGGCTCAAGCCAAATACAAACTTTCAACCCTTATTTAACACTCTGAAAGTCTGAACTCCCGAAATTTTTTCTTAATACTTGCCATAAAAGGAACCTACTGATCAAAATTGTAGTTATAATAATTTTAGTTTGAGCTCGACGTCGAATAAACTATCATGTGTAAAGTTTAATTTGACGACCTGTAACCTAGTTGGTTAGACCCTGCCTGATAAGCGTGGAGTCCCGGGTTCGATTCCCGGCCGGGCAGATATTTATGTGACGGATAAATATTTGTACTTGGGTCATGGGTGTTATACTGATGTCTAATTTACGTTGTCCTTGCCAACCGCGACACACGGAAACCTACTGCGGAGGTATGAGTGTGTAAACGTTTATTTTTTTATACATTTTACTTAATATCTATTAAAAATATCTAATCAAGACCAAGAGTTTAAACTTTTCAGTTAGATTCCCCACTTGAGAGGCTTAATATAACAAAATATTGAACAGCGCACAATATGGCATCCTTAATCCGCCATATTTGTTTTTTCAACATTAAGTAGTATGAATATAATTCTCCCGGATTGTGACTAAAATACATTGGAAAAACGGTAAAATGCCTCAAGCAAAAAGCTTTGGTTCAGTTTTTCCTACTTATCTAAACTGTTATGGGATTACAAGAACTAAATATGAATAACAGCGAATGAAAAAATATTACAATTTAAAGACACGGACCTAATTACTTAAAACTGGCATAATCTTATATGTAAAATTCTCGTGTCACGGTGTTAGAAGTTGAACTCCTCTGAAACGGCTCGACCGATTTTCGTAATTCTTTGCGTGCACATCGGCTAGGGTTGAGAATCGGACAACATCTATTTTTCATCCCCCTACACCTAAATTTTTTTTGGCAGAACAACGTTTGCCCGGTCAGTTAGTAAATTATAAAATTCATAAAATTCACAAACAAGTATGAATAAAGAATAATAAAAAATGAATAAAATATGAAATAATCGTTCCAATTTTAATTTTAACAGGTTATTATCCACCGATCGTAGGTTATGGTTACGTAACGTTTTTCGTCGGAATAATGAACTGACGTGTGTATATTAAACCGTATTGTAATCTGTATTGATCTATACAAATAAATAAAATTGGAGTGTCTGTTTGTAATATTAAAATAACCGCTTTTTACTAAGTGCATTTTGATGTATACACGGTACATATACCAAAACAACATTTTTTACAATTTTTGTCTGTCTGTTTGTTTGTTCCGGCTAATCTCTGAAATAGCTGGACCGATTTTGATGGGACTTCCACTGGCAGATAGCTGATCTAACAAGGAGTAACTTAGGCTACTTTTATTTTAGAAAAAGTATGTTTGGCGATACGAAATTCGCCGGGTCAGTTTTAATACAAATCTGCTCATTATAATTATGTACATGACCTACAGCCTAATTCACGTAACTTTAAGACGCATCGATTAAGTTGCAGTGACGCTGCAATCAAGTTGAAGTTTAGCGTCTAAACCGTATTCTCGTAATTTTTGAACTGCGCGTCAACTGCACGTGTCAGATTTTAAGGAGAGATCGATATGGAAAGTTAAGAAATGTAAAATTAGAAGTCATGTTATAAAGCAAGAATCGATAAATGTTTGTAACCTATACTATTATTAATAAGGGTATACCACAAAAGCACAACGACTTGTTTTATTTCACGGTGATTAACTTTTTCATATTATCATGTAGGTAGGTAAATAAATACACATATCTGCGGCAATTAATTTATTGAAGCCCTTAGTTCGCAACGTGCTTTAGTTATTGAGAAGAACTAAGGAAAGAAACTCAATAACAGCACAGAATTACCGCATTAATATTACATCATTTCACATTTCATATTTGTATCAATATTACACATTATAAAATGGAGCAAACATTATGACATTATTGAATTTAGAGCTGGTAGCAGAGTCCAAGTTTAACCTTACAACGTTATGATAATACCATCGTTTTAATTAAAATGCTACTACGAATATAAAAAAACAATAATTAAATAGACTGGCAGAGTAACAATATAAAAATATCGAAAGTACTTAACTTCTGCAGATGGCTGCTCTGTTCCGTAATTGGCACTGAATTGGGACCCGACCATTTCAAACACTTGCTTTTTATCAACCCAACTAACTACCCCCACAACACATCACCTGATATCGCCTGATATTCATAGACAAAAATAACTTGTAATGTTGTATAAAAATCGTAATAAACAAATACAATTTATAATTGATTTAAACTATTTCAAATCTATCAAAATTCATGGTATTTTATATTTAAAATATTTCTTCCAGCGAACAATTTTACTTCCTGTTGCAAATAAAGACCAATTTATAAAAAAAATATCAAGTAGTTAACATTTAACATTATTATAAATTTTCAGATACCTTATTTTGATTTTACGTATATCTTATATTACTAAATCGTACAATAACAAGATTATGTCTATCTTATTACCACATTTCCTATAATCTGTTATTACAGTGTTTCCTGTTACGACGAATATAAATAATACAAGTTGTTAAAATATTGTAACGTTATCATTAATGGATACCTAAATTTCCTTTTTATAAAAATCTAAATTTCATATTTTCTATTTATTGAGCAATTTTTACATATACCTACATTATAAATATACAATATCTCTCACGGCCAGACTGACTGTACTTCGCTCTCGAAGTACCAAAAATACTACATCGTTAAACATACTAAGTACATAAAAATACCAAGACAATTTAGCTTCTACTACTTTTACAATTACTGTTTCTTTTCACATTTAGATAAACACAAATTAATGTATTTCATTTCATCACATTTCATTTCAATTCATCACATTTCGTTTCATCACATTTCATTTCAATTCATCACATTTCGTTTCATCACATCTCATTTCATTTCATTTCATTTCATTTCATTTCATTTCATTTCATTTCATTTCATTTCATTTCATTTCATTTCATTTCATTTCATTTCATTTCATTTCAGAAGGGCCCACTAGCCTCTCACCTGCTGCACATGAGTCAGGCTAGGGCTTCTTAAATTAATATACATTATCAGCAGTTCCTTCAACATTTGTTCTAGCCTCCCACCTGCTGCACATGAGTCAGACTAGAACCTCTCAGTAGACATTATCAGCAGTTCCTTCAACATTTGTTCCAGCCTCCCACCTGCTGCACATGAGTCAGACTAGAACCTCTCAGTAGACATTATCAGCAGTTCCTTCCAACATTTGTTCCAGCCTCCCACCTGCTGCACATGAGTCAGACTAGAACTTCTCAGTAGACATAATCAGCAGTTCCTTCAGTAATCATCACATTTCAAATGATCCTTAGACAATTAGACTTTCATTTCCGCAGACAAACAACAAAATTCAAACATCCATTGTATTTCATTTCAGCCCATATCACAATAAAATTGTGTTGACAAAATTTAAACTAACAAAATCGAAGACACTAAATACGGTTCCGTTTGGCCATCCGATTCAATACAAATAGTACAAAATTTAAGATGTGATGACTACCAGCAATAACCGTAGACAATTATAAATTGCTATCGTTACTTATTTATTTATGACTTATACTTAATAACTTATTTGAAACTAAAAAAAAATAATTGTTAAGTTAAATAGAATTAGATCTTTCAATTTACTTAATACAACTCACTAATTATCTAAGTAGTACCTATGTTTCCAGTACCTAAGATCATCATAAATAATTGTGGATAAATCCTAATGATTATATTATGTAATGTATATCGAGCCATATTCCTTGCTATACTATCACAAAGGCACATATTATACTTATTACTGTTAGAAACAATCTTACATAAGATTTGCGTATCAAATGTTATTCATGGATATTATCCCAAAACTAACCTAAAATTACGTGTATACCTAAACAACAAAAAAAAAGAAAAAAAAGATCACGACATTATTATAAAGAGGGAAGATTTGTATTTTTGTAAGTTGGTAATGAATAAACTCAAAAACTACTCGACCGATTCCAAAAATTCTTTCACAAATTGAAAGTTACCTTATTCCTCTTTTTTTTTGAATTGCAAATTGGTTCAGTTAGTAATATATAAATGTTTATATCGTAAAACCTTTTAAAACTCTTATAGCAAATCATAATAAGTATATCATATTATCATCGTAAATGTAATAAAAGTAAGAAGCTAAAATTTCTTCAAGATTATTTGAGAAATGTCTGAACAGATTCCAATGCAATTTTCACAAAGTACTTATCAACTTACTGTGGAAGTTTTATTTTAATCGCACCAAAAAAAATATTTCAATTTAAAGAACACGTCAGAATCACATAACGGTTACTTAACCCGTTTCTTAGTACAGAATCACAAAAATTCACTCTCAAAGTCAGTTTACGGACAATTAAAGTTAAGTATACAAATACCTTTAATTATTTTATGGTTGATGTTTTTGAATGTCAAGTCAAATCAACCACTCATCATTGATATTGATAATTAGCAGTACCTACTGCCATAAATAAAATGGCGTAACCTCTTTAATTTATTTTAATTGGTATCTTATTTTATTATTTTGACTGTTTATTATGAATTTGTGGTAAATTATATGTATAATAATGATATGACATGATATTGTGTTAATTATTGTAAGTGGTATGTTCCGTTCTAATCTATACTAATATATAAAGAGGAAAGATTTGATTTTTTGTTTGCATTGAATAGGCTCCGAAACTACTGAACCGATTTGAAAAATTCTTTCACTGTTAGGAAGCTACACTATCCCCGAGTAACATAGGATATATTATATTTATACTATATTATATATACTATATTATATTTTCAAAAAAATTAGGGATCCTTAATAAAAGTCCAATAATGTAACCCAAGGTGTAAAAAAATAAGGAAACCGAAGCAAAGCGAGGGCGGTTACTCGTGAACAATAAAAATAAATAAATTTAAAGAGAAAAAAAAGTACTTTGCAATACTTTTAAGTAAGGAGAAATATTAAACGAATTTCTTGTTATTATATGGTTATGAATCCTAGTTCTAAAAGTATTAAAAATAAATGTTAAATTTTATTTACTATCAACGTATTTTACATGTGGCTACACAAAACCTCCATGATAATTATGATTAACTATCGATAGGGTTATTTGACGTTGATTACACTACCGCACTAGGGTCATTGAAAGTAGACAATATGACTGAGATGAACCGATACTTTACATATTTAATGTCAATTACTTATGGACTCCTTACGACTAAATCAACGAACCTTTCCGAGTTGGGCCGTAAATATTGTATTTAAGTGTTGGTACTACAACGTAAGCGAACTAGCGAATACCAGAAATTACGATTAGTGTTTTTAGGCACAAAAATAAATATAATTTTGAAGTTTAAACGTACCTAATTAAATCCGATTAACTTATTGATAAGCCAAACAAACCAAGCGTTAAGTAATTTTACTTAGAATGTAGAACATAATATACCTACCGAAATCATAATTCGTATTTTTAAGGGTTTTACAAATATCTCATGTTTATTCCATAGCAAACTACGTCTTCCTTTTGGATTACCTACTTTTTTATTTGTGTAATTATGTCTGTCAGTTATGCATAATCTAATTATTAGAACATTAAATATTATTCCTAATGTTATTTATCCTATCAATTTACATGATTCAATTATCTATCTTAATCGCTTTAATTAATTTTCAAATAAATAACAAAATTGTCATCAGTCTACAGTGTATATTCGTATTATATTACAAAATATTGTCGTATATTTATACTTGTTTCTCTAAATGTAAGTAGGTGTAGGTACTATCCAACTCCAAGGATGATACCCGAAAACATTTGAACCAGTTCTATGTTCCTATTCAATATCAACCATGCCCCATGTATGAAGTGGAACGAAATAATACAAAATTAATTAGCTTTTAAGATAAACTTTTATCTTACTCAGCACTACCTAGAACCTGATTTCAAATAAATCTATAAAACAAAAAAATTGTTTATACGGATGTTGTTTATAGACTCTGAAACCATCCGGCCGATATGACCCAAACTGGTCCTATTTAAAAGACAATAATCCGAAGATTGTTTGAGACCACTAAAACAAAGCATTAGGCACATTTTAGAATTTCAACTTTTCCTATACAAAAATCCTGAGCGTAGTAGCACACGCCGGGTATCTACTAGTATTTTATAAGTTTTCTAACAGTTTTATTGCTATTAATTTTAGCTAACTCTGTACAAAAATTAACTTCAAAATTATTTAACTTCAGAATAATAATTAAAGGGTAGCTTCATTTAATATTTTATTAAAAATCTGCGATAGAAACATATACCTTATCTATAGGTTTTATTATTGTTTTGTAATATCACATTATGTAAAAAGGTTAAAAGGTACTTAGAAATCGTAGGTGTACTAAAGTATAAATATTTCTTTTAACAATAATATGTTTTTAATTCGTAATAAATTCAATATTTGTCTTAATAACAATTTAAGCTCTTATGGCTTTTGCCTTTGCATTCTGAAACCCTAAATTTATATTTAGGAAAATGATTTCTCAAAATTCAATCTGCGGACACCGCTATGAAACAATTATGTACCTATTAATATAATTATAAGAAGACCATAACTTACCTACATGAAAATTAAATAAAAAAATTTAACCCTCAGGACAATACACTAACACTTAAAGCAGTTTTGTTTTTAGTTAAATGTTAGATACCTACATACTGGTTCAACCTACGAACCATGGAAAAAAAAGTTAATTTTTAGATGTAATCGAATGTTAAATAAATAACATACCTACCTAAATAAAAACTTCCGAGTGAGTATTCGTTGTGAGTATTCTAAAAGTTTACACATCTGATATATTGTGTCGAAAAAGAATAGGGCTCTTGTTTCCTTGTTGAATTTGTAGAAATTTACGTAGTGTTTATATGAGGTAGGTATATAAATTATAAGCAAATATAAAAATTATGTATGGATAGGTACTATTTTATGTTCGAAGATTCATTTCCTTGTAAACAGTAAACAATGAGATAGCCACAATCACAACCGAATAAAGATTTAATTTGTATACCTACCTACTTTGTACTATTTGTAATTTTCATTTAAATTTTCATCAATGTTATGTATATTCTATTGTTTGAAACCTGTATATCTACCTACTGTACCTACGTAAAAATTTTGAAAGTTTGTCTTCAATTCAAACCCGGTTAAATCTATTCTAAATTAAATAATTCATAGGTTTTCTCGCGATACCTGGTCAGAGAGAATTCCGCTTCCTTATTGTATATTAAAATTACTTGATGCACAGGAAAAAAAAAAGACCTTAAAATTAATATAAAGCCCTCTAAGGGCCTTACCGCTCTTGAAATCACTTCGGTGCTGTTCCATGGCGATTCCCTCGGTCACTTATTGGGATGTTTCGATACTAGTCCGTTCCGTTGTAGCAGATCCTTACGTCGAAGACTGGATATATTATTTCGTCGTCACACTTCCGCTGGTCCAAGGCCGTAATTTTTCTTCTATTCTGAAACTTGGAAAATAAACACATATTAAGATACATATATTATTTAAAACGCGAGTCCGACTCCTACACTTCTGATGTCAGATTTTAAGGAGAGATCGATATGGAAAGTTAAGAAATGTAAAATTAGAAGTCATGTTATAAAGCAAGAATCGATAAATGTTTGTAACCTATACTATTATTAATAAGGGTATACCACAAAAGCACAACGACTTGTTTTATTTCACGGTGATTAACTTTTTCATATTATCATGTAGGTAGGTAAATAAATACACATATCTGCGGCAATTAATTTATTGAAGCCCTTAGTTCGCAACGTGCTTTAGTTATTGAGAAGAACTAAGGAAAGAAACTCAATAACAGCACAGAATTACCGCATTAATATTACATCATTTCACATTTCATATTTGTATCAATATTACACATTATAAAATGGAGCAAACATTATGACATTATTGAATTTAGAGCTGGTAGCAGAGTCCAAGTTTAACCTTACAACGTTATGATAATACCATCGTTTTAATTAAAATGCTACTACGAATATAAAAAAACAATAATTAAATAGACTGGCAGAGTAACAATATAAAAATATCGAAAGTACTTAACTTCTGCAGATGGCTGCTCTGTTCCGTAATTGGCACTGAATTGGGACCCGACCATTTCAAACACTTGCTTTTTATCAACCCAACTAACTACCCCCACAACACATCACCTGATATCGCCTGATATTCATAGACAAAAATAACTTGTAATGTTGTATAAAAATCGTAATAAACAAATACAATTTATAATTGATTTAAACTATTTCAAATCTATCAAAATTCATGGTATTTTATATTTAAAATATTTCTTCCAGCGAACAATTTTACTTCCTGTTGCAAATAAAGACCAATTTATAAAAAAAATATCAAGTAGTTAACATTTAACATTATTATAAATTTTCAGATACCTTATTTTGATTTTACGTATATCTTATATTACTAAATCGTACAATAACAAGATTATGTCTATCTTATTACCACATTTCCTATAATCTGTTATTACAGTGTTTCCTGTTACGACGAATATAAATAATACAAGTTGTTAAAATATTGTAACGTTATCATTAATGGATACCTAAATTTCCTTTTTATAAAAATCTAAATTTCATATTTTCTATTTATTGAGCAATTTTTACATATACCTACATTATAAATATACAATATCTCTCACACGCAAACTGCGCGTGAACTTCACTTCTCCTGCACGCATCCTGCGCGCCTGCCAAACTTTTCTTCGGCTATTTAGTACTCTGTGTTAGTGTTGTCATATGAGAGAACAAATAAACTTATTAATTAATCAAATACAATTTATTATGTTTCCATTAAAAAACAAAAGCGTCAACAAAACTGCATAAAAACTCGCACCGAGAAGTTTATGAGAATACCCTCAAACTGCGATCGGAAACACGCTATCTTGACGCGCATCAACAGAATACCTTTTTGTGACGTGAGCGTGTTTGACAAGCGCTCGCGTGACGTGATCGTGTTTGACAGCGCTCGCGAAAGCTAAGAGAATACGGAAAGTGTTATTTTGATCGGAACGTCACTGCAACTGCGTTACGTGAATTAGGCTGCTAAACTGTCAACAAATAAGTTAAGACAATGAAACGCTATCGATATAGTTAAGGTGTGATATAAATTTGATAACACTTTTTTTTACTTTTTGCCAGTTAGGTGTCTTAATAGGCGACTAAATCCGGCCCGCTGGAAAGTACAATAATATAATTTTCTCAGATGTAATACTTATCTCGACTTTTAGACCCAATAAATCCCTATAAATCAGCTGTTGAAATATAATATGGTACTTATGATTATACACGCGCAGGACCTAAGAGCAAATATTAACCGACATAAATCTCTGTCGCCAACGGGATCTCCATTATTGCATCCTTCGATGGCCTGACCCTGAAACTAGGTCAAGAACCGAACTGCTGGTCGTTTATATTACTAAGTTAGTATTCATTTATGGTCGGAACGTCGGTCACGCATATTAAACGTCTGCCCTATATAAATCTATTTTACTAGTAATGTATGATAGAGAGCGCTTGATGAAGTACCTACAAAGTGAAAGAGAAAGACATACTCGCGAAACTGTCTGAATAAGTGATTTATGTTTTTATTTCTGCTGAAAAGAGCTTAGTTTAACGGGTATGGATATGAGATCAATAAATACATAATATTGTAACTACAGTAAATAAACACCATAGAATAATCGTGCGTTATTGAATAGAGTTAAATAGTTTTATACCTAGGCAACCAAAAAAATTTATTTTTTAAATAAATAAAATATAACGTTTCACCCTCATAGCCCCACACTAGGATTCCCTGTGTCGTGGGTGCCATGGACAACACACTAGACAAGGACATTCACACCCAGACCGAGAACAGAAATTCAAACTCATCATTCAAATTTCCGCCTCGCTGGGAATCGAACCCAGGACGCTTGGTGCGGCGATCCGGCATGGTAACCATTGCGCCACACGGGTCGCCGTTAACAATGTTAACGTATAAACTCTTCCCACATTCAATATTTGTCACAATATTCACAATGCTAGAATTAATTTAATACTCAACTCGAAATATGTAAACCACGTAGTAACTAGAGCTTGATTGTTATCGTAAAATTAATGAAAAATTTCGCCAATAATGAAATAATAATAATGATTTTGACGAAAAACACTATTTACCATGACCGACAAAGTATCGAAGATTGGTTTATCTATACTAATATTATGAAGCTAAGGGCTTGTTTCACAATCTTCAAGTAAGTCCGAAGTAAGCTATTCGTTGGTTAAGTTGACATTTCGTGTATGTAAAATGACACTTTAACGTCACTTTAACCGGCGAACAGCTTATTCAGGACTCTACTTGAAGATTGTGAAACAAGCCCTAAAGAGTTTGTTTGGTTGAACGCGCTAATCTCAGGAACTACTGGTTCGCATTGGAAAATTCTTTTTGTGGTCGATAGTCCATTTATCAAGGAAGGCTACAGGCTATATAAGTTAGATTTTGCCACAAATGAACGCGAGTGAAACCGCGGGGCACAGCTAGTTGAATTATATAAACATTTTAGGGTATCAAAATATCCTCTGCTATCAATTTATAGTAATAAACTAAAAATATTAGTTAGTCACAAACAACTTAACTTAATATGTAATATATATTTTATCCACGTTAGGCTTCAAACCCGACCTATATTCTCACATGATAGAAATTGAAATTCCTGGTACGCGTCGGTGTGAGACACATCCATTACCTCGACGGCCGCGGCGTTGCGGTAGATGAAAAATTGTGATAGTCGAACCGAACCGATATTCAGATTTACGACCGATGGAGATATTTTTGTAAATTGTAATTTATTTGAACACTACCTACTTCCTGCTTCGCTTCTGTACATTTGCATAGGAACCACACTTGAAACATTTTGCTAACCGGACAGTAAAAAAGCGTATTAAAAAGTAGCACACCTTTTTTAAACACTTTTATTTAACTTGCCCGGTTTTTTTTTTGAAACCTTGCAAGCTTAATCAGATGTACTTCACCTATGCTAAAGAGCTGAATATTAAAAATTGATTAGATCTGATGAAAATGCATTTTGTGATAAGCATGACACCATTTACACTTACAACTGACTCGTAAGAAGCAGAGCTTAAAGATTTCAGAGCTCAAAATTATCCAAAATAATTATCCGTATAATATCAATAATTATAAAACTTAAAATACTTTACATTAAAGTTTAAATATATATAATAAGCTTCCCAAATATAACTAATAAAAGAAAAATAGCACAACAAACTCAACTCCTAATGGTAGAATCGTTCTTCAAGTCAAACTTTGCACAAACTTGCTTCCCGCATAATGATATAGTATTATATTAATGACTTTTTAAGTAACTAAAGTTGGGTAAGCGCGACTAAATTGGAGTTGGTAAGTAACTGAAAATAAGTCGTGAGTAACGGCAGTTTCAACCCATTAGGAATTGAGCGCAGGTCTCTTCTACAGCCCGGATTGGTGGAGGGTATAGTGGCCAACCCAAGTGTCGGAAGTCATGCCACCCGAGGGTCTCCGACATGGCTTAAGGGGCTATCAAGGCTATAAGTAACACGTTAGGGAGGAGGGAGGGGGTCGATGTAGTGAGACATTGTGTGACAAGTGGTGGGAGGGGGTCGTAAATTTCGTGACGTCACATTTCAAAATCGAATAATTGGTATATATAGGTAAATATTAAAAAAACAATTAATGGAAATAAAACTTATTTCGGAACTGTTGTTTTAATTTAACAATTTCTAGGTGTAAAATTCCATATGTGATGTCACACTGGGGTGAGGTCTCACAAATGTGCCAAGCTGTGACAAGAAGGGGGGAAGGGTCAAAAAGTCATGAAATTAGTGTGACGTAATTTATGGATGGCCCCTAACGAATGCTATCTTACGTCAACATCCGGAACCGACGGCTTTACGTACCACACCTGCTCTTGCTTAACTTTATAAACCGCTTAGGATCGGGCCAAGCCGGCTTTGAGCGCTTCACTTATAGTGCGATAGCGCTTGAATATTGTAATAGATGAGTCATGGTATCGATCAAAAAACGACCCGTTCGGTTTCCAAGCAAGTGCACTTTCCCATTGATAGGTTATTTTTAGGCATAGGTACTTAACTTTCATTCGCTATAACCTTAGAATGAATAGAACCTAGAAATTATCTCAATCTCTATTATTCTCTATTAGTCAATTGTTCTACGGGGTCTAAATTATTTCAAACCAGTTAATATAATAAAGGAGAGAGAAATAATGGCTATTAACAAACAGTCGAGATATACTGAAGTGTCCTACGTGACCAAAAGCACGTAGAGGGCGTTGCGGTGCGGCGCGGTTTGAAGCGAACGCGATTAATTGGTTTGATATTTTCGCGCGAACTTCAGCGGCGCGGTGTATGTCAGTGGCGGTGAAGTGACAATTCGCGCGCACGTATGACAGAGTCGCCGCTTCGCTCTGCATCGCACTGAATTCGCATTGGATCGTTTCGCGACCGCGTTCGCGTTGAGAAATAAGAAATGCGTGCTCAATTTGAACTCAGCCCGATTTAGAACATTAGTACATGGTTTCTTGGCCTGCAATATTAAAACCTAATTCCAAATATCATACTAAACTTGTTGTTGTCAACCGATAATTTAATACAGGCTTGGGTCAGGCGTGATAAACTTTTTTAATTTGAGCTTTATACTTACCTTATTAACATTTTATTGGCGACTTCCAGCAACTTTGTTTAAAAGTCTATATAAGAGATAATTCACTTGGGTTTCAGTAAAGTTTATAAGAATATCAAGTTAGACATATAAAATGATAAAAATGTATAAAAGATTAACCGAGAGATATATAGATGTGGCTATTTTTAACCGACTTCAAAAAAAGGAGGAGGTTCTCAATTCGACTGTTTTTTTTATGTTTGTTACCTCAGAACTTTGGACTGGGTGAACCGATTTTGATGATTGTTTTTTTTAATCGGATGCTGGTGGCTGTCATGTGGTCCCACATAAATTTTATTGAGATCTGACAATGGCATCCATGAGAAAAACCACATAAGTCGTAAATTTGTGTTAAGATGTGCGAGACAAATTGACGAATAACTCAATATCACGCCAACCGATTTCGATGATTCTTTTTTTAATCGAATGCAGGTGCTTGTCATGTGGTCCCACATAAATTTGAACGAGATCTGAAAAGTAGTTTTTGAGACTTTGAAGTCGGTTATTTTTTGTTAGTAAAATTTAGATTATTTATACAATAATTATTTAATTTGGAACTGTATGAAGTCAATCTTTGATTTTATACATTTGCCAATATTATTTTTATACTTACTTATAAAATGAAGGCCTAAATTATTATATAAAAAATAATAAAACTTAATGTTCTTTGATATTGACAAATATTTTTTGTACTTTTATGGCAGTGAATGAATTAAATTTTTGTAGAATAGAAAACCGACTTTATAATAAATAGCATTGGACTGATATGAAAATAGTAACAATGTTAATGTTAATCTATACTAATATATAGGGATTGCAATCCGGTGTCATTTTCAATCCGGCCGGATTTTACCGGATTTTCACCAATCCGGCCGGATCCGGCCGGATCCGACCGGATTGATCAGGTGATTAGAATTTTTCCTTCTCGTTCCAATATTGACTGTTTTTGAGGTAATATTTTTTTTTGGATTATAAAGGAACGCTAATGCGAGACGTAATAAAGCCGTAGCACCTAATGATAATCATCTTGATATTATTAAGAGGAAAATTTTGATATTTTATCGGGCCTGTATGGTCCCGATTTATGGAATTTTCCATCATTCCTGCCAGAACTTTTGGCGAAAGGTTTCCGCATTTATGACGGATGTTATCTTTGAGGGCTTCTAGAATCTGAGGCTTGTTGACATTAGCTCGTGACTTCAAGAAACCCCACCAAGAACCCAAAATAAGTCTTAAGCTGTTAAACCGGGCGATCTTGCCGGCTAGTACAAATGACGAAAAACGAGAGATTATTATGATTACTCCACGTTTTTGAGGAGTATAATGATTCATGTCTTATTTATGGGTATTTTGTATCTGTTTTTTACACAAATGTCACAGCAAAACTGATATTTACCGCCATTTGAAAAAAAATATAGCATCTTCCGATAGGGTAATAATGACTCTTGCGCCGCCCTATATTATACTTGCATCTAGTGTGTGGGTAGCCGCCACACGTATACTAGGGCAGTCCCGTACTTTTTTGTTTTTAAAATAGAAAATGGCGCAAAAAAGCCAAGAAAGTGCTGTGCGTGAACTTATTAAGGTGGTTACTAGTCTTGGAAGTAAAATTACTGCTATGGAGTCTAAAATTTCAGAGCAGAACACTTTATTGCTGAAACAAGCGGACGAAATTTCACAGTTGCGGTTGGAATTAGGAGGTACATCAAAGAAAGTCGTCGACGTTAGCGCCCCGAAATCGTCAGCTTCGCCAATGATCGCGACGCCGCCAGCTCCAATCACCGCGACGCGCCCAATCACGCGCCGATTTAACGCAATGTCAACTGCAGCGCCGACCGTAGGTGCGAAGAAGACAGGGCAACAGAATGCTAAAGCCGAGACTCTGACGCCGGAAACACCCGAGGTTAGCCGACCTGATTCACCCGCAATAATTGAAAAAGTAAGTAACACCGCACCTAAAAGTGTGGCCACAACAAATACGCCTCGCACTAGCGAAGTAAACACACCATGGATAGAGGTAACACGGAAACGCAACACAAGAAAACCGCGTCCTGTTTTGACCGGCACCGGTAAAAGTAACGACGAGCTCCGTACTGTGGAGGAGATTAAATATATACAGGCATGGTCGTTTAGACCAGAGACTACCGAACAAAACATCTTAAATCACCTAAACGGTATATATAAAAGCGACGAATATCTTGTTGAAAGACGAAACCTAAAAACAAGCAGGCACGCAGCGTTTGTTATAAGAGTACCAGTAAGCGCGTACGAGCAAGTGTACTCGCCGACTGTGTGGCCACCCGGTGTTAAACTATCGGAATGGACGTACTTTCGTTCCGCGCCCCGAGAGCGGGGCGCGAGCGCACACGGAAAAAGCCGAACAGCGGCGGCCGTCTCACACGCAACTGCAGTTCCAGTCACCTCAGCAGTCACGGAGCAGCGGCCGAGTGCATGAACAGCGTTCACAATCGACTCTCATTATATGCCATCAAAATATTGCGTCTCTCGACTATAAGACCCAAAGATTAGAAGTTCTGCTTGACAGTGAATTACAGTGCGATATATTAGCTTTGACCGAACACTGGCTTGCTGAAGATAAGCTTAAATGTGTTAGTGTTGCCGGCTTTAAATTAGCGTCTAGTTTCTGTCGAAAACAAATAGCACACGGCGGCTCGTGTATATTTGCTAGAGAAGGTTTAAAATGTATTGAGAACAGTGACTTAATAATGCAATCGGCGGAGCAATTTTGCGAAGTTTCTGCTATTGATTTAATTGACTACGAAATAACTATAGTTTGCGTATATCGAACGAATCTTGTTAGTACAAATGAATTTCTTGATCATTTGGAACGTCTGCTTGATAAGGCTAGCGACTTAGCTAAAGATTGCGTCATAGTAGGCGATTTTAATATAGACTACTTAAGGGAGACAACCTCGGAACACAAAAAACTATCAGATCTGTTAGCTGCTAATAATATGATGAACACGGTCAACTTTCCAACTCGAATATCGGCTAATTCAGCTACCTGCTTGGATCATCTGTATACCAATATGCAGGATGGATCCGTGCGGGCTACTTCTGTTGTGACTCACCTCAGTGACCATCTCGCTATCCGGGGTGAAATATCGTGCGCTCAGCGCACAGCACAACAAGTCACTTACCGTGCGAGGGACATGTCTCAATCCAACCGCGCAAATTTCGTCAGGTCAATAGATAGTGTGGACTGGCCCGATATTATGGGTCGTAGCACGTCAGCCGCTACACTAGCGTCTTCTATCGTAAATGTCATTACAAATAAAGTTGACTCTTGTTTTCCCTTAAAAATGAAACACAAGAAAACTAGTGACTCATCGTGGATAACTCCCGATGTAAAAAATCTTAAACTTTTATTATTTGACATCGAAAGGCTACATGAATTATTTCCAAATTACACGAAAATTAGGACAATATTAGATGAACTATATATGAAATATGACACGCTTATTAAAAATTTAAAATCAATCCATTATTCAAATATTATAAAAAATAATACGGGGACATCAAAAGGAATGTGGTCGGTTATTAACAAAGAGAGAGGTAAGAACAACACGCCTAGACTTAATTTTACTGACGTACTAAAGGACAAAGATGGGAATAAGTTCAATAGTTCAAAGGACGCCGTTAACGCAGTGAACCATCGGTTTATAAACGCAGCAGCAACATGCGGTGCCCCTGTGGCTGACATTCAAGCTTCACTTGCTGTATTAGCGGTAACTCGCGCACCCGCTGACCGTTGTATTAGATTCGTGCCGTTCACTGCCGAAGAGGTATATAAAACGGTAGCCATGAGAATACCTCCAAAACAGTCAAAAGATGTTTACGGCCATTCTATGGAACTTATTAGAATGACTATTATTCCATTGGCTCCAGTGCTAGCCTCTTTATATAATACATGCATTAAAGAAGGGTCATACCCGGGGCCACTGAAAATCAGTAAAGTGACACCTTTATTTAAAGGTAAAGGAAAAAAGGACAGCATCGATGGATATAGGCCGGTCTCGATTATCCCAGCAATCGCAAAAGTGTTTGAACACGGGTTGTCGTCTAGGCTGGTGGGCTTCCTGTCTTCCACTAACGCGCTGTCAGACCGTCAATATGCCTATCGCGCAGGACGATCGACTACGACTATGACTCGTGACATAGTTAAACGAATTTTAGCTGCGCGGGAGCAAAACCAACAAGTTGCCGTGCTATGTTGTGACTTGTCAAAGGCGTTCGATGTTGCTAACCATGCCGTACTGTCTAGTAAGCTTAGGCACTATGGGATTGATGGGGTGCCACTACGCCTAGTGACAGATCTGATGCGCGACAGACTCCAGTTGGTGGATGCCGGAGACGGCAAGACTAAATCCGACCCACTAGCAACGACTATGGGGGTCGCGCAAGGCTCCTCCGTCTCTAATATTCTCTTTTCTCTCCTGCTGAACGACCTCCCGGATGCGGTGATAGACGCAGACATCCTCATGTACGCTGATGATGTAGCTGCGATTGTCACCGCGCCCAGGACGGATCAGACTGAGGTGAAGTTGAATAAAACGGCGGCACGCCTCGCAGAGTGGTTCTCAGTGAACGGTCTTGCCTTAAACATAAAAAAGACACACTACATCCACTTTAACCTGTCTGGGCGGACTCTGACGCCACTCAAAGTTGAGGTTGCCGGAGAAAAAATCGAAGGACTAAAGACAACAACCTTCCTGGGTTTCGAAATAGACAGCGGTCTAACGTGGCGAAGCCATATACAGAAGTTATGTGGGAAGCTGGGAAGTGCATGCTTCGCATTAAACCGAGTGTGCCGAGTGGTGACCGCGGAGGCGGCGCGCGCGTGCTACTTCGCGACTGTGCACTCCGTGCTGCAGTACGGCGCCGAGCTGTGGGGCCGCTCTGCTGAATGGCAGCGAGTGTTCCGCATGCAGAAACGGGCCGTGCGTTCACTCGCACGAGTGGGCCGAGACACCTCCGTAAGACCATACTTTAAGAAGTTCGGCATTATCACGCTCCCCGGAATCGTAATATCGCAGGTAGCGATATATGTAAGAACGCACCCGGACTCCTTTGAGAGGCTTGGCGAAACACATGGCCACAACACCCGCAACGCCAACAAACTGTCGGCAGTGCCGCGCAAGCTAGCCAAGTCTGGCAAACTGACCCACGTAATGGGCCCCGCAGTTTACAACAGGCTCCCGAAGCACGTCACAAGAGCGAGTAGTCTAGAATCTTTTAAAACAAGACTCAAATTGTGGCTTATCGAGCAGACGTTCTATAGTTGTGAAGAGTTCTGGGTTAATAATTAACTACTTAATCAAATACGATGTGTACTTATAATAAATTGTTTAATGTTTTAATCTTTGACTAGCTAAATCAAATATATAATTAAAATAATATAATTTTTATTATAAAGTTATTTTTTATATAATTTCGATAGTGACATTTGTATTGTATTATATACCTACCAAATTATAATATTGCAACTGTGTATTGAATGTTTATAACGTGTATACATGTACTGTTGACCTGTAACTATTGTTATTAATAAAGTGACTATATGACTATATGACTATATAGATGTAAACAGTCCGAAAAATGTATTTTAGTTAGAAGTAAAACAGATTGTCAATACAACTTATCTTCTAAAAAATACGTAATATCAATTGTATAATATCAATTGCTGTATTTGTTTCTCTTTATTTTCTTTAAGAAGGGAGGCAATAACAAGTGTACATGTATATATACTACTACACTTCTTCATAATAATATGTTTATGGGCGTTTTTCTGTTGTAGTGTTATCGCGCATCAATTGAAATACATCTACAGCTTACAGCTACATCCATTTAGGGCAAATATTACAAAATATAAACAAGAAGTAATATTAACGAGAACATAATTTCACACTTTTATAACTTACAATTTATCCATTCAGTAATTTGTGTTGTACATAACATCCTTAATGAACGTTAGGAGTACCGGAATGGCATGCTAGATTAATTACAACATCTATACCAGGCATTTACAGCATCTACACTAGCAACAGGAAGGTTATTTTGTCAAAAATTTGCGTGACCGGATCCGGTCGCCGGATCCGGTAAATTCGACCGGATCCGGTATGCGTAAAAAACGCCGGATCCGGCCGGATTATCGGATCCGGTTTTCCGGATTGCAATCCCTACTAATATATAAAGAGGAAAGATTTGATTGTTTGTTTGCATTGAATAGGCTCCGAAACTACTGAACCGATTTGAAAAATTCTTTCACTGTTGGGAAGCTACACTATCCCCGAGTAATATAAGCTATATTACATTTTCAAAAAAATTGGGGATCCTTAATAAAACTCCAATAATGTAACCCAAGGTGTAAAAAAATAAGAAAACCGAAGCAAAGCGAGGGCGGTCACTCGTGTTATATATAATTATAGTTATAATAAAAAAAAAAACCGACGCACGTCTCAAACGATTATAAAATATATAGATCAGTAAATGAGGGTAAATGAACGCATTTTTTTATATTACTGAAAACATGCTTGATACATTTATTCAAATTAATTATTTTATTTAACATGACGTTATCGTCAAATCAGTAACAACGCCATCTAAATTCGGTAGTATGCCACCGTCAAATCAGTAATAACGCTATCTAGATTCTTTGTTACGAATTACAAACATATAATTACTGCTAATATCCGATTTCCTTGTACTCAATACATCACAATATTATTATTTTTCATTCTATTATTTATAAGGTTTAATAAATGTTATTAAAACAACCACTCAGACAGCGACAGCGCCCCACACTCCCCTACCGAAGTAGAAGAGCGAATGATCATCGAGGGCTGATGGTGGACCACCACCGCCCGCCTCACGCTCAGGGCGCCGCGCCACGACTCATCTTCGTGGCTGGCGACATCTCACATGGTGTGATAGTCTCGTGAAGAGCTTACTATAGAAATGATCCTATGAAGTAAGGTCTTATCGAAACTAAACACGGCGCCGAGGGTCATTGTTCGCCAAAGAGTCTCAACAGCGTGATTCAGAGTTTGCAGCGGTATTTTTGTAGCGACATCTTGTAGAGGATTGCTGAACTATATCGTATGCGCATGCGCATGGCAAGTGAAGTATAAATGAAACGAGGACTTATGAGACTATTAGATAATAATAAAATAGATATAACATTCAATGCACGTAGTTCAAATAAAATAATGTTACAGACGTTACAGTTACATACAAAATTACTGTGCAAAGATAAACTACTTATGATAAACTACTTATTACTATTATTATTGTGTCTACAATAATTAAAGACAGCAAGTTTATTGAACCAGTGACATCTTTTGAAGTTGTTATGAATTACGGTACTTAACGCTAATACTTCAAGATGGTCATGATTTTTATCAGATTTATACTAAGATTTATACCAAGATTTATACCATTAACTAGGCGACGACCCTGTAGCCTAGTTGGTAGCGACCCTGCCTGCGAAGCGAGGGGTCCCGGGTTCGATTCCCGGCCGGGGCAGATATTTATGTGACAGATAAAATATTTGTACTCGGGGCATGGGTGTTATTGTGATGTGTTATGTGTAGTCCATGCCACCCGCGACACAGGTAATAACCTACTGCGGGGGTATGAGTGTGTTAGCGTTTATTATTTATTATTATTATTATTTCTTTATTCAGTTAAAGAAAGGCTGCGAATAATTAGTTATTTAGTGACGTCAATGGTGACGTAACGTTTTTCATGACTACAATCAATATAATGCATTACGACCATTGAAGTATTATTACTAGCGTATAGAACAGACACCGCGAACACAATGTATGTTCCAATGAATTGACGCCGCGCGGCTTCAATGTCCAATGGATTCGTTCGATTTTGAAAGGAGAACAGCGGCTCAATTTTGAAAATAGAACCTCCCGGCGGGTACATACATTTTGTTTGAGATGTCTTCTCTATGTATAAACCTCAATGATTACGACACTGAATTATTATCAATTTTTAGAATACTAATTAAGTGGATATTTGTAATGAAGAGCTGGAAATAATGCGGTGCTGTTGTCCATATTCATGGCTATCAATGATCTACATCAAGGATTCTAGGATAATTGTCGGCTAATTACATACTTAAAAAAATGTTTATATTTCAATTAATGGTCGTCGATTTACCAAACAAAAACTAAAAGAAATATATTTAACAAGCAGAGGAGCTCGTGGCCTATGTAGGTATGTACTCTGGTGCTTCAATTTCAATATGAATTCCGGGAAGTTCGTTCTTTAACTTCAATTAGGTACGATCCGTCTTATTTTGGTGAATGTTTATTTTCTCAAAATCAAAGTCAAACGAAAAAATAAAACGAATTCGCTTTGATACAAACTTCACGACCCGTTTGGCGCAATGTTTACCATACCGAATCGCCGCCCTTTGAAGGATCCTGGGTTTGATTCCCAGCGAGGTAGAAATTAGAGAAATTAGAATGATAAGTTTGAAGTTCTGTTCTCGGTCTGGGTGTGTGTTCTTGTCTTTGTGTGTTGTTCATTGGTCCCACGACATAGGGAATCCTAATACCCCATTTACACGCGCGCGCGAGCCACGAGACAATCCGCGAGACGCGCGCGTACGCGCGCGTGTGAACAGGGCGCTCGCGGACCAGACCGCGGCGCGTCTCGCGCTCGCAGGGCTCGCGTCGGGAGCGGTTTTGTACGCGCGCGCCAAAGGGGCTCGCGCGAGCGCTCGCGTGGTGTTCACACGCGCGTAGGGGGCGTGGCTTACGGACGCGCCACGAGACGGTCCGTGACACGCGCGTGTAAATGAGCGGTAAGGTTGGTCTATGAGTGTGTAGCGTTTTTAACTGTTTTGGAAACTCAATTTACTGTTAATTAATTATTTAGTTAGTTTTGTTTAAAGTTTTTTGTTCTAGTCTGCAGTGTTATTATGAGAACATAAGCTCATTTATAGTTCAGTTAAGAGTTGTGCTCCGTTTATGTTTAGTTAACGTTGTGGTTATCGATGTGGTTGTTATATAATTTGGTTGTGGTGTATGTGGTTGCGACATCTAAATACGATAGTATAATAACGATTTATTTAAACTGTTCTAGTTGCAGAGTAACTTTAAATTCCGCGTGTTGCCATTTCTTTCAAAACCCATTTTAGTGGTGTTTCTTTGTTTTCAAGATTAAAATTTCAATGCAATATAATTATAACCGACGAAAAAATTAATATCTTCAATTCATATAACCGGAAACATCACTCTGATCTCTACCAAAACTAATAGTCAACATTTTGTTTTTAATATAATTTTTTTCTCTACTTATAACACTTCATGATCGTTAGAATATGCAAAGTTTCCAAAGCAATTAAAATGTAGGCCGAGGTCACTCTTGCATGCATGTAAGGTCCACTCCAAGTTTTTCTCTGCACTCTGCTGTCCAATACTTCAAACAAGAATGTCTTTTATAAAATACGAGTAATCGCCCTCGCTTTGCTTCGGTTTTCTTTTTTTTTACACCTTGGGTTACATTACTGGAGTTTTATTAAGGATCCCTAATTTTTTTTAATATAATATAGCCTATATTACTCAGGGATAGTGTAGCTTCCCAACAGTGAAATAATTTTTCAAATCGGTTCAGTAGTTTCGGAGCCTATTCAATGCAAACAAACAATCAAATCTTTCCTCTTTATATAGTAGTATAGACTAGCTGACCCTGCGAACTTCGTATCGCCTAACAAACTATTTTTTTTTTCTAAAATAAAAGTAGTAGGAGTAACTTAACTCCTTGTTACATCTGCTATCTGCCAGTGAAAGTCATGCAAATCTGTCAGTCCTTGTTGTTATCCTAAAATAATAGTCGTTAAACCGTGTCGGAGGTTTTCGGGCAGCATGAAAACTTCCAAAACTTGAGTTGACCACTAACCCCTCCAATCCACATTGGAGCAGCATGGTGGAGTACGCCCTAGGCCTCCTCATGAGGAGACCCGTGCTCAGGAGTGAGCCAGTTCCGGGTTGAAGCCAGCATTTTTTTTTTTGGAAATAGCCGGCAAACGAACTGACGATCCACCTGATGATAATATGTGGCTATCGTCGCCCATGGAGAGTTGTTTGAACTAGGCGAACCCTATGGAGAAATAATAATATCGTAGTAATAATGGTATTAATAAAAAATTAAAATCAATATTACCAATATAATCCCTCGAGGGGCCCTACCACCAGCGGGCCGGATTTAGTCGCCTTTTACGACACCCATCCGGCGTGGGATTGGGGTTAGTATTCTAAGCCGCCCCAATACGGCCGAATGACTGATAATATTAGTGTATTAATAAAATTACTCATCCCGTTTAATAGTGATTAAATTCAGCCATATTTGAACAGATATCAATCTACATTAAGCTAATTGTTGTCCCGAAAACAAAAGAGCCGACTTTTGAGAATATAATTAAAAAGGGTGAACGCCATTTTTATAAGCCATTCAATTCTTTTGTTTGACTTTTATGTGCGTTATCTCAAAGTTTTTCGACGATCGTTCCCCGAACAAATGGTATTGTACAAAAATTTTACGAAACATTTCTTTTAATTACTTTTTATTTACTTCTGTAATTTTGGTTATTTTTATTGTACACAATAATAAAACGGAACTTTAAATTTAGGAACAACTTAATAACAATATAAACTTAAATTGGTGATATATAATAGGTACATATTATTAGACTAGCTGACCCGGCGAACTTCGTATTGCCTAACAAACTATTTCGTTTTTCTAAAATAAAAGTAGCCTAAGTTACTCTTTGTTACATCAGCTATCTGCCAGTGAAAGTCCCATCAAAATCTGTACAGCCATTTCAGAGATTAGTCGGAACAAAAAACAGACATACAGACAGACAGACAAAAATTAAAAAAAAAAATGTTGATTTGGTATATTATGTACCGTGCATATATCCAAATACAATTACGGCTAGTCTCAATAATGTACTAACAGCGTCTTTTGCGTCTGAAAAATTGACAAGTATGACAGATAACATACTAATGGTAGCCCTATCCACAGTCTTCCATCTGTTAGTACATTATTGAGACCAGCCGTTAGTAAAAAGCGGTTATTTTAATATTAGGTAAAAACAGACACCCCGATTTTATTTATTTGTATAGATAACTTAAGGCCCACGATGCAGAGTGAAATAGAAATAGACAGATCACTATAAAAAAATTATCTGCTGTACTGAATAATGTACTGTAATAAAATAATTAAAATGTACTGTTTTTAATATATGAATATTAAAATGAAATCGTTAGTGCTTTGTAATTTTTGACTTTTGTTATGTGAGCCGTTCGTTCTTATGACGAAATAATTTTTTTGACTTTGCCTAGTGATTTAAAACTTTACTACATGAAAAAAAAAACCTTTTAACATAACCAAAACCAAAATATCTCTTACTGAACGCCTCTTCCCATGTAGATCGAAAAGGGACTGAAAATAGCAAAGCGTATCAGATGCAATCGACTTGGTTAAGTCAACCGTAGCGTCACCGCGATAGAGAAAGTTACCATGAAATTAACCGAGCTACGACGACGATACCTCACTTATCCGTTACGTCATCTGAGAGAGCCTTTAGCTTAGGGCGGACCGCGGAGCTACGTTTGCGGAAAATAGCATCGAGATAACGTTTAATTGGTCAATATGTCACTACATCACCTATTGTTCTAAGTTCTGTATTATAAAAATATAACAAAATATAATGTTTGTGTAAAATAAACAGTAAAGAATTATTGAATTCAATTAGCTATATATGTATTGTTTTTTTTTTACCGCTCATCGTATTTTTATAGTATGTCGTCCATTCTACCCGTTACCACCCGTTACACAGGGAAACCAAGTACAGGGATATGAGTGTGCTGGTTTTATTATTATAAAGTTTTTTTATTATTATAAAAGTTGTTATCCACCTATTGCACCTATACTTTAACATTTAACACATAAATATGATTTTTATTTTGATTTTTGTTGATTACAAGTGAATCACCGGCATCGTATAATTTATTATTAAGAACAAAACTTTATTACAACCCAATTCCTAATCTGTTTTCTTCTTTATCTCGACTTCTCAGCAACACAAAGACTCTAAGAGACCATAAAAGATTTAATACCTTTTCTTTTCTTTATTTTCCTGTTTATAAGCGGCCTAGTTGCAATTGACTGGTTTCTCGACTTATTTATCTTTACATCGTTGAGGTTTAACCTTGTTTGTTATTTGTTCCGTTTTTATTAACCTCAAACAATAGGTACTTGAGTATTTGAGGTCGGCTCCCTTAGTGCTAAATAACTTGGAAGAAATGTGAGTATTGCTTGGCGTAAGGCCTTGGAGTCGTAAGTTACTTATAAAACAAATTTTGCACCTCATTATACGGATGACCTACCGGACCGGCAGCGCCACTCTAAGTGTCCTGGGTTCGATTCCAAGCGAGGCACAAATAATGATGAGTTTGAATTTCTATTCGCGGTCTGGCCTGTGTATTATTGTCTCCGTGTGTTGTATAATTGTACATTGTACCCTCGACACAGGGAGATATACGAGTAATGTGGGGCTATAACTGTGTAGCGTTAATTTATACCCTTTTACTCTAAATGTGCACTCTTATTGAGTACTCTCATATTGCTCAACTGAAGTTTCTTATCAGATACTAGTGGATACCCAGCGTGTTCTACTACGCTAAAAAAAATCTGATGAGTGTGACAGATCATTGTTTTTGTGTTGACGTTAACATTGATACACCATCTTTACATATTATCTTAACATTGTTGTATAGGAAAAGAGGAAAATCGACTTTACCAATTGACCGAATGTGCCTAACGCATTGATTTAGTGGTCTCAAACCACCTTCGGGTTATTGCCTTTCAAATGAAACCATTTTGATCGCCATATCGGTTGGATGCAAGGATGGTTTCAGAGTCTATAAAGGACATCCGTACAAACATTTTTTGTTTTTTATATATAGATATAGATATAGTCTAGCTGCCCGGACAGACTTCGTTCTGTCAAAAGTTTTTTTTTATCAAAACCATCCGTGTGCCTTAAAGGAGATGTAAGCTATCCTATCTTTCAAGTTGGATCAAACTGCACACGGTGTGCAAATTTGATTAAAATCGGTTAAGTAGTTTAGGAGTCCATCGCGGACAAACAACCTGACACATAATTTATTGTATATATTAAGATAGAACAGGGTTCATCAATACAATCGTAATCAATAGTCGTTGATTTTGTGCCTTTTTCCAATGTATTTGCTTTAAATGGATGCGAAGTAAGGTTATGATTAAAAGTAGGCATTCTACGTCGCAGGGAGGTGGAAACTCGTTGACCTAGAAACAACCGTGCCTACGTGGCATCTTACTACCCTTTACACTCGGGGGTGTATTTCTTTTTGTTTCGTTTTCTCCACATATTCATAGTTAAACCACACGTTAAACTACAAAGCTGTATGTATTGAATTTAAGAACAATGGAAAAGTACTCTTATAAAAAAATGTTTCTATGTTTACGAAGCAAAATAGTGAAATTATCTGTACTCTGTACTAATATATAAAGAGGAAAGATTTGATTTTTTGTTTGCATTGAATAGGCTCCGAAACTACTGAACCGATTTGAAAATTTCTTTCACTGTTGGGAAGCCACACTATCCCCGAGTAACATAGGCTATTTTATATTTAAAAAAAATAGGGATCCTTAATAAAACTCCAATAATGTAACCCAAGGTGTAAAAAAATAAGAAAACCGAAGCAAAGCGAGGGTAACTCGTAGCTTATAAAATACGATAGTTATGGTTATCTAAAGTAAATTTTCAAGCTAACCTTTAAATTAAATTTTTGCAACGGATAAAGACAACATAAAGATGAATTAATACAATTTCTCTCTTTATTCCTTTCATCCGTAGGAATATCGGAAATTCCGGCCTCAGCTGAACATTGTCGATATTATAAAGGAAATCGGTGTGCAAATCTTCAGAATTCTCAACTGTTTGAGTTGAGGTTTGTACTGGGCGTTGATACGTTAGTTACCTATAGTTAGGGTTAGTTACCTATAGTTAGGGTTAGTTACCTATAGTTAGGGTTAGTTACCTATAGTTAGGGTTAGTTACCTATAGTTAGGGTTAGTTACCTATAGTTAGGGTTAGTTACCTATAGTAGGTAGTTAGTTACCTATTCAGTATTTCTGTTTTTACACGGTTTTATTTAGCTTACCCTGTTTGTATGAGTCAAGTCTTGCAGCCTAATGAAACCTACTTACACTTATCCTAAGGAGTTTTTTTACGTATTGCTTTAGTTCTGATAACAATGTATATTTAACCGACTTCAAGAAAGGAGGTATTCATCTGTATTTTTTTATGTTTGTTACCTCAGAACTTTTGATTGGGTGAACCGATTTTAATGGTTTTTTTTAATCGAAAGCTATTACGTGTCATGTAGTCCCACATAAATATGAGCGAGATCTGACAAGTAGTTTTTGAGTTGTCTCTGTTTTTCTATTTTGAAGTTGGTTATTTTTTTTTCAAGAATTATTATTTAATTTCCACGACACAGGGAATCCTAGTGTGGGGCTATAAGTGTGAAGTGATATTTATTTATTTATTTATTGTGATAATCATTACTTAGGCTGATACACACAGTTGTTCCTTGGCTAAGCTTTGTGCGGCTAAGTTTTGAAGGCAACCAATTGCCTACGTATATCTATAACAAATAATACGAGATAAAGTAGGGTAGTTGATTTATAATATGATTTGTAATAAAATCGTCAAACAAGTCGAAAATACCAAAAATGGATCGTACAAAATCAGCTTAACATTTATTTTGATTCATCTCCATACAAAGACAAAGACACGAAGTTCTTTGCAGACTGCTTTATTATTCATACGAAAACCAATCACATCAAAGGGAACTCATAAAAGCTTTACGGTACCAAGATATTCTTATTTTTCTCAAGGATTTTCGCAGGGTTCAATATCTAAGACAGTAAACGCTCATACAGTTACCCTACCTTAGGATTACATGTGTTTGTGATAACAATATGAAAAACTCTAAAAGGATACATATTCTATTGACACGTGAAGAGTAGATACCTCTTTTTTAACCGATTCCAAAAAAAGGAATTTCTCAATCCGACTGCATTTTCTGTGTGTGAGATACCTCATAACTTTTTATTGGGTTTACCGATTTTGATAATTCTATTTATATTCGAAAGCTGGTGCTTGTAATGTGGTCTCATTGAAAGAGCGAGATCTGACGAGTAGTTTTTGAGGTTTGCCTAATTTAGAAGTCGGTTATTTTTCGTCAAAAAATATTAAGAGAAATCAATGCAATTTAGAAGTCTGAGATTTGACATAATAACGAGTAAAGTTTACATAATACACTGTGACCTAAACGCGTCGATAATATATGATAATCGTGACGTAAGTAGTTTCTGCTCCTCCCTTACTCTCGGGCGCTAACTTTATACCCATGCAATAATATACTATTTTGCGCACCCTAGCGTAATGTACTATTTATTACGTAGAAGTGTAGGAAGCTGACTTTTTAATACATATATTACAAATCTGTGTAGGTTCCTGCCATTAGAGATGGCTAGTCTGTAAGTACCAACCAAATTAATCCCGTTTGTATTCATGCATAATTTAAATTTTATTCGTCGACTCGTCGTGTTTCTGCTGGGGGCTTGAGAGCCAGTTCTTTCTTACTTTTTCTTGTCTCTTTCTTGGCCGGCAACGTATCAGTGAAGCCTTTGGTGTTGCTGATGCCCATAAGCGACGATAGCTACTTACCAATCAGGTGGATCGTCAGCTCGTTTACCGTCTATTTCCATAAAAACTTTTGCATAAAAATATAAACGTTGGCAGGGTCGCTACCAACTAGGCAACAGGGTCTTGGTCGCAGTGTCGAAGAACCAGAATTAAGTTACGGGGTTCCTCGTCAGCTCGTTTTCCAGCTGTTTACTTAAAAACTTATTTATTTAAAATTCCAACAGAAGATAACTAAACTTCTTTAAATAGTTAGTTTTTGTAAAAAACACGCGTGCGTCCGTTTTGGCGGCCGGATTGGACACTGTGTGAGTGAGACGTAACTTGCACGTGTACATTTTACTGGCGACGTGTCGCCAGCTCGCTAAGTCTCCAGACTCCACACAGCGCGCTGGCAGTCTTGGCTACGCTTCCAAATTGGCGACGTTGCCAAAGCGTCGCCAAGTGAGGTAGCTGCCATACATTTCAATACTGTTTGGATACATAGCCGGCGACGTCGCCATGGCGTCTCGGTGAGGTAGGGCACTTAAAAGTAAAGTAGCTATACATCTGTTAAAATAAAAAATGAGATGGAACGAAGTTCCTTTCCATTAATACTAAGCGAGCAAAAGTATTCGAGGGTGATACAGTACAATCATAATATGTGGCTGTCTTATTCACTCTTCGGTATGCTATACTCTATGCTAAATACCGAAGAGTAAATAAGATAGCCACATACTATGATTGTACTGTATCACCCTCGAATACTTCTGGTCGCCTAGTAACTCGCTTTAATTAATAAACGACGGCAAAAATTGTCGTTACAACTTTTCCTCTTAATTTATTCCGTCTAGCCCCCTTTCGCAACGCGCGATAAGAAACTTCGTTCCAAAAATCCCTGACAGTTTTGTTTTTAGTAAACATAACTTTGAACCATCTGTGAGCTTTAAAAAAACCGCATCAAAATCGGTCCATTCGTTAAGGAGCTATGATTCCACAGACACAAACTGATAATGCAAGTATGACAGAATTGAGTAAAAGGCTATAATAATATTTGTAATGAACATGTTGAAAATATAGACTTACGGAACCCCACGCTTATACTTGTTTTGATGTTGAATCTTGGCTTTCACTTTCTTATTATTATACTCACACATATATCAGTGCTATTACTTCCGCTGCGTTATATCAGAGTTATTTTTATTCATCTTCGCGAGTTTTTATTTCCCTTAACACATTTTTCTCACGTGATACTCAGTGTTCATAGGAATTTTGTGAAAACCAACTTAATACACTTAGGGCTTGTTTCACCACCTTCAAGTAGAGTCCTGAATAAGCTATTCGCCGGTTAAAGTGACGTTAAAGTGTCATTTTACATACACGAAATGTCAACTTAACCAACGAATAGCTTACTTCGGACTTATTTGAAGATTGTGAAACAAGCCCTTAGATTAAATAATTTATTAAGTACTTTAATTAATGAAATACTAAAAAACAAGGCAATGAAATAAGAAATAACATTAAGTTAAAACTACACATAATTATGTAGATGAAAGGACCATTTATCCATCCAGAATTAAATGCAACATGAAAACACACAGTCGAAAGAATAATACGCGCGAAAAATATTACCTTCCTTGCATTCAGGCAAAATAATAAAGTAACTGTTGCATGATGAAAAAATGACTGACTTACTTTCCTAGTGGATGACTACGAGGATCATAGTTTAAGGCCAGGTATTCCCACAAAAGTATTTTCCATCGTCCGTAATGTTCGGTTTACACGTATTAAGTAGTTAAGTAGTTAACTAAATTTTAACAAAATTTTAAGAAAATTAATACGTGTAAACGGACAATTTAGTAGTTTGATAATCAAGTAGACAAGTAATTTAGAATTTTTTCTATTTTCTGTTAAGTAGGTGGGCGGGGTTTATCACTTAACACGTTTGGACAGGCACTTTTTAGTTAAAATTTAGTTAAAATTTAGTAAAATGCTTAAGTAATTAAGTAGAATTGTATGAACTAAAGAGCTTTACTAAATTATTACGTGTGGACGCACTTAATCACTTTTATTCACTTAAAAAAAAACGCTATTATTCACTTAAAATTTATTTAAAATTTAGTTAACTACTTAATGCTTAGTACGTATACGCCAGCGCGCTCATGAATTTAGTCGATATTTAAACATTGTAATTGAGACAATCATTGTATATCAAATGAAATTTGCGAATTTACCTAAAAATATTTAGTGTCTTTAATTGAGTACAAAATAAAATGGAAAATGTCAGTAGATTAGTCATAATATTGAACAAAAGTATTAAAAAGGGGTAATTTTAAGCATATCGGGTAACGCATCGGTGATGCCTTTGGTGTTGCTTTTATGTCCATGGATGACGATAGCCACTTGCCATCAGGTGGCTCGTCAGCTCGTTTGCCGGCTATTTCCATAAAAAATTAAACCTTTTTATCAAGTGAAGTTCATTAGATTTTGTAATTGAAAGCGACTTTGCCTTGATTCAATCCTTAACTATTTTTTTTTCAGTCAATAAAAAACCTATTTTCTGTGTCTCAGATCTTTTAAAAAAAACTCGAAAAGCGGCCTTTGCGGGAATACCTAGCCTTAAAGTAAGTTATAAATAACCTTAGAATTAAATAGGGCCTAACTTGACCAACCTCTTCATGTAAGTGTGGGCGCGTGACTTAGCAAGCACTTCGCTGAGATGTTAGATAGTGGATTTAATTATTACTAGCAACGGCTCAGTTTCATGGCTAGTTTTGTTTTTTAAATTAAAATCAGCTTTATTGGAGTGAAGATAAGATTCAGTTTAGTTCTACTCTTATAATGTTTAATTTTTTTTAAGTTTGCGTTATTGGAAGAAAAATATATTCTTTTTTGTTAAAATTATTTTTTAGAAATTGTTTATTCAGTTTATCGCTTAATCACATTATAAATATTAAACAACGCTACCTGTAACAAGTACCAAGGTAATTAAAGTTTTGGTTTTGGAAGCAATAGTAACTAATAAAATACCACTCCAAAATCAAAATAATTTGAAAGAATTTTAAAGCAAAATCTTTAGCACTTCTAACTGATTTTAGAACAGTAACCCAAATAAGTAATCATGAATGTCACGCCAGTAATTGAACTTCCAAATTCAAAGAACGAAAATTCCTTTGAGTAATCTTTATCAAAGGACCAAAAGAATTCGTCACAATTCTACTACACTTAATTAACTTTTCAATACGTGCTTAATGTATCAGAAAGATAAAAGGGTCGAATACTGGATTCCTTAGTTTTCTGGGCTCTGACAATTTCAATTGTGCAAAAATATTGTAAAATCTCAAATGTACTAACACAAAGCTTAAGCGCTACAAAGATTACGGAGAAACATTCAAATTTATTCTCCAGTTTTCTTCGCTTTAAGTTTGTAAACTTTTTAAAATACGTTCCCAGATGTTTTGAAGGTGACTTTATTCTGAAGTTAAACTTCGATCCTTTCATGTTCAACTTTTATATCATCATTATCAAGATCAACAGTTTTATTTCGGTCTTTTATTACTATATCAGTGTTTCGAGAGAGTCTAGTATAGAGTCTTGTTCTATAGAGAATAAGTCAAGCAAGCTGGCTACTGAGAACAAAGGATAAATGCTAGCTTTCCTTATTATATTTACAATGATAGCACGGCTGTAAATGGGTGCTCTTTTTATATCCCAGTATTATAACACTATTCAAAATGACCGATCAGGAAATTTTGTTTGTACCACATCACTTCCAATACTATAATTTTTATTTGCCGACAAACTTCATCGGAAATGTTTCATTTCCATTCCAGTTTCATTCCAGCACACAGGCATGCAAACAACAATATTTGTTCAATATTCCAGTTTTAAATTTTTATTTTTATTTTTTATCGACGTCCAAATCTACAATGATTTTGAACTTATATAACTCCAGTCCAGTAGATACCGAGTTGGCATATAGACTCTGCCTGTCAAACGAGTCGTCCCGGGTTCGATCAGTGTGATTGTTGTTAATAAGACAATGAAGATATTAAGATGATTATGATGTTTGCCATTATAATAATTATATTACTGAGATTACCCTAAAAACTGTTCCCGAAACTCCCTTAGAGATTTGGGAACGTCTTACTACAGGAGCACTACCTTGGAGATTGAATTCGTTAGCCGACTGTATAAAAAGTAAGTTATACTGTATGGGTCTTAAAGAGTATTTTTATATTTTATTGTACCCTCCCAGCCCTCCCTTCGTCTAAACCCTCCCGTCACTCACAGTACTTGAAAAAGGTTTTATTAAGAAATTTCGTGTTTATTCATTTTCTGCCAAATGCGGGTACCCTCGAATTAAATTAGTTATGATTAAATAGGTCGAAATGGCGTAGCTGGCGTTGCTCATATTTATGGAGAAATATTTGATGTTTCCTATTTGCAAACTTGAGTGAAGAGCGTAGAAAAAGAATAAGTTACTAAGGAAAATCTTGTAGCTAATTGGATAAAAACTAGAGTACAAAGCCCTGGATTCAATATCCTGTTGGAAAGACTTGTATGTGCTTTTAATTGGCTGGCTTCTCTCTTTTATCTTCGCTGGAACTGCATGACTGATGCCTCTGGTATTACTGATGTGATGACTATGGGTTGCGGTGACTTACCATCAGGTCTGCTCCTTTGTCACCTATTCACATAAACATGATTTTATACGTAACTCATCGTGGATTGAACACATTTTACTATTATACGGGTACTCACAATTTTTTTTTGTACTCCGATATTTCGACCCAGTTGACCACGATCCATGGAAAAAAAATATTGTGAGTACCCGTAATAATAAAAAACTTATGGTTATCGTTGCTGGTATGGTTCTACTCAACAGTTCTCGCAATATTTTACATTTTACTATAATAAGAATGTTCACGATATTTATTTTGTACTCCGATATTTCGACCCAGTTGCATGAATCGTGGTCACGCATGAACTTTTGACAGGATATCAGGTGACATTTGACACTAGTACATAAGTCTATCAACTTTTCGTCTTGTTCGTTTTTGCGTTTTGTTAACCATATCACGACACACTACACTAACTACATCTTGCCGAACAACACTTTGCACTTTTTGGAATTTATATAAACAAACCATGTTTGCGCTAATTTGAATCCAGCCTCCCTATTGAAGTTTTTGGGATATTTTTTAATCTCTATGGCCTCTCGTACTAGTCGTCGGATGTAATGGCGTTCCGTGGAGATTACCTGCGGTCTATGAAGTTCAATCTAGTGGTTAGTCCCCGATTCAAGTAGATGTTCTGATACGGCTTATTACTTCCGTTCATATTTCTTGACCGCTGTCATAAGTTCTACACATAAAAAGCTTCACAATGTTTTCCTTCCTCGAAGCGAGATGACAATTAGTTTCTAAAAAGAATATTTGAAATTTTGTGGGGCGTACAGTATCCAAGCTCGAATCAGCAGTTGGGAAGATTATTGTGAATTTATTCTTACCACTGCTTCTTATACCTACACTTGTTGTCATAGTTATTATGCTGACTTAAACATAACAAAAATTATAACATCCCAATCCAGTCACGTAATACGTACATTAATTCTAGTCTGAAATTCTGGCCAGCCGAACCATAGCCAGTGAGCGTCAGTTTTCAGTGACATATTATTAGAAAAGCAAAGGGTGATGAGTAGCGGTGTGGAAAAATACGTAGCACCACCCACTCGGTGTGATCATCCGACTGGAATAGCACGAATTATATCCATTGAAGCGCTCATAGCCCGATGGCTTACGTCGATCCTAAGCGATCGACAAAGATAAGCAACAGCAGGCGCGGTCGGTAGTTGGATGGGTGACCTCTAGTGGCAAAAATTTCTTGAGCGCTTCCGTGCTTCGGAGGGCATGTAAAGCCGTCGGTCCCGGTTGTTATCGTAAGATAATAGTCGTTAAGCCATGTCGGAAGCCCCTGGGTGGCATGAAAACTTCCGAAAAATTGGGTTGGCCACTAACCCCTCCACCAATCCGCACTGGAGCAGCGTGGTGGAGTATGCTCTAGGCCTCCTCAATATGAGAAACCCGTGCTCAGTAGTGGGCCGTTAATGGGTTGAAACCATATCCATTGAATAAGGTTTTATACCCAAGTGAAATGAAATGAATTTTATTCGAAGTAGGTTTGTTACAAACACTTTTCGAAAGTCAATTAACGCCATCGCTTCAACAAATCCCTACCATGAGTGGTCCCGGGAGAAGAAGGGGCAAGAAACTCCCGCGATAATTTTTTTCCTACTCACAGTTACAGACAGCACTTAATACTACTTATTGCAATATTTAATATAAAAAAATAAAAAAAACTCATGTCCAAGCAGTCTTGTCATTTAAATACTCATCAACTTTGTAATATGCTTTCTTCATGAGAATACCTTTTACATGAGTTTTTAATTTACAGTATGGCATTTCTGTTAATTCTAACGGGATTTTATTATAGATTTTTACACATCTACCCATGAACGAGCCACCAGTTTTGCTGAGTCTAAAACTAGGCACAATCAGTCTAGCCTTATTTCTTGTGTTAATATTGTGAACATCACTCTTTTTAAGAAAAGTATCAAAGTATTTTTTAACATACATAATATTGTCCAAAATGTATTGTGAAATAACAGTTAGTATATTTATTTCTTTAAACAATTCTCTAAGAGAGTCCCTAGGCCTGAGGTTGTAAATAGCGCGAACTGCTCTTTTCTGTAATACAAAGATTGACTCAATATCTGCAGCTGAGCCCCACAACAACAGACCGTAGGACATTATACTGTGAAAGTAGCTGTAATAAACTAATCTTGCTGTTTCTACATCAGTTAAGAGCCTTACTTTCTTAACAGCATAAGCAGCGGAACTGAGCCTCCCTGACAAGGCTTCAATATGAGGACCCCATTGTAGTCGAGAGTCTATGGTAATGCCGAGAAATGTTGTAGAATTTACTAGTTCTAGTACTTCCTTATTTAGGACAATTTGAGCTGGAATATGTTTCACATTAGGTAAGGCAAATCTGACACATTTAGTTTTTTTCGCGTTTAACATCAAGTTATTACATGTAAACCAGTGTAATACTTGCGAAACAGTATTATTTACGTCGTCATAACATTTTTTCCTCCTATCTACTTTAAAAATTAAAGATGTATCGTCAGCAAACAATACCGTTTCACACATGTTCTTAGTGAAATAAGGAAGATCATTGATATATATTAAAAATAGCAGTGGTCCTAATATTGATCCTTGGGGCACACCCATGGTCATGTGCACTCCAGGTGACTCTATTCCATTAATAATTACTTTTTGTCTACGTTCAGACAAATAAGATTTTACAAGACTAACTGATTGTGTTGAGACACCATAATGCCTAAGTGAAACCAAGTCGTGGTTATGTATCAAACAAAAGAATTCTTATCCTATTCTGGAGCGTATGAATTGATTCTGCATGTCACATTTACTATCGTAACGCCCTCTCTTGGCTTTGTATGCAAGCTGCAAGCAAGCGATAATATTGAAGACAGTGTGCATATGACGCGCGTTACGTGGACAGAAGGCCTTAGGAAACCGATGCCTTAATAACGATACTCAGGAATATGTTTAGATGATATTCTTTAAAGTTACATAATTTTGTTTGGGTCGCGGACATATCCATTTCAAATATAGCGTATTTTTGGGATACCGTCACGGACCTAAAAAAAGACGGACGTAATACCAAGAACCAAATTAGTGAAGCACCCATTGTAATACTAACTCTCTATTCGTATAAGTACACACACCCACACATTGAAACTTCACTGCTTCAATCGCGAATCAAAAATTAAGCACACATGGTAAGCGGGCGGCCATTGCTATGCTTCACTCTCAATTAGACGAGGTTAGGTCCGTCTTTTTTTCAGGTCCGTGGATACCGTATGTATATTGGGGATATACTAAGGATTTTTAAAAACACATCCCAATTATCCCAATTTCCCTTCTAAAAATTCTTTTAAAATTGTTCTCTTCTTTAAAGACATGAAATGTCGTTATATTTGTAAAAAGACTCTTCCATTGTGACAAAATAATGTAATGCCTCACAATTTACATTCTTAGATCAAAGGGATCCTTCAAATTGTGTTTACTTGCTCCAAAGAAAAATATCAAGAGGCGTTTAAATGCAAAGAGGTTTCAAATGTTCCTCATTTGTTTACGTCTTGTTCTTTTTCAATATGTAACACTTTTTTTTAAACTAGTCACGCTTTAAAAGTACCTTTTTCGATAAAATTGTGAAATGTTTTTTTGTTTCCAATCTTTTTTCTCAAGCATTTGGATCTATAATGTCTTCTAAGTATATTAGAATCACAAGAGTCAACTCGGATTTTGTTTTCTGTTTATCTTCAAATATTTTCTCTGGCAAGTGGTTAGTGCACGAAATAAGATGAGACAAGTTACGTAATAACAAATTGAAACAGAAATAGGAACCCTTCGAGCACTATTCAAAGTTACACTTTGCAATTCAAAGTTTCCCTTGTTACTCTAGTTAGCCTGGGCTTGTAGGTTGATGAGATAAGATTTTACAATGTTGCTGGAAGGCTTATGCATTTAATTATTTACTGCTTGACAACAATACCACCTGTTGGTGGTGATAAAATCCAAGATATCACATCAGTTAGCACAAGATATTATATTAGTTAGATCACTCTAACTAACTTGGTAAAAGCTTATTCGCTCTTTTCTTGAAGCTTCCATTGCAGGTAGACGGGAACATCCTCACGTACAAGTGGTTCCAGTGACTTATGGTCAAGAAGCAATGCTAACCCTATGGCTGTAAATGGCTTGTTAGTCACCAACGTCACATCAGACGTTGGTGACGAACATCATCATCATTTACCTGGTCATTTTCTTTGAGAATAAAAAATATCACCTTCTGTAAATAAGTAAGAGTTACTGTATTGTATGCGAACATAGCAAACCTCGAATATTGGTAAGCAAAAGAACGACACGTCCTTAATCAAACCTTGTATGTAAAACTATTCAGATCCAGTATTTGAATAAAATGTTCTATGCGCGTCATGCTGGCATGATTATACATCGCCTTCACCCCACACTAGTTCCCGACTGCTCGTCACCACCGGCCTTACAAGCATAACTCATAAATTCCAGTTCGCTTCCAGCATAATAATAGAGGAAATTCCATCGCAACTGGAAGGTCAGGCGAGGCCACTGGTATTATATTAAAGTTTTAGTTTACAGTGGTGCTGCTAACAACTATTGTAATAGAATGAGGAATGCTCGACAAGTTGCCTGGATTTGTATTTGAATGTATATCTTTCTGTAATCAAAGATTATCTGAAAGAAATCGCTATTCAGCGATAAGCTCGCCTCATGCACAAATTATATTAATATTGTAAAGCTTTCTAACTTTGTAAATTTGGTGTGCAATAAAGTGTAATAAATAAATAAATAATATGATATCTAAATTGGAAAAAAAAACTTATACATATACTAAGTAATACAATTATTGTAGTCTTCCTTCCATCGTTATTCGTTTATAGATTTAGTTTGACCTCATTAGTTAAACTGTTACAATATTCACTAAGTTTTATGTAAATTCGGTTCATAATTGACGCAATTATTTGCGTTTCGTCTAAATGATTCATCCGTATAATATTATTATGTGTATATTTATCATGAATCATAAATTAGCTTGATCGTGATTCATAATAGTATCGGAGCCAAAGACCATCTGTCGAGTTTTCGTCAACTGGATTTAATATGAAACAATATTGTTTTATGCGCGTCTTTAACACAGGAATGAGGTAATGGTTGGCCATGAAATAAACACTCGCCACGCTAGATGCTTTAAACAATAAGCCGCAACGCTCAAAGCGCTCGGGTCTCTTCACAATTCAAGGGGTACAGTCCACCACGCTGAACATGCGGATTAGCTGACTTCACACTCGTTTGAGAACATTCTGGACTCTCTCTCTCCAACTCTTATATGTGTAGGTTACCTCATGATGTTTTCCTTCACCGAAACAACTGACAATCTATACATCTATACATCTATATCTATACATCTATTCTATATCTATACTCTATACATACAAATAAATAAAATTGGAGTGTCTGTTTGTAATATTAAAATAACCGCTTTTTACTAAGTGTTCGATGTTTACACGGTACATATACCAAAACAACATTTTTTACAATTATTGTCTATCTGTCTGTCTGTCTGTTTGTTCCGGCTAATCTCTGAAATGGCTGGACCGATTTTGACGGGACCTTCACTGGCAGATAGCTGATGTAACAAGGAGTAACATAGGCTACTTTTAGTTTAGAAAAAAAATAGTTTGTTAGGCGATAGGAAGTTCGCCGGGTCAGCTAGTTAATAATAATAGTAGAAACTACTAGGCCATACGTAATATAATAATATAGTTTACAGTTCCATTTTAATAATTCTGATAGTGACACACAACCCTTTCTTTACCCTACTATAGTCGATAATAATAGACCCCTTTCACTATGACACCTATTCGACTGATATTATGAGGATAGAGGATAGTACCGTTAAGTTATTATAAGATGTGTTGTAGCTTTTCTGGTAGCAAACTAGTTTTAATTTTTTCGCTTCATAACGCTTCCCGCCCACGTCAGACTTTTTGTAGGACAGATAATCGGGCCGATTTTTCCTGCCTTATTATTTCTGTCCGACTTTTTGTAGGACGTGTGCGTTGTACTATTGCTATCAGTACGTTCTATTATTCTCCTACAAAAAATCGGTCACCGATTATCGGACGTGGACGGGAAGCGTAATGCAACTGAAAAATTGTGACTGTGGTACACTGAACAGAAAAAATGTAGGACAAGAAGCTTCAGGGCATTATTTATTAATATTTCAATTAATTCATCAGCATTCTCAACAGAACATTTATACAAACTACTATCTTCTAGTTTATGGGAATGGATTTAGAAAATAATGGATTTATTTCTAATCCAGGGATATTTGCAACTGTTGACTAATAAAATAAATAATATATTTAATTAAAACGTTACACAATTTCGGTTTCCATTTATAACTTTCAATTATATTATTGTTTTCAGTCCTCTATCTCTTCACCTCAGTGATCTACGGACAAAAACAAATGACATCGCATACCAGGGGTTCGAAACACTCATTAATTGCGACTGCTCAACTGGAACGATAATTCATAATTCAGCCAATTTGCTGTAGGGTCACTATTTAGTTTCGTTTGTAGAAATCTCCGTTGAATTCAGAAGCGTTATCAACACAACTTTGTAATTAAGCAAAATAATTATAATAAACCTGAAGAGTTCGTTTGTTTTAAAGCTCAAATCTCTGGACCTTGTAAAATTATTTTTGTGTTTGATAGACACATTCGAGATAAAGGCTACATTATTATAATTATTGACTAAAGGGGTAGCTTCAGGGGTAGCGTTATTAGACTTAATTGCTCAAAGCAAAGCGAGAGGGTAGGTTACGATTATACTTTTGTTACTAATCAAGCTTCATTTTTAGTGCTAGAGTACATCTATTCTTAAGTCCAAGCTTACTATGCTGACTTGTAGTAATGTTCGCTAAACATTGGATGATATATTTAATAAAAGTATTTCTTGAAGTTTTAGCATCTACCATCAGCAATTTTCACATCTACCCAGGGTTGACTGATGGACAAGTTGAAGAAGAAGTTGAAGAAGTTGCTGAAGGCATTTAGTTTTGCCCTATGTTTCTTCTTTTAGAGGTGACCGTAACATAAATGTATAAAAAAGGGTGCGTGTACTTTTGTACGCGCGTGAGAAGTTATACTTCTTTGACATAATTTAATAAATATTTAATTTAATAACGTGTATCAGTTTTAATTATCTTTCAAAAACTATTTTTGTACTAAATATAAATAAACAAGTAAAAACTAGATGGCGTTGTTCAGGAACCTGAATCACGCTGTTGAGATTCTGTGAGATTTGTATAAGTAATAACATAAAATTTTAAAAGAGGTAAAGATAATAAGAAGCTAGGGCCATCTATCCAGTAATTTCATACCCCCTCCATGGTAGCGCAAACGTTTAACGCAACCTGTTTGCAAGTCGCATAAGAAGTATAACTTCAATAAATAAATGAAAGCAAGCCTCTTCTGTAGAATGCCCACGGACCCTGTACCATCTTAATTTAATTCAGAAGACACTTTTGAATGGTTGTAGTGTCGGGAAACCAGTAAAAACTCTAAATATGCTGTCGAGTCCTAGAGCCACATGTCTTCTCATCTATTTGTATATTTGCAATAGAATATTGTAGTTTTAATTAAACTAATGTATTAACGTTTTACGAATAGTAACTCCAAACATATGAATAAATATCTAATTGTAAATTCAAGTGATAAATTCAATTGATACATGGTAAATTCGAAGTAAACATTGTAGTCTTGTATCAATAAAAGTATATCGACATTGGTTCGTACTCGATTTTTGGTTGAAAATAATCGATTTCTCCATAAAATAATTATAATGTCCCAACAGTAATTTGGGCCTTAAATCTTTCTTTATTAGGTGGTTATTCATTCGCAATAGCCAGCCGTCAAGTTTGGAGCTCCTCTGACCCATAGCTCTTAATTTATCATTTAGCAAAGGTCATTATTTCCACGTATTATTAATGTTCTTTATGTTGCTAAATCAAGAAATATACCTGGGCAATGAATCGGGTAATTGCGATGAAATTTATGAAAAAGCGGGTTCGTTTCGGTGGCAATTTGTAACTGTAGATTTGGTGAAAAGACTTAATCAAACGAAGTACTTACATGTACGTTAAATATTTCTATGGCATAGAATTAACGTTGAATACTTGATTATATCTATATTAGCTACATAATCGTAACACCTGTGTAATGTTCCTAATTTTAGCTCTGTTTAGGCACAGAATACTTAATAAGTAGTACCTACCTATGTTTAGCCTTATTTTTTTTGTACAAGCAAGCAAGCAAGCTACATTACCTTTAGTTGTCACTCGATACTGCATCTTTATGCAGTGTGCAACTACGATATTTAGTGCTATCGCATAGAAAATATATATTCTTATCCCTTTTCTTTAATTAGTCATTCAAGTTATTAAAATACTAGATATTACCCGCGGCTTCGCCCGCGTATTCAAAGGGAAGTAACCTGGTGTAAGAATAAATAAGTAAAAGTTACAAAATTTAAAAGATACTAACGGCCCAATTTAGAATCACTAATGGTTACTTAAAATGCTCCTAGTACAGAATTTGTATGGTGATTCATTACTAAGGAGCGATTAATCATTAGAGTAATCAACTGTAAAACCTATGACGCTCTTCAACCTTCCATTCCATCCATCTATAAATATTATAAATTAATTAAACCAAAATAACAATTATCACCGTTGCCCAAGGATATCACTATTTACAAAAAACAAAAGAATTGGTTCTCAGTTTGTTCTGTATTCTGAGGGTCTCATTTTTTCCTTCATAAACTTAAAGTAACCTTAGCTTCTATCTTAGAAATTCTTCAATACTTAAGTTGAGTAGATTCATGTATATTATTCCCCAATAATCCACCACGTAACATATACAAGATGTTCTTTGTCCCCTCTGTCTCGTTATTGCTCACAAACTCAAGCAAACTAATTACTATCTGAGAAACTTTTATTATCATGTACTAGCAAGATCTTATTAATTACTTTCACATCTTTGCTTGACGCTCTTTTTTAGTTCTTCGTGTGATATTAGGGATTTATTTATTCTACTTATTTTCCTCGTTATAATCTTATGTTTCGAAATAATAATGTCACCATGATTCTTCATCTTGCGAAAACATTCGCACTTATAAATTAGTTACGATAAATTAGTTGCTTATACCTAAGTTAGTTTGGAGTTTAATTCATCCATCCATCCATCAGCTTTTGTAGGTCCACTGCTGGACATAGACTTCCCTAACTTGCGCCACTCTGATCGGTCCTGAGCCTTCTGAATCCAGCGGATGCCCGCTGTCTTCTTCAGGTCGTCAGTCCACTTGGAGTTTAATCACTTCTTACCAGATTAAGGACAAATGACCTTGGGTCTTCGTTGAGACCGAAATTAATGCTAGTATAAATTTTTTGGGTCTCGCCTAACTCTCATAACGAGATACTGCATAATTTAAGAAAGATTCTCGGTCGAGATTCTAATTCATTTAGCTACAAGATGGTGCGAACTTTGCATTCTGCAATTATTTATTCAAATAAGTTCATTTTGAGAATTAAAATACTTGTTCATAAATGAAACTGGATTAAATATTTTAGTTGTACCGCATGATTTGTTGGTCACCTGTATTAGTTGTTATATTAGTTTTTATAGAAACAGAGAGGAATTGTTGTATAAAAATGTGTCAATCATAATTTCAAGCTGTTGTATTTTTGTAATAGTTCAAAGTTTTGATTGGTTGAAATTTCAACGGAAATTGCACATTAGGTAACGTCCGTTCGCCCGAAGACCTCTAAATATGTTTCTGGAAGTGTTATTTTAAAACAAATTTCTTTCTTCGTGTTGCCATGTCTGACTGCTGTCCATAGGAGACGGTGCCTATTGATCCCTAAAGTTGCTAATTTATCAGATATTTGTATAAAAAACATTTAGGAAAAAATCGTCCAGCTGAAAATAAATGACTCAATTATGTTCGAAAAACTTCTGATATCATTATTTATTACTTCATCATTATGATTAAATTGTGAATAAATTACCAATAAATTACCTCTTTAATAAAATTAAAAATAATAAACTTTTCTTCACTATCGTTAAAAATAACTTCAATTCTCATAATTATGTAAAATCAGTTAATAGACTGAAAACAGATGAAAACAGATAAAATTTCGTATTTACGAGAATTGTCTACCTTTTATGGTATTAGTATACAAAGTTATTATTAGAATATACGAAACCTGAAAGTAGTTTTCACAATCAGCAACTGAATTTATCACAATAATTTTTACACCATGTTATATTTTGTCCTAAAAATATTTAAAAAACGTTACAAGTTGAACACCCAATACAAAATATCGACATTTTTAACAATTATTAATTTATGTGTGAGTAATTGACGATAAAAAATGATTAGACTAAGGGCTTGTTTCACAATCTTCAAGTAAGTCCGAAGTAAGCTATTCGTTGGTTAAGTTGACATTTCGTGTCTGTAAAATGACACTTTAACCGGCGAATAGCTTATTCAGGACTCTACTTGAAGATGGTGAAACAAGCCCTAACTATTGTAAATAATGGTGATTAAAATTTTTAAACAATCCAAAATGGTTAGGAACGGTTAACCAAACTGTTTCTGGCCAAGGAAAAAGAAAAGAAAATAATTAGTACTATCATCATAAATTCAGTGTGGTATTAAAATATTGTTATGTGTAGGTGGTTTTTAAATAATATTAATACAACAAAATAAATATTCGATATTCACATCCAGCATCGTTTATATCTGTGTAGATGCGGGCGGTATCGTACACAAGTTTAAATAGGATATTCCTGTCCGTTCCTATTTAGTTTTATTTGGCTGTAGTGTTTCAACATTTAATTATGATAGTTTGACCTTGGATCAATTCACTTTATATTCATATCTTATTTATTCTGTTATCTGAGGAAAACCTTAATTGTTTTCAAAAATAAATCAGCATGCGTAGTTGAGAACAATAAAGTGATCAAATATTAATTTGAGTCTGTCGAAAAATATAACTTCGATGAGACAGTGAATCGAAGAAAAGCATTATTTTAAGTCCGCCATTGCTAGACTGTTAATATAATTAGGGCCTCTTTCACCACCATCAAGTAAAGCCATAAGTAGTTACTTGCCAAATAACGTTAATCGGCAAGTAAAAGTCACAATTAACTTTTATCAGTTTCACAATATAAAATGTAGTTCCGAGTAACAACTTGGCGGTTAGTTGAATGATTTGTCATAATGCGTTCCAACATTCGGTCAATTTGTGTTTGCCAGATGTCAAACACATGTCAAATCGGTTAAGCCATCAGTTAAGTGCCAGTCCGTCCGTCATTACTACAAAGGTTTTGTATAAGTAAGTTGGTGTTATTAAAATTCGCAGGTTTTGATGTTTTTGTTTAAACCGATATTAAATTAATAAACATGGATATAATTAAAAGAGAAAGAAGTGCTAACTTTACTCTGTAACAAAGATACCTACATATATTTTAATATCCATTGTTTTAAAAAATATAAGTAATAAACAAGTGGAATCTAGCAAAAAAATCATTTTCAACAAAATCGGTAAAATAATCAACACGGATATTAAATAGACTAATTCTTGGTGTTCTTCGTGCAAATTTTTCGAAATCGTCTATTTGATTATCGATAAATGAAATAAGTAAATGTTTAATAATTTATTGTCAAATAAATAAACTTATAAGGTTAGCTGTAATAGTTTTTTACTTCACTGCACCTACCGTTACTCGACTTACTCGTCAATTAGACAAACTAATCGGCAGATGACGTTACAAGTAAGTTACTGGCTACTTTATTTGACGGGTAGCGCTATTCATTGATTGTGAAATGCGTATGCATGGTTACTGGCCGCTTCAATCGGCAATTATATATTAACAACCAAATAATGGCTAAAAAAAAGAAATTGTTACTCGAAGAAAAATCTAAAATAACCTACTACTTCAAACATGGTAAACAACAATATCGGACAAAAAAAGGTATAGATAATGAAGAACAGGAATCAGTTTTTTTTTTCGACACCAAACATAGATATTTAAAAGTTTTACACCAAAATGTAGCAAGTTTACTCCCGAAGGCAAGTAAAATAGAAATTTTATTACAAGAGTTATTCACAAAACACGAAGAAATTGATGTTTTATGCTTCACTGAACATTTTATAAAAAAAGGAGACGAAGAAAATACGAATATATTAGGTTACAAACTATGTTCAATATATACGCGTCCTGAGAAAAGAGGGGGATCATGTATTCTGGTGCGTAATAACGTGAAATGTAAAGTTCTTACAGATCTACAGAAACTTTCGATTTGCTCGGTATTCGAATGTAGTGCAGTGGAGCTTACGGACTATAATTGCATTATCGTTTGTATTTATAGGACCCCAAATGTAAACAACTTTGTGGTATTTATTAAACAGTTAGAAAGTCTCTGTGAAAAACTATGTTTAAAAAATGGTAAAAAAATTATTATATGTGGTGACTTTAATGTCGATACACTGAAAAATACAAATATGTCAATAGAATTTAGAACACTACTGTTAAACTATAATTTGAGATTAGAATTTAATTGTGTAACGCGAATGGAGAGTAATACTTGTTTGGATAACATAGCTCACAACGGTCATCGTTGTCAGTCTCAAATACTGCATCTTGGCTTATCGGATCATTCTGCACAGTTGCTCAAGTATCCAGTAAATCTAAGTAAATATGATATAGACTATTGGTATGTAGAGACTCGCGACTACAGCAACGATAATATGGTAAAATTTAAAGACTGTATAGAACACATTTATTTTACTGATGTATTTGAAAGTGATAATGTTAATGAATCGTTTGAAATTTTCTTTCATATAATAACATTATTTCATAGTTTATGTTTCCCAATAAAAAGAGTTAAAATGTTCTCTAAACCAAAAAATAAATGGATAACAAAAGGAATTAGACTGTCAAGTAAACGAAAACGAATTCTACATAGAAAAAGTTGTTATAATAAAAAAAATAAAAATATTAAAAATACGTATCTTAATTATTTACAAATATTTAAAAAAGTGGTAAAAACATCCCAATACATTTATAATAATAAACTGTTAATAAATTCTGAAAATAAATCTAAGACATCATGGCAAATAATAAATGGACAGAAGTATAACAAACACTCTAAAATCGATGCTATTCAATATAATAATAATTTAATAAATAATCCTACTGACATTGCAAATATTTTTAATAATAATTTTATTGACATTAATACAATTTCATTAAAAAATATATCCAATAATAACTCTATCAATTCAATTAAGTATAATTCGCAATCCATATTCCTTTATCCCGTAACATTGCATGAGGTACATAAAATAATTAATGAATTAAAAAATACAAAGAGTGTAGGATATGACGAAATACCTAGCAAGATCCTAAAATATTGTTCACTACACATTTCAGCCCCACTATGTCATATTATCAACCTGTGCTTAAATCAGGGTGTTTATCCGAAACAATTAAAAATAACATTGATAAAACCACTATATAAAAAGGGGGATAAAATGAACTGTGACAATTACAGGCCAATAGCGTTGATACCCGTTATTTCAAAAATTTTTGAAAAAGTTATCTACAAACGTATTTACAGTTTTTTTGAAAAATCTAAAATTTTAATTAATGAACAGTATGGATTTAGAAAAAATAGATCAACAAATCTTGCTATATTTGAACTTTTGAACAATGTTACTAGTAGTCTGAATAATAGAGTCCCAATACTTTCAATCTTTATGGATATGACACGAGCGTTTGATCTTGTCTGTCATAAAACATTACTGAAAAAGCTCTATGCGTTAGGTCTCAGAGGTCCTGCTCATAACTTGATTGAGTCATACTTGAGTGAACGTATGCAATATACTGAGATACCTTACATAGATATCACTGATAAAGTTGAACGAAAAGCACAATCTCTACTAAGAAATGTAGAGCGAGGAGTACCGCAGGGTAGTATATTGGGTCCACTACTGTTTATTGCCTATATAAATGACTTTCCAAGCTGCACAGATCAAAAAATGATATTGTTTGCTGATGATTCGACGTTAATTGTAAAAGGTACCAATAAGTCAACCTATGAACATATTGCTAACAATGCTTTAGAAGGCAATATAAAATGGCTCGAAGATAATAATTTAAAAATTAATTTAAATAAAACTAAATACATACAATTTCAATTTCATCAAGCACAACCCCCTCTATTAAAAATTGAATACGATGGGAATATAATTGAGCAAGTTAAGGAGCATAGATTTTTAGGTCTTATTATAGACAATTACCTAAATTGGAAGGCACATATAAATTATTTATGCTGTAAACTCAGTCGATTTGTTTATGCTTTAAGAAGATTGACAGAGCAGACTTCGAGGCAAACCGCAGTAATAGCGTATCACGGGTATGTCCTCTCTAATTTAAGATATGGCATTATCCACTGGGGAAATTCTGTTCATAGCATTCGAACATTTAAATTACAAAAAAAATGTGTAAGAGCATTATTTCGCGTGGGTCAAAGACATAGCTGTAAACCGCTGTTTATTGAGCTTAAATTATTAACTCTACCATGTCTGTATATACTCGAAGTGTGCATTTTTGTAAAAGAGAATTTACACCTATTTGATGTAAAACATACGAGATGTCCACGCAAAACTAAAAATAAATATAATGTAATGCCAAACGAAACAGCGAAAACTAGTTTTTACCAAAAAAGCTTATATTGTATGGCCTGCAAATTATTCAATCATCTACCAGTTACAATAAAGGAGCTTAATGTTATAGGGTTTAAAAGGAAATTAAGATATATATTAACAGCCAAATGCTATTACAAAGTAGATGAATTTTTAACTGACAAATTAGATTAAATACATAATATATATAATTCTTTTTAATTTTTAAATCAAACAAAATTAGATACATAATAACTCTAATTGTAATCTATAATAATGTTGACAATGTGCTATATTATTATGATCATGACGTTTTATAATTTATCACTGACATTAATTTTTTTATTATTGACATCTTGATTTCTTTCATTGTTCGTTATGTATTATACTTTTTTAAATTGATTTTGAGTAATGCATGAAATTAATTATAATTTTTCTAAAGTGACATTTGTAATATTTTGCAACGCCCATAAGTGGCACATGTAAGTTCGTTTAGCATATTGTTTGTACCACCTTTATCCACTACATGATTGCAATAAATTGATTTGATTTGATTTGATTTGATTTGATTAGCCTACTCGGGACTTTACTTGATGGTGGTGAAAGAGGCCCTTAATGTTTCTAGAATCTTCTAAATTCAAATAAATCTTAACAATTGTAAACCAATTGTAGACAAAGTCGAAATTTAAAGTGGTTATTTAAATATTTTCAGGCATAAAACATCTAGGAGAATACAAATTCCCAAACAAATTAACTGAAGATAAAAGAGATACTTAACAAGAAACTTCAGTAATAAACGAATTCTGTTGGTTTAATGAAAGGACGCTGAGATCTTAGTTTACGAGGTCGTTCAACCCTATCGAAGATTAAGCTACATTAGTAGATATAAAATATTGAATGCTAGTTCTAGAAACTCCAGAAACTTAGAAATGTAATCGAGTTTCTAAGTTTTGATTAAGTTTTTGTAAGATAGTCGAGATTTGGAACGCCTAATGAAACACTTTTAGGTTTACGTCTATTTGTTTATCTCTATCTAGATGTTTGCTCCAATAGCGACGGACATAGATAGATAGGCTTAACCTGAACTGTGGTTCTTAAAATCATTTGGATTTAAGCATATTATACCTAACAGAATAGGATTTTTATTTTTTAATACATTTCCGTAAAAAAATACAGTACAAATCCCTGTTATTCGCTTGTTTGATTATGATTTTGCAATTTCAATATTTAATTATATAAAACGTAAATAAACATTAATTACCCTTTAAAAAATATATAAATTTTCTCGTTGATTATTCCACAATATATACGTAATTTAAGAGGAAAGATTTGATTTTTTGTTTGCATTGAATAGGCTCCGAAACTACTGAACCGATTTCAAAAATTCTTTCACTGTTGGGAAGCTACACTATCTCCGGGTGACATAGGCTATATTATATTTAAAAAAAATTAGGGATCCTTAATAAAACTCCAACAATGAAACCCAAGGTGTAAAAAAATAAGAAAACCGAAGCAAAGCGAGGGCGGTTACTCGTTTATAATATCATGATAATTAAATTTGTTTGAAATTGTACCCGTCAATATCTCGCTTTAATTTTAAGTTTTAAATTTCACCTGCCATGTTTAAACAGCTCGGGACACAATACCTACAACCCTTATTTAAATATTAAGATAAGATATTACAAGAACTCTCAAATATAATAAGTTGAAGCGTAACAAAGCGGCAGCTTTTAGTAGGTATTATTCGGATTTTATTGAAAAGTGTTTGACTAATTGAGACGAATTATGTATGTCTAAGCTATTGGTAAAATTGTTCTTGATTATGTGTAATTTACTAGCAAAATTTCACTAATAAACGTAAGTGTAATTGAAATGAGTGATGAGTCGTTTAAATGACGTACGAATAATTCGGATTTAAATTCTTCTTTCGAATTAACCCTACAGTGGTCGCGCCCCTAAAAGTCACATGAGTGGTCGCGCGGATTACATATGTAGACCACTTTAGTTTCCCATTTTTTTAAATAAAAATCATTATTGTACTCATTTTTTTATTAAAATATGGCAAGAAAACTTATCTTAAATTCAAATTATGTTAAAGATAAACTTAACATCAGACTCATTATTATATATAAATCAACATAAACAAACCTCTTATAAAAACAAACCACAAAATCTTTTTAGCTATTTTGAGATCAAAAATAATTAAAAAATAACTTAAAAAATCATTCAATATATTCTAAACCGGAACTACAAGCATATTTGGAATGGTCCGGACAAATGTGCACGTGATACATCTTCGGGTGCTCATATTTTTTGTTTTCGTGTTCATCTTGAGCTACCTCACTTATATTATCCGCTCCTACTCGGATTCCGCATGGTGGTTCTGCTCTTCAAGGCAGTCTTGCTCATCCCAAGTTGATCTATCTTCATCAGAGTCCGATACTTGGTCACATTCGTGAAGCTTTTTCTGAACCTTTCAATTTGGTCCAGTTTTCTTAAATCCATATTTTTCCTACAAAATCAAAATAAAAATTGTACTTTCCGGTACTCTACGTCCATATGAAATTAATACGTAACAACACAATCAATATAAAACACTTAAAATAAAGCAAATACCTTTAAACATAAAATGTAGTTTGGAAAAAATACTCACGTTAAAGGTCGCGCGGATTACATATGTAGACCGCGAACTTTCACAGCTGCTCCTGACACAACCACGGGTCTCCAAAGCGTGAGCGCACCTGAGCGGGGGGAGGGACTATCGAACTTAAAGTACACGAAGTCTCGGCTAACACACTTGAATAGTTTACAAAATATTTCATTTTTTACTGCCCTGGATTACATATGTAATCCATGCGACCACTGCAGGGTTAAACTTTTATAAATACCTGAATAACCAAGAACATAGTGTTTACCAAAACATCGCTAAAATTAATTAACACATACTTGAGTGGTAAGATGTACTAACATAATAAAAGCCTACTCAGCATATTCATGCCGTATTGAGGCGGCTTAGTACTAACCCTACCCCTCGCCGGATGTGTGTCGTAAAAGGCGACTAAATCCGGCCCGCTGGTGGTAGGGCCCGTTGGAGGGATTGTATTGTTATTATTGATTTTAATAATTCATTAATACCTTTATTACTATTATTATTTCTCCGTGGGGACCGCCTGCATAGCTACCACCCTTGAGCATGAGTCAGCCGCCAACGACTCGTCGTGTTCCGGCTGGGGGCTTGAGAGCCAGTTCTTTATTTCTTTTTTCTCTCTCTTTCTTGGCCGGCAACGCATCAGTGACGCCTTTGGTGTTGCTGATGTCCATGGGCGACGATAGCATGGCATCAGGTGGATCGTCAGCTTGTTTACCGGCTATTTCCATAAAAAAACATTCTTGGTATTTTATGTATGTACAAACGTAAAACAAAAGCTATTATAGCTATCCATAATGATAGCATATAACCTAAACCCGCGCCAACAGTCACAATTTACGAGTTAAACATATTAATTTATAAGCCCAAGCTCGCTAAGCCGGACGCTTCGTAAAATTTAATTACCTCCAATGTACCACAAGCCTAAATAAATACGACCAACTAAGGAATCTAATTATCCCATAAATCATGAATGTGATAATGAATTTCGTTGCTTGATTTCAGGTTTTTGAGGTGTAACTAGTGAAGAGTTTTTTTGCATTGGTTTATTTATGGTTGCACAACCCTATTTTCGTTTGGGCATGATTGCGTAAAATTAAAACATGAATTTGCAAGTGAAATTTCGCATTCAACCTGCTGAAAGTATATCTACCGTTGAATTTAATTAGAGGTGCTTTTTACATACTTTTGAAGTATTTTATAACTGAACTTGCAAGAGCATCCGACAGTAATGATTTATAACAAGTAAATAGTTTAAAATTAAATTAACGGTTTTCTACTCCTAATTAACCATTAAGAAGTCACCTCGTCTGAATCCAGCCATAAAAATATTATCAGGTCCTGCTTATCATGAAAATGTATTGTCATCGAAACCATAGCAATATGCAAAATTTCAACTTCGTAAGATGAAATGAATTAGTTCTAATTCAGTTTGCAAGATTTGACCCAAACAAACAAGGCAAGCTACATAAAACCGTTTAATAAAACCGGGCAAGTGCGTGTCAGGCCACGCGCAATGTAAAATTCCGAAGTAGTAAGTTTATCGACTAAGGGCTTGTTTCACAATCTTCAAGTAAGTCCGAAGTAAGCTATTCGTTGGTTAAGTTGACATTTCGTGTATGTAAAATGACACTTTAACGCCACTTTAACCGGCGAATAGCTTATTCAGGACTCTACTTGAAGATTGTGAAACAAGCCCTAATACTCATTAACTCCTTAAACTAACATAGCCGTGATAGTTTTCCTTGTAAACTCATCATGTAACCTATTTTTAAGAATTTTTAATTTTTCCAACTCCAACCCTTTAGCCGGTACGGGGGGACACTTGACTTGAATTTTGTAATACACAAATCCTTTCATTTGATATCCCACTCGGATATATTAGCTTACTATCGTTTATTCATCCCCTCTGTCAACACCATAACTATTAAACGGGTGAATCAATTTTCTTCAAACAAAACTAAAAACACTCTCGAGTAAGAAATCTTTCGAACATAATCTAAATTTTACCAACAAAAAATAACCGACTTCAAAGTCTCAAAAACTACTTTTCAGATCTCGTTCAAATTTATGTGGGACCACATGACAAGCACCTGCTTTCGATTAAAAAAAGAATCGGTTGGCGTGATATTGAGTTATTCGTCAATTTGTCGCGCACATCTTAACACAAATTTACGACTTATGTGGTTTTCTCATGGATGCCATTGTCAGATCTCAATAAAATCTATGTGGGACCACATGACAGCCACCAGATTTCGATTAAAAAAACCATCATCAAAATCGGTTAGCCCAGTCCAAAGTTCTGAGGTAACAAACATAAAAAAATACAGTCGAATTGAGAACCTCCTCCTTTTTTGAAGTCGGTTAAAAAGCAACTAAATCAAAATCGGTTCATCCGTTCGAGAGATACGATGCAACGTAGGCAGACAAAGAGGATTACAGCTATAACACCCCTCGTTTTTGCGTCGGAGATTAAAAACTAAATCAAATTAGTACATGAAACCAATTTAAAATTAGGTTATTTACATAAATACTTAAGTGTTAACCATACATTAGTAACAAAATAGACTGAGTAAGTACTGCAAATTAAACACAGAACATACTCATTAATTAAGTGAAATGAAACACAGGAAATGTATACTGACCAAAGTAACACTGGGAATTTATTCAAACAAAATGCAATGTAGGGAAATTATTTAAACCAATTGCAATACTGACACAAGCTCCCTAAGCCTAGCTAGTACGTTCGAGCCTGAATAGTGTAGTAAAGCTTAATAAGTTTGCAGAAGCTTCACGTAAGATGGCCAAAGCCTCCGCAAACGAGGTTCTCAAAGACCAGACCTGAGTCTTATTACACGAATAAACGTTTTGAGATTTATGTGTTCGTACGGAGATAATATTGGAATTATTACAAAAGCAACCATAAATAATGATGCATTATGTGTAGCTTCAGTGTCTACGCATGTAACTAAAAGCTCTTTATGATGTTACATTTAAACGCATATATGTAGTTGTAAGTCTCACTAAAGGGTTTACGTCACGGTTAACGTCAACCGGCTCTCGAACAATGTAGGTATCCCATACACAATATTACGCTTCTTAATTGTTGTTAGAGTAATGTGAAAGAAGAAGATAGCAACTTTCTTAAGGCCTCATTTACGGAGCGCGGGGCGTCGCGCGTCACGTGTGGCGTGGCGTCTCGCGGCGCAATTCAATAAGCGAGTAAAATTGCTTCTCTGTAAACGCACTCATGCAACTCCATAATATGTTTGAATTCAGTGCGGGCCATGCCGCCCATCGCAACGCGCGACGCCCCGTGTTATTGAGGCCTAAGAGGGACTTAACAATATGCTTTCATCATTTGACAGCGTGTCACAAACATGAGTGGTTATTACCTACTACTATTACTCATTAACCTAATTTTTAACTATAACAATATCTATTTTTGGCAAATATAATATAACAATTATTACAATATTATTACAATTAAAATTATTATTACAATATAAATATTGTAATAATAAGAAATAATACAGCTAGAGAGTAATCATGATTAGGTCGTAATTATTCTGTATATGAAATCCAATAAAAAAAATTAAATATCTGTCGTCACGAAATCCAATGAAATCTGTTCAAAAAATAGAATAGTTAGAAACAAAATTTGTTAAATTTAAAATAAAATTGCTTGGTGAAAATCTAGGTGAAGCCTAGGTAGAAAAGCTAGCCGATCATGTAAACAGGATTGCAGTACCAACCATTCTTGTCAATATTTAAGTAGTTTATGAAATGTATTTAAAGTTTAAATTTCAAAACGCTTTCTCATTTTACCCATTTACTGCTGAAAGTTTATTTCACGATGCAAAACAAAAATATACCCGTAATAATTTGATTATAAATATTCCTAAAAGTTTACATGTTACGATAATTATTCAATCAAATTAATTTTAGGTAGGTATATTACAAATCTTCTTGACCGAAACTATTTCTTTTGTTTCAGATAAAGTAACTACGAAATGAGAACCCGCAATCGACCTCAGTAATAATGAAATTAACATAGTTGAAGATGAATATTGAAGTATTATTACAGAAGAGAACAGACACAGTCAAGAAGAAAAAGATGAATAATTTGAATATTCAAGCGAAAATTTATGTATGATTCCTGATTCAGTATAATTCATTTATGATGGTCTTTGAAAAGGCACACGGGATACGGAGCGAGATAGTGAGTGGAGACATAACAAGACTGAAACAGGAGAGATAAAGGTACAAAAAATGCTTTGCTTGAATACCAATAAAATTCAAAAGATTTTTTTAAGGAATAAGTTACATACAAAACTTTTGATAAGCGATACGACAAAAAAATACTAAATGTTTATAAGTATATTTAGCCCCGTAAGTTTTTTTGCAAAATCTTAAATTTAATTATCCTTAACTATTCAGCAGACTAAACGTATCGCACATAAAAATCAGTAACACCATTTCATCAAAGGTATCAATCCATTCTTCATACTTTAGAAAAGGAAAAAGAAAACGATTTAACTAGTCAATTTTTCCATCATCCAGCAAATCCAAAAATAATTCAATTTGTCGCTCCTCCATTCATAGTAGTTCGTGTAGGATCCCTTCGTATACCGTGATAGAAATACTTTTGCGTTGATTTTATTTATCGCTTATGCTAAGGCTTGATTTGCATTTTTACGTCTTACGTTTGTAGCCTACGCCTCCTTTATTTCTTTTATTACATTTTTTATTTCTGTCTATTCTTCATTTTTATTACACTTTTGATTTACTTCGAATATTTTTACTATTGAACAACTGAATATTTTTAACATGTAGATAGTGTAAAAACTTAATAGATAATTTTATAATGTTATGTAATGTGAAGCGTAGCATCAAAATCAATGTCAACCATTTACATTAATATTATCATATAATTGAATTAAGTTCTACATCTTTTGGTGCGTCGTATAAATGATCGAAAGAGAGTGATTTATTATTTTTACATACAAGTATCAAAGTTTTCATCGTTTTTAATCAAGCCTTAAAGAACGTTTGAGTTACTACGTTTTCCTCTCATTTGTAATCTAGCGACGCGTTTCCAGCCCTGGCTTCTGCGACGTTTGAGACAGTTAGATAAGAATTAACGCTTTGAAAACATACCTCACCGTTATTCCTATTTAGCTTTTTATTCATGTAAGATATTATGTTTTGGATTAGATCCGTTTGTATAAAAGCAACACACTGTAACAAATCCCGACCGGTCTACATCTTTTGCGTTATTTAAAATTTTAATTAAGTATATGCTACTAATTTTATAATTATTTAGGTGTATGTTTTATGTTTCACATGATTCTAAGGGTTGGAAAGCTTTGACAGGCTTAGGAGGTGCACCGCAGATACAAAAACAAAATTGACGATGTTGATTATTATGCTAACGGGATTTGATCCCTTAGAAAGATTTGGCAGCCTTTGGTACGCCGCGCTAAGAACGAACTACGCACCAGCATGACGCCATCATGCCGTGGCAAATTTTCCGTCAGTGTGCCCAAAACATGTCATGCCACTAGAGGGCACAGTACCTAAAAAAAGTTCTAATTCTTCTAATCATACAGGTATCACTGATACACTTGTGAACGTATTTTTTTAATCTACCACTATTACGGAAAGTGCTTTGTCATGGAGTTGAAGAAATAGCGTAAAAAAACTCCTCAGCACGTCTTTTAAATTCACATAGAAGTATAACAGAGTAACGTTCTAACTGGATTAGATGTGGTACATTTATTACCAAGCGATACTTGTTATCGTTGTTATACATCTTGGTAAAAGGAGCACAGATCACCCCCCAACCAGGTGGGCTGATGACCTAAAGAAGACAGCGGGAAGCCGCTGGATTAGATGGCCCAGGACCGGTCGGAGTGTTGCCAATTAGAGGGCGCCTATGTCCAGCAGTGGACTCTAAGAGGCAAATAGATGGATTTATAGGTATATAGATAGATAACAAGTTATAATCTCTCAGGTGACCCCTTATGGATCAAATAAACGCGACCCGCAACGAGACGGCCCGGCCGGAGGATGATGGGGAGCTGACGCAGACGGTGATGACATGGCTGCGGACCGCGATTCTGCTACTGATCGTCATCATGGCTGTGCTCGGCAACTTGCTCGTCATCGTCAGTGTTATGAGGCACAGGTGAGTAATGTTAAAGTAAACAAACCAGCAGGATTGAAAATACATTGCCACGTTCTACTCATTCAGCTTTCTGGTCAATAGTACTATTATAAGTACTATTATGTATTCTGTGTCAATAGTTTGAAATGTTAATAAACTTTTAACAAATAATACCGATTTCAAAGACTTTGAGAACATGACCATTAAAATTATTACATTACACCAATGCTATTTGATGTTTTCCCGCTATTCCTTCTAGATCCCATGATCAAAACTGAATTTTGTTATTGAAATATGGGACCAATCTGAAAGTATGTACACCTTTAAAAAAAAACCAAATAAATTAAGTAATATTTGAAGCCATCTATTGGGACATCAAGTATATTTTTGCTGTTTATTAAAATCGTTAATTGTTTGAAATATAAACATATTTCTATCATTTAAGCAAAATATTTCTTAAGGATGTGGATACATTTGCATGTAAAACCTTTAAACTCTTTTAAAAAGTCTGAAAGATTTATTTCGATTTTACTAACGTCTTTGAGCGGCAGTGACCACTTACCAATAGATGGCATGTCTGGTCGAAGGTATCGCTTCGTTTCGGATACCCTGTAACCTTGAAGCAATTTCTTTTTCCTGTATAGCCTTTAGCCTTCCTCATGAACATGGCCATCATTATAAACAAAAAATTCAAATCTAACTGCCAGTTCCAGAAATTAGTGCGTCCAAACTATCAAAAATCTCTTCAGCTTTAGTACATTAGCATAGATTACATAAACTTATACTGCTGTATCTGTTACAGAAAACTCCGCGTCATCACCAACTATTTCGTCGTCTCGCTCGCGTTCGCAGATATCCTGGTAGCCATGGTGGTCATGCCGTTCAACTTCAGTGTGCAATTCTACAATGAATGGATCTTCGGACCAGTTGTCTGTGACCTCTGGAACTCTTCAGACGTTTACTTCACATCCACATCCATATTGCACCTCTGTTGTATCTCTGTTGATAGATATTACGCTATCGTGAAACCCTTAAAGTATCCTATCAAAATGACAAAGAAGGTATGTATGTTTCCTTTTATCTTTGCTTACATAAGGCACATGATGGTTAGTGATTATCTTATCAGAATCAGGGGGTTAAAGACGTATTGCCAAACCGAAATTACGCGATGGACTCGTTTGTAATACTTACTTACTCGTACAACTGTATTTAAGGGAAAAAACAAGTTGTTTCTGGGAAATGAAAGATACTTAATACTTTGGAGTTTAAAAGCGTACATTTTAAAAGATATTAAACGTAAAGAACTAAAAGTTCAAAAAAGATATAAAAGGATTTTGCAACGAACACGTATGAAATGTCTGAAATTCACACGAATTATTTCAAATATTATAAATATGCTTTGTGGTTCACAGCATGAAAACATTATGCTTGAAATTCAACCGTAAGTTTACCCGAAAATTTACACCGCAAATTTAATAAGCGAATCAGTTTCCCGCTTCTGTTTTATGATGCTTTTACCATGATTTTCATAATGCGGTTTAACTGACTTGCCTCACGTTGGACTATAATAATATTAGTGAATATCGAATCACATATTATATTTCAGAATCTTTATAATATATCTACAATAATCTACATAATCCATCGTATATCTAATTCATACATAAATTGCTTGCAGAAATATTAGCAAGCTTTATCTATATCTATACTACTATATAAAGAGGAAAGATTTGATTTTTTGTTTGCATTGAATAGGCTCCGAAACTACTGAACCGATTTGAAAAATACTTTCACTGTTGGGAAGCTACACTATCCCCAAGTAACATAGGCTATATTATATTTTCAAAAAAATTAGGGATCCTTAATAAAACTCCAATAATGTAACCCAAGGTGTAAAAAAATAAGAAAACCGAAGCAAAGCGAGGGCGGTTACTCGTGTCATATAAAAACAAGTGAATTATTATGCCCCCTTACCATTTTAAGTCAAAAGGTTCATTAACGCATGCCTCTGCTGAGTCTCGCTGTTTTTCAAGATTAAATATATTACTCTCATTAATCGTCTTAATATGTATATTTTTCAATGCTCTTAAATATTTTGAAGTCGTTTATCTACTAGGATCAAGCAACAGGGAGGCCAAAGATTCAACCCTAGATTTTATCGATTTTACAATAAAAGCTTACCAATTAAGCCTCGACAATTTTAATGACTATTAAAGTTTAAAGACCATTATTATAAGCAGTCGATGAAAATGTAACATCAAAAAGCTTTTAAATTGAGTGTTATTAGACTGACATTTTTTTGCAAGGTGTTATCAAATTACTAGAAAGTTTTTAACATCTAGTGGTACCTTGGGACCTCTTTTAATAATAGCTCAGAAAAAAGTAAAGCACTTAAATTTTTCTACAGAACGTATTAAATTTACAAGAAAATAAAAATTTTGATGCGTTGTACTTTGTACACAAAGAAACAGAAATTGAATCCTCATATAGCTGAGTAAGCTATAGGAGTTAAAAGATTTCCAAAACGATTTATAGGTTTTATAGAATTTAACAGAATTATGTATTTCCATCTAATTTCCTTCAGGGATAGCACATAGTAAGGAATCTTTTTCAATTCTACTTCCATTTACAGATGGCGTTTGTGATGTTAGCAGCGACATGGCTCAGCCCCATAACAATATCTTACGCTCCAATATTCATGGGATGGTATACTACAAGTGAATACTTGCGAACGCGACAATTGAATGAATGTGAGTTCAAAGTGAATAAGCCGTATGCCGTTATATCAAGTTCAATATCGTTCTGGATACCGTGCACCATTATGATATTTACGTACCTTGCGATTTTCAAAGAAGCAAATCGTCAAGAGAAAGCCATGCACGCTAGAGCGGGGAACGCAATGTTAATGCATCGACATTCAAGAGACGTTGGCGATAAAAACGGTGCGTTGCACATCAACGCAACTACTCCAACTAAAGATAGACATATCCTCAAGATGAAACGAGAGCACAAGGCAGCGAGAACTTTAGGCATCATCATGGGTGCGTTCATCCTCTGCTGGCTGCCGTTTTTCTTGTTTTACCTTTCCACGTCATTGTGCGACTCGTGTGAATACCCCGAGGTAGTGACGGTGATCATGTTTTGGACCGGTTACTTCAATTCTGCACTAAACCCCGTCATGTATGCGTATTTTAACAGAGACTTCCGTAACGCTTTCAAGAATACGCTCGCTTGCGCGTTTTGTAGCTTCTGTCGGCGCAGCGCGTCTGATTTGGACGCAATGGAGCGGCTCGATCGACGCGGTTCGGCTCAGTTGAGGGTTCCTATCCCTTCGAGAAGAGCATCGGATCTAGCGTCCCTTTGAGTGTCACCTAACTGTGAAGTGACAGGCGTTTGACAGGCCTAGTGTCTCAACGAAGTAATTATAGGTAACAGTGATTTCAATGAACAATTATAATTATAGCGAGACTAAGTGATGTACATAATTATTTAAATATTGATATTAGATAGTCGAATGGTATGTTTAGTAGTAAACTAATTTTGACTTTTCAATGTGATTGTAGCTAAGTGTTTATCATATAGGACTCCTTGTATTGACTTTTTAATATTTGTAAATATGATTTTTTTGGTTATTTTCGTAGAATGCCACCTGTGCTGAATAGAGGCATTATTTTACTTAAAGTATAATAATGATAATAATCAAGTCAAGAATGTGTAACATAGAATAAAATAGGTAACGTGTGAACGATTGTATAAAGTAAAATATTTAGGTAATCAGAAAATAATGTCAGTATGGGAATGTATTCTAGTGAAATTCATAAATTTTGTAGATTATGGTGATATTATAGATTCAAATATATCTCAATGGCAAATCGTATAGATGTATGTACAGACGTGAAAATGTGTAGAAATAAAATAAACGACGTCCAAGGTAGACGCAGAAAGATTAATCGCGTAAGTTCAGGATGGCAGGCCTAATACTTTCATTTTTGAAATTTTTTAGAGGCCAAAGTTATGATGTACATATAATATTAGAGATGACTACATAAACTATATTAGGATTAATAACATTTCAGTAGAATAAAACTAGTTATTTAACAAATGAAGCGTGAAATTCTATCTCATTTATGTGTAACATTAAAGGATTTTAAGAAATCTGTAGCAATAAGTAGCTCAAGTTTCGAAATTAAATTTCGGAATAATGTTTCATCATGTAGTTAGCTATAATCAGGCATCAAATACGTGTAAGATCGGTGCAATTTTAATTAGCGAATATGATTTAATTTCTAATAAGATGCTGAAAACATTTTTTATTCGGTTAATGTTGAATTTAATCTAAAGTTAGCAAATAGACTTATTGTAAAGCGGACGGCTTTGTTCGAATCAGAGGGCTTTTCAACAAAAAAATCTTCATCAATTCAATCGTAAATGGACAATGGTTAGCGGAGAATGTTTTTGATAAAATAACCTCTTGTATTCCACAATGTTGAAACAAAATTCAAATGGATTTATATAACAAAAGCTTCATTATATTTACTTTTTATTCATGCGTTACTGAATTTATTTACGTTATCATTATTTCTTTGCCTTTGTTAAACATTAATTGAACTTAATAGATACACATGTTGATGCTTATTGTTTGCTGTCCTTTTCTATTCTTAATATTTTGTTTGTTAAACTTTAGTAGGTATTTAACAAAACAAATCAAGTTTTTTCTGTTGTTTAATGCTAAATCGTGTTAGTACAGATAATATGATATAGCATTGTCTGTAATATTAATATTATCTGATTTCGGTTATTACGGTTGAGAAGACTAGAAGTCCTATTTCAAATAGTACCTCCAGATATTTATACTATGCATCACATAATATAATATATACCAATTATAATTATTAAACTGGTCATATTGGTCTCAAAAATGTAAGCATGAAATTAAACCTAAATAAACGAGAAATGTTCGGATTAAGTACTTCAGTATCCACTAATATTTTGGGATCCTTTATAACAACTAACATAAGCAGTTTGTAAACATGTTGTTACAAGTCAAGCAGACAATGTCACCCGCATCTTGCTTGTACCCTCAGGCTTTCTTGTTGTTTGACAACAGTAGCTACATTTATACTTACCATCTTATTTTCATAAATGTTCACATTTTAAAATAAGATATTACTCATTTAGATCGTCAAACTTCAAGTGGCAAGCTATTTAATATAGATATCAATAACAATGTTTTCATCATAAAATAGTTTTAGGATAATAAAACGAATATCTTTTACGAAATTGATATAGATGTAGGCATTGAAGCCAATGTAAATAACTAGAGTTTAGTTAAGTAATATACAAGAATCTTAGATAGTTTATAATTACTTATAGATATAAATTTAGGTGTAACGATTTTGTTTAAACATGAATAGGGAGATACGATTAAAATATGGGGACAAATAACGCTTCAATAGAGAAATGAAATTTAAATTGTAATCGATGTGCTATGTTAAATGTAACAGACCCTTTAGATTTTGATGTGTTGGTGTTGTGTAACTCTGCTACGGTGTTTATAGATATATTAAAATTTACTAATTCAATGATTACTTGCTCAGTTATTGGTATCGTTGTAAGATCTTTGATGGGATTAGAAAATATAATGCATACGTTATTCTCTGAAGGAATACTTATTATCTTCAAGTTTGGTACGTTTTTGAATTTTTCTTCAACGAGTTCGCTTAAACGTTTTAATCAAAGTAATAATTCTTAACAAAAGTAACTGACTTCAAAATTAGGGATAACTCAAAAACTACTCGTCAAATCTCGCTCAAATTTAAGTGGGACCATATGACAAGCACGACCTTCCGATTAAAAAATAATCATCAAAATCGGTTCACCCAGTCGAAAGTCCTGAGGTTAAAAACAGAAAAAAATACAGTCAAATTGAATACCTCCTCCTTTTTGAAGTCGGTTAAAAAGTAGAAATAAGATAAAGAAACTTCATAAGGTAGAAACTCATTTCTACTACTTGGTATCGCAATACCAAAATAAAAAAAAAAAATAACAGCTCAAATAAATTTGCAGCCCAATTAAAATGTATTAAAGTTAGATACTTCGAGATTCTCCAATGCAAGTTTAAGTTGCAAAATTGTATTTTTTTAATGTCTATTATAAACTATCCCAAAACTTTATAACAGATAGAGAGTATCTAACAAAGGTAACAAGCTAACAACTGTAACAAGACACATTTATCTTCAAGATATTTTGAAGAAATGTTATCGACAAACTTTGTTTCAGTTTATTGCAGCACTTGTCTCACCGTCCGCGAATCATCACTTAGCTAACAATGTAGCTTATATGCACTAGATACACAATTCAGTCTTGATAAAAAACTGTTAACACTACTGTATTTTAGAAGACTATATAAAAGATTGGGGAATGTCTTTCAAAGATACCCTATTTTATTTGAAATTGATTTCAGAAAACCCCATTGGAGACTGATGGACGAATTAAATCGCAGAAGCTGATGAATGGAAGAATGCCTACGGTGAAAACTTTATTCAATTATTGTAGTTATAGTAATCTATAGTCGTACCACTCAACACCAAGTCGATAATTTCACATTAATAATAATCATATAGAACAAATAATAAAGAACATCATGCTTATGCAGCGCAAACTTTATAGCTTACAGTTACTCTTTCGTGATAAGCGTTTGACCTGAATTGTATTATATGATATGTAAAGTAGTTTAAAGAACGTGAAATTTGTGTATTCAAGCGCTAGTTTCCAACAAACTCTTACGGAGGAAATACCGCCCGCGTTTCAAAACTTCTGACAAAAGATTAGGTACATAGTTTTCTGCAACAATTTATTTGCAATGTTCTTTTTAAATAAAACTGAATTATTTGTGCACTGCAGTTGTTTAAAATCATGCTTCATGTTTTAAAGAAGAATAAATTTTTGGAAATATAATAGTTTTATAGAATCTTAAAAATTTATTGATCAATAGAATACATCCCTCTTAAACCTTAAAGACAGTAATTATGTCTGTTAACTGCTCATAGTCTAATTATAAAGTTTTGGAACGTCAAGCGCGGTTCGAAATGCGATGTTGATTGGTGACAGGCTATGAAAGGTAATCAACATGTAATCAATCAAAGTTTACAATTTTGACTGCTTTACTGTCGATTGAAGTCGTTCAACATACTGACGATAAACGTTTCATGAGGCCGTTTAAGTTAGTAAAAAATCGCATTTAAGTAAAAAAATGTATTATTGAATATTGCTCTGGCGTGCGTTATTTCTCGGGCTTATAAAAGTTTTGTGGCTATCGCAAACGATTACAATAGCCAAAATAAAAATTGTGTGATAGTATAATTAATAACAATCAGTATAATTTCGTAATAGTTGGTGTTGCCAAAGTATCGGTAAAACAATCGTGATAATATTGATAATTGAAAGTCAATTGATTTAAATACGATGCTTAATAGCACAAACAAAGTAAACTTAAAATATCTGTAGATAACCATCACAATCTTGATTTAGCAGGGATAAATCTTTTTAGCTCTTACAATAATTATTATAACAATACAGCAACATTTGTTGGCATATTCAGCTAACTTAAAATTTGTTTGCTTAATTCTGAAAAAAAAAATTCCCTCTCGTCCAAATTGCATCACTCATATCAATGTTTACGCAAAAATTACGTATCCGATTTTCATGAACTTTAGCACATAGATAGACCATGATCTGGAATACTTATTATCGCCAAAAATGCAGGCAAAGCCGCGGGTAGAACGCTAGTTTCAAATATGTTCATCGCTCCCTCTATTGGTGAAGCTAGCACCTAAGCAACTTACTAGTTCCTAACTCCCATAACTTCAGACTATCGATCGTTCGTTTAATTAATAACAAGATTACAAATTTGCTTAGCTACGAAAATTGATGTTTCGAATTTGCATAATTTCCAAATTTTGCATAGTTTGAATACGAATTTACTCCATTGTGCAGTTAATTCTATAGGCAGGTTTCATCTATATCAAGCTATTGTAATTTAATCGAATGGAAATAACTCAAGGAAATGGAAATAATCTTTTGTTTTATACTAGCATAAATACTATATTCTTAATGACTGGAATCACTTTGTATTATCATATCATTATGGATCGATATGCTCTATACGTATAGATCCCTGGAGGAACTTGGTACAATGCTCGGGGACTTGAACAGCGCCTCGCAACGGGTGGGTCTTAAGATGAACATGGACAAGACGAAAATCATGTCGAATGTCCATGTCACACCCGTACCGGTTGTTGTTGACGGCGCTGCTCTCGAAGTTGTAGACGAGTACATTTACCTGGGACAAGTGATCCAAATGGGTAAGTCCAACTTCGAGAAAGAAGTCACTCGTAGAATCAAACTCGGATGGGCTGCGTTCGGAAAACTGCGTCATATCTTGTCGTCCAAAAAGTTACCTCAGTGCCTGAAGTCGAAGGTGTTCGAGCAGTGTGTGTTGCCAGTGATGACATACGGATCCGAGACGTGGTGCTTCACTATTGGTCTAATGCATAAGCTTAGAGTCGCCCAGCGGACTATGGAACGAGCTATGCTCGGTATTTCTCTACGCGATCGAATCAGAAATGATGAAATCTGTAGACGAACGAGGGTTACCGACATAGCTCAGAAAATTAGCCGGCTGAAGTGTCAATGGGCTGGCCACATAGTTCGAAGGACCGATAACCGTTGCGGAAGAAAGATCCTCGAATGGAGACCACGCCTCGGTAAAAGGAGCACAGGACGCCCCCCAACCAGGTGGACCAACGACCTGAAGAAGACAGCGGGTGTCCGCTGGATTCAGAAGGCTCAGGACCGGTCTGAGTGGCGTAGATTAGGGGAGGCCTATGTCCAGCAGTGGACCTCTAAGGGCTGATGGATGGATGGACGGATGCTCTATACGTATGTATTATAATTATACACTTACGAGGTCATTAACTTAGTACTAGTCGACTTGGCAACAATCCGCGGTTAACTAATAGAGGTATATTATCACTCACTCACTACTTCTCGTCTTCTTTTCATCTCCCTACATACGTAATCTCTACAGAGAATGATAAAGGTGCCACAGTTCTCAGAATAACCTTCGGTGTTTTATTAATAGACATTATGGGCTATCGAACACTTAACATGAATGTATTTGACCTTTATTTACATATGTTTTAAAATTATCGACAATGTTTATCGAAATTTTTTAAATTCATACCTTGATGCATTGGGTGCACGGGTAAACACGAATTACCCACCGGTGCGTGAGCCAGTGGGTGCACGAGTAACGGCCCGTATGATTGTATGTCCGCGATGTGATTGTCTTCATTCAATATCATATTGTTTAGAGAGGGTATTGTATCTTGTATTATTATTCTTTTCTGATTCAACTTTATGTCAAGTTTAGTTTACGTTTCACAATCAAGCATCTCCATTTTAGCAAAAATATTGATACCATTCACACGTTTAATCTTCATATCAATTCGCATCTGCTACTGTAATTCTCGCTGGTATATAAATTCAGTACGCCATAACACGATCCTATCAATCATTTAATTCTAATTAACGTTTCCGACGTCAAGGTTGTTCATTGCCTCTATTACTAGTCTACCAACCTTGAGGTACAGTCGGCGAAAGAATTAGGTATGCAGGCATGAAACAAAATCGTTTGGTAATGTTTAATATTACACAATTTTGTGTTATTATCAATGTTAAATCGTACCTTGCATATATAGCTAGCGTATATAGTATTTTACATTGATTATAACCCAAAAAAAACTCTAATTATCAGAATCGAATTCTGTAATACTAAACATTACCGAATATTTTTGTTTCATGTCCTGCATACCTATTTCTTTTACCAACTGTACAAACTCGGAAATTTAATATCATAATTGTCATTTGAGCTCATATTTAATCTACGGCTAAAACATTTAATTTCATACATTGCTGGGTAATAACTTTATTAAACTCTGAAGAGATAACTGCTATAATTTTAGATTAGGCGTTCAGTGGTTCGTTATGACTAGCTCATTTGTGTCGCAAATTATGCAAAATCCAATTTGGAATTCGTATTAAATTTAACAATAATATTATGGGTTAATGATGAATTTGACGGGTCGTTACTATTTAATGATGTAATTAGGTTTTGATGAACAATTTATGCGCCTGTGGAGGAGATTTTTATGTGGTGTGAAACGAGCGATAAATATAAAAACAACAAAAGTAATTTGTTGTAATAGTTACAAAAGTAATTCTTAAGAAAATTTACTTGGTTAAAGAATTAAGTTACAGGATTACTCTCTTTCAATAGCAATAAATTAATTTAATATATAAATATCTAGTTTTATCATACATACCTGCAATAATATATTTTTCAACATTATTTACTATAGATGGATTGAAATTTTGCCTTAAACTTGCATAATGCATATGCAAGAGAATTATTTTCTGATCGTTTTGGGACTTCTTCAGCATAACCATTTTTATTAAAGGAATTTTTGTCACTTTGGGTTTTTTATTATTTAGGTTTAAATTTTAATTATCGTTATTGTTATTTGATTTCATAAACACAATTGCGTTATAAATGTCATTTGCTAGTAACTACATTAATTCATTTCTTTACAATCACGGACCTGAAAAAAAGATGGACGTAACCTCGTCTAATCGAGAGTGAAGCATGGCAATGGCCGCCTGCTTACCATGTGTGCGTAATTTTTGATTCGCGATTGATGCAGTGAAGTGTCAATGTGTGGGTGTGTGTACTTGTACGAATAGAGAGTAGGCATTACTACGGGTGCTTCACTGAATTTGTTGTTGGGATTACGTCCGTCTTTTTTTTAGGTCTGTGTTTACAATATATTTTTTAAATTAACGTGTTTAAAAACATACAATAGTAAAATTTAAGCTTTGTTTTAGTAGAATCCAATGACAAATTGTGTTTAATGTTCTTTTATTTCCGTCGCGCACAAAGTTCTTACACGATACCAATAGTAAATGTAAAATTATCTTAAATAATTGAATGTATTTATATCCGCATTCTATCATCTGTCTGTCAATGTCCGTAACAATTTCGCTTAAAATTTCCGTGTTTAATAAATAGACTTCATGTAGTTATATGAATACTTTTTATTCTGCTTTTGAAGTCTTTATATCGCTATTGGGTATCCTTGAACATTGAACAATGAATAGTAGGAATAAAATATAAAGGCTATACGATCCAGACAGTACGCTTCAGCGAAACACCGCGGCACCACTACGAATAATAAATGGTCGGCGATACAACTTGCCGATTCAGCGATTTGGATCGATATATTATCAGAATCGAATACACTAGCTTTACAACAACAACAATACCTAGATTGATGAATTGTCTAGTGTATTGTCGTCAACTCTGTGAGTGAATATTATGTATGATTATTTGGGTAAGGCTGTCAACTGCCTCATCTATACTAATATATAAAGAGGAAAGATTTGATTTTTTGTTTGCATTGAATAGGCTCCGAAACTACTGAACCGATTTCAAAAATTCTTTCACTATTGGGAAGCTACACTATCCCCGAGTAACAAAGGCTATATTATATTTTCAAAAAAATTAGGGATCCTTAATAAAACTCCAATAATGTAACGCAAGGTGTAAAAAAATAAGAAAACCGAAGCAAAGCGAGGGCGGTTACTCGTATAACATAAAAGTTTATGTTACCATATACTCGTATTTGTGTGGTTTTATGAAACCACGATGCAAGTGAAACTTTTAATCGGTTTGTAGGCATTTAATTAAAAAATTTTAGAAAATTATTCGATTTAGAGTATTAAAATTGCGTTTTTAATCTTAACTTACCTAATTATTGAAAAATGGGAATGATAATGGGAAATCAAGAGTTTACAAAATATTTAATTATAAAATTTAATTTCAATTTGCGTATTAGAGTTCGGAATACTTAAATAGTAGGTACAATCATTTAGATGATAAAAGACGCATATAAAAACTAAGAGCAATATTTATTTAAATCATTGAATCTCCATTATTATTCTTACTCCAGGGCCGATTGTAATGCGACATGCGATGGACGAAAAATTTTGGGACAGAATAATAGTTTCACTTAAAAGTAGGTAACAAGAAAGTAACAAAAGCGTAACGTAAAAGCAGACTTTTCAATAGAAGCTTTGATGTATATTTAACAACTTTCTTAACTTAATCTCCAATTAAAATTAATTTACTAAATAATCTGTTGATAAAAGCAAAAGCAAACAGTAAGAAGGTTAAAATCACATAAAACTTTTAGTTGACGACCCTGTAGCCTAGTTGGTAGCGACCCTGCCTGCGAAGCGAAGGGTCCCGGGTTCGATCCCGGCCGGGGCAGATGTTTATGTGACAGATAAATATTTGTACTCTGGTCATGGGTGTTATTGTGATGTGTTATATGTGTCGTCCATGCCGCCCGTGACACAGGTAAAAACCTACTGAAGGGGTATGAGTGTGGAAGCGTTTATTATTTTATTATTACTATTATCATCATCAAATTAAGCATTTTTTGGTAACCTCACCTATTTAGCATGTGAAAAGACCTTCTAGCTTAACATACAAAAGGCAAACTTTTGTTAAAAATCTGCGTTTAATTAATTGAAAACTCTATACAAATAAACATTTTAATTAACATCACTCAAAATCAGAATAAAAATATTTATATAACAATACCTAGTCTCTGTTGTGAATACAATGTGTCTTCCTTTTAAATAAGTAGTTAAGGTTCAAAATGTACGTAGATACTGAATTAAATTGTAAAAGTAAATGGAAAAGTGTAGGGATATAACGAATTTTACTGTAAATTGTCGGTTAACGCGCAATGTTACCAGATCTTGAAATGGAATAGTTAGATTCGTTACTGATATCCATTGACGACGGTAACATTTAACACCAGGTGTATCGTCAACTCGTTTGACAGCTGATTACAAAAAAAATATAGGAAACAGAAAAAAAAATTATATGATTACTGTTTTAATAACTTTAGTATACATTTTAATAGGTGGTAATTAGGCGCGTTAACCTTACTCTAGCCAGTTGTATTGTATGTTGTGTATGCCTCCATCGCACTATAATTCTAATATTTTGGATAAAGAGTGAACTTGAAAATAGTCATCAATTTTATTTATTCTTTCGCTGTAATCCTCTTAACTGGTCTGGATATATTTATATGTAAATATGTTCCTTAAAATATTTTTCTTGATGACTTTTATCTTGCTTCTTATTTCGTAATGATGCAAGTGAGTCATTAATTTTAAGTTCATTTTTTATTAGCATGAGTAATATTTATGAAGTAATATGTATTTACGTGAAGTCGGTGTTTTATGCGCATATGTATGCGAGGTGTAAATGTAATAAAAGTAATAATATATGGTTGTGAATTCTTTAGATATTACAACTTAACTTTTTAACAAAAATAATAATCATATCCAAACAACGTTATGTTTAAATCATGAAAATATTTTCTTTCTTGCTTATTGTTCGGGACATTTCATATAATTAACGAATCGTTACATTAATTCTAAATAGATTTGTGATTAATTTATTAAAGCTGGTAATAATTAAGTTTGTTACGTTAAAATCCGTCCAGTTAATTTTGTTTTTAATGGGTTCGTTGTTAATTAATATATTAAAAACCTAATTCTGTTTTTGTAATATTGTATCCAACCCTCCGAGAAAGAGTGTTATAATAAATATTTATATACAATATCTGGCCTAATTATTAGGGACAATACTCAACGATCGCTAAGAAGCATTTCACCTATAATAAGGTAAGTAAATAATTTGAACTAAAAAACTTATTGTTTTTATGATCTAAATAACATTTTCATGTATTTAGAATACACATCCGGGATGTATAACTAATTATTTGTTTAAAAAAATCCAGTTAAAGCAGAACATGTATTGAGTAGTGTCCCTAATAATTTGGCCAGGTATTGTATTTTTCCGTATTTGATGTGTAGCGACTTGCACGTCTTTATTAGTATTTAATGTAGTAAATAATGGGGTAAATAACACATATGCAAATTCACATATTAATTTGAGTATTTTTCCAATACCAAATGGATAAACGATATTTTTCCGCTTTTACTTCTTTTTTTAAAAGATATTTGAAAAATCTTATTTTGAAATATACGGCGTGAAAACTACGAAAGGCTTTGCTATTACTAGTAATGCAATCAACAACCCTTGAGTAAACAAATCAATCAATCGATCTATCAATCAGTCATGTAAAAAATGACGTAATCAAATAAGGTGGTCTGTCAATTGACTCTAATCAGTCCTATTGAATTTCAATTTGCTATGTCAACCTGAATTTGAATTATCTAGTGCAGATAACTGTAAATTTCTGTTCTTACGTAAACATCACATAAAGTATAACAATGGAATCTAAACTGCTTTAAATGTTAAAGTCATTTAATATAAGAATATTACGATATTTTCTTAAGGTTAGTTTTGAACCCCTCATGCAAATATATTATACGTATTTGTATATGATGAAGACCCCAGGTTCTAATTACCCCAAGTTTTACTACATTTAACTGTTTACTACCTACTCGCATATCAATAAAAATTATAACAAACAAAAATATATTTTTAGATTTATTTATTGAAAACCAATTTTATTTAAAGTAAAAGTTACTAAGTCACTTCTCGGATGGAAATAAAATGTAAATATGATTGAAAAATTATTACTGTCTTTCAATTATGTAGATTTTTGTTGATTGCCTTTTGCTACTAACTTCTTAGTATATAATATAACAAAACAGCAATATGTAATGTTAAAATCATTAATAATATAAGTAGATCAATGTATAGGATAGGTTTCTAAACGTCTTTATAGATTTTCTGTTGATCAAATCTTTATAAACTTGAATAATGTACTTAAAGTATTTCAACTTGATGCAAATATTAAAGTGTCTTCAGTGACGAAACGTAAACGTTAGGAAACTTATTTTGATCATTATTTCGTAGTCTCAGAGAATAGCTGAATTTTGGCAGTACACGGGTATTAACTAAAGTATTGGGCTATTGGCTTTGTAATTTTGATTTGTGGGGAGGATCCATCCATCTATCCAGGGAATAGCTTGAGGTATTGATGCTAAAAGTAGTTTATCTTAAATGATCAAACATTAGAAAATTAGCCAAATAATTGTTCTCACGTTTAATATTTGCATAAAGTTGTCTCGAATATCAAGTTACAATTTAATTTATTAACTTTGCAATAATATTTTATTTAAATTGACATATTAATTTGTAACTGTAAATATTACGTAGTAATCTAAATTATTATTTTATATCCTACCTGAACTGTGATACTTTGTATTAATTATTATCCTGTAACATCATTAACAATTGTTATGTTTGTAATTAATGTTATTTTATGAAATTGTTAATCACAAATTAATTACAGTTTAATTTATTTTTAATTTTAATGCAAATGTTAATTATTTGTTGGTTCATGTGAAGGTTTCTATTAGGTTTTGTCGATACCAAATCCTTGGAATCTAATCTAGATTGTACTTCGTTGTAAATATTCTTTATGCGGTTTATGATGAAATATAAGTCTCATTGAATAGCATTACTGTCATTATCATTGTAAAATCTTTTAATAGAAATGTTTAAGTTATTTTAAAATGATTGCATAGTGAGATTATAACCTATAGGTATTTTACCAAATAATATTGAGCGTGTAATCAAATGCTTTTTGCAAAATAAACAAATTGTTTCATATACTTATTATTTTATTTAATACCAAACTTTATTCACGACTGTCGGGGCTATTGACTAACCAATTATACAATTCAAAGAATAATTCACAATATTTTAAATAAGTTGGTACACCCCACGGACGTAAAAAAAAAACGGACGTAATCCTAAGAAACTTTTATTAAGTTAGTGCGCTCACCATCCTAGACCACATCTCCACTTACCATCAGGTGGGATTGTGGTCAAGCATTAGCTTATTGTTATTAAAAAAAAAACAGTGAAGCACCCATAGTAATACCAACTCTGTATTCGTACAAGTACACACACCCACACGTTGACACCATCCTGATATGACATTGACACAGCGCGAATCAAAAATTACAAAATTACGCACACATGGTAAGCGAGCTGTCAGCTGTCAGCTTCACTCTCGATTAGACAAGGTTACGTCCGTTGTATAGGTATGGCATCAGTGAGAAAAACTCAGTTTCTACCAATGGTATATTAATATGATGTTTTTATTTTATGAAAAATAAAGTGTAATTTACTTTTTTCAAACTGTTATTGTAGGGGAATGTGGGGGGAAACCGGACAGGGGGTGAAAACAGATAGTTGCTATTTTACTAGTAGGCATATAGCTATCTCGTTCTAAATAGTCAAACGTTATTTGGGAACACTCGGGCAGTTTGCTTGCAAAAGGCGGACAGGATAGAATTTCATCACGTGCTTTTACTCCACAAAATAGAAAAAATTGGTAAGTTATCTAATATTTTGTAATTTTTGACGTATTCTCATTTGTTTTGGCCATGTACAATCATAATGTAACATTCTTTTCATAATATATTAGTTATTTAAGTTAAAAAAACAGCATTAATTGTTGCTGTGAGTCTAAGAATAAAAATTTTGCAAGTAGTATTTTAAAAGTGGCACCTGTGGGGTACGACCGGACGGGGTGATATCGGGTATCCGGTGTCACCTCCAATCATTGAATAGGTTATGTCTGCTTCTTTACTTAAAATCTTAAACCTTTACTTTATTTATTTTTCATAAGTAAGTTTACAGGACCTCAGTATCACTTGAGTTGAAGAGAGACGTAGGCTCCCTATGCGTATTCTACAGTCTGTACAACGGGGAATGTTCTGAAGAACTGTTCGGTTTAATACCTGCGATTGATTTCCGTCACCACGCATCACGATGTATCAGGTTCCATCAACACCACCTTAATACTTGGCGTTCGTCCACAGTTCGCTTTTCATGTAATTTCCTACCACGCACGTGTAAACTGTGGAACGAACTTCCTGCATCGGTGTTCCCACTAAGCTTTGACATGGAGTCCTTCAAGAAGCAGGTCTATTGTTATTCTTCGAAGCCGGCAACGCATTGGTGACGCCCCCGGTATTACTAATGTCCATGAGCGACTGTAATCACTTACCATCAGGTGACCCGTCAGCTCGTTTGCTTGCTTAAGGCATAAAAAAAATATCCGTATTCACCCCGTTGACTCAAAACGCGTATCCGGTTTTACCCATAGGTATGGGGTGAATCCGGATTTATGTTTTTTATTAAAATAAATTTCTACTTCTTTTTATCTTTATTGATTTCGGATATTTTTTGCCAAAGTAATGTCTTACATTATATTCTTTGAGAAGTGTTGTTGATTTTTTAAATATATAACATTATAACGAATTTATGGTGTTTTTTTCTTAACTATCCGGTGTCACCCCACATTCCCCTACACGTCGTTAAATAACATGTTTTCTATTAATATACTTTTAAAGAATATTTACTGACTTAACAACGTAAGGTACATTTAAACTTTTATTAAATTCCAGTGTAAGTTTCGGGATTATCCACAACATTCCGAATATCTGTATAAATCACGTATTAAGAAAGTAGGGTTCAACTTCCCCGTTACACCCAAAGTTTGGCCTTAAAACATGGTTATCGCACAAGTTTACGAGATATGACTAAAATATAATCAAATTATTACTGCTTAATTTACCATATGATGTTGTTATAACTTTTAGTAGATACCATCTTTTTATTTGTGGCCTTGTGTAACTTTTATAGTACAATTTTGTTATTTTCACGCCAAATTAATTATAACTCGTATTGGGTTTAACCGATTACTGGCTGAGATTATTTAATTTAACCTTTGGAAAGGTGGGACTGGTGAAATTTTATAATTAACTAGCTGAACCAGCGAACTTCGTTTCGCCTATCAAACTATTTTTTTCTAAACTAAAAATGGCCTACGTTACTCCTTGTTACATCAGCTTTCTGCCAGTTAAAGTCCCGTCAAAATCGGTCTTTTTTTCCTGTCAAAATCGGAATTTTTGTGTTCCTGTGTGTCGACTGTGGCGACTGTACGCAAGACTGCAGCTTCGTGTGAGACTGGTGAGCCGGTTGATGTGCTTAGATGTTATAATTTATTTTGTGTATTGCACCGCACCGCAACGCTCCGCGCCATCACGTTTGACTCTTTAGTCTCATCCCTCTCCCAGGAGGAGCAATTTACATGCTCCTTCATTATTAATGTTGCCCAAAACGTACACAAATAGGCAGGAAAGGCACATTGTACAATCAAAACAAGTCGTTACGTTACCCTATACATTCCGATACACTCAGATAGCGTGTAAGTATGGGTGAGATCTATAAACCGTGCTTAGGCTTAGACCAGAATTAATATTATTCGAACAAAAATGGTCCTAAATCAGTCTTAACATTAGCCATTTTTTAGGGTTTTAAAGAAAAATCGGAACCCTTATAGTTTCGTCTTGTCCGTCCGTCTGTCCGAAGCAAAGTGCCGAGACCATTAGTGCTACAAAGTTGTAATTTGGCATTCTTAATTATATACATATTTATCAAAACTCCATAATTAAATATTGAAAAACATTTTTTTTCAGGGTAATTCCCCCCTACAGGTAACATGAGGATGAATTTTTTACTCGTCGCGTACCCTATAGTGTGGGGTATCGTTGAAAAGATCTTCCAAAAATATTATGGGTCTTCTTAGACGATTTTCGGAATTAGGAGTCCGCTTGAGAAGTATTTGACTTTAAAGTGCTAATTTTGTTTAGAGTCAAGTGTCCTACCCCGGTCCTACCCCCCTGCCGCTGTAGACATACGGTTGTAGTTGGACAAGGTGAAAAAATTCTCAAAAATAGGTTATATGATAAATTTACAAGAAAAATTGTCACGGCTATGTTAGTGTGAGTAATAGTCGATAAACTTACTACTTCGGAACCCTACATAGTGCGTGGCCAGACACGCACTTGCCTGGTTTTTCTTATTAAAAAATATCCAAATAAAAGTAATGGTACTGAATCAATCTATTACTGACCCTGTAGCTTAGTTGGTAGCGACCCTGTCTGCGCAGCGAAGGGTCCCAGGTTCGATTGCCGGGTGGGGCAGATATTCATGTGACAGATAAATATATGTACTCGGGTCATGTCATGGGTGTTATTGTTATGTGTTATATGTGTGTCTATGTCACCCGCGACACAGGGAGAATAACCTACTGTGGGTGAGAACCTAATGAGTGTGTTAGCGTTTAATTTTGTTTATTTGTTTAACCTAAAAGTTAGCCGTTTTATATGACTTTAATTTTCTCGTACTAACAAAATGTCAGTCACCTAGTACCTACATTTTACTGTTGTTTGAGGAAAGTCCAAGACTAAGTGCCCTTTATAGATCCCACGCTTAGAGTCGCCGCAAATGGCCTACAGACACATTATCCACAATCCCTACCGTCCCTTAAGTCATATATCAAACTGTTATACGGTATTTAAATCCTTACTCATACAACCATAAATTTCAGAAAAGAAATTAATCCTGTGCCCACCACATGAGTTGGAAATGTCCTTATTTCAAAGGGAATAGAATTCAGATTTAGTTCACAATTGGAAGAACAGGAATACGTTTAAAGGTAGGATTTCTACGCTTCAACATTCATCATTCGTCTTGATAAATGATTTGTACTATCAAAAGCTAGAAGCTATAAATATAAAATGTGTGTTTCTTCCTAGTCAATCAAAGCAAAATCAAAGCAAAATCAAAGCAGTGCTTGAAGCTCTATTGGCTCTTTGTCCTAGGTTTGACTCGTCAAAATTCAGGTTTGACATAAAATCTTAGTCAAACTTATAAGTACTATAATTATTGTCTTTTGTGGTCAAAGTCAAATACAATAGTGTACACTATTTCGTCCCTTGAATGTCGATTTGTTTGACTAAACCTAAGAGGAACTAATTTGGCATCAGTTAAATGAAATCGTGGCTTGACTATTCAGATCTAAATAAGGCAGGTAAGGAAACACTTTAGTAACCCAAAGTATGTGATTATTTCACAGATGTTGACGGAACCGCGCTTTCATATAAAAACAGCGAACCCTAACCAAATACAAGACGTGGTCTTCCATTTTGTAGATTTCAGTTTTGAGATTTTTCTTGGCGGGATGTTCGTTCCCCCAGGTCCCCTACTTTTTTATTTTCAGGGTTCCGTTGACATCGGTGACATAATTATGACGAAGAGTACAATGTAAATTGACGTTGGACTATATTTAATACATCAGTCAAAGAGATCCACAGTAGGGTTGCCAGATAGCAAGACTGAAATATCTGAACAAAACTTCAAAAAGTCGGGATTTGTCGGGACAAAATATTTTTTATTTCGAAGTAGCCGGCAAACGAGCTGACGACAAAAAAAAACCAGCTAGAACGCGTGAGTCAAACGCGTTCTGTTGATTTGAGTAAATTGTCGGGACTTTTTATATTTTGTCGGGACTTTGGATATAATGTGAAATGTCGGGAAAATCCAGACGAATCCCGACCGTCTGGCAATCCTAATCCACACCCACTAACTACACAGGGAACCATAGTGCAGGGCTATGACCGCTACGAGTGTGTAAAGGAAACCCATTTTCCATAGAAACTCCGGCCCAGATAGACAACACTGAAAATTGGTGGTCAGTTAGATCATTGTAAAAGCTTTCATTTCTCTAATTTTCACGGCTGCTAGCAATGGCCAACTGATGAAATCCTAGAATTTTCACCTTAATTATAGGTTATGATTATGTCATATTCATGTCACGGCAATTATGCGTTATGGGTATTACATAATATGGTTCGTGGCCGAAAATTGGGTATCTCCTTTATATCTCCTTGATTTTACTTTAACGACTGGCATACAATTAAAAAATAACATGGAGTTTATTACTTACGTTTACCTTTCCGTCAACGTGCAAAGTTTCCTCACTAATCGCTTAAATCTTTCTGTCAACCAAGTCCTTGATCTTATATAGATGGATCCGGTCGTAAATCAACTCAGATTTGCATATGAATACCCTCAAAACCATATCCGAGTGGGACTTGTATTTATCTAATTTTCGTCTGAATGGAATGGTTGAGGCTCGTTTTCTATGAAACTCATTTCGCAGAACGACCCCATTAAAACCTTCATGTTTTCAGGGGCAAGAAAAATCTATAAAATCATATATAAAAATATATAAAATACAAAAAAAAAATTGTATGGATGTCCTCTATAGACTTTGAAACCATCCAACCGACGTACCCTAAACTAATTTCATTTGCATGCATGCAAAGATGATTTGATACCTCTAAAACAATACAAGGCACATTCGTTCCATTCATGTAGTCGATTTTCATCTTTTTCCATACAAAAATTTACCCGAAATGACATTTATTTCTTTAGAGTAGTAATGCACGCCGGGTATCCACTAATTTCTAATACGGAGCATTTTGGTCTATGGATGCTTTTCTCTGGTTTGATAGCTTTCGATTTTAAGAATGTATTTTGTATTTTATTTACCTACTTTGAGAATTTTTGTTGATTTTCCAGGAACCCATAATATAGGGCATTGATTTGAGCATTTTATTTAATCATAAAACACACAATAGTTTTTTTTTTTTGTAAAAAATAAAGCTTATTTTATAATTTCTAAAGAGTAAAATATATTATTTATTTATTTACACTTTATTATACCCTTAAAGCTAAGTGGTACAAAAGGTGGACTTAATGCTATAAGCATTTTCTGCCAGTCGACCTTTGGTTTAAACAGAGAACAGCGAAGGCGGTACAAAAGGGAATATTATGTTTATTATGTTTTTGGATTTAGCATATCGATGGTCATAAGTTGACAACTCGTAACCCACATTTTTCCGCAAAATCTCGTCACCCACATTTTTTCGCAAATGAGTTACATATTATGTAACTGATGCATTTGAAAATGAAAAAATGAAATGAAAAAATGTGGGTTACGAGTTGTCAACGTATGACATGTATATATGTAAAAAAATAAAGTAATGACAGTGGTTTGAGCATGACTTTCCTATACCCGGAGGGCTGAATTGGAATCCTATATTCAAAATTTCGAAGCCTATCGAATCAAATTGTGTTGGTGACTGAAAAATCGTGAGGAAACCTGAGCACATAAGAATTTTCCCTATTATTGTTAAAGGTGTTTGAGTCTGTCAGTCAGCGTATGAACATCACCCTATTTCGTAGTAATATCACAGAAGACATAGTACTATACTACTATACTATGTCTGGATGTTTGTTACTCTTTCATATTTTTTTATGGAAATAGCCGGCAAACGAGCTAACGATCCACCTGATAGTAAGTGGCTATCGTCGCCCATGGACATCAGCAACACCAAAAGCATCACTGTCGCGTTGCCGGCCAAGAAAAAGAGAAGAAAAAGAAAGAAGAAAAAAATTGGCTCTCAAGCCCCCAGCCGGAACACGACGAGTCGTTTGACGGCTGACTCATGCTCAAGGATGGTAGCTATCAGGGTATTCATTATCCTCGAAAACAGGGGGGAGCACTAGTGAACTATATTCTTAGCCCCTGTCATTGTCAAAGAAGAGCCAAGCGTAGTTTTTGAATAGTTATGATGATGATAATCATAATAATTTTTTATTTATTTATTTATTTATTTATTTATTCATCACACACATCTATCATTACAGGTTACTACGGGTTTATAACCTGTAATGATAGATAGATGTGTGTGATGAATAAATAAATAAATAAATAAATAAATAAATATAATAAATAAATAAATAAACGCTTACACACTCATACCTCCGCAGTAGGTTATTACCTGTGTCGCGGGTGGCATGGACGACACATATAACACATCACAATCACACCCATGACCCGAGTACGAAATATTTATCTGTCACATAAATATCTGCCCCGGCCGGGAATCGAAAACGGAACCCCTCGCTTCGCAGGCAGGGTCGCTACCAACTAGGCTACAGGGTCGTCAATAATATAATCAGTATCTATTATTAATAATAATAATAATCATAATCAGTATCAGTAATAATAATAATCAGTATCTATTGCATAATGCGTTAGCATAGTATGACCTATTTCAATTACTTTTCTTTATTAATTTAGAAGATTTGCTGACGAATTTCTTTTGCCTTTTCTTATTATCCACCTTTACAAAATAGTGCTGAAATACAAAAATGACCTTCATAAGTGTATCAGTGACATACCTATATGATTGAATGATGTTTTTGGATTTGATGATGGTTAGGTACACTAAAATAGCACATTAAATTTATAGAGCAAACTTCAATAAAAATAAAATAATGGAATTCAAAAGCTAAATCATTTTATTCGACTTTCCAAAGCCTGCTTCGTAAAAACTAGAAACGAATACTTGATGCATAATGTAATTAGCATTGCTAATAACATAAGTAGTGGGAGTTTTTTAAAAAATATTTCGCGAGAACACGACCTCATTGTGAGTGGAAGTAGCCGGTGCAAGAAAAATGCAGCTTCCACAATATTTTAAGATGACAGTGAAATATTTGTACAGACTTTTGAACGTGAATAAATATAATTCTTGACAAAAAAGAATTGACTTCAAAATTAGGGATAACTCAAAAACTATTCGTCAGATCTCACTCAAATTTAAGTGGGATCACACAACAAGCACCAGTTTTCAATTAAAAAAAGAACCATCAAAATCGGTTCACTCAGTCGAAAGTTCTGAGGTAACAAACTTAAAAAATATAGTCGAATTGAATACCTCCTCCTTTTTTGAAGTCGGTTAAAAACGGCTATTTATGTTATGACGTAAACAAGTGTTTTAAATAATAAGCTTAAATGTTTGATGTTAAAATTAATTAATTTTATTTATGTGTTTTCGCTTCGCTTCATTAATCCAGTCTTAGCACATAGATAGTGCACACCTGAATAAATATAGATGAGATATAAAAAATATAAAATATAAAAAAATATAAGTATATCGGCAAATCTAGATCGTCATCAGTATGTATATGCTGCGTGGGTATGAAGGGCAGTTACTTTTCAAACTTAGATGAAGGAATGAAAGGCAGATAACGTCGTTCGAATATGACGTAAGCCTACCAAGAATAATACAAAATAAAAAACTAATACAATCTCGTGTCACTACTAAAGAAAGCGTCAAATTGCATGAACATTTGTATACCAGCTTTATGTGAAAATCGGTTACCCTAAATTTGGGGAAATATGCATGAGCTATTTGAGCACTGGTCGATTTATAAATGTATGTCGAAATAAATATATTTAAAAAGTAAATATTTGAAATATTTGTATTTATTTAAACCTTAAAAATCAAGAAATACAGCCAATGCATAAACACCTATCGCTGGGATATTATAACCGGGTTAATTGAAAATGTCACGTTTGCCCACGATAAAATGCATGATTGAAAGAAAATATTATATTATATTTTAGTTTCTGTTTTTAGTTTAGCCTACTCACTAAAATGATTTCAATTATAATTTTGCAGATTGCCGACAGCTGCTATTACAAAAGAAAAAAAAATGCACTTTGCCTCGTCTTTTATTATGCGTACCACAAAGGACTGGAATTAATTGTCCGCGTGGGTGTTCCCGTTAGATTATAATGTGGGTGTCTTCAAGTCAAGAGTGAATAGGCTTCTACTAAAGCAAAGCAAAAGCAAAGCAACAACCCATAATTGTCCCACTGCTGGGCTCGGGGTCTCCTCTCACAATGTGAGGGGTACAGGCCATAGTCTACCACGCTGGCCAAGTGCGGATTGGTAGACTTCACACACCTTTGAGAACTTTATGGAGAACTCTCCGGTGTGCAGGTTTCCTCACGATGTTTTCCTTCACCGAAGCAAGTGATAATTAACTTGTAATACGCACATAATATTTGAAAATTAGAGGTGCGTGCCAGGATTTGAACTCGGGCCCCTTCGTTCGGGAGACCAACGTTCTAACCGCTAGGCTATCACTGCTTATTGGAGGCCCCGGGGGGATAACTACTACCGGGGGATAATCTACTAAGTTAGTGTGATTTACCATCCACGACTTCATTACCGCTTACCATCTCAGGTGGTTCTGTGGTCAAACACTAACTTATTCTGCATAAAAAAGTCCATAGGTTAATTAAGACAATTAAATATATTTAAGTATTATTTTATATTAAAAGAACATTTACATATATTTTGATAAGTGTACTTTTTGATAACTAGTGATGAAATTAAAATCAATTATGATTATCACATTAATTTATTACAACGTAAATTTGTGTCCGGTTTTCTATGCATTTGTTCCTCCTATCTCAGGAACGGCTTAATAAAATATTCGGTTTTCACTGACGTATTGTAATGAGTTTGGGTTAACATTTAGTGTTTGTTTTATTTGAATCGGTTTACAAATAAAAAAATCACGACAATTTAAAGAATACCATCCCTACTTTTATCGACTGTGGGCTTACCGAAGCGAAGCAAGGGCGTTCACTAGACTAGTAATAAATAATTTGCCAATTTAATTGTGCATAATGTGTTAAGTTGGAAATATGTCAAACAACATTTACAAAATTGCGGGAGTTTGTGACTTTTCATTTGGCATCCTCACACACACAAAGAATTACGTGTCCATACGGTGCCACTGCTAGCTGACATTAAGGTTGTCACGCACACATAGGGAAAAAGTGACTTCACGTCATTCGTTACATTTCTTTGCGAATGTTCCATCTGCCTTTTATTTCCTTCATCTGAGTTTTCAAAGGACAATGTCAAATCACTATTGTTTTATTACAATCGTAAATAGCAAAATAGCACCTCACTGTACTTCCGTGATGGTTCTCTAATTATTTGGAATCAATTACATATCAACACTTTTAAGGATAACGGCGATTAAGATTGATTTATGAATTCTCGGCGATCCGTCGTTTACGAGCAACTCCCGTGGTGTCTACAAGATAGTCGCCACAAGATGGCTGCTCTTTTTGACGTTCCGCCAGAGTGACAATGACGTCTCACTCTTTCAATCTTGCTTCAAAAATGACAGCGTCACTGTCGCGCCGTCAAGTAGATGAGATATTTTAAAATAAGTTCTTTATTTGTGTAGAACCGCCATATTTAGACATGAGGTTACAAGGCGGCACCCACAAAGGTGAAAACTTTGACGTCATAGAATAGACAAAGGAATATCTATAGACGTAAATTGAGGACACGAAACGATGATGTAACAATTAAATAATACCTATCTAACGCCCCAACTCAGAGTCACTAACGGTTACATAAATCGCTCCTTAGTAAAGAATCGCCATATATTTCTGTACTAAGGAGCGATTTAAATAACCGTTAGTGACTCTGAGTTGGGACGTAAGACGAGTTGAATTTTGAATTAGCAAGAAATTATATAGTTCTTAAATAACACAGTCTAATTTAGACAAACTTGTTTATTTTTAACCGACTTCAAAAAAAGGAGGAGGTTCTCAATTCCACTGTATTTTTTTTTTATGTTCGTTACCTCAGAACTTTGGACTGGGCGAACCGATTTTGATGATTCTTTTTTTAATCGAAAACTGGTGGCTGTCATGTGGTTCCAATTGAAATCTGACAATGGCATCCATGATAAAACCATATAAGTCTTTTTGTATTAAGTAAGCGCGACAAATGGAAGAATAACTCAATATCACGCCAACTGATTTCGATGATTCTTTTTTTATTCGAAAGCAGGTGCTTGTTACGTAATCCCACATAAATTTGAACGAGATCTGACAAGTAGTTTTATAGTAACTTTGAAGTCGGTTATTTTTTGTTAGTAAAATTTAGATTATTACAAAACCATAAACACAACATACTCAATATCTTTGACGTAGTGTGTACTAGATCGTAAAGTAATGGAGAAAAATTACACAAGAAGTGTACAGTTTATCAAAAGGAAGTGATTTATTTATATGCGGACGACATTGGCCAGTATCACTTCGGCTGGCATCGGTCCAAGCAGTTACATGCACCGGCTTCTGCAAGTTCCGCTTCTCAGATGAATTACGTCTTTGAGTAGTTACTCAGTATGCATTAAAACAACGCGAAGGATTTAGTATTTTATAACTAATTTATTCAGATGACCTTGAGTCTACTGGTGACTCCTAAAAGCGAGAGGTCCCGGGTTCGATTTCCGGCCGGAGATCATGGGTGTTAAAATATGTCCTTTTTATGGAAATAGCCGGCAAAAGAGCTGACGATCCACATGATGGTAAGTGGCTATCGTCACCCATGGACATCAGCAACACTAAAGTCATCACTGATGCGTTGTCGGCCAAGAAAGAGAGAAGAAAAAGAAAGAAAGAAAGAAAGAACTGGCTCTCAAGCCCCCAGCGGGAACACGACGATTATTTTTTCCATGCTACCATGCAAGGGTAGATAGGTTTGTGAGGATAATAGCGTTATACTTTTTTTATAAGCTGCAGACGAAAGGCAAGTTAATATAATTACTTTTTCCCTGTGTTCGTAAGCTTGCCAAGTTAATGAAAAGTATTTGTAGCATATTATAAAGAACTTTTCCTATGACATACTCGTATTATCATCGCTTTACGCCTAATTAGCCAAGCCAGCCGGTTCTACGTTATCCTTTCCATACCACGTATTGCCGTAAGGGAATATCGCCCGAGGAACTTACACTAATCTCACGGGCATACGATTAAAGGATAACAGACCCAACCCAAGCTTTAATGAAACGGTCCCGGTATGTAATATGTTCTTCGATTATCACACAAACTGCCACTAGGATATAACTTCGATCTCGACCCTTAGGTTATGAAGTTTCGAGATACTAGTTGTAGCTATACTACTGTAGCCTAGTTGGTAGCGACCCTGCCTGCGAAGCGAGGGGTCCCGGGTTCGATTCCCGGCCGGGGCAGATATTTATGTGACAGATAAATATTTGTACTCTGGTCATGGGTGTTATTATGATGTGTTGGTGTCGTCCATGCCACGCGCGACACAGGTAAAAACCTACTGCCGGGGTATGAGTGTGTAAAACGTTTATTAAAACGTTTATTTAAACTTTGGGTACTTTATAAAATAATGTCGTTTATTAATACCACCACTGTTTCGCAAAGGTGCTATATCATAGGACGAGCGAATGAAACTCTTCCAATATATCATGCTTGTCTAAATTTGTTAAACGAAAATAAAAGCATGTACGAATCAGGTATTTCATATGCCTTAGGTTCCATATAACACTAACAATAATTGCTTTCAGGCGACAAATCTGCAGTCGGTACTACGAATTGGAACCGACTGCCAATGGAAATCATCAGGTTCCCGTTTTCGGGACGAGAGCTGTCACTGCGTGAAATCTGGCAATTTACAAGTTCAGTTGAATCGCAGGGAATTGAGGTCGGCGCCCTAATTACTGCGGGTTATTTCGATATGGTATAAAACATGCATGTGCAGCGACGTAATTTGTAATAATTAATCAATGCATTGGGTACGTGATTGGTTTTTGTCATGTAAATATTTGTTACCGATTTTTCAGTTTTTTTTTTGGGTTTTATGGAATGAGGTTAAGTAATGGCTGATTCAAGGATCTCTTTTTCAATCGGAGGATTAGAAAAGAATTGGTTGTCTGTAAAGTCGATTTGACAGTTTTACGTGATAACATCTTATAGAAACATTGATGAAAAATTGCATACTTTTATGAATTGAATTGAATTATTATCACTGATTTATCATTATTTTGTATAACACAAAGAAGGAGTTAATTGAAAATTACAATTTTTTCGATAAATTAACATTTATTTGACATAATATCTACCCGAAATAAAGTTAATTGGATTATAAATAAATACATATATTTGGTTTTTAAGTTATACGTAAAAAAAATGACGTCAATACAAGTCTTTGTCGGTTAGGGTTTATGGTAAATCGTATTTAGGCTAAGGCAAGACGTCGAATTATGAATGTTGTTAAATTTGATGCCAATAATATAGAGTTCGCGAGGGCGCAACGATAGCCCACCTTATCAATTACCGTAGTTTTGTCTACTTACATTTCTGCATAGATATTAACGAAACTTACAGCAATTACGTTATTCATATGGACTACTGATATTCACATTAGATGGGCCACTAACTCCTTTTTAACCAACTTGAAAAAAGGAGGAGGTATTTAATTCGACTGTATTAAGCTATTGCATAGCTTTTATCGCGGGCTTGAGCGCGGCGAGCAAATCAAGAAAAACCGTAACGAAATAAAAGGTGACACCGCCCACTTGCACTCAGTAGGTACTAGGATAGCAAATACATGCAAGCAAGTATGCCAAAACAAAGCTGGGGTATTAAATTTCTCATCGGATTTGTTCACCTATTAGTAGCAATTAATTAAAGCGAGTACTAGGAACACAGAAGTCTTCGAGGATGCGACATCAGTGATACTGTACAGACTATAGTATGGTGCGGTCTTATTTACTCTTCGGTATTTTGCATAAGGCACAACAGTGATGTCTATATTACGATCATGCACATTAGGTTATTATTGCTGTTTCTCTTGTCATGCCGATTAATATGCGGAGGAGCGACAGTGATAGAGTGAATCTATCACTGCCGGTCTGACAAGTTGTCAGAGAACTCTGACATCACTTGTCAGAGCGCTCTGACAATTTGTCAGAGCGGTAGTGATGGATTTGTTCTATCACTGTTACTCTTCCGCATATTGATTGGCATGACGGGAGAAATGGCAATAATAGCTTAACGTGCATGATCGTGATATTGACGTCCCTGTTGTGCCTATGCTAAATACCGAAGAGTGAATAAGATCGCACATACTGTGGCATGTGCGGTGTCACACTGGCTTCCAATGTCTTCATACTTGAACGCTTCTCACTTCACACCTCTAAAGGCACATTGTTGTAGCTTTCAGTGCTTCTAGTGTGGTAAAGTTTCACCTGTAGTTACCTTTCAACCGAATTTAAGAAGGTTCAATCATGTGGATATTTTAATTCTTCTATATTTTATTTCTTAAAAGATGTGCGAGGAGTTTCTTTCGGCTTTTCTTCTCCTCTATGACAAAGCACCTTTCCGAAAAGCTGGTAGATTAAAAAATGACGTGCATAAGTGTATCAGTGATACCTATATGAGTAAAAGATTTTGATTTGATTTGATTTGATTTAACAATGCATGCTATTTTCCTTCCACTAACGTTTTGAAAATAAAAAGTAGATACTAAGAGATACTCCTTAATATAACTTTTAAACAAAAGTATTTATTGTTATAACTAACGTCTAAACTTAAGTATAACACTGTGTATTTACTTTTTAACCGACTTCAAAAAAAGGAGGAGGTTCTCAATTCGATTGTATTTTTTTTTGTTTTTTTTTTTTTATGTTTGTTACCTCAGAACTTTCGACTGGGTGAACCGATTTTGATGATTGTTTAAATTTTATTGAGATCTGACAATGGCATCTATGAGAAAATCATATAAGTCTTAAATTTGCATTAAGTATGTGCGCGACAAATGGTCGAATAATTCAATATCACGCAAACCGATTTCGATGATTCTTTTTTTTAATTGAAAGCAGGTGCTTGTCATGTGGTCTTACATAAATTTGAACGAGATCTGACAAGTAGTTTTTGAGTAATTTTGAAGTCGGTTATATTTTGTTAGTAAAATTTAGATTATTAAAGTAATAATTTGAAATTCCTGCAATGTATAAACATTTTGTTCTCGGGTAATGGTTGTTTGCGATACTCATCTGTATTTGTCCAAGCCATCTGCGACACAAGGATCTTTTTGTAATCGTACATTTTGTAAGCGGGCATGGCTTTTATTTGTTTGAGTATAAGAAAATTGGAATTTACATGAACGCTCACAGCAAATATCAGTAAGCAACGTAACGTCTTAATGAAATACGCCACAAAAATCTTTGTAATGAAAATGCTTTGTAATAAAACGAGGCCGTTTGTGGTATCCACTCAAGGATATTTATTGTATTTAACTTACATGTAAATAAATACATACCTTTAGGAATATTTCGTGATATTGTTAGGACGATAATCGTGAACGGGCGTTTTTAATTAGACGACACGATGACGACATCTTTTGTGTCTTCTGTGCGTTCAGCATTCTATGTATGCATGTGAGCTGCTGAAAGGTGCTTTCATAACAGTAACGCTTCCCGCCCACGTCCGATAATCGGTGACCGATTTTTTTGTACAAGAAAAATAGAACGTACTGATAGCAAATAGTGCTCCCATATTATTTCTGACTGACTTTTTGCAGGACGTGTGCGTTGCACTATTGCCATCAGTACCTATGTTCTATTTTTCTCCTACAAAAAATCGGTCACCGATTATCGGTCGTGGGCGGGAATCATAAATATAACAGTGTTAAGTAATGTATTAAAATATAATAATAACTGCAATGTGGCACCACCACTTGAATAGGCACGATGACAGATTTTGAAATACTGTTCTATATTGTTGAGAAATATATTATAATTACAACGTATATCATATTTCCGCAAAAAATAAGGTTTAGCATAAAATAAGTACACTTCAATTTAAAAGTTTTAAAATTCGTACCAAAACACTTCAAAGTGTCATTGCGTCACTTGTGACGTCACGCTTCAGTAAAGTAATAGACAAGATGTCATTGTCAGTATTGTCATATTATTTGTTTGTTTACTGAGGCGTGACGTAATTCGCGCTGATTGAGCTGATTGCCGTTCAAGATATCATGGCGGCTTGCCGTATTTTATAGTTTTATTTTATGAAAAATATTGTTAATCTCGCTCATAATAATACGATAAATGCGTGTTTTGTAATCCATTCATAGGGTTTCATTAAATAAATACATAATTTTAGTGATTTTACTTACTGTAATCATGCCTATTCTATAGCTGCGTCATAAAACACACTATTCACGAATAATTCTTGACAAAAAATAACCGACTTCAAACTAACTCAAAAACTACTCGTCAGATCTCGCATAATTTAAGTGGGACCGCATGACAAGCACTAAAAAGAATCATCAAAATCGGTTCACCCAGTCGAAAGTTCTGAGGTAACAAACCTCATTTGACAATTACATGCAAGTTAGAGTGCATTTGCATACCACACTGTTGAGGACACAAAATTGAGGATTAAGATTATGATAACAACAACATATGTATACCAATTTTATTGCAAATAAACATAATTATTATTATTAAGTCTCCAGTTCGCTATTAGGTATGTTAGTAGCATTGAAATTGGATTATCCAAATTAAAAATAATTATAAATAATAAAATGCAATGTTTTATAATGTCTTGTAATTTATATTGTTATTACCTTTGATGAACAAATCTATTATTATCTCCCTTTATTTGGTAAATAAGTTCATTCAATCATCATTTCAATGCTACCAACATTATAGCGAACTGCAAACTTATTTGAAACATACTACATAATGACCATAGGCAATCGGCAAACGCGACGGTGGCGCTTCGTGGACAGATGTCGTACTTTACGCAAGCTGCAAGTAAGCGACAATTGATGATAGCGTGTGCGTATGATGTGCGTCTACCTACGGCACCTATGCGTGCTCAACGTTGTATGCACGGACGTAAAAAAAGAACGGACGTAACCTTGTCTAATCGAGAGTGAAGCATAGCAATGACAGCTCGCTTACCATGTGTGCGTAATTTTGTAATTTTTGATTCGCGATGGTGTCAATGTCGTAGCAGTATGGTATCAATGTGTGGGTGTGTGTACTTGTACGAATACAGAGTTGGTATTACTATGGGTGCTTCACTGAATTTGTTCTTGGGATTACGTCCGTGGTTGTATGGAATTACTTCTATCGTCAGTTTATTTTGTGGCTGCGTCGTTACCGTATCGTTCGATGAAGAAGTAGCTAACCTCGGTTGGCAATAGGTACTAGTATTATTATGTATTCTGTGCCTCGGTACAGAGTTCGAAATGATTCAACTGGAAAATTTTAATTGAACGTTATTTTCGGAGTTTCCAACTTTTCTGCGAATGAATCGTTTCGCCTCAACTTCACGTTGGAAATTCAATTACAACTTACTTTTACAACACGAACAATTTTTGTTCTTGTATTATTAAAGGCCGCATAGTCTGCTGATTCATGACTGCACGAGAACTGCAGAATGTACTATACCAATAGGTTCTAACAATTCCCATCGATGAACCTACAACTTAGGGTGACATCCTATACAGACAATATAGCCTATACACAGTAAACCGTGTTTACTGTGTATATATCTTACACTTACTTTACTGTGTATTATATCTTAAGTCTGAATAAAAGCCTATACACAGTAAACCGTGTTTACTGTGTATAGGCTTTTATTCAGACTTAAGATATAATATTCTTAAATCAACCAGAACATTAGTCCTTTTATATTATTTTTTAATTTATCTTATTAATTAATATCCGGAAAAAAATAATAGTACAGTCACCTGCAGAGAAAAGTAACCTTTACAAAAGCAACCTTAACGTAAGCAGTTTTAAATGACTACAATTTTTTTTCGTACTAGTGTCACACCCGTCGTTGCTTCACAATAAAGCAACTGAAAGATAACAATGAGTGACTTAGTTTATCACTTAGGGTCGATATAAACCGCCAATCTATGAGATATTATCAATAATATGATGTAGGCTTGCTTATTAACTTATCGTCACCATAAAAATAGGAATCCGGTTCATAATTACATCTCATATTAAGACGTGAAGTCTCACCTCTTCAGACACGGTTATAATTTCACGACGCCGCGACGCACCTTTCTCATAAAGCCACCTTAAGTAGGGTTCAAGTTCTCAGGACTTTCTTCCACTGAAGAGTCTTAATTGACACTTAAAGTATAAGATTACACACATCCCGTTTTAATTATACCAGCGTTCGTTACAATTACTTGTTTTGATGTGTGTAAGGCTTTAGAGAGAATCTTGTTGAATTAAGTGGAAATATCGAGTCAGTTTTGGGCCTACTTTTTGTGTAAATAGCTGACAAAATTCAATCTTCTATATAAAAACCTCGTGTAACGGTGTTTGTGGTCGTACTAATCCGAAACGGCTCGACTGATTTTTTTTTGTATATTTGGTAAATATGAGAATAGGTTGTGAAGTATATTTCATACCGCTAGGTGATTAGGGTGTCCCATCCAGAAAATTGTCTGCTACCGTGGCGCCACAAATATCTATAACGCAATTTGACAGAAAGTTTTGCACAACAGAGTCAGTTTTCCTTTACTTCTATACTCCATGTATTTGTTACAAATTTTGATTGTGTGTGATATTTTGGGCTCGTAGTGGTTGGCATTTGTTTCATTGATGAATTTTAGTTTGTTAATATTATTTTACTGTGTCCAATTTATATGCCCATAGAGGCAGAACATAACGAAATAACGATTTTTTTAGAACCGCCTACTGATTCATAATTTCTTTCGTCTCTGCTTTGGTATCAAGAATCCACGCTATGAACCACTTACATTATTATGAATTCATTCAATTATTATGGATGATGAGATGAGATCACAGGAAGTGAATTTGGATAAATACTCTTTCAAATAAAATAAAAACAAAGAATTGGTTGATAATTGACGAAGTTCTTCAGTAACAAGCTATAAAAAAATACAACCGAATTCAAATAAATAAAAAAAAAAAATTTTCGAAGTAGGTTTGTTACGAACGCTTTTTGAAAGTCACTCAACGCCATCGCTTCAACAAATCCCTACCGTGAGTGGTCCCGGGAGAAGAAGCGGCAAGAAACTACGGGGGTTAATTTTCCTCCTCACAGTTACAGACAGCACCTAATACTACTTATGGGAATATTTAATATAAAAAAACTCATGTCCAAGCAGTCTTGTCATTTAAATACTTATCATATTTATAATAGGCTTTCTTCACGAGAATACCTTTGAGATGAGTTTTAAATTTACAGTATAGTATTTACATTAATTCTAACGGGATTTTATTATAGACTAGCTAAAATAAAAGTTGCCTAAGTTACTCCTTGTTACATCAGCTATCTGCCAGTGAAAGTCCCGTCAAAATCGGTAAAGCCGATTCAGAGATTAGCCTGAACAAACAGACAGACAGACAGACAGAAAAAAAGCGGCCAAGTGCGAGTCGGACTCGCCCATGAAGGGTCCCGTAGCAGCAAGTAACATAATATAAAAGTTCTTATAGTTCGTTGTAACTTTGATCAATGTTTTTTGCGGATTACGATTTATGACGTATTAAAAAAAAACTAGTTACTAGATCTCATTCAAACCAATTTTCGTTGGAAGTTTGCTTGGTAATGTACATCATATATTTTTTTTAGTTTTATCATTCCCTTATTTTAGAAGTTATAGGGGGGGGGACACATTTTACCATTTTGGAAGTGTCTCTCGCGCAAACTATTCAGTTTAGAAAAAAATGATATTAGAAACATCAATATCATTTTTGAAGACCTATCCATAGATACCCCACACGTAGGGGTTTGATGAAAAAAACATTTTTGAGTTTCAGTTCTAAGTATGGGGAGCCCCCAAAAGGAGGTGGCCAACATCTGTATGGGCGTTTGCCCCACTTGTGAAGTATAATGTACACATTTTATTTTTACCTTACATTAAAGCTTACAATATCTACTTTGATAATTTTATCAATAAAAATCTGTAAAACTCGGGATTCTCCTTTTACGAGCAGTTTTAGCTCTTGTAGGTTGACAGTTTGATAAACATAAGTAATCGTGGAAAAGTGTTTTAAAGAGAGATTTTTATATTAAATACAAACTATTTATCTTTTGGATAATTCATTTATTTATTTTACTTTAATTATGACGTGCCCACCCCAAATACCAAACTAATGTAATCACATGAAAATGCCATAAGTACCTGTACTGCAGTGATCCATTCTACCAATATGGATTGAAGGTTTCTTGCTAGCGAAGATATTGAGTGACGTGCCATGCGCTCAATATCAACCGCACAATTAATGCACCTCATGCAATGATGTTGTATATCTTTGACCTCATGACAAAAAATCAAACACAATTATTATTTTGTAGAAATCACACTCAAAAATCTTCTTTTGGCATTTGACAAATGGCAATATAGCATATATTCGTATTTCTGTCAGTCAATTGTCAACCTCCAGTGATAGCAATGGAGGTAGTAGAAGATTAAGTGTATACAACACAACTTATTATTATTGTTAATTTATTATAACTACTCACTGCGGAGTTCAGAAGAAAATTAAAATTATAGTTATATTATAATAAACGGAAAACATGTCTTTTCTGAGGACTAAAACCTTGTACAAATAAACGTATTTTAACTATTTCCGGGGCACATGTTGGCCACCTCCTTTATTGTTTTTTTTTCTATTTTTGTGTGAAAATCTTAATGCGGTTCACAGATCATCTACTTACCAAGTTTCAATGGTATAGCTCTTATAGTTTCGGAAAAAAGTGGCTGTGACATACGGACGGACAGACAGACAGACAGACAGACAGACAGACATGACAAAGCGGTTATTTTAATATTACAAACAGACACTCCAATTTTATTTATTTTTATTATAGATGTAAGATGTATAGATTTTGACACATCTACAAAATGTTTTCCTATTTTTGAAATTGAAGTCGGTTACAAAGAAGGTACCTACTTACCTAAACACCAAAGATTCACCCAATGAAAGTTGTGGACGACAGTCAGTTAATTTGATCTCTTAAGTAGCAAGAATATCCTTTTAAATCCGTCAAGTTGATAACACCTCGGATTACAAAGTTTGTCCAAAACATAGAAGTCTAAAAGCTTCGAGACAATACATTTATATAAAATTAAAGGAACTTGTAGGGAGGTTAATTTGAAAAGTAATAAATATCTACATAATATTTGTTATAACTGAATTATTTTTGAACTGAAGCAATACTAATTATGTTGAGTGTGCGTGAGTTTTATTAAAATCATCCATGTTATTATCAATTATTGAACTGGATTCAAATATCATCATTTAACATGTTCGAATAGATCATCCCATTGATTGCCTTAACGTTAGAAAGAAACATAGCAACTTCAAACAGTAGTACAGTAGTAATTTCTTCCTTCGATAGCGCGTTACTCAGGGGAAATCATACGAAGCGCCATCCCATTTGCATTTCGTTATGTTTCTAGACAAAGCTGATACAACAAATGTTTAGTTTTCATGTTTGTGTTACATCCTTACCAACGGAATAGCATATTGATGCGTGGGCAGAATACTACTAGACAACTGAGAGAGACAGTCATATGAGAGGAAAAGAGAAATAACTGGATAACTGGTTCAAATATCTATGCATAGGTAGGTATAATAAAATAAGAAATGTGAATGAAATTGCCAGCAAAATCTATTAATAAAATAAAATGCCCATATCCCATCGCAGGATACACTAAAATCTTACTTTTTATAAATATGGGACCAATTTGAAAGTTCTTTAAAGTAAAAAATATTTTTCCAATCAACCGATGCAGAAAAAAAACAAAAAAAAAACAACCGAATTGAGATGTATGATTTATAATATGTAGTGTAGTAACTGTATACAGTAAGGTGCAATCTTTAAAGATTATCTTAATATACATAAATTACGTGTCACGTTGTTTGTCCGCAATGGACTCCTAAACTACTTAACCGATTTTAATCTTTGCCCGCCGTGTGCAGTTTGATCCAACTTGAAAGATAGGATAGCTCACATCTCAAAATAAAAAAAAACTTTTGACAGAACGAAGTCTGTTCGGGCAGCTAGTATTCTTATAATTTCCTACTAAAGCTTTAAAAGAACCTGTAGTAGGGGTCCTCGTTTGTAGTAGTTAAGAACCGCTCCCGTTGGAAATCACCTGGCAGTTAACGTCAAGTGTTGTAGTAACATATTAACGTCACGCTTTGTACGCTAGGGGTTGTTAGACAAAGTAAGCCGTTTGCTAGGGGAACATACCTAATTATAAGGACAAACTCAGTACGACAGGATCGGCGGTACCATATATACATACATACATACACATCAAATCGTTTGTGCGTTTTTAAGTTATTGCACAGCTTTTATGGCGGGCTTTGAGCACGGCGACGGAATCAAGAAATTCCGTAACGAAAATAAAACCTAACACCCCCCACTCCGTCTACCATGTAACTGGGCCGAGCGTTCGCTTAACGTGTATGTATATGGTACGACTGTGCGAAGCTCGCACGGATCGAGACTAGCTGCTCCGAAATCGGACGAATACGTAAGCAGCTGTATGTAAGAAAGTATATATGTGTATTAGTTATCTATCATATCTTTATAATGCCACACTCCCCGCATGTGCGCCCTGTAAGTATGCATGTAGGTATATATGTATACATAGGTGTACCTATGTACAACAGTGAATAGCAGTTGCTGGTGAATAGCTTTACGCGTAAAATTTGTGTATAAAGTGTTTTAAATATGAATAAAAAAAGTGCATTTATTAATGAAGAAAGTGATGAAAAAGTAGTGAAAGAAAATGAATAAAAAATAAATAAATAATTATAATTGCATAAGTAGATAAAAAATGCTATGCAATAGCTTTACCGCGGCAGTCACCAAGTGCCACACGTTTTAATTTTTTTGAATAAAAAATCATATTCATAATTTTGATAATGTTGTGAAAACTCATGTTATTTTTATAGCCTGTATTGCAATACTTTTTTACCAATATGTAGTGTTTGTAGCCTTGAAACTTCTACAGACAGGCGTTGTAGAGTTTGAAGCTTACCTGTTCATCGGAACTTTGTTAAGGTAGTCAGTCTTAGACACCTTTTCACATGAAATGTTTTGGTGGAATTCCACTTTTCATTCAACTCACAAGAATTACTGCAAAATTGGCTGCTTGTTCAAACTATTTAGTTCTGTTGTGTTACAATTTTAGATTAGAAAATTACCACTACTTATTACGTTTTTCGTTTTGAACATTTACCTAATCACTTTAATTACGTTCTACTAATCAAAATTCATAATTAGGTACCCAATAAACGTAGGCACAACTTGATACTTGATTGATTTAATACAAAATTAATTGTAATTAATAGTCAATCTATTGAACTGAATATGATATGAGCACAAATCAATTTCAAAGTAATTCAGGTTTAAAGTTATTTGACACTAGCTTCTGCCCGCGACTTCGTACGCGTGGAATGTAGAAATTATTTGATTATCGGCTTCTTAACGATTTATTGAGATGAAAAATGCACCGTTTTATAATCTAAATTTTAAACTACTTGTCAGATCTCGTTCAAATTTATGTGAGACCACATGACAAACACTTGATTTCGATTAAAAAAAGAATCATCAAAATCGGTTGGCGTGATATTGAGTTATTCGTCCATTTGTCACGCACATACTTAATGAAAATTTAAGACTTTTATGATTTTCTCATGGATGCCATTGTGAGATCTCAATAAAATTTAAGTGGGACCACATGACAAGCACCAGCTTTCGTTTAAATAAAAGCGGCCAAGTGCGAGTCGGACTCGCCCATGAAGGGTTCCGTAGCAGCAAGTAACATAATATAAAAGTTCTTGTACTTCATTGTAACTTTGATCGATGTTTTTTGCGGTTTACGATTTATGACGTATTAAAAAAAAACTACTTACTAGATCTCGTTCAAATCAATTTTCGTTAGAAGTTTGCACGGTAATGTACATCATATATTTTTTTTAGATTTATCATTCTCTTATTTTAGAAGTTACAGGGGGGGACACACATTTTACCACTTTGGAAGTGTCTCTCGCGCAAACTATTCAGTTTAGAAAAAAATGATATTAGAAACCTCAATATCATTTTTGAAGACCTATCCATAGATACCCCACACGTATGGGTTTGATGAAAAAAAAATTTTTGAGTTTCAGTTCTATGTATGGGGAACCCCCAAAATTTATTGTTTTTTTTCAATTTTTGTGTGAAAATCTTAACGCGGTTTACGGTATACATCTACTGACCAAGTTTCAACAGTATAGTTCTTATAGTTTCGAAGAAAAGTGGCTGTGACATACGGACGGACAGACAGACAGACAGACATGACGAATCTATAAGGGTTCCGTTTTTTGCCATTTGGCTACGGAACCCTAAAAACAATCATCAAAATCGGTTCACCCAGTCGAAAGTTCTGAGGTAACAAACATAAAAAAAATACAGTCGAATTGAGAACCTTCTCCTTTTTTTGAAGTCGGTTAAAAATTAGCCAAACTAGCAATAAAATTGTGGAATCTTCATCCAGCTTTTTATAGTGGTTGTTGCGTTATGCATGAGCAAACTGAAAAAAGTGACACAATTTAAAAAATGACACGAAGTAAATAATGAGAAAAAGAAAAAAAATTATTTAAAAATAATAAAGTAATAAAATATCGCACGCAAAAAATACAGAGCATAGAAAAAGGTCTAAAGAAAAAATGTTAACCGAATAGAACATTAAATAGTTGTTTGATATTCCCAATAAAAAATCGTAATTTGCTATACAAAAATAAACTTAATCGTCGAAGTTCTCTGTATTTTCAGCGGTAACAACATATTTTTTTTGAAAATATAATACGTATATGGTTTTATTAAAACTTAAACCGGACAGATATTGAATTTAATGTGTATATTTTGAATAACCTAAGGAAAACCCTCAAATTAAATGTTTATTCGCAATCTAGTTACATTGTTAGCAAAAATATGCTCTGCAATTTTGAACCCTATTCAGCGTCACGTAAATGTAACATTAGATTAGCGCAGATATGCGGTTGTGTGAGTGAAATCAACGTTTTTAATCGTAGTCATACCGCGCCTTAAATTAATTTTCTCTGTCGTCGCATAACGTAATCGCGCGTTGCTCAACCTAGTGTGGGTATGTGTTTGTTTGAGTGAGTGTATGTGAGTTCGGTACTCAATGTTTGGGCTGAACGTAAGCTCGTTTATAATGAAACTAGCTGTGTCCCACGGATTCACCCGCGTTAATTTGTGGAAAAAACTAACTACTAAAATATACGATGTTATATTATTATAGCTTATATATCCTTCCTCGATAAATGGACTATCAAACATATTTTTTCAATTCGAACTAGTAGTTCCTGAGATTAGCGCGTTCAACAAAACAAACTCTTCGGCTTTATAATATTAGTATAGATTATGTTATAATTTCTTATTAATCTATTTTCTTACTTAGAAGCACTGATTTATCTCTGAGAAATCTTAATGTCGCTACACACGATAAAAAAATACATAACAATAGATAACAAAGATGCACGTGCACTTATAAAGTTAATGTATAGTTTTGTGAAATGGGTCTTAACTAAACCTAACTTATTTACTTACGATCGACAAAAAACTTTGAACGATAAGGCGAGCGCTTCGCTTATTTAGGTACCATACAAATACAATACATCATACGTATAGTACAGTACGGCCGCTGTATCTCGGCGCGTCTGAACATCGGCTTTGCGAACTTTAGCGCGTGTAAGACAGAGATAGCAATACGAACATGCTAACGTATGACTGAGACATAACACACCGGGTACCGAGTATTGGCGAAATATGTTACTGCGCAGCCTTCTGCGCGAAGTTCAGATGCGTCAAGATACAGCGTCCGTACTGTACGAATGTTTGTACGAGTGTAGCACTTATGAATTAGAATTAGATTAAGACCGAGGAATTAGAGCCAAAGAGAATAATGTTCGTAAGTGGGAACTAGAGTAAAGGCCCTGCACATTACATCCTTCATTACGATAGCTCGGCTGTATTCAACGTCCGTAGCAACGACTGTATTGCAATAATTTACTGTAAGCTGTAAAATTATATGAATATTTTAAAGTAGGTAATATAGTTTATTTTGAACTAAATATTTATAATGTTATTTGATTGATAGTTTTTCGTGGTCCCCTACAGGTAAAGTGGGGATTATTATTTTTTCTTTTCTACCCCATATAAGGGAGAGGTATCGTTGAAAATGTCTTTCAAAAATATCATAGGTCTGCAAACACCATTTTATGATTCAGGGGTTCGTATGCGAAATATTCGGTGTTTTTTGTTAGAGTCAAGTGTCCTCCCTGCCGGGCCCCCTGGTCCCCCCTGGGAGATGCTGGACAAGTGAAAAATTCACGACAGTAGTACGTTATTATGAATTTAAAGGGAAAACTATCTCGGCTAAGGTAGCTTAATTCATATTATGTAGTTATTAAATAATAGTCGATACTACGGAATCCTGAATTGCGTGTAGCACACATAGCCGGTTGTTTTATTAAGTGAGCCTATGACGAAATCAGTAATTTGACTTTTATAATACTTTGATTATTACCGGCTGATCCAAAAATATCATTCAAGGAGGGTATCTAATCTACAGCGCTGATGCTGCATTGGAAATCATATTCGAAATTAATGCAATATTTTAAAATTAATTATCATGAATATGACGATGCCAGAGTGAAATAAAATGACTCAAAAACAAATTAATAACAAAGGGCATCGAACCTAATTGGCACACCTACAAGTCCCCCATTTTGAAAAAACCTCGATTCGGCGGCCAGTGATGAAACATATGTCAATCGATAGACTAAATGATTATGATCAAAAAGTATTCAGTGATGAAATGTCGTAAGTGATATACTTTCTGAGATAAGTGAGTTCAAAACTAGAAAAATAAAGCAAAAAACTTCGTTTCGGCGGACATTGATAAATCATATGTCATTCGACAGGCTAAATAATTACGATTAAAAGTTATTCAGTGATGAAATGTTGTAAGTGATATAATTTCTGAGATAAGTGAGTTCAAAACTGTAGAAATATAAAACAAAAAAACTTCGGTACGGCGGACATTGATGAAACATATGTCAGTCGATAGGCTAAATGATTACGATTAAAAAGTATTCAGTGATGAAATGTTGTAAGTGATATACTTCCTGAGATATTTGAGTTCAAAACCGTACAAAATAATATAAATTAATGCATTAAAAATTATCATTTACTTATTTTGAATTTATTGGGTCAATAATGAAAAATAAGTATATTATGTCATATGTGTATGTGCTGAATAGGTACTTGATTTATTAATAACGGGTAGGTTTGAATTTAAAAAAAAGCAAAGCAAAAGCGAACTACTAGGTTTTTAAATAATTTATTTGCCACCAGCGGCTACAGCTTTCGCAATTACTCTAAACCAAAAGTTAAAATTCACTATTGGCTTAGTTTTCTATATCATGTCTGACAATCACTGAATCTAAAAATTCCGCTGGTGATAAAGGCAATATTTCCTGATGTCAAGCCCATGCCAAGAACCATTTATCACACATTATATGGGAACAACATGACAAGGTTCTTTTTCCCACTATGCATGAGCAGTACCATCCCGCGATTTTATCTCTACCCTTAAGTTGTTTGTTTGACGAATTTGTTTAATTTTTATAATACATAACGTAACTGAGGTAAGGAAAAAAGTGACCGGTACTTCAATTGCTGTATCGCCATAAAAACTTAACCATAAATACGCCATAAACACTCTGGTCATCCCTCACTTTGATTATGCTGATGTGTGTTGTACAGATTTGTCAGAGGAACTTCTGAATAAATTGGAGCGCCTTCTTAATAACTGTATTAGATATATCTTCGGCTTACGTAAGTATGACCACATTTTCCAGTTACATTCCTAACTTAAATGGCTATCCATTCGATACAGGCGAAATTTCAGAATTCTCTCAACATTTTATGCCATTTTGAATAATATGTCTTCTCCTGTTTATTTAAAGGAAACCTATAGCACTGCTTATTTCGGGAATTCCTTCACAATACAGTGCATACTGTTCTGGAACTCCTTGCTTGTAGACATCAAAAAATCAAAGACTACCAAAAGCTCCTTCAAGAAGTCCGGCAGCACTACCTGAAGCAATTAGAATGTTGTCGCCCGTGGTCTTCAACCAGATGTTATATATGTCGCAGATAGGTGGTCCAGAAAATAATAAACTGTGGGCGTTTTCATCATTTTACTTAGAAACCCATTGAAACACATGTTTTACACTTGCTACTAATTTAGTAGGCAATTACTACTGATACACATGGCTCTGAACAGATTACTATGTTGCTCGAATAACATAACCAATCGCTAATGGAACGCGGTGAAGTCGGATTTTACATCGCGGTGCGGCATTCAGGGTAACCAACCATAATTCACACGTCGCATTGCACACTCATAGCCATCCCGGCTCCACAACTTGCCCGCGCCTCTCGCGCTTATTAAAACCCGTGTGATAAATCCGCCAATCGCTGGCACTATGACCTATCTCATCAGAAGCGAACCATCACAGCCGCATGGGTGCTACTCTTCGCAAAGGGTATGACTGTGCATAGAAAACAGTCCACGTGCACTTCTCGCTGGCTCCGGCATAACGCGCTACTGACTGGTCAACACACGCAATACCTGCTCGATCGCAGTCCATCAGTACACACTGTACCCAGTTGTGCTCTCCATAAAGTAAACGTTGTGCAATGCTAATGCAAATTAAACTCGGCCATAATAACGACGTTCTACTTTATCGTCCGCTCAGCTCGGAGGCTGTCTAAAGAGTGCCCGCTGCCGGTTGGCAAGTCAATAGCTGTCCTCTGTGACCCCCGCCACCGCGTGTACTCAAATGACAGTAGACAATTTGCACGGTGCTGCCATCTTCAACTTCCGAATACACCCAAGCTAGTTCCAGCTTGACGTTCCATTTTATGATTTGAAATTACTGATTTCCGACACGGCCATCATGACAGGCCCCACGTCCTCGTGGGTGCTTTGTGATCCCATACTCGCGATGGTGTATAAACCATCGAACAAGCTTGTGAGCTCTTGAATCGGAACGCTGTATACATCATAGAGTAAATTCACTATCATGGTTAATCTGTAACAAGAAAACAAACAAAAGTATCTCTTTAGCTCGGCCTTTCCTGATCTATTGGAAAGCTACTTGATCATTGAGGCATTAAATTTCTATAGCCATATCTAAATTGTTGAGGGTCAGCGTTGACCCTGGCCCCTGATCAGAGTAGAACGTAATGGTCTTTTAGCATCTATTGGTCGACGCATCCACTGAACCTGCGCTCGCAAAAAAAAAGAATCGTCAGCATCGAATCACACTAGGGCTGTACAGTTATCGTCTTAAGCCAACTAGGTGGTAGCTAGTGGTAGCTAAGCCCATGCATCGAGGTTATTGCGTAAATATTTCGAGTACTTCACAAGTACTAAAATAGCTCATAATAAATGAGTTAATTCGTAAAATTGAAATATTCTACCAAAAATGTCTGACTCAATAATTTGTGATGTCAATATAATGTGTGATTTTCAAACAATTCGTTCCACGCATCATTAAAAAAAACAACCGAAAACAATGTCACTCTGTCAAGTTTTTTTCACCTTGTATGACTAAATTGACTAAGGTATTTGAATTTCACCAAAAATTATTTCAACATTGAACGAATATTCAACCAAAATTTACACTTAACGTAGTTACTTCATAGTCGTGGTCAAAGAACGACCAAGTAAGCGGATAATTTCAAAAATAAAAATAAAAAAAATTATGGTGTAATACCCCCAGAAAACGTCTCTGGTTTCCTCCAAAATCAGACTTCTATCAAAGTTGACTGCGTACTGCGTTCCCCAGGACAATAAATAATTTCCGCAACAATAAAAAAAATAGGTAGCTTGCTCTTTGCATTACCATTGAATGCTTACATTGGATAAAATTCAACACAGCAACAATTAATTTCAATAAGATTCATTCAAATAGTTACTCTATGAATTTTAGAACTCAATACCGATTGATTGCTATTACTGTGACCTCTCACTATATGGTAAACCAACAAATCAATTGTCGAAGAAAGTGAAAGGCATCTCCAGGATACAACCAACAAATTATTATTTTCCAATTTGGTTTGTACACTGAAATTGACTACATAATAAAATAAAATAAAAACTAGATATTACGCGACCAATATACGTGTACATTCAGCACCCTTACGAGTGTTTACTCGAAATTATTATTTTTTAAGAAAATTACGTAGGTAGCCCGTTTAAGCGTAACACTGCGGCAAAAGAGTACCTACCTGCTGAAGTAAAACGTTATTACTGTGAAATGCAGATCACCTGTTTCAAACAGTCTTTCTGAACTAGCTGAGAAGGTAGTGACAGCTATTATGAAGTTCCCCATGATAATATGTGATACGACCACAATAATATTCCCTTGCCAAAGAACCAGCTTACTGCAGGATAGCTGTTAATGAATTTTGTAAGTCACCTTAATTGAGTTACTTTGCGATGTGTACATTTTATATCACGTCAATCTGTTGACTGTTTAATCTGTGAGCAATTACAGGTTTCAGTAGAAGTGAAGATTGAGAAAAGGGTTTCTTTATTTAATTCCTTATCTATCATAAAGTGCATACTATAATTTGATATTGTCACTAAGAAAAGATGTGTTAATTTTAGTAATATTTAAGCACTTTAACTTTTACCTAATGTAATTATCACACACAAAGATCATGGTGCATCTGACGGAACTGGCAACTAGCCATGGTACGTTTCTACTTTGACGAGGTTAGGTATCTTAAGCAATATTTTAAAATAAAAAAATAAAAAAAAAAAACTGCACCTATTAAATTTTCTCACTATGTCATCCTGTCTGTTTTAAAGATAATTCAAAAACAGCACAACTCTTCAGTAAAGTAACAATTATCTTTAGATGTTTCTTGTAAGTAACAAAACGTCTATTCTTCACTCATTTGGTGCCAGTTACTCAATGTTGGGTGAGCAAAGACCAGTGATCTTTGTTACCAGATCCTTTGTTACCAGAAATCGTCAAGTATCCAAACCCAGGTAACTATCAAATATCAAATGCGAAATCGCATAATTATCACAAACTCGACAAGGAATAATTATTGTTTAGTTAAGCCACAAAGAAAAGAAACAATACAGATCACCTGTTATAATCATGTCATCGTCTCTGATGGTAATTGCAAGCCATAGTGCAAGAAGCCGGATACGCTCCCAACAGTGTCACTATCAACAAACGCTACCTGCATTGATGCCCGGTATCATTACGCCGCAATCGCAATGATAGCCTCTTAGTTATTTCCAAGCTTGCATGTCCATACAACAGTCACTGTCACTTAGTTTATCTGAAACACACAAAGAAAAAAAACAACGACAAGACACACGAAATTTCTAAATGTTATTTTTCTGAACTGAGGGTAGCCGATAAAATAAATAATAACAAGATGTTAGAAAATAGAAAATTCTTTATCTCATTTACAGAATGCTTCTGGTTTCACAAAACAATATACTTGCACTGATTTTGAATAACTCTGTTAGCGCAAATTAATAATAACTACGATGAAAGATACTGTGCAAAGACTTTATAACACTTCGTTGAATCAAGCACAAATAAAGCGAAACGATTTGTTGTTTACGCACACCTCCACTTTAAACAGCTCTTTCCGATCAGTCCTATTTTCAGGCAAACCTAGATGCTACAAGAAGCACAATATTTTTATTAAAAATCAAATTCACGAGATCTTAACTTTGAATATTCTGTCAAGTGTTTTTACAGTTCAAGATGACGGCACCATTTACACTGGAAGTCAAGATATTACACAAAAATACTCTCGGATGTTCCGATTCTGCTTAGTGATACCATTTATTATTTTGTCGCTTGCAGTCGTCGAATAGAAATTAAAATAAAATGTAATTCAGTAAGGGTAATTAAATTAAAAAAATGAGAACAAACATGCCATCCATGTGGGGGATTGCACTATCGCAATAGCTTGTTACCTCTTTCACCTAAGGTAACTATTTTTTTAAGTGTGCGCCGTTTAGAAAATAACTTTTCTTTTAATACAACCGGTTACTCGGTAACTCGCCACCATACTCAGCAAAAGAAACGTATGATCCTGGTGCTATGTAACGCGCCACAAAGACGCCACGGATATGACAACCAGGCGTTGCCTGGACACTGAGACCAGTGTTGGCTAGGAGTTCAGGCAGATGATAAGAAAAGCTGTTGCCAACGCGTCAGTCAACGAGGATGTTCATCAAGCATCTGTTCGTGATAAATGAAGAGCTCTAGCTCTGTTCGCTACAAGATAACATGCTGGCTGCAGGAGCTTACCAATAATAATAATAATGAAATAAAAAATGCCATACCGAATCGCTGTCTTACTTTCCTTACGTTTATAACCTCAAACGAATCCTTATTTGGCATGTTCGCCGTCCACTGTTTGTAATATCATATCAAGATAGCCATCTGAAAAACCTGAAATTCGGATTCATTATCCCACGATCTGATGTCGCAGATAGGTGGTCCAGAAAATAATAAACTGTGGGCGTTTTCATCATTTTACTTAGAAACCCATTGAAACACATGTTTTACACTTGCTACTAATTTAGTAGGCAATTACTACTGATACACATGGCTCTGAACAGATTACTATGTTGCTCGAATAACATAACCAATCGCTAATGGAACGCGGTGAAGTCGGATTTTACATCGCGGTGCGGCATTCAGGGTAACCAACCATAATTCACACGTCGCATTGCACACTCATAGCCATCCCGGCTCCACAACTTGCCCGCGCCTCTCGCGCTTATTAAAACCCGTGTGATAAATCCGCCAATCGCTGGCACTATGACCTATCTCATCAGAAGCGAACCATCACAGCCGCATGGGTGCTACTCTTCGCAAAGGGTATGACTGTGCATAGAAAACAGTCCACGTGCACTTCTCGCTGGCTCCGGCATAACGCGCTACTGACTGGTCAACACACGCAATACCTGCTCGATCGCAGTCCATCAGTACACACTGTACCCAGTTGTGCTCTCCATAAAGTAAACGTTGTGCAATGCTAATGCAAATTAAACTCGGCCATAATAACGACGTTCTACTTTATCGTCCGCTCAGCTCGGAGGCTGTCTAAAGAGTGCCCGCTGCCGGTTGGCAAGTCAATAGCTGTCCTCTGTGACCCCCGCCACCGCGTGTACTCAAATGACAGTAGACAATTTGCACGGTGCTGCCATCTTCAACTTCCGAATACACCCAAGCTAGTTCCAGCTTGACGTTCCATTTTATGATTTGAAATTACTGATTTCCGACATATATGTATTTATAAATATTTATTTACTTAATATATAAGATGTTTATATGTAAATCTGAATAAAACTGTATTTATTTAATTTTGTTTATGTATATTGTGATTTTATATGTATATAGTAATTATTGTAAATATTCATAATATTTCTTATCTGGCATAACACTGATACAGTTACAGATACACTAGAAATAAAAAGATAATTAATTACAAATGTTTTATTTTTGTACGGTTTTGAACTCAAATATCCCAGAAACCATATCACTTACGACATTTTATCACTGAATACTTTTTGATCGTAATCACTTAGACTATCGACTGACACATGTTTTATCAATATCGGCCGAAACGATGTTTTTTGCTTTATTTTCCTACGGTTTTGAACTCAAATATCTCAGAAAGTATACCACTTACGACATTTCATCACTGAATACTTTTTGATCACAATCATTTAGTCTATCGATTGACACATGTTTCATCACTGGCCGCCGAATCGAGGTTTTTTTTCAAAATGGCGGACTTGTAGGTATGCCAGGCTCCATACAAAAATGTTGGAAGCCCTTTGTAACAGAAATTCTGTGGCTTTCATTTGCGTTCATTTCAGTTTGGAGTTTTCAATCAAAATATTGGTTGAATATTTCCTATAGGTACAGAATATTAGCTATTATGGCTATTAAATTACCTAATTATAATAACACGAGTAACCGCCCTCGCTTTGCTTCGGTTTTCTTATTTTTTTACAACTTGATGAACCTTGATGAATGAACTTTTTAGGGTTCCGAAGTAAGATCGGAAGACCTTATAATTTTGTCATGTCCGTCACATTCGTCCGTCTTCCGATGCGGTTTCAGAATTAGTGCTTTGATTACGCGACGTCGAGTGTAGCTACTGGTCGGTCCAATTATTTAATTTAATTGATTTACGGTGCTACCACACACCATTTTGTGATTAGCCATGACGTCATAAGCGGTCCCTAGACCATGGAGTATAGAAGTAAAGGGGAAATTACTCTGTTGTGCAAAAGTTTCCGTCAAACTACGTTAAATTGGTGGCGGCGCCACGGTGGCAACATCGTAGGTATATTTGGACTACGTAAAAAGTTGAAGTTTTGTATACAGGACTGTCATTGTCTAACTTAAATCCGTGCTATATTCATACCATACCTTTTGGCTACGCTAGCGCCAATTTACTGCTTGTAGCTAGACACTTTTTCAACTTTCCCCCCATAAGAGTCAGTTCTCCTTTAACTCTATCCTCCATGCCCTAGACAATCATGCAGCATGACATGCATTTACGTGCACATATATACGAACTTCCATTAGTCTGTCCGCTTATATGAATATCAAAAAGGTCTAGAAAGTCCACCTCATTTCGATGGCTCCTACATAAACTGTCGTAAGTGAAGATATCAAATTTTATAGGAAAGCGTTTTGATAGTTTGAAAACCGTTTTTTGTTATAACTTTTTAACCTACAAAAAAAATCATGAAACATGCTCGTAGGATTGTCTATAATACATCAATGTTAATCATTTTGATGTGAAACATCTTTACGCGAGGGGTAAACCTGTAGCTCGAGCACGAATATTTGCGAGAAAGTATTCGTATGGTTAACGTAAGCAATTTGTATGGCATTTTTTCAAAAGCGCCCCTATCGTACGTAAATGGTACTAAAATGCCATACAAATTTGACAAATTGCTTACGTTAACCATACGAATACTTTCTCGCAAATATTCGTGCTCGAGCTACTGATTTTAGACTTGGCAATCGTGGCGACGCTTTCGATGTTTCACATCTGTCAGCCGTCCCATGACAGCTGTTCTTTTTTGTAATAAGTCATCGCAGATTACATAGATTTTAATTATGAAGTTAAAAACGATGATTAAGTCAGTCTTTAAGTTCCACTATTTAAATACTAGGTATTAAAATATTCAAAAACATCCCACAACAATCACAAACTACCTACATAGCCGCCATTGTATGCTTTGGCATCTAGCCAATGCGGTTACAATTTGCAATGGAAATTGTACTCTAACAAGCAAAATATTTCTAAATTCAATGTGGTTTAGTTTCTGCGGGTATCCCTAAAACTGATTATTAAAGCGGACTGCGTCTACCTTACCTCCTTTGTGACAGACGAAAAACAAAGTGATCCTAAATGGTCCCAAAAGGAAAAATACCCCATATTTTTTCTTTTGAGGTAAGGAACCCTAAAAATGGGCCATGATGTACTTGGCCAGTGTATAAGTGTTCAAGTGTATAAGTAAGTATATAAGAGGAGACTCTTATAACTTGTAATAGCAAAAACTGTGATGATGTTTTGTATAAATAAATAAAATAAATTTTACTAAAACAATAGGTGCCGTCGACTTTATTCACCTGAGTTAATTCACCCAGGTGTCTTTAACTGACTTCAGAGAAACTGCCTTCAAAAAATACCTAGGCAACATTAGGGATAACTCAAAAAGTACTAGTCAGATCTCGCTCAAATTTAAATGGGACCACATGACAAGCACCAGCTTTCGAATACAGTAGAATTATCAAAATCGGTGTACTCGGTAAAAAGTTATGAGGTTTTTTTTAAAGTCGGATAATAAAATATATGATATTTTCTCACAGTTTCAAATTGATATTCTCATGAAAGGGTACGCCTTTACGTATTGGGAAATATTCCTGCACACGTCTGCATTTTCACAGCCTGAAATGTATTCTCCACGAGTCAAATAACAATTCATTGTTATCTATATCTATACAAATAAATAAAATTCGAGTGTCTGTTTGTAATATTAAAATAACCGCTTTTTACTAAGTGCATTTGGATGTATACAAGGTACATATACCAAAACAACATTTTTTACAATTTTTGTCTGTCTGTCTATTTGTTCCGGCTAATCTCTAAAATGTCTGAACCGATTTTGACAGGACTTTCACTGGCAGATAGCTGATGGATGGAGTAACTTAGGCTACTTTTAGAAAAAAAATTGTTAAATACCACGCGGACGAAGTCGCGGTTAACAGCTAGTTCTTAATACAATAATCCATACAATATCTGTATTACTATGGCAGCTATTGTAAAATTATGTAGCTTCACGTTTCGGGCGATGGATTGTAAATGGCGCATGGACCGCCTGTTACACCGTGAGGTAACGGTGATATACTCCGACATTTATTTTTACCCGACTGCCAAGGATGGGTTATGTTTTTCGCGCGTATCTTGTATGGATGTTTGTATTTACATGTATAATATTCTTTATTACCTCGTATCTTCCAAAAAGTTCCAAACCGCTGAACAGATTTATATAATTGAGATATCGTTAGATTCGTCGTGATAACCCAAGTGTTCTTAGATAAGCGGAATAAAAAAACAAATACGGTGGCTGTGAGATGCTATTATTTGAAGTATAAAATAATAAAAATAAATCGAATAATGCAATATGGGTGTCAAATTAAAGAGTTCACCATAAGGATTTCAAAAATGTATATCATTACAGGCTTTTTGTTAGCAAGCAAGTTTTTTTTTTTTCATTTTAAATTTATACTAGTTTTAACGGTGTTATTTAGCTTACCTTGTTTTCGAGCTTAATAAAACCTACTTCCTCTTATCCGAGGAGGTGAATATTTTATATATTGCTTGAGTACTGATTACAATGCATTTTTGTTATACGCATGACCCGATATATCATTCAAGTTTGGCTGTAGATGAGGTCCTCAGCGATTAACAGCACATTCACTATTTTTTGCTATTTAGGTATACTATTACTGCTTTTATTTAGGTTACAGTAAGTCTGTATGGACTAGACGACCAGAAAGATATTACTTTCTACTCTCTTCTTTCTTGAACTGAAATTGGTAATGCCTTTATGATACTTATGTCTAATGGCAAAACTGTGCACTTACTATCAGACGGCTACAGTCCCACGATCACTGACAACTTTTTGTTAATATAAATGGCCGGCTGATAGAAAACGATCATTATTTTTAAGTTTTCTTACGGCCTAACTCAGAGTCACTAACGGTTACTTAAATCGTTCCTTAGTACAGAATTTGTATGGTGATTCTGTATTAAGGAGTGATTTAAGTTACCGTTAGTGACTCTGAGTTGGGGCGTTAAAGTTATTACTGACTGGTTGGGTGATGAAGTATCTGATAATGATCCCGAAGATATATAATTACATTTCTTGATTTAATTTATAATGAGGGTAGTATCAACAACATACAACCAAAAGGAAAACTTCCTTTTTTGGAGCCGGTTAAATATAATATAAACTATCACGCTCGCCACGGTGTGACGTGCATCCATCGCAGGCCGCAGCTTTCACGGTTCTGCGCGGTGCAGATGTGGCTTTGTCGCCGCATTCTGTGCTAAATAATGCTCAAATTCAAAATTATTTATTCAACGTATAGATGTACTATGGCATTTGTGAAATACTGAGCGAAGAGCACTGGAATAGTTCATTGGATATATGAAATACGAGTAACCGCCCTCGCTTTGCTTCGGTTTTCTTATTTTTTTACACCTTGGGTAACATTATTGGAGTTTTATTAAGGATCCCTATTTTTTTTTAATATAATATAGCCTATGTTACTCGGGGATAGTGTAGCTTTCCAATAGTGAAAGAATTTTTCGAATCGGTTCAGTAGTTTCGGAGCTTATTCAATGCAAACAAAAAATTCAAATCTTTCCTCTTTATATATTAGTATAGATTAATATGAAATGAAATGAAATGAAATAATAATTATTTTATTCATGTAGGTATCACTGATATAATTATGTACGTCATTTTTTAATTTGCCAGCTTTTCGGAAAGGTGCTTTGTCATGGAGGAGAAGAAAAGCCGTAAAGAAACTCCTCAGCACATCTTTTAAAAAATAAAACTTATATTTATTACAAAAATAGATATTCTCTAACCTGAGCAGAACTGGTTGCCTGGTTGCTGGTCATTTCCAAGCATCCTTATCATTTAAATATTCATCTATGCTATAATAACCCTTGCGAATGAGTTTTTCCACGTTTCTTGAAAGATTCCACCGGCAAGTCACGTATTTGCTTTGGGACTTTATTATAAAATTTTACACCGAGTCCCATAAAAGAACGCTGCACTTTAGAAAGACGGTACTAAGAGGTAACTAATTGATGCATCTTTCTTGTTTCGTAAGGTATCGTTATTCTGTGATTTTAAACTTAATCGCAGACATAAAACATTTTAACAATCTAAATTTTACTAACAAAAAATAACCAACTTCAACATTACTCTAAAACTACTCGCTCAAATTTATATGCGACCACATGACAAGCACCTGCTTTCGACTAAAAAAAGAATCATCAAAATCGTTTCACGCAGTCGAAAGTTCTGAAGTAACAAACATAAAAAAAATACAGTCGAATTGAGAACCTCCTTTTTTTGAAGTCTGTTAAAAACTCACGATATTTGTATTTTATAACCGTATTTCCATATAGTTACATGGATCGTGGAAAAGGGTTTCGTAAGAGGCGACAGAAACATGACGACTGTCATGCCACGCTGTTATGAGGATTTAGAAGAATTATATTAATTATCATTTTTGATATTAAATTATCTATATCTATACATCTATACATACATACATACATACAAATAAATAAAATTGGAGTGTCTGTTTGTAATATTAAAATAACCACTTTTTACCAAGTGCATTTGGATGTATACACGGTACATATACCAAAACAACATTTTTTACAATTTTTGTCTGTTTGTCTGTCTGTTTGTTCCGGCTAATCTCTGAAATGGCTGGTAAGATTTTGACGGGACTTTCACTAGCAGATAGCTGATGTAACGAGGAGTAACTTAGGCTACTTTTATTTTAGAAAAAAAATAGTTTGTTAGGCGATACGAAGTTCGCCGGGTCAGGTAGTTAATAATAAATTAATACATTATTACATATCATTCTGTCCGTGACGGGCGGCTAGATATCACCCTCTTATACGATGTGTCAACCTTCCAACTGCATTATCTATCATTGTGTCCAAGTCAGCATTTTTTACTTTTTATTTAAGTGTAGGTACAACACGAACCTGAAAAAAAGACGTACGTAACCTCGTCTAATCGAGAGTGAAGCATAGCAATGGCCGCCCGCTTACCATGTGTGCGTAATTTTTGATTTGCGATTGAAACAGTGAAGTGTCAATGTGTGGGTGTGTGTACTTGTACGAATAGAGAGTTGGTATTACTATGGGTGCTTCACTGAATTTGTTGTTGGGATTACGTCTTTCTTTTTTTTAGGTCCGTGGTGTACAAATAGCAAACCAAAACCTCAACCCATCCCATTAGTATGACATTCAAAAGTGGTCTTCATCCTGCTAACACGAAAAACATTTTCAGTGTTGACACATTGTAAACAGGGCTGGCCGAAGGATAAATTGCTCGAATATACTGTTGAAATATTTATGAGGTAGGGTTGTGCCAATCTGAAGCTTGAGGCAAACTCTGAAGCATGAGGCAAACAAGTGATACCTTTATTCGGGACCAGACAATGTACACAACTACACACCAATATTAGTATACTCTTTTGTATACGCCAATAAATAATATCGTCTGGCCTGCTAGGATCCTAATTTGGCTGTTGCAAAAATAAATCATCGCTCATGTTGATTGAAAGTTACTACCTACATTGAAGTTGCTACAACGCTAAATCATTTTGATCATTTCAAAATGTGCCTTTCAAACCTTTTTGGGACATATCGGTTGGTTTCAAAGTCTATAGAGAACATCCGTGTATAGCCACTTACCATCAGGTGGATTGTCAGCTCGTTTGCCGGCTATTTCCATAAAAAAGCAGCTTGCATTCAATCGTCTGATAAAGCACCGTGGACAGTAGGCCTAATTCTCAAGACAAATGAACGCAGCCTAAAGTCAATAGGACTGCACCGTTTCATTGTAGAATCCTACCACCACCTACGATAGCGTCACCCATGTACATCAGCAACACCAAAGGCATCGCTGATGCGTTGCCTGCCAAGAAAAAGAGAAGAAAAAGAAAGAAAGCAGTGGCTCTCAAGCTCCCAGCCGGAACACGACGAGTCGTTTGGCAGCTGACTCAAGCTCAAGGGTAGTAGCTATCCAGGCGAACCCCATAGAGATATAATAATAGTAATAATGGTATTAATTAACAATTAAAATTAATATTACCAATCCTTCGAGGGGCCCTACCACCAGCGGGCCGGATTTAGTCGCCTTTCACGACACCCATCAGACGTGGGATTGGGGTTAGTATTCTAAGCCGCCCCAATACGGCTAACTTAATAAACTATAGGCAAACGCGACGCTTTCACTCCATAGACAAGCGACAATAATTGACCATGGAATGCGTATGACGTGCGTTTAAGTGGACAGAAGGCCTTTCTCTTTAAAATTATGTAATGATGTAGCTGAAAGAGGCTGAAAGCTATTCAAACATGTTTTTAGTTTTTTTTTTACTATCATATTGTATCATGTCTTGAATGATTTTTACCAGTAATGGCTATGTTAAACATATTACGAGTATTGTACATGATTTAATTGTAATAGTATTCTAATTCACATTAATGTATCTAAGTATTTTTATTATACGATGAGATGAAATTAACTAACGCATTAGGAGTCCTGTTATGTTAGTTCTAATATTATGGAATAAATAAATAAATAAATAAATGTCGGGTACGTAGTGCTGTCTTTTCATTTACTTTATAGCGCAATATATACCAGCTCAGTACATCTACATGTTTAACCTTTAAATTTGTGTGTCAATAACACAAACGCTTTGACAGTTTTCTGGTAAAGGTTTCCGCCGAATTTCTCGTTTGTCAGTCTTCATTATTGTGAATTGTGATTGACTCATTCACATTGGGTTTGTGCGAACGTGCATAAAATGTGGCAACATGTAGCATGTAGGGAGGGGACATTTAATGGGAAAATCTCATTCTGAGACTAGACCTTACTATATCACTCAAATAGACATGAATTGTGAAGCCGAACTCTAATATGAAAACCAGTGCTCAGTACATTGAAGTATAATGTCATAGAACAGACATTTCGAACAAAATGTGTGTCCCGCCGAGAGGTTCTGTTTTCAAAATTGAACCCCCGTTCCCCTTTCAGAATCGAACGAATCCATTGAAAATTGAAACCGATCGGCGCCAATTCATTGGGACATACATTGTGTTCGCGGTGTCAGTTCTATATGCTAGTAATAATACTTCAATGGCTCAGTACGCGTTTTCCGGGATAATAAGTACCATGGTCATCGTGGTCTATTTGTGTGCTAAACTTCATGAAAATCCATTCAGTATTGTTTGCGTGGAAGAATAACAAACATCTAACAACGTAACAAACTTTCACATTTATAAATTTAGTAGGAAAAGTAAGTTAACAACAACTTATTCATCGATTTTTACAATAGATGAAAGTATGTTCTTTTTAATGTATTTAAATATATGTAAATACTCATTGCAAGTCGTTTGATTTTAATTTAGAAAATTAAACAAAATAATATTTCTACTGTGATCACAATATCATACCGTACAAGTAAAAAGGTTTTACGAATCCCTTACGTCACTGGCGACACGCCATCATCCGTCTTATTCATCGTCCGCACCCGAGCGATCCCTCTTCGAAGATGAAATGTGACGAGGCATTTGGAATTGTTCTGACTGTAACTACTTACACAGATATTGAATTAGAAGTAAAAGGACTCAATCTACATATTTCCAAATAACTTAAAAATACGTCTACGATAAGCTAATACGAAACTACGCATATTTGTAGGAAGTAGCATTAATCCAGTTACATGGATCCTTCTTCAGATTAAAGAAAAAAACGTTTACAAATCTGTGCATGGATTGGTTACAATGATATTATAATGTAAAAAGAGGTAGATACGTCACTAGCGCGCCGACAATGAAGAGCGTAAGAACAGGCAATTGACCGTGCTGCTCGCAGTCGCTCTGTCAATACAAGACGATACGCACGCTTTTGTTGTTGTCAGAAGTGCTTGACATTTGACATACAGCGTTATAATGCCTTCGTGTATTATACTAATGTGATTGGTGTAGTAAAACAAAAGATAAGTCTTTCCAGAACAGATTTTTTTATTGATTTGTAAGGGCATACCATATCTACATTTTTTTAAATATCATTGGTTACGGTCCATTCACAAGATGCTCCTTAAGTTAACGCAGATGTTACTGTAGCAGGGGCATTAGAGTGATGTCTTTCGCATTAAATAAAATTAAAATAAACAATTTTCAGATGTGAAATTGTACATCTACAGAAATAGAAATAAAAGTGCCCGTAAAACTGAAATTTAATTTTGTCAAGCTGATCTTACTTTCATCAGATTATACTCGTTTCCTTTATACACTCAGTATTGAATTAACATTTTTACGATGCAAAAATTCCATCCAGCCAACTTCGATAAGTCCGACATCTCATTATACAGAGCCGCACATTCTACCCACTTTCACACAAATAAAAATGTAAATTCCGAACCTACCCTCAAATACCTTATGAATTATTGAACGCACCTGCCGGGTTCACACTGTGGTGTTAGCCTGGTATAAATTAATCAGTACTTTGCGTGTCGCTGCAATTCTACAATGATAAATTATAATGCCCCTTCGCGACGTACGGGTGTTATCTTATTTTTCCTCCTCGTACTTGCTTGCTTGAGTCAGTCGCCGAACGCCTCGTCATGTTCCGGCTAGGGGCTTGACGGCCAGTTCTTTCATTCTTTCTTTCTTTTTCTTATCTATTTCTTGGTCATTAATGCATCAGTGATGCCTTGGCCGTTTCTTGGTGGTCGCATGTCATATTGATATGACCAACAAATTGTATTGGTGGTCATACTTCCCAATATAACTCCAAATATATCTGGTATTTTCCTGCACCCTGTACAAATATACTGGTACAGTCAATGTCATCTATACTAATAACTAAGAAAGATTTATTTACTAAACATGTACTTTTGTTAAAAAAATATACATACATAATTATTATGCAGGAAACGCAGGAAATCTACATATTATATCTATAATATACAATTATATATCATACTGGTGTTACTGATGTCCATGGTCTACTATAGCCACTTACAGTTAAATGGATCGTCATCTCGTTTGTCGACTATTTCCATAAAAAAACTTCCAATCAGTTATGTCTTTATGTTTCAGTAGTTTTCGCTTCATTTGACTGCATGCAAGCTGCATAATGAAACAAAGCCAATAGACAAACGCGACAATGCCACTTCGTGGACAAACTATGCCATGTGCGATTTTCGGTGAACACTTACCATTAAAAGCACGTCGGCTTGTTTATTGACTAAAAAAAAATACCTACCCAAGATGAAAATACTTATTTTTACCTTATACAGTCCATTAATTAAAAGATTTACCTTTAACTACGGTAAGTTTACATAGTGTAATCTTACGACGTCATAAACCCACACCGCCCAGCTCATCACACTAAACACCACTTAAGTTAATGGGATAATTAGGCCGAAGTCGATAAACTGTAGAGTGTAGGCTTAGTGTGTACGTTAAGTAATGATATTGTGGCTTGTGGATGTGTGCGTATTATTTTCTTAAAGAATGTAATTGGTTTCAAACAAAAAGCGGCCTGTAGCGCACCGGACACACCTTTAGGACTTTAAGCATGATAGGGAGGGCATTGGTGACCTGTAACTCAGGTTTTTCGGACCTACTTCAGGCACCAAGCTCTCACAAAGTATTATAGATCTTTGGGTATGAGTTCTTTGTTTTGTAAATAATTTAACCCCCGTATTCAAGAACAACACTGTGAGGTCTCACAGTGTTTGCGAGTGCATAGTGCATTAAAATCATTTCGTAAACAATACTTGATTGAAGTCCTTCGCTGTGCGTTTTTCAAAATCGATAAATTAGCTGCCGAGCTACTTTACCGAACGCATAGTGTTGGTTTGACTTCTATCAAAATAGAAAAAAAGGATCGATTGTTTGTATTGTTATCTTTGTCTTTTGCTTATGTCAAATGACTAGAGTGAAGTTAGCCGCATCAAATGGACCAATAAGAAGGCTGTATACAGCCTGTGCGTCCGCACACCCAAGTGATACTTAAGGGTCGACTGTGAAACAGAAGGTTTGTCATGACGAACGCACTGAGAAATGCCTTACTTCGCATAGTATTGCTTCTTTACTTAAACAAGTATTGTTCTTGAATACGGGGGTAAGTCTACTGTAAACTATAATAATATAGTACTATAGTAACTAATAATAATAGTTACAATAAATTGGAAGTGCAGTACTTACGTACACAGCTACCTTTAGGTATAATATTTAGAAATATAGATTACATCGTTACGACACCAGTATCCAGGGTAACATATACCTACGGCTCTCACGTGACTCTCCTGTGTACTCAAGATAGTATAACGCCTATCATAATTAGAATAGTAGTACACTACAGGAAGTATGAGTATGGAGTGATTGACGCTGCTGGGAAGCTGAATGCTTGTAGCAGTTTCACCGAATGGTAAGTAGTAATAAAGTTGAAGATACGCGCACTAACTTAGTAATAGTTTGTTCACATTTGTTTGAACACTACAACATCTTAGGCGGGGAGGAAAACCGACGCAGGCAAGCTATCCCACGCCTAGGCAGCAGCTGGGATTGTAATCAAGCATTAACTTATTGTGAGTAAAAAAAGCGCTAGATTGAAGAAAAGGATGGATAGCTGCTGTCAGGTCGTTAGACAAAGAAATGGAGATTGAGGAATCAATGTATGTAATTCCTGTACAAATTCTACAAAATGTATCCTATGGAATTACGAGACGTTGTCTAGCTTACGAAGTTTAATAGATTGGTCGGACGGTTTAACAAATCATGATCATCAATACGATATTATAGCAGTGATAGCCTAACGGTTTGAACGTTGTTCTTCCGAACAGAGGGACCCGATTTCAAATCTTGGCATGCACATCTTTTCAAAAATTATGTGCTTATTAGAAGTTAATTATCACTTGCTTCGGTAAAGGAAAACATTGTGCGGAAACTTGCCACCGGAGAGTTCTCCCTATGTTCTCAAAGGTGTGTGAAGTTTACCAATCCGCACTTGGTCAGCGTGGTAGACTATGGCTTCAATGGCTTGTACTCCTCACATTGTGAGAGGAGACACGAGCCCAGCATTGGGACAAATGGGTTGTCACTAATAAAGCTTCTTGGTCTACCAACTATACCACAAAGTCGTCATTATCACTATCCAACTCTCAGAACAAAGTAATGGATTTGTCGCTTAGTCACAATTGCTCATCACTGCGTCTCACTCGAGATCTTGAAACACCAGTGACTCTTGCTTTGAACGTCGCTTAGCGTTTACAGTTTAGTTTATTACGTTCTTCTGTATCTACGTTCAAGAAAACCATAAATCACTTTAGAGATTAGAAGTAATTAAAAAGGAATATAAGTATTCGAACTTCTAACAGTCGTTCAATGCTTTATGGATAAGAATATCATTATGGGATCACCTATGCTAATCCATTTTGTCAATCAAATTACGATCATCTTCAAATCTGCGAACAGTTTTATATAACATTTTAATTAGGGTTCCGTAGCCGAATGGCAAAAAACGGAACCCTTATGGATTCGTCATGTCTGTCTGTCTGTCTGTCTGTCTGTCTGTCTGTCTGTCTGTCTGTCCGTCCGTATGTCACAGCCACTTTTTTCCGAAACTATAAGAGCTATACCATTGAAACTTGGTAGGTAGATGTATTCTGTAAACCGCATTAAGATTTTCACACAAAAATAGAAAAAAAGCAATAAATTTTGGGGGTTCCCCATACTTAGAACTGAAACTCAAAAATGTTTTTTTCATCAAACCCATACGTGTGGGGTATCTATGGATAGGTCTTCAAAAATGATATTGAGGTTTCTAATATCATTTTTTTCTAAACTGAATAGTTTGCGCGAGAGACAATTCCAAAGTGGTAAAATGTGTGTCCCCCCCCCCTGTAACTTCTAAAATAAGGGAATGATAAAACTAAAAAAATTATATGATGTACATTACCAAGCAAACTTCCAACGAAAATTGGTTTGAATGAGATCTAGTAAGTAGTTTTTTTTTAATACGTCATAAATCGTAAACCGCAAAAAACATTGATAAAAGTTACAACGAACTACAAGAACTTTTATATTATGTCACTTGCTGCTACGGAACCCTTCATGGGCGAGTCCGACTCGCACTTGGCCGCTTTTTTTTTTTGTAGTAACAAAGCGTCAGTCATCTTTTACAGTTGACTGTATTAAACAAAGTCAAATTTTAAGTACGGTTTATAAATCTCACCCACAGACATGTATCTCACTCAGACGAACCGTGTTAGTAAGTACTTATAATTCATCATACTTTCCAAGGTTACTGACGCGTTTATTACTAAGAAAGGAGAGATTCCCTTTATACCGTATTATACTTCTATTTATATCGGGCACTAATCGGCCGGGATACCACAGACTCATTAGCGAGCCGTCGCGGCGTCGACTGCTGTAATGATTCAACCGCACTTTGAAGGGCTTTGATGGACGTCACTCCAGCGCTGTTCTAATTAGATTGGGTTTTACATAATGGAGTTTAAGCCAATATCTGCTTACATCCTGAATAACCCTGAAAGGTCTGCCGTCTTGACGCTTTTTCTCCGCTTCCTTCTCTACGCATTTGAATAGACGTGTATGAATAAGATATTTTTGAAGCGAAACTTCTGTTTCAACTTAGTACCTACTATGTTTTTCCACCATTGACCATGGTACCACCTGATGTTATGTGAAGATTTAATCAAGGGTGGTAACGCGCAATAACTTGTAAGATAAGATGTAAGGTTCACTCTTGTTTGCACGATCACAGTTAATAAGACAGATACATATATCCCAAAACACAAATATCTTTTGCGAAATAATTTTGAAAGAGTTACCGCATCCACACCTTATATTTTTATGAGCGCCTGGTAAATCGCGAACGGCCAAAGTTTCCCTGTAACTCGCTACTGAATTTTTAACTAGTCCAAAACGTTTTATGGCCCTGAAGGTGAGCTGTAATGTTGGCACTTAAGGATTTTTTCGTCTTCGATGCTTTTAGGTCGCCCATTTTTTGGCTATTACAATATACACGTGTTGGCTGTATCTCAGTAGAAATCTTTATTATTTTACGGGTTTTTGGGCGTTATTTTGTCCTTAGTGTTTTAGGTTTGTGGATGGGATTCCTCTTGTTCTTATGTCCAACTAATCCGTCTTCGCGTCATCGTCCGTCACCGAAGCGATTATGTTTGTTCTTCTGTTATAGATTGGTCATCAATTCAATAGAATTATGCATTTTTTTACATATGATAAGGTAATGCTTGACCACAATTCCGCGTAATAGCAAATGATGATAAAGTTTAGGATGATAAGAAAATCTTAACTAAAAAAATAACTGAATTCAAGAAACATATTAATAGGAAAATCAAAATCGTCATTATGCATCTAAATATTTGAGAAACTCCCTTAATTCCTCATGGATTCCATCATCGTTACTGAATTTTGGTGAATATGTGACCAATCTGGAGAATCTCTTTCAAATAATAAATAAATTTTAAAACTAGTTGATAAATTACAGAGTTCTAAGGTAACACTACCGAATTAGGAACCCCCTCATTTTTGAAGTCGGTAAAAAAACTATTTGCTCTAGATTTTCCCACGCTCTCTTTTTCAGCGCTTGTCTCCAATTACTGTTACCATTTCGGGAAAGGGACACCGCGCTAACTTATCTAGATATTATTGGCCGATTGTATAGACCATAGAGTATGCTAGACAGTCCATAATATGGCTGAGAGAAGCTGAAGAGTTGTAGCCGAAACGGGTCGTCTTCCGAAGGTTCCGTTGACGTCGACGACTACGGGGAGTCACCCGAAGCATGTCTCACTTCGCGAATAAATGGATTCGTTCTAAGTATATCATGTTGCATGTACGTTCGTCTGAGGTTATATTATGGACCTCGTGGCATGGAATAAAAATGTTTTGTTATTTTTGTAATAATAATGGCATACCGCATAATTTAAATTTATAACATGCAAACAGACGTGTAACAATGCTAAATAAACCCTATTAAATAATATCCTTTTAGATCCTTTTAAGTAGATCTATTTCATTTCTGTACAGGAATCTTTTGTTTCAAATGAAAATTAAATCAAATCAAATGTTTTTATTCAAAATTGGTTTGGTTTACAAACACTTTTTGAAAGTCACGCAAACTACGCCAATGCTTCATTCAACAAGGCCCTACTGTGAGAGGGCCCGGGAGAAGAAGCAGCAAGAAACTACCGGGGTTGTTTTTTCCTGCTCACAGTTACAAATAGCACTTATCATCTACTACAATCTATATTCATAAAACTCATGTCCAAGCAGTCTTGTCTTTAATTATCTAATTTGTAATATCCTTTCGTCATAAGAATGCTTTTAGGTAAGGCATTTCTGTAAATTTCGATGGAATTTTATTATAAATCTTTACACAGTTTAAGTTTAATTTTTGTTAGGGAGAAAATAAACCTTATGTTTATTTAAAAGATTAGTACTGAAGTTGATGTTTAAAGATGTCGAAGAAACGAACTCTGGTCTCCCCTCTCAAGGTGAGGGGTAAAAGAAATAAATTAGTATGTTTTAAATCATCTCAGTTACAAGATACTAATTTATTATATTGTCATCCAAATTACATACGAGTGTACAAACAAAATTCACCCAAAAACACTCGTAATTCTAAGAAATGTTTAGATTTTTAGTTCTTGAGTTACAAGTGAAGCTAATATAAAATTAAAGCATGTTAAAATAATGAAAATGTAGTAGCCACAGATCGTTTGTTTCGAATATAATTCTTGACAAAAAATAACCGACTTTAAAATTAGGTATAACTCAAAAACTACTCGACAGATCTCGCTCAAATTTAAATGGGACCACATGACAAGAACTTTTGAATTTTGATTAAAAAGAGAAACATCAAAATCGGTTCACCCAGTCGAAAGTTCTGAGGTAACAAACAAAAAAAGCGGCCAAGTGCGAGTCGGACTCGCCCATGAAGGGTTCCGTAGCAGCAAGTAACATAATATAAAAGTTCTTGTAGTTCGTTGTAACTTTGATCAATGTTTTTTGCGGTTTACGATTTATGACGTATTAAAGAAAAACTACTTACTAGATCTCATTCAAACCAATTTTCGTTGGAAGTTTGCATGGTTATGTACATCATATATTTTTTTTAGTTTTATCATTCCCTTATATTAGAAGTTACAGGGGGGGGACACCCATTTTACCACTTTGGAAGTGTCTCTCGCGCTAACTATTCAGTTTAGAAAAAAATGATATTAGAAACCTCAATATCATTTTTGAAAACCTATCCATAGATACCCCACACGTATGGGTTTGATGAAAAAAACATTTTTGAGTTTCAGTTCTAAGTATGGGAAACCCCCCAAATTTAATGTTTTTTTCTATTTTTGTGTGAAAATCTTAATGCAGTTCACAGAATACATCTACTTACCAAGTTTCAATGGTATAGCTCTTATAGTTTCGGAAAAAAGTGGCTGTGACATACGGACGGACAGACAGACAGACAGACAGACAGACAGACAGACAGACATGACGAATCCATAAGGGTTCCGTTTTTTGCCATTCGGCTACGGAACCCTAAAAATACAATTGAATTGAATACCTCCTCCTTTTTTGAAGTCGGTTAAAAATAATAATATGATAGGAATATCGATTTGAACATACTTCATTAAACATTAGGCTAGACGAGCAGTGACTGTATTGGACAACATATATTATTATCTGTATATGCTTTTTCATATTTAATCCTATTCTATGTGCTTCACATTAAGATAATTAAATCACAATATAAAAAAACACTCTAGATTATATTTTAATACGGTCTGTTAACCAATTAGTTTATTAAAACTGTCCGTTAGGCTTTGACAAGCGCAGACAACGCCCATCGCGGGCGCTCGGATTTAAATACATTAAAGAGGCTTTAGGCCTCAAAGAGGGTGATGGATGATTAAAAAAGATGAAACACTATAATATCGGTACTTTCTGATGAACAAGAAAGAAAGAAAATATTATTTTTGTAGGCAAATAAAAAAAGAGGTGGTTTAAAATTCGGTTGTTTATTTTAAACATATCTTGTTACCTCAGAAATCCCTCATTTATCAACCGATTTAAGACTACTTTTATTTATTTGAAATAATATAGATACATTAGTCCCATATTTATCAAAATTGAGATCTGATGGTAGGATTCATGAGGAATTAAGGGAACCCCTCAAACATAAATATATATGTACATATACATTACATATTATGATGATTTTAATTAAAGCCAATCAATTTTTGCTTAAATTTTTATTACACATTTAACCAGTATTTTTAACTTATCTTACATTATTTTTTTCAAGCCAAGCCAAAGAAAACATCGTATTTAAAGTAATACTGAAACTTAAAAGTTACCCGAGTTGACTGGTAGTCATTTTTATATTAAACCACAGAAGACATAATAGTACATTTAAACGCAGACAACTCAATTTAAATAAAGAACTAAATAAAGAAACAAGTTTCGCTGTCGGTCTGTCACAGACACAAACTAGAAGTTGTGAAACTTGCTCTGAAACTTTTTCTAAGTTAGTTTTAAAGAACCAATAGCGATTTATATCGTCTGATGTAGTTGCTCTTCCCTACGGACCGTGAATTTATTGGAGAATTTGGCTGTCTTCGATTTAACGAAGCTATATTATAGTAATAATTATTATTGGGGAGGGTTTTTCTAGATGTGTTTGAAGCGCTCATAGCCCGGCGGCTTGCGTCGACCCTAAGCGATCGACAAAGTTAAGTAACAGCGGGCGCGGTCGGTAGTTGGATGGATAACCGCTAGTAGCAAAACATTCTTGAGCTTTCCTTGCTTCGGAGGGCACGTAAAGCCGTCGGCCCCAGTTGTCATCTTAAGATAATTTACGATTTACGTTTCCTCCGAAGCAAAAAAGTGCTCAAGAAATTTTGCCATAAATTATTCATCTTGCCGTATATTCTAAGTATGTAGAAGGACATACTAAATCGTACATTTTTAGTAAGTGGTCCAGGTAGTTTCACAATAATAATTTTCAAAGTTAAATGAATACGAACTGATGTTTAGTTTCGATGTAATCTATATATATTATAAAACAGTAACTCGATAATGTCTGTACATTGAAGATATTTAAGAAAATTTGATATCAGGGGACTCAATAGGAGCAATAGATTGCAAATCTGTCATTTTTAAAAATCTTGTCTGTCTGTATGTTTGACACCGCATCACGCCAAAACTACTGGATGAAATTGAATGCGGTTTTCACAGTTGTGTTGCTGGTGGTCTAACTTAAAATCTGGTGTACGTTTTATTGTGATACATTGCTTAAAAGCCGAGATATCAACAAATAGGACTTTTTGATACGCCACATAACAGCAAGAAATTGTGAAAGTACCCGATAGAGGGATAAAAGAGACTGTTTAGTATCGGAAATATTCGTTATTTCTTAAAAAAAATCAATGTGTACATGTTTTTTTTTAATTTATGATTTTGCAGTGAATTAGTTCTGCTAATCAACAACAGATGTCAGTTTAGGTAACTGAGTAGGTCTGAGAACAAGACTTAAGCTATTATACCGTGAATAAATCTTTTATTGAAATTAATGTGTACCTATATATTTTAAAATATTTAAAATAAATAAACGCTTACACACTCATACCCCCACAGTAGGTTTTAATCTGTGTCGCAGGTGGGCATGGACGACACGTAGCACATCACAGTAACACCCATGACCCGAGTACAAATATTTATCTGTCACATATGTATCTGCCCCGGTCGGGAATCGAACCCGGGACCTCTTGCTTCGCAGGCAGGGTCGCTACCAACTATGCTACAAGGTCGTCAAACATTGAGGTTTTAAGTAAATTAGTTTCCCTACACAATTAAGAAGACATAATATCTAAGTTAGATTTTGCTATCGGATTAATATAGGTTCACTGTATGATGGTGTGGATCAGAATTAGCGATAATATTATGACACAATTTAGTAAATTTACCAAAAATGTTTTTTTTTTTGTAAATAAGTAAAAATCTTATATTCCGAAAAAGTATTATAATTTAGATTTCCTTATCCTAATGTAGTAGTAGGAGATAATATTAAAAATACAAATCGTTTACATATTTATTAATCAAAATGAGTAAGAAATTAAAATATTTGCGAATAACCATCTACTGCTGTCACCTAGATACTGGTCAATGAGTTCCAAGCTGGCATAGGCAAATTTTATGACCGGACGTAAGTGCAATACAAATAACTAAAATACTTTTGAATTTGCGAATAGCCACGTAAGAGCAGCCGAGCCACCTGATTGTTAATGGTCACCGTTTTCCATGGATGACTGAGTGCGTCGTCCGTGATCAGACTAAAGGCATCACCCATGCGTTGTCATCCAACAAAGAAAAGAAAGAAAAAATAATAAATTATGACTGATTGAATTTCCATTCTATCAAGTTTAAAGACAGTTGTTTATGATCTAGCAAAGCTTTTAATTAAGGTATATTGAGTTATATAAATAGTAGTAAAAATAAACTAATAACACGCTGTCTAATCCACAAACTTCAAGGCAGTTAAAAACAATATATTTCTTTTAAAACGTTTCCCAGGTATAATACATACTTCTGGCATTTCGACCAGGTTCTTGGGCGAAAAGCTCAGCCTTACGTAGTTGGAACTTACACTTAAAAACCCCAGAGTTATTCAGGAATAAATTCAGGAGAATAGAGTCCTCCGGTTGAGAGGCGGGCCCTGATATTGCGTAGGGGATCCTTTCATTATCATAACCATATCAGCTGGGTCGCGATTGCGAAACCCCCCAGATGAACGCTGGCCTCTTCGGACTTCTGAATTCCCACAGAAGCGTTTAACTCTCAGGCAGTCAAGTGTGGAGGGGCGAGACGTCCCTGAGCGACTCACATGGCCCGTGGTAGTACATCTCAGGTACCCGCTAAACCACACGATTTGCGTGATCTGGTGAACAGAATGAGGACCGTCTTACAGACATTATTACTTGGTCAGATAAAAACAAAAAAACATAATCTTAACACACATTAAGTCAAAATGAAGGAAGAAGTAGTGCCAAGAAAACACTACATAATTCAAATGGAAGAAGAATTCGATTAGGTTAGGTTTGGCTGTTTATAGTTACGTACAAAAATTTTTCGACATATATGAATAAATAGGAGCAGTCCAGTATTCCAGTACTTGGATTATTTTTTCCAATCCGATGTATCCGAGATAACCGATGTATATAACTCATTTTCGCCAAAACGGAGCTCTATTATTATTGCCTTTCCAGTGACGATACTTACAGTATAAAACCAGTCCATCATTGACCAATTCAGGGTCTGGTCGTGTATCTTACAGACAGAATATTACCCCCAGAATGTTTCTCTATAATGGGTGGGAGTAACTGAACGTTTTTAAAAATATTTGTTGTTGGTAACGTTGACATTGCAAAACCAGTACAACGTTGACCATTTTAGGATCTGATGGTGTACGTATATAAAATCCCACTAATATTTCTTAAATTTATGTTTAGATATTTTTTAGGTAGAAATTTGGCTCCCAGTTATTTCATATCCTGCATTAAAAAATAGGGCGTATATTCGTCGGGACTGGGTCGTTCGAGTTCGAGGCTCGGGGATGGATCTACTCCTTTAGAAAAAGGGGTATAATAATTTAGCATGGAAGTTGTGTTTACAGATTATAAATATTATTTTGACTGCTTTTATGTATGTACTGCTACCTACTACATAGAATTTTTGTATATTTTTTAGGGTATTGTTCTTCAAAAGAAAAAACATAACCCTTATAGGATCACTTCGTTGTCCGTCTGTCTGTCTGTCAACCCTATTATCTTAGTAATGTGTGGAGGCATAACTCCAAATAAACTTAAATAAGTTTAAGTTTTTGGTTAATTGATCGCTATGTCTATGTATGGGAACGACATTTTTCCAGCGGCAAAGTTAAGTTTGTTACTGAATGATTTAACATTCCTCTTATGTTCGGTGTCGTCGACTTTGCCTTAACCTGAGTAAATTAGTTTTGGCTTCAACCTATTAATGGCCCACTACTGGGCACGGGTCTCTCCTGTTGAGGAGGCCTAGAGCATACTCCACCACGCTGCTCCAGTGCGGATTTGTGGAGGGGTTAGTGGCCAACCCGAGTGTCGTAAATTTTCAAACCACACGAGGGCCTCCGACATGGCTTAATGACTGTTATCCTATGATAACAACCGGGACCGAAGGCTTTACGTGCCCTCCGAAGCACGGAAACCCTCAAGAAATTTTTGCCACTAGCGGTCACCTATCCAACTATCGACCGCGCCCGCTGTTGCTTAACTTTGTTGATCACATAGGATCGACGCAAGCCGCCGGGCTATGAGCGCTTCTACTACTTTTAGTAGACTTTATTCGCCTATGCAGCCAGGTGATTCGGTTCTGTAAGTTTGGACAGAACCATTTTTTGACGTGATAACGTCTTATAAATCAGGAATATTTTTTGACGTGATAACGTCTTATAAATCGATGAACACGGGCTGCATGCACGAAAAAGTGTCCCGTTCCGCGAGCGAGAGAGCAGCAAAAGCGAGATCTCTCTCTCGCTTTCTCTCTTCTCGCAAGATCGGCTACGATCGGCGTATCGTAGCCGATGCCGTAGGCGAGCCGTAGGCGATCATAGTTGAGTGGAGCGGAGCGGAGCGGGGCGGAGTGGAGCGGAGCGGAGCTTTGTCATGACGTTGTCACATTAAACTACCGTCCGTAAACCGACTTTACAGACAAGCATTTTTTTTATTACTAATTCTCAAGTCCACGCAGACGAAGTCGCGGGTAGAAGCTAGTAATAATATATGATGATAATTGCTAATTGAATATTTAAAAGCAATTTTAGTGCTCCAATTAGAAAGTAGGTATTATTAAAATTTCTAAAATTGTACGCAAATTTGTTTGTAGAAATTGTAAGCACCTACCTAATTGTGAATAGAATTCATTCTGTTAACAAGATTTAGTTTGTTTGTTGAATGGCTGAACGAAGTTAATTATCGAACAACAAGTTGACTCGAAAATTTAACTCCAAAGGTATGTTGAATTAGTGTTATTTGTTTCAGCGCCTAAACTACACAGTAATATTGTTGTACTGTAGAGAACAATATTTATTTATTTAGTTATCTCAAATAAATAAATAAATTAATATTGTTCTCTGCCTGCGTAAAGGCCAATAGGGCCAATAGCAACAGATCTTTCGAAAAAATGAGAGATGTCTTAGACTTAGATGATTGTTAATCACGCAAAAATCGTTGAACGGGTTTGGTATATAAGTATAGCTAAGCTAAATAGATGAACATGAAAATTATGTTAAGTGATTAATTATACATATCTATACATCTACACATCTACACAAATAAATAAAATTGGAGTGTCTGTTTGTAATATTAAAATAACCGCTTTTTATTAAGTGCATTTGGATGCATACACGGTACATATACCACAACAACATTTTTTACAATTTTTGTCTGTCTGTCTCTCTGTCTGTCTGTTTGTTCCGGCTAATCTCTGAAATATCTGGTCTGATTTTGACGGGACTTTCACTGGCAGATAGCTGATGTAACAAGGAGTAACTTAGGCTACTTTTATTTTAGAAAAAAAAATAGTTTGTTAGGCGATACGAAGTTCGCCGGGTTAGCTAGTATCACTATACGCAAGCCAGAGACGAAATTCAGTTTGGTACAAGTTAAAAGAAAATGCGAAAGATATGCCTACTGTGTTTTTGTTTTCTCACTCACGGAAATATAGTACACGTATTCCCTAAAATTTTTATGTTATTAATTTTCAAAAATCTCATCTCCATCTCCCCACGTTATATTGAAACCTCTAATCAGAGTGACCCAGTTTATCACACGCATTATTGTTGGTAAATAGAGTGGGGTTCAAATTCATAGCCAGGACACACATTGGCAGTTATTTTTTTCTTGTAGTGTTTCTGTTTTTTAACATTATATTGTGTGAATATCTACAATTTTCGTCATTATTCCATTTCATTTACTCTGTCGAGGTTAGAGGAAAACTTAAATACACCCCCAGGTAGATGAAGCCACCGTTTAAGTCACCGTTTGAAGCCACCATTATACAATCGCTTTTCATTTCACTTTATCATAGACAGAGATGACTTCCACTACTGACTATTCAGTACTGGAAGTCATCTCTACAATGTATGGAGCTACAATCACCAATTCTATTGACGACCCGTGTGAGGCAATGGTTACTATGTCAGATCGCCGTGCCAAGGTTAGATTCCCAGTGAGGCGGAAATTTTAATGATGTGTTTGAATTTCTGTTGTTGGTCTGGGAGTGTTCTGCTTTTCGCGTGTTGTCCATGGCACCTGCGGCACAGGGAATTCAAGTGTGGAGATATGAGTGTGTAGCATTATCTATACTCTATACCTACATACCGATACCTCCCACGTAAGTTGTTGTATCCCCAAAATCGTAATTTTACAGTAGAGCATTTTAAAGATTCAAGTTGGACTAAAAACTGCATTTATCATTGTATCTTTGTGAAATTTGGTATATGTATGTAATTTATGGTATTCTTGACTATGATGAAAGATAATTTACCAAAATATGTTTATTTTGTGAGATATTGTTCATACAATATTTTACTACGGAGTATAGGCTGCGCCAGTTGTTGTATCTCATATTTACAACATTATACCGCGGAGTTTAGGTGTCGCCAATTGTTGTTTGTATTACATACAATGTTTTTAACGAATGCTCAACGACATATAGTGTTGTAAGTAATCTGTACAACATTTTAGGTTGGTATCGTTTCATCGTTATATATTTGAAGTAATTCAGTTACGTGAGTTAATTTTGAGAGAACTTAACCGATATCTTCCTTTCCCATGCGGCCGGTTGAAAGTCCGGCGTGATCTGTTGTATGTGACCAGTACGAGACGCGAGCGCGCAATTTTCTTCGCCCCGCGCCCCACGTAAACCATTGCGAAGGTCTATACATTGTTGTAGTCCGTTCTCGTTCGAAAGTTACCACATTTTACGTCTGGCAAATCCTTGAAAAATTCGTGTTTTCGTTTATTTTTCACTTTGAATGCATTAAATAATGCAAATTAGGATAGTTTTCACTAAAAACGCTAAACGGCATTTTTGTGGCATACAGCAACTTACGTGGGAGGTATCGATACAAATAAATAAAATTGGAGTGTCTGTTTGTAATATTAAAATAACCTCTTTTTACTAAATTCATTTGGATGTATACACGGTACATATACTAAAACAACATTTTTTACAATTTTTGTCTGTCTGTCTGTCTGTCTGTTTGTTCCGGCTAATCTCTGAAATGGCTGGATCGATTTTGACGGACTTGTAACAAGGAATAACTTAGGCTACTTTTATTTTAGAAAAAAAAATAGTTTGTTAGGCGATACGAAGTTCGCTGGGTCAGCTAGTTATTATTATGAGAGAGGATAGCAACACAACATAGATGGAGCCACGATCGTCTTTCACTATCAAATCGCTTTCTGCTCTGACTTGCACCGCCCGCGTATAACCACATCAGCATGCTAAGCGGCGAAGCAATTTCGGACGAGTTAGTACTTCAGGAGCTACGGGATTCGTGCCACAATTTGGTTGCAGAAGTATTTAAAATTCTAAGCGGATTGTTTAATCAAACGACGATGATGAAAGGAGATGAAAGGAGTTGAATTGTTTTGCTCGCTAAGTGATTTGATTTGCTAAAGTCGCGGCTTCTTGAATAATTTATGAATAACTTTACTTAATTAACATTTAATGACGGGTTTGGTCTGTTTTATGTTAATTACAACAATTAAGTTATTTCGATAATTGTTAATGATTTGATGTTTATAATACTAGCTAACACTTAAGAATAAAATATTGTAATTTAACTGTCAAACTTAATTAAGCTGGTGGCTCGTTAAAAGATATGCAAAAAAGATATTCACAATATAATTATCATAAAAGTATGTGACAAAATGTATGACTAAAAAACGAAATAATAAAATAAATAAACACTAATAATAATAATAATAATAGTAATAATCCTTTATTTCAGACATAATCCATTTTGTTAGTATGTTTGTCTTACAAGCTAGTGTTAGTAGGCATAAAATCAATTCAATAAACATTAAAAAGATTACATTAATAATCAAAATAAAATAATCAAAATAAAATCAAAATAAAATAAGATCAAAATAAAATATACTAATATTTAATTTCTGTGCCTATGTTGGATACTTTTTTACTCCAATTCGTTCCTATTTCATTGGGTTCTCTTCCGTTTCGATTCGCTGCGCTCCGTTCCGTTGAGTTCTTATGCAATTTATTGAAGGAATAATTTTAGGCCAATTAGCGAGTGGTTACAACAATTTTTAATTGTCTGCAATAGTTCTACGTATCGAAAAACATATTTTAATAGTCTCACTCAAGTTTTTATACAAATTTTGCCCCTAACATTGATCAATTAAGGGGCCATCCATAAACACACGTTAGGAGGGAGGGGGGGGGGGGTAGATGTAGTGTGATATTGTGTGACAAGGGGTGGGAGGGGATCATAAATTTCGTGACGTCACATTTCAAAATCGAATAATTGGTATGTATAAGTAAATATTAAGAAACAATTAATGGAAATGAAACTTTTTTCGGAACTGCTATTTTAATTTAATAATTTCTAGGTGTAAAATTAGGGGGAGGTCTCACAAATGTGACCAGCTGTGACAAGGGGGGGGAGGGGTCAAAAAGTCATGAAATTGGTGTGACGTAATTTATGGATAGCGCCTAATTAGAATAGAAATTAACAATTTCTGTGCATTATGTTTAATATATATTTTTTCAGGTTGCATTTAATTATACAAAAAAATGATAAGATCCCTTTCAGATCAAATTTCGCATAAGCATTTACAAGTTTAGTTTTCTTGGTGCAATTAGTTTACAATCGTACTGACGACTCCACCCGATCCACCTGATGGTGATTCCGTCGCCCGGACATCAGCATCACCAAAGGAACCATTGATGCGTTGCCAAGAAGAGAAAGAAACACCTGACTTTGAAGCCATCAGCCGGACGATTTGCTTGACAGCTGACTCAAGTAAGAAGTAACTTCTGTTAAAAAGTAGTAACTTTGTACTTCCGTATTCAGTATTTTACTAAGTCAGCACTTCACCGTTATGCATATTACTTCACATGGATTTAAACTAATAAGTCACTAAATGTTTCCGTATTAAGCCTTACTCAACAGTCTCTACATGTATCTCTATATCGATAAATCTAATCTATACAAATAAATAAAATTGGAGATCTGTTTATAATATTAAAATAACCGCTTTTTATTAAGTGCATTTGCATTTGGATGTATACGCGGTACATATACCAAAACAACATTTTTTACAATTTATGTCTGTCTGTCTGTTCGTTTTGGCTAATCTTTGAAATGACTGTACTGATTTTGACGGGACTTTCTTTGACAGATAGCTGATGTAACAAGGAGTAACTTAGGCTACTTTTATTGTAGAAAAAAAAGTTTTACAACTTTTTTGTTAAATACCACGCGAACGAAATCGTGGGTAAACAGCTAGTATAATATTATTCTATGTAACGATTCGCAACTCTACATTTAATGTAGAGTCGCTCCAAGCAAATAACGTTACGCAAACGAGAGTTCTAGTCGGTAAATAAAGTATCTAGCACACGTTAGAGCTAAGGATACTTGATTCAAGCACGCAATATTTACTAGTATAGTAATTTGAAAGTGGTTAGAATGTAATATTTGTTTTTATTAGTTTATCTAAAATCTATTTTAACCATAAAAACACTTACTATCTAACTATGTATTTAATACCTACAAGTTTAAGGCCTCCTGATTTAAATAGGTACGATGTGTATGTCGTACGGACTTATATGACCAATACGAGAATGACCATAAATATCTTAGCTTTGATTTATGTTTTTAGTTGGCCAACGAGCAGACGAACCTCCTTAAGGGAGGTCACCGTCATGGACACGAAGAAAGATCAATGAAAGCAGAGGTAAGAAATAAGAAACAAAAAAGAACAAAGAAAGCAGCAAGAAGAGAGTGGAAAGAAGAAAGAGGAAAGAAGAAAGATGAAAGAAGGTAGAAAATAAATAAAAAACGTGTGTGTATAAATAAAAAACGTGCATAAGTACATTATGTACGCACGAAAGAAATTATATTTACCTCTTACTCATAAGTACCTCTCGCTCGCACTTACAAACCGGCGCGCGCTTAAAATCCAAAACAAATCTAGCGAATGCAGTGCGCCTAGCGCACGCACGTATCACGCACCTTCATCATGTCGTTTTTTGACTGTCGCGCTGTAAAAATTTTACTGTCATATTTTTTTCCAAACTCGCCATAAGTAGTATACATAACTTAGTAAGTGTTCCTACTCTTAACGACCAAACTGTTTATCTTAATTTAGCAATTCCTCTCTCGTAAACTAAGCGTTAATCACGAGATGTCCAACTGTGTCATCTGTTTGTTCAGTGTTAGTTCCGCCGTAACTTCACTCCACGCTGTTTGCTGCGGACCGTTTGCAGTCTAATTACTTACACGTTAATACGGCCAAAAGAAAACTTCTTGGGATGTGTGGTGGATTTGAGATAGGAGTAGAATATTATTAAACATCTTCACAAACTGACATAATTATTTCTGTACCTCCTGTGATAAGTGATACAAGTGAAAAATCGACACTTTACAGGAGGACGAAAATAAGTTCAAAAAATTCTAGTTCATAAACTAAGCGAGCTAGGTGTAACATGAGTACCTTCTTTTGTAGATAAAAACATCGTACATCGTACATTTAGTTTTTCGCAGTAAATATTATAATATTAAAGTAATTCGTCAAATACCACACACAAAGTTGTACCTTTTTTATTTCAAAAGTGTGCTAATATTACGTGATAAATGATACAAGTATAGTAAAATTATGTGGCACCTATAAATTTCCTTTGTATAAACTAATATACATGAAGTAAAAAAATCTAGGTAGGTTCATATAGTATTGTCTCATAATCAGTATTGAAAAATAGTAGTTTATAGTGATATAACTCAAAATAAATTAATATTCACGATAAATATATTGAAAAATAAAAGGTGAAAATTAATATAATCGCAGTTATAGCACGAAGCACAAAAACAATCCGCACAACAATTATTTATAGGGGTTACAACTTTAAATATTATTATTTCTCTATTCACGTTTTTTTGGCAAAGCCTGTGCAGTTGTATCAGTTTGCACAAAATTATCTCCAAAACTATAGCAGATAGAAGAACGTAAGTTAGATCAAAAAAATCATTTTTTTTACTATAAATTTCTATGTTAAAATCACAAAAAGGGTACAACTCGACTTAGATCACTCATCAAAGGAGGTCAAGTCAAGTAGTCAAGTCAAGTAACAACCCATAATTGTCCCACTGCTGGGCTCGGGGTCTCCTCTCACAATGTGAGGGGTATAGGCCATAGTCTACCACGCTGGCCAAGTGCGGATTGGTAGACTTCACACACCTTTGAGAACTTTATGGAGAACTCTCCGGTGTGCAGGTTTCCTCACGATGTTTTCCTTCACCGAAGCAAGTGATAATTAACTTCTAATACGCACATAATATTTGAAAATCAGAGGTGCGTGCCAGGATTTCAACTCGGGCCCCTCCATTCGAGAAACCAACGTTATAACCGCTAGGCTATCACTGCCAAGGAGGTACAGATTTAATATTAGTAGGAAGTAGGAATAGTAGGATTATTGCAAGTACTACACATGAACGTTTCAACCGCCAAACTCAATACTCGAAGTCTAGAAAGAGTTCAAGTAAAGGCTCTACCCAAATAAAGCTTTTGGCGTAAATTCCCGAAAAGCAGAGGCGCTGAGTACATCGTTCGACTGATTTATGTAGGCTTCTATCTCAACGGAACACACTAGCGCCATTTCATTACAACTGGAACGACTAGCCAATGACGAAATAAGATAAATGACAAAAATTATACCTTAAATTATTTACCTAAGGTAAATAATAAAAATACTACGTAAGCTTCTAGCTGTATGTATGTTTTTTATAGAAATAGCCGGCAAACGAGCTGACGATCCACCTGGTAAGTGGCCCATGGACATCAGCAAGAAAGAAGAAAGAGAGAAGAAAAAGAAAGATGTGTGACCCTTCGAGCAAAGGGTTCTTCTAGATCTACTGTCCGAGATGTGGCATGTGAAGATTGCATGAAAATTGCATAATGAAACATACGCAATAGGCAAACGCGACGGTGCCGCTTCGTGGACAAACGTACTTTTAATACGTAAGCTGCATTCAAGCGATAATTAACTGATGATTACATGCGTGTCGGGCTTCTACGTGGTAGGCCTAACTTTCTATTTTCTTAAAAATTAAATTTCAATTACCATGTTTTACAAGGTTTTTTTGTTTATTTTACGACACTTTAACAGTGATAGTAGGACAACAGAAGTTATGGGAGACACAGTCAACACACCATCGATTTTACGTCATTGCCATGGCTACCGTGAGTACCTAGCCATACTTTCTACACTGCTTTGTTCATTGAACATTATTTGGAGGCAGCAAATAGACAAACAAAGGTAAGAAGAAAATCGATGGGATTTACTCAATGATGTTTAAAAAAATATAGATACGCTACGATACGCCACCAAAAAATCTGTTTCGACATGAGCTATATAAGTTTATCTTTTGTTTCACTACACCAATTACATTGGTATAATACACGAAGGAATTTTAACACTGTATGTCAAATGTCAAGCACTTTTGACAAAAACAAAAGCGTGCGTATCGTATTTTATTGACAGAGCAACTCAGAACGGTCAATTTCCTGTTCTTACGCTCTTCATCATCGGCGCGCTAGTGACATATCTGCCTCTTTTTACATTATAATATCATTGGATTTACTTACTAAAATTTCTGTAAGCCTCCTCAAGAAGAAAGGCCCGTGTTCAGTAGTGGGCACCAAGATCAAAATAATTAATGTCGTTGACATCTTAATATGTAAATGTTATACTCAAGAGAATTTGATTAAGATGGCTTTTTGGTTCGTAATTACGAGTACATTCGGCTTTTCGTTGGTAAATTACATTTTGTTTATTCAAAAAACAGTTCAGTGTAATGTCCTTCATGGACGAATAATTTTGTAATTGAACATTTTCCATTCATAATTTTAAACGGCTATCTCTATTTTCAAAAGTTTTCAAGGTTCTAAAAAACCGTTACCAAGGTTTTCCCATCACATATCAATCTACAAATACTTATTACCAGCTTACATAATCATTATTTATATCCATTTACGTTCCTTACATTGAAAGTCAGGCAAAACGTGTTCACATTCTTTCAGTTATTTACACTGTAAAGTATAAATTGCTACGTAAAATGTAAATGATGTTGTAAACAGCACTTGACGTCGACTGCTCGAGAACTTTGTATTGGCAGTAAAATTGAACAGAATATCGTGAAAACGTAAACGGTACGTGTCATGTTTTCTTTATGCTGTAAGGTTTTCTTATGTATTTATTTATTTGGGCTGAGTGTATGGGTAAATTATCAATTTCATTATAGCATGGAATCCTCAGGATGACTGTAGTAAACATTTGACTTGAATAACGATGACTTATTTCATTTACATTTATTCGGGCAAGTTACGTCAGTATTACTATTGTTTATAATACAAAGACTAGCTGACCGGGCAATCTTTGTTCTGCCATATAAATTATATCTAGATATAGGAACACCCAGCCACCTAGCGTTATGAAATAAACTTTACAACCTATTTTAATATCTACTTAATATGCACAAAAAAATCATAAAAATCGGTCGAGCCGCTTCAGAGGAGTTTGACCATATACACCGTAAGGCTTCCCGCCCACGTCCGATAATCGGTGACCGATTTTTTGAAGGAGAAAAGTAGAACGTACTGATAGCAATAGTGCAACGCACACGTACTCAAAAAGTCGGTCAGAAATAATATGGCAGGAAAAATCGGCCCGATTATCGGTCCTACAAAAAGACTGACGTGGCGAACGTCGGAAACGAATATCGACGTGGGCGGGAAGCCTAAAACTTCCCGCCCACGTCCGATAATCGGTGACCGATTTTTTGTAGGAGAAAAATAGAACGTACTGATAGCAATAGTGCAACGCACACGTCCTACAAAAATCAGAAATTCAAAAATCGATCAGAAATAATATGGCAGGAAAAATCGGCCCGATTATCTGTCCTACAAAAAGTCTGACGTGGGCGGGAAGCGTAATACGAGATATATTAAATTAGTGATTTCATTCACAGGATAGACCTATAAGTTTAGTCAAATGAATCATAAGTATATTTAGTACTACCTCTTGATAACAAATATCTTCTACGTCGATTTTGTACATTATTTGAATATATTCGGCCAACAAACTTGTATTTTTTTGTACAAACATCAGTCACTTATAGATATAACAATATATTATGTCAGTCACTGAAAGCCTCTCGTCTTCTTTTCACTTCAAAGTAGATTTTTATCAAACACACTAAATATACAGGATGTTTCAAAAGGCTTTTTGATATAAAGAGGATAATTTTAAGCTCAATAGTTTTATGTATTGTTTAATAATAATTTTGTATAACTATATTTGTTGAATTTGTCTTATTAAATAATAAAGTAAAACAAAATAGGTCATATTTGACGCAAAAACGAAATACCATACGCTTTTCAGAATTATATTGCTGAACGTGAAATTTGATTCATGTTTCATCTTAATACATCACTATGGAGCCGGTGAGCCGAGGTACTAATAACCTCGACATTTCACAGTTAATATTATGCTATTAAAGTTTTGCTATGAAATGTTTTTAGCAATATGAACACTGCATTTTAACCGCCTTCAAAAAAGGAGGAGGTATTATTCGACTTTATTTATTTAGTATTCGCCTTTTTATGTTTGTTACCTCAGAAATTTTGACTGGATGAACCAATTTTAATGATTCTTTTAATAATCGAAAGCTGGTGCTTGTCATGTGACCCCACTTAATTTTCAGTGAGATCTAACTAGTAGTTTTTAAGTAACCCTCAATTTTGGAGTCGATTATTTTCTGTCAAGAATTATATTTGATACTGTTGTTTATTACGACCGCTGAATGCTTCGTGAAAGATATTATTTTTAAGAACACCCTGTACAAGACGTGTTGCCGGCAATAACAAATAGTTTCATACATCACGTCTGATACAGACCGTTCGAGGAGGAAACTCTAGTCGGCTCTAGTCGGCTCCCAGCTAGTGTTGGCGGTTGTGGGAGTCGATTTGAAATGGCTTTCAAATTCATTCATTCAATCATTCAGGTTTTTCGACAGACGTATGCGAGTCGCTTTGTGCTGCCGTTTTCTTGAGAAGAATAATGAAAGCCGTATTTTGTTGAGAAGAAGAAACGATGAAACTCCTTAGGGCATTTTTAGCAGCCTCAAAAGCAGGAAGTTTTTAATTCGACGCGATTTTTTTCGATATCTTATTTGATACACCGATTTCAATGATTCAAAGGTTACAGCATCTTGATGTCCTCTTGGAAACTTTCTTTCTTGGTCAACAACACATTGTTGGTGCCTTTAGTGTTGCTGTTGTCCAGGCGATAGTGGCCACTTGCCATCAGACGGTAAGTTTCTATCATTTTTTTGTTAGTTGGCTACTTACATGTAAACCTGTTGTCCTTACAAAAGTTAGCCTATATAATTTATATGTAAAGAGTGCCGAAGCGCATGTGATTTACGGCAAGTACTTTCAAACTAGTTACAGTTGGCGAGTTGCGACAAAGCCTCTCGTGGACCTAATAGTTTAAAACTATTAAACCTTGTAGGTATTTTGTAGTATTCGTATCCCTATCTACTCGTATATCGACGCTTGAAAGGCAAAAATTACCAAGCGACTTGGTGACAAGTTTACACTAGAGCATTTTAAAGTTTTTAATTTTAGAAAAAAAAATCGTAAAAAATCGCCTATTAGTCTTAGCTACTTAATTTCAATGAATTTTACATGCAGTTTAAATGCTTAATAAAGCGAGTTTTACGATTTTTTTTTCTAAAATTAAAAACTTTAAAATGCTCTAGTGTAAAGTTGTCAACATGTCACTTGGTAATTTTTGCCTTTCAAGCGTCGATATGTACTATAATATAAGATGTATATTATACAATCTAACGAATATCTACGGCAATAAAATCAGATATACAGAATAGTTGAATTTGACGACCCGTGTGGCGCAATAGTTAACATACCGGATCGCCGCACCGAGGGTCCTGGGTTCGATTCCCAGCGAGGCGGAATTTTGAATGATGAGTTTGAATTTCTGTCCTCGGTCTGGGTGTGAATGTCCTTGTCTAGTGTATTGTCCATGGCTCCCACGACACAGGGAATCCTAGTGTGGGGCTATGAGTGTGAAGCGTTAAATAAAGTTCTTAACTGATATATCACCTTGCTTCCAATTCAAATATTTTCATCGTCTTCCAAAAAACAAAACAGGTACACCGTATACGTGAAGTTTCCACTGCCCGCATCATGTTGGCAAGAGGGTGAAGCTGGGTGGTATGTAGTCAGGCTTCACGGAAACGTCATAATAATATTGATGAAACTTCTTCATAAATAAAATCGATTGTTATACAAAATCGAATCGGAATAGCATTCCAACATCACTAATTGCATTGACTAAAATGATAGGTGAATCAAGTCAATTTATATCAATTCGCTTCCGTAGATTTAAATCACCTGGGTGCATAGGTGAATAAAGTACACTAAAAGTAGACATAGTTACATACATACAAGTAGACATAGTACATAGTTAAGACACCTGGGTGAATTAACTCAGGGGAATAAAGTCAACTGCACCATTTTATATCCTACTAGCTGACCCGGCGAACTTCGTATCGCCTTACAAACATTTTTTTCTAAAATAAAAGTAGCCTAAGTTACTTCTTGTTACATCAGCTATCTGCTAGTAAAAGTCCCGTCAAAATCGGTCCAGCCATTTCAGAGATTAGCCGGAACAAACAGACAGACAGACAGACGGACAAAAATTGTAAAAAATATTGTTTTGGTATATGTACCGTGTATAAATCCAAATGCACTTAGTAAAAAGCGGTTATTTTATTATTACAAAAAGACACTCCAATTTTATTTATTAGTATAGATTAATATTAAAAATGTGAAAGTTTGTGAAGATGTTTGGATGTTTATTCCTCAATCACGCCACAACTACTTAACCGAATTGGCCCTTTTTATCCCGTAAAAGTTCAGGATTCCCGCGGGATTTGTAAAAAATCGATATCCACGCGCGCGAAGCCACTGGCATCATCTAATGTCTAATATTATGTATCCTAATCCATCATTCTACTTACACTACGGTGCACTTTATATTTATATGGTTCTATAAATCTAAATAAATTAATTAAAAACTTCGTTTTGAAACGGGTGGAGCCGCAGGCAAAAGCTAGTTGATAATATTATTCTTATATGAAACCCTAACTCCAAGCGGGTCGGCGTCTGTCGCCTATTACGACGCCCTAGTATACCGACATGGAATTCAGTACTCTAAGCCGCCCTAATTCGGCTAAAATTGTTTCGAATGGCACCTAAAGCCGTCGGGTGCATCTGTTGCTATCAATAGAAAGTTGGCATAAAAACTTTGGTACTTAGGTTGACCTTTCCACCAACCCGCACTAGAGCACTGCTGTGAATTGTGAAGTATAACGACCCTTGAAAGGCAAAAATTACCAAGCGACATGTTGACAACTTTACATTAGAGCATTTTAGTTGTTAATTTTAGGAAAAAAAATCGTAAAAAATCGCTTTATTAAGCATTTAAACTGCATTTAAAATTCATTGGTATGAAGTAGCTATGACTATTAGGCAATTTTTTACGATTTTTTTTTCTAAAATTAAAAACTAAAATGCTTTAGTGTAAAGTTGTCAACATATCGCTTGGTAATTTTTGCCTTTCAAGCGTCGATAAGTACTCAAAGGTCAGGTCTCCTTTGTTCAGAGCACCCATAACTCGTTGTAGGCGATAATAATCCTTACGCAGTGATAGCATTGCATAGCAAAAGCTGTTTTGATATTTAAAGAAATATAACAAATGAAAGTAAAACATAACTTCAATCAAAGAGCTTCCAACATTTTTGTATGGAACCTGGCATACCTTTTTCCGCCATTTTGAAAAAACCTCGATTCGGTGGCCAGTGATGAAACATGTGTCAATCGATAGAGTAAATGATAACGATCAAAAATTATTCAGTGACGAATTGGCATTGGTATAGTATAGTATTGGTATAGTATTGGTATAGTATTGGTATAGCAAACACCTTTCAAATTACACCTGCTTCATTTTAGATTTAAAGAAATATAACAAATGAAAGAAAAACATAAAACATAACTTCAATCTTTGTTAAACAACCCTTCAAATTACAAAGTCTTGACTTGGCTATCCCGCGCGTCAGCCAAGTTCCGTCAGTGAGCTACAGAACCGTGAATTTGCCTAAAACATTGAACAATGTAGAAGTGCTCGGCGCTCGGTTTGCTTTCCATTACGCAGACTAGCGACTGAAGACAAACACTGCACGGGGAGAGGTTATTATCTTAGTAATGCTAGAGGCCGGTGGATGTTGACTCTCATGTGGTCAAGTGTGAAGTACCAAAGGCTCTGTGCAATTCAATAGTTTATTAGTGACTACGAAATCATAAAAGCAAAAAAAGCAAAGCAACAACCCTTGATTGTCCCACTGCTGGGCTCGGGGTCTCCTCTCACAATGTGAGGGGTACAGGCCATAGTCTACCACGCTGGCCAAGTGCGGATTGGTAGACTTCACACACCTTTGAGAGGTTTCCTCACGATGTTTTCCTTCACCGAAGCAAGTGATAATTAACTTCTAATACGCACATAATATTTGAAAATTAGAGGTGCGTGCCAGGATTTGAACTCGGGCCCCTCTGTTCGAGAGACCAACGTTCTAACCGCTAGGCTATCACTGCTTATACTACGAAATCATACTAATTCATAATTCATGAGGACACAGGTAGGCCTTGATCTAGAATAACGTAATGTTATATTAGTTGATTTGAGTATCATAACTTTCATTCCAAACGACACTCATTTAACTACTTATAAGTTTTAAAAAATTACTAATATTATGTGTAACTAGAAGCATGGAAAATTTCACGATATTTGGCAACAATTTCAGCCTTAGGCTTTAGTGAAATAACGTTTCACTACGGACCTGAAAAAAGACGGACGTAACCTCGTCTAATCTAGAGTGAAGCATAGCAATGGCCGCCCGCTTATCATGTGTGCGTAATTTTTGATTCGCGATTGACGTAGATTGGTGTCAATGTATGGGTGTGTGTACTTGTACGAATAGAGAGTTGGTATTACTATGGGTGCTTCATTGAATTTGTTGTTGGGATTACGTCCGTCTTTTTTTTAGGCCCGTGCGTTTCACTGTCGATCGCGAGAAACTGACGTTCGTTCCACACTAGTCTGAATTACAGAAACAAAATTAATTTCGGTGAAAAACTTCTCGCTTAAATATTATCTCTTTATTAAACAAAAACACTGGGAAAAATATTTGATCATACAATTTATATTTCCTTTATTGAGAAGATGGAAAGAAAATATTGTATCTCTCATTCAAAGACGTGTGGGCGTGAGTATTATTACAGAATACAAATTGGACTGAATACAAGTTTTATTTGTCAATGTCTAGAGAGTTGTTTAATGGATTACTAAAGTTTTGCTTGACTATTACTATTGTCACATACCTAGGATGATTGGAAATGACCAGCTAGGCAACCAGTTCTGCTCAGGTTAGAGAATACCTATTTTTGTAATAAATATAAGTTTTATTTTAAAAGATGTGCTGAGGAGTTTCTTTACGGCTTTTCTTCCCCTCCATAACAAAGCACCTTTCCGAAAAGCTAGTACATTAAAAAAATGACGTGCATAAGTGATACCTACATGGATAAAAGATTATTTCATTTCATTTCATTACCATATGTTATACATGGTCATCTCCACCCACACACGTACGATAGTACGTGATGTCATCGTAAGTCGCAGACGTTGAAGCAATAAAAATAAATAACAATAAAAGCGTTAATAAAGCAATAAATGTTTTTAATCGTTTTCGATAAACCGAAGAGGTTCTCAATTCGATTTTTTGTTATTGTTTGTTGATTCAGAACTTCGTCATTTAACGACCTATTTGGAAAATTATTTTTTTACTTGGAAATTCTCTTTCCTCACTTTGCCTGTTCTCACTTTTGGATTGGTTATTTTATCAGAATTCAGACCTGATGATGGGATTTATGAAGAATTGAGAGACTTACATAAATATGAAATATAATATATTTACAGCGTTTTTGAAGTTATATTTCTTATGGGGCGTTTGGAAAAAATTATGAGAGAAAATTTTTTACGATGCGACAGCCAAAAAGCGACATAAACGCTAAATGCTAACACACTCATACCCCCGCAGTAGGTTATTACCTGTGTCGCGGGTGGCATGGACACACATATAACACATCACAATCACACCCATGACCGGAGTACAAATATTTATCTGTCACATAAATATCTGCCCCGGCCGGGAATCGAACCCGAGACCCCTCGCTTCGCAGGCAGGATCGCTACTAACTAGGCTACAGGGTCGTCAAGGCTACATGGTGAAGGTGCGTGATATTTGGGGGTACTAGGCGCACAGCACTTGCTAATTGTCACGGATTGCTAGCGCGCGCCGGGTCGTGGGTGCGAGCGAGAGGCACTTATAAGTAAGAGGTAAGTATAACTTCTTACGTGTGTACATGAGTACACACCTTTTTTATACATATAAATCTAACGATAAAATTTTAATGAATGCCACTTAGTACTCGACTACAATACTTCCACCTCATTGTAAGCCATAAAATCGTATAAAAATATTTAAAATACTTTATGATTTAAATATTAATCCACTAATTGATGAGTTGAAAATTAAATACGATCAGTTATTTTCCAGTGAAAATATTTCCGCATTTAAAGTCATTGGCTTAAATCATTAAAATCCTGGTTGAAAGGCTCTCAAAGCGGAGTTATATTTTAAAAGGTTGGTTTTTTCGTCATCTCAATTCAAGCTCTTTCAGATTCTGATCATTATGGCTCGAGAGCGCTGGTAGCCCACATCGCAATTAGGAGCGCGAGTGGTAAGCCACGAATGGAAATGGATACGGTATTTAATAGTTTTATAATGGAACTTACAAAATATAATGTACTAGCACTTTGCTCGCAGCTTTTTTCGCCTTTTCCGGGATAATAAGTACCCCATGTCGTATTTCAGATCATACCATAAAGAAAAGTTAAAGTTAAAGACGCTTAGCGTTAAAGAACGTTAAGCGGCAGATAATTAAAATTAATAAACGCAGATACGAAATTTAAAAAAAAGTTTGGGATCAATTCCGTTAGTTCTCATTCTCGAAATATTCGTCATTTAATCATCATTTATCGCGCTGAGAAATAGCACTGCATAGCGTTGCTTCCTTACTTTACCAAGTGTTGTTTCTGAATTCGGGGCGTCTAATGTAGACAGTCTACGATATTCGTGCTACGAGAGCTACGTGAACTACGCGCTACGAACGTAGCATCCAGTCAGTCCAAAGGCTCCCGTGAGCGCCTACGTAGTGCAAACTACGGAGTGCAAAGCTTTGTCACCGTACTCGTCGCTAAATTATCAGAAACGTTATTGTTTTCGCTTTATACATAAAATGTATGTCGGAGAAAATACGGGTGGGTGGTGGTTCGGGAAATAATAACAACATGTGGGCGTTTACATCACTTTAGTCAGAAACTCATCTTAACACAGGTTTACACACGTGAGAAACAGCGAACACACAATAATTGCGTTTTATTACTGTTCAGCACTATCACAGTCACACTTTACACAATTATAGTCAGGAATAAGGGCTGAACCGCCCCAGTGGTCTCCAACCTCCCCTCACAACCACCCCAAGCCTCGCATAACCCTGGTCTGATTCCGTTACTCGTCGATCCGTATCTGATTGTTCTTCTCTAGGCATCTGCTCAGCTCGAAGGCTGTCTCCGAAGTGTCCGTTGTAGGCTGGCAAGTCAGCAGTTCTCCTCGGTTATCCCGTCACCGCGTGTCAAAATGACAGTAGACAATTTGCATAGTGTTGCCATCTTCAAAATACGAATACACCTAAGCCTGGTCCAGCTCGGTGATCTATTTTATGATCTCCGACATGTATATATCGCAGATCATAAAATGGAACGCCGAGCCGGGCCAGGCTTGGGTGTATTCGGATTTTGAAGATGGCAACACTATGCAAATTGTCTACTGTCATTTTGACACACTTTGTAATTTTGAAGTCGGTTATTTTCTGTCAATAATTATTTAAAGTATCTGAGAGTTACAAAGTAAGTATTAATATTGAAAAACAATTTAATCACGGCGCTGCAGTTTCTGCTAACGGTAAATTGGATGAGGTTTTGTTCGGCTGCCTCCGACACTTGCCCGTCGAGTTAACGGGCTCTCTCTACAATGTATATACTATAGCTGTTACGTATATTATCTGTGAGTAGACATGTATCTACTTCATTCAGGTTTAAGAGAATCTTTATTTCTCATAAGAATATACTATTCACTTCAGAGAAACATTTACAGTTTAGCAAAACAAATAGAAGGTATTAAGTGCGTACAAGTAAAAAAATACAAAACTTGAAGATAATACAAAGATGTTGTATGTAATAACTTGGATATAACACACGTGTAAAGAGTATACGAAACTGGACTTTGATTTCTTAATCACTTAGTAATAGTAATTCACATAGTAATTAGTACTTGAGCTCTGTAGTACCTATCTAAATAGTGACCGCTCTGTGGTAAAAATTCACCTTATAGGTACTATTAGAATTAACAGTTTTGCATTATCTAATTTTTAAGAGTTTATTAAAATTTTAAATATCTTTATCCGACAAACTAATTGCCCGCGTCAGTGTTTCCGCTCGATTAAAATGTCTTCAAGGCACGAGTGAATAGGCTGAGTGAATAGGCTTTTACTAAGTTAATGTGTTTTACCACCCACGACTACCTCACCACTTACCATCAGGTGGTATTGGAGTCAAGCATTAACTTATAAGGTATAAAAAAATGAAATTTTCTTACTCAATAAAATGTTACATTTTGTTTCTTATCTTTTTTTATGGAAATAGCCGACAAACGAGCTGACGATCCACCTGATGGTAAGTGGCTATCGTCGCCCATGGACATCAGCAACACCAAAAGCATCACTGATGCGTTGCCGGCCAAGAAAGGGAGAAGAAAAAGAAAGAAAGAACTGGCTCTCAAGCTTATTCTTTATTTTCTACTTCTATTTAGCTATTAATTCTGTTCACCAGTTTCCCTTCGTAAATTTTTATTCCGGAAACATTCCCACATATCATTACTTCTTTATTCAGACTGAAATTACTAGAGTTTTAAGTGTCCTCTGGGAATTCGAGCACTAAACAAGAACTGCCAGTGAAACAGGTTATCCTATAAACTTGTCTCAAGTTCGTAACAAGACCATGGTGTTTTATTACCCGAACAGATCAAAACTTTATATCTAAGAGCAAGACGCCTAATTAAAAGCCATAACTTTCACGTAATTACACCTACACCCGGTTAATAAATCACCCTGTACAGGGATGAGATAAGGGTGCAAAGAAACAATTTTAACATTGGATTTTGGTGACTAAATTAAAAGTCATTGTTGGAAATTGTTTGAATACATGTCTTGGCAAACATTTGAGGTGTTTATATTAAGTTATATACCTAAATATAATTTTATACATTTAACTCGTAATATCAACAGTTTATCTATGAGTTAGATAAAAAAAATGCGTTCACCTTCACAAGTTAGGGGCCATCCATAAATTACTTCACACTAATTTCATGACTTTTTGACCCCTCCCCCCTTGTCACAAATGGTCACATTATTTTGTGAAACCTCCCCCCCTAGTGTGACGTCAAATTTATGAAATTTTAACCTAGAAATTATTAAATTAAAACAGCAGTTCCGAAATAAGTTTTACTTCCATTAATTGTTTTTTAATATTTACCTATACATACCAATTTGATTTTAAAATGTGACGTCATGAAATTGAGGACCCCCTCCCACCCCTTATCACACAATGTCACACTTCATCGACCCCCCCCCCCTGTCTCTCCTCTGACGTGTGACGCAATTTATGAATGGCCCTAATTAGACCACTGCAAAGATTTGTAAATAAAACTTTTATTAATAAGAAAATTTTATCGAACTATAAATTATGATAATATACAATATATGATGAATAGCGTATAATCCCAATGCTTCCTTCCTCACTTAATCCCAAGACAATAATCAAATCTAGTTCCGAACAGCTCCCATCCCATGGAATTAATTCCGACCAAGTTCCAATAATTTAATTGGCGTGACAAACTTTGATTGCGTTTCAGAAGTCATGTTAATTCGGCGTACTGCATGGCGCGGTCCCTTGCCGTCAATTATTTTAGGTGGATTATTAGCAAAAGGACAGATTCACAAAAGGACAGATTTTCATAAAGACAGACGTTACTGGAATGATGTGGTACTAATTCTAACCTATGCAGCTATGATGTCATTTATGATATTCAGTGCTGGCCCGAGCATTTCTGACGTCATTAAAAAACTAAACCGGCGCGGCGCCCGTTTATTAAAATTCGTGATAAAATAAAACAAACATAATGATAATAAAAATAAAGAAGTTCAGTGTGAAAGAATAAAATAATATAAACAAATTCAGTTTCAATCAAAAAACCGGCCAAGTGCGAGTCGGACTCACGCACGAAGGGTTCTGTACCATGATATGTGCAACATTAGACACTATATATTAATATCGAGCAAAAAAACGGTAAAAAAATCATGTTTGTTGTATGGGAGCTCCACGTCATTATCTATTTTATTCTGTTTTTAGTATTTGTTATTATAGCGGCAACAGAAATACATCATCTGTGAAAATTTCAACTGTCTAGCTATCTCATGAGGTATAGTCTGGTGACAGACAAACGGACAGTGGAGTCTTAGTAATAAGTCCCGTTTTTACCCTTTGGGTGGGGAACCCTAAAAATTACAGTACTATATTGCATAAAAGAGAGTATAATATCTTAAAATTTAGCTCTCTGTGAAGCCTGCCTGACTAGCTACTAATTGCTCCAAACATGAATTGTTGCGGCTCTTTTCATTCTTCTATCATCTCTCTTCTTTTTGGTCAACAACGCATCAGTGATGCCTTTGATGATCTGTGGTCTCATATCTTTAATTTTTTTAATTAAAAAAAATAATGTAATTAATTAATTGATTACCCATCTGCATCTATTTAGCGAACAACTCAACGTTTAAAGTAACCAAGAACAGTCTGTTTAAGTTATGGCGCTAATTGATTATTCGTGAAGTAATTATAAAGTTTAAAATTTGCAAAGTTTGTTCGTATCGGGTCGGCCGCTTGCTTCCACTGTCGGTAATTACGTTGGTCTGCGGTCGGATTGAGATTGGTCAAGAGTTTTAATTGACTATGTTTGATATTCGTTCGCTAAAACTGGCACAGAAAAACCACAGGTAATGGCAAATATACAATAAATGACTATTTTAAAATATAAAATATAATATTTTAATAGGATAAAACATAAAATTGCAATGCCTAAAATTGGTTTACTAATCGTTAATGAATAAGTCCGTAAGCATTTATCTTCTAAAACTAAATGATACTACTATCATATGCCGGTTGACTAACATATACGAGTATAATTCAGACATTATAACAACATCCAGTGAGATACTTGGTGGAAGATTACTAAATTCTTACAAACGGAGTCGGTAGGAAAGTTTGTTTAAATTTATAATAAGTCAAGATACAAGATAAACCACGATGTAGAGTGCGATGTGAGGAGCTGACTCATAAGTTTCCGTTGAGTCTACACAGCACCAATTACCAAAATATATGACACTGTTTCCATAAGCCGCGTCACCCGCGTCGTATTTTAACCCCCGACGCGAACAGAAGCGTGTTATAAGTTTGACGTGTCTGTGTATCTGTGGGTCTGTATCTGTATGTTTGTCTGTGAGATCGTAGCTCCGATGAACTGATTTTGATTTGAAAGTCGATGAAACGAAAAAGCGACAGTAAAAAGAGTCAGACACATAAATTGATAAGATTTAACGTGGGAGAAAATGAGATAGGAAGCATTATACAGTGTTTCATATGTTCGTGATTCTCTTTGTGTTACATTAAAAAGTGCTAAGTTGTATTCATAGATGGCGCGAGGAACAAGATAGAAGATTCGTTTTATTGCTGGATAGATGGCGCTAGCTGCTCATTTTACTCTTCATATTATGTTAGAAGATGGCGTTAGTTACCACTGTTTTATTTTTATTTTCTAACATTGCATCACTATGATAATTACTAAAACCTACAATTAACATCTTACCGAAATTTTACATTCGTCTCATTATCTTGAAACCGAAATTTTTGAAGGTTTCACTTCTACCACGTGTGAATTGCACATATTTTTAATTTTTGTTTCGAATGTGACTTAATCGAAAATGTTCTTAGCCATGATTCAAGAAAATCTGTTCAGCCGTTTCAAGGTCATCGGTTGTAAATCTCGGACGTTTTCTTAATTTTAAAACTGCAGTTATTGTCGTTTAAATTTATTTACTTTAATTCAGTCGTGTTTTTTTTATTATAATGGTTATCCATTGATTAAGGCCTACTGTAACTGCTGAGCATGGGTTTTTCCTTGAAGAACATATTTTGTGTAAAATGATCTGATGTGCATATCCTTCCTTTTATTGACTAATATAAAATTATTGACCTTGTTGTTTATCAATATTATTTCTTATTATTCTTGTTCTGGAGAGTACAGTCGGCCGCAGAAGTAGCTTAACATTTTAGTACCTTGTCACATTACATTTCTTGAATTTCTCATAGATGTTGCTAGGAAACCGTCGAAACAGTTACTATTACAAAGTACTAAAATGTTAAGCTACTTCTACGGCCGACTGTACCTTCCAGATTGACAGATACTAATAATATTGGTATACATACACTAGATCCTTTGTTTAAAAATAAACATTGCCAATGGAAACAAACTTAAAACACGTTATAATGTAACATTACGGGCACAAGTAAGTTGAAACTAATTCAATTTAGTTACACGCTTGACGACTTTGAATCGTAAATAAAATTACAATCTGCGTTAGTACTAAAACATTACTGTGCACGAATATAACATTTGAATATGCATTATTTACGACATTTCTTAAGAGAATTATGTAAATCCGGGGAAAAGTAGGCGAGCAACCTCATAGGAAGTTATTATCATCCCTCATGGTTATCAGCGACACCAAAGATTATGGCAAACGCGCTACCAGCAAAAAAGGAAGCAGGGAACATTAAAGTATAATATGCTAAAGTATAAATAGACATCGCAAACAAAATTTGTATCACGCTGGGAAGTTTTAATTTCAAAATCTAGCTTCCGTTTTCTTTTCAAAATCTACTGAATCCCAGTGGATTCAGTAGATTTTGAAAAGAAACTGTTTTCAGTAAAACAGTTGCCAATTGGCTACAGTTCATGGCGCAAATATCAGGTTCGTGGTATCAGTTCTTTCATTAAATACTACTAATAATAATATAATGGCAGGGAACTAGTATTTGTAACTGACTGGAAGTTCTCAATTCCTTCGTTTTCTGTTATTTTCGAACTCCGTCATTTATAAACAGATTTAGATAATTATTTTTTATTTCAAAGGAGATACTTCAGATCCTTCCCATACCTATTTATCAAAAATCAGTTCCGATAATCCAAATTGAGAAAACTCTTCAAATATTCTAGGTATAGCGATTTTAAAGTCGGTTATTGTTTTCTGGAAATTTATTTATTAGCTTTACGCAAACACATACACAGCTAAAATCAAATTAATCCACATCGCTTTTATCAACAAACTTACATCTATCATCCAGAATTAAGTACCTTCTCGTGTTATTTCCATTCCTCGCTAATTAGAGATCCATATTCATAGATATACTTATTGCTCAGAAACTTACCAAGTACGATGAGATGTTATTACATTGATTAGTCTTCAAGTTATATACAAACTTTGATTGAAGTAGAAATGTTTGAAGGTTAATAATAATATGTTGTTTATACCTACTAATTACGTCTGATCTTTTTATGATTTAAACTAATAATAAAGATAAAGTACCCGAAAACGTAGTTAAACCATCTCACCGTAATTATGAACCGAGAGACACTATAATTTTATTTACATAAAATAGGAGAGGTAAAAAGTTTAAAGTTAACAACGTATAGGTTTTTTATATTATCTTTATGATCCTACAAAAGAAGGATTAACTTGGAAATACAATAGATCGCGTCACAACCTCTTTCTAAAATCATATTCAAAATATGACTTCAATGGTCTTATCCAAAATAGTATCCAAAATAATTTAGTACCTAAAGTTACCCTTTGTTTCCTTTAGAAATAGAATTTACATAAACCCATTTGTACGTGCTTTGAGTTACGTGAAATTCGTTTGTAGTATCTGAATCACAAAATCCACATCTATAGAATAACATAAATGAAAGAGGAGATACCCGAGCTCAGTAGTGGACCATAGGTGGTTGAAGCCAAATTTAATTGGTCATAAAAGTTATGTTTTGACGAACGCATTTTGTATAGTTGGACAAAAAATATTGTTAACTAAAAAATTACCCTTCCATCGTTCGGCCTGCGAAGCTAAAATCCTCTTGCTTAAGTCAGCTGCCAAACCGCTCGTCGTGTTCCGGCTGGGGGCTTGAGAGCCAGTTCTTTCTTTCTTTTTCTTCCCTCTTTCTTGACCGGCAACGCATCGTCTGGCAACAGATCATCATTTGTCGGCTATTTAAATAAAAATGTTGACTCACCATCTTCATTAAAAGGGTCAACTGTAACTAAAAAGCGAGCAAGGAACCATTTCTTTCCTCAAAGTAATAGCTCTGTTGAAACAGATATTCGAGCAATGATATTATAATGTAAAAAGAGGTAGATATTCACTAGCGCGCCGACGATGAAGAGCGTAAGAACAGGCAATTGATCGTTCTGCTCGTAGTCGCTCTGTCAATACAAGACGATACGCACGCTTTTGTTGTTGTCAGAAGTGCTTGACTTTTGACATACAGCGTTAAAATGCCTTCGTGTATTATACCAATGTGACTGGTGTAGTGACACAAAAGATAAACGTGTGTGTGGTTGTAGCTCTTTTTCGAACAGATTTTTTTAGTTAATTTATAATGGCATAACGTATCGATATTTCTTTAAATATCATTGGGTATGAGTACTTCAGAATTTATAGATAAATGTAAATTCGAATTCTGGCTACCAAAGCTGGAAGCTGAATTATTAATCGCAATTTCACGAATTCAGTAGATGGGGTTTGATTGACTCTGTAGTAGCAGATCGTTGCTCTTCCTGCGACGTGGCCAAGGTTCGATTCCCGGGGCAGACATTTATATGACAAATAAATGAGGTTTATGATGTCTTATTTGTGTTATTTTTTAAATATGATCGAAAAGTAGATGAGTGAAGGAAGAAATTCAATTAAGAAACAGAGTTTCTCGGTATACAATTTTTCTAATAATTAATTCATCTGCCGACACATCACATTTTAATTAGCCAGGTGGTCAATTTCTAATACAATAGCTTACGTAGTATCAGGGGCATTATACTTAGGTCAAATGGCGCCCACATCTCGGAAGAAAGGAGCATAGGACGCCCCCCCGACCAGGTGGACTGACGACCTGAAAAAGACAGCGGGCATCCGCTGGATTCAGAAGGCTCAGGACCGGTCAGAGTGGTGCAAGTTATGGGAGGCATATGTCCAGCAGTGGACCTCCAAAGGCTGATGGATAGTTAGGTAAGTAACAGCTAAATATAATTCCGTAAAACTAATAGTCAGCGCTTGATTGAAATACAAATAAGAAAATATCTTCGCAAACTTTCACCTTTCAAAATATTAGCAGAAACAGGATAGCATTTCCTATTCCAAATCTTACAACTCTATCGCCACAATATAATATGTACTGTCATAAGTTTACGAGTTACCAACCCTCGAAATTTGAGGGCACTTCCATTGTAACCCGTGATTTATATGAAAAAAAATTGTCTAAGAGAATACCCTGTAAGGCCATCTATTATTTTCTTTGTAGCGGCAGAAATCTTCTAATCGCGTGTAGCGTGGAAACCCTAATGTGAGCGAAATGATATTTTCATGTAAGGCAAATAAAATATACGATGAAATAATAAAATGGTATATCTTTTTGTATTTTTGTCAGCTTTTATTACTGCTCAGTCACAGTCGTAACGAGGGAAAGGCTTTGCGAATATATTGTTGAGGCTTGAGGCAAGTGAATTTGGGATAGGGGACTAAGTCCTACCTTGAGGTCACGTTGACTTACAATATCAGGGACACGCCTTTGGACATGAGCAAGGTTCTTCCTATAAGAAGTCCATCTGTTTTGTATGACTTTTTGGTTTCATAAAAAAATTCTTCTAGATGGGCATTTTTTAATATACTTGGTAAAACTATAGATCTAAGGTACCTGCGTTCGGGGTGGGGAGTGGGGGGGATGGGAGGGGGGGTAAAGGGGAGCCCCCCACTACAATTTTTATGTACCGGAAAGGTATAGTTTTCGAGTTATGATTTTTTTTGTAAAATCATAATACATAGGAAAAACCTTGGGTATTTCTTTAGTATCAGTGGAAGGGGGGAAAGGAGGGGTTGGGGTAAGGACCCCCCCCCTTAAAGGTAATACGTGAGGAAACACATAGTTTTTGAGTTTTTTTTTATTTTTTATTTTGAGGATAAATCTGTGAAAACTGCTTAATATTGATCATAAACTAGTGTAAATTACTGTCAGGTTGTGGAGGAAGAAGCAAAATTTCGACCTCCGTATGGGGAGACACTACACCACTTCTACTATTATTTTGGAAAAATAATGACACAAATCATTATAATTACAAAATTACATTATATGCACTTTTAGGGAGAATTTAGGGGTTTTTGATACACAAACAAGCTTCCAAACGTCTCCGGCGCTGCGGGAAGTACAGCCCCTCCGCCCTTGCGTAACAAACTGCAGGCACTCCATGCTCGCCTACGCAGCTTCGGCTTTTTGGTCGCCTTCGGCGACCAGCCTCAGCCGCTTCGGCTCACATGGTGCCTGCAGTTTGTTACAGCGGGCGGGGGCTGCTCTCCCTCCGCGCCTCCGGGGTTTACATTCACTCTAGGGGTAGGGCAGACTAGTACTACGTGGGGTCGGGGTTGACTAAGACGGTTTTGTAACCATTTCGACTTACATCTGGAAATTTTTAAAAATCCAAAACAAACACAAGCGACCAGCCTCAGCCGCTCCGGCTCGCCCGGGTGCCTGTGCTTTGTTACAGCGGGCGGGGACTATTCTCCCTCCGCGCCTCCGGTTTCTAAAAAATACTCTAGGGGTAGGGCAAACAAGACTGCGTGGAGTAGGGGTAAGCTAAGTAACGTATGAGAAGAAATCAAATCAGTCCAATAACACAGCAGATATCGTCGAAAATCCAAAAGAAACAAGAGAGCACATTCACGTAATACGAAGATTAACGAAATAACTGAACACAATATTGACAGTGCAATAAGTTTTGTGCTACCTTCCATTTCACTCGTTTTTGATGAAGTACCCTCTAACTGTAGACCAAATTGACAAGAATTGTCTTTCATAATACGCAATTTTTGTTAAACTTATTTTTGTCGTAATTAATTCAAAACGCATCTCCGGAACCTAAAAATAGTTTTAAACGTTCACACTAAACCCTAGCTACATCTCTCAACTCACACCAATATCAAATTCAGGTACCTTAGATCTATAGCCAACCCATATACTTAGTGTGTTCAAAAAATAACGGGAATTTTCGTTTTTTGAAAAAAAAAAGTTTATTTATTCGTCTACATTAGTGTTGTCGCCTTCAAGATAGTCCGCACTAGATATTTTGCGCTAGTGCCAGAGCTTCTACGTATCTCCGAAATACTTTTCAAATTCGATTTATGGGATAGCTCTTTCAGCGATGCGTTTTAATGTCATCTATGCTTGAAAACGATGGCCCTTTCAGGTTCTCTTTATTTATGAAAATAGAAAAAATCGCAACGGACGAGTGAAAAAACGAATGGCAACGGCGAAGTGGGAAAACGAATCACAACGGACAAGTGGCAAAACGAATTTTAAACAGCCCTATAGTTAAGCAGTACCTGCTAGGAGTGCTAGGTAAGCGAACAGTTTTTAACCCCTGACGCAAAAAGAGGGTAAGTTTGATTGACGTGTCTGTGTCTGTGTATCTGTGGCAACGTAGCTCCTAAACGAATGGACCGATTATGATTCGGGTTTTCCGTTTATAATTAATAGTCATGTAATTATGTGAATCCCTTGCTGATCATAATTTAAACTTTGACATGCCTCATTTTACACCAGCTGCACAAGCTAATAGGTCATCAAATCCTCCTTTAATTGGCACTAGAATACTTACTAAGTTACTAACGGTCACACTTATAAAAGTTGTAACTCTCTGTTTTCAGGCACAGCAACCTGTGACCAACTTCGTGTGTAAAAATGTCATTTTTAAGTCTTGAGATTACGCACTTAAACCGAGATTCGTTATTAATACGGGGCATAGTATCAGATACGACGGTGAGATTCAGTATGTGACCATCTCACTTCCAGCACTACGTTTCGTTAGTCACAAAGTTTAGTTAGTTTCAAAGTGCATTGTACATTCGCATGATTTCAAATTCCTTCTGACTGCTTGAGAATGCAAATTCAGGCAGAGTTCGTCTAAGAACATCAGATAAGTTCACACATAGCAAACTAGCTGAAAACTTTAACGGTTACTTAGTTGGTACTTAATTACTTAAACTATAAGTAAAGTTTCAAGCAACTCATAAACTTTTTATATTTACCAATCAATTTTGCTATCATTTCCAAGCTTGGTTTAGTCAGCGGCCAAATGATATTTATTTATAAATTTTAATGTAGTAGGTAGGTTTTCTGGGTGGGTTTTACCTCAGAGGTTACATTAGCTTTGACTAAATATTGCAGTTAAACGAAGAAAAAGGATCTCACTCTAAAACATTGAATAACATAAAAACATCTTTAGCCTTTGCATTTTATCTAGAAGCAGATCTCTTCAATTATAATCCGTACCTAATCTGAATTTGTAATGCTCAGAGCTGTAATTTATTCCACTGAAATCTCTTAACGGTCCCTTAACCTTCCCTTAATAGCAGATTTAGGCGTAGTGCTCTTTGTTTTATACTATTACTGATACGCAGACTTACAAACTTCTTGGACCAGTCTGCCAATGAAGAATAAACTGATAATCAGATTAAGAATTGAGACATGTTTCCATTCGACGCAAAAGGAAAAAGAAACCTAGTACCACGGACGTAAAAAAAGAAGGACGTAATCCCAAGAACAAATTCAGTGAAGTACACATAGTAATACCAACTCTCTATTCGTACAAGTACACACACCCACACATTGACACCATACTGCTATGACATTGACACCATCGCGAATCAAAAATTACAAAATTACGCACACATGGTAAGCGAGCTGTCATTGCTATGCTTCACTCTCGATTAGACAAGGTTACGTCCGTTCTTTTTTTACCCCCGTGCCTAGTACGTACTGACTACTACGCTCCCAGCCGGAATACGAGTCGTTAGACGTTTCTTCATTGGAAGACACAATAACGATATTACCGTGACGTTGTTGTCCAATGATACAGCGTGCAGGTGCAGTATAATTTCAGCCTCCACTGCTGTCATTGCCGGTATGAAAACATTTGATAACTGCAGTGGCCGCACCAATGGAATTATAAAATTCTGATGATGTCTGATGGCTTAGACTCACGAAGCATGAAAGAACATTGCCAAACAGTATGACAAAATCAACTAGACTAGACATCAAAGCCATCTCTAATAGTTTTAACTCTGTGGACGCGAAAACAATGTTTTGAAAGAAATTCCTTTAAGAATTTGAACAGGGTTTCTCTTAACTCCCATTGCCCATAGCCATTACCATAACACTAAGCACCAAATAGACATAGCGACATCAAACCTCCTTTGTGAGGCAGGTGCTATCAGGTGACCAAGCTGTGTTTGTAAACGGACAATCTTTTTATACGAGGTTAATCAAAGTAACTTCAAATGTCAGGTATCTGCAAGAGAAGAGTGAATAGGCTTTCACTGAGTCATGAATTCATCGCCACTTACCATGTGGAATTGTTGTCAAGCAAATTCAAAGCTGATAGAGTCTAATCTACAAAGCCTCGAGCACAGGCGCAAAGTTGCCAGCCTCTCAGTATTCTATAGGATACATTTTGGAGAGTGTACGCAGGAATTACATGACTTAATTCCCCCTCTCCTTTCTACCATCGAACATCCAGACGCACGGCGGGTATTCATCCCTTCGTTGTCAACATCCCCCCGGTGTGGACGTCGCGCTTTGCTTCGTCTTTTATTGTACGTACCGCAAGGAACTGGAATAAATTGCCCGCGTGGGTATTCCCCTTTGATTATAATAGTGAATGGTCAAGAGTGAATACTCTTCTACTGAGTTAGTGCGATTTACCATGCACGACTTCATTTCCGCTTACCATCAGGTTTTGTAGTCAAGCACTAACTTATTCTGTATAAAAAAAAACCTTGGCATCATCGCACACAAATAATACAAATATAAGTATAACTATTTGGTCTGCCTATAACACAGAGAGTCTAAGACTACCTGTTTACTTCAACATAAATTCAGATCTTCCCTAAGTAAATCCAAAACATGCTAGCAACATGGAAACCCTATCCCGCCCGACGTCAGGCCAAATGTGGCATTACTTAACGAATCTCCAGTCCGGCCCTTGAGTGGACCACTTCACCAAATTGGATCTTTCATCCGCGGACCTCTTATAATTCTCTTTTGACCGCGAGTAAATAGTTAAGGTTTTGATTAGGCTGCATTATCTGTGAGGATTTACGTCGTCCTATCAATAGGCGTAAAGTATTTAATGTACATATATATCTACTAGATTTCGCCCACTCACGACATCCTAGTATACCAGTATGGGATTGGGGCAGAATTCAAAGCCTACTCCACCAATCCGCAATGGAGCAGCGTGGTGGAGTATGCTCTAGGCCTCCTCAAGAGGAGAGACCCATGCCCAGTAGTGGGCCATTAATGGGTTGAAGCATATTCAAAGTTTCTCCAATTCGGCTATAAATTCAAATATATTACACAATGGTAAACACACACACACACACACACACACACACACACACACACACACACACACACACACACACACACACACGCACACACAAAGCTCAAAGCTAAAACGATTCCTATTTAAGGAAGGAGTATTTATTAGCACAAAAGCGCCTTCGGCCATTAGCCTTCGGCTTTACCTGCGTTTTTCTGGATAATAAGTACCCTATAACCTATTCAAAGTCATGGCCTACCTGTGTGCTAAATTTCATGAAAATCCGTTCAGTAATGTTTGTGTGAAAGAGTGACAAATTATCCTTACAAACTTTGACATTTATAATCCAACTAGCTATTACCCACGACTTCGTCCGCGTGGTATTTAAGATTTTTTTTTCTAAAATATAAGTTGCCTTAGTTCTGCCAGTAAAAGTCCGATCGGTCCAGCCATTTAGATTAGCCGAAACAAACAGACAGACAGACAAAAATTGTAAAAAATGTTGTTTTGTTATATGTACTGTGGAAATGCACTTAGTAAAAAGCGGTTATTTTAATATTACAAACAGACACTCCAATTTTATTTATTTGTACAGATTATTAGTAGGATGAATAAATGTATATTAATTGTACGTAAGCTTTGAAATACTCTCAAAAAGGCTGAGCGCTCGATGTTTACATTTTTCAGTGTTGACTTAAAACAGTGGCTCGTTCCAAAATGTGCGAGTAAACTGCATTAAATTACAAAAAAATAGTTTATTTACATATGGACTTAAATGTGGAAATTATTATCGTAGCTACGTTTAAGTAATTGAATACATAACAGTTTTAAAACTCGATTATTCAAACTACGAAATCAACTCTGTCTCGACGTATAGGAAAGTATTCAAATTATGATATTTGAAACGTTAAACGAATTTTCGAAAAAAGTACGACCGTAGTCCATGCATGGTTGATGAAGTCATATAATATGTATAATATTGACTCGTCGTGTTCCGGCTGGGGGCTTGAGAGCCAGTTCTTTCTTTCTTATTCTTCTCTCTTTCTTAGCCGGCAACGCATTAGTGACGCCTTTGGTGTTGCTGATGTCCATGGGCGACGATAGCCACTTACCATCAGGTGGATCGTCAGCTCCATTGCCGGCTATTTCCATTAAAAAAAAATATTATCCGCATCCGCTTTACGTTACTTTATTAGCATGTAATAATGTGTATGGGTCAAATCTTGCTAGCAGAATTAGAACTACTTCTTCTTCTACGGAGTTAAAATTTCACAAATTGATTTGTAATCAATATCCTTGTTAATAAAAAAATGTGTGCAATTCACACGTGGTAGAAGTGAAACCTTCAAAAATATTAATTATTATTTAATAACGTAAATTATTAATTATTATTAATAATTTATTATTATTTATAATTTATTATTATTAATAATTAATAATTTAATTAAAATATTAATTATTATTAATTTAATAACGTGTATCAGTTTTAATTATCTTTCAAAAACTATTTTCGAATTTATATGTCTGTCTCTTTTTACTGTCCCGTTTTCGTTTCATCGACTTTGAAATCACTACGACGCTAAAGAAGTTTTCACTTCAAAAATATGTAAACAACAAAGTGGTTTCAGTAATTTAATACATACAAACACAAAATTGTATCCCATAATGTAAATTTCGAAAGTATAATCGAATTCAAATCTCATGCAATTTGCAGAATATTTTATAAGCCCAGCGAAATCCGGATGAACCGGCTTCATGGGCTCAAAGTTACCGTAGCTCCCGCCATTATGTCGTCAACTTACAGCCGCTGAAAGATTCCCGATCATCTGGCTTACAATATCGGATTAGGAAACAATATTTACTTATGTTAGAACTAGTTTTCTTCGGTATAATCGTATATTTGCGACTAATGTTCGTAGAGTTAGCTTACTAATAATGCTCCGTTTTAGGCTGGTATTTAAAACGCGATTTACTCATAATCCCATAATAAGATTCCCTGTGTCGTGGGCGCCACGGACAACATACGAAGACAAGAAGACAAATACCCAGATCGAGAACAGAAATTTAAACTTATCGGAATCGAACCAAGGCACGGCGCGGCGGTCCGGAATGATAATCATTACGCCGCGCTGCACGGGTCGTCATGTGCGTCATGTCATTGTGTCGTCATGTGTCGTCATGTGTCGTCATGTGTCGTCATGTGTCGTCATGTGTCGTCATGTGTCGTCATGTGTCGTCATGTGTCGTCACCTACTTAGTGACAAAGTAACGCTTCATATTATCGACAATATTATTTTGATAACTTATTGAAACTACTTACTAAACCATCTTACTTGTCAGGTAGTAAGTCATCGGCAACTTTAAGTATCTTTGAACTCTGAAGTTAGATGGGTGACTTTTAAATATTAATATAAAAATAATTATAAATTTATTATAAATTTATTAATATAAATTTATTAATATAAAATAATTATAAATTTATTAATATAAAAATAATTTTATTGCAAACCTTGAGAAATGTCAGTTATTTTATAACATAACGATTTCATAGAAAATTCTTTTCATTTTATCTTAGCCTTGTTTTTAACCTAGTGGCGTGTTCCAGATACAATACGCTTGTCACAGGTAGGGTAAACGGCCCAATATCCGTGAAGTTTTGATATTCACGGACTTTGCAGGTCTGTTATGCAAAAACTAATAACCTTAGAAAAATGAGATATATATGACTTGGTAGGTAATTTATTCTAGTTTTCAGATTATTGTATCGTTTCATTTTAATAAAAATATTTATGCACAATAATTTGAAAAATATTCAAAATAAGCCTTTTGTCCCAGTACCCGTTAGATTTGTACTAGTATTCGTTAAATAGTCCTGGAATCCGGTAATTTTTACCGCGAATTGAAACTTTATTGCTTGACGTTAAAGTTCACAGAAATGTTGCATTTTTGTCTTTACTGCCGTATTGGCAGTAAAAACAGGGTTCATACCAAAGAATACACATTAAATAAACAAAATATGTATATTTAAGACAAATTATACATAGGTAATTCCTTTATTAAATTCATAATCATCAAATTATTTTAATATGATAAATCAACTATCATTAGGTATTTAAGAATCACATTATTTTTGAAGCAGCATTGAACATTATTTTTGAACTCTTAGATAAGCACAACTTACTGCAATTATTTGTGAAAATGTAACTATTATAACTTTAGTAACAAATAGGTATATCACTAACCTTACATGAACACTATATTAGCTAGAAAACACTTAAATACGCTTACAAAATAGAAGAATTGAACTTGCTGTCACCTGCGGTCACCAACACGCACTAGCCAAGCGTGGTGACTACCGGCTAAAACCCCCGCATAGAATTCACAAAGAAGCCTCGGCCCCCAGTCCCCGGCAGCCCCGCTATTCCTAGTTACGGTAGTGGCTATGGTAACGGCGGGGCATGGGGTGCTAAGAATCGCCGGCAGAGATCGGACTACCAATCCAAACGAAGACTTCTGCACCTGGCAACATACAACACCAGGACACTGAGGACCGACGACAAGGTAAAAGAGCTGGAAGAAGAGATAGACAAGTTAAACTGAAGTATTGTGGGTTTATCTGAAGTCCGAAGACAGGAGGAGGACACGATAATACTCAAATCCGGAAACTTGTTCTATCACCGGGAGGGCGAACACCTGTCCCAAGGTGGTGTCGGGTTGCTCATCCACAAGTCCCTCGTCAACAACATTGTGCAAATTGGGAGTGTGTCGGCCTGGGTAGAGTACCTTACACTCAGAATATCCAAACGGTATTCGTTGAAGGTCGTACAGGTATATGCACCGACTTCGACACATCCCGACGATGAGGTTGAGGTTATGTATGAAGACATTAGTAGAGCCATGCATACCTCGAAAACTCATTTCACAGTTGTGATGGGGGACTTTAACACAAGACTAGGCACGCGAAATGACAACGAGATGAAGGTGGGACCCTTCGTATATGGACGACGTAACCACCGGGGACACTTGGTTGGCAAACATCATGGAGAAGGAGGACTTATTCATGATGAACTCCTTCTTCAAGAAGAAGCCGCATCGCCAGTGGACCTGGATAAGCCCTGATGGTTCAACAAAAAGCGAGATAGACTTCATTCTGGCAGACAAACGGTATATATTTAATGATGTCTCTGTGATCAGCAGGCTTAAAACCGGAAGCGATCACCGCCTTATAAGAAGCATATTAAATATCGACGTCAAACATTAACTTATTGTAAGTAAAAAAAAAGTCTACACTTCGCCCAACACCTGTCCAAATCTAGGGTTCCGAGAGCTTTCAATTCAAAATACAAAACCGTTTTGCGTGCCTAGAATCATGCAGGATGAGGTCAGTGGACGAGTTTAACACCAGGATGGTAACAACTGTTCACGAGGTAGGGTCGAAGTACTTCAAGACCCACCCCAGTGGTAGATCTCAGGTTTTCTCAGAACAAACCCTCGGTCTAATGAAGGACCAACGAGAACTATGTGTGCAGTCTCCAACCTCTATGGCGGAGTACAGACGGCTCAATGAACAGATCTCCATGTGCAAGCGACGCGATTTACATAAAAACAACGCAAATCGTGTAAAAACACAATTGAGCGAAACTGAGGCTCCAAAGTGTTCGCCAGAGATCTGTCTATTGGGCAAAGTCAGCTTACGAGGTTGAAGACCGAGCTCGGTACCTTAGTGTCATCGAAACCCGAAGTTCTGAGAGAGACGGAGAGATACTACAACACTCTCAAGCAGCTTAAAAACAACAAGGCACCGGGTGATGACGGAATTGCAACTGAGCTGTTAAGAGCTGGGGGGAAACCCCTCCTAGTAGCGCTCCGAAAGCTGTTCGATTCCTTCATTAATACTGGGACTACCCCGGAAGCGTGAAGCAGAAGTGTGGTGACTTTGTTCTTTATGAAAGGGGATAAGACCCTTTTAAATAACTACAGGCCCATAGCACTTCTGAGCCACGGTTATAAGCTGTTTTTGAGAGTGCTCACCAATCGCATTGCACGCAGACTTGACAACTTCCAGCCTCCCGAACATTCCGAAAAGGCTACAGTACCATGGACCACATACGTGACACACACTGCGGCAGATTACACAGAAGACCGAAGAGTATAATCTGCCGCTATGCGTTGCCCATGTGGACTATAAGAAAGCCTTTGATTCTATCGAGACCTGGGCAGTACTAAATTTTCTTCAGCGCTGCCGGATCGACTACCGGTATATCGAGGTGTTGAAGTGTTTATACACATCAGCCACCATTACCGTCAGAGTACACAACACAGCAACGAACCCCATCCAACTGCAGAGAGGTGTCAGGCAAGGGGACGTCTTATCCCCAAAACTGTTTACCGCTGCGTTGGAAGACGTGTTCAAGCTGATGGGGTGGAAACGACGTGGCATTAACATTAATGGCGAATACATCACATACCTGCGATATGCCGATGATATAGTCATCCTGGTGGGATCCCTGGAGGAACTTGGTACAATGCTCGGGGACTTGAACAGCGCCTCACAACGGGTGGGTCTTAAGATGAACATGGATAAAACGAAAATCATGTCAAATGTCCATCTGTATTGGTTGCTGTTGACGGCGCTGCTCTCAAAGTTGTAGACGAGCACATTTACCTGGGCCAAGTGATCCAAATGGGTAAGTCCAACTTCGAGAAAGAAGTCACTCGTAGAATCCAACTCGGATGGGCTGCGTTCGGAAAACTAAGTCATATCTTGTCGTCCAAAAAGTTACCTCAGTGCCTGAAGTCAAAGGTGTTCGAGCAGTGTGTGTTGCCAGTGATGCTATACGGATCCGAGATGTGGTGCTTCACTATTGGCCTAATGCATAAGCTTAGAGTCGCTTATGGAACGAGCTATGCTCGGTATTTCTCTACGCGATCGAATCAGAAATGATGAAATCCGTAGACGAACGAGGGTGACCGACATAGCTCAGAGAATTAGTAGGCTGAAGTGGCAATGGGCTGGCCACATAGTTCGAAGGACCGATAACCATTGGGGAAGAAAGGTCCTCGAATGGAGTCCACGCCCCGGTAAAAGGAGCACAGGACGCCCCCCGACCAGATAGACCGACGACCTGAAGAAGACAGTGGGTATCCGCTGGATTCAGAAGGCTCAGGACCGGTCTGAGTGGCGCAGATTAGGGGAGGCCTATGTGCAGCAGTGGACCTCAAAAGGCTGATGGATGGATGGATGGATGGATGATAGAAATACCTTAACAACAAATATGTGGTACCGTATAAATGTGGTACATAAATTTTACTTTAACTCTCAACGAAGCCCAAAGTTCTGAGAGAAACGGAGAGATTCTACGGACAGCTGTATACCTCCTTGCAAGCTCCAGTTTCCCTGGAGGAGAGGGACAAGCGAGCTCAATTAAGCCGGCACTATACCGAAGACATCCCGGACGTCAGCCTGTATGAGATTAGAGAGGCTCTGAAACAGCTTAAAAACAATAAGGCACCGGGTAATGACGGGATCACAACAGAGCTGCTGAAACGAAAAACTAAGTCATATCTTGTCGTCCAAAAAGTTACCTCAGGGCTCAATGTCTGAAGTCAAAGGTGTTCGAGCAGTGTCTGTTGCCAGTGATGACATACGGATCCAAGACGTGGAGCTTCACTAGTGGCCTAATGCATAAGTTCAAAGTCACCCAGCGGGCTATGGAACGAGTAATGCTCGGTATCTCTCTACGCGATAGAATAAGAAATGAGGAAATCCGTACACAAACGAAGCTAACTGACATAGCGCTGAAAATAAGCCAGCTGAAGTGGCAATGGTCTGGCCATATAAAACCGATAACCGTTGGGGAAGAAAGGTCCCCGAATGGAGACCACGGCTCTCAAAAAAGGAGCACAGGATGCCCTCCGACCAGGTGCACTGACGACCTGAAGAAGACAGCGGGTATCCGCTGGATTCAGAAGGCTCAGGACCGGTCAGAATGGCGCTTGTTAGGAGAGGTCTATGTGCAGCAGTGGACTTCCAAAAGCTGATGGATGGATGGATGGAGACTTTTAATTGAAACTTTAAAATGCTTTTCTTGTTCCTTCGACAAAATTGTACTCGGTCCCTTGGAGCAGTTGACGGGATAGAGACCACGGGTTATTACATCCAACGTTGACCGGATACCGTACTGCGCGTGGCAGCAGCTGAAATTGAGGCCCCTTTTTTGACTGCTTCTGTCTTAGCTGAAATTAAAAAATGAAATATTTCTTGCAAGTCATGCCACATGCCTTAATATCCATCTTAGCTACCAATGATATTATAGAAATGCTACAGGAAAACGATAAAGCAACCAAAATAAGCAAGGTAGTTAATTATTATTAATTCCAAGGAATGTGAGACTTAAACTCAAGACAATAAGGACTATGACAGGTTTAGGGGCAACTATTAATGCAGGAACCAGTATCCAGCAGAAAAATATACAGTTTCAAGCTAAAACGAGACCTATGTGAGGGCAATAAGACTCAATAAAGGTACTTTAACGGGTTCTGGTTCAAGTTTGATGCGCGTACCAATATCCGGTAGAAAATGTACGATTTTGCCGGGTACTAGGTCAAGTAGGGATTTATGAGTACCAATAGATGTAAAACGCAAAAATATTAACATTTGAATTAGATTCACCTTAACTTGTAGGTTATATCGCTAGATAATTCATTTAAATATTACAGTAATGTAATCCTCTTACCGTATCATTATCCGCAGCAGTATGGAAAGCTCAACAATATGACGCGGTGACGTCCTAGTTCAGTAACTGAACTTTGGATTTTTGTAAAAAATTCCTATAACACAACTTTCATGTCAAACAGTTTCGACACCATTGCACTTTTTAGACAGTTTTACCATAGCATTTGTACAAAATATTACCAAGAATATGTTGCCATTAACAAACTTTAATGTAATATTGGTATAATGGTGCACTGATAGAAAAACTGACTAGTTACCGGATACTCGGACATTACCGAGAATACGTACTTCTACCCTACAATGTAATTTTAATAGAATTATGTATCTGTAATCCAATTTTGTTTATGGTTTTGTTTTCATTTGACATTCAACAGACTATAGACTTAGAGCCTTATTTCCGTCCGAATACTTCCGTCCGAAAAATAATCTGAGTTACTCTCAAGTCGCGCTTAGAGAAGGTTTTCTTCAAAATGGAGTATAAACAACACTTAAGCTCTGTTTTATATTTATTTATTGACTTATTAAATAAATTGGAATTCTAAAATGTAACAAGGTGAGCATGACAAGCCGGAATAATTTGGCAAAGCTTTATTCAAATGCGGATTCATTCTGCGTCGTCCGCGGCAACTTTTCAAACCTCCCTATTCCGCCCCTAGCCGCCCCTAATCTTTTTTCCAATACTTTGACTCGGCGTTACGATTCCTTCTCGAAAAGTTCTTACTCTTTGAGTCTAACCGTAAAGTTAATAATTTATTTTTAGTAAAATTTGTGTACGGTCGTGGTAAAAAGTCTTATATCAAAATTGTCAGTTTGTAATGTCGAAATTAATATAAAAAGCATGATGCGGCGAAATCAAATGCTTTTATTAATTTATTTTTCATTTTATCAGTACTTTCTTTTTTTCTCCTACAAAAAATCGGTCACCGATTATCGGACGTGGGCGGGAAGCGTAAAAAGGTGAATGTTGACGAATGTGAACCAATGCTCTAACGGCTAACCGACACAGGATAACCGGCCCTTGCGGTTGTAAATTGAAACATTTTAATTAAAATGCCAACAATTTGTTTTTCTTTTGTGTTCAGGCGAAGACTACAATAGCTGCTATCGAAAGATAAAAGGATAAAGAACAGCTCGCGTAATAATGTAGACGTTGAAATATACTGTGATAAGTTATTTTGATCGTACCGCAAAGACGTGTTTAATCAGTGAATTCCATAAGGGAGGTAAGAGCAACTTTAGAACTAGCTGTCAATATGAAATTGAGTTGAGTTTCACTCAATCTCATGACATTTCAATCACATTTGCCGTAAGACAATCGTAAAAAATGTGGTGGCTAAGTCCTGTATGGGTTCTAGTTAAAATCGCAAAGCACTGTACTATTTTAACATGGTGACAGGATTTAAGCCATTATTTTAGCCATAACGACTACTCGACCATAACTCAACTCGACATGTTTCGGTAGCAATGCCGAGCATCCCGAAAATCATCCTAGTATAACACTGAAGTATTATTACTAGCGTATAGAACAGACACCGCGAACACAATGTATGTTCCAATGAATTGGCGCCGCGCGGCTTCAATGTCCAATGGATTCGTTCGATTTTGAAAGGAGAACGGGGGCTCAATTTTTAAAATAGAACCTCCCGGCGGGTACATACATTTTGTTTGAAATGTCTATTCTATAGCGTAGACACCGCGAACACAATGTGTGTTCCAATGAATTGGCGCCGCGCGGCTTCAATGTCCAATGGATTCGTTCGATTTTGAAAGGAGAACAGGGGCTCAATTTTGAAAATAGAACCTCCCGGCGGGTACATACATTTTGTTTGAGATGTCTATTCTATAGCGTAGACACCGCGAACACAATGTGTGTTCCAATGAATTGGCGCCGCGCGGCTTCAATGTCCAATGGATTCGTTCGATTTTAAAAGGAGAACAGGGGCTCAATTTTGAAAATAGAACCTCCCGGCGGGTACTTACATTTTGTTCGAGATGTCTATTCTATGACATTATACTTCAATGTAGTATAACGACATTTTTGAAATAATAATAGTGTAAAGTATTTTGTAATTTGTCTGTGTCGATATTCCCGCCTGCTTTCATATACAAGTCTTATGATTAAGTGGATTGTTGTCAAGCATTGTTTTTTTTTTTTTCGAGTTTTGTCCGCTTTTGTCTCTCTGTGTAACTATCACGTAGAAAGTGGATACTACGGAAATGATAGACGATACGTTTGTTTTGTATCTGCGGGATATGAGACACAAGTAATGATAACAATTTAGATATAGATATTTCAGTTATACAGAACAGAAATAGATAATTATAGACATAAAATTTATAATCTATACTCTATACAAATAAATAAAATTGGAGTGTCTGTTTGTAATATTAAAATAACCGCTTTTTACTAAGTGCATTTGGATGTATACACGGTAGGTCATAGGTATACCAAAACAAAAATTTTCACAATTTTTGTCTGTCTGTCTGTCTGTTTGTTCCGGCTTATCTCTGAAATTGCTGGACCGATTTTGACGGGACTTTCACTGGCAGATAGCTGATGTAACAAGGAGTAACTCAGGCTACTTTTATTTTATAAAAAGAATTGTTTGTTCGGCGATACGAAGTTTGCGGGATCAGCTAGTTTTCTGATAAAAATGGTTAAAAGGGTGTGGTAGCATAGGCTTCTAAACCGAAGTTAGTTACTAGTTAACAGACTTACGTCCCAACTCAGAGTCACTAACGGTTACTTTACGTTACTAAGGAGCGATTAAAGTAACTGTTAGTGACTCTGAGTTGGAACGTACGTAACTACTATTCAATTAAGTAAAAGGCAAACAACCACCCGGTATAAAGTTAGTTTTGTAATTCCAATATTTGGAGTGTCGTCTATTTGAGTCTGTTTGTCGTTTGCTCCAGTTTCGCTCCTTCAATATTATCATTATTTGTGAGAGCTTAGCTTAACGTCCCTGTAACTTCATTATACTCGTACATTAATTAACTTAATGAATTGGTTTAGGCATAGCGGTAATGACATGATGTTCATAAACTCCGTAATTTTGTCTACAGGAATGTAATAGCCACTTAAAACAGGTTATAATATTATTATGGTTATAATAATCGTTTTTAATCCTAATTACGATAATTCTGATCCTCGGATTAGGTTGGAGTTAATCTCGGCAAATAACTTACCTACTAAAATATTATTATTATAAGTTTAAGTAGTATTTTAGCGGGATGACAAATGGTAATGATGTGGGTGTTATGTTGTCAATGTGTGGGTCTGTTATGGTTGATAAGGTTTATTTAGGTGTTTATTTATTTAAAGTTTCAACATCCTCTTGCTACAGTCATAGACATAGCGAATAAGCCGGCTGAAGTAGCAATGGGCTGGCGACATCGTTCGAAAAACCGTTGGGTAAGAAAGGTCTTCGAATGGTACCCACGTCTCGGAAAACTGAGTGTAGGACGCCCCCCAATCAGATGGACTGACGACCTGAAGAAGACAGCGGGCATCCGCTGGATTCAGAGTGTCGCATGTTAGGAGAGGCCTATGTCCAGCAGTGGACCTCCAAGGGCTGATGGATGGATGGATGGATTGCTACAGTCAGCCACCAAAGCCGGCTTAGCCGGCAAAGGCATCGGCGATGCCTTTCGTGTGGCTGATGTCCATGGGCGACGATAGCCACTCACCATGAGATCGTCAGCTCATTTCAATTATTTCCATAAAAAATCAAGACATAAAAATGCTTTCCACGCCATTTCCATTAATAAAACAGCCCGTAAATAGCAGATTGAATGTTTTACGATGCCGATAGGCCTACCCTTTTCTACTTCAATGATTTTATGGGCATAGTTTAGAACCGGTTTGATATCAAAGGTTTTAACAATTTACTACGGTAAGATATTTTATGTTATGGGTAATGACGCGATCAGCTTTGCTTGGTGTTGATTATTTAGACTAACTCGAAGATGGTGAAATAATATCAGGTAAGGTCAGTTAAATAAATGTAAATAAATGTGTAAATATTGTATTAATTAAATTAAAATCACGGACTTAAAAAAAGACGGACGTAATCCCAAGAAGAAATTCAGTGAAGCACCCATAGGAATACCAACTCTGTATTCGTACAAGTACACGCACCCACACATTGACACTTCACTGCTTCAATCGCGAATCAAAAATTACGCACACATGGTAAGCGGGTGGCCATTGCTATGCTTCACTCTCGATTAGACGAGGTTCCGTCCGTCTTTTTTTCAGGTCCGTGATTAAAATACATAATTCCTCGCACACGTTGTAACAATGATTTAGTACGTTGTATAATCGTAGACGATCTCACACTGAAATACCCCGATACGACGATACGACGATAATCGTACCGCATAAAATCATTCCGAAATTCAATAACAATACGCAATAACCGATACGCAATCAGGTTAATTCAATTCGGTCATTCGTCGCATTCAGTTTAGTTATCGTTGCGGACATTGCGGTCATCGACGCACCACGTTGCACAGTATCATTGAGAATAATGACGGTATTCGATCGCAGAGCAAATTTCATGCAAATTAAACACAAATGAGTTTATGGTTACTACAGTTGATAATTTGTATGCTACTACATAAACAAATACTTAATAGCTACTTTTGGTTTGGATTCATAACTATATAACTATTCATAACTAGCTGGCTGATTGTTGACAATATTATTTTGGGTTTAATAAAATTACAGTGGACAGAAATGAACCAGGCATGAAACAAAAACGTTTCGTAATCTATACTAATATTATAAAGCGGAAAGATTTGATTGTTTGTTTGCATTGAATAGGCTCCGAAACTACTGAACCGATTTTAAAAATTCTTTCACTGTTGGTAAGCTACACTATTCCCGGATGACATAGGCTATATTTTATTCTCAAAAAAGTTAGGGATCCTTAATAAAACTCCAATAATGTATCCCAAGGTGTAAAAAAAATAAGAAAACCGAAGCAAAGCGAGGACGGTTACTCATGTTTAATACTCGTCCTATAGACACTTGAATTAGCGCTATAACATGGGGTTCTTCAAAAAAGGTGTAAAAATCGTTCTCAAGGCCGTTCGTCACACTGGCGTCCTCTGGTATTGCTCATGTCCATAGGCGACGGTGACCACTTACCATCAGGTGGCCCGTATGCTCTTTCTTCTGTCCTTCAGGCTATAAAAATTTGTTTACTAGAACTGAAGGACAGGGAGACTTGACCAAAATTCAAAATAACATGAAAAGAGACCTGACCTGACGAGTAGTAGGTATCAAATAGAAGTTGGTAAGTTAGACCTCCAGCAATACATTGTGAACATCTCATTCAATTTCGTCCAGTAGTTTTCACATGATACGTGTTCATGCCCAAACGAAGAGACGGACAGAATAAAATTTCTAAAGATTATTGTTTTTGCATGTATATTAGGGCTTGTTTCACAATCCTCAAGTAAGTCCGAAGTAAGCTATTCGTTGGTTAAGTTGACATTTCGTGTATGTAAAATGACACTTTAACGTCACTTTAACCGGCGAATAGCTTATTCAGGACTCTACTTGAAGATGGTGAAACAAGCCCTTAATCTATAAAGACTGTCAATTATTTTTATTATTTTCCCTTTTCTTTTGTTTACGTCCTTCTTTCCTTCTTTTTTTAGTCCCTTTCTCCTGAGTATTATTACCATTTTTACTATAAGCTGACATACTATAACACTTATGTTATATTAATATTATTGTTTTTATTTCAGTACACGCACTACTACCCTGTCCTTTGTATGTGTAAGTCACGGACCTGAAAAAAAGACGGACGTAACCTCGTCTAATCGAGAGTGAAGCATAGCAATGGCCGCCCACTTACCATGTGTGCGTAATTTTTGATTCGCGAGAAGCAGTGAAGTGTCAATGTGTGGGTGTGTGTACTTGTACGAATAGAGAGTTGGTATTACTATGGGTGCTTCACTGAATTTGTTCTTGGGATTACGTCCGTCTTTTTTTATGTCCGTGGTGTAAGTTCAATGATTCTAGTCTACGGTTGCTGGAAGAGATTGCTGTTTTGGTGGTAAGGTCGCCAATTGTACGTTCATGTTCAAATGTATATTTTCATTTGTAATTTTATGTGTACAATAAAGATAATTTGTATTTGTACAGACTACTAATTATACATTTTTTATTTCTGCTATGTCCTGATATTGACCAGTTACAATTTTATTTTAGATATGTATAGGACATTGGACATTGCAAATATGATGCGCACATCATCAACTCGCACCATTCAGTCATCCTATTTTAATATCACAGACAGAATAGGTAAATATACAGTTGCACGTGAAATGGAACCATGAAAAGTTAATAATATTCACACATGCAGCCGGTATGAACGCTTCTATGACAGTTCCTGTTCGAATGAAACCTGAATAATATTCATAATATTCTCAACAGCTTTTGCCAGAACTGCCAACCAGTGACGGACAATGATTTAAACCCCTCTGTTCAAGGTAATCTCAGCTTAGCAACGGAACATTTATGACCTGTCATAAAAATTAATCCCTTTATTAATAAACGCTTAACAAACCAATTATAGCTATTGCACTGCTATGTTTTATCTTTATCGTTTTCATAAGAGTGAAAGAAACAAAACACTTTATAAGCCTTCTATATCTTTTCTTGTTTTTATGAATAAGGGGGTAAGACTGAACAAATAAGTCAATTTGACCCAACAACGTTTAACCTAAGCCTGTTTGAAATTTATAGACCTAACAAGCACTAGACTGTAAAATTGTAAGAAAACACATAATATACAAAACAAAGTTTAAAAATCCATATCTTTGAAACTACTGGGCCTAGAATGAATTTTTTTTAATTCTGATGCAGAAAGACTTTTATGTCACCAACATCCCGTTGGTCTCTATCATGGGCCACCGTTGTCTATGGATATGTGCTACACTACACGAACCGCCAATGGAACACCGGTCCTGAAAGAAAGTTAAAATTGCACCTTTTCAGAATCTCATTTTGATATGTAAATACCGAAGCACGAAGTTTGTTTCACAGTTTTGAAAGGGTGCTTAAAATGACTTATGAAAAGCAAAGTGGTCTTCAAAAAAATCATACCATTGATAGTTCAATCTATACTGAGTGATAAAGAAAAGTAAGCAATCAAATTAATCTACGCCAGCGAATTCCAAATAGCGAATTTTCAACGCAAATTAATTGTAAACGTCACTTCAAGTTTTCTTGACGTTGTGAAATTGATTTAAGAAAATTAATTACACGAAACTACGTAGCAAATATTTGGCAGCTTGAACAAAACACTTGTCAACGACGGAACAAGGAACAAAGGGTTAACGGTTGGGTCACATGAGACCCGCGCGGCATTTCTGGGTTAGCATTTAAAAATATTTATTTCCATGCGAGATTGAATAATGTTATTTCGTTCTTCTGTGATTGTCATTCGAATACACATTTTTGGATGAGTTATTCATACAAAACATGTAGCGAAATGAATGTGTCTTTTATCCATTTAGAAATAATCACACAAAATATTACTTTTTAATACATCATAACCAGTTCTCGGTTTAATTCGTGAAATATATATTTACAGCTTAGAATACTAAACCCGATCCCACGCCGAATGGGTGTCGCAAGAGGCGACTAAATCCGGCCCGCTGGTGTTAGGGCCCTCGGATGGATTATATTGATAATATTGATTTTAATTTTTAATTAATACCATTATTACCATTATTTCTTAATGGGTTCGTCTGGATAGCTACCACGCTTGAGCATGAGTCAGCCGCCAAACGACTCGTCGTGTTCCGGCTGGGGGTTGGAGAGCCAGTTCTTTCTTTCTTTTTCTTGTCTTTTCTTGGCCGGCAACGCATCAACTGGTGTAGCTGATGTCCATGGGCGACGATAGCCACTTGCCATCGGGTGGATCGTCTGCTCGTTTGCCGGCTATTTCCATAAAAAAATGTGAATACATTCACAAATATAAATAAGGACCTACATAATTATTTAGATACATGTTTATCCTATATATCCAAAAAAAACATTAATGGATAATCTGAATCTTCTAAACTTAAAGCTCATAACTGAACTAGCACTCTGTCCACGGCTTCGCTCACGTTTTCCAGGATAACAAGTACCCTGTGCCCTACTCTAGAGCATGGTCTACCCATTTGCTAAATTTCATGCTAATTCGTTCAGTAGTTTTTGCGTAACAAACATATCCATAAAAAAGTATATAGGTACTTATGACATTAGTAGGATTAAAAAGTTTGATGTAATAAAACTTTAATTAATTTATTTGGATCAACACTCATTAAAAGATACTAAATTTTACAAAAAGCGTAAAACTTTATATTATTTTCTAATACTTTTGCTACGAGTAATATTTTAACACAAATAAAAGATGGCTCGATTATTTCGGAGAACAATATTTGTTTAATCCAGCTTTGAGCCTATAATGGCATAATGAAGTCATGTATTTAATAATAATTATTTATTTCAGGACATTGTACTAGCCAATATAAATAAATATAAGTTTTATTTTTAAAAGATGTGCTGAAGATTTTCTTTACGGCTTTTCTTCTGCTCCATGACAAAGCACCTTTCCGAAAAGCTAGTACATTAAAAAAATGACGTACATAAGTGTATCAGTGATACCTACATGTATAAAAGATTATTTCAAAAGACTATTTTCATATAGTTATTCATTTTTAAAAACTAGGGGTTAGAAATTCTGTTTAATTTGATTAAATAATGTGGACGCAGCATAATACCGGCACTTCACTTCGTTATGTGTGTTCGCGCATTCGTGTTATTTGGCAAATATTGCGGTGTGTACATGGTATATTTGGTGAAACATTTGCTTTAATACATGGTATTTTGCTTAATTCACATACTCGGCAAATATTTCGCCGAATAAAGCAAATACGATTACGCGAACGCGAATTGCGAAGTGAAGTGCCGGCATAAAACTAAACAAGGAGAATGACAAATTGGTCGCCATTTTGACTTTGTCGGTGCTTGACGACAGCGATTAATTCCAAATCATCATGTTCGAAAGCTATCTTGTTTCCCGATTGAAGGTTTTCCCGGCAACGGAAGATCGGAGTTGTTATGTTTTACGCGACCTCTCGACATTGTTCAAGTAATTTGTTTCGAGTGATATTCTTTTGCGAGCCCGATTTGTATTTAAATTATAGATATTAATTTTAATGGGATTTATTATGCATCTAATAATAGACTTATAATATTACCCTTATACACGGACGTAAAAAAAGAACGGACGTAACCTTGTCTACTCGAGAGTGAAACACAACAATGACAACTCGCTTACCATGTGTGCGTAATTTTGTAATGCCATCAAAAACAAAACTTGTAAAAAAACTAAATCTCGCAACTCAGTTCTTCTACTGTAAAAAGTTGTGAGATCCATGTAATACCAAGTCGGTTAATTTATTCAGTTCCTACATAAGGGTCCTTCTGTCTTAAGTTATTACGTAATTAGCTAACCTAACAAGTAACAACATCTTATAGTGACCATATTATCAATATTAAAAATCTTTTATGTTTTAAATAAATAGATCGACTTGACCATCGCATGAAAACATAATGTATCTCACAAGTAATACCTACATATTATATTAAATTTGATTGTTTAGTGCGATTGCCAAGTCAATCTATTTATTTAAAACATAAAAGATTTTTAATATTGATAATATGGTCACTATAAGATGTTGTTACTTGTTAGGTTAGCTAATTACGTAATAACTTAAGACAGAAGGACCCTTATGTAGGAACTGAATAAATTAACCGACTTGGTATTACATGGATCTCACAACTTTTTACAGTAGAAGAACTGAGTTGCGAGACTTGGTTTTTTTACAAGTTTTGTTTTTGATGGCATCTCATTTCTTTTTGTAGATAGTTCTACTTTTTTTCCTTTTACAACTTACCTTTGAACATAATTATATCTAGGTACATATCTACACCTGTTATTCCATTATATTATATACAGGTACACTAATTCATTCACTGCAAATGTTACTTTGTTATACAGGTACAGTAATTCATTAACTGCAAATGTAACTTGGTAATCCTTTATATTTATATGGGATTACAAAGTTATTTATGCAGTTGATGTATCTAGAAAACTGGACCGAAATTGCAAAATATTTTAGTTTTTCCTTAATCTATACACTAAACACTAATTGTGTTCCAAATTTGAAGCTTCTATGTCTGCTAGAAGTGCCTTAGAGTTTTGATGATCGGTCAGTCAGTCAGTGAGTGACGAAATTAAGAAACTTTGACTAGTTATAATTCTTAAACTACTGGTTCAAATTGAATGAAATTTGAAATATACCGTGTTTATACAATGCCTGTTTAGTTACTAAAAATTCAGGATTCTAGCTTTATCCACAACGAAGTTATAGGGGGTCGAAAATGGCTCGAATTGCTTCGAGAAAAGGATGGTACGGCCGTGCCGCTTTTTTGCTCGACTTGGCGGGGGCACTACCGTGCCCCCAGATTTTTGATTCGCGATGGTGTCAATGTCATAGCAGTATGGTGTCAATGTATGGGTTCTGTGTACTTGTACCAATAGAGAGTTGGTATTACTATGGGTGCTTCACTGAATTTGTTGTTGGGATTACGTCCGTCTTTTTTTTTACTTCCGTGCCCTTATACTGTATCTTTTAAGTGCGTATTTTTATTGTTACTGTGACATTTATTTCTTCCCCTTCTGTATGAAGTGAAAAACATTTTACTAGCAAGAGTGGACTTTCCTAATGTAATTGGTATTCTATCAACCCATAGTGTAAGATGAAGGTGAAATTTAAAGGGATGTTGCAATACTATTCACAGAAATATTCCCTAACCTAAACGGGACAGGATTCAGAGCAAGTCGTTCAAGTACATCTCTGTTCTTTTCATTAATCTACACTTTAATCATTAGGTACCACGGACGTAAAAAAAGACGGACGTAATCCCAACAACCAATTCAGTGAAGCAGACATAGTAATACCAACTCTCTATTCGTACAAGTACACACACCCACACATTGACACCATACTGCTATGACATTGACACCATCGCGAATCAAAAATTACAAAATTACGCACACATGGTAAGCGAGCTATCATTGCTATGCTTCACTCTCGATTAGACAAGGTTACGTCCGTTCTTTTTTTACGTCCGTGTTAGGTACCTACTGCTTCCACGTTGTGATTTTTCATGTTCTTCATAGTGTATATTTTTTATGTAAATCGCCTACAAACGTACAGCTGAGCCTCCCCATGATAAATAGTCTCTCGTTATCGTCGCCAGTGGAAATCAGTAGCACCAGAGGCATCACAGATGCTCCAGCCAAGAAATAAATAAGGACAGGGACTGATAACTTATTTCCTGAAAACTTGTGATAGTAAAAAAAAAAGCAAAGAAGTAATTTTCCATTGCAGCACTGTTTCTAATTTTAATTTATCTAAATCCCTTTAAACAAGAGTACCAAGCCGCCGCCGGGATGCCGGGATGCCGGGATGCCGGGATTAACTCAACTAGTTGGGAGGCACTCGTAATTGAGTTTCAGTAAATTCCGTTTTAGTATTTCGGTTGTGAGATTTGCGTTGCTTGTTGCGTTTAAAATTAGTAGAATCATAAGATTCTACTAGCTATACCTCCCGGTTTCACCCGCATTCATTTGTGAAAAAAAGTAACTACTTAAATATATTAACTTATGTAGCCTACAGCCTTCCTCGATAAATAGACTATCAAACACAAAAAGAATTTTCCAATTCGAACCAGTAGTTCCTGAGATTAGCGCGTTCAACCAAACAAACTCTTCAGCTTTATAATATTAGTATAGATTATACAAGGTACGTTATTGTTATTAGCAGGATTTGCACTAAGGTAATAAGTAATATTGATTGCGTAATTGCAATAAGTAATATTGATTTTAATTATTAATTAATACCATTATTACTATTATTATTTCTCCATGGGGTTCGCCTGGATAGCTACCACCCTTGAGCATGAGTCAGCCGCCAAACGACTCGTCGTGTTCCGGCTGGGGGCTTGAGAGCCAGTTCTTTCTTTCTTTTTCTTCTCTCTTTCTCGGCCGGCAACGCATCGGTGATGCCTTTGGTGTTGCTGATGTCCATGGGCGACGATAGCCACTTACCATCAGGTGGATCGTCAGCTCGTTTGCCGGCTATTTCCATAAAAAAAAGGTACATTTTGTTCTGAATGAATGCGCTTTTTTCGGGGAAAAGGCCAAAAACAATGTCTGAAGATAACCTCTTCTGCACGTAATGTATCCCGCTATAATATTACCCAAAACTACCACGCAAGAATAGACAGTAAGCTTTATGTAGCTATGTACATGGGTAGGAAAAAAGGGTATCGTATAAATCCTTTACGTAAATGAGATATATCGCGGTTACGAGCCCAGCTCTTAATAAAAAGCCTATCAAATTATGTGTGTTTCCGTTTTTATACACAGACTAGAGATAGGGCTCAGGAAATATTGCCGGGCGGAGCTACAGGCCGTGTCGAAGCCATTGCCGATGGAAATACTCGTAGTTGCGAAGGAGTCGTTAGCTGCTAGGGAAAGTGAAGATTTATTCAGTATTTTATTAAATAACCGGCAAACGAGCTGACGATCCACTTGGAGGTAAGCGGCTATCGTTACCCATGGACATCAACTACACCAAAGGTATCACTGATGTGTTGTCAGCCAATAATGAGAGAAGAAAAAGAAAGAAAATTTCAAATGGAAAGAAAGAAATGTTGCTAGCATTATCTCTTCTCTACGGTGAAGAAAATCAGCACGAAAAAATCAGTTCTCTGCTCTTGTCAAAGTATGAGCCGATCCGCGATGAAAGAAACTTGTGCTTAGTAGCATAACAATAATTAATTAAAAGTGATGATAATTGCTAATTGAATATTTAAAAGCAGTTTTAGTGCTCAAATTAGAAAGTAGGTATTATTAAAATTTCTAGAATTGTACACAAATTTATTTGTAGAAATTGTAAGCACCTACCTAATTGTGAATAGAATTCATTCTGTTAACAAGATTTAGTTTGTTTGTTGAATGGCTGAACGAAGTTAATTATCGAACAACAAGTTGACTCGAAAATTTAACTCCAAAGGTATGTTGAATTAGGGTTATTTGTGTCAGCGCCTAAACTACATAGTAATATTGTTGTACTGTAGAGAATAATATTTATTTATTTAGTTATCTCAAATAAATAAATAAATTAATATTGTTCTCTGCCTGCGTAAAGGCCAATAGGGCCAATAGCAACAGATCTTTCGAAAAAATGAGAGATGTCTTAGATGATTGTTAATCACGCAAAAATCGTTGAACGGGTTTGGTATATAAGTATAGCTAAGCTAAATAGATGAACATGAAAATTATGTTAAGTGATTAATCTATACATATCTATACATCTATACATCTATACATCTACATCTACACAAATAAATAAAATTGGAGTGTCTGTTTGTAATATTAAAATAACCGCTTTTTACTAAGTGCATTTGGATGCATACACGGTACATATACCACAACAACATTTTTTACAATTTTTGTCTGTCTGTCTCTCTGTCTGTCTGTTTGTTCCGGCTAATCTCTGAAATATCTGATCTGATTTTGACGGGACTTTTACTGGCAGATAGCTGATGTAACAAGGAGTAACTTAGGCTACTTTTATTTTAGAAAAAAAAAAATAGTTTGTTAGGCGATACGAAGTTCGCCGGGTCAGCTAGTTATAAATTATAATCGGTTATTAATCGCTAGCTTTCCTAATTTTTGGAAACTAATTCTGAAGCGGACACAATCACTATTAAATACCTCGTCCATCGCTTCACATCTCATTGTAGTGTCTTTTTTCTCGCGTGTCCTCTCCGCCCCGTAATATATTCTCACGGATCATAAGCGCTACTATCTGGCAGGTTTACGACGCTGCCTAAACTGCCTCTTCATAGTCGACTCTTTGATAATGTAATAACACTACTCATTGTTTCAAGGGTCGTAATATAAATCTTCAGCTCTGCGAATGACTGCTGGAATTACTACATCGAAGATCAAAAACCAAACAATTGACGATCCGTGTGGCGCAATGTGTGGGTTCGATACCCAGCGAGGCCAAAATTTGAATGATGAATTTGAATCTCTGTTCTCGGTCTGGGTGTGAATGTCCTTGTCTTGTGTGTTGTCCATGGCACCCACGACACAGGGAATCCTAGTGTGGGGATATTGAGTGTAAAGCAGATTTTTTATTCCAAATAATCCATCAACTAGATTTTGAAGAGTATTTTCTTTAAAAAATTACATTGCATTTGATTTTTTGCTTCTACCACAGTCTTGGATGTATTTTCATTAAGGAGAAACGAAGAAGGGAACTCCTTAACACATATTTCAAACTAAAAGCTATATAGTTTCACAATAACTTCTAACCTTCACTGAACGGGATGCGCCATTATTTCTAAGCGCCACCATTATATCCGGGGTTATAATGAGACGAAAAATACCGACGTAAGCAAGATCTTTTGTAGTGAGCAAAGCGACGATGCAAAGCGCTTTGTGTTCACTGAACGGGTGTTAACAAAGTGTGAAAGGTTAGCTGCCTATAGCAGTTAAAACTTAATATAAGAAGCCTTTGACATGCTAGCATACATTAAGGCCTTTAAAAATGTCTGGTACAGTCAATAAAAGAATTAGGTATGCAGGGCAATTTATAAAAACTTTCCATAATGCTTAATATTACAGAATGTTTGTGTACCATTTAACATTGATAATAACACAAATATTCTGTAATATTAAACACCATGAAAAGCTTTTGTATCATGCTCTACATTGCATACCTAACACATTTGCTGACTGTACCAACAATTCGATCAAGTTTAATGTTAGAAAGCCAAAACCTGCAGGAAATACGAGTAAAAATAATTTATTTGTGAGACTGGTGTTGAATTTCCGCTGAAACCATATTTTGTTGGGCCTCAGCGCTAGGCAGTGAGACCCACATTCTTAAAAGATGGCTCGGGGGTTGGGCGGGGTAGGGTGACCATACTGACCATGTTCGAAGTTTCGTGCTGTATTTTTTTTAGAAAATATAGCCGACAAACGAACTGATGATTGAGATGATTGTAAGTGACTATTGTGGCCCACGTATACACAAGCGATACCAAGGGAATAGGCATGATGACAGTAAGTAAAAATCACTAAAATTATGTATTTATTCAACGAAATCCTATTAAATTACAAAACACGCATTTATCGTATTTTTATTAGCGAGGTAAACAATATTTTTGATAAAATAAAACTACAAAATACGGCAAGCCGCCATCTTAGCTAAAACGCCAGTCAGTCTCAATTAGCGCAAATTACGTCACACTTCTTAAAACAAATGAATATCACCATACTAATAATGACCTCTTGTCTATTGTTTTCCTGAGGACTGACGTCACAACCACGCCATGACAGTTTGAAGCGTTTTGGTGCGAATTTTAAACTTATAAATTGAAATTTATTTATTTATTTTATACTAAACCTTATTTTTTTGCGGAAATATGATATACGTTGTAAATTTCCCAACAATATAGAACAGTATTTCAAAATCAGTCACCATGCCTATTACTGATGCATTGCCAGTCATGACAGAAAAAAGAAAGAAAGAAAGAACTTGCTCTTAAGCCCCCAGCCGGAACACAACGATTCATTTTGAGGCTGACTCACGCAAGAGGCGGACCCCATTGAAAAATAATAATAGTAATAATGGTGTTAGTAAAATATTAAAATCAATATTACCAATATAATCCCTCTGAGTGGCGCTACCCGCGCTACCACTAGCGGGCCGGATTTAGTCGCCTGCAAACTGCAGACATTGTCAGCTTTTGGATGGGTGATCGCTATTGAGAAAAGTTGTGAGTTTTTGTATCGGAGATATTGGTGTAGCATAACTTCTGAAACTAGCGTAGGACCTTATTTATCATCCACTTAAATAAAGTTTAAATAAGTACACTATAGGCATTTACCATTAGGAGAAAAGACCTGAAAGAAAACCAAAATAATGAAACAACTAAAGAAGATTATAGTACCTACCTATAACTTTGTCAACTTACTGGTATGAAATGTGGTAAGCCCATTACATCCGCACCATCGATTAAAAATACGGACCACGTACAACATAAATCCTGTCAAAACCAAAGTCTTGGCCACCATACCGCAGGGGGGCAAACTAGAACGCCTTTGACAGCAGAAGATCCTTCTAGAATGAAAGTGTGCTGATTGGAGGACGGCTGCAGTGGAATAAATAACACTTTTATAGTGATTGGAATTTTATCTGAGGCTGGACGGTCCCAGTGCGCTCGGTTTAATGAGGTAGGCAACTACAATAAATTGAGATGTTTTTAATGAGGCACCAAAATAGAATAGCATTTTTCATTACTATTGCTTCTGGGACATTTTTTCTGTCATCAGAACTTATTGGCAGTCTATTGTACACTAGATATTGGCATAGATACCTTGAAATTTGGAATGAGGCGAAAAGAAAATCAATTGAAACCGATACGTTTCGCATACCCATATCATAAATTCGTACGTGCGGAAGTTGTTCTTCAAGTGTGGTTATGTCACTTGATACGGACACAAGACACAGACACATTGTACACTACACTTTTGTCTAAGACTTTTCCCGAACAGTGATATTATATAAGTATAGGATAGAGCGATCGGCGCAGTTCTGTCGTACGTTATAAGACTTCTCAGAAACTCGTCGTCTGCAGTGCTCCCTTGCACGGTTTCCTAACGGACCAACTACGTACGCACAACTAGTGGTACGGCACAACTAAGTGTTCCCATCGGCACAACTATGTACAACTAAGTACAACTATTTTACTATAACCATAGAATTAAATATATAGACTGGCTGTTCCGAACAAAATCCGTGTCTCATTTTTCATACTCTGTGACAGCGCTTCGTTCGATCAAGTTCGGTTCAAGATTGCGGTATCAAGATTTTTTTCACTAAATATTTTTTTTTTAATGTAATTAAACATATAGTTATTTACCAGTTATAATTTTAAATAAACTCAACTAAAGTTCAAAAGTAAATAATGAAAACGTTTTAACTGTGCATAATAAACAATATGCGTTATTATGTGTTCTTGAACGGTCGGGGTTTTTCAAAAATGACATCTACTTGCCTCGCTTGCTCGCAGGCGACTAAAATGCGTTGGCACTATTTGGTGTCAATATACTCGTAGGTGTCCAAATTTTTAGTACTAAACTTAAAATTTTGTGCAGCCAATTTAATAAAACGTTATCCATAATCTCTGGCTAAGTTAACGTAAAGTAAATAGAAGAAATAAAACTTATTGTGACTTTTAACAGTAGCCAGACAACTGGTTAGGTAGATCCTACTAATATTATAAACCAGGGGATACCCGGCGAGTGCTACTAGATACGCTAAAAATAAAACGTGTGGCACTCGGGGACTGCCGCGGTAAAGCTATTGCATAGCATTTTTTATTAAACAATTTAGGTTATTTTTATAGCAGTATTATATATATATATTCAAAAAAATATATACTGCATTTGTGATAATAATAAAATGTATGTATATAGAGTACTCACTCATTTTCTTTCACTATTTTTTCATCACTTTCTTCAATAATAAATGCACTTTGTTTATTAATATTTAAAACACTTTTTACACAAATTTTACGCGTACAGCTATTCACCAGCAACTGCTATTCACTGTAGTACATACACCTATGTATACATAATTATATATGTACCTACATGTATTCTTACGGGGCGCACATGCGGTGAGTGTGCCATTAAAAAATTGTATGGAAAAAGTCGAAAGTCGAAACCGTGCGTAATACATTGTTTTAGTGGTCACAAATCATCTTCGCGTTATTGCCTTTCAAATGAAATCATTTTGGGGCATATTGGTCGGATGATTTCAAAGTCTATACAGGACATCTATAGGTACATACATTTTTAGTGTTTTATACAGTATTTTATAATTATATATTTTATAATTATATTTGTGTACGTAAATACTACAGAGATCATTTGTCTTCCAAGTCCCAAAGCTATGTAGTTATAAGCCAGTAAAACTGCTCATATATTAGACATTTTCCCGTTAGACTTCCCAAAAGCTTGCACTACAAAGAATATAAATAATGGCTGCGTGCAGCTGATGCCTGAGTAATAAATTGTTCGTGTCCAACACCTTGTTAAATAATGCCGTGATATTTTAGCTAAAATCTATCGGAAGAGTAGATGTATCACTCATTGATCGCTGTGCCTCGTGCGCTAGCAAGCTTAGCTTTATCACAGAATACTTATTAGTATATAAATGCATTACCAAAATAATGATTTCTACACAAAGTAAAATAGAGCAACAACATTACGCAAAAACGCAAAGCGCAGGAGCAGTATTACGAAAGAAGTCAAAAAACTTTTGATTCTTCTTTCATTTATCTTACGTGACAACACGGACCTAATTAATCTAAATTTTACTAACAAAAAATAACCGACTTCAAAATGACTCAAAAACTACTTGTCAGATCTCGTTCAAATTTATGTGGGACCACATGACAAGCACCTGCTTTCGATTAAAAATGAATCATCGAAATCGGTTGGCGGGATATTGAGTTATTCGTCCATTTGTCACGCACTTTCTTAATGCAAATTTAAGACTTATATGGTTTTCTCATGGATGCCGTTGTCAGATCTCAATAAAATTTAAGTGGGACCACATGACAAGCACCAGCTTTCGTTTAAAAAACAATCATCAAAATCGGTTCACCCAGTCGAAAGTTCTGAGGTAACAAACATAAAAAAATACAGTTGAATTGAGGACCTCCTCCTTTTTTTGAAGTCGGTTAAAAAAAAGACAGACGTAATTCCAAGAACAAATTCAGTGAAGCACCCATAGTAATACCAACTCTCTATTCGTACAAGTACACACACCCACACATTGACACCATACTGCTTCAATCGCGAATCAAAAATTACGCACACATGGTAAGCGGGCGGCCATTACTATGCTTCACTCTCGATTAGACGAGGTTACGTCCGTCTTTTTTTCAGTTCCGTGCTTGACAAAGAACCTTCCGGAAATGGGGGTAGGATCAAAAAGATTACGTGCATTTATCAGTAATACACATAATGATATGTCATTTTGGATTCGGTTTTGAACTTAGTATAGAGGTTATTAAAATTTGTCATGTCTCACGTTTTTCCGACAAACTATGCTTCAGTGACAGAATACACGAGACACAAGGATAACCTTGTTTTACCAATTACTCGTCTCCACAAAGTCCTTAACTCATTTAAGAAACAAAGTGTATGTGGAACAAATTGCTAGCCGATGTTTGGACAGGCTTTGGAGCCTGTCACAATTACGTTAAAGTAAAAATATACCAGAAAATGTGTCTTAGCCAGCTTTAGCTCTTATTTATTTTATGGAAATAGCCAACAAACTATTCCTCAGCGGACCGGATTTAGTCACCTCTTACGATACCGTCCGGCGTGCGAACGAACATACCTAAGTCTATTCTGTCACTTGCCTTCGCCATTAACTGTTTACAAAATACTGAACTGATGCAGAAACACTTCCAAGTATGCAGGATTAATTATGTTTTCATTTCCTTTTAAATCCTGGAACTCGCTTCTCGACGAGTTATAAGAAGATCCGATAAGTTAATCACCTACTCAGTAGGTGAAAGAATGAAAGATGACGGTCCAGTAGACCGTCATCTTTCATGTCTGTAACTCCTCGTCCCTTTACTTGTGTTATAGTACTTATAATTTATTGTACTATGCTTTTTTCAATATAATAATTATCGCTTGTCGTGTTTTCTTGTTCATTTGCTTGCCATTTGTACCGTAACATTTTATTGTGGTCAATACAATTAAAACAACTAAATGAATTTTGTAAAGCAGATATTTTTAGTCCTTTGTGTATTCATGTATTCATTCTTTGTCGTCCCGTAAATCCCGTAAATACAAAGTGGTACAAAAGGTGGACATAATGTTTCAAGCATTCTCTCCAGCCGACCGGTGGTTTTGCAGAAAAAAAGAAGGGCGGTAAAGAAATAGAAAAGTTAACTAGGTCACAACTCACAATACAATAGAAAAATAATATCGCACGTTTGGGATACTGAGGTTTCTGTAAAATATAAAGGAAATGTATGTAAGGACCACTGTGCCAAGGGTGAAGGGTCCTGGGTTCGGTTCCCAGCGAGGCGGAAATTTAAATGATGAGTTTCAATATCTATTCTCGGTCTGGGTGTGTGTCCTTGTTTTTGTGTGTTGTGAATGTCACCCACGACATATGGAATTAAAGATTGGGGCTATGAGTTTGTAACGTTAATTTTGATTGATTGACAAAGAAACATGATTAAAGTACTTAAATGATTTTTGAATTTGAAATCACTGATTTGGTGACGAAAGATATCGTAACAAAACCTGCACAAATGTAGCAGTTAGTAAATTTAAATTAGCCTACTTTGTAAGACTGTCGATTGACCGTTGGTAAGCTGTCACCACCACCCATTAAAATCAGACCGATGGTATCATCGATTCGTTTCCAACCAAGCAAGGAGTGAGAAATTAAGACAGTACTTCGAACTTCACCAAATTAATCGACTATGCATTTTACCCCTGACATTAGAAGACCCGAGCGGTAGAAAAAATTGTGCGTCAAAAAAAGTTTCAACAACAAAATCCTAAGATAATATAGGCATCATTTCAGAACCAGTTCCAGACATTTGTCACATCACCCCAACTGAATATTCCAAGTCGTACGAAGTTCGCACCGACTGTGACACCCGTGACACGGGACATTCGTGACAAATGAATGATGAGAAAAATTGCAGCAAAACATTCTTGAGCCGGTGCGGTGTCTGGCATCTGGAGTGACAAATGGTAGCTAATGCTTGCTCAGAGGGCGGTCTTAATGTAACCTTTACACTTTGACATCTATAAATACTGATTTTATTGGTTGTACAATCGTTACATCATTTGTCTCAACTTGTATTGGTCGCAAAATTGTTTGAATTGTTTGATTATATTTAGCACAAGTGATTATAATATTTTTGAAGTGAAAAATTCTTTAGCATCGGGGTGATTTGAAAATCGATGAAACGAAAACGGGACAGTAAAAAGAGACAGACACATAAATTTGAAAAAGAGATAGAAAGCATTGTACAGGCGTAGGAGTAGGGGGAGGGGGGATGGGGAGGGGGAGGAGGAGGGGAGGGAGGGGTTTCACTTCTACCACGTGTGAATTGCACGTCATTCTAATTTTTTATAATCTTGTCTTGTTCGTTTTTTAAACTCTCACCGATATTGAGACATCACAAACAATTGATTTGTCATATAAATGTCTGTCTCGTCCAGGATCAAACCCGATCCTACCTATCGTTTTGCAAGATGATCCGAGCCTTGGAGTTGTCAATCAAAATTAATTTTAAATCTCTACTGCTGATAAAATATCATAATGTGTAGCAAATGCATTTTCGTGTATCAAAAGTGGCGTAACGTAGCTAGCCCTAAGGAGGCCCTATATCAATATCTGTTGAGGGGCCCCCGCTCCAACTTTTGCTGTCAAATTTCGGAATAAAAAAGCTCGCTAACTGTAGCAGTTTTATTGCGGCTGGCGAGCTTTTTTGGGAGGGCGCCACGTTTTGCGAAATAAGTCTATAAGATAAAAGGGCACTCGGTTTTTTACTAGAGGGGACGCCATTAATATATTAATCGGGGCCCCTGTAGGCTGGGGGCCCCGTATAATTGATACGGCTGATACGGCGGTAGCTACGCCCCTGTGTATCAACAAAGACAGAACCATTTCTCGGAGCGTCTAGTAAGTTCAAAAGCTAAAAAGGAAATCTAAGTTAATAAAAAAAGGAAGCGCTTCATTAGCTGCAAGAATAGGCACAGTCAAAAGAGTAATAAATAAATACTTTCAATCAAATTTAGCATGAAAGGTCAGCGTTAGCTCAAAGTATGTTTAGACACAAAAACTATTTCGAAACATAAAGAAGCCTTCATTTGAACAGATGTAACTAACCGCGGGCTTTGTCTCTTGGAATACAAAGGGGACAGAAGTTTTTATAGCTCCAGGGAAAATGTACGTCAATAAAAATGTGGGGTAGATGAGTCGGGTTTCGCCCAATTTACATACCGTAGGTGGTCAAATATCATCTTGTAGATAACTTCTGTTTATTGTTAACTAGCTGACCCGGCGAACTTCGTATCGCCTAACAAACTATTTTTTTTCTAAAATAAAAGTAACCTAAGTTACTCCCTGTTACATCAGCTATCTGCCAGTGAAAGTGCCGTCAAAATCGGACCAGCCATTTCAGAGATTAGCCGGAACAAGCAGACAGACAGACAAAAATTGTACCGTGTATACATCCAAATGCACTTAGTAAAAAGCGACCAATAAGAGAGCTGTATACAGCCTGTGCGTCCGCACAGCCAAGTGATACTTAAGGGTCGACTGTGAAACAGAAGGGTTGCCATGACGAACGCACTGAGAAATGCCTTACTTCGCATAGTATTGCTTCTTTACTTAAACAAGTATTGTTCTTGAATACGAGGGTGAGAGTAGAGACAATCTCTAAGAAAATTGCGAAATCGATCGAAATATTTTATGAGCTTTGGCTTATTGGTGACCTTAAGTGCACGCAGGTGACAAATTGAGCACTTTCAAGCTTCAGAGGGCACGTAAAACCGTCTTGGATATCTTTAGGTAGCACCCGTTAGGCCATGTCAGAGGTCTTGGGTTTGTCATGATTTTCAAAATTCATTTATTATTTATAACAACAAGAAAGTATCTGATTTGACTTCCGACAACAATTGTCGTTAAAGACTGCGTAAATAAATGTCAACGGAAACGACGTTGAGTAGAGTTTAAAAAATTAAGAGTTTACATAACGTAATTTTAAAGTGATTTGTACTTCACTTCTATTCGAGAATTAGGAATTTAGAACTTAAAGGTCTCGTCTAGAATCGCTGCTTGGCATAATTACGAAAATTATTATAATTATTAGTCATATTAGGGCGACTTAGAATATTAACCCCAATCTCACACCGGATGGGTGCCGTAAGAGGCGACTAAATCTGCGGCGCTACTGCGGTGCGCCTGCGGCACAACTGCGACGTACCTGATCCTTGATGACGCAGTCGCTACACACCCATGAACATGAGTCAGCCGCTAAACGACTCGTTTCTTTTTCTTCTCTCTTTCTTGGCCGGCAACGCATCAGAGATGCCTTTGGTGTCGCTGATGTCCATGGGCGACGATGGCCACTTACCATCAGATGGATTGTCAGCTCGTTTGCCGGCTACTTCCATAAAAAAAACTTGAATACGAAATATTGCAAGTGAGAAATATTGTGATTGACGAATGTGTTTCATTTTAGGTGAGCCACTGCCCTCTTCACTAATCTGCACTGGAGCAGTGTGGTGAAGTACGCTTGAAGGTTTCGTGTAGTGGGCCATTAATTAATTATTTTTAATTAGTTTGAAGCTCAATGATTTATTTTGCTTCGTAAGCAAGTAAGCACAATATTACTTAAAACCACGGACCTTAAAAAAGACGGACGTAATCCCAAGAACAAATTCAGTGAAGCACCCATAGTAATACCAACTCACTATTCGTACAAGTACACACACCCACACATTGACACTTCACTGCTTCAATCGCGAATCAAAAATTACGCACACATGGTAAACGGGCGGCCATTGCTATGCTTCACTCTCGATTAGACGAAGTTACGTCCGTCTTTTTTTCAGGTCCATGCTTAAAACATAATGTTATTTAAACACAAAGACAAATATTTGTTACATTCCAGAATATAAATTTTAAATTAAAGCAATATTCAATTTTTTCTAACAAATCAATAAATCGTATACTAGTCCGGTCAATTTAGACATTCGAAGGTGCATAAATTCCCAACAAGCTGAAAATTAGTAAGATTATTCAAAACATAATTATAATTAAAATTTTTAAGTTCCCCGTTATTCCCGTGTATGGAAAAAAAATATTCAAGGTCAAAGGTCAAAAAAATGATTTTTTTGTGATTTTCAGCAAAACGGTAGGTTTTATCATAAAGTACCCCAGACAAAAATTGTAGATCATAAAATTATTTATAAAAATGTATTAATACTTTTTTTCCTACGAGCCACCGTTTCTGAGATATAACGATTCAAAAACACGCTAAGCACACACGCAAACGCACACTACCATGAGGTAGCAGGGTAAACGTGTGCATATTATGACGATAAAAACTTACAACTTTTTGAATCCTTATAATATCTCAGAAACGATGGCTCGTAGGAAAAAAAGTATAAATACATTTGTATAGGTAATTTTATGATCTACAATTTTTGTCCATCCAATATGATAAAACTTACCGTTTTGCTGAAAATCGTGAAGAAGTCATTTTTTTGACCTTTGACCTTGAATTTTTTTTTCCATACACAGGAATGATGGGGAACTTAAAATTTTTATTTATAATTATGTTTTGAACAATCTTACTGATTTTCAGCATGTTGGGAATTTATGCACCTTCACTATCATTTTTTGGTCTAAATTGAACGGACTATACTGTCTTATATAATTGCATAACAATGACAGTTCTACGAAGACGTTAATTTTATCAACAACTTGATATTATTTAGGATTAGTGTACTGCCCCCTGCTCTGCACGCGTTTTCCGGGGTAATAAGTAGCCGATATCCTATTTCAGATAATGGTCTATCTGTGTGCTAAATTTCATGAAAATCTGTTCATTAGTTTTTGCGTGAAAGAGTAACAAACATCCTTACAAACTTTCCCATTTATACAAAGAAATAAAATTGGAGTCTGTTTGTAATATTAAAATAACCGCTTTTTACTAAATGCATTTGGATGTATACACGGTACATATGCCAAAATAACATTTTTTACAATTTTTGTCGGTCTGTCTGTCTGTTTGTTCCGGCTAATCTCTAAAATGGCTGGACCGATTTTGACGGGTCTTTCACTGGCAGATATCTGATGTAACAAGGAGTAACTTAGGCTACTTTTATTTAAGAAAATTTTAGAAAAAAAAATTGTTAGGCGATACAAAGTTCACCGGGTCAGCTAGTTTATAATATTACTAGTTATGCCCCGCGGTTTCACCCGCGTTAATTTGTGGAAAAAAACTAACAACTAAAATATATGATGTTATAATAGCCTTCCTTGATAAATGGACTATCAAACAAAAACAATTTTCCAATTCGAATCAGTAGTTCCTGAGATTAGCGCGTTCAACCAAACAAACTCTTCAGCTTTATAATATTAAAGTACCTATAAATGAAGACTAAAAAGCAACAAATAAATCATTTTACATCTTTTATAAGTGCAACAAACAAAATTACCAGCTAAGTAACCGACTACAAGGCGAACATTAAAAGCGGATATCCATCTTACCAACAGCCAACATTAAATGCATCTAGTGTGCAGAATTACTTTACACAGCTGATAAATAATTCAGTCTCGCGGTGCGCTCGCTAACGATCCTCGTACACTCCAACTGGGGCTTTCAGGGAAGGCTTTTAGTGTTAGAAGGTGGAATAGTTAGAGTAGCATGCACAACAAGCACATACGTTTAGATGTGTTAAAGCTGTACCTACAACTTGCAAGGGGTTCAAATTCTGCATATTTTTAACCTGTTAACCGGCGAGTTCCCTTTTTAATTACGTACTTTGTAACGGGCGCGAGCTCTTTCACTAGGACGTCAGTACGTCACGCCCGGAGAACGTAATTTCATATAGGTATATTTTTTTGTTATTTATGCTTAAAATCAAAGTACGTATTAGAAATTGAATTTTCATATTATTTCGATGACAAAATAGACCAAATGCAAGAGTACAGACAGACGGACAACAAAGTGATTCGAAGTGAGTGATACACACACAGCCCACCGACAGGAGGGGACCTAACGCCGTGACTTCGTCCGTAGGTCATCAGGGTGCACAGGCAAGGGAAACTGACTTGGACTTATGTTTAAAACAGCTTACACACCCAGAACTTACCCCAGTGGCGTAACGTGGGGGGCCGGGGGGACCGTGGCCCTGGGCGGCACATGAAGAGATGGCGGCAAGCCACTCGATTTTTAAATAAAAAAAAATATGTATTAAAATTAATTATTTTATATTTTTTAAACGTAAATAATTGTGTTATGAAAAAAACAAGAAAACTGCATTTTTAATTAGTAAAAAAATATTTTAAATAATATGGGAGCGGCAAAGATCATTGGGGGCGACAAATATACTATCGGCCTCGGGCGGCGGGAACCCACGCTACGCCACTGACTTACCCCAACCGAAATAATCCTTAGACAATATCCTTAGAACAGACAATACCTATATCCACACCTACTCGAAGTCAATAGAAACGACAAATCAGAACGCAATCAAACTTTCTCCTCGCTCGTAAATCTCCGACGCAGCGGGAGCCGGGAATATTCCCGCGGGACGTTATCTTTATTCCGTGACATTAACTTATGTTCCGATAATTCGAGGTTCCAGTTCGACTGTGGTTCCGACACGTCTCGTATGGTTTTACCGTTAGAGGTTAGCCTGTGAGCTGATATACGATTTCCGCCTACACCTTTTAGATATCGTTTGCGTTGATAGATTATTATGCGATGTGGTATATAATATGTTATGTGGATGTGGTGGTGGTGGTAATGTCATTTCTGAAAAGGTTTTTTATGGTCGTGCCATAATAATATGTTATCTATTCCCGTTTTCAACATTACAATAACGAAATTAAACAAGATTTTTTGATATTACTAAGAATAAGTATAATTTATAAATTGTAATCCACGAGAACATGTAAAGCATGAAATTGTACTTGTTTGTTTAAATAAATTAATTAAAATTAAAAAAAAAATATTATGAATCCTATGATCGTGCCTGAATATTACACATCAAATCACACGATGAAAAAAACCTTGGCTTCAACCCATTAATGGCCCACTGCTGGGCACGGGTCTCTCCTCTTGAGGAGGCAGGAGGCCTAATAAAAAAAAATATGTATTAAGATGAATTATTTCATATTTTTTTAATGTAAATTGTGTTATGAAAAAAACAAGAAAAGTGCATTTTTAATTAATAAAAAAATATTTTAAATAATATGGGGGCGGCAAAGTTCATTGGGGGGGGGGGGGGGGGGGGCAAATTTTCGGTCGGCCCCGGGCGGCGGGAGCCCACGCTACGCCACTGGGCCTAGAGCATACTCCACCACGCTGCTCCAGTGCGGATTGGTGGAGGGGTTAGTGGCCAACCCGAGTGTCGGAAGTTTTCAAACCGCCCGAGGGCCTCCGACATGGCTTAACGACTGTTATCTAATGATAACAACGGGGACCGACGGCTTTACGTGCCCTCCGAAGCACGGAAACGCTCAAGAAATTTTTGCCACTAGCGGTCACCCATCCAACTACCGACATCACATAGGATCGACGCAAGCCGCCGCAAAAAACGCCTGAAAAAACCTTAATGGCGGGGTCCGTAAAATATTTTATGAATTTTTGTTTACGCGCGTTAGGGTCTCTGTAGCCGAGGGGCCTCGTATCAGCTGGTACGGTAGCTACGCCCCTCCTCGCGATACACACTAATCAGTACATAAGTGGTCTTATATTTTTGTGTCGATTTAATAATTCTTTGTCCTAATCCATACAAACACTATTTTTCATAATATTGATAATAGCTTACATCGCTCGATGATATCTAAGTACTTATTTACAGTGTAGGAAACTCAGTAAAAACTGTTTGGAACCAAACAAAATCCTTAACATAAAGCAATCCCATAGAAGAATTTCGGCGATATAATGGATGGGACCGAGTGAACCAATCCCGGAAGCCAAACTGGTTGCGGGTTGAATTACCGAGAGGCATTGAGGCATACTCGGGCTTCCCGGGTCCGCAACGGAAATTTATACGCACGTGGTAAGCAAGTTTAGAATTTACGTGTTAATGTATTTATCCTGATTCCTGACGTCTTGGGAATCGACACCACAGTCAAAATTGCTCAAAACTTTACATCTTTGATTGCCAAGTATTGTCGGGTTGTAGGGTTGCCAGATGGTAAGACTGAAATATCTGGACAAAATTTCAAAAAGTTGGGATTTGTCGAGAAAAAAAATTGTACTGGAATTTTTGGGACATTTTGTATTTTGTCGGGACATCATGTGAAATGTCGGGACAATCGAGACGAATCCCGGCCATCTGGCAACCTTATAGGTAGGTACTAACTTTTGTTGTACCTACTGGAGGTGAAGAGACTTCCTGAACTTTGAACTGTAAAGAACTAACCCATAAAATCTCCAAGGGAGTGGAATAGGTACTTAAAATCATGGCTTCTTCCATTACGATAAATTTTATTAGTTATCTACAGTAGAAGCTTCAAATAGTAAACACCTAAACTACTAGGTACTGAAAAATATTAGATACAAGCTAAATTTTAACTCACTATAAGACAAGGTGATCGTTCCCAGTTATAATAAATCCTTGGAGGTTGTCAGTAACACCGGCGGCGGCGGCAGAAGTTGTTTGAAGTTGCGAACTGTACAGTTCATGGAAGTGTTGGTTTCGATAACGTCGTCGGCAAACTAATAACTTGGAGCCTGCAGCGTTTAGGGAAGGCGACGCCAAATGCACGACGTCGAAGTATGCTGGACTTGTAACCCGAGTTCCATCGCTTCCGGAAAATTACTGTCTTAAGTTGGTGCTTACCTTAAAATTAAATTAAATTGTACGTGTTGTTCCAGTACCTACCAACTAATAATAAAATTGTATTAATACCTAAGTAAGAAGGCCCCTCTTTACTTCCTAGCTTTAGGATAAAGTGTGATTTTTTAGAGTGTAACTCCTTATCTATCGATTTCGTATTTAAGCCCGTGCGTGCCGTGGTATGAGATTTTATGGGGAATAAAAATAATTTTTTGCCGCTTATGTTTGTAATTCGCAACACAGAATCTAGATGGCGTTGGATAGTAATAATGTTGGTACATTCTATTCTGATGATGTAAAACATCATAATTTTTTTTGTCAATTAAGTTTTTTTTAGATTTTTTTTTTCAATTTTTTTGTCAACTGTTTTATGTTAATTTTTATGTAACTTTTTTGTAAAAAATTTTAATGTAAATTTTTTATCATTATTATGTGGAGTTCATTTATCCGACTGAAGTCAAGTATTATTATCTTATACCTAGCTAATAAGTAACAAAACATATTAATTTGTATATAATTAAATCACGCAGTTGACAGAATATCACTGAACTGAATTAAGTAGGTTACATTTTGAACAGATTTAGATATTACCTAGAAAAATCATACACCACCTGATATTGACAACCCATTAACGGCCCACTACTGAGCACAGGTTTTGAGGAGGCCTAGAGCATACTCCACCACGCTGCTCCAGTGCAGATTGGCGGGTTAGTGGTCAACCCATCTGCCTGCATGGCTAACGACTGTTATCTTACGCTAACAACCGGGACCGACGGCTTTACGTGCCCTCCGAAGCACGGAAGCGCTCAAGAATTTTTTTCCACTAGCGGTCACCTATCCGACCACGCCCACTCTTTGTCGATCACTCAGGATTGACACACGGCACCGGGCTATGAATTCCATATAAGGGAGGTACAATAGTTATCGATCTCAAAGTATTCCGAAACAAGGGAAAGGCGGTAATCCATTCCCTTGAGTGAAGAATGCTATATTTAGTGTTCCAAGGACAGCCTCGTAGAATAGGAAAACTCTATTTTACGAGTCAAAAGCATAATTTAATCTATGAATGGATTACTGAAACCAAAAAACAGAATCTAATCCATTATTATCGATGTCACATGAAAGTAATCTGTTAATGGATTTTTAGTGGATTGGAACGGAATAAGCCATAATTATGAAGGTACGCATTTTCTGAGACCTACGTAACGAATCATTTTTCGTAGGCAGTTAAAAATTAAGTCGAAGTAAGTACCTTACCTAAGTAACAGTATTTTGTCAAGAATCTTACTTTTCTGATTACATGTTGAATTCAATATAATAAATCAGTTCATTTTTATGACTTCAAAAAAAAGGAGGTTCTCAATTCCAGTTTCTATTTAATTTTTTTTTGTGTTATACCTCATAGCTTTTTACTGGATGTACCGATTTTGATGATTATTTTTATATTCGTAAGCTGGTGCTTAACATGACGAGGTCCTATTTAAAGAGCGGGATCTGAGTGTTTGAGTTATCTATAATTTTTTCTCAATCAACAATCCTTCAAATTTGACGGGATACGATGGACGACATTTGTAGAACTCAGGCTATAGTGGGTTTCACATAAGTCTGCACTTCACTATTAGTTGGCTAGTCTACTCTTATTTCAAGTGCAGTTGTTTGTAATTTCGTTTTGTGAAACCACTCTTCCGCGGATGGATACTAATTTTCACTACAACAGATACTTTTAGTGTGAAAAAAAGAAAAGAGTGAATAGGCTTTTACTAAGTTAATGTGCTGACCACCTTGGACCACATCTCCACTTACCATCAGGTGGGATTGTGGTCAAGCATTAACTTATTTGTGTAAAAAAAGTGTCAGTAAATTAAAACACATTTATCATTTAATCTATTTATTACTGGTAATTCAACGTGACCTACAACAGTTTAACATATCGATTTATCTACGTCTAAATAATACAATACCTACATTACATAACAATCTTCATAATATTTGGTGCGATTCATGGCCTAAAGTACTTTGAATAATGTTCAAAACAATTCAAAAGCCTAATACGATTATAGTAAAACTTTGCTCTGAAATACATTATAAATACATTTATTTACAAGTAGTTTGTGATCTTCTTAATATCAATATGGTGGTGTTAAAAATTGTGTTAATTTAAACATTCAACAAGTATAATTACGTATGTATGTATCTACACAATATGCATGAAAATTTTAATATATTTTTTGTTTTTTAACATAGTTTAACTAACTCATAAAGCATCTTCTTTGTAAATCATATAATAATTATATACTATAATTGATTTCTAGGTTACAATGTCAAAGTACATTTAACATTCAAAGAAGTATCTAAATTTGACTAAAATTGTGTTCTTAAAATTGTTCTTCCAATCCGTGAAATCTGTGTTTGCTGTGAATCAATTATAGAAAAACAAATGCAATTGTCTTCTCACAACAACTATTTACAAAATATAATTTTAGAATGTTTCCCTACATATTTATTACAAATTCGAAACAATCATCAATTCTGACAACATATTATTAAAGCACAAAAGCTATATTTTGTCTTATATATTTTCTAAAACATTTAAGTTTTACAATAAACTAAATAAGGTAACTTAAGACTAACAAATTTTACATTTTAAGATGTCATAATACATAAAAGAAATTGTAGACCTTAGGCCGATGGTAGAATAAAAAGTGTAAATTATGTTTAAATATTATTCTTGTAATGTATAATATTATTCTTGTTATGTATAATTACATCTTTACGTGTATAAAAAGAATTAAATATACTATGTATTAAGTATGCTACACTTAATGTTAGATAATGGAAAATTTTCAAATAATACAATATTTTATTTAATATTATTATTATTTTTATATTAATAATAAATTAAATAAAGCATCACTATTTGAAATTTTCACGCGATATTGCAACAAAAGATTTATTAATCTGTGATATCTAAAAATATTGATTGTATCGGTTTGAAAGAACTACAAAATGAACAAATTAAAGCTTTCGTAACTTAATCGATGTAAAAATCATTACATGTTACTGAAACATGTAACACATAACATATTTGTACATTGTACGCTTCAAATGTATACGTTGTATAGTTACGTCAATACGTTGAATGCATCAGTTAAGTTAATGAAATACCGGCGCGTGAGTAAGTTGAACTGCTAAAAGAAAGTGCATAGATTTTTTAAAAACTTAAAATAAAATCTGTCGTACGTATAATATCACTCGGTTTTTCAAATAAAATCACACAAAATATTGAAAATATGGCCACATTTGCAAAAAAGGCAAATTATTGTCGATTGACTTTTCTGCATTGGGAATTATTTTAATAATGGTAATCGAACTATGGCACCATTGTTATACTGTTCACGCTACATTTATAATTTTTTTAGGGTTCCGAAGTAAAAGAGGAACCCTTATAGTTTCGTCATGTCCGTCCGTCTGTCTGTCCGAAGCAAAACGCCGAGACCCTTAGTGCTAGAAAGCTGTAATTTGGCATGGATATACATATTTATTAGAACTCCAGGATCGTAGAATACAATATTGAGAAACATTTTTTTCAGGGTACCTCCGCTACAGGTAATGTGAGGATGAATTTTTTATTCGTCACGTACCCTATGTGGGGTATCGTTGAAAAGATCTTCCAAAAATATTATGGGTCTTTTAAGACCAATTCTCGAAATAGGGGTCCGTTTGCAAAAGTTTTAAAGTCCTAATTTTGGTTAAGAGTCAAGTGTCCCCCCTGAGTGGCTAACGGTTGGAGTTGGACAAGTGAAAAAATTCTCAAAAATAGGTTATATGATGAATTTACAAGGAAAATTATCACGGCTATGTCAGCATAAGTAGTTAATGAGTAATAGTCGATAAACTTACTCGCACCCCTACATTGCGCGTGGCCTGACACGCACTTGCCCGGTTTATTCTTACTATAATACATAACATCATAATTATTAATTGGATACTCATACGTACGCCTTACTTGGTAAATACAATTTTTTGATTTACAATATTATACGTGTGTATAATCTTTTAACATACACAAGCAATCATTTTATTTACAAAATAATCTGACAAAAACAAAAATATAATAACTGAAGATGTTAACATTTTTATAAAATATTCGTATTCGTATGACACTTTTATACAAATACAAAACACTTTGGATTTTATGGCATCAAGTGATTTATCACACAAACATAATTATTTAACTTTTTCTTATTAAGTTATATTTTTAAGTAAAGCTTTTCGGTGGCGAAGGTATTAAAATGAGCAAGGTTTTTTCACGAACTCAATGATTAACTGAATAATAGTTTTAAATAAGTATATTTACAATAAAATAGATATAAAATCAAGTTACAATAATAAATCATTACACAGATAATTAATATAACGTTGATAAAACACTTTTTATAAAATGTAATTAATCTATTTAAAAATTCGTTCGTCTACCTAATTGTTTATGTTCAACTGTCGGTAAATAATATCATATAATTTTGTTCCAATCGCCATATAACGTTTCATATAACTTATGTAAGTTAGTGTTTGAGAGATAGTCCAGTGATGGTATACTTATGATAACACTTCTTGTTTAATTGTAATAAAATGTCAAGTTATAATAATAATATCGTCACAAATTATACATTATAACTTAAACGTTGTTCCGTAATATTTATTATTTATATAAGTATAAATAACAATTATTATAATATCCTTTACGTTTTATAATTAAATTTGTACAAATATATTCTATTTATACACATATTTATGTGGTAACGAGTAACTCATTAGACGTCTTCGTGTGAGTTTGATTACGATGTGTTGTCTACATACATACAATATTGTACGAAGCCCAGACAGAGACAGACTGTGTAGGTGAGAGAGAAAGTCTTTTTTAATGATTGATTTTTTAATTTGTTGGATATTTTCATAAATTTGATTATCAAGCATCAATAATAATACACTGTATCTTACATATTTTGCAATTCTGCAAGTATTAATAGTCCATTTTTAAACGCGTCTTATTTAGTATCTTACACTGTATTTTATCGACATTTGTAATTCAGAAATGAGGCAGATATTTTTTTACATGGCATAAGTTAATGCTTTACTGCAATCCCACCCTGTAATGGATGGTAAGTGGCTATTAAATCCAGGATGGTAAGCGTAGTATAGTAATACTATTCATTTTTTTTAGTTAAAATCACATTTAAAATAAAATAATTTACGAATAAAATCATTTAACTCTGAAACTATTTTCTGCATAATCAATTCCTGGAATTGTATTCCAATTAAAACTAGTACAGTCGGCCTCAGAAGTAGCTTAACATTTTATTACCTTGTCACATTACATTTCTTGAATTTATCATAGATGTTGCTAGGAAACCGTCGAAACAGTTACTATTACAAAGTACTATAATGTTAAGCTACTTCTGAGGCCGACTGTACCAAGATTAACCAAACGTTTCAGCTACAATAGATCAAACTTAGTCGCAGTAACCTTTGTATTTGTCTAAAAATAAGAGTTGTGTACAAAGTGGTCTACACACTTACACCACATCACATAACATAACTGACATCGACTCACCACTCACGCTTTACCCTGATTCTTCTTCTTCGGCGGCGGCGTGGGCGCCTTCTCCACGAACGGCGGTAAACTATTCCCGCTCTCGACCGTCGGTCGTCGCTTCGACTGGTAGAGGTACGACTGTCTCGGCGAGAGCACCAGGTCGTAGTTGTACCGCGCGGGGAGCGCGGGGGCGGGGGGGTCGGTGTTGTTGTTGGTGTTGTCCTCGGGGTCTAGGGCGCGGCATTGCTTCTGCGGTAGCGGCGGCGGCTCTTCGTCGTCTTGGTTGGAGTCCGTTGTGCCTGGAAGGATTCGTTTTAGTTTATTCATATATTAAGTACGAGTAACCGCCCTCGCTTTGCTTCGGTTTTCTTATTTTTTTACACCTTATGTTACAATATTGAATATTAAGGATCCCTATTTTTTTTTCAAAATATAATGATAAATAGTCTATGTCATCCGGGGATAGTGTAGCTTCCCAACAGTGAAAGATTTTTTGAAATCGGTTCAGTAGTTTCGGAGCCTATTCAATGCAAACAATCAATCAAATTTTTCCTCTTTATAATATTAGTATAGATAATACTCATACAAATTTTCACCCCTCAGCTGTTTAATTCCTATAACAGCGTTTCCACATTATCCTCCCCAACATCGGAGATACATATTTCATACATTTTATTTGTCCCGATATCGTATCGGCGTCCGATACCGATGTCGGATCAGATAATGTGGAAACGCCCTAAGGGATTGAATATTCAAAAATATTTTCTTGGTCCTCCACACTGTACAAGGAATCGTTCAATGAGCGTTTTATTAAATAATGATGATTTTGTTAAGGGATTCCATATTAAAGCTGAGTACTTGATTACGCGTGGTCATGGAAATCAAGTTCTTTTGTGCACCAAAACACTAATTAGTACATATCCCGTGGAATCTAACAACACAGGGCCTATCTATGTGGCTGGCTATCCCGCCATCCTATGTCAGCTCAAACTGAGCCACTGAGCCACATTCTACTGCCCATTCATTTACTTCTTTTGTTATTTGTGTGAGGCAATAAATAATAATCTTCTATACAAATAAATAAAATTGGAGTGTCTGTTTGTAATATTAAAATAACCGCTTTTTACTAAGTGCATTTGGATGTATACACGGTACATATACCAAAACAACATTTTTTACAATTTTTGTCTGTCTGTCTGTTTGTTCCGGCTAATCTCTGAAATGACTGGACCGATTTTGACGGGACTTTCACTGGCAGATAGCTGATGTAACAAGGAGTACTTAGGCTACTTTTATTTTAGAAAAAAAAATTGTTGGGCGATACTAAGTCCGCCGTGTCAGCTAGTAATTATTAGCAGCGAATGACGACGCAAGCACGGGCAGCAGCAAGCACGTGAAAGGGGCGTGGCCTGCAGCCTGCAGCCCCGCACTCACCCACGGAGTCCCTGTTTGAGGGCGGCTCGGACGCGAGCAGGCTGGTGCGCTGCGACAGGCGCCGCTCGCGCTCCGCGTCCGCGCGCAGCGGCCGCTCCGTGAACAGCTGCAAGGTTAACACGGGGGGAAGGTTGCAGATACATTATGTCTTTACTTGTGTCGTACCATGCCAGATCACTGTACCAAGGTTCCGGGGTCGATTCCCAGTGAGACGGAGTATGACGAGTTTGAATTTCTGTTCTCGGTCTGGGTGTGATGTCCTTGTCTAGTGTGTTGTCCATGGCACCCATGGTACAGGGAATCCTAGAGTGGAGCTGTGAGTGTGTAACGTGTGTAGTTATTATCTCTATCATAGTACCTACATCAAGTCAGGTGACACTTATGCGTGTACGTTTTTGGAGTCTATCATTTTTTTAAACGGTACTTTATCAAGAAATGGTGAAATAAACTCCTCGGAAAAGTGAAAGTAAAAAGTTGAAATAATATTTTTGAGTGTGCAAGATTTTATAACGTATTATCAAGTGAAAAAATTATGCAGGTTAAAAAGGGCCATCACATAAAAGGAGGAGGTATTCAATTCAACTGTATTTTTTTATGTTTTTTACCTCAGAATTTTCGACTGAGTGAACCGATTTTGAAGATTCTTTTTTTAATCGAAAGCTGATGCTTGTCACATATGGTCCCACTTAAATTTGGGCTAGATTCGACGAGTATTTTTTGAGTTTTTTTTAAGTCGGTTTTTTTTTTCTTAGTAAAATTCATTATTCAGTCCTTGATTAACATCGAATTCAGTCAATCGACCCTTTATTAATTTTATATACAATTTAGAAAATAAATCCTTATTTTATAATTTAGTGCCAAAAGTTATAGTGGTTGAATGCGTGCAAAGTACGTGAATTGTAATAGTGCAAACAAAATGCAACCTTATAAGTATGAAAGTGCGACATATTTATCTTAAACCTTCACCAAGAGTTAGTTTAGAAGCTGTTAAGCGGGTTAGTATAGTTAGAAAATTAAGCGTTTAACTCACATAGACAGATAGGTATTAGAAATGCATAGCGAAGTATATTTATGTAGTTAAATGTTAGATTTTGCGAAGTTTCACTCTAGTACTAGAAGAGTAATTTACATTATTTTCTTATATTCTTTGGGATAAATGATGCATCAAATAGTCATCGTCCATTATAAATAAGGGAAAACTAATAGGTTGAGGATGAGCTGTGTAATGTAAATTGTGAGAGAAAGTAAAAAAATAATAACTTTTAATAATTTACGACGTTTTCGCTTCACAATCAATAAGACGACACGACAATGCCACCGCTTTATAATTCAAATGGTATTGCCACACTGCTATATAATAAGACTTTTTTATTCTACCACCATTTCGTAAAGTTGCTTTGACATGGAAGAGAATGGATGACGAAAGAATAATTAATATAAAATAATATTTTTAATAACATTTTATTGTTAAGATTGTAATGATAAGATTTTAATTATAATGATGTAATTGTAATGATAAATTAAATTATTTATTTTAATATTTGCATACCTCAACAGGTGGAACTTGGCGGACCTAAAAATGGAACGTAATCTTTTATGTATATTACCCATGTTCATGCAAATAAAGATATTGTATTGTATTGTAAAAGACATTCTTCATCACATCATTTACTAGTGTGACAGCTTTAAGCACACATAGACACAAGGCAGCTTCTTTACACAACACACACACACACTCACACACTCACAAATAGTTGTCGTGTCGTCTTAAGTAAAAACATGACGTAATACATACCTCCTGCCGCAACTCCCGCAGCGGCGACGCGCCCGGCGTGTCCAACGGGCTCGTGGTAAGCACAACACTGTTGTTGGGGCTGTTGTTGGCGCTGTTGTTGTTGTAGAGCGTGGTGTGCAGCGACACGTTGACGGCGCTGCTGACGCCGTTCGCCGCCGCTGACGTGTACCACAGACTGCCGGACTGGATGCCCACTTCGCTCTGGGAATGGAAGGGTGGATGGGTTACGTTATGATTGTCGTGTGTGATAAATTATTGAGAGAAATGCGTAATCTGGTTTGTATAAAACGCGGTGAAACACGAGTTAGGAATCACTTTGCCATTTGCCCTCGTAGCGTGACAATTAATTAGAATAATACAAATTGTAACAATAAATTTAGAAGATTAAAATAAGCTATGTAAACGTGGAATTGTTCACTAATCATCTATTTTATCTATCTACATATAAATAAAAATGAATGTTGCTAAGCGCAAAACTCGAGTATAGCTCGACCAATTCGGCGAACTTTTTTTTGTATGTTCCTTAAGGCACACGGAAGGTTTTATCAATAAAAAAAACTTTTGACAGAACGAATTCTGTCCGGGCAGCTAGTATTATATAAAACATTCACATTTAGTTATCTAATTATTTACATAACGTCTTATTACAATTTAGTTTAAAATAAATAGATAAGTTATAAATACCTTCCGGACCCGTTTCTTCTCCCGCCTGGGCGTCAAAGTGCCGCTACTGCTGTTCCTAAAACACAAAATAGATGTCACATACTAACAATAATACCACATCGACTTGATAAATAAACGACAACGCCCCAACTCAGAATCACTAACGGTCACTTTAATCGCTCCTTAGTATAGAATCTCCATACAAATTCTGTACTAAGTAGCGATTTAAGTAACCGTTAGTGACTCTGAGTTGGGGCGTACACACTCAATCTTCCACACTATGATTTTGAGAACAAAAACTCACCTTGTCCAACTGATCGCGTTATTAAGACTGAATTTAGATTTCGACACCGATCTGCGAAATATAAAAAAGTGGTTAAAAACCCTTTTAACAATAAGAACACGTTATTATTGACTCGTTTTTGGCTTCAACAAAACAAACTTCAACGGCCCACAACTGAGCACAGATCTCCCTCTTGAGGCCTGGAGCATACTCCACCACACTGCTCCAGTGCCCATTCGGAAGTTGTCATGCCGCCCGCAGGCCTCCGACATGCCATCTTACGATTACAGCCGGGACCGACGGCTTTACGTGCCTCCGAACACGGAATCGCTCAAGAATTTTTTGTCACTAGCGGTCACCCAAGCGACTACCTACCGCGCCCGCTATTGCTTATCACTTAGGGGCCATCCATAAACGTCACACGTTTGGGATCGATATAGTGTGACATTGTGTGACAAAGGGTGGGAGGGGGTCCTAAATTTCGTAACGTCACATTTCAAAATCGAATAATTGGTATGTATAGGTAAATATTAAAAAACAATAAAATTAATGGAAATAAAACTTATCTCGGAACTGCTGTTTTAATTTAATAATTTCTAGATGTAAAATTTCATAATATGTGACGTCACACTAGGGGGGAGTCTCACAAATGTGACAAGCTGTGACAAGGACGGGGGGAGGGGTCAAAAAGTCATGAAATTAATGACGGAATTTATAGATGGCCCCTTAGAATCTTTGCAAGGCGCCGGCCTTTGAGCCTCGCCGGTCTCATGTTTAGTTCGTACATAGTTTTTTATCAGTTTACAATGACTAATTAATCAAACGTGTGTGTACAATGTAAACTCACTCGTTTCCAGTGGAGATGTCGGAGACGCGATGCGAGGCGGGCGGCGTGGAGTCGTGCGCGCTCTCACGCAGTGGAATGCGTAGTTGTACTTCAGGAGTCTCGGGTTCGAAGTCGCACATCTGATAACATGCAGTAGTGTTTAGTTACTTAGTTAAATTAATTTGTGGTGCCCTTGTAGCACTGTAACTGGTTATTTTTACAAAGCTTAGCAATAATTTGTTAATTAATATGAATGTAGTTTATTGTAATATCGTGTAATTAATTGCAAAATTAAGATATTTGATAACGGAGCAGTTATACTACAAAATGATAAATGAATTATAATAATAATTTAATGTAATACATGTTTGCATCTTAAATTGAAGAAACACGAGATTGGTTAGATATTAAGAAATATATCAGGTGTCAGGTGTCAGATGTCAGGCACCATCTGTCATGTATCAGGTGTCAAGCGTCAGGGCATACCTTCCGTCCGTACCGCTGGTGCACGTGCTGCTGCAGCCGGCGGAAGCAGTCCAGCAGGTGGCCGTGCATCACATGTCCCGGCTCGCGGGCCGCGTGCACCTCCAGAGCTGCGGATACACAAATACATACACACACGTCACATGATGTATAGTATGTAATACGAACTATAGGTTAACATTAGAATAAACCAATAAGAAAGAAAGAAAGAAAGAAAGAAAGAAACACGTTTATTTCTGTGCCACACATGAACATACATATATAGATCAAAATATAAATATAGTTAAAAAAAATACTAAAATTTACAGACCGACACAAAAAATAAAATAAAAATAAAATTAACAATTTACAGCATTATTGGTCTGTAACGCTCGCATGTGTCGCAGTGGCCCAGAAAATGGAGCTCACTCAGCATAATGCCGTAGTGGTAGCTACGGCGCTGATTTTCAGTGAGTCCATTTAGTGATGTACGGACATCAGTGTCTTAATTACCAGTGTAAGATCAGGTTTATAACAGGCTCGAAGTGAGACAGTGGTGTGACGCATTCCTGGATTGATATAATCTCGCTAAGAAGCGACGAGGAAGGTAAAGAAGTGAGGGGGGTATGCGTTGTGAACCCGTTATGAAATATTTTTCTGACATTGCACACTGCGCCATGGCAGCAGCCGTTACACGCCTGTGCGCTTCATGTGTTTTCTATTTACCATGGCACGAATTTTGCTATTATTTTGAATACTATTCACAGCAAGTAGGGATACAATCGTAGAGATACGATCACGGTCGTAACCTAACGCCCTAACTCAGAGTCACTAACGGTTACTTTAATCGCTCCTTAGTAAAGAATCACCATACAAATTCTGTACAAAGGAGCGATTTAAGTAACCGTTAGGCTATGTCCGCACAGACAGGCGGCTTGCTTAGCGCCTAGAGCCTAGTGGTTTGCATTCTGGCTACTTGCTAGGATATACGGTGGCCGCACTGAGAGGTGGTTAGCGTGGTGGGTCGCTAGGTGTCTTGGTCATTTTGCTTGTCGGCACGTTGACGAAATGTCACTCTCAAAAATATCTTACAAAATTAATGAAATAAATGCAGTGAGATCATTGAATAAATGCAACAATTTCTCGTTTCAGCTTAGTTTTTGCCATTGACATTCATCAATAATATTATATCCATGACAACCCGACTATCAATCTCATTTTTGATGCAAAAATGCCTAGCGCCTAGTGACAGAAAACCAACACGTTTGTTTACTTGGATACACGCTAAGCGCGTTGCTAGGCACCAAGCGCGCAGTGCATGCGGCCAGTCACGAACACTATAGAACGTTCGTTTTACTGAGCTACTCGCTAGGTGACTAGTTAGGCTCTAGGCGCTAAGCAAGCCGCCTGCCTGTGCGGACGTAACCTTAGTGACTCTGAGTTGAGGCGTCAGACCGCTAAGCAGAGACTGACTCGTAACTAAGTAACTGGACGAGATTCTCAAACAAGGCGCCATATTATTAGAACATCACAGTTTACACAGAAGTTCATTCATTTTGGAATATTGTTTTATAGAAGAACTAAATCGCGCTGGATCAGTATTGTGAAGTACAGTCACAGTAAAGATATAAACAGTAACGTGACTCGGCCCGATTCTCGAAAAACTTGCCTACTTGTGCACGGCTACTAGGGCTGTCCGTCGACAGTATTTTAATTTTATCAAACGACTTGAGTTTCTTTGTAGTTTTGTATTTATAAATGTTATATTTTCTATTTTAATAAATGCATTGTGAATAAAAAGGAAGTGTTCCATAAAAATCTATGTTGTGTTTTTATTAGTACTGTGAAGGTTCGTAAGCCGTATTGTATTAGAGACAGAGACTCTTAGGGCAGGGTAAGTTAAATAATAATAATAGTACCAAATAATGGTATTAATTAACAATTAAAATCAATATTACCAATATAACCCCTCGAGGGGCCCTACCACCAGCGGGCCGGATTTAGTCGCCTTTTACGACACCTATCCGGCGTGGGATTGGGGTTAGTATTCTAAGTCGCCCCAATACGGCAAAAGTAATAATAATCAACCATTTGATTTTTTTAGCCCCTTATTTATAAATCTAGGCATTTTACTCGGTGGACTTATGAAAAATAAACAATTTAGGTACCTACTTATTGCAATACGTACTTGTTTTTATTTATTTATCCTACATGCACTGATCTCCTTCGGCAGGACCGAAGACCTTGAATATAATAATTTGATTTCTTATTAATAATTACAATACAATAATTAAGTTGATATTAATCAATGACGCAATAATTATACAATACCTACTTACCTACAATAAGTATATATGTATATCTACCTACAAGTACGTATTACATATTATATTATATTGTATAGTATTATATATACTATATAATACTTACTTGTAGGTACGTATATAAAATAATCTTACCTTTGAGAGTCTCCAGGTAATTTAAACAATGATATTCCTGGGTGACTTAATGTCGTATTAACCCGTCGGTTACCGGGAACGTTCCAGCACGTTCGAACTCAAAGGTACCGCGATCACGCGGATCTTTAAGAATTAAAACACCCAAAAACCGCACAATATCTTGTATTCCTGTTTGCCATACTTATTAAATAGTCACACGCCGCACACGGTCACTACAGCCGCAGTAATCTTAAATTTTTCTAAATCCACAGCCGCACACGACCATACAGCTCAACCAGAGTAGAAAAACTAAAAAAATTGTTATTTGTACCGACCGGACCGTGGTACAAGCTCCGCTCGTTCGCCTGTCGGCAATCGCCACGCAGCGGCCGCTGTTGCCCTCGTATCGCACGCGTATTCGGATGTGGGTAGGTATAACGCGCTTTTCGGCCGTTTGTATGAAGAGCGACTACTGTAGATCCCTATATTGTGGTCAATGAACTAATATACACATGGAAGCATCTTTGATGCCTCAAAATAGCGCAACGAAAATTCAACCGCTGTGGGCGGGGCTTATAAACTCAACCAAAACGCGAATCAGTCAGTTCGGTGTCACTCGTTCGGACGGTCGTTGACTTTAAAAGTGTCATAAACAAGATTTATATAAAAATTTGGTTTCAAAATGCCTTCATGTGTTGTGAAATGGTGCAGAAATCATACAGATCATCGTTCCAAGGGTTCCGAGGATCGTGGAATCACATTTCTCGTGTAAGTATACCGAAATCTAAAACTACAAAAATCTATTATGTGTTCCGATCGACGTCCGAAGTCCATTATGAGAGAGTACATCGTTTCCGTCCCGCTTTTTCCGCTAGATGGTGCTGTTTTCTATACTTTACCTGCGCCACAAGCGCCCTCTATCTAATTAGTGATCTAAATTTGAAATCTAAATTCAAATTACATTCGACAAGCCACGATATTATTTTGTCATTGTTGCGTTGTTTTTCGAACCGCGCTATTCACCGCTAAATATAAATTTTTACAGTTTGACTTTTGAGAGAAAAGTAAAAAGTTGAATTTGTTATAATATTTTTTGTGTTGGTGTTGTTTTATATGAGTGTTTGTGATGGATGCGCCAACGGAGACATCTAGAGAAAGGAGTTCTTCAAGTTTTCGTCGAGTTCTACAAGCGACAGCGAGCCGCAGAGGAAACGCCGCCGCTGGTACGATAGTACGGAATCCAAAGGATACACAGGAGAGTTAGACAGGATTTGAGGTACTATCACAACAGTTGGTGAGTCATGTTAATAATATTTTAACGGCGAATTTTTCCCGTAACAATGCTGCTTCATCTGAAATACCGCAGTGCCAACCCAATGTTACGCCGAACGTTTCATGTACCCTCGCTCATGAATTTAATTTTCAACCTCCACAAATGAACAAATTTGAAAAATATTTCTAATTTGGGTGTGTCCATTAAAGAGCCTACCATGCCTGTTGCTAATCCAGATCGCGTTGCTAAAGTTGTTTCCATGCAGTGGTTTAATTCAACCGAATGGAATTTTGTGGGTTACGCTGTCATTCTTAAAAGGTATGTTGATTTCCCAGCTTTTGCTGAACTTAAAGTAAATGAAGAACTTAGGCGGGTTGAGGACCCGTTTTCGCCCTTAAGATGGTTTCAAATGGAGCGAGGTTTTGCGGCCTTATCTAATGCCCTTTTGGCTTAGAACGAGTTTGTTAACCAATCATTACAGGACATAATAAATTGGTCTGGGAAAGCGGATGTACAGATGACTCCTGCCTCCTGTTCGACATTCTCCAGAACCATCTACTTCTACTAATACTTTTCGTCAAAATAAATCTTTCAATGCTCAAAAGAACCCACTACGGAAGCAAATCCGGGACGGAGAATTTCGGCTTAAAAAAAAAAAACGAAATTTTTCAGAAAAAATGAGAGGGGGGCAAAACAATAAAAGCGGAGGAAAATGGGAAATCGCCATAAATGACTCACCGACTTTTCAGGCGGTTGTCTGCGCCTTCACTCAACCACATGGAAGCATTACAAACCGCCAAAAGCTTTCCTAAAAGATGGTTTCGGGTGCTCAAATACCTTTCGACCAAACGCCACCATTAATTATGCCGACTCTAGAAATTCTAGAAAAGTTTCACATCTCCGTTTCCGCAGACATGACGTCGGCAATACAGGAGATGTTTCAACAACAGATGGTAGAGCTGACTCCTCTCACACCGTCTTTCATTTCCCCACTTTCTCTAATAAAGAAGAGCAATGGGAAAACTCGAACTATTTTTAATCTAAAGGCTTTAAATCAGTACATGACTCCGAAACATTTTAATTTATTTTACTATCAACGAATGCCGGAATCTCTACAACCGACCAATTGGATGGTCAGGTTAGACCTCAGCCAGGCTTATTGTCACATTCCGATTCAACACAGACGTTTCCTTCGGATCAGTTACAATGGTTGTCTCCTACAGATGACATGCTTACCATTTGGCCTGGCCTCTGCGCCCCTAATGTTCACCACAGTCACAAACTGGACCGCCGAGATGCTACGAAGGGTCTTCATTTAATAGTTTATCTGGACGACTATCTATCATATCACTATCGATTAGCTCATCAATGCGAGACTACTCTCAGAGCTCACGTGAAGATCGCGGTAAAGTTCCTATCCAGTTTAGGATTGTGCGTAAAGGAAAAATCTGTCACCACTCCGACGAGGACAGTAGAATATCTGGGCATCTGCTGGGACACCGCTACCAATACAGCGTCCCTTCCCCCAGAGAAAGTGAGCAAAATCCGCCAGTTTCTATTGAGCCTACTCGCTGCCGGCAGTTGGACCCTCAAGCAGGCGCAACGCCTCTTAGGATGTCTCAATTACGCGACCTTCATCACCCATCGGGGAAGGTTGCATTGCCGGGCACTGCAGCGTCATTGCAATCGCCTTCGCAGAGAACCCCTGAACAGCCTTCACTTCACCGAAGAGGTTTTAGTCGAGTTGAAATGGTGGTTACAGAATGTAAACCGGACGAGACCGATACACGTAGTGGCCTGACCTGCAAACTATGTCATCACGGATGCGTCAGACCTCAGATGGGGTGCAATAGTGAACAACAAAAGTATTTATGGAGAATGAAATCATCATCAAAGGGAGTGGCATTGCAATCTAAAGGAGATGTTTGCAGTGATGGCGGCGATAACAACGGAGGCTGCTGTTCTCAGGAACTCGACAGCCATCGTTCAGAGCGACAACAAGACGTTTTTGTTCTATATAAAGAAAGAGAGAGAGGGACAAGGTCTCTACCCCTATTGGAAATGACCAAGAAGCTTCTCAATCTGGCGGACGATTTAGATGTTGTACTCATTCCTCACTACCTTCCCGGAATATACAACACGGAGGCCGACAGCCTCTCGCGAGGTCAGGTCGCCTCAGAATGGCACTTGAAGAAGGAGAGATCAGAAAGAATCTTCAACCTTTGGGGAATCCCCGATATAGATCTCATCTTTGCCTCAAAAAATGCTCACGTGTTTTCGAATTATGTTACAAGAGACTTGTTAGACTCGAACACTTGCTTTCACGACGCGGTCAGCAAGTCCTGGACGTGCGATCTAGCTTGGATCTTTCCTCCACCGGCACTGATTCCACGGGTGCTGCGTCATTTAAACACTGTCAGAGGACGGTACATAATAATTGCACCCAGGTGGACGAAACCCTTTTGGCGTCCCGATCTCAAGAGCCGTGCACTTACGCGGCCAGTGAAAATACACAATCTATAGCATAACTTGATAGACTCTGTAACGGGACGGCCTCCCGCTCAAGTGTGCAGCCTGCACCTGGAAGCCTGGCTTATTTCGGGTGGAATACAATAACAAATGACTAGTCTATCCAGGAGAAAGAATTTCTGTCATCGTGCTGGAGACCGTCTACTTTCCGGACCTACATACATGCCAGTATGGAAAAAATGGTTACTATGGTGTCAACACAATAATATAAATTTCAGCTCTCCTAGCCCTACCGATACTTAGCCTTTCTCTACCTATCCGAGAAACTAGCATATCGCACGATTCTTGTTCGTAAGTCCACCATATCATCCATTTGTGAAATGTCAGGTGACGTAAAAATATCGTCAAGTCCCATTGTTAAGTATATCTTAAAAGCAATAGCCTTAGCAAAACCAGTTCCCCCTAAAGCACCTATATGGGATGCCAGAATCCTCATTAAACATCTCAGAGATACTAATCTAGATTTAATCTATTTATATGAAGTTTCCAGACGTACCGCGACTTTGCTACTGCTGTGTTCAAGCCGTAGGGTCCATGACCTGTCACTTTTACATTGTGATCCGAGTCACTTCATAGATAATGGTGATAGACCTTACATCCCGCGTTCGGTTCCAAGACTGATTCATCATCTAATCAACAATCTAGTTGGGTATTACATAGATCTCCTGATAGAAATGTTGATCCACATTTTTTTGGCTTAGGTCCCTTATTAGCCTGTCTAAAGGCTATCGGAAACATATATCTAACCTCTTCCTTGTAACAAGAGAGAATGTCAGAGCAGCTACTCCAGCAATTATTGGAGGTTGGGTTAAGCGAGTTCTAGTAGAAGCTGGCATACAGGTTTCACCTGGTAGCTTTAGGTCAGCAGTAACTTCCTTAAAAGGGGATAGAAAATTAACCCGTTAATGATATTTTGACCAAAACGAATTGGCAACATGAAACAACTTTCAGAAAGTTTTATCATAGACAAATAAATCAATCCAGTCAGAACAAAACAAAAATCCCTTGCAGTATATTTTTCAGTTTGTTAATTCTTTTGTAGGCGCCCTTATTATTGTAATAAACGCTTTAAAGTTTTATGCATTTATTGCTAGCGTTGATTTACTACTATTTGTTTTCATTTACTGTTATTGTTACACTGAGTTGATTATTAATTCAGTTCAACAATATTTTCGATTCATTTTAAAGAAGGAAAATATTTGTCGAAGAAAGGATTCCAGATGATTTCTAAAAGCGCTGTACCAATTTGTACTGTGAGTATCCATTTAGTTTTTTTCAATTTAGTTACTGTAGTAGATAATAACTCAGTATAATATATATATTTATTACATTTTCAGATGGTGCATTTGGTGCAGTTAAATATCATCTATCAGTAAAAACTATTTTGCAATTCAAAAATCGAAAAAAAATTGAGCTAGTGAATTTTTAATACGAAAAACAAACCTAATTGAACAGATTTAGGTGATATTTGCAACGAACGACAATAAAATAGGACTTAAGACTTTATTATTTCATTATCCTATTGATACTTTACCTTACAATATAAAATGAAATTTAAATGATTAAAAAAAACTATGTATAATTCTGATATTGATATCTGAATTCCGATATAAGGATCAAATATCGAAAATCAATATTGGAATTGAAAACCTTCCGATATTACAAGCTCTAGTGTGTACTGTGCATTGTTTTAACGGTGTTTTCGACAAACATAATTTTAATTGATTAATAATTTGTAGAATCACTGCAGAACAATAGTGAGTACTCAATATATTGTTTTGAGTTTTCACTATTGTCGGCAGTCCTTATAATTGCCTATGTTTTTACTATTGTAAATATATTGTTTTAAGTTGTCAATATATTGGGTGAACTTCCTTTTAGCTCATATTTCCAATTGATCTGAATTTTGGTATAACTATGTAATTCGACGAGCTGATAACGAATATTATAGACAAAATACCCGCATATTTCAATGTCAATTTAACCTTGAAAAAATATTATTTTTAATTTATTACGTTTATTTGGCAAAATATTAATTTTAGGGAAAAATGTTTCCTACAAAAGTTGTAGCCCATTAAAAGATTGAAATTTTATGTTCGATACATTTTTCTTGTGGAGCCACTGATTTGGGAGAAAAATGCGAAATTAGTTCCGCATAATTATGAGTAGTTTGCCTATGATATTCGTTATCAGCGCGTCGAAATACACAGGTATACCAAAATTCAGATCAATCGGCGGTATGGGCTAAATAAAACGAGGTTTATCCATATATTGAGTTTTTACTTCTATCGGCAGTCCTTATAACTGCCTATTTTTTACTATTGTAAAACAAATAACGTTTACAAATAATTCATTTTTTTATGAGAGAAAAAATTTGGTATTAATATTATTTTTATTATTGTTTTATTATGATTGGTTCCCTCATACAATTCACATCCACGGAATTGACGACCTGACTGACAATGCGACAACGCATTAGACAGTACACTGAGTGACACTGACGCGCGAACCAATTGGCGTGATCGGGTCATGGCGAGAACCAATCCCGTTTGGCGATTTCGCATGGTTCGACTACTACTTGCATTAGACCAATTGATGAGTTTGTATACCGTAGTGAGTGGTTTGTGTATGTATACTTCGTATTTGTGTGAGTTTTGGTGCTAATATTTAACGTTAGAATGTACTGAGAGGCTTATTCCATAGTATATTCGTTCACTGATTGTGGTACAGTATAGACCACTTCAAAAGATGTCTGAAGTAAAGCCTATCAATCTAGCGTAATATCTAGTATATTATGTCATTTATAGGAAGCATTTTCAAATATCCTCTAATACATTTAACAGTTCAATTATTTACACACAAAATAGAATTAAAAAGGAAAAACAAAACAAAAAATAAAACATAAAGCTGGTTACAAAATTATTGTCAAAAGGAAGAAGAGTAAATTCCAATTAGCAAACATTTCCCCGCCACTCACCATACTTCAAGAGCGGCACCTGCTCGGCGATGGAGTCGCGCAGCTGCTGCAGCAGCTCCTTGTCTTCCGGGTGGCGCGCCTCGTACGCCGGCGTCATGAACGCGCGCTCGTAGTTCACCAGCCCGCCTTGCACCGGCGAGTCTAGGATACCTGCACACAGAGATACAGACGGTTGCAATAAGCACGGACTATATACTCAACCTCCACCAATCCGCACTGGAGCAGCGTGGTGGAGTGTGCTCTAGGCCTTCTCGAGAGGAGAGAACCGTGCCCAGTACTAGGCCATTGATGGGTTCAAGCCATATTCTCAACAAAGGAAAATAACGAAATATATAAGTCTGTTAATAATGATAAAGTTCTTATTATGACATTGTGGTGGACTAAATCTTGTAGTTCGCTATAAGACTGACATATCGCCTACGAGTTTGATGATCATCTCAACCCTGCTTGAAGGACCATGTAACCATTCGATCATAAGTATTCGAGCAACGCACACATATACACACCTCACATGGCTCAGTATCGATCCGATTAGATCACAATTTGTCCGTGAACGATGTGTATAAAGTTACACTATATCGTGATAAGCTACCACTGACCACACAGCCGCATGGTGAGCGGGTGAAGCGGCGCGTCGGGCGACTTGGCGTCCCTGGCCAGCGCCTTCAGCTCGCGGTTGGCGCGCGCCAGCGTCTCCAGCGCGAGCTGCAGCGGCGACACCCAGTACGTGCGCGTCGACTGCACCGGGAACCAGCGGAGGATACCTGCGGACGTTCAACTATAACGTACAGTACGGCCGACGTATCTGTGAATTGACGGAGGGCGCTGTCGGACGCATTGGACCATTCATTGGACGCAATTCGAGACGTAGTAAATGTCAATGAATGTACACAAAGAACTTATGAATGGGGCGGCATTAGTTCCAATTTTCGCCATTTCACAGATAACTTGGTGGCACTGTATAATGTACTGAAGTACTAGAACAGACATTGCAACTGAATCCACTGAGCCTGCCAATTGGCAACAGTTCGCGGTGTCCGTTCTATACGCCAGTAATAATAGGTAAATGCCTGCGGACGAGGAGGTAGGAGAGAGGATTGATTAAGTGCTACACACAATATGTTCGCTTCGGTATAGCCGTGTGGTTAAATGCAATATGTGTGGATGTACATTCGACTCAAATATATAAGAAGAAAGCCAATATGGAAGCGCTCATAGCCCGGCGGCTTGTGTCCATCCTAAGTGATCGACAAAGTTAAGCAACAGCGAGCGAGGTCGGTAGTTGGATGGGTGACCGCTAGTGGCAAACATTTCTTGAGCGTCTCCGCGCTTCGGAGGGCACGGAAAGCCGTCGTTCCTGGTTGTTATCCTAAGACAACAGTCACCAAGCCATGTCGGAAGCCCTCGGGCGGCATGAAAACTTCCGACAATTGGGTTGGCCACTAACCCCTCCACCAATCCGCACTCGGGCAAGAATCAAATAACAATGACTTACCAGGCAACGTGTCGGTGATCTCCAGCTCGGTTCTCTCGAGCCATCGAGTTGCAAACTCGTTGGCTGCGGACACGTCTTCACTCGAACCATTTAATGCTTCCTCTGAAATTATTTATTTTGGTGAGAACAAAATATCAGTGTGAACATCAGTAGTCTAACTAGTATTATACATATTTATACATAGTAGTACACTTATGTATTACATTATTACTGGTATTATTATTTTTCCGTGAAACCTGTTTGACTTCAGCCACGAAACAATTCTTAAGCCGCGTATCCATTTGAGGCAGAGCAAGTGGAGACCGTACCGCAAGTCAAGACTTGTCGCGACTTGAACCAAACGATGCGACCGCGTAGCGAAATAAACCATGTCGGTTAACGTCCGTGCTCAAACGTCCCAACTCAAGAGTCACTAACGGTTACTTAAATCGCTCCTTAGTACAGAATTCGTATGGTGATTCTTTACTAAGGAGCGATTAAAGTAACCGTTAGTGACTCTGAGTTGGTTCGTAAGACGCCTCAGTGTGAGCCGTCTGTTCAGTGGAGACGGTTGTACGAAACTGAGAGAACTGTGGCTCGGGTTGAGGCTTGTAGCCTCGATGCTCTTTTATGTGGCTCAAGTGGAGACGCATGAACCTTCGGCAGCCCGCGGCACGCTCACCATGAGGCAGTTCGTCACGAGGCTGTTCAAGTGGATACGCAGCTATAGGTGTCACTTACGTCCACTGGCCATTTATAATTAGCTGGATCGTCAGCTCGTTTATCACCTACATTCGTCGGTTTAAAAAGAATATTATTAATCATTTTCTGTCTTATGCATCCACCCCTAATATAATATTTTAAATTTTATTATATTGATATATTTACACAATTCAATTGTTAACTTTTAATGTAATTCATTATTAAATCTTTCAATTACTAAAATGAATTACTAATTTTTGAATATATGTGACATAAATTAAATATTTTAATTTTACGATATCCTTGAACTGTACTTTAATTTAACTTATATTTATTTTGATTCTTACCTAATGAGGTAAGTGATAATTTTCCATTGAAAATTTATGTTCCACTTATTTAAATCACTCGCTTTCTCTGTGCATGTAGTCTACATCTCTAATTACAATGGCAATTACCTTTCTTGTGTAATGTGTTTTGTTGCACAATGTGTTGATGTTCAAATAAATAAATAAATAAATAAACACCACCAAAGTAGCCCAACTGTCACTCACCGGGCCTATGAAACGGCCTCGAGAACACGAACTTGTCGACGTTGTTATGCTCGTAGTACTGCAGGATCTGCTCGTCCACCGGCTTGCCCGACAGCCGCTTCAGCCGCTCGCCCATCACTGGCTCCACGGCGTTGATTTGCAGGTCTGGCGTTGGTGTGGTTAGGGAGATCGACGAAGAGTAATAGCTTAATGGTGTAATACGGTTGAAATTTTAATTATAGTCCTAGCAGGTTAAAAAACAAAGTTGCCGATGTGCTGAGGCATATTATAGGCATAGGCAAACGGCGCGTAAAAATACTCACTAAAGCGTAATACAGGGGATATGTTATTATAATTATATCGTAAATAACTTATGTTATATTATATTACAATAATAATAACAAATATATTGTTAATGTTACACTTAGATATGGTCCTTCGAACCGGATATTAACAACCAACCAATCAGGTAAAAAAGTCAAGGTAACGTATAAAAAATTACATTAAAGAGTACTATCCAACCGTATGACACAAATGGTAAGCCCAATTACCACCACGATGGTAAGTTATCTTAGCCCACGATGGTAAGTTGATACAAAGGATACATTGTCCATTAGACTCGGTGACCTCTTCACCAGGCGGGTCTAGCTTGAGCAGTATCTCGGCGTCGGGCCACTCGTCCAGCATGCGCTCTTCGAAGTCGTGCAGCTTGTCGCATTCGTTGCCGCGGTACACGAACCCCTGTGGACATGTTGTGTATATCTCATAGGGTTTTTATTTTTTACTAGCTGACCCGGCGAACTTTGTATCGCCTAACAAACAATTTTTTTTTCTAAAATAAAAGTAGCCTAAGTTACTCCTTGTTACATCAGCTATCTGCCAGTGAAAGTCCCGTCAAAATCGGTCCAGCCATTTCAGAGATTAGCTGGAACAAACGGACAGACAGACAGACAGACAGACAGACAGACAAAAATTGTAAAAAAATGTTGTTTTGATATATGTACCGTGTATACCACGGAACACAGACACGTGTTCCGTGGTGTATACATCCAAATGCACTTAGTATAAAGCGGTTATTTTAATATTACAAACAGACACTACAATTTTATTTATTTGTATAGAGTATAGATTGAGGTCGATCGAAAAATAAAATTTATTAAACGTTCCTGGGTTCCTATAAATGACATCCATCATAATCTGTGAAATTCAGAAGTATTGAGAGTTGACAAAATTATTGATACGAGTAACCTGGGCCATTCGACAGTTTAACATTTCTTTTTGAGTCCACATTAATCGCTCTCGCTTCGCTTCTGTTCACAAATGGTTATAAGTTACCAATGCCATACATGCAATATATATTACAATCATAGTACAAGTGATATGGCATAAGAAGATATTTAAAACATTTTAGCGGCGGGAGATATCCCGCTAGGCGAGGTTGTGTTCCCTGGGGGACAGACGAGCCCCGACTGATCTAGTCGGTGCGTTGTACATATATATTAACGATCGTGCAAACTTCGATAGCGTGATTCAGGTCGGCATGATGTCACCATGTGTCGTCATAACACTTCTGAACTAAAATTATCTTACATTAAAATTTAAAAAATCCCAGACAGTTTTATTTACACTAAACATAGCTAAGAACACTCTCGATCGAGTCACCTTTCAAACAAAAAAAACTAGATCAAAATCGGTTAATCCGTTTGGGAGCTACGACACCACACAGACATACAGATACACAGACACGTAAAACTTATAACACCCCTCTTTCTTCGTCGGGGGTTAAAAAATAAAAAGTCAACGTTCCCACTCACATTAGGCACCCTCAGATGACTGGGGAATCCCTTCCCATGGTATATAACCCGGAAGTACGTCGGGTGTAGCCGCGGCTGCATCATGGCGCTGTACAGCCGCGCGAGCTCCGCGTGCATCTCCGCGAGCGGCGCGTAGCCCAGCGCGTACTGCTTGAACACCTACGAGGATACACAGGGATGATTTAATTCAACGAACAAACGGATTACTGCATGTCTTGTATAGACCATTAACACAAATAAAATACTCTTTATTATGCACATCACCATACTAGGGAATAAAGAAAATCAATTAATAGAAGCATAAAATAAAAGGCCGTCTTAGGGCCGTAATATCAATCGCAGTTTATTTATTTAGTTTATTTAGTTTATCTATGATTCTGAGTTTAAACTGTCTTTGTTGGTTCAACAAAGACAGTTTAAACTCAGAATCATAGATTAAACTGCTATTGATATTACGAGCCTTTTTATTACGGGTTTTTTTTCCCGTACGGGACGGGAAGTGAAGTTTTGGAAACATCGTTTCATTGAAAATGTATACGATCGTGCATACGCAGCGGAACCCCGTATGGGACGGGAACGGGGCACGCACGTATATTTATGCACCGTCCCCGTTCCGTACGGGGTAAAAACGCGTTACGTTTGCATCGGCCTTCAATACACAGCGAAAAGATCTACCAGACAACTTTTTTGCTATTAACATGTGAATCGAACGAGAAGAGATCAATAAACAAGAACAAAACGTCAGAAGTTGAGAATAATAAAATTCAAAGTCAGCATTTTCCAATAGATTTTCGATGTAAACAGGTACTCACGATTTTTATATTTTGTACCAATATTTCGACCCTTTCGAACCCTTCGAGTTACATGGATTATTGTTACGGCGGTGAAAATTTGTGAATACCTGTCTGCATTAAATATGTTCAGTGTCATGTAGAGCGTACATAACGGGTTGTTTATTGTTAAGTAGTGGGTACAATACACGGACCTGAAAAAAAGACGGACGTAATCCCAATAACAAATTCAGTGAAGGACCCATAGTAATACCCTCTCTATTCGTACAAGTACACACACCCACACACTTCATTGCTTTAATCGCGAATCAAAAATTACGCACACATGGTAAGCGGGCGGCCATTGCTATCCCAAGTAGCACAAAACTGCATTATAAACTTTCACACAAGGCCCACATCGTCAATCTTAGCATTTGTAATGACTTATAAGAGTTCCTTCGGTCTGTAACAGCTGTATAGAAGGAAGCGAAGCTAAATATAATGCTTTATTCTGTATTGTGGTTCTACTATGCACCACACACACGCCACAGACGTCACTATTATTCAGCGTTTAGTACTGCTGTGCCCTATCTGCTGTAAGAGCGCTGAATAATAGGCCACGAGGGTACTCTAAAACTATTGCATTTTAAGACAGATCTCGTGAACAACTATAACGCACTGCTAGTGACAAGCCGGTTGACATTGAAGGCTTTGACAGGTGGATGTCGATGACGTTTTGACAGAACGCAGAGTGACGAATGACGTTTGTAATTTTCTGTCTTCCTATTGGTCGCCCGCGCGTCGGTGTTGCCCGCGCGTGGGTGTTGCTGCCAACGAAAATGTTGTGTTTGTGACGTGACTGATTTGTTTTTCACAAGTGCTTAACTATTTTACTCAATGCTGAATAACAGACCACAATTGAACATTACATACAGCCCTTAGCATTAGGTTAAGATTACAACTGTTCACTAACATATCCGCCATATTTAATATACTGCGTATTATTTTAAAATTATAACCTTTTTAGTTTGGTTTATTTTATGATATATCGACACCAATTTAACTTGAATACCACTGACTAATACGTAAAAACAGCATTCCATGCATATAAATGTACAAAATAATGTTTTTGTTTTTTTTAAAGTCAATATTAAGTTAATATTTTTTTGTGTTCACCATTAATAAGAGGGCGCGTGAAAATTTTGAACGATATATATATGGTATTTCACGATAAAGTTAAATTCCCAATAAGATTTCAAATATAATAGTAAGAAATGGAAGTTTTAACTATATTAAATTATATTTTCCTTGTCACAAAATGGCACCTGGGATCTTGCACACAACAAGTTTTAAGGTATTGACACTGACAGTTCATATCACAATTTCGCTCGACGTTTACTTTCAACTCTATTGAAACATTTGAAATGTTCACTTTGTTTTTATACATATACATGTGATTTGTTAATCAGGCAGTGTTCAGCTCTTGTAATGTCTGTTACCCACATAAAATGCTAATATAATGCTGATATAATCCAATTATTTAGTAATGGGATTTCTTATACAGCTATGTGCTGTCAAATTTGTGCCCAAATTAGAGTTATATCAGCTGTATAAGCGCTTATAACGCTACTATACTGCAACTTATCAGCTCACGTTTCCATTGTGCTCTGTTGAAATACTGTTATACAGCGCATTTGTGCTACTTGGGATGCTTCACTCTCGATTAGACGAGGTTACGTCCGTCTTTTTTTCAGGTCCGTGGTACAATAGCTGTTTATTACACTTCACTATAAAATAAATAATTCATTACAGCACCTGGACCAGTTCCTCCACCGCGTCCACGGCCAGCTCCCACTGCCGGCCACGAGACACGAGTTCCGCCACTTCCAGGTATAACGCTTTCTGGAAACCAAATGTAACGCTACTGTGACTGAATGACAATGTTGGGTAGACTTGGGTACCGGAACCCTAATAATAAATTGTGACATATATAATATAGTCTGCTAAAAAGACATTAAGGACTCCCTGTGTGTCATGCAGAAGAAGTTTTATAATATATATTTTTTTATTATTATTATAACCAATGATGTTATATTTAAAGAAGTAGATACGTTATGCTCTTACAAATCAACCGAAAAATTTGTTCCGAAACATACACACGTTTATCATTTGTTTCCCTACACCAATCAACATCTGACGTACGTACGACTGAGCTCAACTGTGCTAATTAGCCCAGTTTTGGCGTGCCACTTTTGGTGCGCGTATAACCTATCTATTCTTTTAATATAAGATCATTGATTATAACATATAAGTTTTATAAATATATACGTAACATTGGATGATAGTCTGTCTGCGTCCTTTCATTCGTCGAAATTACACATCGACACGCTACGTGGCTACGGGTCTTAAGGTCAACGTCCCTCAAGCCTTTAATGTTTACGAATTCCAATCCTTTTATGGGGAACGTCTAACGTTACTGGCTCGGGTCGCCATGTAATGGTTGGACCACGAGGAGACAAGTGAAACTACGGAATGCTGAGTAATTACTGATTTATTATAATGATTGCTTACTCTATAGGTGTTACTATAAGATACTATAGTAGGAGTAGTGTATGTGCGATAGTATACATACACTGTCTCGTGTGTCTCTGTATTAAATGGCAAACGTCACTGTCACTTACGAAGTGGTTACGTACTCTGTGGACTGTCATGGCGGAAGCCAAATGGCGCAAACGTACGGGGGTGAGGTGTCATAATAAAATACGGGGCATTGTCGAGCCAGTGAAGCTATATTATATTATTACACATCGGATCTCCTACAGTAGGTATGTAGGGGTTTTATACAGTACACTTGGCCTCCAGCGGCATATAAAGACTTCTCTGTCATGCACTTCATCGAACGTCTCACACACCACTACCTCCCTCCCTCTCCCTCTAACCTTCAGCTCCCGGTGCGTGGCATGCGCCGGCTCGTGCGGATGGCGCAGTCGCGGCGGCAGCGGCTCGTCGCTCCACTGCAGCAGCTTCGCGTGCAGCTTCAGCGCCAGCCCCGCCTCCGTCCAGTGCGCGGCCGACTTGTGCATCGCTGCCAGCCGGTGGACGTAGCTGGGGGTACAAAATACGATACAATCATTGAAGTATAATGTCATAGAACCAACATCTCGAACAAAATGTGTGTCCCGCCGGGAGGTTCTATTTTCAAAATTGTGTCCCCGTTCTCCTTTCAAAATGGAACGAATCCATTGAAAATTGAAGCCAATCGGCGTCAATTCATTGGGACATACATTGTCATCGCAGTGTCAGTTCTCTATGCTAGTAATAATACTTCAATGGATACAATAACTTTTATTGACATTGAATAAATCTCCTGCAATTAGATCTGATGACCTTGAAACGCCTGAACAGATTACAACTAAAAACCATCTCGATCACGTCAGCTTTCAAACAAAAAAAAAACATCTAAATCGGTCCATTCGTTTAGGAACTACGATGCCACAGACAGACGCACAGATACAGACATGTCAAAGTCATGATACCCCTCCTTTTGCGTCGGTGATTAACAAGATGTTTTTATTGATGTATAGTTAGGTACATACGTATCCGTTCAGTAATTTGCTTTGTGTGAGATCTGGTGTCCAAGCTAAGCCGAAGGCGCCGCTACCAGCGCCACGCTCGAGGAGCGGAGCGGCTGCGAACTAAAGGGCGAGAGAGAGAGAGAGAGAGAGACAACCTACCGTATATACATGTGCGGGCGCTCGATCTGCTCGTAGAACCGCAGCACGCCGGACACGAGGTGCATGCGGTGCGGCGTGGCGGCCGCGCGGTACTGCAGCAGCGCGTCAAGTTGCCGCGCGGCCGCCGCCACTAGCGCCGCGCCGGACGAGCGGAGCGGCTCGGATCTGAGGAGAAAGAGAGAGGGAGATATATATAGGCCGAGATAGAGAGATCAACAATAATGACGCTAAAGGCGTCACTGATCGCTACATTCCAAAAAGAGAACAAGAAAGTACTGGCTCTCAAGCCCCCAACCGTTAAAACAACGAATTGTTTTGTCTCTAGCCAGGCTGGATGGAAAATTATTCACGTGCCGCGAACGCACTATTTACACACGCGGCTCGTGCTGTACATGTTAGCATGCTTGCGTGTACCTGTTGACGAGAACGCCCGCTCGTACTGTACTGTGTGTAACTGTACGTGTGCGTGCGTGCGTGCTACACGTACCTGTTGACGAGCGCGCCGCACAGCGACACGAACCGCTGCCGCCAGGCGGCGTCGCCGCGGCCCGCCTCGGCCAGCACGTCCAGCTTGTCGATCAGCTCGCTCTCCAGCGCGCGCAGCTCGCCGCCCTCCTCTACAACACAACATACACATTGTTTTTAACTGATAACGCTTTGGAACCTTAGGATCATATACTTAAGGTATTCTTTTCACATCATAAAATTCCTAGTCATGCTGTGCTGACAATTGGAACAGCTCTTTGATATATAACAAATAACCCGCGGATTGTTGCAAAGTAGACTAATACTAACTTAATAACAATGGATTTCCGCAAAGTAACGCCTGATACTATCAACTAAGAAAAAATCTGTTAACAAAAAGGAGAAAAGGAGCGTAACAGTTTTCTATTAGTCTATAATATTATAGCTTGGCTACCTCGTACGGCTCTTATATAAAAAAATAAGCATATTGTGGTCTTAAAGGAAAACCCCTCGCTATACAAGGAGACACATCGACATAACTCACCGCACTCGCCGCTGACGACATGGCGCGTGTACTCGGTCTGCATCATGTCGAAGAACAGCGGGATGGTGGTGTTGCGCACCACGTCGTCCCGCAGGAAGCTCACCTCCAGGAACGGACCCACCAGGAATGGGATGAACGAGTGTTTGTGTTCACCTGACCAGGGGAATACCAAGAAAAATTAAGGAGGTAAACGAAGGTACACAAATCAAAAGAGATAGGTTAAAGATTAAAGATATATTTAGAACAAAAACAATTTTACAAATTGTATGTTCGTAAACACTGGCTATAGTTGTGGCTGGCTATAGTGGGAACACAGTTATCTGTGTTCCCACTATTTACGCCAACCTCGGAGTACTATGTTTCATTATTACTAACATACAATATTATGTTAAATCATTAACAAATTAAAATATTACTACAAACTGAGATCATAATTTTAATTAAATGAAAATATTTTGTTGAATGTTTACATAATAATAATTTATGTAAATGTGTGTGAGTGTGCGTGCGTGTGTGTAAAGTATGCAAGACATAAAACAAAAACATTACATAATACTTAATACTACAGAATTTTGGTGTTAGTATGAATGTCTTTACTGAATTTATTATATTTAAAATCAGTCTGCTTCCTATTAAAAAAATATTTTTCAAAATCGTTTCATATATGAAAAAGTTCTGATAACAAACATAAAAACTCTCTGTATTTTAAGTCAGCTTAAAACCACTCACCAAGACTATACCACATATCCTGCAAGGCAGTGGCAGCACATCTTCTCAAATCCCCGTACAGCGCTCGCGCCCTCTGCCTGCGCGCGGCCGGCAACGTCTCCAGCTGCAGCGGTGGCGCCGCCGCTAGCAGCCCCGTTGTCACGAACCACTCGCGTAGCGTCGCTTTAGTGGAGTCTACGTCCGCGTCGTCGGCTCCGTGCAGACGGGATGTTAGGGTGGTTGATAGTAATCTGGAAGTTACGTTGTTATGGTTGGGATAAGCTATTGGAGTAGAGTTTTTACGGCGCATTTCTAATGTGGATTAACAATATTAGGAGCATCTGCATCTTAGCGCATCAGGATGTAGATGTGGCCAACAGAATTGAAATCCATAGATGTATCGAAGAAACGAAGAAACAACCACCCAAGTTATTGTTTAACGCTAAATTTATTTATTTTCAATTTGTTTCATTTTAGTGATTTTCATTTGCATGCTACAAATGGTAAAACACATTGGAATTTTTTGTATCTGATGATCATATATATGTATGTGTATTTTGGGGGCGTCGATGTGTGAAATTGTGTGACAAGGGGTGGGAGGGGGTCCTAAATTTCATGACGTCATATTTCAAAATCGAATAATTGGTATGTATAGGAAAAAATAATGGAAATAAAACTTATTTCGGAACTGCTGTTTTAATTGAATAATCTCTATGTGTAAAATTTCATAATATGTGATGTCACACTAGGGGAGGGGAGGTCTCACAAATGTGACCGGCTGTGACAAAAATGAGGGGTCAAAAAGTCACGAAATTAGTGTGACGTAATTTATGGATGGCCCCTAACCAAGTCCTTCATATCACCCTCCCACGTCCACTGACCTGAGCGCATGCAGCATGACGTAGTGCTGCAGGTGCAGCATGTCGGCCCAGTGCGCGCGGAACACGGGCCGCCGGAGCAGCGCCGCCACGAGCGCGACCGCCTCGTCCGCGAGCACGCAGCCGGCGGCGCCGAGCGCGCGCGCCACGCCCTCGTACTGCTCGTGGGACATCTGGCGGACCATCTCCAGGAGGACGCAGATTAGACGGCGCTGGGGGGAACACGGTTAGTGGTTACTAGCGCGAACATTGGGAAAAGCGGTTTTCTTATGTCTTCCAAAAAGTTTAAAAATTGAGAAACACGTATTCCATTGATTTAAACAAATAACGTCTGTTTTGCTTGCAAAGAGAGAAACCGGTTGAATATAGAAAAGCCATACATACTTTTACGAATTACTTCGTTGTGGAGTGTTGAAATACGGCTAGGGGTTACTACTGTTACCAGCAAGCCCGCCCTCGCGAATATCGGTAAAAGGTTAACGAAAAAAAAAGTTTCTTTCCAAAAAATCCAGAAATATGTACTACATTAATTTAAACAAGAAGGAGGCGAATTGAGACAAATTGGTTGATGTCTAAAAAAGCATACAATCTTTACTGAACCTCTAATATTCCCGGGATAAAAAGTTTTCTAAAATTACCCCAAAGTTTGAGTAATATCATAATTATACCAATTTACACGGAAATCTGTTCATGGGTTCTTATGTGATGCCTGGACAAACAGACATTAATTCTCAAAAAAAAATCAGTTTTTCACTCTACCATTAGTACTCTCTAGTCTCTACTATCTCTTATCACGGTGAATCAGTTAACAGATTAACTAACCGAAAAAACCATAAATCACTCACCAACAGCTGATCAGAAGCGACACTGAGCGCCTCATCCCGCGAACTATCCCGAAGCATGGCGGCAGCGGTCCGAAGTACGGTGGGAAGCAGACACCGCGCCACTTCGCACCGATCCGCTTCGACCGGCCCGACGTCGTCACGCGCCAACAACGACACTACCTCGCCTAACGTCTCCACGCAAAGCTCCTCCTGTGTCACGCAACGCTTGATATAGGCTTTATAGTATATTATTTTATCTACATATCTTAATACATTTAAAGTAATTGGTATCCGAGGTTTAAACCTGGACTCCACTATACGTATTTTATATGTATTAGGACAACTTGAAGATAATGGATTTACTACAGATATAATTATTGTATATTTTAAATATTTCTTAAAACTGATTCTTATAAGTGAATTTTAATTAATTAATTATATATCATAGGTAAGGACTTCATTTATAATTAATTTACCTACAACTTCACACAAAACATTTAAATTGTATTGTCTATACACAGAAGCAACTTAAAGCAACAAATACAAATATTTATGTAACATTCAGTATGATAAATAAAATGAGTCGTGAAAAAAAAAAACTAAACTTGTTAAATTGCAGTAAATTACGACCATGGAAATAAATAACATAGTTAAAACTATAACCAATTAATATACCACTAACCTCTGTTCATATTGCGCCCCGGCTGCATAGAATTAGACAATTATAGTTTTAAATTCACACACTGATTTTTCAGTAATTTGTTCGCTTTCCTTACATCCTAATTAAGTCTAAATTAATATTAATTATACTACTCTCACCTCTTTATTAAAATATAAAACGACTGCACCACGAAACTGATGCCATAAATTGCTACCCTCTCTACTCATGTACTATAGATATCATATTATTATTATATCAGTGCTATAACTATACTTCTTTACATATGTTTTTTTCAGTATTATTTAATTAACAGTATTTTTGTTTGTTTTTATTTTTGCGACACCATAAGCTGTCGTTTGTAAGAACAGTAACTTACTCACTGTTTCTTAATGAGTCACATCAATAAATAATTGATAATAATCCCATTAGTTCCATAACTGTAAAATATGACATCAAGTATCACGGTGCACCCGTCGCGTACCACACGTGAACACGCACGCAGTGACGTCAGAGCTACGTACGCGGTGCGTGCGATGCGCGCGCGTGTCCCGCCGCGCGCTGTCCGCGCCGAGTAGCCGCGCCGCCTTGTGCTCGGAGCGCAGTTTGTGCGCCGCGTCGCGTTCCAACTACACACCGCAGCGAATGCTAGACGCTTACCGGGCCGCTAGGGGCCGCTCGCTTCTTTGACGACACGGTTACGATACGCCTTTATGCATTTTGATTGCCAACACAAGAAACTTTTACTAATCTAGAGGCGACAATGCGAAGAGGTACCTTAAGGCTGATCACGTGACATTGGATGAATATCTGCGGCCTTTCACTGGACGAAGTTTTATATTCACACCTTACGAGTCTTAAGATCTTAAGTCTTAACCTTGTACCTTTTGACTGATTAGTGTTTTTGTGAAAATTTTGTGCAAACATTTAATTTAGGTACATAAAAACAAAAAGTTATGTAAATTTTATCTATGTACTTAATTGGTATACCTTTAATAAATAATTATGAATATAAGCTATGATTATGATTCATCAAAGATGTTCATCTAATATCACGTCATCCGAACAAACCTTTTCGAAGTGTCACCACAAGGTTAGTATAAGCTTCTTGATCACACTTGAAAGGCTTTACATTCTTTCAATACAATGTTGTCGTGTCGTCAAATAAAAAAGCGGCCATAGATCGCGAACCGTGGATACGAGGACGTTTAGTTAAAATTACTAAAGATTTTAACATTATTAACGCTACGATTATCTTTATAATTATTTTTATTTCATTCTGTAAGTGAACAAATCGACATAATTTGAGAATATGATCTAGAATTTCAGTTACACGATCGGTAAAAGTACAACTGTTCTATTTAAAGGAAGTATGTATTATCATACAAACTACATTATTACGATATGCCTTTGGAGGGTAAATACAGGTCTTTATAGGCTAATTTTATAGTTTTATAAACTTATAAATTTTTCATATGAAATAACGCCCTGTCGAATAGTAGACGAGATATAATAGAAAGTTCTTGAAAAGTAAGAAATTATGTGTTTTAAATTTTAATACTAAAAGGTTTTAAATAACTTTGCTTAAATAAAAAATACGTCTTCAATTCCACGGCTTGCGATCTATTTGTAGAAATTTTAGGCAGTAAAACGAGTAATTAATAATTGTTTTTTTCCTCGTTCCACTGCAAAAAATACACTCACGCGGTATGAACGTAGTAAGCGTTACTAGCATAATATGTTTTTAATAATTAATCTGTACAATGTAACATATTGAGAAATTGACATATTAGTTTTTCAAAAGATATAGATTAGAATTATGTATTTAGTAACTTAACTGATTCAAATGACTACTCCCCGAAAAAAAATTTTCATTAACTATACTTATACAGTGAATTATATATTCACATTATAACGTGTTATATTGTACAGATAGAACATTACATTCATAAGTTGTCCGATTTACTTACATTTTGTAAAATCTGACATCTGACAACAACAAAGTAATTTCGAGACAACGAATGACTGTAAAGCATGCGTCACATCAAAAGTTTGCACACAATAAAGTCAAGCGACACTGAGAGCTCGCTTGTAATTATCAAAAAGGTTTTGTTTAATAAAAACCCTCAATTGAGAACACGACATCAAAAATGTTGCTTGTTATATATGTTGTTTGTTATACTATTTTTCGTCGTTAATGAAAACATTAGTGTTAAAAATAATTATTCCACACAAAAACATTTTACTGACGTTACGTGTTTGTGGTGAGATACTGTATAAATATAAAATGTGTAAAAGTGTTGTGTGTAACTGTTCAAATATAAGTCATAATATACCTACATTTTAGAAAGAGAGATGATAAAAAAGAGTAGGAGGGGTGATTTGGTTAGGTTAAGGTGTCCAGGAGTGGAGAAACCTGTTAATAAAATCTTAGAACATTTACCAAAATTAATATCAGATATGAATAAAGATACCTGAGTATCACTGAACCTTTATAACGGGACGTTCTTTATTAAGAGACGCACAGGTTGATCAAATTTTGCTCAGCTTAAAGACAAATAAAGCCTTTTAACATAAAGGTTACAAAAGCGAAGGGGTTATTAAAACCAGTCAAACTTTACTCGGGTAAGTCGGTCATTTGTATAAGTATTGTCTTCCATTATCCATATATTAATTTATCTAATAATTTACAATGTGTATACTTTTTTTTAGGGTTCCGAACAAAAAAAAACGAAAAACGGAAGCCTTATCGCAATCACTCGTGCGTCTGGGCGACCGTCCTTCACAGCCAATTTTCTCCGAAACTACTGGACCAAATGAGTTGAAGTTTGGTACTCATGTCTATTTTGTGAACTTAAGACGAAGATATAAAAAAGTAAATAAATTTTGAAAAAAAAAACCAAAATCAAAATTAAAAAAGAAAACTGTTTTGCAAACCGTATCATGTGACATGTCAAATGAAACAGCATAATGTAAGGATTTAAAATATATTTTTGTTACTCGCCCTTGTTAAGTTTTTTTATTTGTTTACAGCGATGTTGGAATATCTGATAATAATATAGATAAAGAAACCCCTTTGCAATAACTGGTGTGATACCCTGTGCACCTTAGCAAAGTATGCTATGCGATAAATTTAATAAATGTTCCAAGATTAAAATAAAAGTGTTAGTATAAACAGAACAAATACTTATACTTAGTGCTGGAAAACACACACAACACACGAAACTAACCAATACATACATTTGTGGTTCACAATATTATTTACGAAAACCTCCCTTCTGTACTGATATTGCAATCCTGTTGTTTTTGTATAACATTTATATATTTATTTAAACTTTTGAACCTTACAACAATGTAAAAGGTACAAAGGCGGATTATGTTTTTTTTCAGTATTTTGGCATGACAAATGACTATTAGTAATAATTCCATACCTAAATAAAAAAATAACATTTAAATACAAAAAGGACCACCATATACTCTTGACTAAAGGAAGGTAACATGAAAAGGGATTAAATAAGGGAATCATTAAAGGACTCATAATTAAAATTAATGATCAAGAAATGCTTGGATTATGAGAATGTAAGATTTCATAATTTTAGTTTCTACTTACTGTAAATATGCCAGCAATTCTGTGCACTAACTCGCGTATTTCACCGAATGATTTCCTTCGGTTTACTAAATACATCCCTTTTTCTGATATCTCCTTTGATAATAATAATAGATTTTATAATTTATTTATATAACATGATTCTTTCTGTAATTTGTATTTTTCTTTATATAATTTTTTTTAATCATTTTAACATTTTAAATTATATTATTAAAATTTTGACATTTTAAAACTGACAATTTTTTTTTTTGACATTGATACTAATTGAATATAAAATGATTGAATAAATAATTTAATTGGAAAATTGTGTTATAAAACGTTGTTAATTTTAATAATTTAAAAATTATTTTGTATTTTTGTATAGTCAATAATGACACTATTGCATACCATACGTGGTTGAATGTATTGGAATTTCATACTTTTAACACCATTGTAAACTACATTCTTGCAATAAAAATGATTTGATTTGATTTGATTCCAAGACACTATACTGCACTTACTACAATAACGCGCCAAACTTCAAGGAATCAAGTGTTATGTTCATAATTATACTTTTTGATTTAACTGCAAATATGAACTTTATTAACTAAACAGTTACTTCATACAAAACAACACGAAAGGTGGCGACACTTAAGGAGAATTTATTAAAATAATATTCATTATAATACTAGTTACAATAATAAATTAATTGTGAACCACAAACAACCAAACAGAACACACACACACACATATAAATCACTTCAACATGCCCACACATATAGATATAAATATAGTGAGATGGAATTAGAAAATCATATGGATATATTCGAAGGTTTACTTTTTAAAACTATTATTCTCTAAGTGCCAGTTAGAAATAGAATTGTGTGCATACCTCAAGATGCGTGTGCGAAACTAAATATTAGTTGTGAATAAAGAACCCTTATTTTATTATTCCAATCTTACCTTTATTTGTTTAACGTTTTTATTCATGTTCAGAAAACCAATTTACGAAAATTTTACCTTATTGACTTTTGAATCCGCGAATGACATCTTTATCATTTAGTTGTCTTTAGTTAATCCGGTAAAAAGTATTATATCTTCTGTAAGGGTTATTTACACATAAGTCATGAACTAAAATAACAATATTAAGTTGGTAGTTAATTATCATTTGATTGTTTTAATCAACGCCTAAAGCGTACAATGTAATATTAGTATGCCAGCAAAATTATTCTAAAACAAAAACGGATAAAATAGACGGATTGTAGCATAAAAGTCCATCTATTTTCTCGAGTTAGCTCTGCATATAACCAATGTACCGCAATGTCAAATTGACTTTCACACAATTAATAAAAAGTAAGACATATATTTTGAAGGTTTGAAAAATTCGAAAGTGGCTATGAGGGTGGCAGTACTTTTTTTACTAAACTACTGAACCGATTTTAATCAAATTTGCATACCGTGTGCAGTTTGGTCCAACTTGAAAGATAGGATACCTTACATCTCCCTTGAGGCACACGGAAGGTTAAAAAAACTTTTGACAGAACGAACTCTGTCCGGGCAACTAGTATATTATAACTTAATTTTGTTATACTAGTATGTTTTTTATGAACCTATCAATCGGCCTCTACAACTTAACAATGACAGAACTGGACATGTGAAAAATAGAAGAAGAATATTGGCAGTCGGAGCTATGACATGGGGTTCTTTAAAAGGAGTGTCATTCGCATCATTTAACGTCAGCATCTCATCCGCTGCTTTCTTGATATTGCACGTGTCCATAGGCGACCATGACCACATACAATAAAGAAGGCCGTATGCTACTCTGCCTGTATCTCATATAAAAAAGTGATAATAGTAGGGCAGAGTCAAATAAACATTATTTTATATAAATCTACTATTTATAAAATAATTATTGACAAAACTACTCGTCAGATCTAGCTCTTTAATTAGGACTACATGACAAGCACCAGCTTTCGATTAAAAAAGAATCATCAAAATCGGTTCACCCAGTCGAAAGTTCTGAAGTAACAAACAAAAAAATGCAGTCGAGTTGAATATCTTCTCGTTTTTGAAGTCGGTTATAAAATAAGTCTCCTCAAATAATTGGTAATAGATTTTTTTTTGTACAATACCGATGCGAACAATGGTTATATGCGCTGGGCGGTAACGGTGACAAACATGCGTAAAAACAACACGAAACCACGGACCTAAAAAAAAAAGACGGACATAATCCAAACAACAAATTCAGTGAAGCACCCATAGTAATACCAACTCTATTCGTACAAGTACACACACCCACACATTGACATCATAATGCTTCAATCGCGCATCAAAAATTACGCACACATGGTAAGCGGGCGGCCATTGCTGTGCTTCACTCTCGATTAGTCTTTTTTTCAGGTCCGTGCACGAAACATAGTCATTTACGTTATTAATGTTAGATTACTAAAAACAATGTGATTTTTGAATGAAACTAAGCTGATGAATACTTAAGAAATAATATCAATCTTATAAAATATTCAATTCACAATTTTATTATAGATTATTATTAAATTATTCAACAAAAATATTACGAAGACATGATACAACGAATTTATTGACTTTTGACAGATTCAAGACCTGAATTTTGACGTGTATTAACTGTGGTTTTTGTATTGTTTACTTGTCTATGGCTATTTTATTGTTTGACATCTGAAATTTGAATTTAATACGTATTGGATAATAACAGAACATATCATTATAGATTGCTTTAATTTAATTAACCAAACTATACAAATGTCCGTGTGTGGTAGCGACCGTTTAATGGATTACTCCACTTCCGTTGCCATTTACTTTGTTTCTTACTGTACATAAATTATGTAAAGAACTCTCGTTGCCTATAAATCCAAATCGAAGCTTTGTTGTTTGTTCTCTTTACAATTAAGGGAAATAATCTAGTGAGACTAGAATCTGTTAGGTACTAAATTTTAACACAAAATATTCATTTTAGTAGTACTAACTAGTAGCGAAGACACAAGTACCTAATTATCGCAATGTTTCGTAAACTATGCTAAATTCTAAATGTGCTAAATGTCAAAACAAGAATATCTTCAGCAAACCATATAACAATCATATTCCTTTATTTGTGACAGAAACGGAAAAAAAATATTTAAATTTAAATTAGAGACAAATTGCATTTTATATAACTTTAATTTGGGTTGCAAGTTATATAACTTTAATTTGGGCTGGAATCGCTAAGCTTTTGTGAAAATAGTAATGCAAAAAAGTTTTAAGTAAATGAAATTAATCATTATATGTCTTCATTTTATAATTTTTATATATTTTTATTATGATTCCCAAAGCAAATAAAAAATAACAAGAAAAGTATCACGAAAATGGTACAGAAAATACTGGTACAAGTAAGGAACGAAGCGATATTTGGTTTCCAAAAGATATCTAACAAGTATTAGTAGATGTGATATAATAGTCGAACTAACACGAAAACATTTGTGCTAATAACCAGTACTCACTATAGTTATATTTTAACATGGCATTTCCATTTCAAGGTCAAGTTTCATCTGTCAATCTGCTAAGATTTAATAAGGTTGTAGTATCAAATATATCAAAATAATGCCTATCGTGAGCACCAGATATCACTTAAACACAATAATACAGTTAATACAAAACAACACGAGTATCTACAACAACAACATGAACGACAACAACAAATAAACGACACGTAAACAGTGCGTAACATGACATGCGTAGCGTGCGCTTACCTCGGTACACCTCCAACGAACACATACCTGCCAGCCGACTCGCGACCTAATGGCCGACGAGTTTGGAGCGAGAATCGGTTGGCAATTATTAACAGTACGAATCAATTGTTTATTGAGTGCTATATGATTAAATAATGACAGAAAATTGGTTGTGTGTAAAGTCAGTTTACGGACGATAGTTTTACATGATAATGTTGAGAATGAGAAACATTGATGAAAAATTGCATACTTTTATGAATTGAAGTGATTATTATCACTGAAAAAGAATATGAAGGCATTATTATCACTGAATTATCATTATTTTTTTATTTTTTTATTTATTTAATATTACATCTCCTCCAGCGTGCACCGGAGACCTTATATGCTATTATTATAATATTCACATTATCATATTTAAATTATTTAAAATTCCAAACTTATTAATAAATTTGTCAATATTTAAATTAAATTACAATTCCATTAAATAACTTACTTATTATATTACAATTTACTTACTATATATATGTGTTTTATATCTACATAAATATTTTAAGCCACGTAATGTTTTGTCAAAATTGCACAGAAGAGTCAATTTATAGCCACTTCACCGTGCTTCCATTACCTCGACACACCTTGTCAGTGATAACTCTACAGTAATTTACAAAGAGTGTTCTGTTATTCCTATCATTAAACATTATTTTAAAGTTTTCTGTCGTTATTTCCATATTTGTCTTTATTCTTAATTCTAATCTAAGTTGTATAAATCTCGGACATTCAGTCAAAATATGGACTACGTCTTCAATTATTCCATTCTCGCAGACGCACCACGGAGAGTCGCGCAGCTTCATTTTGTGCAAATACTGGCCGATGCCCCCATGCCCGGTCAATACTTGGGTTAGCAGCTTGTCGAATTATCATTATTTTGTACGAGTAATCGCCCTCGCTTTGCTTCGGTTTTCTTATTTTTTACACCTTGGGTTACATTATTGGAGTTTTAATAAGGATCCCTAATTTTTTTGAAACTTTAATTTATCCTATGTTACCCGGGGATAGTGTAGCTTCCCAACAGTGAAAGAATTTTTAAAATCGGTTCAGTACATAGATATATACTCTAGCTGGATCGACGACTTTGTAGAGGTACCTGAAGTTCGATTTCGATAAAACGTCATCGATGACGTCATAACCTAAAGTCCCTAAAGAACCAATCACAGGCCGGATTGAGGTTGTCCTTCATAATTATAGGGTATCCACACTTACATACTTAGAAAGATTGTCCTATTTTGATATGGTTCTTCCAATGAATTATATGTTCTACTAGAAACGCTCATGAGTACTAACGAAACGGCCGAGCACGAAATGAACGCGGCAGAGTGGGGGAAGGCTATGGTCATAGACACAGATAGAAACAGACATGCAACTGCCTCATTACAGATTATGTTGCCTAATAGTTTTTGCCCTCATGAGTAAAAAGCTCAATGCATACGTAACGGGCTTTTTCCGTACGGGACGAAAAAAACATCATCGGCGACGTACAGGCCACGTTCCGTACGGGATTCCGCTGCGTATGCACTATCGTATACATTTTCTATGAAACGATGAGGGTGCGAACACAGAATTATACGGATTAACGTTTCAGTTGTAATCAATTGTACCTAACGACATAAAAACGCAATAAGATTTATTCCGTCTCTAATACCTACAATAGTTCCGCTATGGAACATCTGTACATTTTTAAGTCTATGTACGAGTCGTACGATTTTATTCCTAGCGATTCTCTCTTTCGCACGCATAGACGGATTGTCGTCGTGCAAACGAGACAGACTAGCGTCAGGTTTGTAATAATATGGCTGCCGACTATTTTGGATAAAATATTGGATTAAATCAAGAAATACCTTTTATTATGTTTGTTTTGTTATGAACTACGAAGTTTTTATCACTTAATCAATGAATAGTCATTAATACTTATTTTAATACTAGTATAAAGTATTGTTAGATTTTTAATACACATCTACGTTGTTTTGTCGCAGCAATGTGGCCGTTTTAACTCCGCGCGTGCTAATAGTACACTGCAACCGTTGTTGCCTCGTCAGGTATTCTCAACGGACCATATTAAAGTTACCAAACGCTCAATCTAGTAGAATATATAGATCGCTGGGTTCTTCAAAATGTTTTCTGTAGGTAATTTTTCTATAGGTAAAAATTATATTTTAATAATACGTTTTATTAAATTTTTTTCAAAATTACTGAATTTAAAATATTGCATTAAGAGCAAAATTGAGACGATTGCACATTCCAGCTTTTTATTAATGAAATGTAATAAATAATATTAAATGTACAGTATTATGTTATTATTCTCCACTTTAAGTTGCTTTACGTGTTTTTAGATTTACGATAGCAAACCCACCGATCGTCTGCTGCCCATGACAATATTGATTACCATTAAACAAGACTCGGGAAGGGACTGCGAATTATTCAGTTAGGAAAGGATATTAACACGATTATCACTGACTATCGACAACAGTACAAGACCACATTTTATGCAACACAAACAAAAACGACGAGTACCTATGACGGCCACAATCTTTACAAATCCCCGATGACCATAATCGCCACTCTGAAAAATTGCATTGATTTTTGGCGCAGTGTTGCAAACTACCATACAATTACGGTACCTATAATATTCATCTTAGATGTTTTATATCATTATAAAAAATCATAATCAAATGCATCGAATGATATGTCCTGGGACTATAGATAACATGGACACAATGGAAAAATGAACTTTAGAGTATGACGTCATCGAACTTCAGGTACCTCTACAAAGTCGTCGATCTAGCTAGAGTATATATCTATGGTTCAGTAGTTTCGGAGCCTATTCAATGCAAACAAAAAATCAAATCTTTCCTCTTTATATATTAGTATAGATAATACAAAGGAGTTACAGGCGTTCCAGTAGCAGAACTATTCGAACTGCTAGCTCTGACATCACACGAGAAGAGAGATAAATGTGTCACAACTCACAAGCCAACGCTTGGGCCGATCGTGCCTCTCTATCGCTTGTTCCGCGCTCTCGCTTGCACGCTCAGGCTCAGGCGGAACGTAACCTTTTCCGTGCGTGCAGCCGGTGTTCATCGATTTATAAGACGTTATCACGTCAAAAATTACAAATTAAAAGTATTCAAGACGTTTTGTCACCTACTTTTAGCACAAATGAAATTTAAAGCAATGACAACATATTACAACAAAGCCTTTTCATATCATTTCAGTGCAATCAATGTATTGACCTTTAATTATACATATACACCTAAAAACTCCTACATATGTTATGATCATATGGTACCGATAGATAACCACGATAACATCCGATTCTCGCTTCAAGCTCGTCCGCGCGTCGTATATTCGTTGCCAAATGTGCCATATCATACATACCATACAGGTGGAGTTTAGCACGGACGGACACGTTACACGTTACACGTTCGTTATCACATACATACCGTGGATGGTGGGCGGAGACTGTTTGGGACTGAGGAAATTTTGTCGAATGATATTTCTTTTCAATATTCAAACAGATAAATGATATAGATCAAGGGCCAAGATATATACTTTTTTTTACTTTTTATAACTTAATTCTCAACTACAATCCCAACTTGTAGGGCTTGTTTCACAATCTTCAAGTAGAGTCCTGAATTAGCTATTCGCCGGTTAAAGTGACGTTAAAGTGTCATTTTACATACACGAAATGTCAACGTAACCAACGAATAGCTTACTTCGGACTTACTTGAAGATTGTGAAACAAGCCCTTATAGTAAAAGGTAAACGTATAAAAAACTCGTAAAATTACATACAACATATCTTTATATTATGTATCTATTACATCGTATCACTTCGACAATATTTCCATGGCGTACTAATTAAGTGAGTATTATAATAATTTGTGTTGAAATGTAATGTTGTGCAAATGAGGTGCCGAGTGCGTATATACGAGTATTACAAGTGATATTATTTCGCGCAGACATATTAATTCACATCCTGTACATTTTTTGTTTATTACACATGGGTATGGGTATTACTCACTGTCTTGGCTTCATAAATACATTTATATACGGATTTGGTCGAATTTCTCTGATATAAGTGGAAGAGGTTAAATAAAATGTTCGCATCCTATTCAGATAGTTTTTACTGTAATTCACGTTTCTTTTACTCGTTCATGAGACACAAACCTACAAATTTTATGAAAGCCAAGACGATATTGATATGAATAGTATCATAATTATTAATTCATTCTGTAAGCGAAGGAAATTGACCGATGATTTCTAAAAGATAGTCAGTATAAAAAAGTAATTGTATTACGTGTAAATTTATTCAATAAACAAAATAATTAACACAAAGTATTTACAGTATTTAAACATGTTAGATTAGAGTGAGTCGAGCCCGACCTACCCCATGAACAATGGACAAGGTTTTTGCGAAAGGTACGTCCTATTGTAGGTTACTAGCCTCTACCATCCAGTTTAATTTCCCTACTAATATACGAGTACTAGTACCTAGTATATTAGTAGGGAATATTACCTGCCTGTGTTTATCACCCTATAGAATCAACAGTGAAATGTTTAACATGTAACACGCAATGTACGTACGTAATCTTACGTACATTACGTAAAGTGTAAGTGCGAGCAGACCGTCAATACGCAAATGTATTGATCTCGAGCTCAGACCTCATCAGCATGTTTATTGAATATGATGTGTGTGTCATGTGCGTGTATGTAATGACCTCGAACACTAACCTCATTAGCGTTTGCATGTGTATATAATTATGTACCACGTGTGCGTGGCTGTATATGTGTGAAACTTGAGGGCCGTCCTTACTCTTACTATCAGACTCGGCAGGTGGGTATATATATGTAAGCGTATATCACATGTATGTGGGTATATATCATATCAATGTATACTGACCTCCAACGCAGACCTCATCAGTTTCTGCAGCGTGTCGGCTAGATGCGGCAGTAGTAACGCGCGCGCTTGCGGCTCTGCGGCAAGCGGACCGCGCACCAGTTCCAGAAGCGCCATGAGCCGCTGCTTCGCCAGCCGCGTGAGGGGCAGCGCTTCGAGGGCGTGCACGCAGTATGCGCTGTGGAAGGTTTACTGTTAGCGATAGATTATGTGCTCCACCTTCTTGCTTGTGTCAGTCACAAAAGACGAGTGTTCCGGCTAGGGGCATGAGAACCAGTTCTTTCTTTCTTTTTCTTCGCTCTTTCTTGGCTATAGGCGACAATAGCCAGTAGCCACATACCATCAAGTGGATCGTCAGTTCGCGTGTCGGCTATTTCCTTAAAAAAAAGTACTTTAATGAATAACAACTGCACGTTCTTACACACGCATTCTTTACATACGCACACGCACGCACGCACACACGCACCAGTCCTAATTTAACCGTGTATATCAAACCTAAGTTCCGTAGCAGGGTATATCCGCATGAGATGCGGTATCGCATGCGGCAGGTACTTGAGCGCAGAGCCCTGACAGGTGAGCGCGTGGTCGCCGCACCGCATCAGCCACACCAGCGCCTTGAGCAGCTCCTGGGGGAGTTGTGGTGGGGTCCATTATGTTGGGGTCATGTTTGTCTGTGCGCTAGTTGCAGGTTGTAAACGGCTTAAGCAATTTAGGGTCACAGTCGTTTTATTATAAGCGTAGGTAAGATCTAGTGTTTGCTTTATTGTTTGGTTCATGAATAAAATTATAATTTAAATAGTCTCGTGAAACAATTTCATGTAAAAAAACGTAAAATTTTAAAATTGGTAAATTGCTCATTATTTCACCTACAGTACATGACAAAGTAGAAGTATTATTAAAAATAACTGGATGTCAACATGAAAACGTAGTCATACTCAATCTCTAGACACCTCATGCAGAGCACCAGTCGCTAGAGTCCAACACGCCCTCACCTCCAGTTGGTAGCAGTAGTGTTGCTCGGCCCCCTCCCCCTCCCCCTCGGGTAGCACGGTGGCGCGGTCGCCGAGCGCGGCGCGCAGCTCCCGCGAGCGGACCACCAGCCGCGCGAGGCTCTCCAGACACTTCATGCAGAGCAGCAGCCGCTTGAGGGCCGCCTCGCCGCGCTCGGCCGAGCGGATCGCCCACACCATTATCGATATCAGCTTCCTGGTTCACATATAATGCGGCTTATTAAATAAATAACGCTTCACACTCATAGCCGCACACTAGGATTCCCTGTGTCGTGGGAGCCATGGACAACACACTAGACAAGGACATTCACACCCAGATCGAGAACAGAAATCCAAAGTAATCATTTAAATTTCCGCCCTGCTGGGAATCGAACCCAGGACCCTTGGTGGGGCGATTCGGCACGGTAACCATCGCACCACACAAGTCGTCAAATTTACGTTACGTTATTATGTACATTATTACGTTTACGTTATCTAATCGTAATCAAATACGATCCCACGTATCATCGTATTCATTGCATAGTTAAATAGATGTTCACAAGTCTTATCTAGACTGTCTGACTGCCAGATCTGCCATGACGTTGACACTACTGACACTACCAACTAATGTAACCGATAGTGTTGCATTACTCAGTAGTATATCTACGGGCGACGGTCGGATATTATCATAAAAAGTCGAATCGTAAGATCAAAACCTGATATAAATCTTTGTCACGAAAAACATGACCGCTGCCGCAACAAACAGGACACACTCTTGTCACAATCAACCCCAAGCAACTCACTCGTAAGCCAGCGCGTCGCAGAAGCTGGTCTCGATGTAGACGAGCAGCACGGGCTGGAAGTGCTGGTACTTGTGGTCGCCGACCAGCGCGATGACGCACAGCAGGCAGTCCAGCACCAGCACCGCGTAGCTCTGCTCCGTGTACTGCGGCTCGTCTTCCTCCACCTGCCGACAGGTGGTTCGTTCGTTAGCACCCGACGCAGAGATGGAGTTATATTGATGTCTACTGTCTATGTGTATGCCTGTGGCATTGAAGCTCTTAAACAAATGGGCCGATTTTGATGCAGTTTTTCGTCTTTGAAAGCCGAGGAGATCGAGGTTTTTAGCTACAATTTATGATCTGTTCAGGCATTCAAGACCTGAGCTTTTTTAATGATCTCGATAAACCACCATCCAGGTTGGTGGGTACTGGGTACCTGCGTGAGGATCCGGAACAGCGCGTCCAGGATGTCCTGCAGGAACTTGACGAGCTCCTCGCTGGGCACGCGCAGCAGGCGGGCAAGCGCCGCGCGCAGCGAGCCCTCCGCGTGGTGCGTGTTCCACTTCAGCACGCCCAGGATCTCCTCTGGGGGAATATGGCGTTAACGTATTCAATGAGGCTTAAAAATTTTAATAGAAGTTAATTGGTTAAATTAGAGTTATTAGTCCTTTTAAACTAAGTGATCGACAAAGTTAAGCAACAGCGGGCGCGGTCGGTAGTTAAATGGGTGACCGCTAGTGGCAAACATTTCTTGAGCGCTTTCGTGCTTCGGAGGGCACGTAAAGCCGTCGGTCCGGTTGTTATCATAAGATAACAGTCGCTAAGCCATGTCGGAGGCCCTCGGGCGGTTTGAAAACTTCCCACACTCGGGTTGGCCACTAACCCCTCCACCAATCCGCACTGGAGCAGCGTGGTGGAGTATGCTCTAGGCCTCCTCACGAGGAGAGATCCGTGCCCAGTAGTGGGCCATTAATGGGTTTAAGCCATTATAATCAATTATCAAAAACATTACTGTAGTACTCGTTAACCCACCTCTCTGCGTCAACTTCGTCGAGCACAGTTTAGTGGCGACCGCCAAGCTATCCCGCTGCAGTAGCGTCAGCGGCCCGCGCGTGAGCCCGCGGTCCGCGCCCGCCGGCAGCTCGTCGCGCCGCGACGGCAGCGCGAGGCAGGCGGCGCAAGCTTCCGTCTCGGGGTCGACGCCGCTTGACGACTTGCTTTTGTGCTCGATCTGGGGGGGAGAAAGTAGTTATGAACCAGGTAACATATTCGTCCCCATGCCCTCCCATTTAGCTCTACAGCACGACCAACTTATCTGTGAAATGGCGAAAATTATAACTAATTCCGCCCCATTCATAAGTTCTTTGTGTTCATTCATTGACATTTACTACGTCTCGAATTGCGTCCAATGATTCGTCCAATGCGTCCGACTGCGCCCTCCGTCAATTCACAGATAAGTTGGAGGCATTGTACACCATTTTACAAAGTAAACTGGTGCCCTGAGAGAGGAATTAAAGTCGAGACTGCTGAGTAAATACTGACTGTATGTTGAATAAATCATCCATTAAATAAGTATAAAACTAGGTTACATTGTGTATAGAGATTATATGTTTAGTTAATACATCTAATTAATACATCTCAACAACGTCACCGTGACGGCAATCTGCCCAACGCCCCGTTACCTTGTAAACGCACAAGTTGTGCGTGGTGTCCGGCGTGGTGGTCCCCTCGCGCTGCATGAGCCGCAGGTAGGACAACGCGAAGTGCCGCTCGGCGCGGTCCTTGGCCTCGTTGGTGGAGCGGTGCCGCGCCAGGAACACCAGGTGCGCCTCCTTGAACGCTTCGATGTTCAGGCACACCTGACCAATGAAAATGAGGTTTATATCGGTAATATCGAAAAAAATATATGTTTACAATTTCGACGTTGAAACAGCGTCACAAGGGTCAATAGCTAGTGGCTGGCTTCAACCTAATAATGGCCCACTAATGGCCATTAATGGGTTGAAGCCAATGGCCCACTAGTGAGCACGAGTCTCTCTTGAGGGCTTATATAGTGGCCACCCAAGTATCGGAAGCTTTCATTCGACATGGCTTAACGATTGTTATCTTACAACAACAACCGAGACCAAAGGATTTACGTGCCCTCCGGAGTACTAGCGTTCACCGTTGCTGATATAATAAGGTAAATAATAATAATACCTTAAAAGTCTCCTGCCACCGCGGCCGGTCGTCGTGGTAGTACACGAGCGACGTGTACTCGTTCACCCGCGGCACGCCCGCGCCCACCGATATCACTCCCTGGGAACAATGCAGCTTTTCACTTGACTTGTCGGAAACGCAACAGAAAGAGGGCGGGCAATCAACGTTGATAATCTTAATTTTACTAACAAAAAATAACCGACTTCAAAATTACTCCAAAACTACTTGTCAGATCACGTTCAAATTTATGTGGGACCACATGACAAGCACCTGCTTTCGATTAAAAAAAGAATCATCGAAATCGGTTGGCGTGATATTGAGTTATTCATCCATTTGTCGCACTCAAACTTAATGCAAATTTAAGACTAATATGGTTTTCTCATGGATGCTATTGTCAGATCTCAATAAAATTTAAGTGGGACGACATGACAAGCACCAGATTTCGATTAAAAAAAGAATCATCAAAATCGGTTCACCCCGTCGAAAGTTCTGAGGTAACAAACATAAAAAAACTACAGTCAAATTCAAATTCAAATTCAAAATCATTTATTCATGTAGGTATCATTGATACACTTATGCACGTCATTTTTTTTTAATCTACCAGCTTTTCGCAAAGGTGCTTTGTCATGGAGGAGAAGAAAAACCGTAAAGAAACTCCTCAGCACATCTTTTAAAAATAAAAATACATTGATATATTTATTACAAAAATATATATTACTAGCTTGTACGGAACTGGTTGCAGAGCAGGTCATTTCCATGCGTCTTTGTCACTTAAGTACTCATCTACAGTATAATAACCTTTGCCTAAAAGTTGAGATTTTACATGTTTCTTAAACAATTCTACTGGCAAATCACGTATTAACTTCGGGATTTTATTATAGAACTGTACACCAAGCCCCATAAAAGATCGCTGCACTTTAGAAAGACGGTAAAATGGCGTTACTAATTGGTGCATTCTTCTGGTTTGGCGATTATTTATTTCACAATTTTGTTTATACGCGCTTATATTATTCCGTATAAAAACCACATTACTATAAATATACTGTGAAGCTACTGTAAGTATACCTATTTCTTTGAACCTTTCACGCAAAGTTTCTCGAGACCTAAGTTTATAGATAGCCCTAATAGCTCTTTTTTGCAGTATGAAAATTTGTTCTATACTAGCTGCCTTGCCCCACAGCAAGATGGCATAAGACATAATACTGTGAAAATATGCAAAATAAACCATCCTAGCAGTTTCGACGTCAGTATACTGCCTTATTTTTCTAACAGCATAAGCAGCCCTACCGAGTTTAGTCGCGAGATTTGTTATATGTGGGTCCCATTGAAGTTTATTATCTAAGGTCACCCCTAAAAATACTGTAGATTCCTCCATATTCAATGTTTCATTATTAAGTTTAATAAGTTTATTGACTTTTTTGACATTAGGAAGTATAAACTCTATACATTTAGTTTTTTTTGCATTTAACAGTAAATTGTTAATAGTGAACCAACGCGAATTGAGAACCTCCTCCTTTTTTGAAGTCGGTGAAAAAAATAGATATACTCTCATGTATCACTCAAAGGTACAGTACGGCCGCTGAATCTTGGCGCGTCTGAACATAGGCTTTGCGAACTTTAGCGCATGTAAGACAGAGATGGCAACACGAACATGCTAACGTATGACTGAGACACAATACAACGCGTGTCGAGTATTGGCGAATTAAGTTACTGCGCAGCCTTCTGCGCGAAGTTCAGACGCGCCAAGATACAGCGGCCGAAGTATAGCAGTCACGTAAATCACTTTTTTATCGTCCATAAGTAACGGAATGACGTCGCACTTCACACGGATTACCAAAAATCTACCTGCGTCTCGCACGCTATGACTTAATGCTTAAGGAATATTAAAGCTTATATTGCTGTTCTAACGTAGTGGTAATACAATTAAAATCAATTTAAATGTGTACACATTAAAAGATACAGTTGTGATGTAGTGTTCATCCTCAATAAGTGAACACAATCGCACACTTAACAACACATCTAATAACATAAATGACTTTAAATTATCTTTTATTTATAGATAGCACCCACCGGTATCTGTCACTCGCAACTGTCGAGTCCGCGCACATATTATATGTCGATGTTTCGAAAGTGTATTGTATTTTATATTAAAGCATACTTAGCAAAGGGAAACCTCTCGCCAGGCGAGGTGGTAATGAGCCCCGACTAATCTTGTCGGAGCATTGTACATAGCTAGCGATTGTGCAACCTTTCATAACGTGATTCATTCATTTATGTATAATACATCATACCGGTATAGTAGTACATACCGGTATCTGGCGGCCGCGGCTGTCCAGCACGCGCACGCACATCTCGATGTTCCGCTCGGAGGACTTGCCGCCCGCGCGCGAGTACGTCCCGCCCGCCAGCGTTACGTACAGGTCGTTGCGCGCGTCGCCCGGCAGGATCACCTCCGGGAACCCCATCTTTCGGGCGATCGCTGACGTGGAGTTCGTCTCGTCGTGGACCTACAGACAAACAGACACATCTATATAACTTGCTTAGATCCTGGCAAAATACTCTAAACTGCATACCCTTTCGACTACGAACATTTCTCATTTGTATAAATATGTTTATAACTAGCTATCGAAACTAAACTTCGGGCTTAGACTTTTAAATATGTTTCATCGTAAATTATCTATACTAATATATAAAGAGGAAAGATTTACACATAGGCTATATTATATTTTCAAAAAAATTAGGAATCCCTAATAAAACTCCAATAATGTAACCCAAGGTGTAAAAAAATAAGAAAACCAAAGCAAAGCGAGGGCGGTTACTCGTATAAGATAAAGACACTTGACTATGTCTGATTACTTCACATGTACAAGCAGCAAAACAGTTCAGTAGCGCACACTAATAAACAAAATGTATTCGTGATGCTGACGAATATTATACTCGACGTTATCGTAACAGCTTGTATGCGAATAACTCATTTAGAGTCGTACTGAAGTGTTTTGCTGTGTACAACACATAGATTACCCCCAATAGATACCGTATACAAGGCAACTGACACGCGCCAACACGTACGTGCATTTGCATGTTCACGACGATAGTGTCGACCAATACGTATACTGACCCGTCAAGTCCAAATATGAATGAGGATCAGTAAAGTTATAGCAAATTCTATAGAACTAGTATCCACGCGATTCTTTATGGCATATGAATGATATATCTTTTTGAATCATCCAAATCGGACTATTACTTACGAAGATATTAAGTAATAAACATTGCCGTTCCGGCCGCTAAAATTCAAACTACGCGGGCGCGTGTGACGTCACGATTACCGTCGCCGCCAGTTAGCCGCTGGAAGCGATACGGCGCGCAATGTTTTGTTTCGATAATTGTGACTTTGAAACAAATTAAGTGTCCCATTTGTGCCTAATTCACCTTTTAACTATGTATCAGTATTGTATAGTGCTTAAACGTTCAAACACTTCTATGAAAACGCCAAAAAAAACTATTTTTTAACGTGCCGAAAAACTCAAAACTTCGTAGAAAATGGTATTCCGTTGTAAAAAGACAATATATGATTTATCTTCAATAGTAACTGAGCTGGGAACCATATCTTTAACTTATGTAAATTTCGTAGTTGTATCTATATAGCCAGCTGTGGTTGGGCTCCGTAACATTTTTTTTCAGTGGCAGATGGCTCCTCGCTGCGTCTATGGAGCCACATCAAAAATGCTACGCTATGTTTGCAGCCTCCCTTTTGAGCAGCACAGTCATGGAAATCCACCTTCTCTACCGTTCAGCAGCAATACGCTTTACTTTTTAGGGTTCCGAAGTAAAATCGGAAGTATCGGAACCCTTGTAGTTTCGTCATGTCCGTCCGTCCGTCTGTAATTTTGCATGGATATACATATGTACACATTTATTAAAACTCCAGAATCGTGGAATAAAATACTGAAAAACTTTTGTTCAGGGTACCTCCCCTACAGGTGTGAGGATGAAATTTTTTATTCGTCGCGTACCCCGTAGTGTGGGATATCGTTGAAAAGGTCTTAGAAAAATATTATGGGTCTTCTAGGACCATGTTTGGATTTAGGGGTGCGTTTGCGAAATATTTGCCTTTATAGTGCTAATTTTGGTCGAGCCCCTACTACTACTCAAAGGATAATTTGTAACGATGAGTGAGAGGGAAATAAAAGCGGCCAAGTGCGAGTCGGACTCGCCCATGAAGGGTTCCGTAGCAGCAAGTAACATAATGAAAGGTAATTTGCGGTTTACGATTTATGACGTATTAAAAAAACTACTTACTAGATCTCGTTCAAACCAATTTTCGGTAGAAGTTTGCATAGTAATGTACATCATACATTTTTTTAAAGTTTAGAAGTTACAGGTGGGACACACATTTTACCACTTTGGAAGTGTCTCTCACGCAAACTATTCAGTGAAGAAAAAAATGATATTAGAAATTATATGCTGAAATTATATATATATAATTATATGCTGTTTATTTATCTACATGTACGGTTATCATCAGAAGTAGCTTAACATTTTAGTACCTTGTTACATATTTCTTGAATTTGTCATAATGTTGTTCGGAAACCGTCGAAACAGTTACTATTATAAAGTACTATAATGTTAAGCTGTTTCTGAAGCTGACTGTTGGTAGGTAGGTACTTATTAGGAATCTTTAGGTCTAACTTCTAAGCTGTTCGTAGTAGGTAGGGGTAAGAAAGAATGAATGTAAAGTAGGTATACGTACAGGGATATATTCAGAACATATGAATGAAGTGTTTATAGTTTATTGATAAACGAATGTTGTTTTCGGTATTATGTAGATCATTTCGCGGATGGCTTTTTAACCTACTTGCGCTTTATAGTGCATAGTTCCCTACGCTGATGATCTATGACAGAAACCTTAATATTGGTTGTCAATGGCTGTTTTTTAGGGTTCGGTAGCCAAATGGCAAAAAACAGAACCCTTATGGATTCGTCATATGTCTGTCTTTCTGTCTGTCCGTATGTCACAGCCACTTTTTTCCGAAACTACATATAAGAACTATACTGTTGAAACTTGGTAAGTAGATGTATTCTCTGAACCGCATTAAAATTTTCATACAAAAATAGAAAAAAAAAACAATAAATTTTGGGGTTCCCCATACCTACTTAGGACTGAAACTCAAAATTTTTATTTCATCAAACCCATATGTGTGGGGTCTATGGATAGGTCTTCAAATATGATATTGAGGTTTCTAATATCATTTTTTTCTTCACTGAATAGTTTGCGTGAGAGACACTTCCAAAGTGGTAAAATGTGTGTCCCCCCTGTAACTTCTAAACTTTAAAAAAATGTATGATGTACATTACTATGCAAACTTCTACCGAAAATTGGTTTGAACGAGATCTAGTAAGTAGTTTTTTTAATACGTCATAAATCGTAAACCGCAAATTACCTTTCATTATGTTACTTGCTGCTACGGAACCCTTCATGGGCGAGTCCGACTCGCACTTGGCCGCTTTTATTTCCCTCTCACTCATCGTTACAAATCATCCTTTGAGTAGTAGTAGGGGCTCGACCAAAATTAGCACTATAAAGGCAAATATTTCGCAAACGCACCCCTAAATCCAAACATGGTCCTAGAAGACCCATAATATTTTTCTAAGACATTTTCAACGATATCCCACACTACGGGGTACGCGACGAATAAAAAATTTAATCCTCACACCTGTAGGGGAGGTACCCTGAACAAAAGTTTTTCAGTATTTTATTCCACGATTCTGGAGTTTTAATAAATGTGTACATATGTATATCCATGCAAAATTACAGACGGACGGACGGACATGACGAAACTACAAGGGTTCCGATACTTCCGATTTTACTTCGGAACCCTAAAAAGTAAAGCGTATTGCTGCTGAACGGTAGAGAAGGTGGATTTCCATGACTGTGCTGCTCAAAAGGGAGGCTGCAAACATAGCGTAGCATTTTTGATGTGGCTCCATAGACGCAGCGAGGAGCCATCTGCCACTGAAAAAAAATGTTACGGAGCCCAACCACAGCTGGCTATATAGATACAACTACGAAATTTACATAAGTTAAAGATATGGTTCCCAGCTCAGTTACTATTGAAGATAAATCATATATTGTCTTTTTACAACGGAATACCATTTTCTACGAAGTTTTGAGTTTTTCGGCACGTTAAAAAATAGTTTTTTTTGGCGTTTTCATAGAAGTGTTTGAACGTTTAAGCACTATACAATACTGATACATAGTTAAAAGGTGAATTAGGCACAAATGGGACACTTAATTTGTTTCAAAGTCACAATTATCGAAACAAAACATTGCGCGCCGTATCGCTGCCAGCGGCTAACTGGCGGCGACCGTAATCGTGACGTCACAGCCACGCAGTGAACTTTGTAAGTAATTTGGTCATAACTTCGTCAATTTTTGTCGTAGAACAAAAATTTTTTCACTGTATGTTAAGGATTTCTTAGCTCTATAAATCTGCATTCTCAACTAAAAACGTTACGGATCCTCATTACAAATAGCCAATCATAGCGCATTGTTTTGCCCCCGCAGGCCGCGCCTTCCGCCAAATTTTGTGAGTTCAAACTCTAAGAAAATTTCACTTATGCGGTATCTATTGGGGGTAATCTATGGTACAACATAAACCAAACCTATCTATACTGTACTGTACGAACTGTACCAACCTGTATAGTGTTTTCCTCGACCAGCTGCAGCGACACCCACATCCCCTGGGGATGCTTAGCGTCCTTCAGGTCACGGTTTGATATCACCTTCTTCAGTAGCGTGTCCATGTTCTCTTTCTCGCAGCTGTAACAATCGTTACATTATGTCTACTTAAAAATGTTCGGCTTATTCGTGTTCCGGTAGAGAGTTTGAGAGGCAGTACTTCTCTTGTCCTTCTTGGCCAGCACAGGTCGCGACGGTGACGGTATTGCCGTATTGGAATACTAACCCCAATCCCACGCCGGATGGGTGTCGTAAAAGGCGACAAAATCCGGCTCGCTGGTGGTAGGGTTCATCGAGGGATTGTATTGGTAAGATTGATTTTAATTGTTGATTAATACCATTATTACTATTATTATTTCTCGATGGGATTCGCCTGGATAGCTACCACCCTTGAGCATGAGTCAGCCGCCAAACGACTCGTGTTCCGGCAGGGAGCTTAAGAGCCAGTTCGTTCTTTCTTTCTTTCTCGGCCGGCCACGCATCAGTGATGCCTTTGGTGTTGCTGATGTCCATGGGCGACGATAGCTACTTACCATCAGGTGGATCATCAGCTCGTTTTCCGGCTATTTCCATAAACAACACCACTTTTTTATTTAGTTATTTCTTTACGTACCATATAAAAGTATAGAAACAAAAGCGAACTTAATGCTAAAAGCATTATTTGCGAAAGAACCTTCGGGTAGTAATAAAACAACGATTTATTAACGATTGTAACTAGTTGGCAAACGAGCAGACGAGCCACTTAAATAAGTAGTACCTTCCCTTTCAATCTACCCACCATATGATCAGTAGCGGTGTAGCGGTGCAGCGGTCTAGCGGTATAGCGGTGTAGAGGTGTAGAAGTGTAGCGGTGTAGCGGTGCAGCATTGTAGCGGTGCAACAATGATGTTTTTAGCCGTATTGGGGCGGCTTAGAATACTAACCTCAATCCCACGCCGGATGGGTGTCGTAAAAGGCGACTAAATCCGGCCCGCTGGTGGTAGGGCCCCTCGAAGGATTATATTGGTAATATTGATTTTAATTCTTAATTAATACCAATATTACTATTATTATTTCTCCATGGCGTTCGCCTGGATAGCTACCACCCTTGAGCATGAGTCAGCCGCCAAACGACTTGTCGTGTTCCGGCTGGGGGCTTGAGAGCCAGTTCTTTCTTTCTTTTTCTTCTCTCTTTCTTGGCCGGTGTAGCGGTGTAGTTTGTGTAAACACATAGTACTCACGCATAGAACGGCAGCTGGATGTCCTTGTCGGGGTTGTCGGCGGCGAGGTGGCGCGTGACGTCAGCGCACGCCACGCCGAACGGGCGCCGCATGACGCACGCGTGCGACGTCGGCGCCGCTGAGATCGTGCTGCGTCTGATAACATATACACTAGAGATGCGACGAATATTCGGTTCAGTTTGCTAAGTTGTCAAATATTTAAGGTCTTACTTGTCCAAATGGTTGCTTAAATTGCTGAATTCAAAACCTAAAATTCAAATGATGAAGATTCTGAATAATAAATCTATAATATATAAATTACGTGTCACGTTGTTTGTCCGCGGTGGACTCCCTAAACTACTAAACCGATTTTAATTACTTTTGCACACCATGTGCTAATTGATCCAACTTGAAAGATAGGATAGCTTACATCTCAAAATAAACTTTTGACAGGACGAAGTCTGTCCGTGCAGCTAGTAAATTAATATAATAATATAATATAGATAGAATCTACAAAAAATCTCAACATCTTAATTCAGAAGTTGGCAAAGAGCCATATACCGATAGATTTTTGAACCATACTGCCTTAAACCAGCAGGTCTCGCAATAGATAATTGAAAGACTGTAATGCTAGAAGATTATAAAAGGTTGTAAAGGCAGCGGTACCTATGATCGACATTCTGCGGCTCCATCGCTCCTATCCGCACCACATGGCACACCAGAAATAACTTCTCCTTCTTTATATCAGGCCCCAAATCCTGCAAAATGCAAAACGAACCTTTAACATGGAATATTACACATTTGGTCGAATTAATGTGGGAGGTAAACATGGTTCGGTAACAGCAAATTATTTCGTCTTCTGTACAGTACGGCCGACGTATCTCGGCGCGTCTGAACTTCGCGCAGAAGGCTGCGCAGTAACATAATTCGGCAATGCTCGGTACGCGGCGTATTATGTCTCAGTCACACGTTAGCATTTTCGTGTCGCTGTGTGTGTGTGTGTGTGTGTGTGTGTGTGTGTGTGTGTGTGTGTGTGTGTGTTTGTGTGTGTGTTTGTGTGTGTGTGTTTGTGTGTGTGTGTGTATGTGTATGTGTATGCGTGTGCGTGCGCGTGCGTGCATGTATGTGTGTGTTTTGTCTGTGGCATCGTAACTATTAAACGAATAGGCCGACTATGAAGCGGTTTGAGCTGACTGGATCGAAATGGTTCTTTGGCTATGTTTAGAGTAAATAAAACTGTCAAGGGTTTTTTTTAACTACAAAATGTATAGTTATTATGAATAAGGCATGTATAAACCCCCTAACAAACCAACTCACAGTGAACAGCACGGCGCTGGACGCGTGCGCCGCGGCGGTCACCGGCGGCCACCGCAGCAGCGCGCTCTCAGTGATCTTGTTCCCCGCGGCCGAGTGCAGCGCGAGCAGCAGCTCCGCGCTGTCCGCCATGCGGCACACGAAGTTGTGCACGCGCACCACTATCTTGTAGGAGCGGGACGGGGCGCCGACAGTTGAGCTGGGCCGGTCGGTAGATGGCGTTGTTTCCTGGTTATGTGGATTAGATAAGCGATAGATGGCGTTATTCTTATACACTGGACATGTCAAATCGAGTGATGACTCTAGTATTTTGTAGTAACGCCACATAATACTCAATAGTAACTATTGGTACAGAAGAGTCACTCCGCTAAATCATTTAAATAAATAGCGACTCTTGCTCCCACACAATAAAGTGTAATTCAGGTCGCACAGTACTAATCGTCAACAGACGTTGACATCTAGGACGTTGACTCTTTCTAATCATAACTCTTATCCTGTCTGACATTGTCTGACAATGTCAGAGTTTACATGTGTGATAGATTAGTGACAGATTACGAACGCGGCACGTACTTGTAACTCATAGCAAAAGTGCGGAGTGCGCCAGTCCTGGTAACGCTGGTTTTCGAGCGAGGTCTGAGATTCGACTTCCGGGTAGGCATATTTCATTTTTGTTTTTAAGAAGTTGACCTTTGTAATCGTTTTATTTATCTACGCCCATGCCATACAGACAAGTCTAAGAAACAAGCATTAGCTGCTTACAAGCCGCTTTGAAACTACGAAGACGGGTTTAATGTTACGTGTTTAGGTTATAAACAATGGTGACTACTGACCATATGGTTTTTTTACTCATCGCCAAACGACTCGTCGTGTTCCGGCTGGGGGCTTAAGAGCCAATTCTTTCTTTCTTTTTCTTCTCTCTTTCTTGGCCGCCAACGCATCAGTGATGGTTGCCTCTGGTGTTGCTGATGTCCATGGGCGACGATAGCCACTTCCCATCAGGTGGATCGTCAGATCGTTTGCCGGCTACTTCCATATGACAAGAAAAAGGCTATTAGAAAGAAAATATGAGTAAGCCAAGATCGCCCACCCCTACATAACATCATCAAACTCACCATATTCTTGTCGATCCTCGCATTGGCCTCGTCGTGCATCGCGTTCAGTTTGTACGCCGATATCTTGGTGGGATCCACCAGCTGACCGCTGGCCGTTCGCACTGCTAGCTCCATGCCTAGCATTCTGGAATAGAAACGGTTTTCATTTAAACTAGCTGACCCGGCGAACTTCGTATCACGTAACAAACTATTTTTTCTAAAATAAAAATAGCCTAAGTTACTCCTTGTTACATCAACTATCTGCCAGTGAAAGTCCCGTCAGAATCGGTCCAACCATTTCAGAGATTAGCCGGAACAAACAGACAGACAAAAATTGTAAAAAATATTGTTTTGGTATATGTAGCGTGTATACATCCAAATGCACTTAGTAAAAAGCGGTTATTTTAATATTACAAACAGACACTCCAATTTTATTTATTTGTACAGATGTGATTATAACTGCTACCAATACATTTGTTCCTGTTAATTTAAAAAATGCTTAAACCTATTTGGATGCAATTTACAATCATGGATTTTGGTAAAATTCGTTCCCCCAAGTAATACTTCGTATATTTCAATCAGTTCACAAATAAACGAAGATGACAATTAAATTGAATGTGGGGTCATGATCTTTTACGCCTATAAGTAAAAATAAATCGACGCTTGAAAGGCAAAATTTACCAAGAGACATGTTGACAACCTTTACACTAGAGCATTTGAAAGTTTTTAATTTTAGAAAAAAAAAGTAAAAAATCGCTTTATAAGCATTTGAACCGCATTTAAAATTTAATGGAATTAAGTAGCTATGACTAATAGGCGATTTTTTTCGATTTTTTTTTCTAAAATTAAAAACTTTCAAATGCTCTAGTGTAAAGTTGTCAACATGTCGCTTGGTAAATTTTGCCTTTCAAGCGTCGATATGTAGTTACTTTTTGACAGTTAGTATCAACCAAGAAGTTGACCACAGCAGCACACACCTGTTCCCCTTGTCGATGGTGAAGAGCGCGGTGCGCGCCACCTTGCGCAGCTGGTCCTGCGGCAGCGCGCCCGACGCGGCCTGCCCGCGCAGCTGCAGCAGCGCGCGCATGCTCACCTCGATGAACTTGAAGCGGTCGTCGTTGCGCTGGAACAACACGTCGACGGTGTAACTCCGAAGTAGTTAAGTAGTTAACTAAATTGTAACTAAATTTTAAGTGAATAATTTTTAGTGTGCGTCCACACGTAATAATTTAGTAAAGCTCTTTAGTTCATACAATTCTACTTAATTATATAAGCATTTTACTAAATTTTAACTAAAAAGTGCCTGTCCAAACGTGTTAAGTGATAAGCCCCGCCCACCTACTTAACAGAAAATAAAAAAAAAATCTAAATTACTTGTCTACTCTAACTAAACTACTAAATTGTCCGTTTACACGTATTAATTTAGTAAAAATTTAGTTAACTACTTAACTACTTAATACGTGTAAACCGAACATTAGAGAGATTTGAAAAGAGAGGACCGGCCCGTCAGGACATTTCACACAAACAAAAAGTAACGCCATCCCTTCTCCCCCCTCTCTATCGAGCTCCGTAAAATCAGTGAGTCGCATACGTCACACGGTGACGGCACGCCGACTTGAATCACGCTATCGAAGTTTTCTGTATCGGTTGAATATAAACGCTCCGACAAGATCAGTCGGGGTTCGTCCGCCCCCAGGCAACACTACGTCCCCTAGCGGGAGATCTCCCTTTGCTAAAATTTCAAAAAAGTGGACAATCCCAAGGATTCATTTCAATGCTCTTTAGACAAGCCAAAAGTATCCCCATATTTCCCTCTCTCTCTCTAATTGAAGTCGCATTGGTCCAAGGACCAATTTCAGTGCCATGTTTTGAGCACGCGTTGGCCCTGTCCTTAGGAAATAATATAAGCATGTTCAAGTCAATGATTTAAGACATTTATTTTCACAAGTAGATAAAAATGCTGGGGACTAAACATGGATGAGGAGTTCATGCAGCGATGAAGCATCAGACGGCCCATCTGTGTGTCGACTACAATACAATACTAACGGTATACAAGATCTTCCATTGCCGCAGCCACTCCCTGAGGGTCACGGCGATGTCGTGCACCACGCCTCCGCCGCCGGCCGTCACCACGGTCTCACCACTCCTGGAAGACATTGAAATAAACAATACAAACATACATATTGTAGATAAGACATCACTAACATGAACCAATATATGTTTACCAAGCGCCACTTCATTGACTATCATCATGACTATCGTCGGACGTTTTTCTTCGTGTTGATGCAACTAAATACGATGTGCTCGGGAGTTTACTTCGCCATTTCTTATGCCAGTAAAATTACTTAACTTCTCCTTTCTCCACACAGCGACGTTCCAAGCCGATATCCGAAACCTCAAGTGCCCTTAGAAGCCTTAGATGCTGTAAAGGTCCATAGAGCTAAAAATCAACTGTCCATTCGAAAAATCCGCCTCTTTCTAGATTCCACAACGAAAATTAACAGATGAAAAACAAAAACAAAACCATTTATGGTCAGGATGATTCCACAAAAATTCGAAAGCAAACCAACACCGTTCGCAATTCAAACAACGAGCGAACAACATTTCTGAGTAGCCCTCGACGTTAGGAGTGCAAACAGCGTCAAATTAGCAAATATGCAAATGTTCATTGAATCGTTGTATTGATTGGCCGGCGCTAGCGGGCGCACTCAATCACGGTACGATTGGCTCGCATCAAATATTTTACTGCAGCGGGCAGCGGAGATTTATTTGAAAAGGCACCAGCTTTTTGATTGGGTAATCGCTGTAATTTAGAAGGCAAGTTACTGGGGCAAAACGGCTTCGGCTTGTTTATAGGTCTTGCATTTTTTATGATACTAGGTCTGGTATACAACGATGATCGTAGCTCAGTTGGTAGGGTTTTTATCCTTGGCCGTAAAGATATTTATGTGTCCGATTGCTAGTTGTTTCTGATGGTTAATTTGTGTGTTGTACCCTACTACCCGCAAGGGAATCGTAGTGTGAGCTATCGTGCATTTGTAAATATCCTGCAAAACCCGTTCATCATTACATATAGTAGTTGAATCACTTTAGGGTGGAACTTAAATAATAGGGGCCAAACTCTTTAGCCCAATGGCCTCCTCTAATAGGCTATCTCACTTTCTCTCATAAGCTATCTCACTCTCTCTCCTCGGCTGTCTCCGACATATGGGCCGGTAAACTGTGCAATGCAAGTGAGTTAAGATACAATTATTTTTCGGGTAAACTGACGAATTGCGTTGAAAAAGTTATGCATTTAAATTGCCCTAATTATTTTGAGCTACCAAGCCAAAGACACAAAAGGCCATGAATCACTGTAAGCTCTTACATTGTATCATGCGAGAGGGTAAGAGTGCTCTATAACGATATTTTAATATATCATTATCACTCATCGTTTATCACCTCACTCATTGATAGGGACTTCCGCACTAGGATTCCCTGTCTCGTGGGTGGCATGGACGTATACAACACGATATTATTAACACCAGTGTTAATTATCAGCCAGAACCCATCAGATACCCGACTTAACATAAAGGTCCAGTACGGCCCCGGCACGGGGGCCTAATATGAGGTCAGCTGAACTAGAGATTCCTTCAGTAGGAAAAAAGCAAGTAGAAGGATAACCTATTTAAATACGCAACACGAGAGAAGTCACTGACAGCCGCGCCGGTCAAGAAATTAAAAATTTTGTATAAACAAACAGTTCGAAAGTCATACTACGCCATCTAATTCCCACCATGAATGTTGATGGAAAAGAAGGCAAGAAATTCCTAAAATTTCCTACTTACTTCGTACAGACTGCAATTCGGTACTACCAAACGGTTTTGATTTAAAAAATTGATGATCAAATTTGTTTTAACCTTTCATCATAAGAAAATCTTTGACATTAGATGGAATTTCAAGAATAGCTTATCCCTCAATTTTAACAGAAATAGGAAGGAAGAACGAAAAAAGAAACGGAATCACTTCCTAAATACCTACCAGTTAACCAGGCATTCACCAATCCAACCTCAAATCACAGCACCGCCAGGGTTAATTACAATCAGCTGCCAAAGGACGAATCGTAACTTCGTGAAGACAATAAACTGTCAGTCCAATTGAGAAGGTCGTCGACCTATCGATAGCGGTCAAGTGAATCATTTGTCGCAACCGCGTCCCTTTTAATTGAAATATTATCACTGGGAGCCATTACGTTGTGCTTTTACGCTTTCGAATGGCATATTCACGAAGGGCAGGCATCGTGACAAATTGTCGTTTATCTGGAGATCTTCAATATTTGTGGCCCAAATTCCAGATACAAATGAAGTTGTGGGGTTTTTGGACACAAAACGAGAGCATATTGAACCTTACAGAAACACAAGAAGCTCAATTGGTTACGTCTTTATTGTAGCTGTACACCTTTATAATAACCGCCAAAAGTTGACTACGAGAATCAACCCGGAGCCCAAAGCTCGACAACAGCAATTAACAAGCAACAAACAATTACATCGATGTCCCCGTAGCCCAGTTTTGCTTGCTCGAGAAGCGACGCATCCCGAGCCCGATTTCAGGACAGATCAAATTTTTGTGACAGTTTGATTTAGGTATGATGATCAGCGCGTTTTTATGTAACTTGCCGACAAACTGACGAAAGACTAAGAAGAGAAAGTAATTAAGAATATGGTTCTCTTTCTTTTTCTCTCTTCTTTCTTGTCGGGCAATGTGATGAAGCCTTTGGTATTTCTGATGTCCAAGCCACCGTCCACTTACTATCAGATGGATCGTCAGCTCATTTATCGGCTATACAGTAATTTCTACCAACACACAAACAATACTCACTTCTCAACATGACACTCCGTTACTTGCACATAACTCTTGGGCAAGGCTCCGCTGGCGCCGGTACTGACGCTACGCCCCCAATACCAGTGCTCTGTCTCTCCCACCAGCTGCACCAGTTCGCCCACCTCCACGGACAGGTGGCGCTCGTGACCGCTTGACAGGTTGTAGATCGCTGGGGACGACAGAGGATTATGTAGTGATGACATTAAGACAAGAAATATTTGGTGGTACAGTCAGTAAAATAAAAAAGTGATTTGCTGCAAAGAAAAAGGAATGTTCTAAAATACGGATCTCTTCACTATGGATCTACGGAGGATTTTAGATGACTGGTTTTGCAAGTCGTAGTAGTAAGTATAATGTAGCAGGCTACATTTTTACAATATTTTGTTTTTAAATGAAATAGTTAAGTTAGTTAGTTAATTAATTATTTTCATAGAACCTGGGTGGCCAACAAGTGTGACCATGATTATTCAGTAAATAATAGGCCACTTTGTAAAAATGTATTTAGGCTATTTTAGGCTACGAGAAAACAGATTTAATTACATATACGTCTTTTTCTCCTTATTTGTAAGCTTAATTTCCTTATTCTTGTTTTGCATAAAATATTCATAAATTATATGTAGAAATGGAAAAGTTTCATTTGATTTAATAAATTGTTGTGAATCTTGGTTCTTAAAAAAAGACAGTTGACTCCACAGCCACCTTTCACGTGGATCCGTATTTCCGTACTGTATGTGTGTACGACGTACGTATCTACGCTATGACGTTTGCCATGTAAATACCTACATTACCAAATATACTACGCGTTCACTCTAAGTTTGCCCTCGTCGACCGTTACGATTTAACAGCTAACGGTACTGTAGACAAAAAAGTAATCAAATAATTTCACTAACTTAAATAACAAATTACGTTTGCCACTATGTAAAACATTTTCTATTTTAGTCATTGTAGCGACAAAAATCAACGAACGTAAAATAAATCGATAGAAAAATATTTTAACGAAAGTAACATCAAAATCAACAACGAACTCAAGAACGCACGCGCCGCACGGGACCTCAAAAATACGCGACTAGCGTTGCTGTCCGTACTAAATGAGCTGCGGTATGAGGAGCGGGACGGGAGGTAAGGGCAAACTTAGAGTGAACGCGTAGTAAGCAAGTATTGGCGTAGCTCCCTTCCGATTTCCAAAACCGTTACTAACATTGCAATGACACCTAACGTGATCGTTTGCTTCATGTTAAAGTTCAGTTTTGCTTGACTATCGGTCGTTCTATTTATCTATCCATATCAAGTCAGTTGCCTTCCAACCGTTAAATCATTATAGTCCCTAATAGTTATTATGTAAACGCGTCCCCCTAAAAAATCTTGCACGCAACAGGTGTCAAAGTTACACGCATCACTAGACTGGCAACATTGTTATATCGTGAGGAAAGTTTGCGAATGACCTGCACTTATGCACGTAGTTGGTCCGTTAGGAAACTGCGATTAATTGACAATAATGTAGTTGTACCGATGGGAACACTTAGTTGTGCCGTTCCACTAGTTGTGCGTACGTAGTTGGTCCGTTAGGAAACCGCGCTTCTTATAATGAGTACATGCAATGATCAAGAAGGTTTGGGTAATACATCGTTCCCCTTTTAAATGTCTCAATAAACTTGCTTACTGCGTCAAAATTCTCCGATACCGCATAAAATAATATTTTACTGAGAATCTGATTCGCATCGAAATCATGTGCAGCGAAAGAAAAACCCACGTGAAATAATAAATAACAGCCTTCAAGCTTTAACGATTCGATACCGTTATATTTGTGTCAATGGGTACAGTTATTGAAATAAATTTAAGTTATTATATCGGCAAAATCGCAGGGAACGTACCCGCAAATATTTTTATGTAACTAGCAATGAAATTATAATGTAAAAAAGAGGTAGATATGTCACTAGCGCGCCGACAATGAAGAGCCTAGGAACAGGCAATTGACCTTTCTGCTCGTAGTCGCTCTGTCAGTACAAGACGATACGCACGCTTTTGTTGTTGTCAGAAGTGCTTGACATTTGACATACAGCATTAAAATGCCTTCGTTTATTATATCAATGTGACTGGTGTAATGAAACAAAAGATAAACAAACGTGTGTGTTGTAGCTCTTTTCGGAATAGATTTTCTGTTTGTTTTGTAAGGGCATAACATATCTATATTTTTTTAAATATCATTGGTAACTAGCGGATAAACGATCTGACGATCCATCTGATGGTAAGTGGCCACCATCGACATGGTCATAAGGAACACCAAAGGTAAAGATGCGTTGCCGACCATAAAGAAGAGAGAGAAAGAAAGAACTGGCTCTCAAGCCCGTCGCTGGAACACTACAAGTCGCATTATCTCTTCAATCAACCAGAGATTTTCGGCTTCCTGCAAGATAACGGACGCCCGGACGTCCCATAATAGGCATGATGACAGATTTTGAAATACTGTTCTATATTGTTGGGAAATATATCATAATTACAAAGTATGTATATCATATTTCCGCAAAAATAAAGGTGTAGTATTAAATTAAATACACTTTATAAGTTTGAAATTCGCACCAAAATAACTTCAAAGTGTCATGGCGTCGCTTGTGACGTCACGCCTGCGTAAAGTAATAGACAAGATGTCCTTGTCAGTATTGCCATATTCGTTTGTTTACTGAGGCGTGACGTAATTCGCGCTGATTGATACTGATTGGCGTTCAAGATATCATGGCGGCTTGCCGTATTTTATATATATTTAATTTTATCAAAATATTATTAATCTCGTTCATAATAATACAATAAATGCGTGTTTTGTAATCTATTAATAGGGTTTCATTAAATAAATACATAATTTTAGTGATTTTTACTTACTGTCATCATGCCTATTCCTACCCCTCACGAATCGTACAAAAGCTCATTACATGACGCTGTCTAACAGTCCTGACGATGACACAACATAATTAAATAATATCGTTTCGAGCCCTAACCATAACGTTACAAAAATTCAAAATATGCCTTTCTCCAATGAGGCTCACACTCACACAGTCACACATGTTACATTTATTTATGCATCGTGTTTTGTTTCTTTTCGATTTTATCTTTCGACATGCAAGCACCACGATGAATTTTAAAACGGCAACGTGTTACGTGACAGTTTTTGTTCTGAAAAGAGAAAGAGAGATAAAAAAGAAATTAAAGTCATCCAAATTAAACCTAGATTTTATCAACAACTCCCAATTGCACTTTAGAAATGTATGTTAAGGGACTCCTTAATTACTAATTCGTCATACACTGCTGTTTAAACTAGAAACTGTAAATATTATTTGTTTCAGTATACAGCAATGTCATAACGAATTACGCTGAATTAGTCTTTAAACAAGCTCTTAACCAGCGAAAGCGATACGAAATGACTTTAAATTTCAAAAACATCCAGCACTAACAAATCCACGAATTAATTCTGCTCATATCTCATGTAGAAATACTCATATTTCTGCAGTATGGAGAACATGCTTCACGCTTAATTAAGCAATACGTCGGCTAACGCGGAATATATATCATCTAAACATACAACATACAACTAGTATCTCGCTTCTAATTACAGCTATTGATTAAACTTTGCCTTGAGATTTGCACAGGAATTTCCTTTTACGGGCTGAAGGAACGTACTGAGTTTCCCTGTGGAATGTCTGCATAAACAAGTAATAAAGACTTTAATCTCTCAGTAGGCATAGTTAAGTATTGGAGCGTATTCGACCAGATATTTCCCGTGGATTTTGTTAAAATGGGTAATGGACAACGCAAGCAAGGTGTTTCCAATGCCGTTGACTTAAGTCTTAATGAGCAACGCTTAACATAAGACAGTATTGGGAAAACGACATTGACAGCTCCACGTGCCCTCCAAAGCACAGAACAGCTCAAAATCTGTCACTGCCTTTTTAACTATCAGACACTGTATATGACGTTAGTCTGTGAGCACTCACATTCATTTTGAAATATGGCAAATATCTTTTCATCCTCGACATGACTTTTTCTTTCCATTTTTCACCCTTGTTATACACATGAAAGGTAAGTTCGACGATAAAAGTTACTTCGCTAAATAACTTAACCCTTACGACTCAGAAACAGTCTTAAACCTATCGAATCCCAACAGGATTTAGCTTTACAGCTCAGAATCCCCAACGCATTTAATATTACGGCCGGTTACAAAACTTTTGTTACAAACACGCACCCCGTGCAAATAAAGCGAGGCATCTGGTTGAACTGAGCTGGTGTAGTCCCAACGTTATTTCAAGACGGTAAAGTTCATTTTAGTTCGCAGGTGGTTATGTGTAAGTTGTAGTGAAGTCTACATTCAGCTAATAAAGGGCGCCCGTTCTTATTTGGCATACAATAACATCGAGTGGCCAATATCGTGCCCTAAGGATCTTGTGCAAAGCCGTAATAAAAGCAACGCAAATACATTTAAATGCATTTGAAGTATAAAAAGGCCTTTACTTCTGTGATTTCCGTACGGAATCATGAAAAGCATGAAAAACTGTCAATGATTAGTTTACTCCACATTCCGAGTTTCCGACAAACACATAGACGAGCCACCTGATGGTAAGTAGGAAGCGTCACTCCTGCACATCAATAACACCAGAGGCAGCTAAGAAAGCGACGAATTCGCTTATTACTGGCTCTCCAACCAACGAACACCCTACTATCTATGTACATACGTCTCTTCATAATCTGAATTTTACCAAGAAAAAAATCACCGATTTCAAAATAACTCAAAAACTACTCGTCAGATCTAGCTCAAATTTAAGTGGGACCACATGACAAGCACCAGACTTCGATGAAAAAAAGAATCATCAAAATCGTTTCACCCAGTCGAAAGTTCTGAGCTAACAAACATAAAAAAATACAGTTGAATTGAATACCACCTCCTTTTTTGAAGTCGGTTAAAAACAAGAGAGAACTAAAGAAACAGTGACACAAAGCAAACAAACCAGAAATATTTCCTCGTAATTTATAGACGAAAGGCAAACAACATTACGAAACATTTCACTGCACAAAAACATATTTCCTTCACAAAAACCATCGAAGGAATACCGAAGAATTTCGTTCAAGACCGAGATATTTCATATCGCGTACCTTCCCGCCAAAATGTTACAATAAATTTCGGACAATCCGCTTACGCAGCTTTTCCTTACCTCATATCGATTTAGGGCACAAAGCCTGACAGGGAAGGCATTATTATCGTATACGTGTGTCTCTGTCTTCACGAAATTAATTAAGAGGTTAATAATATTGGCACTGGGTCAGGCGATATCGGAGACAGTTTAACGATAATGAAAATTGCACATTAACGATATCGACCCCTTTGACAAATATGCCTGATTACATTTTAGGTCGCATCTGGCCCACATCCAGGCCAATGGGAGAGACATCGACAGGATAACGTATCCACGGAAATCTTTATATTTGTCAGCAGACAAACAATATTTTCTGCTATGATTGTTGAGTTTGGCTCTTGGTAACAGTATTTGAATATTACTTTTTTAAATTGAAAATTGAAAAGGAATTCAGCTTGCATCTTACTTCGTGCCCTTCGACTCTCTTAACATCGTCCGTGCCTAGCAAAATAAGAAGAGTAAAGCAAAAGGCCCGTCGTGTACCTACAACGATAATTAAAATCCTAAAATATTCAGTTCCCGAAATGTGGCCACGTCTTCCAAATTAATAACGCTCGAAGCTTTATCCTTAGCAAAACCTTCTTAATACCACATGAAGAGGGTACCTAATTTTTCAGATTACGTACACGTAATCCGCAATATTTAAACGATAAATTAAAGAGGCTTTAGTTCAAGCATTAACTCAATTATTTTCAGGAAACTAGGACCAAGGAACAAGGGAACAGCAGCCGTCCGGGATTCCTTTCTTTTAAAGGAGGTGTTCTAGATTAATACCGAAATCATTGAGGGCCTGATTAATTTAATAATAAGCTAAAATGGAACCCCGGTGAGTACAGAACCTATATTTCAATGCATTCCTTATAACAGTCGAGTCGGGTTGGTTTTGGAGTTAGATTAACCTGTGGTGTGTGAACTAAACTGTAATAGCTCTAATTCCAAGCTAACTCCGACGCTGCAAAATAACCGAAAACAATGTAGGTAATTATTTTATCGTATACCTTTTTTTTGTCCAGTTTGGCAAAGTTGTGGCAGCCCTATATTTCAAAGAACATGCTCTCAAAATACATTTTACTTTGTATTTTCCAAAGATTTTATTACTGTTTCTTCCAGGTTATAGGGAGTCTAGCGACATCCATACAGGATTCAATTTATGGACGTCAGGAGCAGTTCCATTCAATGTAACCGAAGACATTTTACACATTTTGCGGAAAATGTCAGATTTAAAAATATTTCATATAAATTAAAATTAGCTAAAAATGTGAATGGAATTCTATTTGATATTATTTAAATAGACATTATTGAAGAAATACATCATTATCCTTATTGATTAGCAAGATCTAAAAAGAACAAGCTTGAAAAAGAAGTTTATTCGTAAATTGAATAAAATTAAAACAAATAAATGTGACTAAAACAGAGGACAGTTTGTACAATAATGTCAACAATAAAACGTAGTGATTAAGTACTCTGTGTCAACAATCCCATCGACGGTTGGCTTATGCTTTGCTGACGATAATCCATTTTAACGAGATACAGACTGCAATCCTATAAATTGTGAGACAATTACATCTACAAACGAAAAACATCACTCATTATTTGGTAACTTTGAGTTTCAATCATATTTTACAGCATATGATTGTACGAGTAACTCAAAGTCATCAAATAATGAGTTCCGATGTTTATCTTTCCAAGTATCGATTACTTAATTCTATCACCTTCCCAATCTCACCGTACTGTCAAGGTTCTCACAATTGCAAATGAAAAGCCCACAAGTTTCGGCAGACACCAGATGTTATGTATTACAATTACTCGACATTCCCAAGTTATTAATAACTTGACGCATCCGTTGTACTCGCTAACAATTAATTCTTTACAATAGTTTACACGTTTTATGAGTCAGCATCGCCTTCACTTCACATGTAGGGCCATGTTAGAATGTATTCATGGAGGCATTTTGTCTTGGACCTTAGTGGAATCAACACCTGTTTATTATGTAACTAGTCTACAATAAACAAACAACTGCACCACCTGATGGGAAGTGAATAAGAAGAAGACACCCATGGTCCTAGGTTGACTTTGAAGAGAAGCCCGCCGAGCGCAATTTGGTGTTTTTGACATTTAATAAACGAAAATCTGAATTTTAGAATCAAATAAACTTTACATGCCTCAATAGCCAATTAAAAACGAGTGGTTAAACCAAATATCAAATCCGACACATAACCATTTCGTTTACTAACACTGTCACAAGTATCACGATGAAAAATTTTTATAAACCATAAAGATTTTTTAAACCATTAAGATTTAAACCATGAAGATTTGCCGAATGAATCAGTTGTTTTTCCAACAATCCTGCTTATACCGTGGACTTCCGACTTATAAATACTGCGTCAACAATCAACAATCAAACCTACGGATGCACCCTCCATTAAACTTGCATGCCAAATGAAAACCACTAACGGTCGCCAATCATTAACCATTGCTGCGTCAATCACTTATAGTCTACAGTCGACACAAACACATCGATTACTGTTAACTCATCACTTACGTAATGATTACCCATCCATGGGTTCCTAACGGTTAAGGCACCTAATGAGTCAGTATCACACCACGAACCAAAAATCACGACATTCACCGCTCTGCGCGCTTTGCGAATGCCAAATGAGGTTACAGCATAAACAATTTGCTAGAAGTGGTAAAATCTAAGCAGAGAAGCTAGTAAAAACGTCTTTAAGACCAGCATGTCCTCCATATTCAAGTATCTCATTAATTATCACTGTGTTATAACTCGCCCGAAATATCTGTGGACCTCGCTGGAATTCGATGCCGCTCCCGCTTCCTCGGACCTCACCCTGTTTTCGCCTATCCAGTACCGTTGCCACAAAACAAGCGCCGACGCACGTGTATTATTCTTGCTTCGTAATCGCATTATTGTTTATTGTTTCTTGTTGTTTATTTTTTCTTGTTGTTTATTATTATTTAGTGTTGATAGATGGGTAAGATAATACATAGTGCAGAGCGCAATTTAGTGCTCAAAGTAATCCAATTCTTTGAAAATGAAAAACACGGCTCTTTCACTACGGAACCCTATAAAATACAGATTGATCTAAAAGTTGTATAAAAGTGCAAAAAAGTAGATACACACAAATCAAAATAATATTTTTTAGTCTTTACATCTCGATTTTCTTTGCTATCCCTCCAGTTTGCATGACGTCATTGAGCCAGGTCCACAGATATTTCGGTCGAGTTATATCTAATTCATTGAACGACATTTAAAGCCACAAGCAAATCTATAGAAAAATCGTGGAATCCAGATGAAAAACAAAAACGATCGATATGGAACGCCACCTGACTTCTGTCATCAGGTACTGTCAAATATCAGTATTTCGAGATTAGAGCCAAGTTGTCTCCGCCCGGGCCATCGCAATCAAGCTTGATGCTCATGTAACTGAATCAAATATCAGTATTTCGAAGATCAGTACCTTTACACTAAAATAAATAACACATTCTGCAAAGAGAAGGATATTTTAATAATTTAAATTGTTAAGCTATTGCCTAACAAAAAGTTCATCTGAATATCGTTCCCGTTTCTACCTAGGTAAATCTATAGGAAAATAATTTTAATTTCTACAACATGAAACACGGTGCTATATGACGCCTCTAACCGATTGCCCACTCTATATTATCATGATCCTATAGAGCACCTGTCACCCGATACTATGGTAATGTGATATTGGAACTGATAAACTCGTCCACACTACCGATATTATATACACAAGTGGAATTACTATGTACGATATTTTATCGTCGATATTGAATTCCCTGATGGGTTCAGCCCATTAGCGGATGGGTATACAGGGGCGCTGGTTTCTCATCTCTCTCCTCATAATTGAGGGATCTCGAAGCGTACACAACGACCCTTTTTATGGAAATAGCGGGCATACGAGCTGACGATCCACCTGTTGGTAAGTGGCTATCGTCGCTCATGGACATCGACAACCACAAACGCATCACTGATACGTTGTCGGCCAAGTAAGAAGAAAAAGAAAGAAATGTAGCCTAATTGATGCTGATGCTGCTTCAATACAAGTCAGATATTATAGATTGTTCTTTATCCGGTCCGGTCGTGGGTCTTTGTGAAGTGATATTTGTGGTGTCCATACCATTCGCGAACACTGAATCCTAGTGCATGGGTAAGAGTGTGTAATGTCCATTTATGTTTATAGTCTAGTGGATAATAATCAAGACGTGTGTTGAACCTATTGTTCGAAATCAAAATCTAGCTGAAATTCCAAAGCTCCGAATCGAACTCAAAATCGTCGAATAATTTCCCATATAGAATCCGACAAACGACATGTAAAAGCGCTACAGGACATAATAATTCACAACAGCTACTGATCCCTGGAGTGTGATACACTTGCAACAATGCACCAAAATGGGGCATTTAGGGCACTTTCTTACTTACGTCTGTCAGAACATAAATTCAGACAAACAATAATATTATAATAACAAAACTGTAACAGCACCGAACCTTAACATTTTTATGGAGATAAGATTTGATTTGCTATCGAGAAACTAAAACATATTTTTCTGAAATTTTTGTCTGTCTGTCCGTCTAAGTACATAGTTTTCACGTCAGGCAATTTCTTAATACGTAGGATATTATGTTATGCAATCAGTAGGTATATTAGTAATAAAAGGGTAATTTGGTGTCACTCTGTAGGCCCTAGCAGTGGTAATCAAACATTTTTTTCATACAGGCCACAAACACGTGTTAGTCATGCTGTCGCTGGCCGCGAAACAAAGAAATAAAAAAAAGTTTGGTATTGATTTCTTAGGTTTCCGCGATAATTATAAAATAAAGTAACCACTGATGGGCCAATTACAAAAGCCTGGCGGGCCGCACGTTGAGTATAGGTGCCCTAGAGTCTAGGAGACTTCGACGGTGAATTGGACTTGGTCTCGCAAAATAAGGGAAAATTTATGTGGATATTTTGTTATAAATAGGTTTATGGCATGTGTTGTAACAATTCCCTAATATATTATATTTTACAAAAACGTCTGACCGGTATGGGTACCTTTTATTTGTGAACTTAAGAAAAACTTTCCCGAACTGACGTAAAACTTTAATTTGAGCTCCTTATTTCATACAGTAAATTAGCAGATGTTAGCATTGGCTGTACCTAGTACTCGTGAACACTGCCTGCGTCAAACTTCGACGATCAATCACAAGTACACAGCCATCAGACGGTGACGAGGCAACACGATGAAATTGAACTATTGCGTGTCAATATGATTTAAAACATGGCGCAGAATTATTTATGGTCCTGAGACTGAGCGGAGCTGACACTGTTGGCAAGTCTGAAACTTAGATGACTTTTGTTGGTAAAAGTATGTAATACCTGCTTTTCATGCAGAATATAGATAATATTACTCAGTTAACGATTTCGCATTCCTTCCTTGTACAAAACAAACTTTTTTGCTGACACAAATATTTGTTAAGGAAGAAAGATCTTGACACCCGCAGTATTCACGAGGGAAACCTTACTGGCAACACAGCAAAGTTCTGATATTGCCTGTTTCCTTTTTGGCAACACATCAACGATGTTTCTGATCTGATCTTTGCAGATAGGTCGGCAGAAAAGACCACTTCCGTTCACGTGATCTCTCTGCTCGTTTAGAAGAAAAAATTAATGCCAGTGCTTTGGAATCTGGAAAATATATGCATGCGCCGGATTTACAGATCCTCACAGATAAAGGAAGTATGTACAGCATATTTCGTACAACAGCCGTACTCATCAAATGACGTCACGTTCCCGTTAAATCAATGGGATTCACTCGCTCACGGGCCACGGCTCGCCCAGTTCCCCGCATGACTCAAGCATGAGCAATGCGAAGCCGCAGACAACCCGAAATCGGAACATTGCAATTGATTAACCGGTATTCCACGCACTGGCTCCGCGTGGGACGGTGGGACGGCGTCCCCACGCCCCACCTGAGGAAGTTCAATTACGGACCTGTCAAAACGTAGCGACAACCGATCGGCCCGATGGGACCTCGTTCTATATCGACAAATACAGGACAATTTTGCACTATAAATTGTAATTACAATTCGCTTTGGTAGCTTTTGGTGAAAAAGCAGTGACACTGACGAAACGAAGTGACACGTATTACCATTTGGGTGGCCGTATGAGTACATTCTGTATAACCCTCTATAACCTTTTTCCCCCTTTCCCTGTTTCGCTGAGTGACAGCTAAAATGCTGGACATGTTAGGTAAATTCCTGTCATCTGGTAAATAAAGTTTGGCGGTAACAAAACTATTGAAAAAATCATGTAAAATGTTTTTGACAGGCAACGCAAATGGCAACGCATCGATGATTGGTGTTACTGATGTCCATAGCCCACCTTTACCATTAGGTGGTTCATTCAACTGTCACTTTGTTCTATAATCCCCACTGTAATCCATCACTTAGCGAAGTTACGAAGTATTGTGTCTAGTGCGGAAGTAAAGACAAATAGTACTAAAACCACTGAGTGGTAGGCGCTAGTGCATATCTACCACTCCAGCCAAACTACTTATGTATGTTGTATGGTAATTTTAGCATTTGGTAGCTAATTACGTCGTCTGCTGAATTAACTAACGATTTTCCATATCAAACCCGTCGACGTGTAAATTAATTGAATTATCGTATATTGTAGCCTTGATGTTTTTTAACTAACAAAACATTCTAAAAGAATTTACGACCCCAGTGTCGTTATGACGGTCCTGGTCCGCCGTTCGGAGGGTCCTGGGTTCGATTCCCAGCGAGAAGGAAATTTTAATAAACGAATTTTAATAAACAGTCTTGGGATGTGCGTTGTTGTCTTTGTGTTGTCCATGGCCACGACGGGTATCCTAGTGTGGGGCTAAGAGTGCGTAGCATTTATTTTATTTATTATTATTTACTTAAACCATACACATCGGCATTATTCATTACAATACACTTGTAGAAACAACTAACTAATGTCAAATGTATTACGCACGTATGGGCATATACTAGTACCTAAGCCAAGTTTTTTTTTCAAACTTTCCTTATAGAAACTCGTTCAAGGCAGCTACGGAAGGCCCTTAGATATTTCTATCAAGTACTCAAAGTTAAAATATTCTGAACGTAACGGTCCAGCGCATAATCTAGCGTCATTATCTTGTTACGTATTTCACATAATTTACTTGATGGGCCTTTAATCATCATCACAACTGATCTGGAATTAGTATGGTTTGGTAATATAATAATATGGTTATTATGTTTAAGTGCTAAGGTCTAAAAGGATGTGATTTGACTGCGTAAGTCGTCATAATGACAGGATTGCGCTTGACTTACCCTGACTAGTCTAGGCTAGTAATTATACGTTTACCCACTTAACCAGAGAAGAGGTTATAAATGCATACAATACAATATTTGACCCGTAAGTCTGCTGGACGTAAGATGAAACTTTGTAGGGGATCACTAAGAGACTATTTTGGAAATTTCATCACCTAAAGGGCTAAATGGGGATTCTCAATATTTCTAGGAAGGCCAATAAGGAGTCGTGCCCTGGTGCTAGTAAGCAATAATATAATCATTTAAAATTCCAACCGCAGCTACACATTCCCTTCCAAACAGCCCGATATGCATCACCAGGACGCCAGTATCTCCTTATCTTGTGGACAAACATTGGGTGTATCTCTAATAATAACAACATCCCGAGCCTGTGCAAACAGCCTATGGCGGGAACACTTCTCAAACTGTACCCCGTAAGATTAATATGCATCGCATGCCCCACAGATAATCTGTACTGATAAAATCGAATCGTTACTTTCAAAAAAAATACGCTGATAACTGGTGGATATTAAATATCATACATCTGACATACTTTTAATAGTCCAGTACTGATAGGGCTCCCTAATTCGCTCTCCTGCCCACACACAAGCAGTACGTAATTTTATGCCAAAAAATTCCAAGCCCAAGCCAAGCAGGAAAACGATGAGTCGTTTGGCTGCTGCCCGCCAAGAAAGAGAGAAGATGAAAGGAAGAACTGGCTCTCAAAAGAAAGAAAGGAACAACTGACTCTCGAAAGAAAGAAAGGAAGAACTGGATCTCAAACGTCCAGCCGGAACATGACGAGTCGTTTGGCGGCGATTGAAGCAAGAGGCTGGTGACTAGCCAGCCATGCTAATGGAAAGATAATAAGAAATACCTGAAAGATAATACCTGAATAAATGAATTTCATTGCGACCAACCACCAACCAATGGACACAAATAAATGAACAAGCATACTAACCCATTTGTTGTCCACCAAGAACCCAATGACATTAAAATATATGTGATAATATATCTCCAATGTCTATTTTAGTTATAAGATTAAGGGCTTGTTTCACCATCTTCAAGTAGAGTCCTGAATAAGCTATTCGCCGGTTAAAGTGACGTTAAAGTGTCATTTTACATACACGAAATGTCAACTTAACCAACGAATAGCTTACTTCGGACTTACTTGAAGATTGTGAAACAAGCCCTAAAGTAAATAAATACATATTATACTGAACCCGCAACCTTTAACTCAGCAGGAAGTGATAATCAAACTGGTAAGTTATACCAAATTGGAGGACTGTGCCCATACTATAAACATAACATTACATGTACTGATTTGTAAACAATGAAACATAATGTCTTTCTACAAACAACAATACACAGGTACCCTACCTTATACACACACACACACACATGCATACATACAATAATAAATCCCGGTCCCAATGAGGAAATGTAACAGGAAACACTGTACATTAAATCTTGTTTGTATGTTGGGTTGTACTGCTCAAATAGTTTTACAAATTATAGACTACGAGTAACCGCCCTCGCTTTGCTTCGGTTTTCTTATTTTTTTACACCTTGGGTTACATTATTGGAGTTTTATTAGGGGTCCCTAATTTTTTTTAAATATAATATAGCCTATGTTACTCGGGGATTGTGTAGCTTCCCAACAGTGAAAGAATTTTTGAAATCGGTTCAGTAGTTTAGGAGCCTATTCAATGCAAAAAAAAAATCAAATCTTTCCTCTTTATATATTAGTATAGAGTATAGATATAGGATAATATGGGATAATTCAATAGGTGGCATCAATGGGCTCATTAGGGTAGGCCACTAAATATGCTTATTTGAGTGTCCCTTAACTTCAGAAAAATGTTGTGATTTTAGATTTTTAAGCCTCTTTACTTTTGCTTTCATCAACAGATTATTTTAAATTGTAAATTGAGCGTCTTTGGAAAAGTTTAACTTTTATGTTACCTTTTTGTTATTATTGCACAATTCTTTAAGCTATGTTGGAATCATTAAGACTAAAAACTATTTAATAGACCCCTTACCAACTCACACAGAAGGAAAACAGACAGCAACACTGAGACGTAGCCATATGAGTATAAAGTGTGAACTCATATAGGGTTTGTCAAGGCTTTAACAATGGATCATAGAATTAGGAATACAAAATAAGATCTTAGTGATAGAATCCTATAATATTTAAAAATTTAATTCACCAAACAAAACATTTAAGTATTTGCCCAATTAGATAGGAAACACGACACAATATAATAACTAAAATAACATCCTAAGTAAAAACGAATGAAACATCTTTTAAAAAATTTAACTATGTCATATGTGTATTTCTTATCTAATTTAGTGTAATTTCCCCAATATTTCAGGTTTACAACTGTTTATGTCATATTGTGGTTTATTGAATCCACTTTTATCCTTCTTGTTAACAAGTTCATGCACTATTAGTTAAGCAATTATGCACAAATTCAATGATTCTGAACTAATTGGTGCATTTACCTTACATTGCAGGTTACATAATGCACTTTCATTTAATTACCGTGTGAAGATACGGTGTCATACACAAATACATTTGTAAAATGTCTTTGGATATTAGCCTACATAATAGTAATTATATTGTTGTCCATTTGTAACAAGAATAATCGATTTACAAATATGGGTTTATGTTTTGTATCGTGAAAATATAGGTACCTTGTCAGATATTTTGTATTAAATAAAGAATAGGCAGATTATACCCAAATTTTTCCATCAACCAAGAATCCAATAACATTTATAGCGAGGCATTGATTGCACTCCTCTTTTTTTTATGGAAATAGCCAGCAAATAAGCTGACAATCCACCTAATGGTAAGTGGCTATCGTCGCCCATGGACATCAGCGACACCGAAGACATCAGCTGGAACACGACGAGTAGTTTGGCGGCTAACTCATGCTCAATGCTGATTTAGTGTGTATTATTGAAAAAAAAATTATGTGATACACTTACACTATCACCTAAACAAAATCTTCTTACATTAGATTGAATTTCAGATAAAGTTAAAAGATCTACTGCAATGTAAATATATGGCTTTGTTCTGCAAATAGAACAATACATGATACTAAGTATTTCTCAAAAAATTGCAACAAAAACAAAAACTCTAGAAACAACTATTGCCATAACTTTTGAAAAAAAAAGCAAAATTTGTTCTAGTGATGCAAGCATTCCATTGTTTGTATGCTATTTTACTGTGCAGTGAGACCTCTGTACAACACTAGTTTGAAAGCATCCTCAGGTTTATATTTATCATAAAGAAAAAGTTGTGAACATCAGCCAAAAACCTTCACCATGAGATGCTCATGTATGACATATACCATAGTATATAATTATGTAGACTAGTGCAGCTTATAGCAAAAACAATTTTAACAATAACCTCACACATGGCCCTGGGTTTTAATTCTTTGCATAGAAATCATTTTCAAAGGTCATCTTTGAACTTTGACATATTCAAAACCTTGATTTCAATTTATATGACATAAAAACTTTGTAATACTTATAACTTAGACATACATATGCTTTTAAGTTTTAAGATGAAATAAGTGTTAATATAAATTCAATGAAGAATGCAAGCAGCTGCTTGTTTGTAAAACTTGTTTAACTTTTATCTTAAACATCATTGCACATGTTATGATTAACGGTAACAATATGAAGACATTGGAATTTGAGGAAACAAAACATTAAGGCTATATCCAAGTGAATGCTTGGATTTTAATATAAATATTTTTGACGTGATAACGTCTATTAAAACGATGAACGCCGGACGCATGCACGAAAAAATGTAGCGTTCCGCGAGCGAGAGAGCGTCAAAAGCGAGAGAGAGGCACAATTGGCTACGATCGGAGTATTGTAGCGTGATTTAATTTATGGATGGCCCCTACTTGCAGATTGGTCTGATATTTTTATTTCATTTATAAATTCAGTTTTCATGATGGGATACATGAGGAATTGACTGAAATCCTCAAATTTTATTGATACACATTATAGTGATTTCGACATTAGGTTTTTCAATTGCTCTTTCTTTGAAGTAGGTTATTTTTTGATATATTTTCAATTTTTACACTTGCGAGGTATCACTGTTAATGCTGACTTTACTAAGTAATACGTGTGGTATTACTTATGGTATATGGTAATATGAAAATTTTAATACCTAAAAGTTTGTAAATGTAAAACATTACAATTAACAGGTTATCATGCAGAAACAGTAAGCAAAATAAATTGCTATCAATTGATTACATTAGCAATGGCAATATAAAAAACAAAGATTGATAAGGCAGTGATAAAGTTATTACATTTAATCAAGGAAACGTCAACGGAATATCGGACCAAAAGACATCAGTTTTATATAGTTATCACTTACTACAGTAGGGAGTGGTCACAAGTTTATATTTTTTTTATAATAATGCATAACGGTCACATTTTATCTGATTATTGCACGCACGGAGGAGGATGTGATATAATGTTTATATTTATCTTTCTCGGCGGGAGGGAACTCAACAAGTAGAGTTGCACTTGCTTTACAATTTCACACAAGTGATACTAAACAGGAATGTTTACAGAAAATTACTCACCGACGGCGTAACAGTCCTCATTTTCCAATTTTCGCCACACAGTCATATTCGAAAATCACAGGAATATTTATTTCTAATTAAAACTCCGGATTCGTCATTTTAACTTTAACTTCACTGCACTTTTGTCAAAACTCAAAACACACATTGTCTATGGACGGCCGTATAGTGATGCGCTCGCCGAACGGAATGAATGAAGTCATGGTTTATCGGTGCTACTATTGGCTATGGTATACTAGTATACTATAACCGAAGTTATCGAAAGTTTTAAATTCATTTTTATACCTTAATAAGTACATATTATTTCTAAGTTAATTTTGTCACACTCGAAAATATTTTATTGACCTTTCATTGGTAAAATATAATAAAACAGTTCTGTGCGAGCACTGCCTAATAGGCTCATAGCGCCATCTGTGCTCGGCGCTCAGAACAAATTTTAATTTGGAACAGAACTTTTTTACCGACTTCAAAAAAAGGACGAGGTTCTCAATGAGGATCAGTAAAGTTATAGCAAATTCTATAGAACTAGTATCCACGCGATTCTTTATGGCATATGAATGATATATCTTTTTGAATCATCCAAATCGGACCATTACTTACGAAAATATTAAGTAATAAACATTGCCGTTCCGGCCGCTAAAATTCAAACTACGCGGGCGCGTGTGACGTCACGATTCCCGTCGCCGCCAGTTAGCCGCTGGCAGCGATACGGCGCGCAATGTTTTGTTTGGATAATTGTGACTTTGAAACAAATTAAGTGTCCCATTTGTGCCTAATTCACCTTTTAACTATGTATCAGTATTGTATAGTGCTTAAACGTTCAAACACTTCTATGAAAACGCCAAAAAAAACTATTTTTTAACGTGCTGAAAAACTCAAAACTTCGTAGAAAATGCTATTCCGTTGTAAAAAGACAATATATGATTTATCTTCAATAGTAACTGAGCTGGGAACCATATCTTTAACTTATATAAATTTCGTAGTTGTATCTACCTATATAGCCAGTTGTGGTTGGGCTCCGTAACATTTTTTTTCAGTGGCAGATGGCTCCTCGCTGCATCTATGGAGCCACATCAAAAATGCTACGCTATGTTTGCAGCCTCCCTTTTGAGCAGCACAGTCATGGAAATCCACCTTCTCTACCGTTCAGCAGCAATACGCTTTACTTTTTAGGGTTCCGAAGTAAAATCGGAAGTATCGGAACCCTTGAAGTTTCTTCATGTCCGTCCGTCCGTCTGTAATTCTGCATGGATATACATATGTACACATTTATTAAAACTCGTGGAACCAGAATCGTGGAATAAAATACTGAAAAACTTTTGTTCAGGGTACCTCCCCTACAGGTGTGAGGATGAAATTTTTTATTCGTCGCGTACCCCGTAGTGTGGGATATCGTTGAAAAATGAAAGGGTCTTCGAAAAATATTATGGGTCTTCTAGGACCATGTTTGGATTTAGGGGTGCGTTTGCGAAATATTTGCCTTTATAGTGCTAATTTTGGTCGAGCCCCTACTACTACTCAAAGGATGATTTGTAACGATGAGTGAGAGGGAAATAAAAGCGGCCAAGTGCGAGTCGGACTCGCCCATGAAGGGTTCCGTAGCAGCAAGTAACATAATGAAAGGTAATTTGCGGTTTACGATTTATGACGTATTAAAAAAACTACTTACTAGATCTCGTTCAAACCAATTTTCGGTAGAAGTTTGCATGGTATTGTACATCATACATTTTTTTAAAGTTTAGAAGTTACATCGGGGACACACATTTTACCACTTTGGAAGTGTCTCTCACGCAAACTATTCGGTTTAGAAAAAAATTATATTAGAAACCTCAATATCATTTTTGAAGACCTATCCATAGACCCCACACATATGGGTTTGATGAAATAAAAATTTTGAGTTTCAGTCCTAAGTAGGTATGGGGAAATGTTAAGCTGTTTCTGAGGCTGACTGTTGGTACGTAAGTACTTATTAGGAATCTTTAGGTCTAACTTCTAAGCTGTTAGTAGTAGGTAGGGGTAAGAAAGAATGAATGTAAAGTATACTTACAGGGATATATTCAGAACATATGAATGAAGTGTTTATAGTTTATTGATAAACGAATGTTGTTTTCGGTATTATGTAGATCATTTCGCGGATGGCTTTTTAACCTACTTGCGCTTTATAGTGCATAGTTCCCTACGCTGATGATCTATGACAGAAACCTTAATATTGGTTGTCAATGGCTGTTTTTTAGGGTTCGGTAGCCAAATGGCAAAAAACAGAACCCTTATGGATTCGTCATATCTGTCTGTCTGTCTGCCCGTATGTCACAGCCACTTTTTTCCGAAATTGCATATAAGAACTATACTGTTGAAACTTGGTAAGTAGATGTATTCTCTGAACCGCATTAAAATTTTCATACAAAAATAGAAAAAAAAGCAATAAATTTTGGGGTTCCCATACCTACTTAGGACTGAAACTCAAAATTTTTATTTCATCAAACCCATATGTGTGGTGTCTATGGATAGGTCTTCAAAAATGATATTGAGGTTTCTAATATAATTTTTTTCTAAACTGAATAGTTTGCGTGAGAGACACTTCCAAAGTGGTAAAATGTGTGTCCCCGATGTAAATTCTAAACTTTAAAAAAATGTATGATGTACATTACCATGCAAACTTCTACCGAAAATTGGTTTGAACGAGATCTAGTAAGTAGTTTTTTTAATACGTCATAAATCGTAAACCGCAAATTACCTTTCATTATGTTACTTGCTGCTACGGAACCCTTCATGGGCGAGTCCGACTCGCACTTGGCCGCTTTTATTTCCCTCTCACTCATCGTTACAAATCATCCTTTGAGTAGTAGTAGGGGCTCGACCAAAATTAGCACTATAAAGGCAAATATTTCGCAAACGCACCCCTAAATCCAAACATGGTCCTAGAAGACCCATAATATTTTTCGAAGACCCTTTCATTTTTCAACGATATCCCACACTACGGGGTACGCGACGAATAAAAAATTTCATCCTCACACCTGTAGGGGAGGTACCCTGAACAAAAGTTTTTCAGTATTTTATTCCACGATTCTGGTTCCACGAGTTTTAATAAATGTGTACATATGTATATCCATGCAGAATTACAGACGGACGGACGGACATGAAGAAACTTCAAGGGTTCCGATACTTCCGATTTTACTTCGGAACCCTAAAAAGTAAAGCGTATTGCTGCTGAACGGTAGAGAAGGTGGATTTCCATGACTGTGCTGCTCAAAAGGGAGGCTGCAAACATAGCGTAGCATTTTTGATGTGGCTCCATAGATGCAGCGAGGAGCCATCTGCCACTGAAAAAAAATGTTACGGAGCCCAACCACAACTGGCTATATAGGTAGATACAACTACGAAATTTATATAAGTTAAAGATTTGGTTCCCAGCTCAGTTACTATTGAAGATAAATCATATATTGTCTTTTTACAACGGAATAGCATTTTCTACGAAGTTTTGAGTTTTTCGGCACGTTAAAAAATAGTTTTTTTTGGCGTTTTCATAGAAGTGTTTGAACGTTTAAGCACTATACAATACTGATACATAGTTAAAAGGTGAATTAGGCACAAATGGGACACTTCATTTGTTTCAAAGTCACAATTATCCAAACAAAACATTGCGCGCCGTATCGCTGCCAGCGGCTAACTGGCGGCGACCGGAATCGTGACGTCACAGCCACGCAGTGAACTTTGTAAGTAATTTGGTCATAACTTCGTCAATTTTTGTCGTAGAACAAAAATTTTTACACTGTATGTTAAGGATTTCTTAGCTCTATAAATCTGCATTCTCAACTAAAAACGTTACGGATCCTCATTCGTGTGTATTTTTATTAAATTGTGTTATCTACCACATAAGTTTTTAGTGGGTGGCCTGGGTGTACCGATTTTGATAATTCTTTTTATTTGAAAGCTGCTGCTTATCATGTCGTCCCATTTTGAGCGAGATTTAACAAATACGCCTATCATAGTTTTTGAATTATTTGAAGTCGGTTTTTTTGATTATAATAATTAAATAACCCATACCCTTAATATAAAAACCTACTGCGAGGCTTTTAATACATATAAGGTCTATGTGTTTTTACCTGTGTCTCGGGTGGCATGAACCACATCATCATATAACACAATGGTCATCACAATAACACCCATGGGCCATGATTGCCATGACCCGAGTACAAATATATTAAATCTGTTATATAAATATCTGCCCCAGCCGAGAATCAAACCTGGGATCACAGATGTAAATTAAAAAACCGTTGTTTAATTACATCTATGCCCGGACCTCTCTTTTCGCAGTAGGGTTGCTAGATGGTCTGGATTCGTCTGGATTGTCCCAACATTTCACACGATGTTCAGAGTACCGACAAAATACAAAGTGTCCCGACATTCACTTGATTCAACAGAACGCGTTTGCCGCACGCACTCTAGCCGTTTTTATTTTCGTCGTCAGCTTGTTTGCCGGCTATTTCCAAAAAAAATTTTTGTCCCGACAAATCCCACCTTTTTGAAGTTTTGTCCGGATATTTCAGTCTTGCAATGTGGCAATCCTTCTGGCAAATCTGGCAAACTTCGCAAGCAGGGTCGCTACCAACTAGGCTATAGGGTCGTAAAATATAAAGTACCTGTTTGAAAAAATAGCACTTATGTACATATTTTCAGGATTTTAAAAATAAAATACGCTTGCCCTTAGTCTTCCTGGCAGTAGGTATCATCACCAGAAAATCCAGTAATTTACATTTTTAGTGATTCTAGGTGGAGCATAACTATTGCATAAACTTTAGCATCTCGGGCAATCTCTAAAATGTATTCACAATAATGCTACACTGTGCAATGCTACAATGCACATAAAATGCTAAAAGACAGTAAAATCGCAGTCCTTTTGTACCTAGTGTTGCCGAAATTACGAAAGAATTCGCTGTAATAGCGGTCGGGTATAAATTTAGCGGTTCAACTAGAGGACGAAAGTTTTATTTGAGTTAAGACTAATTGGCGTAGGCCGCTGAGGTCCCTCGTGGTTTGTAGTTAGGGTTATCAGCCATCTGGATTTGTCCGGACATGTCCGGACTTTTCACTTTCTATCCGGCTTTTGTCTGGTTTTTAATTTGTCCGGATTTTTTAGGTGTCCCAAATATTTTAAAAACGTGAGTGTGTATTTATGTACGTACCTACGTAAGAATTTATACTTACCTCTTACTTTATAACCTTTCGTTCGCACCCACGACCCGGCACGCATTAGCAATCTAACTACGTACCTCTTGCTCGCACTCACGACCCTTCGCGCGCTAGCAATCCAACACAACTCCAGCAAATGCTGTGCGCCTAGTACAGCCTAGTAACGCACCTTCATCATGTCGTTTTTTGGCTGTCGCATCGTAAAAATTTTACTCTCATATGTTTTTCCAAACGTCCCTTAAGTATAACTTCAAAAACCTTAAAATGAAAGAATCGATTGAATTTTTCTTAATAATATTCAGATTTTTCAAATTGTGAGTTGGTAGCCCTAATCATTGTGAGATCGGTTGTGTTAGGATCGCGTTAATGAATTTTATCGTCGGACTTCGAAAAGTGTTCGGTGTGTGTTCGTAAACGAACATTTTTATTCAATTTACCTTTTTTCATTTTCATCTACAATTAAGTATGTAATCTTTATGATTGGACCTAGAAATATCAAAAAAATAAGTCGTAAGAAAATAATTTAAAAAAAGGCTACTGAAAGTATTGAACAGTCTGTCCTCTTGAGGAGGCCCAATACATAAACCACCACAAATTCCACCACATATTCCACTACACATATTGCACCACACTGCTCCAGGGCGGATTATTAGTATCTAATTATCTATAGTATATGTAGCACGGACCTAAAAAAAGACGGACGTAATCCCAAGAACAAATTCAGTGAAGCACCCATAGTAATACCAACTCTCTATTCGTACAAGTACACACACCCACACATTGACACTTGACTGCTTCAATCGCGAATCAAAAATTATGCACACATGGTAAGCGGGCGGCCATTGCTATGCTTCACTCTCCATTAGACGAGGTCATGTCCGTCTTTTTTTCAGATCCGTGATATGTAGGTAAATAAAATTATTATATAGGTAGCTGCTGTTTCTCGCAAGATAATTCATTAATTAATTATCGATTTGGAGAAGATACTTAATTAATTCACACAATAACTTCCTTTAATAGTGTTAAGTGCACCAATTTTATTCTGGTTTTTACACAAACACCTGAATTGTTTTATTATTATACATCTATGAAATAATTCACTCCTTTTTTTAATCAGGCGTTGTTTGTACCCTGTCCCTGAGAAAAATAGGACGACGCGCGACGTGAAAACGACATTCCTTATGTAAAAAGCGACATGTCAAAAACCAATGTTTACAGGAAAGCGTAATTAATGTTCAAACAACTCCTAAAATAATTCTTTGAAAAATTATAAATATTTTTTGCCATATTGTTTTACTAGCCTTAGGAAGTTTGCCGTAGTATGTTTTATACATATTATTCAACTTTTTTTGTATTTTCCTAAACAAACTGATAGATGAGTGTTTTTAGAGTAACTTAATAAAAAGGTATAAAAAGATTTTAATTCTGTCTAGTTCTAATTCTTTTGGCCACATCTGGGGCCAATCCTTTACAACTCTTTATTAACGTTAATTTAGGTAGGGGATAACAATAGCTGATAAACGAGTAGATGAGTCATCCTGATGGTAATCACCTAAATCCCTGAACATTAACATACGTAACATCTTAGGCAATCTTAGGCAAGGCAAGAAAGAACAGAGAAGACAGACTGGCTCTCAAAGTTCTCAAACTCAAACCCGAAACACGGCGAGGCGCCATCGGATGGTATCACATTAGTAACATCTTAAGCCAAGAAGAGAGAAAGACGGAGCTGGCTCTCAAGCTCAAAACTCGTCTGACTCAAGCAAGTTTAGAACATTCCGCAACATGAATAAAGTAGAGACATTGTAGCAATTAAATTAGATCTGGACATGAGTCAGAGTCAGAAACTAGTAATACAATTAGGTATCTGTAGACAATGATATTATAATGTAAAAAGAGGTAGATACGTCACTAGCGCGGACGATGAAGAGCGTAAGAACAGGCAACTTACCGTTCTGCTCATAGTCGCTCTGTCAATACAAGACGATACGCACGCTTTTGTTGTTGTCAGAAGAACTTGACATTTGACATGCAGCGTTAAAAGCCTTCGTGTATTATACCAATGTGATTGGTGTATTGTGATTGTGTAGTAGTACAAAAGATAAACGTGTGTGTGTTGTAGTTCTTTTCGGAACACATTTTTTTAGTTGATTTGTAAGGGCAAAACGTATCTATATTTTTTTTAATATCATTGTCTGTATATCACGGCCGCTGCTGTAGCTAGAACTTAGCTATTGAACAAAGTTTCGGCTAAGCTCGGTCATTACAACTTAGCCTGCAACAGACGGCTTGGTTTGCACTTAACCGGTGAGATTCAGCAGCTGGTAAAACCGAAGTGGATTCGCAAATCCTGGAAGATTAGATCAATAAGTACAATACAATACAAATACTCTTTATTTGTACACCAAAATACAATAATAAACACAGTCATATTAAAATAAAGTAAGGTATAAAAAGGGCGACCTTATCGCTCAGGTAGCGATCTCTTCCAGGCGACCTTTGGGTAGAGGAAAAAAAAGTTAGAACACAGTACTACTGTCTGAAGCGGTATCGTAAGCTCATTACGTTGTTGCTTTATGGAAAATACTAGTTCACATCCTATTCTACTATCCCACTAAAATATTGCGTAAGTGTGAAAGTTAAGTAAAAAAGTAAAAAAAAAGTTAGTAATGAAGTTTGTTAATCTTTCGGGAAAAAATATTGAACGAATTTTCATGTTTTTTTTTATGGAAATAGGCGGCAAATGAGCTGACGATCCACTTGATGGGAAGTGGCTATCGTCGCCCATGGACCTCAGCAACACCAAAGGCATCACTCATGCGTTGGCGGCCAAGAAAGAGAGAAGAAAAAGAAATAAAGAACTGACTCTCAAGCCCCCAGCCGGAACACGACGAGTCGTTTGGCGGCTGACTTATGCTCAAGGTTGGTAGCTATCCAGGCGAACCCCATGCAGAAATAATAATGGGTATAATGGTATTAATTAACAATTAAAATCAATATTACCTTCAGTTATGTTCAGCACACATTATACTATTTCAAATTTCCTCATAAAACATCACATTATCCAATTTTCTCATAAAACCAATCATGCAACAAACATATTGTAAGGCTAAGTGACTAACGCTTTTTTTATTTTGGTGGCAAAAACGAATTTAAAATAGATTTTTAATGTAGATACTTAGATAATCATAGGTCTAGATAGATATCTGCGAGCTAACGACGGCACATTCTGGTTATATTTTTTGTAAAAGAACATAGGTGATAGATAGTTTAGATAATATACGATGGCTGACACGAAAAACGCAGCTATAGCGAGTCGGACTAGCGATGTGCGGGTTCCGTAGATAAACTAAAATTCTTGAATAAATATTCCCTTACTAGTTATCTTCTTTCTGTTGTGCCTATTACAAATGTTACTGTTTTAGACTTTTTTTAGCTTTGTGTGAACTTTAGTTAGAATTAAACCGATGCCCAGACTTCAAATAAAGGATACCTATGTTATGCCTATTTTTCTTTTTAAGCTAATATTTTTCTTTTATTATTATATTACTAGCTGACCCGGCGAATTTCGTATCGCCTAACAAACAATTTTTTTTTCTAAAACAAAAGTAGCCTAAGTTACTCCTTGTTACATCAGCTATCTGCCAGTGAAAGTCCCGTCAAAATCGGTCCAGCCATTTCAGAGATTAGCCGGAACAAACAGACTGACAGACAGACAAAATTGTAAAAAATGTTGCTTTGGTATATGTATCGTGTATACATCCAAACGCACTTAGTAAATGCGGTTATTTTAATATTACAAACAGACACTCCAATTTTATTTATTTGTATAGATGTATAGATGACATGTCAGTCCAAATACATTAATGTGATAAAATTGTTAATATAACATATTATTATACTAAAACATGCTGTAATTGAGTTCACAGCTGACTCATTATCGTTATTTATTGTCTGTCAGTGCATTGATTATAATGACGGTAATAAATTATGTCACTTACTTATCTAGTGTTTTTAATAAATGCTGTTTTTAATAAAAGATGCATTACCAGTAAAGTAAGATGTTAGGACCACCTTTTTTAACTGACTCCCGGACTCTATAATCGAAACAGGTGCGTTAAAATATCGTGATGGTTTCTAGGAAAAGTTTGGCTGCTGCCTTGGCTACTTGGCTCGTTTTGACTGGGTTTTAAGCCATGGGATGGCTTGGTTTTGTGGCAAAATATTTTTTTTACTTACATTATAATATTTCAGATATTATTATTGGATTCTTATTAAACTGGTAGGTAATATAGCCCAGCAACATCCAAAAAAGTGGTCCCTCGTCATTGCCTCATGATGAAGATTCTAGCCAACTAGATACCCAACATTTTTGTTGCTGAAAAGAATGGGGTTCCTGCACCATTTCGACACGGAACCCTCCTATCTTTCATAATCTTTTCGATATCTAACATTTTCTTATTCTGATTCTCTCTTACTGTTCGAAGTTTGGACGAGCTCCAACAGAAGATTTCCCCTGACGCAGCGTATCTCACGGGCGTATTTAAATAATCATTGGATTGCAACAACTTGTACTACGAATAATTCTTGATAAAAAACAATTGACTTCAAAATAACTCAAAAACTACTAGTCAGATCTTGCTAAAATTTAAGTGGGGCCACAGGAATTTCACAGCTTTCGATTAAAAAAAGAGTCATCAAAATCGGTTTACCCAGTCGAAAGTTCTGCGGTAACAAACTTAAAAAAGTACATCGAAGGATAACCTCCTCCTGTTTTGAAGTCAATCTATATATATAAAAGAAAGTCGTGTTTGTTACACTATTTATAACTCAAGAACGGCTGAACCGATTTGGCTGAAAATTGGTGGGGAGGTAGCTTAGAATCAGGAGACGAACGTAGGATACTTTTTATCCCGGAAAATAGACCTGTTCCTGTGGGATAAGGTAAATTTTTGTTATATGTAGTTGATAGATTAGTTATTTATACAGATATAAAATAAAGCTCGGGGATGGATATAGGATACTTTTTATCCCGGAAAATAGACCTGTTCCTGCGGGATAAGGTAAAATTTTGTTATGTGTAGTTGATAGATAGCTATTAGTTATTATTATTAGCGTCTTTTATGACTCCTTTTTTTACTTGGGAGCGGGAGCGGGAGCGGGAGCGGGAGCGGAGAGGGAGAGGGAGAGGGAGAGGGAGGAGCACACAGAAACTGTAACGGCTAGCGATACGAAGTTCGCCGGGTCAGCTAGTTAAATATACTTATAAAAAATGTTTTTACACGAATGGCATCAACCGTCTTTTTTTAAACCTTGTGGTCTTAAACTACAAATATCAGCTGAGCCTGTATCTGATAGATTGAAAAAAAGGCAGAGTCGAGCTTAGCACTTTCAGCAGCCAAGAGTTTCATACAAAGGGGTGTAAGCAAAGCAAATATCAGTGAATGCAGCCATCAATTTGTACTACAAAAGGTGTTGTTGTAATCCTGTATCTTTTATTACCCGACTTCAAAAAAAAGGAGGTATTCAATTCGACTGTATTTTTTATGTTTGTTACCTCAGAACTTTTGTCTGGATGAAACGATTTTGATTATTATTTTTGTAATCGAAAGCTGGTGCTTGTCATGTAGTCTCATTTAAACAGCGAGATCTGACAAGTAGTTTTTGAGTTATCCCTAATTTTGAAGTCGGTTATTTAGTTTCGACACTATGACAAACTTATATTGTTCTACTAACGTTCTACTCGCGGCTTAGTTTCGGCGTTTTCTGGAAATATAAGTACCTAAGTTCCGTATTTTTTTATTCTAATCATGGTCTGCCTTTGTGCAAAATTTCATTCAATCCGTTCAGTGATTTTTGTAGTTTTTGTGTGAAAGAGTAAAAAGTAAAAACATCCATTCAAACTTTCGCATTTATAACATTAGTGAACTTATCCTATGTTGAAATTCTTTTAGTGGAAATTCAATCTAGCATCTCCCGCGAGTAGAAACTTCAGGCTGCCATTGCATGAATATCAAATAACAAATTAAGGATAAAAATTTTTTTACACAAATAAGTTAATGCTTGACCACAATCCCACCTGATAGTAAGTGGAGATGTGGTCCAAGGTGGTGAGCACATTAACTTAGTAAAAGCCTATTCTATCTTTTCTTGAAGAAATCGACGTAATAGGCAGGCGGGAACGCCGACGCAGGCAAGTTATTCCAGTCCTTCGCGGTGCGAATAACGAATGACGGGAACGGAAAAGGATGGATACCCGCTGTGCGTCGTGTCGTTCGATGGAGAAACGGAGATGGGGGAATTATCTCAAACAATTCCTGTGCACAGGATAATACGTATAATTATAAAGAGGTACACTACTTACTTATAACTGAGGTAAACTGAATAGATTTTAGGGGCGTTTCTCGGTGGTCATACTATCATAGCGTAAACAAAACATCCGATGGCCCCGATGGGTGAAGCAGTGGGTGCACGGCACGGGTAGCGGCCCTGCATTAGATTTATATTGGCTCTTCGCAAATATGATCAGATGTTTCTTTCGTATTAAAGAATTGTCTTTCTATGAAATGTCGCTTCCCGGAATAGACATAATTATTGTTTCAGTACTGTCTGCCGGTCAGGCCAACTGCTTTTCTTAGCCTGAAGATATTTTATATAAGTATACCTATTATGTTCCAATTTTTCAGTTGCAAGATCGTTCTTTCTGATCATTTCATACTATTTTTCTACTCAATGGTCTTAAATTTTTCACCTTCTAGCCTTCTACATGTATTTTTTTTTTAATCTTTACTGAACTCCAAAGAGTACAATTGGCAGACTTAATGCTAAATAGCAGTCTATAACAATCAACCTTCAGGATGTACAGAGAACAGTTAAAGGCGGTATAATATTGTTAGTTTTTTTTTTTTTTGGAAAGTTCCAATATATGTATATGTCGGCGAGCAACCTCTTTGGTTCTGCAACGATCGGCCGATGCAGATGCTGTCATACAAGAAGTCATGAAGAAAAACTAAATATTTAGAATAAGGAATGTGTCAATCTATTTAGAACCTCAGATGAAAGGAGTTTAGAACAATACGTGTGGGACATTCTATAGGATTCGAATAGTGATCTCGGAGTAGTAGATTGTTATTGATGTAAACGTTAGGAGAACTGGAAATATATCATGGAGCCAAGTAAAAGGAATATTATCGTAGAATACCCCTTCTGTTACACATATATATGAACAGATACATTAGATCACATCAACAGATACATCGTTTTTACTACCTGTGAAGTCGTTATAATTTTAGAAGGTTGGCCGAGAATACTGCATCTTGATAAGTATTTAAGGTATAGTCTTTTTCAGGTTGCATTTCATCCACGGTCCTTGATAGCAACCTGCGTTACCACTGCATCACCGACATATGTTTGTATAATCTTTCTGATAAAATAATTTTATTATGATAGACATTTTATTATGATAGGCTGTTAGTCGGATTAAATGGGTGCAATGACCTCAAGGAGCGAGAATTTCTTGAACAATCTGTCCTAGTTGTTATAAGATAACAGTCGGTAAGCCATATCGAATGCGAAGGCATGAACTTCTGACACTTGGGTTAGCCACTTACTCCTCAACTAATTCGCAATGGAGCAGCGTGGTAAAGCATAGGGGCCAAGAGCCCTGCATCTCAAGAAAAGATTCGTGCTCAGTGTGGTTGGAGCCAATTGTGATAGAAATGAAAGAATGCTATTTTTTCTTCTGATCGTATTTTGCTCATTAAAATAAGCTACAAAGGGGCATTGCCTGGAGCGATACGTGCTTAGCCAAAATGAGAGCAGTAAATTCGCTGGTTTTATCTGCATGCTGTGGCCTGTGCCGTATTCTACCGCTACCTTATTATCTATACATACAGATAACTAAAATTGGAGTGTCTGTTTGTAATAATTATTTAAAAAAACCGCTTTTACTAAGTGCATTTGGATGTAGATATGTGTACACGGTACATTATACCAAAACATTTTTTTACAATTTTTGTCTGTCTGTTTGTCGGCTAATCTATGAAATGGCTGGACGGATTTGAAGGGACTTTCATTGGCAGATAGCTGATGTAACAAGGAGTAATTTAAGCTACTTTTATTTTGGAAAAAAAAATAGTTTTAGAAAAAAAATAGGAGCAATGAAAAATTTAATAATAATAAATACCACGCGGACGAAGTCGCGGGTAACAGCTAGTAATTAATACAAAAATAAAACATGTACTTTACACCTGCATACAACCTGTATACCTACATACCAGCAAGGTTATTCTGTTTTGTAACTCGACAGCGGAATCCGCGATGAGTTTCAAAATTTAAGTTCGAGTTCGAGAATCACTTCACTTCGCAAGTGCGTACTAGATGATTAGAGAATGATATATCAAGATCTCGAACTCGAACTTCAATTTTGAAACTCATCGCGGATTCCGCTGTCAAGTTACAAAACAGAATAGCCTTGCTGTAACAAGTTTTAATTGAATAGGTTGTCAAAGTGGCAAGCCAAGTATTCGCACAAAGATTGCTGTCCGTACGAGGAATCTACAATTTATAGGTTACGAATGTCCCATTGTGTCCGTTCGTCTTTGTCGCTGTGTAAACAAGAATGGCTGAGCATTTTATCGAATGCACGGCTGAATTGATGGCGCTGAACTGCTCCCTACTGTATCAATATGGCATCCATTTCAAGAATTGCTTTTAGCGAGAGATGTTTCTGCAGAAATTCTGCAGAAGTTCAGCTTAACAAGTATTTATTAATTTGAGAAAGTATCTAAGCTAAACAGGGTACGGTCATTTGATCGAGAAATTTAAATTAAATAGGTGTGATATAAATATTTTTAATAAATAATTTACAGATTATTTTAGAAGTTCAAGTTTTTTCCCTCTGGACTCTATGTATATATATCCGCCATAGGCCCTTCGTCATCATAATTTCAAATAGCCTCATTATTTAGTTGCCATTTTCTTTCACGTTTCTCATCGCAATACGTATTTTATTACTTTTTGGACGTAAATCGCTAATTCAGAAATATTTATGTCCAAGGGAGGCGCGAGGATTAGCATTTCTTGCATTTCCCTAAATTAGTTTTTTCCTATTATTAGTTCTCTGGATTAACAATCCTTGTTTTAATTTTATCATACCTGCAATCAATTGAGATATGGGCTATTATCTGTTAGAGTTTGAAACTTACAAAATTATTATTTGTATTCGAAAAACTTTAAGTACTAAGTATCATAATTAGTGACTTAAATTCAAATTTATTACCTTTTAAATTTATTGAATTTAACGTGTTATTCAAAAACTCCATTTGTATTCATTTACAAGTGAAGAGGTTGCATCGCGACTCTGGTTCCCTGATCTTTCAGGTTTACCTGTTTAGTCGCCGTGTACCAGCCGCATAGCGCTTTGTGCTGCATTCCGGCCGCTTTTAGCTATCCCGGTCCCCACGGACCATCAGAATTTGGAGCGATGCCGCGCATCCAACACACAAGCAAACCTCGTGTGATTTTTAAGTTAAGCGAAAAGAATTTCTGATAGTAAGTGTGCTTGACTAACGTCAACCAACGTAACCAACGTAGCCTGACAAGTGACAACGTAGCCAACCCGGAAATAAAAGAGTCTTCTCTGAGAAAGAAAATAATGTTTCTCAGGCTCTCAAAAGGTCTCAGAAGGAACACGGCTGAATCGAGTCCAAATATACGATGAAAATACCAGTAGGTAGGTATTGTACGTAGTGTAACTGTATCTGACCAATCTGTGTGACTAATCTTAGAAGACGCATAACCGATTTCGTTGCATTTTTCACTGATGTAGGAAGCTTATAGCACAGCCTATAGTGAAATCAAGTCTTAAGTACATAATTGTGTTATTTTCAACGGTTATCGAAGTGCCCATAAAAAAACCCAGTCTAAACATCTTTTTTGATGCGGGTACTAGCACAAAGGTTTCACGAAGCGAAGCCAGGGTGGTTTCTAGTATATTTACTATCGAGTTATATTCATCAACGATAATTTTAAACATGGCTAGCTTAATGGCAAATAATGAATCAGAAATCGTTGATGCTAGAAAATCCTTTGACGCGATGAAAGTAAAACCCTGTTTATTCCGTTTTGAGTGGGATGAAGTCGTCATGTCTGATCCCTTACGTATTACTGACTTAAACATCCTTCATCCCTTGTAAATGCCGTTATTGGAGAAAGTTCCAACCGAAAATAAACGTGAAAAGGGTAGAAAATTATTACAAAGGATGATTGTTAACTTTAACAATAGAATTATTTTCGTCTCAATGGACGTCAGTTTCATTTCCTCAATAGCCATCAAGAGTCGGTGCCAGCCGTGGCTAACCGTGGAATACCTATACAATTACATCTACCAACAAAAATATGTCCCTTATTTTTAACCAACTTCAAAAAAAGGAGGAAGTTCTCAATTCGACTGTATTTTTTTTTATGTTCGTTGTCGAGATCTGACAATGGCATCCATGATAAAACCATAAAAGTCTTAAATTTGTATTTGTAAGCGCGACAAATGGACGAATAACTCAATATCAAGCCAACGGATTTCGAGGATTCTTTTTTTAACCGAAAGCAGGTGCTTGTCACGTAGAACGAGATCTGACAAGTAGTTTTAGAGTAACTTTGAAGTCGGTTATTTTTTGTTAGTAAAATTTATATTATTATTTTTAACCGACGAAAAAAAAGAGGAGGTTCTAAACTCGACACATATTAATATATTTTTTTAATGTATGATCACGCAGCAATCGGCATAGGGCCGCAGGGTGGTCCAATTTCGATGATTCTTTTTTTATTAGATATGTATAGCACAGGTGTATATTTACTCTTATTAAAATTTGGAAACAAAATTTTACCCCTAAAGGTATGAAAATAGGGGATGATTGATATTTCACCTACTTTATTTTTACCTGGTAACTAAATCTACCACCCATAACTCATTATTAATTTTCATAGGAATTAAGAGTTTAAAAATTATTACATTTTAACAAAAAATAAATTAAACCAGTTAGTTTTATAAATGAAGATCCTAAATTAACAGTAAATAAATAGTTTTGAGGCGGTGCAAAATAGATTTTTTTTGGCAAATAAAGTTTTTACATTTATGTTTCAATTTTGTCTGCACTCAACTACAGGAATCGCTTTTTCGCTCATTTCAATTTTATTACATGTGCACTAAATAAAGATCAAAATCACGTTTTAGTCTATGATCCATATCACAAAAACTATTTAATCGATTGATTTTTACTGTTCCCTAAGTTGTTTTAATTTTAAGCCAATAAAAAATATAATTAGTTGACAGAAATCCATTAATGGCCCACTACTGAGCCCTGAGCCTCTAGACTCTAGAGCATAGGTACTACGCTTCCAGGCAACTGTCAGCTCCAGTCAGGATTGATGAATATTTACCTTAGAGCAGACTGTATTACGGGTAGATATTCGGTTACCTGACGCCTAAAATCCCGCAATTCATTACCAAAAACCAACGATAATCTCGCCAATAAACTGTGTCGTGAGGACGGTGGATTTCGTTTATTGTTTAACTTTATGCCTTTCAGATTATGCATAATAGATTTTCAGATTATCTATACCAACTATAGGCTCAGCCCAATAAAACGATAATATTTCACAATTATTTTAATTACTCCTTCCATTACATTTATCACAAAATAAGTTATCACTAAAATCACAGATTTCAACAGAGGAACAGCATTTTCCTCGGGTTTGCATGGGACCATCCAGGTCGACTGTCGAATCGCAAATGTGTCGATTCCTCAGTTCTATGCTCTAACGTCGACATCAATGTAGTCAATATGCTCACTAGCGCCACCAAGTGGTGACTGATGATAGTAGTATATTTTAATCAATACCATACTTATATTCACAATAGTACAAAATAATAGCCGCAAGGGTACTTTACACTGTAATAATATAAAGCACGCTAACAGCTCGGCCATCTGACTTTTCGTACGTCCTCGTACGTGATACACATTATATTTTGCATTCAATACTGTACAATCATCATCCAAACGTGTTCTCCATCAAAGTTTTAAACAATCCAAGAAATTATGATAAATGCTAATGTTGCTATGCCTGTATCTATATGAAAATGAGTTTTCATAAATATATTGATCACAACTGTGTTATTAATCAAAACTAATAGATCTTAATAATAGTGTTACAAGAACAATTACTATCCTTCTCAAATAAATTTTTGAGCCTTCGAAAAAAAATTTAAATATAATATGATCAAATCGATATCATACACTTGATATAAATCTATAAGGAAAATCTTGATCGATATCATAATAAACATCTATAAAAATATTTATTTCGTAAGAGCGGTCATATATTACAATTGTTATTTCGATATTCATTTTCGTTTTCAGGTTCAATAGGTACTTTATACTTTCAACTTAATGACTTTCATCGTAATCATCTACGAGTATGTTCAATATGTAAAAATGTAAAATTTTTAATGAGTATTCTATGAAGTAAACTTTGCACACTATTCTGCTAAGATCTAATATTAGGGTCATATTAACTGAATAATGGGAAATAACACAATATTTCAAATTTTCTTTCAATCAAGCAAAAAATTGACTACTAATAATGAAAGTTGTATTATTATAACTACGGATATTTCAACCTTGTTACATGAATCGATGATCATACCGAAGCTATATAGTTACACTCTCCACACAGTGGCTACTCGACCCATGAAAAACTTTCATAACATCGATAAAATGGCTTACTAAGTCTATAATAATTATTATTGTTAGAGCTACCTACTATCAAACCTTTACGGTTGCGGTACGTGTTCAAATCGCCAGCTACCTTGCCGCGTGGGACGTCTTCATGCGTCGGTCATGCTCCTTACTTGGCTCTCTTCTCTGATCAGATCCATCTCTCAATTCATACTTGGCCGCGATGGGGAGTGTCGCTCAAGCTCACCACACCGTCCGTCACGACCAAGCTTTTCCACTTGGTTCACTAAACCCGACCGTTGCTCAGGCTCATCGCTCGGACTGTCATTTTGGCAGCTCCTCAGACGTCGCTCTTGCTCACCGTCTGAGAAATTCAGTGAACCATATCATCATTGTGGTGATATCGCATACGCGTCGGTCGTCGCTCAAGCTCACCGCCGAAACGTATCTCAGTTTTCTCACCGTTGCTCTAGCTCTCCGGTGGTGGCAATAAATGTATCGTTTCATCAAATATTGTCTGTTTCATATGGTCCTGAATAGTATTAGTCATATCGTCTAGTCTCATGTCATCTTGTTTCATATCGTCTTGTCTCATATCGTCTTGTCTCATACTGTCTGGTCTCATACCGTCTTGTCTCATATCGTCTTGTCTCACATCGTCTTGTCTCCTATCGTCTTGTCTCATATCGTCTTGTCTCATATCGTCTTGTCTCATGTCGTGGAGTCTCATATAGTCTTGTCTCTTGTCGTCTTGTCTCTTATCATCCTTGTCTCTTATCGTCTTGTCTCTTATCGTCTTGTCTCTTATCGTCTTGTCTCATTTCATTGCCTCATCATTTTATTTCAAATTATATTATTCATTTCTCTTCATTTCAATTAATGCAATTCAATCAATGCATTTCAGTTTACTTCATTTCGATTAGCTTCATTTCAATGGGCTTAATTTCAGTTAACTTCATTTCAATTAGCTTCGATTCAACTCGATTCGATCTAGTTCGATTCGATTCAACTCGGTTCGAACCAGTCCGATTCGATTCGATTCAATTCAATTAGATTCAATTCAATACGATTCAATTCGATTCAATTCAATTCAATTCGATTCAACTCGATTGGATTCTACTCGATTCGATTCAATTCGATTCGATTCAGCTCGACTCGATTGAATTCGATTCGATCAATCTCGATTTGATTCAAGTTGATTCAATTCAACTCGATTCAATTCAGTTCTTGCATATTTTTTTTTACCAGAGCTTTCTGGTGCCGGTGGGTCTTCAAGTGTTTCATCGATTTAAGTTGATTCAATTCGACTCGATTCAATTCACTTCCTGCATGTTCTTTACCAGAGATTTCAGGTGTCGGTGGGTCTTCAGATACTTCATCGTTTTTCATCGAATTTCATCAGAATCGTGGTTTTCATCAGTGTTGTCTCTGTACCCTCCGACGCTGATGTTATGATACATCAATCAATCTGAAACTTATAAATACTGTATAAGTGCAAATTCATACACCAACGCAAATAGACATAAGTCATAATGACTCCATGATATAATATCGTCACGTCATTATTTAGGAATCAGGGTATATGTTTATCATTATTGCCACCCTTACTATATTATATAGTATCGTGCTATATTTCAGTCAATTGTACTATACTCGTATGTTATAGAAAAATAATATAGTACGAATAATACTATATTTTCATCGGTAATTCAGTTGTCGAGCTTTTTTTTTACTGTGACTGGAACGCACCCGCAACGCAACGCAGCATTGGGAATTTCAGAACGGAACGCATTCACGTCGTCCGTTGCTCACACGTCACGGCAAGTAAACGTCAACTTCAAATTAACCGTTCTTGTGCATTATTTACTATGTATTATTTTAAAATTAATAAGATTTTGTTAACCCAAGCTAAGACTTTATTAGTCAAATACACATGGAAAAACAAATAAGTACTAAAAATAAATGTGTACTATTTTTTTTTCAATTCCCCAACAGTACTACATTTTTTCAATGTTTTGAAAAAAAAATACTATTTTACCTTCAAAAAAAAATAGGTGGCAGCCCTAATTCTGTCAGTCCAGTCTCCAGCAACGTCAGAAATAAAGCAACTAAAAATCAATAGTATATTCCTATATTTATTACTTATATCTGGAGATTAAGAATAAGTGGCCGCTTATGTAACAAAAGAAATCTATTCTTCAGATAAAATGTTTCTAGTACGGTGGTACGTACTCTTGTTTGCATAATAATATCAATCAATAAATAAAATTCTTAAAATTCCATTACTTTCAATGCTCGAAAAACTAACTCCAATACATCAAATCAATCCAATAAAATTGTTCGTGTCAATATGTATTCATCACTCCTTTGAATAATCGCTTCATTATGGGGAAAAATAACCCTCAACTCCTATAAGAAAATCTGTACTGCCTGCCTGTACCGTCCACCGGGACAGTAATAGCCCGTTAAATAAGTCTAATAATTTTAGTTTACCAGGTTTTATAATCGCATTCCAAGGGAAAAGGATATCAATATGATATTATGACATATAATACCATAATATGAAGTACCTAGACATGGATATTTCTATGATGAATTCCCTCTTCGACTGCAAGTCACTAAATAATTATGATCATCAAATAAATCTATGTAAATAATTCGTTGATATACATACATTAATATTAGTAACGGATATGTTAATATTATTAACGGATGTTGCGTTGCGTATTTCCATTCTATTCACATTGGCTTTGAAGCCTGTTTGATACCTCGAAGTTTCATAGCAGAAAAACTTGTCATATCACACATATAGATCCATATCCCATCACATTGGATAATAATCGCTATGTTTAAACTCAATTTCTATGTCTCTAACAGTTTGCCCGATGCTCTGCGAATCGCTCTTATTGTTAAATGCCATCTGTTGGGTCAATGCAACTCTTCAAACTAGAGCTAAGCATATACATTCACAAAATTTCATTGGAGTCGGTTCGATAGAGTAGAAAGATGAAATTCATGTCATGTCTATATTTTTTTTTTGTTTACAAGCCGTATTTTTTTCTACGGTCCACCGCCTGTCGTGCCAGACGTCCTAGGTTTAATTTCAGTGAAGCGTACATATAAATAAGTTTGCATTGCTGGTCTCAGTCCATCCAAGGTACTCATTACACACATTACACATACTACTATGGGGCTATGAGTGTGTTAGCATTATAAAATATCACTAATGTCTTTACATTACCTTGTAATTCCTTGGAAGAGCAGTGCACGCACTTAGGGTACATCTCATGTGTGATTAGACTGCATAATTAAATCAATTACCGTAGAATCCCGACCGTAGTCCGGCAATCTCTTGTCACAAAGAAATCTGTAATCATAATACATGGTTTAGTTAATCTCAGTCATTATCGCTTTCCAGTTGTTTGAATCCGCTGGGTTGTCAATTATACGTGTTGTACCGCCGCCGTAGGGTGAGCACGATAAACATCGCGGCATGGCCATAACCAAACGCCATATAAACAATACTTGTAACATCAAACGGGAATCACCAAAATATTTCGGAGTAGCCATCTAAGCTCGTATTTGGCGTGCAACGCACAGAGGCCATTATAATAACCGAATTAATCGAGTGCGGTAGTCATTTAAGTGTGCATTCATTGTATCTTATTCTGCAATGTACGTACCTTTACGGTAATGTTCCTTATAATAACCGACAATAGCAATAGTTACTTAAATCACATATGTAGATATCACAAGAAACCATCTCAAATAATCCTCTTGCTTGCTGTAATTTGTTAGATACGAGTAGAACATGATCTAAACGACTCACCTGCTTGCTAACATAAATACAAAAAGAAATGTATTACCACAGAATAGATAATAGTACTACATTTCTTACCTCAACAACCCGTTATTTTATAACAAGCTTTTATTTCGTTTCAACACTTTCAACTATCCGGTGTCTAATCAAATCCTGTAAGTTAAGGTTAACTTGACTTACGTCCCAGTGTCCAATTGATCTGAAATGTGGCACAAGCGCTTGGGTATCGTGACCGTATACTGCAAACACACCACAAACTCCGTGACACGAAATTTCTATTAGATTTCTATTAGATTTTTATATAATTTTTAATTTCATATATTAAATAAAATCGAGCTCGTATATTGTGCATAATATCATGACTCTAAAAGATTAATTACGGAGTAGCATGGAAATTCAAAAATTAAATTCAAAATCATTTATCCATGTAGGTATCACTGATACACTTAATGCATGTCATTTTTCCTTCTTATCCACCAACAATTCGGAAAGGTTCTTTGATGACCGCAAAAGATTTTCGTGTAACTACCCGCAAGTTCATCTTCGGATTTGCTATATTGGTTGGTATGTTGCGATTTCATATGTGACAATCGTTTTATGAGAAACTAGCGGATACCCGGCGTGTTCCACTAGGCTAAAGATTATATATAGGAAAAGTCGGAAATCGAAAATGTGCCTATATAATGCTTAATTTTAATGGTCTCAAACCATCATCGCATTATTGCGTTTCGAATGAAACCAGTTTGAGGTTAGAATGATCAGTTGAATGGTTTCAAAGTATATAGAAGACATCCGTGCAAGCATTTCTTTTTGCGGTTTTTAAAGTCTTAATATATATAAATCACGTGTCACGTCGTCCGTCCGCGACGGACTCAACTACTTAACCGATCCCAATCAAATTTGCACATCGTGTGCAGTTCGATCCAACCTGAAAAATAGGACAGCTTACATCTCAAAATAATTAAAAAAAACCTTTGACAGAACGGAGTCCGTCCGGGCAGCCAGTATATAGATAAAGTT